>OZ024772.1:12022253-13335016 GCA_964017025.1 Stenichneumon culpator
TAGTTCATGCCCCCTCGCTGTTCTTTAAATTGGTACAGAGAGGACGATGGTCAGGGGGAAGGGGGCGAACAGGATGAAAGAAAATATACGAGACCGAGCGGTTCGCCTGGAGGTATGCATAGCCGCAAGCCACCAGGTACATGTAACGCCTAATCTGCGAAATAGAGAATAATATTCTTTCGTTATTATTATTATTGGTGTGAGGTTGAGCGAGCTGCCGCTGTTACACGCACACTCCCGGGTACTTCCACCGCGGAGCCAATATACGCTCGTATAAGTTGGAATAAAAGCGGAGCTGTGCGCCCCGCCGTTAACGCGCGTTATCAGCTCGCATGCTCCGCGCAATTTACAGTGTACCGAGAGCTCGCACAGCGAGAGGGAGGGAGGGAGAGGGAGGGCGAGAAAGAGAGAGACGGATGTATACGTGGGAACCGGTGTCTCCGCACGTGCTACGTAAAGATGTAGTCACAAATACCCCGATAGACTGGAAGGAGAAAGCCAATGCACTCGGAGATCCCGGTGCAACGCCTCTTACAGTTCCCGGAACGCTTATAATTTTCCAGAAATCCTTGGACAGATCCCTCGGGTCCGTGGAAGACTGTAATTCGTATAGGTTAACTATACATTTGCACTGTGTGTATATATGTATAATACACATGTTGTCGACGTGTCAGTAGCGAGACGAGAGAAATACAGTATATTTTATAGTAGGCACTTTGATCACGGCACTTTGGATTCGTTCTAATACGAGAGGCTTCGGGATTATGATGTTTTACCTCATTTTTACCATCACCGAAATGAAGTGTGGGAAATGTGAGAAAGCAACGAAAAATCTGTGGAGATGGATGCACGGGATGTCTTGGGATTTTGAGGCGATAATTACTTGTTTCTGTCTGTCAGTCAGTCTGTAACGTTAGGGAATTCGATGATCTTTTTTTTTTTTAGAAGTTACAAATTTAATCGCTTCGGGATTATGATGTTTTACCTCATTTTTACCATCACCGAAATGACGTGTGGGAAATGTGGGATAGCATCGAAAATGTATGGAGATGGATGCACGAGATATCTTGGGATTTTCAGACGATAGTTACTTGTTTCTGTCTCGGTCCGTAACGTTCGGGGATTCTATGATTTTTTTTTTTACAAGTTATACATTTTATCGTTTCGGGCTTATGATGTTTTACCTAATTTTTACGATCCTCAAAATTAAGTGTGGTGAATGTGAGAAAGTATTACAAATCTATACAGATATACGAACTATGTCTGTCAGTCAGTCTGCAATGTCAGTGAATTCAATAATTTTTTTTTTAGAAGTTTCAAATTTAAACCCGTATTAGATCGGGTTTGGGACGACGTGTGACTAAAGTTTTTTCTTCATTGTGTGAAAAGTAAACCTTTTTTTACAGGAAAAATTACCAAATAGCCGCCATCACGGATATTAAAAAAAAAGCCCATTTAAACAAACAGGTCAATTGCCTAAAAGGGACGCGGTTATTTGGAATTTCGAGCCACCACAAGTGCTCGCGTGTTAAAGTATCCGAAATCAAGAGTGAGCTCTCCGGTTTGGGAGAGAGGTGTACCGATGTTTGCATTGATCCAATGAAGGCCGGAGTGCGTCTATGCGCATCGAGGTCCCCGTGCATAGCAACTTCACCGGTATGGTCCGATGCGGTTCGCTTGTTGGTTTCGGGCCCGACATAGAAATTGCCCGTTTAATACGGAACGGGTAGGCGATGGAATTCATGACGCCCCGGAACGGTCGGTCGTAATGTAACTTAACGTGTAACTGCGGTGTAAACAACGACGCGGGGCGCTACAAGCCCGTAACATAGTCGCGCTTGACTCCGCTGCGTAACGGGCAGGTACGATAATCGCGGCCGTCGGTATTGGTGGCGATGCTGCTGCGGGAAATTAACTATCAAACGGCGGGGAAACCGATTTCTATGGCTATCATGGGTCCGGAATTGCGCGGCTGTACGCTACCAATTCCTATACCTATTTATATATTACCTCATCGCGGTGAAATTTATAAATGATGCACGCCATGAGGAAGTCGAACGACGCATTGCGTTGTGAATTTGCCGGTAAAGACTTTACATTTTCGTAAATTACTTGCTGCTACGACGATTATAATCATACATTTTCATTCGAACAGTCGCTGTTTGTAATTTGCAAAAACCACTATAAAAACTTGAATCAAAGGTATTTTTGTATTAAAAAAATAATATTCATAGTCATAATTTTCTTTTGACAATTTATTTTACGTCGCGTCGACACCTCATGGTTATTAGCGACCAAATTGTGTATAGTCAAAATACATACAAAACGAGAATTAGATTACATACACTATATTCGACTTTTGGAATATCCTTTCAAAGTGGTTTACAGTTTGTCAATTATTCCGATGTTTTTTCCGAAATTTATCGCTTTCCCGAATGAGATTTTGCACTGTTGAGTGAGTCTTCGAGTGACATCGGTATGTGTTTCTTATTTCTCTTGGCTCAGGTTAAAGAAAAAGCACGTAACACCGAGGTAATCGAAGTGTGGCTTTTAATAAAAGATAAAGCAGGTTTTACAGGATTCGTGACTTTCAAACACAGCGTATCGATGATTCCTTTTCTTGTGAGATCCGGGAGGGGTGGTGGGGGGTAGAGAAGTGTTGGAAATGGCAGATCAGTAGCGGCGCGGAATGCGCTTGCGCAGTAGCAATCCTTTAGACTTTGTCGTTGTCTCCAACAATTTCATTTCGCAGAGCAATTGACATCGGTAAAAGATCGTTCCTAGCCACGGTTAATTAAACGGTCATTTATCGTGCCATTTAACGAGTTATTTACCGACTCGCATGGCTACGTGTCCGAAACCCCCGAGGAATTATTAACCGGAAAATGTATATATATCTAATTATGAATTATTGTGTCCCTTGTGTAACGAGCCGACGCCGCCCTCCCTCGTGCGGTCACTATTTATTACCGATATCATGAATTATAATATGCACCGAGCCGCAGTGACAATGCGCTCAAAGATCCACGTTTCCCCGTGAGTTTTTCTCTTCTGGAGGGCTCCAAACTTGGTACCGATCGATCGGTCGGTCGCGCGCGCACGCCTATAACCGCTTACTTATATCGTACCCTCGGTCGGTTAAATAACTGCGCCGGGAGTATTTATCGCCGCGACGTTAAATTTATGCGTGCAACTCGCTGCCATCGCCGTCGCGACTGTCATGTGCCCCGCGCTCTCTCGGTCGCCCTCCGCTCGGCAAACGAATTGCGATCCGATAAAAATATAACGCTCGACTGTAATTCATCGGGGTCGCGCGGCTACTCCAATCGAGGAATATCGTTTCAGACTAGTTTCGCTCAGGCTCGGGTTCTCCCTTCCGAGACCGGAGTATGAGAATGAAGAAAAAAAGATGAAAGAAAGAAAAAAGACAATAAAAATTCCCAACGTCCGCGGCTCGTGCGGTCGCGCCGACGATCGGTATACCTACGCGTTTCGCGATGCCGTATTATGCATCGGACACTCTGCATCTCACAGTAGTAAGAACTCTCGACTCGACCGGCGCGTATATAGTAGTAGATCCCGGCAGCTCCGGAGACCTCGGAGTAGAGATATATTTATGGCTTTCGCGAAAATAACGATCGGCGGACGTGCCGGACGCCGAAATTTATCGCTACGTAATGCGACCTAAATGATGCGCGAGTCGTGAATCAAAATCAGGTCCCGGCACGATAAAGGGAACGAAGAAAAAAAGAAAAAAAGAGGGAAAAATTAAAGTGGATAAGGAAGATCGTCGGAGGGTTGGCGGGCCCGGGGGCTGCTCGAGGATCGGGACGGGAGGGTTTTATCGGATGCATCGGGAGTTTCGCATAACGTCGCGCAATTTGAAAAAACTCGCCTCAATTTGGCTGTCGGTCTTTTCTTCTTTTTTTTCTTGAAGGGCCGAGGGATGGCAGGCCTCCCATATCGCGATAGCGGGACGACGCACCGTAACTTGACACTGATTTAAATCGAAATTTTCTATCCAAAGCCCGCAAAGGTTTTCTTTTCTTTTACCCATTTGCGCCCATTATCTTCAAGACGATTTATCGTATTCCTATGCATGCAATCTCGGGCTCTTGTTTTTGCATTTTTATTTGATTTTTTTATTTTTTATTTTATTATATTTTATTCAACGCGTCTCTCTCTCTCCCCGTCTGTCTCTCGTATATTTCGCGAAACCGTTCGTGGAAACGGTTGCGCCCATGCATGGTAAAGGGCGGGTCGATCGTCCGGCGAACTAAACTCTCCCCCTTCATCTATCGCTTTCCGTCTTTATCTCGCGTTCTATCTCTGTCTGGCCAGTTGTGAGCGCAAAAGAGACCGCCAGGATTTTGGGCTCTCGCTCAATCGCTGGTTCAACGCGCGGCTTAAACGCGGTTCGACCGTGTATTCCACTCTGTCCGTACGAACGAATTTATGGAGTAGAGTTGGAACATTTTTCGCGGCTCGCGAGCTCGGACAATCTCGTTAACTTGAAAATCACTATATATTCGTCGATCAATTTCTTCCGGATTATATTTAAAAAAAAAAATTCCATGTATCGTGTACCGATGCTAATTATTTAGTCCTATCATTGAGACGCGCGATGTAGCCTCCGTGCGTTTTCGCGCGGCCTCGTTATCGAGCCCCTGGCCCTGAAATCGTTCTGCCGCGAGGTCCGCACGAGAGCTCCGGGTTTCACGTGTACGCAGGAGAGAAATGGGAAGGAAAGAGATAAAGAGAGTCGGTGAGATCTCGCAAGGGCAATCAGCATGAATCGAAGTTGCCCCGAGGCCATTCGCAATATTTTATGCTCGCAATGATAATATCCGGTTGCCGTTGGAGTCCTCCGTACGGTACACATACTAACACCGAAACACGATCGCGTTGCACCGCTGGCGCCGTCGCCAGCTCGCACACCGAATGCCAGGCGATCCGAGCAGATGTTCTTCAATTCGTATCACGGTCCGGTTATCTCGGGTGGCTCGGATGTATATACGTTTCAGTCCGTGAAGAACGAGCCCGCGGGGCAGCCGAGAAAACTGTTGCCCATCTGTCGATCATCCGTCCACTTTGGGAGGAAGATGGAAGAGGGAGGGAGCGAGGGAGCGGGACAAAAAAAGGCAACGGATAATTGTCCGCCTCGAATTTCCAAACTGCTTAGCCTCGAGCGAGGATCGCAATAATAACGAGCGAGGAGAGTTACACGATCGACCGGGAAGCCCGAACCGGCAGAATCGGGAGTCATTGACTTCTCACGATCACGGAAGAAATATTCAATACGTTTCGCATGACTCAGCGTTTATCTGAGGAGAGAGAATTTTTTTTTCTCCGGTTCTTTTCACTTCGATCGAAAATCAGGCAATTGGATAATTGCGCTGTGCAATTGATACACTCGCCGGGCTCGTGATTACCCACGAATCGCAGGGGTAAAAAACGAACGGTCAAAGCTGCGAGAGAAATTATTCAAATTATTCCCCTCGCGCGTAAAAATTACAGATCATATGCGGTGAAAATTTGGCGTTTTGCTGGTTAAATTTGCGAATTTCGCGGTTCGGAAACGTGATATCAAATTTCATCGATACGTTGGAGTAATGTATTCGTAACGATCGGTACGGGGAACGCGTACCGGTAATTAATAATGATTAATAAAAGCAGTGGCCCTTTTTTAAATTCGAGACCACATCGAAATCGAAATATTTTGATAAATTTTTTAATGAAAATCCGCGTTCCTCTTGCAGTGACCTCGTGCGTGCAATTATAAATCGGGCCGTGGTGGAAGCGCGGCCGCAGTGCCCCTCGACCCCCTATCAATTTCATTTTATCGAGTTATATAATATCGAATGACAATAGCGTGGGCATGACGACGGCGAGCTTTGGGTGGCCAGTCGGTCGTGTCGCGAGGACACGCACACCTAATGACACGCGTGACCGCAGGTAATGCGAGTCACCGCGACAGAGCCGCACGCCTCGAGTCTCGCCGTGCGCATAACTACGAGAGCTCGTGCACTCCGCACAGCCGATGCACACCGAGAGAGGATGACAACGCTACCCTCAATATCGTACGCACACCTCCCAGCCGGCCATTACGTACGCGTAAAGCTCCCGCGAGTACGGATGAGCTTACACTCGCTCGCTCGAGATATAGAGGCGCCATGAAGCTATCGAATTATATACCTTCGCGCAGCCGTGCCGCCATCCTCTTCCGACCAATAATTCATTCGTAATTCAGTTATCTGTAATAGAACACCCGGTACACGCTTCGCACTGGTATCATCCGCGTACGTCTACCGGGCATAGATTTACGCACGCGAATTTACATGAAATCCGTAAATTTCAATCCTCGACGGGAAAAAAAGGAACGACGAACGGTTGCACAACTTGATAAAATTACGCTGCCCGTGCGTATAAAAATTACTGCTCATTCCACTTCGGATCAAATAGTTATCGTTGAAACATAACAATTTCACGTTACCGGAGTTTTTTTTTTTGTTTACTGCCATCGCCGTATTTCTGGGTATTTTTTTAGCGAGTAAATAATAGTAACGATTTTTTTCTCGCAAACAATTTTTGATGGTATTTCAAACAAACCTTCGGCGTATGATCCGCGTTCGTCTACCGTGCATAGATTTACACATGTGAATTTACATGATATCCGTAAATTTCAATTCTCGATTGCGCAAAAAAAAAGGAATGTGAATGTTCCACAATTTGATAAAATTCCGTTCCATGTGTGGATAAAAATTACCGCTCATTCCAGTTCGGATCACATAGTTATCGCTCAAGCATAACAATTTCACGGTACCGGAGTTCGTTTTATTTTTCTGCCATCGCCGCATAAATTTTCTGGTTTTTCAAAACCACGACTCTTTTTTGCCATTAAATATAGGTAACAATTTTTTTTTGTCAGTGTTCGATCATTTTTTTCCTCGCAAACAATTTTTAACAATATTCCAATCGAACCTTACGGGATGAAGTTTGTTTCGAATACAATTTAGATGAATCTGTCTATAGCAGCCTCCCGGATGAGCCCTCCCTGTTCGCGATACACTATTTCCCAATAAATTTTCCGGACCACCGATGCCGTTGTTTTCGTGCACATCGGACCAGTGAATACATATTCGAGACGATTTTTTTCTCGTTTTTTTTTTTTTCCGAGGCGTCAACGATCGTTATTCATCACGAGTAGAGCGGACCGTGTGATATACTCGTGATCGATATTTCGATTTAGCGCACAGTGTATTTTACATCCAGGGATCGTTCCGGGCTCCGTAGTAACGTATAATCTTCGATACGGCCGTTCGTGTAACCATCATCGTGTAGATCGTGCAAACGGAGATGTATACGGTGTCCAGCTTCGTGGACACCGTTGAATGCAATTTTTCTTTTTTTTTTATTTTTTTTTTTTTGCAATATGTGTACAACCGCTTCGCGCAAGACGACGAGGGGGCAAAAATTTTCCAATCAATATGGTAATCCAACGTTTTCGAATTTGACTTTACAAAAGGCCCCCGATGCCGCACTTATGATGTAAACGCGAAACCGCGAGAGTATTTTACACGTCGTGAATGGAGGGATCGGGAGAAGCTCTTCGGGATCGCGATAGATTCGTCACGCGAAGGCGAGGAAGAGGAGGAGACCGCGGTCTTCTTCCTGGGTTAGTCGGCGGAGACGTGCGGAGGAAGCAGAGCAAAAATAGTATATAATAATCGCAAAATAATCGAGTCGCTGGCCGAACAGGGTTGGGCCGGTCCGGTACGCCAGTGTATAATCGCCGAACGAGAATATAAATTATTTATGTGAGCCGAGGAAGGAGCAGCAGCGGCAGCAGGATGCTCGAACACATGAATTTTTATGAACGATCGCACCGCTTGGCATCGATGTCTCCCTCCTACGTTGGCTTTTCGAGCTTCGCGGCCGGGCGATTACGGAGAACTGCACTTCCTCCACGTGCGAGCGAACCCTTTGACCGATCGAAGATCGACCGAAAAATGAGACATTAAACCCCTCCCGAGCCCCCGCCCACGAATTACTCCGTTACTCGAATAACAATTTTTTTTAGTCCAATAATTGGATTTATGAGAAATTCCTCGGGTCGTCGACGTATAGCTTTTTGCTGTACGATCGACTTTGGTCCCGTTTCGTAAATAAGTCCAGCTGATTGACACTCTGAAGCACTGTATATATCGATGAATCACATCACCAAATTTTTAGAACAACTGCAGGATTATCCAAATTTTCGTTCCATAACTATAATTCGATAGATTAACATCTCCGTAATTATGCTACTCGCTCATCGTGCTATGTCTTTTCCCACCGTCTTTTAATGTTAATCTAGCCCTCCACTGCTTATATCACTAGGGTCCTGAGAGAATTTATCCAAGGACTCAATAAAAAAATACAGTACAATAATTACATCCTTAAAAAAAAATGTTGTCCTTTCAACATTGCGACGATTAAGCGTGAAAGACGTGAGAGGGATGTGACGAAACTATCGTCGACAATGAAATCAGCTCGCCGCCACGCTTTCGTTCGTGATAAATTAGTGGATATTGAATCGGGAGGGTATCCGGAGTAAGTATACGCTAACCACTGCGTGTCTGGCGATCGAGCGCCGGCTATAATCTACTTGTCCGTCGCGTATAGATATACCGCAAGTTCCTCAATGAATCATGACTGCTCGGGACTAGTAGTCCATACATAGTGATATACATCCATCCGCCGGCTTTGCCGCTATAGATATATCGTCGAACGGCGGCGCACAGTCGAATTCTGGCATGAGTCACGCGTCGACGACCGCATCGGAGCAGAAAACCCGTCAGTCCAATTCCGATGAGACCCCGAGATAAGGAGTTACGCACTCAGGTTCTCGAGGATTGAGTACTTCGTTCCTGCTGCTGTTGTCGTTGTGGATAGCAGACCCGGGGTCGTGAACCTGCGAGGGAGAGCGTCCACCTATGTTGCACACGTGTGGAGTATGTCCCAACCTACTGTCGGTGTTATTGATCTCTCTCATTGTCGGATAATTCTCGTCCACCGGAGCACCGAAATTATCGGACTGTCGGGACATTTTATCGAGCCAATGTCACACCTCGGGCCATCAAATATTCCGAACCTTTTAAGGGGATGCTGAACCCGTTTTTCATTCCTTAAATACCTTTCTTATCGACGGAACTGGGCGATTTCTTAGCGTCAATTTTGAATCATTGATATGCTAGGCATACGCTTAGAATCGTGCAGGAAGTCTTTAGTCATTATTACAGGCCTGTAAAATTTGAAACGTATGCGTATATTAATTATGTAAGCTCTATTGTACGAAATCGCCTCTTTACTTCAATAATACAGCAAGATCCAGCAGCCCCTTAAGAGAAGGCTAAACACGGCAGGGTGAGAAAGAGACAGAGTAAAAATTTTGAATCCATTTTTCTCCGAAGCGTTTCTATAAAGATTAACACAGTGAGCTCCACAATTTTTTTTTTTTATTTTATAAATTCGTTTCCGAGAAAAATCGATTGCAAATACTTTGAGCTTTTGATCTCAAGTCCCACCTTGAAGGGGAGGCCCAGAGTGCGGCACCGTCTTCTATCGAGCGTTTGGACAGACACCGCTATCCGATCCCTCCTCCGGTGTCCAATTCATCCCCAAATGACCCTAGAATGAAAGAGCACAAAAACAACATTCCCGGAACGATAAACAAACGGGTTGAATGTAATTCATACCGGTGTACGTAGGTAAAAGAGGCGTAGTGGGTATCGACAGAAAAATTGGATTATCGCGGTTGCGAGGGTGTGCGCGCGGCAGCGTCTGGTCTGGGGTGTGTGTCTGCGGACGGAATGGAAGAGTCGGTGCTATGGATCGTCCTATAATCGATCGGCGGTTCGGCAGTCTACTTCGGGGGTGGCCACTACGTACGCGCGTATAGTTCGATTATCGCTTCGACGAGTCCCATCGAATTTATCGATGAAACTGCATTGGAAAAAAAATGAAAAAAATTAAGTGAACGACCGTAGTGCGACAATAGGGTGAGACGAAATGTATCGACCGCCCACAATGAAAATTACGAGGCGGCGACGGCGGCGGTTTTCGGCACAGACACGAATCCCGCCGGTCGCTCCGGCTCGATGTCGCGATCAGCGGGGGTGAATAAATTACTGCTTCGTTAACAGCGAACTCGCGGGCGCGCACACACCCTCGCAACTAGCGGTCCGATGATACTCTAGGTGCACGTTTAAGTATGCGAAATATGTAGCCGTTGGATCGTTGAAATCTCAGTTCTCGATTCGCCGGCAGACTGCGACATAGCGCGCAGTTATATATAAACTCGAACCCATCTTTATTTTTAACCACCCTCATTCCCAGCAGTGCACGATAATTAGCACATCGTTTACATGCTGTAAAATCCACGACCGATCTTCTCCCGGTGCACGGAGCCGGGCAATTAGAGATCTTCTGGTCTCTCATATTATTCCCATTAAGTTGCAACGTAGTGAAAGAAAAAAAAAATCTTGCCAATAAAATAAATGAAAATCCGCGCAGTGTGCATCGCAAGCGATCTGGAAATGTTTATCGTGCATAAAAAAGAAAGAAAAAGAGTATCTCGCGTCTTCCTCCTCCCCGCCTTTTGTGCTCCTTCGAAGATATTCCTTATTTCTGGTATAATTTTTTTCGCATCTTAGTACACACCGGCGCGCACCGTCAATGAGAATATAAATTGCGCTAATTAGAGCCTGAGAGATAGAGGAATAAAAAAAGGTACGTTCTCGAAGAGCTCTTGGTTATTTCTCGCCGTCACATTACTATATCCCTCCGTGTACCGAACGAGCGCTCGCGCGGGGATAAAGAAAATTCCGCCTCTGCGCGAAAGAGGAATATAGGTACGTTAATTTCGCCACTGTCGTCGTCTCGCCGTGTGGAGTGCTCGCGACGACGAGCCGCGCTCCCTCCTCGCCGTCGTATCCGCTGATAGGTCCCGCTTAATTGCATCAATTAATAGTCTTTCCCCTCTTCCTCGTTCGTTCCTCCTCCTCGCCAGTCCTCTCCTCCCTGTCTGCTCGCCCAATTTTACTTCGGCTCGCTGCGACTTCGCCGCGATAACTCTCTCCTCCACCCTCGTTCTATGCCCGCGAGCCTTGACCGCGGAGACGTCGCGGCTCCGCTCCATTCCGGCTCGTCTCGGTGTACCGTGGGCAAAGTCGCGGACGACAGCGAAGAAAAGCGTCTCTCAACCCGTTGGGCACGGCTCTCTCCCCTCGCGCGTATACAAGCGAGCTCGTCACTCTCGGTACTGGAAGCTATGCGCACTATATAAGCGACTCCCGCTCGCCGGTCACGTCTCACCGTTAAAGTCTTATTAATTAGCGACAGGATAGAGCGGCGGTGGGTCGCGGCAGTTACACGCGCTGGCGGCCGAGCGTGTGCCTCCCTCTGATGTTGCTCCTTCCTTCTGCTGTGCTGCTCCTGCTGCCGGTGCTCACTCGACTCGAATATCAAGAGCGCGTATAAGGTACGCTGAAGCGTCCTGCTCGATGCCAGTCGAGATATTTAATTAAGCTATCCGTGCCTACTCGCGATACAGAGAGGCGCGCGGCTGCACGGAACTGCCGGGCTGCATGAACGTACATGCGTCCAACTCCCCCGCTTCCTCAGCCTATACTCTGAGAGCGAGCGGAGTCTGTGGAAGCTGCGGATACCCCGTGATAGTGTGCTACCAAGGCGTGGGATTCTCACGGAGATTTCTACTCAAGCTCCATTTCATTCGTTCGCGGGAGAATCCGTTTACGCTTTTTCATCGCTCCGAGTACGGCCAGTTTTCGCGAATATCTTGCATCGGGTGGAAACGTATAACGCTCGTCTTTACGCCGAAGTTTCCGACCCGTCCGTTTTTTACCTTTTGCTCTTTGTTCCTCTCATTATCCGGCTTCGTTTGGTCGTGTTAGCCTCGCGGGTAGATCCACGCGTCTTCGGTATTCTTGAATCGTTAACGCTGTGCAAAGTCTGGCTGCGCGAGGTAGCGCTGTGCATAACGCAGTGGATTTTCGCAGGTGGATAGGAGGGGTGTGAAAAAAAAGGTTTTAGGTTTGCATACGAATCACGGTTAATACACGATTCTATACGTTTCATGCGGTATTCCGCATGGGAGGGGTGTTGGAGAAGAAGATGGGAACATGAGGAGTCGAGCGTAGATAGAGATTGATTCCAGTCGGGGCGAATCAACTTGGAGTCAAAAGGGTTGCAAATGGATTTCGACGTCGCTTCCTCATTGATCGACATCGTTTGCGATTCATCTTGCGAGGAAGTGTGCTAATTAATTTCCGGCTTCCTCGTTAAGCTTCGATCGATTTTTCCGCAAATTTGATACGTCCATCGGTCGGTGTCGGTCCATTGGTGCAGTTCCATTCGGCCCGACAGCCAACAAAATTTGAAACCTAGCCAGCTTTAACCCTTTGGAGCCCACAAGCGATACACCTCTTTGAATTCAGAAAAAATGCGGTAATAACCACCGATGTATTTGAAACTACATACTTGTAAAAAAAAAAAAGAAAATGTATGCTCCAAAGGGTTAAAAGCTTTTAAGAGATAGTCTTTCTTATTCTTATCGGATTTCTCCGGTCTGATATAAACGCAAACATACATCAAGATACTTTTTTTTCTTCTAAATATCATCCCCGATGTTTTGGAAAACTACGAAGCTCTTTTAACGTAAAATCGCGATTTTTCTTTTTTTTTTTCCAATGAAAATAAAAGTTTCTCCACTGGGAAGTAAAATGGAACACAACCGAGTATGCAGCGCATCATCGCCTGTTGTATACAGAAGAGGGATTCTCGGCCACGACCGAACAAGTGCCGATGTAACTAGAGCGAAAATAATTATGAGCATATCTCCGCGTGGACCGATGCCTTTCTGCACTGCAGCAACCACGCAGGAGTCCAGTCTCTCGTACGCCTCCCTCTCCCTTTTTCTGCTATCTTGGTTTTCTCTCATTAATTTTCACTTCTCAGCCGAGCGAGGGAGTGAGCGAGATAGACCATATCGACTCGCCTTCTCTCGTCGGGATGATGTCCTCGACGCTCTCGGGCCATTATTATGCCGTTCCCAGAGCCTGCCCAGCGTATAAAGCCTGTCTACCCCGGACTTGCGATGCACATTCGCCGCTGCATTAGCCTTTAACTCTCCTTGCGTCTTTATCTCTCGCCGTTAATCCTCCCGCGGAGCCAACGAGCCAACGGCTGGCGATTCAACCAGCCAAGCAAACTTGACGGTTCTCCGAACTAATTAAATTGATTATCGCCTTGATTCCGCTGCGTGACACACGTGCCATTTCGACTACATCTTGCTTTCTTGTTTTCCTTCATTTGCAATCATCATTCATTTCTCACTCCAGGGAGTTGACATGCAATTCTTGAAAATCTCATTTTTCGATTGAAAGTGACGTCTGATCGGAAATACGTCACTTCCGGTTTGATAATCTCATTGCTTCGACCGGAAGTGACATCACACGTCACTTTCGGTTTGATAATCTCATTGCTTCGACCGGAAGTGACATCACACGTCACGTTCGGTTTGATAATCTTATTTTTCGACCGGAAGTGATGTCCCGCCTAAAATACGTCTCGGTGAGAATACCCTCAGAAATGTTTATTTGTCATTTTTCACAGTTGAGGTATTTTTGTTATCCATAAATTGTATCATGGCAGGAAAGAACGAGCAGAAAAAAAGGTTTTTCAGCGATCCCGCGTCTTCGAGCGATATCCGAAGACGCGAGTAGGATGAAACTCGATTCGGACTCGAGGGGCGTGTGCGTGTGTGGATCGAAGATTTTTTCGAAAAGATATCCAGCCGTGTGGTCAACGCCGAGGAAACGAGAGAAAGAAAGAGAGCGAGAGACGGAGACTCCCACGGCTCGTCTAGATCGCCCCTCGTAAACACTTCCCACACGCGTGTAGATCCTGCACGAGAGAGGATCGAGACCCGTGTACATGGCCGCGCATCGAGGAGTACCGGCATCGGCGTGACCGAGTTGGGAGGCTTGACTCGGGCGTCCAGGACGTAAATCTCGAGATTTCTGACCGCGGGAATGATGTCTTGATGTGTCGCGGTACTTGACGTACGCGTTATAAACCGCGAGGCGCGATCCCGTGATTAACCCGTCCGTCCAGTCATTCATTTTCTTCGTCCTCTTCTCTTTTGTGTACTCTGCACCGGCATCCACTGCCGATTCTCTCCCTCCCCCCCCCCTCCCCCCGCCCTGTATCTCACCCTAATCATTTCATCGCCATATTCGGTACCGAAAGAACATCAAGCGATATAACTCGACACGATTTTTATTACACACCGCGACGGTTATGCGCCAAGCTCGAAAAGGGAAAGGATTCGGTGACTCGGCTCGACGAGGGACGGATAAGAAGAACGAGGCGCGCGAGAGTCGCGAGGCGTCGCGACCGAGAGAAATAGGGATAGTAAAAGGCGACTTTGATTTATTCGACGTGGGTAACAAGTTCGATTATCTCGGACAGCCGGGGGACGTAAGTCTCCGCTGCGTGCGAGACGTAAGCCGCATATAAACTCGGCTTCTCGTGGCTGCCGCTCTCGCCTCGGCAGAGCCGGCAGATCGGTGGAGAGTCTCGCGAGCGGGAAAAACTCGAGAAACGTTTTGCCTATGCGGGGTTGGGCGACTTTGACACGTGTAACTTGTCCATCCCCGACCCGGTCGAATTTTTTTGATCTCCTCGCTTCCCTCTGTAAATCATAAACATCCCGCATCCCCGAGCTCGACTTCGCGAACTTCATCCTCCGAGGGCAAACTTCGTCCGGTTTCGTCTGTGAAATCCTTTTACTGCGGCCTGTGCGCAGCCAGCGAAGAAAATAGGAGGCGAAGGTTTGGAGAACTCGGGGAGTTTCAACATTACACGGAGGAACTTAAAACGTGAAGGGCGGAGAGCGAGGCGAAACGGAATCTCGTGGCAAAATGAAATGTCTACCGGTGATGAGGCTCTCCCTGCTCGTGGCGCGCCGAAAATTGGGTAAAATTCGTCCTTCTCGCCGTCGGTGTTCCGTTCTGCCCCGCTCTCTCCCGCATACGTACCAGAGCCGCTTCGTTTAAATACCTCGCATTAGAAGTTGAGGAGTGTGTTTCCCACGTAGTTGTTTTACAGCAAGGTATTACGTGTCTCGTGCGAGTAACGTGAGGTGAAGCGATTGAGTATGTGGAAAAACGTACGTAGAGAAGGAGAGAAATGACAAAGAGAGAGAGAGAGAGCCGGGATACTTACGTGTCGGCGCGCGGAGCACGCCGGCTTCTTTTCTACCTTTCTTTAAACTCGTCATTCTACTCCGTCCAGCTTTTTCATCGGGTCTCGTTTCTCCTTCCTCTCCGTCCCTCACCGTGGCAGCAATCGCCAGCTATGCCGGTTCTTTATACTCGAATCACGACGTCCGACCAACCTACCTACCGTGGCGCGGGATCGCACATATGTATTCATGTGCAACCGCGGTGACATTGCACCATCGCGCATTCCGTTAGGTTTTATATTCCTTCGTCATACACCGCTCCGCCGCGCGGCGCTAACGAACGTAAAAATTTGGATAATTTCTTATCAAGCCGCCCGGAGATTGCGTGCGCCGTATATAAAATCGCGGCGCGCTGGTAACAGCCGTTATGCGAGGACCTCCACCGCTCACTGAAACGATCTTCCGACGAATTCATTCTTCCGTCCCGAGTCGCCCTCAATCCATTTTTCATCTCTCATCGATTCGAGTAAATACCGCTAATTTGCGGAAGGTTACGGGAACGAGAGGAGGAGAAGAAGAAGCTGTACACTACCAGAAACCGGAGATTTTTATTCATTCGCTCAAAGATTGGTCCCGTTGAATCGACTCCGGTTCAAACAGCCACCCCGCGATTCTTTTCCTTCGGGGCTCCGAGTGCTCGCGGGGCGTCTTCTTCTTCTTCCCTCTCCTCGTCGTCGTTGACGTCGTCTCGTCTGAACGGAAATATGAAATCCTCACTGCGACGCGCGTGCGGCGAAAGAGAAGAGAAATAAAGTCCCTTATATTCTCTCCCCAAACTCCCTTTCTTCCCTTCCTCCTCAACTCGGAGTTTCTTACTCCTTTATTTCCTCCGCTCGTTCTCTCATCTTCTGTCGACCTCGGCTCTCCCTTCGGGACTCTGTTTCCCTTTACGCACACTGTGTTTTTTTTTTTTTTTTTTTTTTTTCGAACCGTTACTGCCGTTCGCTCGTGTAGAATAAACGGTGCACAGTGGTTGGCCACTTTGAGCGCGATAGTCCGACATTGAAAACTTTGACAATATCCGGTAAATATGGTCTCATGCAATGATAGGAAATTTCGGAAGATGCCAGTATAAGCGTATCTTATAGTCGGTGGTGAACTCACCCAGATTTTTGGTGTGCACGGAATTTTCAATATTGGGTCTTCTCGAACGTATTTCAATACCGAATACGCATTTTTCTATCGAATTCGAGGGAAGAGATTGGCGTGGGAAGTCTTCTAACATTCCGGGTTTTTATTGCAAAAATAATGGAAGCAAGATTGTGAATATTCGATACTTAATATTAAATCTTTCTAGACTCACGGAATAAAACCTGCAAACATTGTTATACCATCGAGAAGTGTTTGCAATGCCCTATTATTTCTCTGAAACTTATGCGAAGTGAAGACCGGTCGCAAGGACTACGTCAAGCTGCGATGCCATCGAAGGAGACCAATCATCGCTGGTCGGCGTCTCACCGTTCGCCGTTATTCACTGCCAATAACTGGTGCACACTTTTTTCAACCCTCGCGTTTTACGCATCGCAATATGCCAAGGCGGCGAGACAGACGGAGAGGAGCTTCCGCTTCGTGTTCCCGACCGTAGAACCGCGACTACTCTTCATTGGTCTCGTAAAAAAAAAAACGCGTAACGCGAAGCCGCCCTAAAGGGATTCCGTGACTCCCCGCCAATGTCGAAACACAAACATATAAAGTTTTTGCCGCATATCACTATAGTCGAGTGTATTTTATCCGCATGACAAATTTTTATGGGTCCCCCCGCAACATCCTCTCCCAGTGCTTTATTCAGTCTTATCCTGCATTATCCCATCGTATCCCCGTCCTCGCTTACTTGCGCTGCAACTGGGATGCTGCGCAGAGTTGCCACACGCAGAGACGTCTACGGCGACTACGCGGTACGGAGATATTTCATTATAGAAAATCTCGAGAAAATTTTGAGATACAATATGACGAGGGCGAGGGATGAGATTGAAGGAGTAGGGTTTCTATCAGAATTCCAGGACTTCGTGTATAGTTTCCGGTTACCAAGGACTATCGCTACCGTGCCGTACTTCGGCCCGCCGTACCGTGGAAGGTCTCCTAGTGGATTTAACCCGGAGAATTTACCGAGTGCGTAATCGCCAGCATTCTCGAGCAGGGAGGAAGCTTCCGTAGCTCAGCTCTGCCTCCTACCTCCGTCTCCCGGTCTCGTCGAAGCCCCGATTCCGAACGATTGTATAGATTCCTAGAATATTTCAATAACCCTGTAGGACACGAACAGCGCGAGGATAGTTGGAATAGCTTGGCTGTGCATCCGCGAGACGTTCCCCAACTCGCCACCGGCGCAACCCTTACGTAACGACCAGAGTGAGACGAGACTCGCGCGGCTCCAAGCAGGGACGCCGCTTCGATGGACCCTTGTATCCTCGGCGGCACATCCCTTCAAACTCCTTTACCCAAAGATACGCGTTCTCGTCCATACTCGCCCATCGTTATTAATGATCACGCCAATTTTCAAGTAAAAAACCCAATCATTTTTTTTCGTTATTTAACGGCTATCATAAAGAAAATGGAAGAATTTAACGGCTGTTCCCTTCAGATCGTTGCCCAGTATGCCTGAACATTTTCATTCAAATCACCACGAGTTTCTCTTGATATAAAGATATTTCACATTCCACATTCGGTCTCTAGGAAACTACAACTATAATTTTTCTTTTTTGCAAAAGGACTATTACTTTGCAAAGATGAGGCGTAAAATATTATTGCCGGTCCGTGCCGAGAGTGGCGCAGTGCCGAGGGAAAGATGGGGAATTATCTCAGGATAGTGATGAGGAATAAAGCCAGATGGCTGGTCGCATCCCCGCTCGGCTAATCATTTTCTCATCAACGTGCACCCCTGTAGGTATACAACTGTACAGCATCAGCGGCAGCCGGCTAGCCAGCAGCTCGTTGCGTTTCGCACGCAGGTTTACGCCTCCTTCGCTTTCAACAGTGTTCCCACTCTCATCCTACCCGCGATGACTCTCTCGCTCTCTCCGCCTCACTTTTGCTCCGAAAGCCCGCGATCACTCGCGCTCGCTCGGTCTGCGATCGCTAATGTCTTTATCACGAGACGATGTCGGCGAAACGGTCCCGCTACGTTCAACGGAGCTACAATTTGTTCGCTCTAATGATCCCCGAGGCCCTGGGATTTCACACATCCAGCGCAAACTCGCTCCCGCCGCCATTATTATACCTACCGCCCTCGAAGACTCGATAATTCTTCTTTTCCTTCGCCGCGCAGTATCCTTTTCAACGGCAGCGTGTGAGCCCCGGTAGACTCTCGAAATCCCCTAAAAAGGCAAAGCCTCTTGGAAACCATTATACCCTGACACTGATCTGCGCGGGCGTATAAGTACCGTCTAGACGCGGGATTTTTCTCGTTAATTTTTCTGCGGAATCGAAGTAGCGGCCATCGATCCATACACCAACTTAAACCGTCAGCGATTGAGAATTTCTGAAAAATTATCCGTAGAAAATTACGAAGTTTTTACCAGCGAAGCGTTATATCAAATTTAATATGCGAAATTGAAGTTAAATTGATTGTACGGTCTGTGAGGTCGAACACGTGTACAAAGCTCAGTTTGATGTACAGAGAATTAATTTCACACTCATATTTGTAATCCATCGGTCACTTTACTGCGGAATCGAAGTTGCGACTAGCGATCCATACGCCGACTTATACCGTTAGCGTTAAGAATTTCTGAAAAATTGTATGTAGAAAATTACGAAGTTTTTACTCGCAAACCGTTATATAAAATTTGATATGCAAAATTGAGGTAAAATTGTTTGGTCGGTCTGTCACGTCGAATCCGTGTAGAAGGCTCAGTTTGATATATAGAAAATTAATTTCACACTCATATTTGTGTCTTTACCGTAATCCATCGTTTTATGCACACAACAACTTTTCATAATTATGTACATTCATTTATGCGTGATAATTTTTGTTAACAGTCTGTATCTGTTCATGAACAAAAAGAATATTTCTATCAATCAGCTTATCGAATTAGTCCTTTCTCCTACCGTGATGGATCATAAAAATCCACAGAAGTCTCGAAAATTGAATTTTATCGCACTGGCACATCATCCGTTGGGTTTTTTTTCCCTTTTTCTCGTTTCATTTCATTTCATTATTAACTCGGCAGAACGAAGGTGTATCGATTATACGCTCGTTCGTGCATTCATATTTTCCCGATACCATATGTATTCCTCTTTCAGCTCCTGCTGGGCTTTCAGCGATCGCAAATTTTTGGTTTCCCAAACGAGAACGAGCGCTGCAAGCACGGCAAGCACGGCAAAGCTGGCGCGAGCTAGATACATCATTCCCTTTTTTTTATCTCCGACCCATCGGGATACATCTATCGTTTTCATTTTTCGTACTTTTAACGAATCCTCGATTCCCGTTTTTATATGCTTGTCTGGCCGCAGGCGATTTTGGCCTGTTCCAGCAAAGCTGCTGGAACAGAAGGGAGGGAGAAGGAGGTGCATGGAGGAAGGAAGGTGTATGGAGGGAGAAGGAGAGAGAATCGTACGGATAAGGCTGTTCGTACAGTGCTCTCTCCTTCTCCCTCCATACGCGTACGAGGCCGTCTATGAACTATCCTCGTTGCAAAGACTAAAGCACACTTTGATAGCTTCCGACAGATTAGGTACACCGGGTGCGGTTTCTCTCTAAAAAAAAGGGTAGGAAATTCAAAGGCGCTCACTTTTGAAAAAAAAAAAATCAGACCGGAATTAAACGTAATATCCGCGTAGGGGCAGTCAAAGCTTTTTGTTCGTATCTCCCATATTCTCCAAATAATTCACCGGCAAGAAATCGAAGGGGAAGCAAGACAGACTAACGCAAAAAGAAAACTATGCATCAGTCACTCGTCGCCGAGTGCAGATTGGATCCGCCGGTTTGATTAGACGAGTGTCTCGGTCTGGCGCCTCACCATTGCCTTTTTTACCCTAAATAGAGAAAAGTTTCGTCGCGTTAAGCAGGATAGCGGTGCGCATATGCATAAAATATATGGGCGCCTGCACGGGGTTCCCTTTCAGATAAAAGTTGAGCGGGACGGAACGAACGTTCGAACCACACGTGTAGGATGTGTTATATACAAATGCTCGGAGGATATATGTAAAAAAGGGTAGAGATCTCGTGTGCCTGGCGAAACGAATATCGGGTGTACACGTGTGTGTGTGTGTGTGTGTGTGTGTGTGTGTGTGTGTGTGTGCGGGCACCAGCGAAATAAGCGCGGAGCTTCGGTGGGTGCCATACGCGAGCGCGCCCGTTCAATGTTTTATGCATATCCCTGAATAAAATATGATTACAAAGTCCTTTTGATTCAACGGATGTGCGGAGCGCTTTGGGCACGCGGCTTTTCGCGAAGCAGCCGAGCACAGAGGCGGTGGCGCGACTGCTCGAGTCCCCAGCATCCAGAACCATAGGAGCGCGCTCCGTCGCCGCGGCGAGCGGAAAAGACGACAAAACGAGCCGGAGAAAAAAAAAAACGCGGTTTGTCTATGCTCTGTGGTCTCGCTCGTACACATGCTTCGGTATGTTCGCGACCAATGCCTCCTGCGCGCGCGGCCCGTACACGCATACTTACAAACTTTTCCTAGCAATATTTGAGCACGCGACGAGACCGCCCCGCACGAAAGCTCGTCTCACCAGACCACCACCCTTTAACATAACCGGCGCGACTCTCGTTTCAATCGCTCGCGAATACTCAACGCACACTTTGCATGAATTTCATTTCGCGTCTCTCGTCTGCGATCACTCGTACTGTGCAACCGCCGATATTATATGGATATATGTATGTGTGTATGTGTGTGTGTGCTGCATTTTACTACGTTTTTACTATACTCTCTCAAACAGTGGCGATGTGTATGGAGAAGCCAAAGAAAAAGTCTCGCATCTAAGAGGAGTCTGACAAAAAACAGTCGCGAGCAAACAATGAATAACATAGCGGTAACGCTTTTCGGCGACGTGAGCCTTTCGCTCTCTTGAGCGATTTTTACCGTCCTTTCTCTTATATTCACCCTTTACAACCGGAAATCTCTTCGTGTCGAGTTTTGCGGGAGATTCTTTTTCTGTGCGATTTTCAATCGAGAACTTTTCATTTCGTCTCGCGTAGGATAAATAAACGTTTGCGAATGTTTTCATCGAGTCACGTTCGAGTGAGACGCTTGGTTATTGTGGATTTGTGATTTTTTAAGGTCCTTCGGTTGAAAATTTAGGGCGTCCTGTTGGGGCCTGATGACGTCCTGTTGGGGCCTGATGACGTCCTTATCAGGCCTCTTCCGCTCGCTATGACGGCAAATTTAGAACTTTAAAAAAAATTATTACAATCGAATAAATTCATAAAGTAAAGTAACTTACTCGCAAATCTACCGAGTCGCGAAGCGGACACGTGTAGGAATTTGCAGGGTAAGTCTCGGACGATGCTCGATTAATACATCCAAATATAGGCATAGACCAATAGTGCAGAGTAAGAATCGGGCGATTCGCGATGCCCAAATATGGGAATGGAACAAAATTGCATACGCATCAATTTGCACCTCGCGGATTGCGATGGTGAAATTGACAGTCTGAACTCGACTAGAGTACAGAGAGGTTGGTCTCGGAGTTAAGCTCGTGTTCAGAGTAATTAACAATTGTGATCAGAAGTGTTGATAAAAGACAATTTATTCTGTTTCTTCGAATAAACTGTTTATCTAGTTTGTATATCACAAACTTGAGTTTCACTCTTAATTTGGCAACGATCCAAAATACCTTAAAAATTATGTTTGTTAATCTCACGTTTCTACACTGAGAGAAAGATCTCGGAAAAACTACCAAGACATATGGTAAATTTAAACCAGGCACACCAGCCACCTCCAGCCATATGTGAAATCTTCACACGAGCCATAGCAATTAGTACTCAACCTATATGGTAATTTTTTCCAGAAGGCGAGTTGGCAAAATTTTAGATACCCGGCTAAGCATTTCACAGATAAAACTAATAATTTCGTCGACAAAATTTGTTATATGCATGTATAGATAAAAAAAATGTGATCAACACAATATATGCCGGTATAACCTACAAACCTAAAACAAATGCTCCGCGATCGCAACACAACTGATCCAGTAAGAAGAACTTATATTCTAGCAAAAGTCAAGGGATATTCAGGTAATATCTCCGACAGCGAGAGTTACCATATTTTCTAGCAGAATGTGTTGAGTTCAATACGAAATATTTGCCAGGATGTCGCTGTAGTTCCCATATATCAGAAAGTTCTGTCGGTTTTTACCAGATTTATGGTAATTTCTAACAAATTCCTTTTTCACTGTACAACAACAGCGTTACATTGGGCCCTCGTAAGTTCCGTACAACGGCTGATAGGGTTCCAATCCAAAGTTTCGAAAATCCTACGAAGGTGGCTGCTTCGTGATTCGCGGGCGCCGGAATAATCGCTGCAGCGATGCGTACGGGGGTTCTGACGAAGGACGCGCGTAATTGGCGCGATCGAGGCGAAACGCCGGTATCCTGTGTGTTACACGGTTGTGGGACATGCGGCGCGGTCGGGTACGGGGCATGTTGGAAACGACGAATGTTTCTCGTTCCGCGTGTCTGCCAAGTTTTGATTGGGCCGCGAACGGGAAATGGGAGGAGAAGGAAAACGAGGAAAGGGACACGAGAGAGAGAGTGTGCATGGGATCGCGGCAGTGCAAGCCACTGCATCGCGAGAATGGAGGAAGCATGCGGCAGAGCCTCGTCGCGCGATGCAGCCTGCCTAGCGAGAACCGCTTTCCGTACATAGAGGTATATTACTTCGCAGGACGGAAGGGCGCACGGAACGCCGTGGTGCATCGCATGAACGACGAACATTAGGGCACCCCGTGCGTGAAACGCCGTAAGGGATCGATCGGCGCCCGACGACTCTACGAGCAGCGAACTTTCCATCTAGCTCATTGCCGGTGGGAGCCCTCGCATATCGACCAGCCCCAGGCTTCGGAGCCTCCGCTCGACGTGCCGCAGCCCCAGAAACCTCCACCCTTAACGGACGATGAAAATGAAAAATTACCACCGGCGTATACCAATGAGATATGTCGCGAATTAATTGGTTCTCGGAGGCGCGAGGGGGTGGAACGGAATCGAACGGAATAGAACACTTGGAAAACCTCATCCAGACCCGATATAGACTGCGGTTGATGCAGAGGATTTTCTGACTCGCGGCATTTGCTTTTCATCCTGTGTCTTTTTTTTGCAATATTAAAGCTTTGCGAATGCTGCGAGGAAAAATCGTCCGGGGAGAAAGATCGCAGATTTTTTTCGCATACAAGATTCATGGGAATGGGAAAAAAATATTATCTCAAATAAGTTGAACAATTCAATTTGTAATTTGAGCGCAGTCAATGACATCCATTTCACTGCTGGCGTTCGATGTATTCTCGGCTCCGAGGAATTACGGTCGGTGGAAGGAATAATAGTTGGGGAGAGAAGATTCCTGAGCGTACGAGTGGCTGTGTCCTGTTTCTATGGGTACCTCGTACACGAGACTGTTCCGGACCATTATAGCTGGTCTCTGAAGAGCATTAAACGGTCTCGGTCTCGGGGTCTGTCACTGACCCCTGAACGAACACCGAGCGCGCATAAGACGTGCGTAACAAATTGCGGACGAGCAAAACTCACTGGCCGCGAGATGCGCCCGATGACCTTAACGTATGCATGTTCAGCGGTGCAGTTAGAGCTCGCGGTACCGCGAACGAGCTTAGATCTCACGAGACCTCGGATACATCTCTATCATCTCCGCATGATAAATTCAATATCGTATTCAAGCAAAAAAAAAAAAAAATATTTTTCATTAATTTTGTTTTTCTTCAAATTCATCCTCGACATTGTCCAACTAATCGTTGTTTTGTGCTTTCAGGTCAATTCCGAGCGCCGAGAATAGCGGAACATCCGTCTGACATAATAGTCGCGAAGAACGAGCCCGTCACGCTGAACTGCAAAGCCGACGGGAAACCCGAGCCTACGATAGAGTGGTACAAGGACGGCGAGCCGGTGCAAACCTCGCCGGGTGACACAAAGTCCCACAGGGTCCTGCTACCGACGGGATCGTTGTTCTTCCTACGAGTTATGCACGGCAAGAAGGAGCAGGACGGCGGAGTTTATTGGTGCGTCGCGAAGAATCAGGCCGGCAGTGTCAGCAGCAGAAACGCCACCCTCACCGTCGCAGGTAAGACAATTCCATCGGCGATAAATCATTCGGCGTTATGTACCGCGGGGCAGCTTCGGGAACAAATTATTTTATGTAGTCGGAACTCCGTCGGGTTCTTCGCGTGAACAACACAGCTCGCGATAGCCTCGAAGATCGAGGAGGTTCGAGGATCCCGAGAGCCGAGAGTTTCTCGATGTTAGCCCGAGCGAACGCGCGCGCGCCCGGTCATTGCGAGAGACTCGTCGACGAGAGAGTGGAGAGAGATACGGATGCGAATCGATTATGCATGCCCGCGAGTCGTGAACCCGATAAATCATTGAAATTCGAAATGCCGCAGCGTCCGTAGTCCGGCACAGAGCCGTTCTCGCTCTCCCGGTCGATACCGCGCGGATGTGCAATGCCAGCATGTCGAATGCAATTCCAAGATATATATGTAAGCCCGGTGCTACGCGATTCCGAGGGTATATGTCTGTGGGCATGCATAGAGGTGATGCAGCGCCCGGCGGTTCATCTCCTCGATCGTAGTTGGATCGAGACCTACGATTACGATACCTCGCAGTCGCGATATGAGATATGCGCCGCGATATCGACAGTCGCCCGTGGGTCGGGGGCGAGAGAGGTCGGGAGCAGCCCGGACCCGGTGATCGTGCAACCTCGCGTCAGCCAATCGAGCAGTTAACCCCTTGAGGATCGATCGGGTTTATCGCAATCGCTACCATACACCATACCTTCCACGATTAAGAAATCATCGGTCGTCGTTTTGCCCAAAGCACCTCATGGAGATACTTGGAGACCACTTCGTAATTTTAAGGTTTACATCAATTGTCCGTGTTTTTTTTTTTTTCTCAAACCAAATGTCTTACTTATGGATCAATGAGAGCGTTGAGTCCCAAATAGTATTTCTTCTTATCGTGCCAAATAACACAAGCTCGTAATACACATTTCATTTTTAACGATTTATCAAATATTTGAAATATTATAAATTGGTGTAATAATTTTTTTATTCTAATTGGTATATTTTTAATTAAAAGATTCAAATGTAAAGATTATGGGTTCTTCAGTTTTTCTTGTAAATCAAATGAAAAATTAATTCGTTAAAATTGAAATATCACGTCAACGGCATCGTGGAAGTGTACGATTACGCCTTGATCTCTCAATTAACTGTAACTTCTCCGCAAAACCATTACCGGTTAAAAGTAACCCAATATAACGATGCTCAAAGCCGGAACAAGTTTCATTAATATCCTGTCTAATGGGAGTGATGGGCATGTTCCCCGGATCCGAGAGCTCCGAGCCATAAACCGCTCACCAACAATTCAAATAGAAACAAGCCACACAGAGATTACGAAGCCCGAACTGTGGATTTTCGTGCGGTGTGTGTTTGCTCGACGGATTACGATCGCTGGAACGTAATTAACTGTGAAAAAGTACATAATCGTTCGGAGTTTGGGACGAAACGCCGCAGCGACGATGTAATAAATAATCGAAATCTCGTAGTTCTCTGGGCGTTATTCCCGGCGCTCCGGAAGCGTTCGACTATCGCTCGAATTGCATAATTCCCACGTAAAAGCTCGCGAGTGCAATTAGCATTAATTACGATACCGCGGACTGTCGGGGGAATAGCTTACGGGAGAGCGAGAGAGGCCCACGGTGCTTGTTTACAATTTCGCGCGATATCTGCGGCGTGCTGGCATATAATTTCGCGAAACACGTTACCGGGGCGCGCGCGGGTCCGCTATCTTATCCCCGCGGTTTTCTCGCGCCCATGCCCATAGCCCGAGCGACTCCCGCCGACACGTACAACCCTCGTGTCGGTTTCTTGAACAAATACAAACACACACACACACACACACATCTACATTCCTCTGCCCTTGCGATGCATTATAGCCGTACTCCGTTTTTTTTCTTTTCTCTTCGCGTTAAACCGCCTCGTTGATTCGGACTCTTGCACGACGAGATAAAAAGTTCTCGTTATACCAGAACCATTTGTGTTTACGCGGAGTTGAAAAAAAAAGAAACGAAAAAACAAGAAGAAGAATAAAATATATTTACGTATACACGCATTCGTTTCCCTCGTAACGATTAAATTATAATGAATTGCGGCACAATGCAGTTACATAAATTTTCCTATCTTTTTTTGATAATTTTTTTTTTGTTTTCAAGTCTGTTCTATTTTTCGCGGCACTGTGCAGCAGCGAGTGGTAAAAGCACGGAGAGGCTCAGACACGATTTGCTAATGAGTGCTCTCGTTATTGCGAACGATGCAGCAAAACGTCAATGCCGAGGATAGGCAAAAACGTTGAATAATTTTAAAAATAAAAAATGAATTCAAGGTACGAGTAGAGTACTTGGAATTATTGCGAGATGCCGGAGATCCGGTGAAATATAGAGCTGTAACCTCGCGTTCGAACGAGAGAGCTTTGACACTAATATGCCGCGAGGGGGAGGTTTAGGGAGATAAAACGTTCGGTATATGATCCAGCTTCAGTCCGTCGGTAAAACACAGAAGCGCGACTATGCCTTCCTCCGCATTCGAGCTCCACTGCTCCAGCTCCACTGTCGGCCGTGCCTATTAGCCGCGACCCAGATTCCGTAGTCAAAGAGAGGCGCTTAGCGTCGTATAAATGGTCTTCTTGCAGCGATGAAAACTCTGTCACGCGTCCCTCAAACTATACTTCGTTTCATTCGTCGAAACTGGAGCTTTTTTTTTGTTCCCTCATCCGACATTCTACCCGGTCGACCTCGTGCGTATTCAGAATTCGGGCCACTCCCGTACCCTCGCTATTCCTCGTTTTGTTCGCAGAGGCGTCAAAAGCGCAGATTTCCTCTTCACTTCACGCGCGAATGCGACGTAAAAATAGGAAGGTCCATCGCGATGCTCTTTCAATTTTATTTTTAGTGCTCGATGTAGTTCCAGAGTATTGAGAGGAAAAAAATCCTCAGAACACTATTGCAAATAGGGTTGGAAATACGAGAAACATAACTCGTTGAACATATACATTTTTTTTTTTTTAAGAATGATGTGAAATAAAAAAAAATTTCCATGATATTGGTATTGGATATGTAGAACAATTATTTTCCGGGTAGATGCGTCCGGGGCTAGCTCGCCTGTAGATCCGATAGGAAGTAGGGAAGGAAAGAGAGGTGGAAGCGATGGTTCACCGAGGGTGTAGTATTCGCGATGGTCGTGTATCAGTGGCGGTTCCGAGAGTGGGACGCACCCGTTTGGCAATACGTTCTCGGCAATGGCTGCGGTAAATATGCCAATAGCACGAGTAGAGAAGCGAACGCGGTATCGCTGTGCCTCGCCCAGGGAAACGGGAGATAGGAACCCCCCCCCCCCTCCTCCCCGCGGCACCCAACACCCACCAACACCGCCAGTGAAATAATTCTGATTTATGTAGGACGCCGAGAACTCAGCTGGTCTCTCGTCGAGAATACATACATATTGTACGAGCTAGGGCGAGCGGCGAGAGGGAGAGAGCGAAAAAAGGTGGAGAGAGAGAAACGTTACCTACAGATAGACAGGGTGAATTTTCGATTCCACCGTCTCTCGTCGAGTACGAAGATCGATACTCTTGGGGTCGCCGATACTCATCTATCAAGCCCTCTCCAGGAAGTTGACATTCTGCATTGCACATTTTAATAACAATTTTATTTTTATTTTTTATTTTTATAAATGCGGATTCACAGTCGGCTATTAGTTCCCCTGCTTATGCTTATGCCGTGATTCTGCTGTGCCTCGCTCGAATCCGGATTCGGTGAGTGAGTAAGTGCGTGCTCGGCGTTTTACTACAACCCTACTCCACTCCCGACGATGGTGCTGGTGCTGCAAACTACTGCGGACCGGGGAAACCGGAATTCCGCAATCGTGATGAGTCAGCGTAGGCACACACAGTAGTAGTGGCAGCGGCAGGGCTCTCCTACCGGCTGCTGATAGCAGTGCCCGAGTACCATATATAATGCTACTCCTCATCGCAGAACGAGGTGGACCCAGGGAAAGAAGGATTTAATGAGAGAAAAAGTGCGATGGTGGCAGGGAATTAAAATGAAAAAAAATCTGGTATATTTCCAGCATCGGGCTGTCCGTGCTACATTTCCATGAGATATTGAGTCGGATACGATTTAACGGTTGTAAAAATCTTGTTTTACGCGTTACAATTTTTTTTTTTTTTACTCGCGACAATGTCGGTTCGGAAAATTCTACGCTCTCAGGTGGGATTCTGCCGTAACTGGAAAAAAAAAAAAAAAAAATTGAGAAATTCCTCCGTGAGGTCGCTTCCAGTTTGAAAATCGCACGTTTAAACTGGAACTATTCGTCACTCTCGTTCGAAAACTGAAATTTTAAGATCGAAAGTGACGTTTTCGCGTTTAACGTCACTTCCGGTCGAAAACCGATTTTTAAATCAAAAGTGATGTGTCCTCGTATGACGTCACCGTCGAAAACTGAGATTTTGAAATCGGAAGTGATGTTGGAACGATTTTTTTTTTTTAATTCTTGTGCGTGACATCACTTCCGGTTTAAAAGTGAGATTTTCAAACCGGAAGTGACGTTACAGAGAAAATTTGTTAAATTTCTCTTAAACATATCTCGAATGCAAGTGATGAAAACGTGTCAATTAAAGACCCGAAGTACCCGAAGTAGATTCACGGTGGACGAATAATATTCGCAGAATGAAACCATGAATCTACGGAATAGAGTAGAGGTTCCAATACTGTGCCCGGTACATGCATGGCGATAACTTGTTTAGTGGAGCCGATATATGCGGCAACTGTCGCGGTTGGGTAGCCATGCCGATAGTTAAATTTCACCTGGGCTGTCTCTCATGGAAAAAGTGAACATAATGGATCTCAATTAGGACTTTACGGTAAAGCTGCGTAGTAGCGACAGTCTCGTGACTCACAAATGGCCGATTTACCCTTTCGTGCTAATCGTGGGCCATATTCCCCACTTTTACCCTACACTCTGTTGTCCACGTGCCAGGAAACAACCTCGTTTCCCTCACAACACCGACGTCGCTGATTTCCGGTGTGAAGAGTCGAAAAATGGGTCATCAAAGAGTTAACTTGACCGCGTAACATCGCATTACAGTTCAATATGAAATGAACCATTATACCATAGACAAAGCATCTCTCGCGAATAAAGGGCAAATAACAGGTTGCGGTTGTAGTACAACGTAACGTGTACCGTGGAGCGACGGTGCATGCACCATGCTAACCCTTTTTTTCTCCTCCCCGAGCGCAGTACCCACCAACACGAACGGGTTTTCAGCCCTACCCTGTTGTCTCCATGGTTCTCGCGGTCGCACACAAGCGGAGCTCTCTTGCGTCGACTCGCCACAGGCATTATAATGCGTACAGCTCGCTGCTTTAATGGGAACGTATGTAGAGTAGCCGGGACCGGCATTGTCCCGTGGCGTAAAAGTCCCCCAGACTCACCTGACCAGGGCCCCGCCATACACGCTTACCATACACCGTTCCGTGTGCCCGCGGTCTCTCGTCCACACGCCATGGGGAGGCGCGCACCATGGGACGATATAGACTGGACGGAAGGTAGAAAAAGGGGGCGAAGGGGACCGCGGATGCGTCGCTGCACCAGCGGGCGCCAAGCCATTGTTTCCAGATCGGACCTCCCGCGAGATCTAACGAGCCTGCTGGTGCCCTGTTCCTCCTCCGGCTCGTCGCCGGGCTGCTGGATCCTCTCCGGCACCGTGCCGTTATATTTTGCGGACGATTAGTTTTTTATTTTTCTTTCTCGTTTCACCCAACATCAGCGCGCCCACCTCGTCGTCGTGTCACGTTCACCATAGAATCATCCAGTTCCTCCCTTTGTCAATTTAATGACACGTCTCTCTAAATGTCCTCATAAAATATTCTCACTCTCGTCATGCTGTAACTCGCGAAGGCTCTCTCGCGTGTGTGTGCGTATGTGTGTGTGTCACTGGCTGGCTCGACTGCGGATTAGCAGGAGATTATACACGCGCCGGGTGCGGAACCGTCGTATACGAAGGGAATATATAAATTTGCATGCACGAGGTCACGAGTGAAAAAAACAAAATGTTTGAAAGAAAAAAAAAAAAAAAAGAAAAATTGTACAATCATTACCGTATGGGAGTGAGAAGGCTGGGAATATGATTTTGCACGAGACGTGATTATTTCGCCGCGTCCCCGGGGCGACGACGAGCGAATCTTTTAAGACCTCACCGCGCGCCTCGGCATCGCGGCGGAGTCGTGGCTATAACGCAAGGCACAAGGGAGGACGTGTACGTTATACCTCATGAGCTGCAGATATCGCGTGTCTCGCGAGACAAGTGCCGGGCATAATACTCGAATTATACGCCCCGGTGTAAGTCGCCCGGGTTGGCGAGGGACCGGGACGCAGCGAGTGCGGACGTGGATGAGACGAAGCGAGAGAGCACAACGGAGAAGCACACGCCGCACGGTAACCCAAGATACCTTCGCCGGGGGCTAAGGAGGCATGTGCCCTCTGCTCTACTCCGTACGATCTTAGTAACACGAGCGGATTTGGCAGCTCGCTTTCGCCTCCAACCTTCTCGCGACGCCGGTTCGCCGCCTGCTCACGGTACTCCGAGGTCGCCAACCTTACGATCTTCTCGAAAACACCGTCCCGGCTAAGACGATGTCTCGCAGACGCGCCAAGGCCCTCCAGTTTCTCGCTCAGTACTCCAAATTATGATTATTACAATTACGAGTAAATCATACTCAATCGTTTTGACCCCATCGATACCGTGAAGTGAGCCTGGCATCGCCCACTCTCACCCATTTCAAAACGCGTCACTCCAATAACGTTGTAGGCAATAACGATTTGATCGAAACATCGTGCACCTTCGTGCCTGGAACCACTTGATCACAGGTTAGCGCCATGGTTCTAGCTTCAGTGAGTTCACGTTCGTCCATGACGGTAAGAATTTAATTCGAACATGTTTGTGTCATTAATGAAGTTCTTGTAAGCATTTTCATCGCCTCCTCACGGTACACCGCAGTTGGCAATCTTACGATCTTCTTGAAAACACCGTCTCGGCTAAGACGATGTTTCGCAGAGGGGCGAAGGCCCTCCAGTTCCTCGCTCAGTACTCCGAATTATGATTGTTACAATAACGATTAAATCATACTCAATCGTTTTGCCCCGCGCGATACCTCGAAAAGAGCCTGGCCTCGCCCACTCTCACCCATTTCAAAACGCGTCACTCCAATAACGTTGTAGGCAATGACGTTTTAATCGAAACATTGTGCACCTTCGCGCCTGGAACCACTTGATCAGAGGTTAACGCCATGGTTCTAGATTTGGTAACTTCACGTTCGTTCATAACGGTCAGAATTTAATTCCAACAAGTTCGTCTCTTTAATGAAGTTGTTGTAAACATTTTCACCGAATCATCGCTACGTCCGTACGGGGGCACGTCGAGAGGAGCAATTAAAATACAAATGTACACAGTGGTATCGACACTGTGTTATTATCGACTATCAAAAATCGAATACACGCATGTACAAACGAAGTGAGGAAAGGAGAGGAAAAAAAAGTGACGCGGCATCTTTATCGAAGCGTTCCCGGAGCCGAGCAGCACGCCGCTTTGATGTAGCTGTTTCGTCGATCTCGTGCGGAGAACGTAAATACTACAGCCCGATGATTTTGCGTTTTCATTGGGATAGGTCACGCCGAGCGACGAGGAACGGCGAGAGCAGCAGCTGAAGAACGTTATTAAAAAGAACCACCTATACGCTCTTGTAAAGATGACCCATTTAGATGAAAGTCATACACAGCGAATGAGCCGTTCGACGTGGCGTTTTGATCAATGGAACCTCTCGTTTCACCGACCAAAAAGTTTGCTCGTGCATCATGCACTTACAGATCGTTGATCAACGAACTCACCGATTTCTCAATAACGTTGTTCAATTTACCGGCAAGTCACTTACCCGCTATTTTCCGTTGCGTGTGGCAGTGCTCCAACGGATGTTACAAACAGCAGCGCTACTCATACGATGCTGCTCAATAATAACTCGCCGAAGAATCGATAGAGACTAAAAGCAGACGCCCCAGCAAACACGTTACATTTTACATTATCGAGAGGCGCGAGTTCCGGAAGACTTGGGAGGCGGCAAAGCCCGGGGCATGAAACCCCGTCCGCGAAACCGATAAAGAAAAAGGTGTATGAAAGCTGGCGAAACGCGAGGGGGGGTATGGAAGGATGGCAATGGCGGACCCGGCCACCCTCGTAATTTCACAATTTCGTTGCGAACCGCTCAGTTCTCGCCTCGCTCCATCACGCGTAGTGGATTTTACCTCCATTAGCTAATAACGCCCTGTCGGCATCTAGCCGAAGTGTACCAGCGGGCCGGGACCGGAGGCTGAAGCAAAAGCCAGGGACGGAAAAGCTGGCAGCGGCTCTGGTCAAACTCTAGCATCCGCTGACTCGATCTCTCTGTTACCCGTTTTCCACCGAGGTGAGAGATAAACCCTCCCCCGCGCTTCTCTATGGCTGCAGGGGTCCATCAACTAATGAGTTGCCGCAGGAGGAAAAGCCTTCGACCGAAAGGAAAACCTGATGTTGCCCTATGTCGCTGCCGTTGTTGACCCTGCCGCCGGACGCGGTCAAGTATCCCGACAGGATCGGCGCGTCCTAGAGGAGACTTTGTCCTGCTGATACAATCGTTCCCCCAACGCGCTGAGAACGTCGCGCTTGACTAATTAACAGAATGCTCTCTGGACCGAGGAGAATTCGTATTTATGAGTGCAGCACGGAGGCAGAGTGCGCTCTCCTGACCCTCGATAAATGGGGGGCCTGGCTCAATTCAATTCCGGCGAGATATCTCTTTCGACAGATCTTCGCTCCGATATCTCGTTCGATCTACCCGATGCGTCATTCCCGATCGGAATAAAGAATTCTACCGCGTCATTCCCGCTAACACGAAATGTCCGATGAGTATCATTCGGGCATTTTTTTTATATCTCTTCCGTCTTGATTTCTGCACTTTTTGTAGTTCAAGGAGATCTTTTTTTTTCTTACGTCCGGATTGATCGCGACGAATCAATCGTATTTTTATATTCACTTCGCTGCGCGCCGCACGTGATCGACGGGTCTCTATTTTTTTAGTTCACGATTTCGTGCCCCAGTTTTGCGAGGATGATAGAATTGTTCTGTTTACCGTCGGCCCGGAGGCATTTCTCTTTCACGTTTCGTTTACTGTACCACTAGATCTTCCGTGTCTCTCGGTGTATTCGGGAATTTGGTTCCTCCTCGCGTGTCCCGAGGGCGCGTGGGAAACTTAACCATGCGTCGGGAAGCCGTACGTGATCGCTTTGTCGAATGCGTGCGGGAGGCATAGAGAGGCATAGGGAGAGAAGCGAAGAAAGAACGAAAAAGGAGGGGTGTGGGGGAGGTGAAGCTGCGATAAAAAGTAAGAAGTTGGAAAAGCGTAAAAAGTAGTGAAAGTCAGGAACGGGTATAATCAAACCTACAGAGCGTGTCGTCAGACTCCGTGAGCGAGCAGGCCTCACATAAAAGTCGACGTATCGTTTGACTGCTGCTTCTCTCCACTCTTCTTGGGGATAAATGAGCTGCGCGACGCACGAATTCTAAGTAGCCTTCCGACTACCGTTCGCTGCGATACGCAGCAGTGATTGTCAACCGGAAATCTTTGAAACGGTAAGTTCTATAAAAAACCGTTGTCAGTAAACTATATTACCCACTATGTAATTTGCCATTCTAAGGGTCGAATTTTAAGACGTTACTTTCAACTTAAGATCGCTCTTGAGATCGAATTGAAGATCGAAGTTTGGTACGAACTTCTTTATGTGCTTAAGATCCATCTTGAGTTCGAACTAAAGATAGATCTTAATTCCGATCTTGAGATAGCTTTTAAGTCCGAATTTAAGATCGATTTTAAGCATGGAATGAAGGTAAATTAAGTACCTAATTTCGATATCAAGAGCGGTCTGAGATTCAACCTAAGTTTTAAAATTCGAACCCAAGTACCACTGAAGATGTTTTAGCGTTTAAAAAATCAATCGTTCTTTCCATTGCCCTCGAGATAACGCCAGCAACAAAATCGGGAAGAAGGCAGCAGTTCGTGCCATTTTTGGAGGAACGACATCCAAGTTCTCCGGGCGAGTAAGAAGACTTCGATCCGGGGAGTATCGCGCGGCCTTGGAAAACCCTTCGGGTCGTTTTTATCGGAAGCCGATATTTTCTCGGGTCGGGACGTCGACGAGGAAAAAAATTACAAGATTCTTTTTCTTCGGTACACTTCCGGGGCAAGATATCTCGCGACGCTCTTCCACTCCCGGGCCCGGTGTACAATAAAAGTATCGTGTGCTTCTCAGTGACAAACCGGGATTCTCCTCCAGATATCTGCCGCACGAAACTCTTGCTTCTATACCCGTTGCTGTCTCGACCGTGCCCCAGGGCCTCGCGCCAACTTTTCTCACTCCAAGCCTCGACTCGGTCACGAATCACAGTTCTTCTTTTCATTCTGTATCACAACAAATCACAATCATCCGACGTCTGTCTTCCAATATCGTTGCCTCTTTCCGTTCCAGTCAGAAGAAAGCTTACTTTAAAAGATAATTGTACCCCCGCAAAGTTTGACGTGTATGAAAAAGCGTGAGTTCTAACAGGATCGTTGAAATTGTTGGTTCAACGTGAGCTGCGGTAACACGCTAGGTAATTTTACGAGAACCGTAGCGACGACCGCGATCTATTGAGTTGTACTCTCGAGAATTTGCAGCTTAGCTTACGACCCGCGTGGAGGAGGTAGGTCGAGTTTGCGGAAAGAGATTTTTTACGAGGCCTCGAGAATAAAGAGACGCCCTTCGCGTGGCTTGTTCCATCTTTCTCTCGCCCGGTAGATCGTAAACCGCACTCGGTACGGGACAACGGCGGAAAAGAGTAGAACCGGAAGACAGCAACCCAACGGCTACGAGACCGGGTCTCGAGGCGAGTGGGCCAATCTAGGCCGGAAGAGTTGCTCCTTTTCGCTCCAGTTTCGCAGCCCCGCCTCTAACCGATCGGAAAAAATACGATATATCTCGAGGCAGCGGGGATGAGGTATATCTGCTTTTTACGAGAAAATACAGAAGGACGAGAGGAGCAGGAAGGAAAGACTGGGGTATAAAGAGCACGTGATTTCATTCTTTTAGATTTAATGTTCCATTTAATTTACCGAGAAAGGCACCCGGAGTTATTGTTCTTTCACATACTTTTGCCGAAGCGTGAAGCACTTGGAAAAACTTCCGCCACATAACTAAATTACGACTCTTGCACGGAAGAGTTTTTCTAGCGGCACTTCGAGCTGATACGCCAGATCCGGCGTTGATCTCCCCTTGATTCGACATTTCTTGCTCCCCGATACGAATCAAGAGTTCACATTGGCCGGTGAGTATTGCTTTACAGGTTTAGAGTCTCGGTACTTATCAGCGTTCTCGTTCGGTGGAGTTTGGGAAATTCATTCAACAAAATTGTATACAACTGCGAAGGAAATACTAATGGAACGACAAAGTTGGCACCGATGTCACCCAAAGGTTTCTCGATGATACAACGCTCTCTACGACTCTTCATGAAGCCACTAAGAGGGAGAAGCTAATATCTCAAGAGGGTCTTCTGCAAATGATTCAACCTTCCATCACGTGGAACTTTGTGTAGCTCTCGGTGCAGTCTGAGCGGAAATCGGCAAAGATCTCGGAGGTTCCTCTTTATCGTGCTGGTCTTACCTTCATTAGCCGGCATGAGAAGATGAAGGCGAAGAAGAAGAAGAAGAAGAAGAGGCAGGCGCCTGGGTGGAGTTCTCTTTGTACGGAAGCCTCGCCGGGCCTCCTCTTCTTCCCGTTCCTCTCCAAGTCGGCTTCTCCATCAGCGTCGAAAACTCTTTATCTACGCATCTTGAGGGGGCCCCCGCGCTTAATAGAGATGCCGCGATAATTGATGCTCCCTCCCCGCGCTAATACTCCGGGCAGCAAGAGCGGAGGAAGATCGGCCGGGAGCTCTTCGCGGTGTCTGCCTTATACCTCTATCTGTACCACGTCAAAGCTCGATTCTATGGCCCTGGGCTTTACGTCGTCACCGGTATGTAATCGATAGCAAGCCGCCGGTATCGACTGCATTTGACGATCCGGAAGAAACAGGGTTATCGACAGATCACCGATCACTTTCAGCCTCGGAGCCTTTGGAGACCCGATATATATCTCCGGCTTAACGATCAGACTCCGAACTTGCTGAAGGCCCTTCGCTGTTGCACGTCGGATCTGCGAGGCACGTTATAATTTGAGACTCGCATCAAATATCTTGCGACGGTCACTCTTACCTTTAAATATCTATTGGGTTTTAATTATCAACTGCAACGAGTACGAATGCGCCAAAACTCTTGATGTATCGACATTCGGTAACTTTCGACCTTACTCTACTTTGCGCCGAGAGGTGTTAGGATTGAATTTGGTATTCAAATGCCACCGCAAAAGGAGAAAAGCCCCGCGACAAAAACCTCGTGCAAGGCGGGATACAATAGTGGATTACTAAAAGCTGGACGTTCCACTCGATTAAATTCACTCGGGGTCTCCGGGAGGATATAAACAGCCGATGCTGGGGCCATAAATTGAAATCCTTTAACCAGCCTCAGACTGAACTTTGGACGTTCTAAAAATACCGCCGAGCATCTACAATCATCCGCTTCGTTTCTAGGCGCACATTTTCGTAAAATCCAAATATCCGCGGGCATTGTCATTCGAAGAATCTCTAGCGGTCACCGGTGAAAGAATAATCGAGCATGAATAATAATGGACAATGGAGTGGATCCGGCCGGTGGATGTGGAGTTGAATCGAGCTCGCTAAGGAATCATAAATCGCCGGGTGAATGTATCGCTTTGAAAATCGAATAGACATAGCGGTATGAGGAATAGTGCCGGGAAGGAGAGTTCTGGTAAGATCGAGGCAGGTTTCCACGAGGCATCGGATCGTCGCACCTGGGCCCCGCGCAACTACCAGTTCACAGTCCAGTTCACCCTCCGGCCTAGGGAGAACTTTGCCGATTTTTAACGTCTAGGGATTCAGTTCAGCCGTAGCCAGAGGGACACAAGGAAGGTGTGCATACTCTGTGTCGGGGCGGACCCTGGCGCTGGTCACATTCCTGCTGGATCGAGGAGTCATCTGGATGAGACGATACACAATGGCCACCTCGATTCTCCCGGTGGCTCGGGGGGGCTACGAGAGAGCTCCATAGCACACGCCAAGTTGCATTGCCGCCTTTGCCGCGGCAGCCACAGCAGCCGGGACCAAGACTCCGGCCGCGATACAGGCGTGTAGCCCCCGCGAGTGTGCAGATAGGACATGAAATATGGCGCCGAGATGAGCGATACCGGTAGCTTGGTCGCTCGCTCTGTTCTCCACTCTCGCCTCTATTCTACTGCCTCTTTCCTCTTCTCTCTCTGTACCCCCTCACCCACAGCGTACTCCACTTTGCGTACTCATACCCTAGAACGGAAACTTGACTCGGACATTTTTTCCATCGTCAACGCGCAACCACGTTGAAATCGGTAACGTCGACGTGCAGGAGTCACACCCACGGTGGTAATATTTCATGCAAAATTTTCCCTAACGAAGTGATCCTCGATGATTCTCTTCCGGTAGAGATACGAACGAATTGATACCGGAGAAATATTTTTTTTCGAGGGTGGGTTCTCCTTATAGGCGTCGGGGCTGTACGCTTTCTGATCACAGAGAGATCGTACGATGATTTAGAGCTCGGTGTGCTTCGTAGAATCAAAGCAACGGGGCACGGGAGGCGGGGTGAAGGGGGTGGGGGCAACGGGAACCGCGCTGCCTCGGGGGCTGTAGAAACACAGAGAGATCGAGGGTGGAGTATGTAATAAATCGGTGGTAGCGAGGAATCTCGAGCGACAATCGATCTTGGCAAGGAGCGCTTTATCGAGATCTCTCGCACTCTCACGGAAAGAGCGGGAGGGAGAGAGAGTCGGAGGCTGGATCCAGGCACCGAAGATCCTGGCCCGTGGCGAAGTGATACGTTTTTTATGCAACCAGGGCGACGGAGGCGCGAGAAGAGAGAGGTCATCGTCCTTGCAGCTTCTCATGCCAGGCCATAAATTCTTTAATCGTGATGCGCACGTACATTACTTTACTATATAACTATACACAGCATATATACACGAAACGCATTTCGTGATAAAGTTCCCGTGAAATATTATTTATCTCTCGTTCGTATACCGGTTTATTATTGCCGGCATACGTAATACAGTGTGCATTACTGTGGTGTATAGAGTAGAGAGTGGATGAATCTCTCCTATTCACGATTTTTTTTTTATTTTTTTTCGACAGGAGGGAAAGAGTAGAGAGTACCGGGCTTTCTGGCAACTTTCCATTTCGTATGCTCGTTTCAACGTACGGGAACGCGGTTGAGCATTCCCCGGGGGTTTAGTCGGAAAATAACAAACTGCCGAGGCTCTCACCGCAAATGGATTTTTAATAATAACCCGTTTGAAAAATCAATAGGGCCGAGGGGGTGGTAGGATGGGCGCGAAACGTGTGCGAGCCCGGTATGTGACTCTCGTCTCTATCGCTTCGTCATTATGGCCAACGGGCACGTAAACGGGGGTGCACGCATCGCTTCAACCCTCTCTCCCTGTACGCGCTGTCTACTCGTTCGTGTAAATATTTTCACTACCTCGCAGCACAATTTATACTGTACCACCGTGTTTCCATCGTCAATTTGTTCGTTACCAGCAACGAGAGAGCGAGAGAGCAAGGGAGCGTTTAACGGTTACTCGTTATTTTCGGAGTGGTCGGGCAAATGAGGTCAGGGGTTCACGTGCGTCACGAGGTTACGGATCTTGGTGCCTCGTCGAGCGATACTGTCGAAAATCAATTTGGGCTCTGCACTCACGCACGCATCCCGTTACAGCCGATAATCATCGAAATCTCATTCGAACGATAGTGGTATTTTTTGTCGTCTTTTTTTCATTCTTTTTTTTTACGAAATTCGCCAATATTTTTCAACGTCGAGCCAATTACGTCGTTAAGAATCAATTAGCGGGGCAACTGAACACCTCTGGCTGGAGGACGAGACGCTTGGCTAGACATTGCGCTACTGGATAGCTATATTGGATAGCAACTAATTATACGTTGTACCGGACCGGTGTTGTGTCTCCCCACGAGACGACACTGGGGAAATATCGTTGTTGTGTTGCGCGTTACGCAAACTGCGTTTCTTCGCCTGCGGCACGCTTCGCTCCATAATTAGGGATGGTATTAGGTACCACGCATCAGATTTCGCGCTGCTGTTGCGCACTTATTAACTCCATTGGAATTCACTGCTCGCGCAATTCTCACACTGAGATAAATGAATGGTTGGATTAAGCAAAGTTCAAAGGTGTTATTTAGTTGGTACCACAGAAATGATTGTTTGAATCGACAAATTTTGAATCGATTGAAGCAAATAATCGTTTAACAAAACAAGCCTGTATTTTTACCGTACAAATAACAGCTTTGAATGTATAACATCGCAACATTTGGTTAATGCAACCTTTTTTTTCTAAGTGACTCATGTTTCGAAAATTCCAGCTCTCGAGCCGCAACCGATTGACAATTAAGCATACATCGGTAGCATTATCTATCCGTCTTAATCGGCAGAAAAAATTGTACGCTAGACAATTGCAAAATTGAAAACGAAAAGAATCGTAAAATTGACAGGGAACAAAATTACGAACGCTTGTAAATAAGAAATTACTGTTAATTGTGCAAACCTCATTTACCGTGTTGCATCCGCTCGACGAGCCTTTGCAAATCGCGGTCTTCGACGGGATATGAAATATTTTAATTCCGCTTCCAATTAGTCTTCACCGTGGAAAACCGTGACACACTCGGCGATCGAGGGAGGGAAGTGTAAGGGGCCGGACGCGAGATCGAGCAAACTCTCGAGTTTGCGAGGCGACGTAGTAGCGGGCTGCAAGGACCGACACTCTCGGCGTCTTCTCCACCGGGTCCGGGAACTCGCGGAACGACATCAACCTCCGGCAGAATCCACAGACTTCCAACTTACGGTACCCTGCCGCTCCGGCCGTCATTAGAATAATTTCGGTAGGGTCGCGAAGGGTCGAGCGAGCGACCCGCAGCTGGGGCGAGAGAAGCCTCTATTGTGCCCCGAGGCCCTTAACCAACCGGAGAACCCTCTGTGTTCCCGCTCTCCGTCCTTCTCGCTCTTTTGCTCTCGCGATGTTGCGCACGCACGCGAATTCGGTGGCTGTACGCGATGTCAAACCGCGAGCTTCGACGAGTAGACGTGATTACTTCGAGTGCGATATTTGAATTTAGGATTTTGATTTTGACAATTGGATGCCCCTCGCACCCCCACTCTCATCATCTTCCTCAACGCGCCAACAATCTGGATGCTTTCATCCGATTACGGAAGATTGATTCGCCCTCTTCTGTCTCGGGGATGCGGGAATATCACCCCCCCCCCCCCCTTGTGACTATTCTCCATTTCTCACTTTCTGTGTCGCTTCCTCCGCTCTCTATTCCGTGCTGTGATGGAGTGTATAGAATTCGACCCCGATGCTTTCCCATTATCACATCGGGACGAACCATCGGCACACCCCTTTTTCACTGCAGGCCCATCGTCGTCCTGTTCCTCGACACCCACCCTCGTCGCGTCGTGTTTTACGGAGAATAAAGAAAAATCACTGAGCTTACACGCTGCGCACAGTATAATCGAAGCTGTAAAATATTAAGACATCAAAGGTGAGTTTACATTTTTTAATTTATTTTCTTATTTTTTATGTAACGAATATTATACTGCCCGCGAGACTCGCCGGTAGAGTTGAGACTGCTTAATTTGACTCCCGGCACGCACCGGCCCGACGATCGCGCCTGATGGATGTGAAAATAAATTACAGTAAATAAGGCTTAAATTAGTGTAATAGAGCGCGGCAACAGCTTAATCTTCGTTAGCGTCGAGATGCTGGATCTCTCCGTCCCGGGCCCGTTAAATTACTCGTACAAATTCGAGGCGATTGAATACTCGGGTTGTATGTTCACGGAATTCGTTAGAAATTGTTTCGAAATTGACGCGTTCAATTTTCATTAACCGTACTGTGGATTCGTGGCTTCTAACGAGTTCAATATATGATAATGGCAAGTTTTCTGTAATAGCATTATTGCATTCCGCGTTAAAAAAAAAAAGAAATAGGAAATCCCTCAACACAATTCGTACAATCCGTCTACGTAATTGGCCTAAGTTTTTTGCAATTCTTCTCACCTCTGCCGTAAAGAATACGAGTTACCGATCAATCCGCCGATTTTGGGAGCGTACCGTAGCGTCGAACGGCCTCCAAAATTGAATACATAAACGCACCTTTCGGACCCGCCCAACATTAGTGACTACTCAATTGCGCGTTTAGTATTTTCCACGCTCTTCGGCGCACATTGTGCACGCGGTACGAATCGCGAGCAGCACGTGGTGCCTACATCTGTCGCACCAGCAGTCTGCAGCGACGAAACGTGCACCCGGGGCACTCTCGCTCCACCCATCCCCCTTTCATTTTTTTCTCACCCCCCCCCCCCCCCTGCCACTCTGTGTTCCCCGTCAGTGCCACCCGCGCCCCCGGGTGCACCGATCCCATTGTCGGCACTCTTTCCATCGTAATACTCTACTCTCTTTGCAACCCTAGAATTTCTTTCATGCCCCACGTATGCAATGTAGTGCGCGCACCGCGCACGTTCTTCATCGCCAGCCGTGGATGGAACAAGGGCGAGGTCTACGTGATTCGCCACGATCGACAGAAGGACCCGAACCAAGGCTCGTGATATACAAGAAATTAATAGAGCGAGAATGGAGTGCGCGATGCGAGTCAGACGAAGAGGGTGGCCATGTGAACAAAAAATGAACCAGCGGCGAGAAGCCGAGAGAGAGCTTGAAAAAGAACCGTCGTAGTAAAAAAAAAAAAAATTGAGATAGGAGCATTTTATTATTCGACGGCTCGGCGAGCTCGGCCAACGACTCCGACACGTGCGGCAGTACGAACCGACGAGCGCGGTTATATATTTCACTCTACTGCTCGCCAGGATTTGTTTCTCGTTTCGTCGACTAATTGACACGTGTCTTCTGCGCGGATACGATTCCGACTCGGCAAACGTCGATTCTACGTGACGTCAGTCGGAATGCCGTTCGCACAATCTCGCGCGGTGTTGGCCGGATCGACGATACACACGGGACCGTTTTTGTCCCGAGAATCCGATCAGACTAGTGATTTAATCACAGTGTCGGCGGTGAAAAATTGATTGGTCGGGCCGATCAGTGCTACTATTCACAGTAAAATAGGTTCGGTGCAACAAACACCACAAACATATTTGTTGGGACCAAACAGGTTTGGTCCTAACAAACTTCTCTTGTCTGAGAAGGCTCAGTCTACTTCTTTCTTTAATTTTACCATTTTTTTAATCCACAATACGGTTCATCGACGACAATGAATTGTAAAATTGTACATTTATTTTCAATTATGCAAACCTTTTTTGCACCGTGGGGGTTCTACAATATGAAATATGTCGCTAATTTGGTGAGGTCAAGGTGGTTGACCCGGCAATAGGATTAGTTGATCTTTCGACCAATTGATTTTTTTGTTCTCTGTGATTCCTAAAACAGAATAAAAAAAAACTCGCCCAATTTTTTTTTTCGTTAATTTTACTATTTTCTCACGCCACAATACGGTTCTCCGCCGACAATAAGTTATAAAATTGTGGACATTTATTTTCAAATGTACATACCTTTTTTGTCTTGTAGGGTTTCTACAAAATGAAATATATCGTTAATTTGGTGAGATGAAGGTGGTCCACCAGGCAATGGGATTAATTGATCTTTATACCAATACAGTTTTTTTTTGTCCTCTGCGATTCCCAAAAGGAACTGAAAAAAAACTTTGCCAATTTACGATTGCATTGAGGACTGAGGGAAAGAGACTATGGCCTCTTCCTTATTGGGTTCAGAGGCACTCGAGCCCCGACCCTTTCGCCCTCTTTCATTCTCTTCACTGTTGCTGCAAGACAAAAGACGACCAAGAAGGCCTGCTTCGGGTATTACGTCCTACGTAGACAGCGCTTTCAGCCGTAGAAGCAGCACAACTGAAATACCCTTCCGCGATCTTCGACACCCTCCGAACCGCCCTTCCCTTTCATCCCACGCCCTCCCTGCCCGCTTCTCCTTGAAATATGATGCGTCCTATATTAAACTGTTGCCTGCCCGCGTGCCTCGCCTATTTTTTCTCTGTACATTTTTTTCTTGACACCCTTTATGCAATAGAGTGTGCGAGAATGAGGAGCGAAGGGCGTGGAGGGTCGACGAGACGGAAGCTAATCGATCAGAAAATCGAGAGATTATTAAATCGCGATATCGTCAGTATCTTCCCGGGCTCCGCGTGGCCCTAATTCATTTTCGACCTTTGTCACACCGCGAGTTATAAAAAAAGTTCGGCAGCTGCGACCCAATTCCCGGCAAATTTATCATCGCAGCCTTTCGTAACATCGTCGAAAGACAATTTAAACATCGTGCCCAAAAAGAAAAATATTGCGAGTGAACGAATGCTCTGCATTTACTCGCTGTACGGATGACATCGTCGCGCGGTCGCACGACGAATCTCTGAGCTGGGGCTAACAGAATATAAAGCGTCAACGGTAAATTGAATGAAACGAGTCTCGAAGGGTGATGCTGCGGGTGATACGGGAGCGGATGAGACGACCCTTGGGGAAAACGTTGTGGGCGCCCGCTCGTGTCAAGCCCTTTTGAATCGAAGGTCCCCGAGGACTTCTGCGGAGAGCCCATCAGGCGCCCATCGAGCTCAACGGACCAGCAGGACCGCAGATTTGCCGCGCCTATGTGCAATTTGCCAGCGACGGTTTTTCGCAACGTTTGTACCGTGCGCATTGGACAAATCAAAGTACTCAACATTGATGTGTGCGGAGTTGCTTACCAACGATTTTTTTTTAATCAATTTTTCAAGCCCGTCGTTTTCTAGTTCGCAAAAACGTGACAATGTCATCCGGAATTACCCTACTTATAATCAAGTTCCTACTACAATCATAATAATGTACAGATAATCGAGCCTGATCTACAAAAGATGCTTTTGTCCAATCGTAAAAGCCAAATAGTGTGAGGATTTGAAGCGAAGTGCTCGATGATCAGAGATTTACGTAAACCCTGGCTGTCCCGACTTTCCAGGAGATACACAGAATACAAATCAAAGTACTCAATAGTGATGTGTGCAGAGTCGCTTGCTACCAACTTTTCAAATCAATTTTTTGAGGCTGCGCCTGCCGCATCCCGCTTTGCAAAAACGTGGCTGTCTCATCCTGAATTACCCAATTTAAAATCACGCCACTACCACAACCATCATAACGTAAGGATAATCAAGCTCTGCCCAACTGAAGATGCTTCTGTCCAATCGTACAAGCCAAACAGTCCGAGGATTTGGAGCGGCGTTCTCGATGAACAGAGATTTACGTAAGCTCCGGCTGTCCCGTGTTTCCAGGAGAGACACACAGAGCTTTGGGATTTTCCGAAGCGTTGAAAGCCATTGACACGAGTCTGTCCTCTGCTGTGCCGAGCAGATATGTATTTTTAAAGCGGTCTCGGGAAGATGAGCCAGCGCGGCGATAGGGTGGGCCGTACATTGACATCGGCCACCGCCGTTGATTGGCTGCTCCGGAGTGAATGGCTTTCATGTTGGACCGGAGGAGATAGAGGCACGCCAAAAACTGGTGAGTGGCTCGTGGCTTAAAGGGTCAATCACTGTATTCGTAGCCGTCAGTGCGGGTCGAGAATGATCAGAGCGCTCTTCTTCCTCCGTTCTTTCGGTTCCTCCGTGTGTTCTCCGGAGCGCAGTCGAGGAAGAAATAAAGAAAGACGAGACGAGGATAGAAAGAGTACTGAGTCAAAAGGCGCGAGCGGGATGATCCTTTGACGCGGGTGAGTGACAGCCGTGGCTGCTCACATCTGTCCTCCGGTCCCACAGGCCACTTTTACATTTCCTTGCCTCGCCTCGTCGACTGCGAAGACGAAGACGAAGCCGAAGCTGACTCCTATCTGGCTTCCTCTGTTCCTTCTTTTGCTCCATCGGTATGGAATATGCCGGGCCACGGAGGCCCGAGTCGTCGAGGGGTACGGTTACGCGAGAGACTCGCCTATGAATGGACCTTTGTGAGTTCCTACGTCTTACGGCGCCTTACTACAAGCCCGAGAGGGCAGTTACGCACGAGGTCCTCTCTCAATCCGGGCACTCGCTTCCCTCGGATGATTCGCGGCGCAGAAATAAACTCGACGGACACACTGTGACCCAAGAGGAAGAAGACACGACAGCGAAGAGATTGAAGTCGCCGTAGCGAGAATAGGTGCCCCAGCACCACCGCCGCAACCAGCCCGTCCTTTCGTTCCAGAAGATGAACGCGGAGAGGACCGTTAAAGAAGACACACTAATTACCCCCGTTTCGCGATAACCCGAGAATTCACGCTGATGGAGAGATCGCATTTATTCGGCGCGAACCGAGCCTCGATCCAACGAGGATTACGAGAACCAGCTCCGATTCGCGAACAGATTTGTGGCGATTCATAATTCTCCGGTAAAGGAAAATGCATAAGAGAGATCGCGATACAGAAACGGGCATCCGTATGAATCGTCGGGAGTCCGCATGGATATAGCCAAAAGGGACCGAAACGGCGGTCGCCGGCCGAACGAGCGAAGACACTAATTATCCGTTTTGCTCAGCGTGGAATTTCGCAATGGAGAGATCTCGAGCCGATCTCTCTTGAGCCCCACGTATTTTAGGGCACAACGGTGTGCCTTGGCCAAACCGTACGCCGGATGCCGTGTCCCCTAGAGCCGAGAGATGCCCGGACGATTCCTCGGCTTTCAGTTCTCCTTCACGAACCTTCCATTTATTCCTGGGTGTTTTTTTCTCTCTCGATTCCTCTTTGAATTTGTGGGATGCGCGATTTCGAAACGTACGGCGAGGCTCCCTCCAAGATCCTCGGAAGATTATCTCGTCACGCGCCTCTCGACGCTTTCAATTATTTTTTACGGATTTCTCAGAAATAACGTTGCCAGAAGAACAAGAGCGGCCGAGTGGCAGTATTAGTGAGCCATAGCGACCTGGATTGCTGGCACATGCGGACCGGTGGAGCTCGCGAGAAGGATATAGTGAAGAGGGAGGCAAAACGGAACCCTGCGGCAAAACGGACGATTTTACCCATTTCTTCGCGGAATATGAAAAAATCTTATCTCAGATAAAGGTCCCAGGGCCGTATTACCCCACACCAGACGGACGATAGGATCATTCGATGCGGTCTTTATATCTGAGATGTTCCCACTCTTTGAATTATTTTCTTGGGCTTTACTTTATGATAATCTTATTCTTCCGGAATATCCTGTATATCCGTCGAAACACTCTTCTCGGGAACATATAACTGATACCCTCGATACACTAAAAACTACGAGTCGAGATCGGATACCCCTCTGCCCTACTAGTATTATTGTAGGACCGCAAACGTAGCTTGATGTTATTACAGAGTACCAAATCATTCGGACTCTTTATCGAGAGCAGCCGATCTTTTCTTTTCTTTTTTTTAGAGCATGAACAAATATTTATTCTCGATCGTAAAATTCACTGGGGTGGTAACAGAAATCTAATATAAGTACTATCCCCACCGAATTCATCGGGAACTCTCCGGAAATACGTCGTATTGGAACATCGAGTCCCGACCAAAAGTTCGGTTCTACCCAGTCAGACCGCATCTGCGGAACAATCGCATATAGGAGGGATAGAATGTTAGAGATAGCGGTCGCAAAGTTTTGCGGCTTTCGCGAACACTGCGATGTAGAGTCCGTTTGGCTTGGCTGAGATTGGTGAGGCTTGGTAGACGACACAAAGGCCATTCCGATCATTCTGCATGACACGGGGTGAAATATATAGCAGATACATGAAGACAGAGGAAACGCGCAAGGGCGTGTAGCTGTATGTACATCTGCCACGGTATCTCGTCCCCGAGCGCTTTAATTACACCATCCCGGATCCATTGTGGTTTTGGGAAAAGACTCCGAGTTGTTGACTTGGGGCTCCAACTTCACCTATCCACATACGAACGTTGCACATGGTCGAAACGGCAAGTGATTTTCGGATCTTTATTGTTGATAGTAGAAATTGCATGCGGCTGAACCGAGAAAAACCTTGATTTTCGAGCGACAAGTGACGTTTCGCCAGATGACGTCACCTCCCGTTGAAAAATGAGATTGCGAAACAGGAAGTGACATTTCCTCTAGATTACGTCACTTCCGGTCGAAAAATGAGATTTTCAATCCAGAAGTGACATTTCCCCTAGATGACAATACCTTGGTTCGGGCATTAAAAAAAATTATCTCAAGATCTGGCTTTAGTCAGTTTATCCTAAGTGATACCCTACGTGCTAGTTGCGTCTCTTTTCACTCGCCGGCATTTTTATGCAAACCGGACCAGCCCCTTTTTTATCAACGGAATCGATCTTGTAATGAGATCCTTTTAAACCGCATTGGGAGCATTATCCAACGAATCACAGTCGCACTCGTTTTTTTCTTAATTTTTCTTTCTTTTTTTAGTCTCTTATTCTTTCTTTGTGTTTCTCCCGCGTTTGACCACCGAATCTTGAACTTTCGAGGCATCCGAGACAATTCCGTAGTTACTTCTTCTGCCTTCCTCTCCCTGAGCTCAGTAAGTTTAGACTACGACGGCTCGAACGATTGTTTTTAGAGGGTTTCCGCAGCTGTGTACATATAACACACCTCAGAACTACCACCCTACGGCGTTAGTTAGCCGTCGCGCGGTCGGGGCGACCTCTGAAAAAGGGCCTGTATATTTTTGGCCCGTTGAAGTCAAATTTCGAGTGCTTCTCAAACACGTTAACCCACATGCTTTCCGTGCGCCCCGATGTTGCGCTCGCTCGCTGGTGATCGGAATCTTTAAGCCTTCACCGAACCAAAGAAAAATTACGTAGACTCTCTCCCCTCCGGTTCCGGTCGCATCATCAGTCTCGAGAAGAAAAAAAGTCCTAAGCAAATTTCATCGATGACCCCCAAACACACAAATTCATCTTTTTCTCCAAGTGTTTTTTCATTCCCCAACTTTAGTATCGGTAGCGGAGTTAGATCTCTCGGAATTATACGGATAATACACTGTAAATTTAGTTGGCTCGGATGACTCCCCATTAGAGCGAGAGTGGCGTCACTGGCAGTGTGAGGTGACTTCTGTCGCGGGCGCGTAAAGTGACATTCCTCGCTAAAAGCTCTCGTTCTCTCGGCGTCTCCTCACTCCGGGCACATTCGGTTTAGCTGGGAAAATAAAAGAATGCTCATCGCGCTTCGGGGCGCCAGGAAGCGTCGGTATGTCGCGGACGTTTAAAATCTTAATGCCGCAGGCAGCAGCAAGCCGTAGTCAACTCGGCCGAAACAAACGGCAGTCTCTTAATCCACTCTTCTTTCGCTACCTCTGGCTCTCTATAAATTATTTTTAAACGACATTGTGTCCAAATCCTCGCAGTGAGGCTCGCTCAACCGCGGTGTATATACATATATATATATATATATACACCTTCCAGTGTGTGTGTGTGTGTGTGTGTGTGTGTACCCCTTTCCCAGTCGCTGCAGTTATTTTTGCGACAACAAAGGCCATTGTTCAGGCCTTTATCGCAGAGCGGTGCGCGAAAGATGCTCCGCGATGTCGTCCCGGAACTCTCGGCGACGTCGCCGATGGTGCATCGACGCGAAGACGATAATATCGTTTATTTCCGTTTATCTTCGCTGTGGGGAACGATAAAATTTAATTCAACTCCGGTATAATTGAATACTGAATCATTTCTACCCCCGCCAATTCCCCCTCGCCAAACCTATCGCTATAATATCTCTATTTATCTTTGTTACAGGTAAGCGAACTGATTTCAGTCCCCCACCCGCACGTCTTTTGAAGAATTTCCATCGCTTTAGCGTAAGTACCTAAACGATAAATATTCCTCGTCGTTCGCGAAAAATAAAAAGAGGGAAAAGCTCGTCGATGCGACCAGTATAAGAAAACGAGGGGCAGCGCGAATCGCAGCTTCGATGAAAAATGGGGCACCTAAAACTAGAGACCCGAGGATTTTCACTAAAAGGGTGTAGAAGATAGAGCGCAACCCTCACCCGGCTTCCTAAAATAACACGTTCGTTAGGAATCCGAGGGTCCGTCGGGCCTTTTAACCCAACCTATCGTCCCGGTTTGTTTCCACAGTGTCAGGCTTCACAGGATGGGTCGCGCTTCCGATTACTCCGTGAAGTCTCTCGCGCCTTCCGTTCGCGAAAAGCTCGCCTCGCCGTTAGCGTTGAATACAAGACACAAGAAAGAAAAGAAAAGGAAAAGAGCGCGTGGAAGATCGTCGAAGCTCGGGGAAAATATTGCTCCTCTCGTCGATAACAATGAGATTTTTATTCCCGGGGATTTTCGCGCACACTTGTATCCCCCCCGTACGAGGATACTTTAGCGCGGATCAACGCAAAATATCTCGGTCGTTGGTCGGCAGTGCGTGCCGGGACGACGTGATTTTGCTGCGACGCTGGCGGGCCTGGAGAAAATAGCCTTTTGCCGACTAGGCGGTATTCTACAGTTATACAAGGTGTAGTATAGTACACCATATAAGAGGGGCAGTCGTGCGAGATAACGCGAAGACAACGTCGGGCATACCTAAGGGATGAAGCCACCCCCGTCCCGCTGCTAAGCCTGATCCCGCACCTCGTTCCCGGAACGCTCGTTTTTGGACCCGCACACACCAAACGATCTTTCAGTTATAACTCAAAAGGGGGACTGGGCTATACTGGACGTGACATCGCAGGATATTAAAATATTATGTGTTTTTTAAGCTTTTCGGGCTGGTCGGATTTTGCGCCGGGGCGACATTTATCCTCTCCCCGTGTGCCTGAAAAAAATTGCTTCGCCGCGGCGATCCTTTCATTCTCGGCGAAAAAATAAAAATAAAATGTTCAAAAGGGTTTGATGACACTGCGTTATCGAATCTCTCTCGTTCGGCTACAATACCCCCGGCGTCGTTCGCTCGTCAACAATAAAAAAACGGCTAACTAATGGCCCGTCGCCCATCGAACGCTCACCGGCACTCTGGCATCGAACGATTATTTAATAAATGAATAGTCGACCAAAAAAAAAATAACGCTCACAAAAGGATCGCTTGTAATACGAGAATCGTAATTTTCATCCTCATCCTCCTGCTGTATTCATTCCCGTTTAATCAATGCCCGCAGCCTGGACATCGAACGCGCGTCAGCGTTTTTTTTTTTTTTTCGAGATAACTTCCAGTTTTATTGTACCTATTTCGTTGGGGATCGTACCATCGGTCGCTAACGAAAAAAGTTTTGATAGCCGCAGTTATTCGGCTATCTCCAAAAACGCTGGGGTGATTTTACTTTTCCGTCGCTTCTGCGCTTTGTCGACCGTTCTACAGTGACTCTCGTCGCAGTCGTCCGTAATGCCTATGCAAGGAACACCGACGTGCCATCGAGAACGTGAATTTCAGCGACGAGGGGGATTCCGAGGACTGCGGAACGAGCGGAGAAACGTGGATGTCCAAACGAGCGCATCCTCGTCCCTCGTCAGAATGTATTCACGCGAGGTGCACAGAAAATCGTCCGGATTTTTACGAGTCGCCGAGGAAATCTCGACATTCGCCACGCGACAGTTTCGGCGGTGCGCGTAAAAACAACAAAAACAGCCAAACGGTCTCCTTGTCGCGTAAGCTCGAAAATTCGAAATTCGAATTCAGCAGATCTTATCTACGAAAAATTTATCTTTCTTTTTTTTTTTTGTTATTGTCCACGTTTTTCTTTTTTTTTTTTTTGTATACATTTATACTACTTTTCTACATGTTTCTGTACTAACTCTTCTCTCAATCTTTTCTCTTCTTCTTACCCTTTCACTCTCGCGTTCGTGCCGATTCTTCGCAATCCCCGGCGCTTAATTGAATTTCCACTGAGAGTCGAGCTTGACATTCATACGATCGTCACAAGAGATACGATTCTCTTCGCCGTGACCAGCATCGCTCGTGTCTCTCAATACGATGGTCATTCGTCTCACAGAAGCGAAAGATCGAATTCGATGTTGGTCTTTTTAACAGTGGTAGCGGTTAGGAATCGTTTAAAGATACAGCGATCTGTCATGTCGCCAGTCAAGACACGACGGTGTCGCATGGTAACTGGAGCTTCTTCTCGCGCGGCTACAAAGAGTATCATTCTCACGTCGCATGGATAAAAAAAATGCGTAGCGAGAAGACGAAAAAAAAAGGAGATCGAGTGTCAAGAAATGCATTCTCGATTCACCGCTATTCTATCCGGCGTGCGTGATTCGAGAGCGCTTTGCCTTCCCTGCTCGACAGAGGATTGTCCGTCTCGTGTGGTCAACGACAAAAAGACCCCGTAGAAGTCGCCGCTCGTCCGAGCGGTCTCGGAGTTCCGAGTCATTCAGGCTATTCACTGGTCGACGTTTTATGCTAGACAGTATCTTCATGGCTTCGGTCAATCGCGCGCACAAGACACTCGTCGCAGTTTCTCGATACTTCTCCTTCGTAACCAGTGATCAAAGAACGACGACGAGCAGAGGCATCTCACTCGAAGTCATCAAACGCACACACCTTATTCCCTGTCATTCTACCGTTCCTTGTCCTCGTATCGTTGAACGAAAGAAAAGGTCCTTAAGAGCCAAAGAACGTATCGGAACAATGGAATATTCGACATGAGTCAATGGTCGTAGGTCTGTTAGACCAATTCGGGATACTTGTTCGATTTATACGAGTTGGTTGGTTGGTTGGCCTCTTGCTTGGGGTTGGTTGCTTGGTTGGCTGGTTGGTTGGTTGATTGGTTGGCTGGATGGGTTAGTTGGTTGATTGGTTGATTGGTTTCCTGGCTAGCTAGTCAGCTGGTTGGCTGCTTGGCTAGAAAGTCCCGAAAAAATCGTACACTCTAGGGCTCAAGAGCCAAAAGTTATTCGCCCTTTTGTCCGTAGCACAAAAAAAGGTGCGGAGCTTTTGCCAAGGGAATAGATGCAACGAACGCACGTCACGTTCAACCCGTCAAGCAACGTGAGTTTCAGCGTCGCGGCTTCAGCGCCTCGTTCCCCCCAGATGCAATTCTCATTGTGATAGCTGCGAGCAGTGAGTGCACAGCGACAGCAGCCACAGCGAGGAGTCGAAACACGACCCCAAACCGCGTTGGATTCGATGTATCTACGCGTCCCTGTTCTCCCTGGAAAACGAAGGATAGCGAATTCCCGACCCTCCTGTTTTGCTTCTGGGAACGAAGCACCTGAAACGGGGTTGCACGCTTCCGAGGACTGACGTTTTCGCTTCCCCATTCAACGCGCAGTCACGGTGTCTCTCTGTTCGTTCAACCCCCTATTTTACTTTACTCTTTTCAATCAATTTTAATAGTGTACTTCGTTATTTTTATTTCATTTTTATAGTATACTCACTCACATAATTGAAGGATGTTTCGGAAATCGTGTAAAAAAAAATAACATATTCAGATTTCGTAGACGGGTAGAGATTTACCTTTTGGATCTGGTTTCTGAAGCGCAAATTTGTTGAGATACGAGCAGGATTTGAAATCCGCTAATTGGTTTGCCTGTTTTCAAAAACCCGTACAAAAGTCGTTGACCTCTGACGCCCGAGTCCAGCGAAGAAATGTTAGCTGTTTGATAAGGGGAAATTTTCTACCAAGTACAACGGCCAAGTCAAAGACGCAATTTTAGTGGGTTGCCTGTTCGTTTCTCCGGTTCTCGCCGTCTCCACTCTACCTCGACTTATTCGCTCGCTCCTGGAAAAGAAGAGCTTCACAATGGGATGTATAGGTTTGCCGACACTGGTCTCAGACTCCGCGTTCGTAAGAAGACCGGCCACGGGCCAGGCGAGGCAACGCAAACGGGGAGGTGGATTGGCTACGGGAAGACTACAAACGGCGCCCAGCGGGCCTCTCTTCCAGCTTTCACGTACCCTCCACACGCGTCCAGGACGCAAGCTTTCCTCAGCGCATATACATATACTATCGAGAAAGTGAGATAAGAGATTTCCAAGTCTCTACCGTGTGTACCGAGTGTGCGTGAGAGCGTTCAGTGAAAGATGGCGAACACAAACACGTAGAAGCGTCGCTCACACGTACCTGCATCGAGAGACTTTCCTTATTAACAGGGCACAATACACGACCAAGTCCTTTGACCCTCCGCAGACCCGCGCTCGCGAACCACCACTTTTTTCCAAGCTTCTCTTTTCCTTCTTTTTACTCACACTTTCCACTTTTTCTAACTTCTCTTTGGCTCGGTTTTACTCTTTCCCCGGTAGCGCGTCCACGCGAATATGTGAGCAAGTACGAGAAACTAGACGCCTCGTACGTCGACCGTTGTCTACGTACCTGTAACCTACCTACTCTTTTTTTTCGTAAACTGTTTTTTCCCCATTTTTCACCCAGGTATCCTTTATCTTCTGGCAGACACGTACGGGGGGTTAAATACGTCTTCAACGGAATATGTGGAGTTCTTCCTCGTCTTACCCGAAACTGATTGCCGTCGTACGCGAAGTTCTCCAGTGCTAATCAGTCATTGTTTATTGACAGGGTACAGCTAAGGAACAAATTGTCGGTAATTGGTTTCATCCAAGGTAATTCAGGTCGACATTGCCAATCGACATTGTCAATCGATAATATTTTTCCAATATCGCCAGCAACGCCTGACGACTCGAAATTGTCGAATCTTCCGCGTGGATCGTTCAACAGCGTGAGGCTGGTGTCTAGCACGATGTATTGCGATGTTCGGAAAAAAATAAAATAAAAAAATACTCGTCTCATCGATCGAGCCCGACGCGCGTCTCGGCGGTGGCGGGATTGCAAAAATTAATCCAATTTCGCCTCGTTGATTGACAAAGCCGCGTCGTTGACTCAATCCGCGTGTCGTTCTCGCGTGAAACCCGGATCCGGCACGGTGAAAAGTCCGCGTGAAAGCCGACACCCGGGTATCGCAGCGTACCGGGCGCCGTCAGCTTCAGTCAGGGACGCATGGCGGGAGCTTGTGTCGAGTGCTTTCGAGTGCTCGACTGTACGAAGTTCCCTGTAGAAGCTCCCGCGACCCTCTCCGGTCTCCTCAATTCTCGGCGCAACCCTTCCGTTCAACACCCCGTCTCTCTCACCCCCGTGACCTTGCGCCGACTGTTTGCTCGTCGCTTTGAAAATGGCGTCTGGAAGGCAAACGATGAGAGGCCGATCACCCCACCGAAAATGTGTATATTTCCGTCGGGTCTGTAAAGCCAAGTTGTTAATTACATTGGCGCGGACGTAACTTTGGAGAAGTGCTCGTCATCGAATTCTTTCCTCTACTTGATGATTCCCGCACACGTCTTCATCGTTCCACGACTTTGCCTCAAATCTATATTCTTTAGCTTGATCACGATCGAGATCGTTGAAGACGAATTGTGTCTGACGCACGAGAATTCCGCCTATCCTCCAGGACAGGCGATAGAATATCGAGTTCGCGCGTTGCGTTGGCACGACAAGCCATTCAGGCAAGTCAGTCAATTACGAAGAGGCGGATAACTCCGCGAGTTAAATTTCGCCAATTAGTTGGCTGTATGCGAACACGCGTACGGCAAAATCGGTGGAGAGCTGTTGCTCCGTCCCGTCGGAGTAGGCAGACACGTTGGGAGCTTCGGATGAAGAGCTGCGCCCGAACGGCAGGCCCCAATTCCCCGACAGCGGGGAATCGCGCCGGACGGTAAGATAACACCGGCGGTTGTCTCTCTTCATCCTCCCTCTGTGTACTTCACTGTAGCGCCTACCAGCACGCGCAGAGTCGTGCTGTGCGTGTATTGATTAGCGGGGGTGCAGAGTGCCGCGCCGTGCCAGGGTTAGGCTGGTCCGCGCGTCGACGGCGGTTTCGGCGAGGGGTAGAAGAGAAACCCAGGATGAAAAGGGGGCGAAGGGGTGCGGAAGGGGGGGAGTAGTGGTTGTAGCTTTTAATCCGGCGGTCCCGCTATGTGCCTCCGCTCGCTCATCCTCTTTCTCTCGCGCTGGGCTCGCAGGGCATGCCCGATATAGTGTATCTATTTCCCGACACTCGCCCGCCTACCGAGCCACCCTCCCCCACTTTATATCCTGATCACCTCCCCCGCGAGAAGCAACAACGACAACAATCCGCACGGTTCGAGAGCGCTGAGCCTAGGACGACGGTAAAACCAACTACGGATCTCGTTTCGTTTCGAAACTATCCGCCACGCGCTCGCGGTATATTCCGTGCTCGGGGCACTAGAGACCCAATGAAGCAGAGTATGCGCACCAAATTGCCTGGATTCGAACTTTAATGCTCTCTCTTCTGCCAGGGCTATGCCCGAAACTCGCGAGGAAGCGTATTGCAACTAATAGGTATATAAACGTCGCACATGCCAACTATCTCTGGTATAGTCTGGAGTCGAGAGTCGTTTCGCCACGAACCGACGAGCTAATTTTCCCGGTACCCCGAAGTGCGGGGGATTACTTCCGCGCAAGCTCGATAGCGGACGATTGCTGTTACGTAGAATATTTGAGACGCGCTTGCGGGAAACGACCGACGGGTATTTTGTTCCGTCAAATCAGGCCAAACAGTGGACGGAAAGAGAGATACATCGTTGAAACTGCGGCGCCGCGTTACCTTCATTTTTTAGAACGATCGTGGGACAGCTAAGATTGTATCGGTTGTTAATTTTATTTAAAACTTCGTTAACACTTTATAAGCAACAAGAATATCGCCACTCTTCAACTTTTACTGTTGCTTCCACTGTTCGTCTATCGAACACATTTCGGTGCGATTTCAGGTAGTGTGACTTATTTATTAATTTATTTATTTAATTTATTTACGGACAGTCCCTTTTACATATTTATAAGTAGTACTGCAATCATAATAAGGAACATATTTTTGAAGCTTCATATAAATTTAACACTTCCGCATACAAACGCACGACTTAAAAAGGGTAAACTCCGAAATTTCTCTATGCTTGTAACCAACGACTTTCCTGCGATATCTCCTCCCCGAGATTCCACTCAGAGCCCCTCACAATAAAGCCTCCGCTGGCTGAGCCTCGGTCTACTATCGCTGGGGAAAGGGAAAAGGGAATGAGAGCCATTAATAATTCGAGGGGGAATTCTTCGATAAATTAGACTAACAAAGTTATTCATGGTGTGCGAGACTTTGCGGTGGGAAGGGCAAGAGTTGGAAAACGGCGTTTGCTATCCTGCATCCAGCATCATTGCCCTCGAGAGAGATATCCAGCAGCGGTGCTAGTTCGCCAATTGGTCGCTACTGGAGAGAAGACAGGTTGAGGGTTCAGCGATCCTCGCTACACTTTCGCTATCGCGACGAAGGTCGAGCTCATTTGGTCGAAGTACACGGGTCGTGGTGGAGGGCGGAAGAGGATAGCCGGGAAGACGGAGAAAGCTGGAAGGGTTGCCGGATGGTGTATCCTGAACGATGATCCTCCGGAGAGAAGTTAAACGCGAAGGAAAACGAGCTCTCCGCGAGAGGGGCGAAAAGGCAAACAGGAGAAAGCACAGGAAGAAAACGCGATGGAAGAAGAGGACATTGTGTACGGCAGACCGATAGCCAGTTCGTGAGGAAGAGGGAAAGAAAATTCTCCGAGAATCTCGAGAAAGAAATCGGTCCCCGCGGTTACGTTACACTTTCAGGGCACTCCGGTGTGTCGAACTCGGGGAGTTGGCGTTACGACGGCAACGAGGAAGTGGCGGAGGTGGAGACCGAAGTCGATGTCTGGGGCCAAACGAGATCCCGGCTTTCAAAGTTCCGTGAGGGCGATGTAGCGAAAGGTGGACATTAACCGACGAAGGATGGTGGATAAAAGAAAAATTATAAACTCTAAGCTCATTCATGAATATTCGAGCTGAAAATGTCGTCATTCTTTTGGCTGTGTAAAGTGACCCCACCCGCTTCATTTCCATCTCCATTATTCACTCCCGATTTCTTGCTGCGCCTCTCGTTGTTTGACCGAAAAACAAACAACAAAAAATTCGTCGACTCCTCCCGACGAGATTTCGTCGTCGTTGAATCACTCATCTATTTCGCAGGCGTAATGTACAGGCAGAGGAGGCGAGAGCGAAGGAGACACTTCGGATGTGCTCGAATCACTGTGTCCTTTTTTTGCCCCTGTCCCTGTCGCCGCTGTCGACGCGTTCGCTGCCGCTGGTGTAGACAGCTCGTAAAATATTCATGAAGACTGTTTACAACCTATTATATTTTACTAAATCAGGAGCCGCTCCGGGACGCTCGCCCGGGCTCGCCAACTTCACATTCGTCAGGGCAAATGGCGCGAGAATTGTCGGGAGGACGGGATTAATCCAGTGCGACATAGCAATGGAGTAAAAGAGTGAAGCCGCCCGGCAAGAGCGAGCTTTACACTGTGCACACTTTGCAACTCTTTATCTCGCTCGCGCTCTATTTTTTTTTCTCTCACTCGCGATCTATCCTCGTTCCGGACGAGCGGGAGAAAGATACTTTCAGAGCTTTTCTTTTTGTTCTTCTTTTTTCTCTGGCCCGGCTGACGGTCGCTCGCGTGCGTCACGTCGAAGAACCGGCGAGGAGAGACTCATTTCATGCCAGTCGTAACATAGAAACGAATCGGACCCGGATTCACAGGGAAAACGATCGACGCAGCATACGTCTCTTCTATCCGTACCATAAAGTTTTCAACGTCTTGTATATTGACAAGCGGGAACGAGGCGAAACCTTCGAGGAATAAAACCCATCGCTATTTTCTTTATTGCATAACTCTTTTCGCGTTTATCCGACGACGAGGACGACGTCTCTGACATATCGCATTTATGAAAGGCACACCTCGTAAAGCCCCGTGAGCCGCTGTACCGGAAGCCGATTGGAACGTATAGCTACTCTGCTGTGTACGCTGAACCGTCCGCGTTCCCCCGCGAATACAAGGGCTGCGAGAGAATACTGGTTGGCTTGGATGATAGGTCCTCTCCACCTTTACGAGGACGTAAAATAAAGTATAACCCGTTTAGATGCGTTTACACTTTCGACACGGACAGGTTGCCGAGGAACCCCCTGCCTTTCTGCCTCGATCCTCATATTTACTTTACGCCCGTTTAGAATTTCAACACTGTGCTCGACGATTCGTTAGGGGTTACTATGAAAAATTCAATTCTTCCCATCAGACCCTTTTTGCTGATTGTCTTACACATGCTTGCTCGTCCGCGCACCCTTGGCCACTACACTATCCTTAGTTTTCACTAAGCCCATAAAACTCTGGCCCAGTACCGGCCAGAGATGGGCATCCTTGGGTTATTTTCACTTAAGCTGATCACTTATTTACTTGATATTTTGGCATGAACGAACAAAAATGATAATGTAGGCTTGTTAGCTAAACACCGAACAACCAAAACAAACATTTGGATAAGGTACCAAATTTTAGATACCATTTTAATACCAAATTAGATATCTTTAAACACAAATTAACAAAAATAAAATTTAGTATAGGTAAGTAATTACGAGACAACAAAAACCACAAAGCGTCAAAGACTACTGTGGCAATGTTACCTAAATGTCCCCAGACGGAGCCGTGGAAGTGTCAAATCATACGTTTCACGAAAATGACGCCGTCTACTCCACCCTCCGAGGTGCGGAAATCGACAGCGAATCGGGGACGTCGGAGGGTCTTGCGAGAGGATATTGAGAATAACCAATTTATCGTGTTCATTCATTCTCTCTCGATTGCAAAGTACAAAGGGACGATGATCGCGAGGAGTACTCGATTAAAACGATGATAAACGGATCGGACGAGGGTTCGCGGGAATGAATTGCCGGCGTCGAGGTTCCGCGTAAATCCGGGAAGCTTTCATGCTCCGATGAAAGCTCAAGATATAGGCATTATGTTATGTATATATAAAACAGAGTATACGCAACGTCGATGGTTTCATATGGAAGCTAAGCTTGCTTGCATACTCTGCCACGAGAGCGTGGTACACTGTACAGTCATATATATATATATATATATATATATATACATATATAATACAGTTAAATGGCTTCTCTTAAACAATATACCGCGAGTAGAACTGGAGTGGGGTTGAGAGGTAGAGAGGGTAGGATTTTTCGTCGTAATTAAGCCGTCTGTGGGTATTGAGTGGGACAATACGGGATTTGGAGCATTGTTACCGACCTTATCGGCAAGCTGGCAGCACCAGGAGAGGCCGGAGAACACCGGCCGGAGCTTTTCGTCGGCGAGGCCCACCACACTACGGCTAAACGCCGTTAAATGCTGCTTTGTTGGCCGTCTCGGTTAATTACTATATAGCGCCCACCGAGGGAACAACGTCGGGAGGACGAATGTAGGGAGGGTTTTCAAATTTCGATAGAAAGGATTGTCTTTGCCAAGGAGCATCCCCGGCCGGATATAATTCGTATAAAGCGATTCACGCAACAGCGGACGAGGACAATTCACCGTCTCCGATCGTCGCTGGCTTCCTGCGATTCGATTGCGTCATTGAATGGCATTGTACGATATGGGATATTATAATCCTGGAGGAGAGCTGTCGTTGCGAGTCTGATATGTACCTGGAGAGGACGGTGAACTCATCGAGGACCCCTCGTGGCCCTGCTCTGTCGTGGTACAACCTGGAGAACGAAAAGCCACGCAGGACTCTCAGGCTCGTTCTCTGTTTCAATGTCCCGACTCGCTTTCCGCAAAATGGCGGAGGAATGCAATTTTGGATGCGATATATCACCCGAGCAACAGCACCCGTAGCGAGAACTGGTAGCTCGGCTACATCGTCCTCTCCCTCTATTGTTCGACGGATATCCGGTCGGGTCCTCTAGCAGCGTCGTCGGGAGGGAGGGTGTTGAGCGTCACTGGTTTATTAATCCTTGGACACCCTCGGAAGCTCCTGGGCTTTATACTCCAGCGCACTTTGCCTCCACCTCGCGTCCTTCGCCCTACGCCGGTCTCGTCCGTCCGTGTCTGGCTCTGTGCTTTCCTGTGCTTCTGTCGGTCCGAGAACAGCGTCCCGCTGTGAGCTTTCGCTCGGTGCCCAGCTACAGTCGAGCTTGAAACACCGGGCATAATTCATGAACGCCCACCGCGTTTCCTCCGAGCTCTCGCCATATCTCGCCAAACGTTCGAGCTATTCGAGGAATCTTTGACGGTAGGGTCTCATAAAAATAATATTTTCTCCGAGTTATCGCGTTTCCCAGAGATTGGATTTACTCGAGCTCCGATAAACCGGAATAAGTGGCTCTCGAGTGACGAAAGCTCTCCGGCGTCTCGGGGTCCCTTTTCCCTCCCCTCCGTTTGTTTCTTCTTCCGTTTCTCGTTATTCCATTATTAGTTCGCCGGACAAGGAGACCTCTCGATCCCACAGGTGTATCGGAACAAGGCAGTTACAATCGCGGTGGTCGTGGAAAATGAGTTTTCTTAAGAGAAAACAATGGGCTATGTACCATTATCTCTCTGTTTCGCTGAAAGGAACAGGAGGAGCCGAAGCAGAAGTGGAAACTATCCACTTCCTACAAGGTATTGTCCGACAGGCAGCAGTGGCTAATAACGCTCCAACCCTCGGCAAATTCTTTTCCTCGACTCGCGTTGTAACTCTCTCTTCCTCTCTACCATCGGTAATCCTCGTCTCCTTCGCAGTCGCTGTATATCGGTCTCTTCTTTCATCCGACTCCCTTATTTCGTACCCTCCCGTATTTATCTCAACTCGTTGTCTCGAGTGCTACTCGCAATTACAAGCAATCTGGCAATTATTGCTGTCGAAGCGAGTGCGCGCACAGCAACGAACGAAACGAGCCACCGAGCGAACCGCCGGTTTCCTACTCTCCCACGTGACGCATTCGACCTCTCTCGGCTACTCGTTGCAAAAGCGTCGTCCCTGCATGTCGCGCATTCACGTTCCTCGTTCCTACACACGCGCACGTGCGAAGAGAATGCGCACCGTAGCGGCGTTTCCGTATCCCTGGCATCTAAATAACGACACGATAAAGGTGTCAGAGCAGAGGCCGCCACCACTTGGTGTGGGCGGTTCGCGTCTTCCACCATCGGCCACCCTATCGATAGAAACGTATACATCGCTATGTGCGATACATAGCTGCGACTCGCGATTCCCCGCGCAACTTCGTTACCTTGGATAAGGCCAGGGGGATCGAGAACATTCCTCCTCTTATAGGCAGACCGAACCAGACAGTTTACTCCTTTCCTTCATTCTTTCGTGAGAATCCGGGCCGTAAAGTCGAAAGGTGTATATCGTTAACGGTGTATCGAGACGTTATCGTCAAAGTCCCTCCCAAGTGCGGACGATACATTTTATTCTCACTCCCCGATTCACTTTCATATCCTTATCTCGTACACGCAGAACGAGATGTCGTGTACGAATCTGTAATATTATAGCACTTCTCCGTTTCCTGCATCGTTCTGGCAATGTCTCTATCCGACTTATCTCAATATCCAGGAAGTATCAATAGAGCCGATAGCGACGCTGGAATGATTATTTTCAATATTCTGTCTGAACACGGTGCAACCGTGTGACTACGCGAAATAAAAGGAAACGTGAGTTGTAACGATGGGGGATTGAATATAGAGAATGATAGTGATTTTCGGAGAACGCAAGAAAAATTGAGGCATGAAGGAAATATCGATAAAGGTCTCGAACGATCGGACTAAAAACCCTTTCGCCAGAGACGAGAGTGTTGGGGAGGATGGAGGAGTGGAAACAGCGAGGGGTCGAAAACGCATAGCTCTTCCACGTCCCGGAGCCAGCACACGGCTGACTTATCCACAATCTGGAAGGATTAGGCTGATACAATATTCATAAGCCGCAAGGGCTAGCTACCCCTATTTCTCTTGTAGCCTCTTCCTGTCTCGCGACTCGCTTTCTCTTCCATTTCCTTGCTCCTCTCTTCAATCGCCGTCGAATTCTCCTCGTCGTATTCCCTCTCTCTCTCTCTCTACCCCTCGAGAGGCTTGTCCCCCTAGTGCCGCATACAGCTCTATTGCTTCCCTTCTTCCACGCTCGCGCAGCACTTTCACCTACCGGTATTCGGCGTCTATGTAAATGCACCCTTCCCAAACGCGTTTACTGCTCCCGCGTTGGCCGGGGGACACCGGCGCTGGCGCAAAGAGCATTACCAATATGCACGGGGGTTGCGCGAGCTGTGCGTACCTTGACGGAGGGATGTATAGTGGAGAAAATCGCTGGAACACGAGAAAGGCATGTCTCATCGTGCCGGGTTCGTTTCTACTTCGATCCTTACTGTCGTGAGTGTAAATTTTCGAACGTTACATCGGGCCCTGATAGGGTCCGGCAGAAGCCTGCCAAATCCTGACCAGGACCTTGTTAGGTCCCGATGCAACACTCGAAAATTTCTACTCGGGGTAATCTCCCGTTCAATGCGCTCTGTCAGCCACTCAGATGAGAACTATTGACATTCAATATGGCATTGGTAGGTTGTATTCCTTGTTACGGCCAGCCAACGAGCCTACCAACCAGCCTTTATACCTGGTCAAGATGCGCTCTCCGTACAATAACCCAAAGGCAAATTCCCCGAGTTTCGAACAATCCGCAAGTCGCTCCGATGCTCATGAAAACGTTAACGATGCCAAGCAACACAGAAAAACGAATTGATGTGGGTATAATACGAATGGCTTTATACACTCGCGATAGCGAGAGAAAGCGTCGGCGAGGCCTCATAAGCCCCTCGTAAAGTTTCGTATCTGAAAACACCCACGTCGCGTGAAATTCCATATCGAAGATCGTGCGCTTCACAATCTCGTGTGAAGCAACGGTAAGAGCGAGCATTCGTGGTCTCTGCACTTTGTCGTATCCAGCATTGCTCGCAAGCGCCTCCGCCTTTCGCTATCGCGCCGACAATCAAAAATTTCTCATCCGTTTCTCTCGTTCCACGCAGATTCATTTGGCAAACGTAATCAATGTCCGACAATTTGTGACCTCATCGTCCTCAATTACTCGAAATCAAATGCCGTCTTACCCAATGAAGGTGGAACTTTGCCTCGGGGACCAAAAATGTTGTGAATCGGTAAGACAGCCGGAAACAATGAATACCGAAATGAATGAATTGTCGGATACCGTACTGGTAATTTCAAAGTCACAGCCTGCCCGTTGGAAGGAGCTCGGCTCGCGGCTCATAGGAATGCAGAGTCCTACCGACAGAGATGAAAGAAGATCATGCGCGTCGGGTCCTAGAGTCGGTTCGCGCTTAATTAAGGCTCCTTCGCTAATCCCTTAACGACCCCGTGGCTCGCCGTCGCAGCCACGATGAAAATTGAAAGGAGCGAGTGGACCACCAGCGAGTCCGGGACCGCCGTCTCACCCGCAGCCTCCGACTCGCCGCCGGCGAGCAAGCGCGCGAGACTTCTTCGCTGCTGATGCTGCTGCTGGGGCCCCTGTCGGAATACGTTTTCACGCCTCCTTGCCAAAGTAAACGCGCGTACCAGCACACGCGGGATGAGAAATTTCCAAGAAGGATCGTTCCTCTCTCACGCTGTCCCTTTCCATCCTTTCCTCCATCGGCTAGCCGGCTCCTCGTCCTTCCTGTGTCTCTCGGGTCTCGACTTTACTGGTCCCTCCGTCTTCGCGGGCAAAGGCTGCGCGATGCTCGCCGAGAGAGAAAGTTTTCATTCGTCTGCTCACGAGCGACGGAGCCCCGCCGGACCTCAGACGCGAAATTCGACACCGCGCGAGGGCCGCGTATAATTAAGGCCTTGTAATCCGTGCGGCGCGCGATACAAGACCGGGACCACGGTTCGCGGGTGTCGAGGATAAAAAGCATCCCATCCGAAGAGCCTCCGAAGGCTGGAAAGTCAAGCGACGAAAATAGAGAAAACCAACGGCAAGTACGCGCACGCATACGCCAAAGTTCCACAGCCGAGATGAAGAAGATGAAGGATAAGGAAGGGAAGGATCCGAAGGATGAAGCAAAACCTCGCGGCTCTCGGCGAGCTGAGGAACGCAGGGGGAAAAAAGAGGCATGCGTACGAGCGACTGTAGAGCAGAGTCGAGCCGGCGGTTATTGCGCACGCAGGCAGCGGAGGATGAGCGCAAATACCGTGTCATTGACGTTCCTCCGCGACGAGTGAGAAGGAAACGCATTCCTTCTTTTTTTTTTCTCTCAGCCCCCCCAACCACTCGAAACATTCATCCATCACGAAAAAGCCCTCTTTCTCTTATTCCAACGACCGATATAGCTATAATCCGGGCAACAGTGATTTTCTCTCGGTTCGCATCGTGTTCTCCTCTTCGCCAATCTAAAACACACACATGCACACCCGACGGTGAAACTACGAGCAATCTAATAATTCGTATCGCCAAGTGGTCAGGCGAGTACGCTAGATTGTCGACGTCGACACGCGATATCGTGAACTGTTTTCCAGAAGAGGATTTAACCGAGGAGCGGAGCCAACAGCGGTAGAAACGCGAGAGAGCAATCAAGCGGTGCATGCAGTTACGCTATCGATATCGTCCTGACTTATGGTATCTGTGTATGCACCTCGGGACATGCCACACGTGCTCTCTCGCACTCTCTCCCTCTCTCTGCCCGATCTCTTTCGAACAGCCCCTCGCGAACGTGCGAGCCAGCGGGCCAATAATTTATAACTGTCAAAGTTGTTCAAACAGCCGTTTGAATTAGTAGTAGCCGGGTAATTGGTGTATATGGGCTTGCATGCAAAGCAGCGGCGAACGAGCGTATGCAAGCCCGGCGTGGCCCGATGTACCCGCGTGTGCATTGACGAGGTGAGCTGTTTGGGCCCCCTGGCTCATCCGCTATTCTATGCCGACGTACAGTCCGCAGTTGGTACGCTCGTACCGACTACTCACTCGTTCGTACGGGTGCGAGGTGCAGCACGCATCGCTTACAAAGCGTCTATTTCGAGCGGAAATAAACACGAAGCTCTCTCTCCCCGGTTGAGTTCCGAGTTCTGCATCCTCCTCTCCATCCTCCTCCTTCTTCATCTTCTTCTGGTTCTTTTAGCTTACTCTTCCTCTTCCTCTTCCTCTTCTTCTCCTTCCGCTATTTCCTCGCTATCTCCCGCGATCTCTCGGAGAGCATCTCTGTGTGGTTTTCTTTTTCCCTTCCACCCTTTCCCCCCGTCGGTATCTCGTCCCATTCCGCCTCCACGAATGAACTCCTTGTAACAATAAACTTCGGGATCCACACTAGAGCGTCGGTTCGCTATATAACGTCTTTCTCGTGCTTCTTCTTTATCCCTCTCGCTCTCTTCATTACGACAAACGTTCGCTTTGTGAACCACTGCTGCTTCTGCACGGAGGATGAATTTCGAGACGAGAAACGCGGGCACTCGACGTTTATTTAATGTCCGCTGTAGAAAAGAAAAGCTTTTGCCCGAAGCTCCGACGGCGATGCGCCGTGGCGGAGGCCGCAGACTATTCTCGTCACTTCGGACGGGAGTGATACGCTTTGAGAGATGTTAAGACGTGCCGATTAGACCTCTTAATAAATTAAAACCGGCCTGGTATTTACGACTTTTCGTCGCTCTTGTATGTTATGCGTCAGGACACTCGTAACGAGGACGTGGCGATAATGACGATTCGAAGAAGATCCGACGCGCGTGTCTCATCGTATCATTTAAGCGTTTAACTGCGACAACAATATTTTATCGTGAATCGCGAAAAACACGAACACGGGATATTCGTCGGATATTCTTACCGCGGGTGTTGTTATCCGCTCGGCGGGTGTGAATGAATTTGTAACGGTGTAACGGACCGCAGTGAGGCCGGAACGGGTATCCGAAATTTCGAGGGGAAAGAAGACAAATGAAAGATGTAGTCGATGGCAGGCAGCGAATCCCGCACTCTACGGTGGCGTCGATTGAATTATGCCGTGAAACAAAACATGATAGAATTTGCGGGAGCGTAAACGGCTCTACCAAAAACTTCCCAACGTCGCCGAGAAGTGGTCTTACACGCTATTTTCGTCGAACTTTCTCCGACGTCCCTCTTTCCCTCGTCGCAGTCAACAATGCAAGTAGCAACGGGTTCCTGAAGTCGTCGTAGCGAATTTCGAAAATAGCGTCGTGAATTTATTCGGTTGGCTTTAAACCTGCCGGCGGCAAGAGAGGGGGAGAGGGAGGCGTACAAGGAGAATCCGAGAATCGATGTTAACGCCCTTGTAAAATCGCCGCTCGGTTGAAAGAATTCTACCGAGTTATTCGTCCCTCCTCGGGTTCTTCGTCGTGACGCAGTTAAGATGAAAGAAAGAAAGACGAAGATCACGGTTACGGTCTTTTGGGAGGGGAGTGCGGAGGGTTCGGTGCGTCGCACACTATTCTCAGCTCTCATGTGGTCCGATGACTCGTTCGCTCGATCCAGTCACGTAAACTACGTATAGGTATACAACGCGGCTGGCAGATAGAAAGGAATTAAGATAAGCCGAAACCCGTTGTCGGAATGCGAATCCCCACGGATTATGTGGGCGCTGTGGGATAATGCTTTTTCTATGTGTTGTCAAGTGGGAACCCGATAAAACCGAGATAAAAAAAAAGGATGAGAAAATAAAATAAACCGGTAATTCTCATCCATCGAAACTTATCGAAATTAAATTGTTGCGATGGAAACTGTTTGGTGAAGGACAGACGTGTCGATGCCGTGAGTTCAGGGGAGAGTGGACGAATACCGAACGTGTTATCTTGGCCTATCTTTTACAATAATTTGATCCGTGGCGGAAGTCAAATGTTGTCTATTCAAATTGTTTTTTTTTATCGCCACTTAAATCCACGTCTCGTACAAATCGAGCGACTTCAAATCGATTCTGCCCTCTTGAACTTGAATTGTGAAAGAGTTTCGATCTCGTGTCCCTTGTTCATCGTCGATCGAGATATGTAGATATCTCCGAGCGTGAGATCTTTCAACGGGATACTTTGGATCCGTTAATTGGGCGTGCTCCTCTCGAAACCCGGGGATCGCTGTGCATACTGCGCCGCAAAGTATACATACAGACGATACAAGAAACGTCTGAGAAACGCTCGGTCGATTCGATTTTCTCGCTCGCGAGGTCGGGATGCCGCCGCGAGGACGGATCCCGCCGCGAACATTATTCACGCCATCCAGTTTCGTGCTCGCTCGGTCGTACTGACAAAATCGAGACCGCGCGCTGGATAAAGACCCGAGAAGGAGGAGGACGGAACCAGTCCGACACCTACTGCACTTCTCTCGTTCTTTCCTCCGCGGTATCGCCCTTAAAGCGGTTACGCGGAGCTCAGCCTGCGGAGAACTACCTAATTTATCGCCGACATGCAACGAGCCTATTAATAAACTTCGGGGATTCTCGCCAACGCTGCCCGACAGATTCGCGGGACGATGAGCCATATAAAGGAAGAACGGAAGAGAGAAAAAGGATGATTCTCGCTCGGTCCGGACGTTCCTGTTCTCGGGCATTGCTGAGAATGATCGCCGACCCTTCCGGAAATCTCCGCGGACTGATATCGCTCATGCATCCGGACGCATAGAAAAACCGAGTCTTCCCATGACGGTCTAACGTTTTTTTTTTTTCTTCTCTTTATCAACGCGCCCCGAGCATTGCCACGGAACGCCAGTGACACCCATCAGACAGATCCTTAGGAGCGGCATGCCCATACGACACCGCGGCGACTGCAACGCGCACAGTGCCGCGATGCATGGATACGAATCTTCCTCGCATCGAGAAGCCTGAATGCGTATTCAGCCCGGCCGAAGGCAACTGCAGAAAGGATTTCCAACGGAGTCGGTGTATGCAAGCGGCGGCTTTGACCTAACGTGGTCGGTGGTGTCATAATTCACGGCCCCCGCGGTGTGAGTGGCTCTCCGTCGCCAAAGAGCACCCGTAGTCAGCAACAGTGAAAGAAGCTGAGAAGAACCCGGAGAAGAGTCGGGACTTGCCTCCTATCCGTATACAGCGGAATCCCGAAGAACCGAAGAAAAGGCGCGCGCAATGTGACTCCTGAGGCGGTTTTAAAGTCGCGTGTTTTATATTCAGCTGGCTCGTTCGCTACTCGCGTTTGGTGCGAGAAATCTCGTCTTGTTAAAAATATATCTGGCGCGTCTTTGTGAACTGGCGTACCCGGCTTCAACCGCCCCGGAGGGCCCCGTGCGCCGTGGATGCGCTGCACCGATGTCCGCAAGAGGCGAAGACGACTGGAGGAGTCAATAACGACGAGGAAACTGCTTCGCCAAATCTTTTGCACTCCTTCTCCGATATGCTTCCTAGACTTTGACGCATCCTGGCCTGAGGCGATCAAACCGAACGGAAGAGATCGAGGCTCTGTTAAAAGGAAGCGGGATCGTAGAAGCGGTGTGAAGACTGTATCGGGGAATACGCGTTTTTTCATGAAGTACAACATAGCCCTTGCGGGAAGTTCGGATTTTGTACCAGCCCGATGGAAAAACAGGCAAACATGGGAACGTAGTCTAAACAGCGAGAGGTTTCTATGCAAATACCATACTTGCGCCAGATCTGGCATCGATCTCACCCATACTTGGTCATTTGTACTGACCAGATCATTAGTTTCGTTCCAGATGTTGCGAATATCTAGAGAAAAAAAAGAAAATGCCCAAGCTGAACCGACATGAATACCTCAGCTAGACTGTAATCCAGATAATATGCAATTGCCCACCACTGTTTTGCGCTTCGGGTCGTCCCGAGGAACGGTACCGGAGGAAGTCTTGAAAGGCCCGGGTCTCGGGGAGGACGATGGAGATTGCAAACCAGCGTCGCGGAGACTCTTCCTCCGCGGCGCTCAAAAGAAGGATATAGGTGGTACATAGCGTAAAAGGATGTAGGTAGTGAAGAGTGGTAAGAGTGTAGTAGAGGAGTTTCTGCACACCGTGTCTGCCGGCGAGGAGAGCCAACCCTTCCGCCCTCTTCTTCCCTTCGTCGCTTCTCTTCATCCCGTTCCTCCTCGCAGTATTTCTCTTCGGGTCTACGTAGCGTCCTGTAGAAGATGAGATAGAGGTTGGCCTCGCGGCGGTGAAATAACGACACGACTAGGGTACCCTTTCCCCCGACGAAGAATGGAGCGAGCCAGAGAAGCACCTTACTTGGTTGGTTCGCCTTTGCGCGAACGGTGCGCCCGGACCTCTTCGACTCTTTCCTTCTCGGCGTCTTCCAGCGCCGCAGCAACTGGTACCTCGGGTACCAGAGAAGAGACGAGCAGACGTGGCTGGCATCAGCGGTATGCACTCGATGCATCCACGAGGGTTTGCACCGAGATAGAGCTTGTATTATAGCAGAAGGGGGGGGGGGAGGGAACCCTCCAGCCCTCGGCTCTCCATCTCTCTTCGTTGGATCGAAACGACCGAGAGCTATGAGAAACTAAAGCATATCCTGAGCCCAGTAAATAGATGTTTCTCGCACACAGCCAGCCGGGTCTCAACCGTTGAGGGGGGTAACCAGGATCGCGAAGCAAAGTCACGAGAGGACTGAGCCGCGATCCTTCCCTCTGGGCTCTAAGAAAATTACCCAGTATTCTCTACAGGGTACGTACTGATAGCGTTCTCTACGTGCACCGGAGCCCGTATTCCATCCTGTGAATGAAACTGTGGACGCGTTCCTTGTATTATTTTCGTAGGTACCAATTCCATCGCCTAGAATTAGATTGAATGGATCTAACGATCCACCTCTGATACCCTTGATTAATTCCAAATCGTTCGTAAGGGAAGACCGCTTTTTTTCGGGAATGCGAACTCTTGCGGAAAGATGAAAGGTTTCCTTGGTTGCACGTGCCGCTCGCTATTGAGACGGGACACCGGTGTCGTTATCGCTGAACCTGGTCACGGACACGGCGTGAACGAACTACGGCAGTCTCTCCATTCACTCGTTTCGTTGTATTCCTTCTGATCGCCGTCGTCGGCTCGCTGTTCGCTGATCGTCGGTCGTATAAGGGCTTGTTCGTACCTACAGTGGCGTGTGATTCGCGACATGGAGCTATTTTCTTTTGTTTGGCTACGGTTTTTCGAGATGTACCGCTAAGACGAAAATTGTCTGCGAAACGGCAAGCGATCTTCCCTGATCGCAATATCCTGGATAAGGAAGGATACGGGAATGATCGTCAGATCCGTATCATAATCGGACGACAAATACGAGTCTTGAATTGTTTCCCATACTTTGATAGGGCGTCACCTATACAAGTGGAGGGCTTCAAAGACTATCTGCAAACGGATCCCAGCCTGCACACTTGTTCCCCCGATCACTGTACCAATCAATCGATCGTTCCTATATTTATCTCCACATTTCTATATCTTCTCACTGTCTCCGGTGAAGATTATTCCCTTTATATCGGTAATCGAACCGACGCTAGGTAATGGGCGCCGCAACGCCGATAATGGTCTTCGATATCCAAGAGAAATATCGTCCCTCTTCATCCTCCTCTTCCTCTCGCCCGACACTCGCTCATTCAAGTAATCGAAACTAAATCGATTCTCACCTTCCCCACTTCGCCACCTCCTCGGAAGTTATCGACGTCTCTCTGTATCCTCTTTGTTTATTTTATTCGCTACCGGGCTAATATTCTCAGAAATATATTTCGCCTCGCGAGCTCTCCGAGATTGACGCGACCGGCGATATCGGGCCCGGCTTTCTCGGAAATGATGGAGACGGGTCACGTACGAGCCTCGCTCAAATATGAATAGAAATTGCTCAATACCGTTCGAGGGGAGCCACTCCTGACGTTCATTCGTGAGTACTCGTAAAATCGATTTTACCAAAGTGGTCTTGCCCGGTCGATAGGTATCCTCCGACTTTACGACGAACAATGCCAATGGGTCTCTCTTTACATCTCTCTTTCTTGCCGATTTTTTTCGCACCGCCTCGACACTCGCTGGCAGGTGCAATTCCCGCGCGTTTGCCCCGCGGGCAAATCCCCATAGTTGTCCTGTACAGTATTTCTTTCCGTCACGTGGCTTTAATGCGCACATGAGTGCGTATGCGTGCGTCCTACGTCGTTCAATCATCTTTTACCCCCTTGGCGGCGTGTGCCGGTTATGCAACGCACACAGCATGCACGCCTACTCGTCGATTCCGCGACTCGGGGCGGAGCTTTACAGCTCGCACCGGGTTGTGCCGTGTGTGTCGCCTTCCACAAACAAATCATGCGACAGTAACGCTGAAATAACATGCAAAATTATGGACAAACGTGGGTTACGTTATAAAACGCCGTGGCGGACGATGTAAAATTGTTTCCTACATTAGACCACGGGCGTGAAAGGGAGCGAGAAAACTTATTCGCGGCTAACCTTATCGCCGATACCGTCGCACCGCGGGTCTTAATCTATCCGCATTAAGTTATCAGTGGAAAATGCACACTTTTGCGAGAAATTTATCGCTTAATCGCAGGTTGTTTCGCACTCGGTTACTATCCGCCTGTACACGCGCGGCGCCAGATAAGGCACTGCGTGCATAACGCGCGATACTCGTCTCCTATAAAAAAAAAAAAAAAAATAGACACAAAAAACAGCCCACCCAGTTCTGCCGAGAATTCCACCGCCCGGGATATCGCGGGCGTAATTGTAAAAATGTTCTCTCCATGGGGGTTATATGAAACTCGTTGGGAATTGTATAATTAATCACTTCTCTTATCGGCCGGTTACACGGTTGTTGTCGATATCGTTCCGACTGAAAATTCTCGCGATACAGTTCCCTCGGATACCGCCCATGGTACATCCACCCGACAGCATAAAAGCGGGATCGCCCGATGGATCTTATGGTTTTCGTGAGATTAAACTACGAGAAAGTCTCTGGCTAGGCTAGTTCCCCTGCGTTGTATCCTGGTACCAGCCTCCCGTCATAACAGATTGCCGACACGTCCGCTATCGCGAAGATTGCAGCGAGATAAGAGACGAACGAAGAGTCGGGTCGAGAGATAGAGAGAGAGAAAGAGAGAGCGAGATAAAGAATTAAGAAGACCGCTGCAGGCCGGTCAGCAGGGCTTCTCGGTGCATACATAGTCTGGTTGGAAAGCAGGCTCGATATGATTTACATCCATTCGCGGGCGTGAGCTCGAGCACACTCACCGCACTTACACAAAAGTACTTTGCAGCTTATGTGCACTCTACGTGCCACGCATGCGCGTAGACGTGCCGCAACGCCGAACTCCGCAATACGCGCTCGAGCTCGGGACTACCAAGAAATCTGTAATGTATGATGATGATGATGACGCCGTGAGCTATAATGATGATTGCAACGATGACATCGACGCCGAGGGAGGCGCGCATAGTGGTCTCCCAAAGGCTCGTTCAGTTAACGCATACCAGCGGCCGCGACCGCTGAATGCGTGTATCGCTGATGCGTTGCCACGCAGCGATTTGCATGGACGGAAGAGGGAGGGATGGAAGAGAAAAAAAAATGGGAAGGAATCGAAGGGACAGTGAGAAAAATATACGGCGAAGGGGAAGAAAATAAAATGAACGCGTCAGATAGGGCTGATTCATGGCAGATGTCTCGCGGGCGCAAAACTTACGAGAGTCGTTACGCCAATACGCGGCCAAGGGATCTGCCGATGTGTCTCCCTGTCCTCTTTGCTCGTGCGCCGCAGCTGGTCTCTCCGCGACCCGCCGACGTCCGTCGTCACCGGTCACGATCTCCGCACAGACTCCGCACCCGGAGCGATACCGGATTCTCTAGCCGCGCCCACGCTGCCGCGCCAAACTCGTCCGATTTCGGGCAGAGCCAAGAAATCGGTAAGCGCCGAGAACGGGACGCGCCAGTTTCGGAGCCCGATTCCTTCGGGGACGACCACGAATGCGACGACGCCGAGGACGACGAGACTTACTGGGCGAGGCTCCGTATAGCATGCTGTGGCAAACATCCTCGGAGATGGTGCTGCGTTATAAGAAATTCCTGTGCGGGGGATTTACGCGCACGCCTACGATCGCACCTCGTCTCCCGCTTATGCCCTCCGAGAATACCCCATCTGACGACGAGACTCGTTTCTCGCTGTGTATCTATCACACCCACGATATCCTAAATGCCTATTCCAAATGCCATTGCGCGCGGAAGTCGTTTCTCTCCCTGATGATCACACACGCACACGCGCGCGGCCCGCGTCGGAGAACGGGAGACTCTTTCGAGCGAGAACGAGCATTATTACGTCGACCCGCGAGGACGATCGTTCTGTAGAGATTGAATTAAATTACGATGGCTCAAGTTAAGATTAGCATGAATTTTTTATTCCCGGCATTCGACCTTTTCAGTATTTGCGACAAAAGCGAATTATTGATAAATTCATCTTAAAAATGACGGGTTTGAAAAAAATTAACGAAATTTTTGTTCCGAAGGGAAACATATTTATAGATACTTAAAATAGCCGTTTTTTTATGTTGGTACGATTAGCGCGATTAGCGGGAGACCAGTCGACAAGCGCGACAGGAGTGTGAAGGCGACGACCAATTGTTTATTTCCAGCATCTCTTTGACTGTTTGCGGCAAAATTGAATTATATTTAGATGTATCTTAAAAATGACGGGTCTCACAAAAATTAACGAATTTTTTATTCCGAAAGGAAATGTATTCGTGAATACTAATAATATTCGTTTTTTTCGATTAGTATAACACATTAATTTTGTGCCGTTTCTTATATTGCGTTATATTTTCCATATATTTTGTCGCACCGATCGCGAATCGAGTGTCGGTGAAATAGTTCGCCGCGGATTAAAGCGCGACCAGCGGGGGGGCGTTCGGCAAGCGCGACAAGGGGGTGTCCGAGGAGGAGGGAAGTGTAGGCTTTACGAGCGTCGGCAACACGCCTTAACAAGCTCATTAGTCTATTCGTATGACAGCGGCCCAAGCTCTACTAGCAGAGCACCGACGATTTTGCCAGTGCGAATAATAACGGGTTTCTCAGCCCCGTTGCCACGCTGTGGCGATGTCGTTGGCTGGAGCTCTCGTTTATGCTGTAAACACATGCCCGCGCAATGCATCTAATACACGGCGCGATAGGAGTATTAACTGTACGTGGCCGGCCACTGGGGAAGCGACAGCGAATGCGAGGATCGTAAAACCGCGAGTGTAATCGCGTGCGAACGCCATCGCGGTCTCGATCGAATCACTCCACTACCGCACCGATCTAACGACACTATCATCCCGTAACGCCTTTGTAAACTTTCTAAATACGATAATAAACAAAATTCAAAAATTTTCATACCGTTTCTTTATTGCTCACCTTTATTCGCTGAGGTTCTTCCGTGGGAGAGCGAATTTCGTAATATCTTACCTTTCTCACGAAGCAACCTTTGTGAATCAATAAAAATTGGGGAATATAAACAATTTTCATACCGTCGATAATCTAAAACGAAATGCCGGGGTAAAATCGACTGCTTTGACGTATTTAAATAATTGATAAGTCATATTCTCGCATGTCCCTCTGATAATGCAAAATGATAATTTCCACTTATCGCGACACTTTCGCTAATTCCGCAAAACCAACGTCACATCATTATCGGTCTTGCGTTCGAGCTCGTGCCGGTAATACTTTGGGAATTGCGTGATCGAAGCCCGTGCCCTATGGCAAGCCGGGAGCTCGCCCCGTGACCGCGGTATGGGCTCTTGATTACGGGCCATTCTCGAAGTTTCCAGAACCACCGAGCATAAACTTCGCGGACAGTTCGGGTGTATGTGTAGTAGAGTACTGTACATAGTTTGCATGTTGCGCAGAAGCGTATACCTACGAGAGAAACCGTCTGCACTTTCCTTCGGCTCGTACTAGCCCTCCGTCTCGCCGCAGCGCCTTACCCGGTAAGGCACTTGCGATCAGACTTACTCCCTCGCCATCGACCAGCTTCAGCGAAGCTCGCTAAGCGGAGTTTAGCGCCGCTCTAAAACCTTCCAGAGTAAGCAGACTTACACCCAAGGCATTTATAAGCTCCCCGATCATTAATATAATATTGTGGAATTATCATTGTTATTATTATTAAAAGACTGTACAAAAATTCGTATGAAATTTAACGTACTGGTACTAGAAGTTTTTATGCATAAACTGGTATATTAAACTTTATGTACAAATGTGATGAAAAATTAACGTACAGTATACAAAAAACTTCGGAAATAATTTACTGTAATTTCACTCTAAAAGTCTGCTAACTCTTCATGAAAATTGTATATTAAATTTAATGTGCCAGTTTTGGTATAAAAACTTCCAGCCCGGTACATTAAATTTACAATTTTTTAAAAAAGTGTTGTAGTAATGCACTTAACAATACCAGATGTGGTGGTAGCGCGTCAATACATGTGGGTTTTTTTTTCTATCAGCCTAATGGGCCATTAACTGGGGTCCTTCAGGCCATATCTTTGTATTTGACTACGGAGTAATTCATAAATATAAAATAAAACCTTTTTTGTGGAAGTGACGATAGAATCGATTAATGTATTATACTAATAACTCAAGTCAGCGGGTTCGCAGCTCAGTTTCGTTTTATTCTAATGAGGAGATTATTTCTAAAATAGTGTGCGTTGGAAATTCGTGTTTGGGAACGTCGTTTGGTAGAAGCTTTCTAAATAGCGGGATGATGGATTCGAGATGTTGCTGTGCAAAGTTCATACTGAGACTTTTTAATCTATATAATCATCGGCTTTATTTTCTTGATGGAGTATTTGCATTTGGTAGGCTGGCTTGTAAAGGCGGTTATTTGGGTGACGAAGTTTTTTGAGACGGCGGAGTGAAATTGTTTCGACGGTTTTTATGTTATTGAGCGTTTGATTATTGCGATTGAGCTAAAGTCGATTCCCATAGTCTACAAAAATAATTTCGTAAAATCAGAATACAAAGTACCGTAAAAATAATTGTGACAAATAAGTGACGAACTCGTTTGTTCATGTTTGAATGTACAAACCTGCTCTTTTATCACCTGTATCATTAACAATTTTAGTTTGTACTTTTGTTTATAAAAGTAGAGCAGGATGGCGCGATCGGAAAATAAACGAATAAAAAATTTTGGACGTTTGTGGAGAATTAGTTGTTCAAAACGATAAAAACTTTCTTTACTGTATAGAAGGGGTCGCCAAATGCATTTATATATTTTCATGGCATATTTTATAGCAATGAGTTTGTTTTCAAACGTTAGCTTGTGGAAATGCGAGGAGCTCTTCCCGTGGTTTTTGTTTTCGTTATTTTTGTGTCTGTCAAAGTTTAGCTTATTAATTAGGTATTATCTATAGTAATTCCGAGATATTTCGCGGTCGTACGCTGCAGTTAATGAATGCCTGGTCAGTTTTCCTATAGCGGTCCTATTCAGATCGTTCAGGCATTCAAGAACAGCCCGGTACATCGTATGATTTGTTCGTTGCACATGATGAACGGTGAACTGGCAAAAACTTCATGATTGAATATAATTAGTATAAATTTGTTTATTATTATTATTGTTTGAATGCACGAATAAAATGTTTGTCGCTCGCGTTGCTGGAGAAATAAAAATTAAGACTGTTCTTCCACCGCTCTATAAGCACAATCGATCTAAAACCGGCTCTCCGCGCTCTGATACAGCGACGGTAGATACGGTATGCACGGGTAGAAAAATCCAACACGTTATCAATCTCTTCCAGCAGACACGCAGATAATTAAGGTCTTTCTCGGGACCGCGCGTCGTTACTATACAATATATATATACAGGGCATGCGCGATATAACTCGCAGCGCGATTTCGCGAGTAGGAGGCCGCCCCCCGGTTTTATGTACGGATCGCATGTCCGGACATCTTATCTTACGCGCGATCCCGCATTCTTTTTTTTTTATTTATTTTTTTTTCTTCATTCGCCGCCTCCTCCACCGGCGTCTCGTGGAGGACCGAAAGCGAGAGGCTCCGCGCGGGCTCAGGATGATCGAAAGACTCGCCAGGCGCGTTGGGGGCTAACTGCTCATCTCATCAAGAAGAAGCCGAGAAATTTAATGATCGGTTTCAGCGATTGCCTTTTAATAACAATCATCCCCTGTAATATACCTCGAATTATATTAACTAAACGACGTTACTTTTTATATGCAGGAGATGTATGGAATCTCCGTATTTTCTTCCTTTTTTCAGTAAAAAAAAAAATCCACGATATTAATTGTGAATAACAGGTTTTCTTGCGCCCGCTCTCTCGGAGAGCTCCCGGTGGCAATATTTTTTGCCTTATCTCGCCTCCTCGCCCATCGCCTTTTACTTACTTTTTCTAACATCTACCTCTTTTTTTTCCTTTTTTTTTCCCCTCGACTTTCAGCACCGCCCAACGCGAAGAGGAACGCAAGAAAGCGTTGCTGGAAGGCGAGAGATAAAGGATCTTTATTTCCATTTCTTAGACGTAACCGCGGGCTCCTTTCCGCGAACGAGAGCACCAGCGGCGGTCGCAAAAGCCCCGCGCTGCAAAGGATAAAGATTTCCTTTGATACGAGCCTCCCGGTTCCCCTCTCGGGCTCCCACATTTTGGAATGTTCTTAATTGCCGGGCTAATTTGCGGCGGCTCGGCGATCCGCGAGCTCGCAGAAACAATATTTCGATTGCTCGTTCACTCGACACGTTCTCATGTATTATGTCTTTTTTTCTGTTGCAGGTATGTCGTTTTTCGAAGGATTAAAAAAAAAAAAAACAAACCCGACTGGTCTGGATTCAACAAAACAGTAGGTGCAACGACAGAAAGCGATTTAATATCAGCTTGACCGCTGTTCGTGCGCTCACACGGGCGTTGTATTGTGTATAATTATTAATTTACGATGTCATCCTCCCGCCGCCACCACCCAATGTGGTAACTCTGATAAATAATGAGACATCAGGATTTTTTTCTTATCGGCACGGGAGGCCCCGGCGAATCGCGACAGGAAGGCAAAAGTGATTCACGATAGGGCGAAGAAAAGTACGCGAGGCGCGCTGCATTAGCCCGATCAGATATTGATTCAAATGAGCTCATTATATTTCGGCTGAGCATCGCGACGACGACGACGACGACGACGCGAGCGTGACTTTCTAATGATTAATGAAGTCGAACGCGAGCGAGTACCGATCTCTCTCCGTTCGTGTCCCGGTGGACGCGAGCGTGTAGTCATGAGACACGAGGACCGGATCGATCAGTTAGATCAATATGCAGAAAAAGTCAGTCTTAACTGGTTAAAGGAAAGAAAAAAAATTTCATGAAAACGCAAAGCGTTTTGATCGAGGCAGAATAAATCGAAGAGAGAGATCTGAAACAACATCGCTGTGAAAAAGAACGGCAACAAGCAATTGCATAATAAAGGATGTAAAGTTTTCACGGACAAATCGTCAGATTAAATGTAATATGCGATCGGGAGTTTGAATTAAAAGCTCGGTGTATTCAATTAAGCGTTTTACGCGTGTTCGATATACCGATCAATTAAATTCGCCCCGATACTGCATATTAAATTTAATCCACCACTTTATGCATAAAACACGCCGTAATTTTGTATGTATTAATTTTGTGTACAGTTTTGACGGTTCATTAACGATCGACGATCGTTGGACGGTCACTGGTCCGATCGTTAGCCTTTTCCGTTCGATCGGTAAATCCTACATAGCCCACAAAAACAAAAAAAAATCATACGAATGCTAAGTGTTTTGATCGAGGCAGAAAAAATCGAAGTTAAAAGTCGGAAACAACATCGCCGTGATAAAATTGCACAATAAAGTCCGTCAAGTTTTCATGCACAAATCATCAGATTTAATTTAATATGCGATCAGAAGTTGAAATGAAACCTCGGAATATTAAATTAAGCGTTTTACGCGTGTTCAATATACCGATCAATTAAATTCACCCGATACTGCATATTAAATTTAATACACCAGTTTATGCATAAAACACTTCGTAATTCGGTGTATATTCATTTTGCGAACATTTTTGACGGTTCATTAACGTTCGCCGAGCGTTGCACGGTCACTGATCCGATCGTTAGTCTTTTCCGTTCGATCGGCAAATCCTACATAGCCGATCAAAAATCGTGTAGTGAAATTCTTGTTTATCCCTTTCCTTGTCTCCTCATTCTTTTTCGTTTACGCTGAATCGGCGAGATTAACCGCGGGGGCAGGAATAAATCACACGGCTAACCGCGTTCGGAGTGCCTGCTGGTTAAGTCGGATGAAACTAGAAGGAGAAAGAGAATCGGAGATCGAGTAAGCGGCCTCGTCGTCGTCGTCGTCGAGCTGCCAGAGCAGACGCCGCGCGGGACCGAAGTGATAAATCCTGCCTACTTCGCAGCTGGCATACGCTCGAATTAATAGAGCCTCGTGCCGGTACCCCGGTGCGGAGTACAGCCGAGCGAAAGACTAAGCGAGCGGGCACTTCTTCGATAGTGCGCCGCGGCACTTCTTATATATCTCGTAAAAATAGCGTGCGGCTACCCAGGGAACAAGAGAGAACGAGAGAACTCGACGAGAACAAGAGAGAAAAGGGAAAAGTGAGGATTCGTTCTGGCTGCGAACGCGCTCGAGAGTCAGGCTCGTTTTCTCATCGTTAAGCGATTAGACACGTGCTTCTCGCGTCCTCTCGGTTTCGTTCGCGACTTCCCCCGTCGCATATCGTTTCGCTATTATCCCAGTGCTATGGATATGTATATATATATATATATATATTTATATATATGTGTTTGTGTAAAGTTATCCCTGTAACCGCTGCTTAATCTTTTCAAAATTTTGCTCCTTGATGTGGAAACATCTTTAGCCGGAACTTCAAGATAAAAAGCTTTACGGCTCTTCTGGAAATTGGGTGGAAAATCAAAATCGTCATCAAAAAGCGTTACGATCCTATTTAAATTTGGCGTATAATAATCAGGCCTACGAGAATGGAGGAATAATCAATTGAATAATGACGGTCGTGAGGAGACGGAAGGGCAGGGGGTGGGGGTGGGGGGGGGGGACCAGGCACCAGCATACGAGAAAAGGTCCTCCCGCTCTTAAAACTTGTAAAGATATTTTCACACACAATTTCACGAACAGGGCATAAAGCTGCACTTTATTTGTTTATCCGGTGAAATTGAAAATGGAACTATCATTTTTCACCCTATCATCACAATGACCGAGGACTCATAGTTACTGGATATCGGTAATGAATCAACGAACGACTTCATTGCAAGCCCAAATTTTCAAGCCAAAGAAAAAATTGTTTGTCACTCGCTGATCATCGAACCGACAAAGCGCCGAATGATACGGTACTAATATATATATTTTCAGTGGTCAAAAATCAAATTGGTATAACCGCGAAGCTACCGCGATTGACCGAAATAACGGTGGGTGGGGGAGGTTGAGAGTGGACGCGTTCGGCGTGCCATAATTGGCCGAAACGAAGTTAGCCGCCCGCAATGTTCGGGCTTGCGGCAGTCTGCGGATACGTGCGTGGCTGCGTTAGCTGCGATGCACGCTCGATGCATGAATCGTTCGTTGAATGGCAGGATAGCCACGTCGAAGCTGTTCTCGGCTGGTCTGTGTTGTTTCAACGAAGCCGTGTGTACCTGTAACGGCAATTGGCAGTGAGGGGCAGGCAGGGGGAGACACGACGACGAAAGCCAGCAAGAGGCGGAGGAGAAACAGGACCGCGTGACACACGGATTTTCACTAATTTGCCAATTTCCTGCTTCATTAAATATACCCGTCGTGCATACACATCCGCGATATCGTTACCGCTGTTCGGAGGATTCGCGGATAGCGGCGAGAGAGCGCGGCGGCTCTGTAGCCGACGGACACGCGGCGAATTCGAGTGACCAGCCCCGTCGACGCGAATAAACCGATGCAGCGAACGGTACTCGGTGTTGCGAGAGGGACGGGGTTCTCCGGCTATCGCGATTGGTCGACAAATTTTACCGGCGCAAAACAAAAAGGTCTCACCCCACTTCTACGCTATCAACTTTCGACGGGATAATTAAAAGCCCAACGCGCGCGCCTGCCAGCGCGTGCCGCACGTGAACGCGCAGGGCTTTCGACGAAGTTCGAAAACTAAAAATAAAATATAAACACACACCGAACAATTTTCCGTAAATATTGTAATTGAAAAACGAATACACTGTGTTCGAGGAAATGAAGAGTCGAGGGATTTTGTACCGTGGGTCGAAAATTGTTTCGACTAACGATTGATTTCAACGGTTTGGACCATTGATTGAGGCCGGAGTTGAAAAGGTGGAAACAAACACGAGCGGTTTGAGAGGAATACAATTCAAAATAACGGGGATATATGTGTCGTTATATGTCCCTAAATTAGAGACAAATGTACTAGGATAAATGTACTAGGACTTCTTTAAAGTAGTCGCTCCAGTCGAGTGTCTCCAAAATTTAGACCCGAGACTTAGAAGAATTAAGGGATATAGAATTTTCCGTAAACTAATTCATAAACGAAATTGGAGTTACACATCAGTCCCCCTGCCCCCTCAATCCAAAACCTCCCTCCTCAAATCCCCGCCCTCCTTTAAAAGTACTTATAATATTTCAGGCGGACGGCCTACCCAACGGGAGAATAATTGAGCGCCCCCCCCCCCTCTAGGGGACTTAGAACAATTGAGCCCCCCCCCCCCCCCAACGCGACTTAGAATAATTGACCCCCCCCCCCCCCCCCCCTCTAGGGGACTTCACCCCTCATTGCATTTGATCCTGACGGTGTGTTTCATTTGACCCCGACCTTCTCGATTCCCGAACACGCTGGCTATGGCAGCGGCGAAATCTTTTTATATTATACAGAGATATATCTATACCTCGATGACATTGAAAGAGCGTACCTACTAGATTATTTTTCATAGCCACTTCTTCGGGACTCGAGGAAACCCGCTCGAGTTATCCTCGGTTCCTTTACACTTTCGCGAAAAATAAAAGCTCTCGTCTCTCGCGCGCTCTATCCGCGCGCATACATCTTCCAAGTAAGATAAGAGTCTTCGAGAATTGTTGGGAAATATATTATCTCGCTGGTGATACGAGGAAAATCCCGGCGAGCCAGAACCAGAGGCATCGAGCTTCTCTCGCAATGCCGCCGTTGCTGCTCCTGCTGCTACTGCTGGTGCTGCTGTGCTCCGTATTGGGTTCTCGCGAAACACAGCGGAGTTCGGCCGTACATCACCGGAAGATAAAACTTTGCCGTACCTTCGTTTCTCGGGACTGAGAGAAACTAGCCGGAGAAATGCGCGAACACCCGTGACAGTATATATACGCGCCGTTCTCGAAGTTCTAAATAAGGGAAAACGAACGACCGCGCACTTTGGGAGCCACGTCACAGCGTGGCTCGCAGGAGCGCGCAGCCGAATCGACGATAAATCGTCATTATTCGAAAGATTTATAAATTCCCCAACAGAAGTTTCGTCTCCGGCGGGGATCGAATTGATTCGCTAATTGTTGCGAATTGCGGTGTAAAAGAGATTTTTAGTTGGACGGTAGCGCGCTTACCGAGTTTTCACGATGGTCGGACCGAGTGATTAACGAGTCCGAAAGAATTTCGAGAGTTCGGCGGGCAGGTGCCCCGTTAACAAATCTCGTCATAGCAACTATAGATATATAACCGTATCGGAAGAAGAAGCCCACTGACAGGTCAACGTCGACCGCTTGACGTCCAATCTCCATTCAACGAATTTCTATGGCAGCGCCGTTGAGCCGAACAATCGCTCGTTTTCGACGTGTCTTCACAGCTTTCATTGGCGCGTTAGAGTGTACATTTTTTTTTTTAATTTCGTAGTATGACAAATGACGTGCTCGAAGCCTCGGACTTATCGCTAATAATTCGTCAGCCTCCCGCTGTGCGCGCTTCGGCTTCGCCCACGTGGATCCATAATTTATGTGGCGTGCGGAGAAAAGGATCCTCGAAAGGATCAGTCAAAAGGTCGTTATCGGCTCAGAACGCTTTTCGAAAATTCGTCGGAAGCAATTTTGTCTCTTTCAGTTTGGACATACGAGCGTTAAATAAAAGGAAACAAAATTGAGAAGGAACTATCAGCAGTTGGATTCTCTTTATTCCCGTCGTTTAATCTCCCGGTGATCTGAAGATTCTAGGACCACTGTCGAAACGGATGAAGGATGGTCGAATCGTCGACAACGGCCGTTCCAAATCGCGAAGCCTTCCGAATTATCCGTCCTCGTTCTACGAATTTACAGTGCAAGCTCCGTTATTGGGTCATGCTTGCCGAGCCCCGGTAAATATATCATTTTAATTGAATTCAATCGATACGTATAATTTGTGTACGGAGGAGACACATCAGTGTATGGAGAGCGCGCGCAGGTGTCACGTGCAGTGGAACGCGCGCATACACACATTAGCGATAGCTGATCCTGATGTACACGCGCTTCGCGCTTCGCGCGGAGCAATATGTGCAAACAGGCTGTATGGTAATCCACGAGAGCACTAGTACATCATACATAGTTAGCGATACATAGAATAGGCCTGGGGCAGCACATAGGATCACCGTTGGTCCGCAGATGCCTGTTACGCAGGACATGGTCGTGCACGGCAGGGAAGCTGTGGATGGACGGTACTCAGAACCGGCCGGCCGGAGAGATCGCCCGAGAGTGATCTTTGATCTCTCGCGCGATCGTATCGGTTCGATCGATTTGGTCACCCTGAAACACATTACGGATCGCGGGTCGAACCGATCCAAAATCAATGCGAACAGACGATCCGTCCGTTTTCATTGATCTTTATTTCCTTCCTTTCGAATTCTCCTATTTTTGTCGCTTTGTCGTGCAGTCGTTCGTTGATCCGAGCTTTGGCTGGACAAATATAGTAACACGCGGAGGATCTTCCTTTTCAACAGCGCAATCCTATAGAAATTCCTTCGCGCCTAGACTTTCGTATTCAACAGCATATAATGATCAGGTACGGAACGGCGCTGCGCGAAAATTTATAAGGGGTCCATTGGGGGTCGTAAATAGTGAATAAAAATCGGTGGAAACAGTATATTTGCGTTTTCCACGTGAGGCCAATGTTCTCGATGACGTGCCTCTAGCAATGGGATCTTAGGTGCCCGTTGCGGGAGAAGAGCGGCTACGGTAGGTAGGCGAGATGTCTGGTGCGAAAGGGGAGAAGCGTCGACAGGCTCGATGGTGCGAACAAGATCGTCAAAGAGCAAGGAAGCCGCTATCGTGTATGTAAGTACCCAGAGGATAGGTGGCTTCTCTCTGTATTCCATACACATCCGCCACTCCCCGATCCCTCGTCTCAAACTGGCGAACTATATAATTCGACGATTCTGCGGTGACTCCGGCCGGAGCGGACCAGCTGCCTCTCACGTTTATCTCTGTTTCCTTCTGTATCGCCCCACACTTTTCTATCCTCGTCTGTAAGTTATCTCGTCTCATTCGTAATTCTCTGTGCGGCACGATACGAGAATCTCCACCCGGTCTTTCTAATTTCGCGCCGCGAACGAACCGTAATTTCCACGATCGCGTAAGTGGGATAAGTGGAAGGGTGCGAATAGCTGCGAGGAATTGCCTTTGCGGATCCGGTGCCACCATACGCGTCGCAAAGAGGTGGAAGCTTCTGCGGTGTAAGGGAGATGTCCCTTATACCGGAATTCACGGTCACTCTCGTAGATTGAGCTTTCAGTAAGATTTTCATGATTGATCAACCTTGTATGAGGATCGATTTATAGGCCCAAATTTGAACTCAAGTCCGAACTTCATGCTTAAGGTGCTTAAGTGTGATGGTGCTTAAGTTAATATTTCAGTTGGACCTGAAGCCGGAAAATAAAGTTCCAACTTGAGTTAAAACTCTAGCCCATCATGAATTCGGTCCTAAGTCGGGAGAACGCAGGTGGAGTTCGGTCTCCTACTAAAAAATCGAGTCATCGCAGCGGTACTAAGTAAGCTGCTGCTTAAGTTCAAAGTGAAGTTGGACCTTGGACCAGAATAGAAAATTCCAACGCGAGTTAAATCTTGGTCTAAACTTGGGACTATAAATTCGTTTCTAAGTCAGAACTCTAAGTCTAAAAGATCGAGTCGTCGCAGCGGTAAGCCGTGATTTCGACCCTACCCTAAAAAGAACTGTTGGTGAGCAATGGTTAATAATCCTTGCAGCTAATACGACGTTAACTGCATCAGTTTGTTTTTCAATCTTATCCCAATAATCGAGGAGGGTAAAAAAATGTCCCGGGGGTTTATCAGGCTATATGGAATTCAGAATCGGGAGGAGTATTCTCTATCCTCATTCTTTAAGCCCAGTGAACATTTCGCCGCGGGTATATAATACTTGGGTGTTCCGGAGTTTACTTTTCTAACGAGAAATCCGCGCCGGGCGTTTACCCAATCTGCTCGTCGGTGGTTATACGTTGTACACCGAGTGAGAGACTTTCTCTCTTTTCACTTCTTTATTTTGTTCACTCTTCCCTTTTTTTCTTCCTTTTTTTTCAAGATCCCAAGAGTAGGAGATCCCCAGCCGCCGCCGGAAGTCTCGTCTGTGCGAGCACTTAAGCTCTCTTGCGTTCTCGCCAAGTACGAAACTCTCTCGCTCTCTTGTTATATATATATATATATATATATATATATATATATATATATATATATATCATATATATGATATATATATGTATAGATACGTGTATATGGATATATGTATACACGTATACCTGCGTGATATCAAAGGACGCGAGACTTCTATAGAGCGATGCAGCATACGCGTTACACCGTGCACCAAAAGCCCCGACACGCGCCCCATTCTACGATGTAGAATACATAGTCTCTTGTGTATATATGTTCCGCGTTGTATATCCATTCGCGCGAGTCCACAGCGTCTGGGATTTTAATGCCTTTTAGTTTCGAGTTTCTCGCTTACATTCTCTCGTCTCGGGAGAAACAAGAACACTGCCTGGGTTCGATAAACCCGCACTCTCAACGCTGAGAAAAATAAAAGAAAATTAAAAACAAAACAGAAAAGGAGAAGAAGACAAGTTGAAAAAAAAAGAAGCCCTCGACAGAAAGTTCAGTTCGCACATCCGCGCATCAATCTCGTGCCTCGACTCGTATAATTAGTGTATCCCTGCGCTATGCATATATATATATATCTGTATGCAATATTCTCGGCGGCGTGTAAAGCAAAAAACCGCAGCAGTGGCAGCGACGGTAAGGCAAGAGAAAAAAAAAAGGAACGGGAGCATATAGCCGCTGCGACATTAATCCACGTACGCGAGACGAGCCGCGAGGAACGATCCGTCGAAGATAGTGCGTCGCAGCGGGTTTGTACGCGCGAAAATCACCGAACCGAATAGCGACGTTTCTCGTCGCGTTGACTGGCTCTCTGGGTGGCGGACGGAAATTTTTCGCGACATCTCCTCTTGCCTCGCGGGCGAGGTCCCAATTCGTTTCGGCCATTAGGCTCGGGCGGTTTTGGTGCAACGGCCAGGGCTCGAGGCTCGTCGCGAATCCCGTCCGCGCAGGGTGGACCGGGGTGAAACGGGAACAAGGGGCTAAATGGGGACGCTGGACACTACGGACACGCAGGGGGCAACATGAGGTACAAAAAAAAAAATGTTTCGGGAAAATTTCGTCGAAACACCTGACAAAACTGGGGTAAAACGGATACTCTGAACGAGGGCTGCGCAGCACTTGGAGTACGGGGTACTTGTTTGGTATTTCAAGTACTTTTTTACGATTTCAAATACCAAGTTGCAAGTACTTTTTGAATACACTCTCGCATTACCGATACTCGATGAGTAGGATGACATCCTGTTTCTATTAATATATGATTATCTGGCTGAACTTTTCAATAAGTATAATTTTTTACAATGAGGCAGCCACGTGCAAATTACTTTGTACCTTTCTTTTAAGCCTAAAGATAACGCTTGACGCTGCAAAGCTAATTGCGAAAAGTAATTGAATCACAGGAAATGAAAAAGGCAACACTGATGGTTTTTACAAATTTTTCGTGCAACATAAATAAGCAACGTCCCATAATAGATGGAGGACACGGCTCCGTGTTACCCCCCTTTCTGTCATCCCATTTCGCCCCGAACCGCAAGTATTGCTCGGATGCTCGCAATAATTATTGCGAGCTAAATTGATCGTGTAATTTATTTTTTGTCGGTAAACAGCTCCGGTCTGCTCCGTGCCGGGTTTATTTCTTAGTCATTCCGTTTTGCCCCGGCCTCCCCGGAATGCATGCGCTCCACATCATACGACGGGACACGTTCGATTCAACGAACAAACGAGCGAGCGCCGATCCGCGACCGCCGCGTACAGCGCATCTTAATGAGACCGCCCTGCTGTCATAACGAACCGCGAGCCAATCAATTATGTGCCGAGTCCTCGACATGCACATGCACATGTGCCGAGGGGGATGGAGGATGCGACTCTCGGGCGCGCGAACGAAACAAGCTGCGCGAGCCGCCCTCCGAGCAGCAGGCGAGACGAGATCTGCATCGGGAATAACGAACTGTACATCGGCGAGTCGAACGTACTTCGAGAACAGCGCCGATGTATGCGGCGGACCGACGAAGTTTCGCCGTTAAACACTCCCTTCCCGCATTGGCAGGCGGAGTTGCCAGAGTGCATCCCCTGTCGTCCTCCCTCTCTCTGTCTCGTTGCATTAACCACCTAGGCTGCATTAAAGCAATTATCGCGATCGTGCGAACGAACGGCCGTTTATCGGCTCCGGCCAATTGACGTGTATGCGCGGGGACGATGAAATTCGAGGGTTCTCGCCCCGAGATTCTCGGGCTCGGGCGGCGGTAACGCACGTCCGATAAATCGTTGCGTATTGTCATTCGTTTAGCGAGACGGACGAACATTTCCCCCTCGGTCGGCAGCGCGCTCGAAAGGATGAGGAATAATTTAGCTAATGAGCCGTCTCGCTGGCTCGTACAGGTATATCGCAACTCGCACGCAATTACGGTGAGATCGTATACGGTAAAAATAAAAATGTTTCAACTCTCTCCGAATGCCATTCGTCCGCAAACAGGTGCAATTATTATTATCAATATTTTTTTTATTAAATTTTAAATACAAAAATAGAGAAGAAAATTGTTAATAATTAAGAGGGATAAACTTGCAAAATGCCATTAATGCCTGGACGATCTGAAACTGCTTTGGGGAAACAGGCCTGGCCAATCGGCAGCCTGTACTGGCCGGATAGGAGGCCGGGGCAAAACGGGATAGGTGGGAAACAAACAGGCTTACCTTCTCAGGCTAGTCTAGCCGTCTGGTCGGCGCGACTGCGTTGGCAGTGTCGGAGAACGGGAGGCTCGGAACAATCGAAAACATCGGGCCGGTTAGCGCTGCAAGCTCGCCGGACCCGCAGTTGGATGCGTCCTCGGATCCTCGATAGATGTCCGGAAAAGGGATATGGAAAAGGAATGAGAGAAACGAGAAACGTTGCTCATGCGAGAGTCGCGAGAGACGAGGAGCATCCATCATCCGGACGCTGTGAGTGTGGAGCAAGCGAAGGAGAAAGCAAGTTAACTCTGCTTCACGTATATATATATACATACATAAACACACATATATATGCTATACAGCGTTGGCCGGGCTTCTGCTTGCTGCTGTGACAACCGACAAGCAGACCCATAAGCGATCTACCGGTCTTCTCTCGACTTTAACTCCGAGACCGCTGCTTCTGCTGTGTCCCTCGGCCCAACAGAACGAAGAAACCAACTGTGCGTTTAACTATACGCCTACCGGTCTCAGCGCTTATACCGATGATTCTCCGGCTCCGGTTAACTGATGCTGCGCGACCGACGACCCGCTTGCTTATATCCTTCGGATACACGTTACACCATTAGGCGAAACTCGCGTTACACCAACCGCACGCAATGTAACAACCATTTATCCCGCGGCCGCGCGCGCAATCCCCCCGAGTGAGATAAAGGAGGAAGGGTCGGAGGGCAAGTATAAAGATTCGCACAACGGTGGTAATAATGTATCGTGTACGTTAAGGAATATACGCTGCCTTAATGGCCCGCGGATGCAACAAAATTCTCAATCATCGGATGCGGAATCCTCCGGGGAAACGCGTGTTCCGGGGAGAAAAATAAATGAGGGTACACGGAGTTGCCTCGGGAGAGGGGAAGCAGGAATGAATGGAAGGAAGAAAAATTATACGAGAGGCGAGTTACGGACCATGAAAAAGATTTTTTTTTTTTTTTTATTCATACGAGAAAAATACCGCTACCGGGCTCCGTATCCTGTACTCCTCATAATAGGCGTCCGCGAGCGTTAGCTGCGTGCGCGAGCTGTTTCTCGCTGATGACCTTTGTGCCGCTGGTAGGGAAGTCTCGTCGTTTAGTAAAACGCACATAATACGCTGTGGAAACGCGCCCGCACGGTCGGCCCGACACCCACGCCTCGGACACCCACAATCCTTTCGATTTAACGACCGATCATATCGATACGCGGTATACTTTATACCGCCGGGGACCTCGACTACACCGCGATATGTTTACGTCTTTGCAAATGTCCTCTGCCTCTCTTATCTCCGAGGTCTCGGATAGAAACACGGAGTTGTAGATTTGAAAGGGAAAAAAATGTATGGATACGTTTACTTTCCTCTTCTCTTTGTACCCATATCGTGGAGTCTTCGTCTTTGTCACGCGGCGAGAGCGTATAATGGTGTTCCTGAAAGAGTTTCGAACGTCGGAGAAACGCGGATTCCACCTCCCGGCTTTGCCGTCGCCGATGCTCTTTCATCTTTTTACAACCAACGCGAACCGAGCCCGCTGCGACGAAACTATACGAGTCCGCGGAGGAGCTTCCACGAGGTAAATATTTGCAGACGGGAATAACGGTAGTGTCGGGCTTTCGGTCATTATTGGGACGTTTATTGGCCCCGTCGACGTCAACGAGAACACGTGAACCGGGCGGCGTATACGCGTTAAACGACAACGTCTCTCTGCGCCGCGCAGCGCGCTGAATTTTCCGCGGATGCTGGGACGGTTAGGGCCGGAGCACGGACTGCTCGGCTTCGCGCGAAGGTATAGTGAGAAAAGGATCTCGGAAAAACTACCGAGTCGTATGATAAATTTCGACCCGGCAACATGGCACACGAGCACCGCGACTAACGATATGTGGAATTTTGACAGGAGCCATAGAATTTGTACCCAACCCACATCGTCATCTTTTCCAAAAGGTGGCTAGGAAACATTTTGCGTACGTCGCTAAAAATTTCGCGAACAAAACTGGGAATTTCGTGGACGAAACCTGAGAATCTCGTCGATCAACATTTTTTATGTATGTATACATTTTAAAAAATGGCATCCATGTAATATGCCGGTATAACCTACAAACCTGAAACAAAATTACCATATTTTCTAGCAGAATGTGTTAAGTTTAATACGAATGCTTGCCAGGATAACGCTGTAGTTCCCAAGTACTGTAGTTTAAAAGTCGGTTTTTACCAGATTTACAGTAATTTCTATCAGATATGGAATATTAATGGTTTTTTACAGCAATATTAAAGTATTATCAAAAGTAAAGTATTTCTAAATTTTTTAACATACCGTACGATAATTTTTCATCACAATTGTACAGGAAATGTAATATACCCGTCTATGCATAAAAACTTCCAGTACCAGTACATTTAATTCCATATGAATTTTTGTTGACAGTGCAGTGTACCGGTAAACAGTCGTTATTCACTCGCATAATTAATTAATGGAGATGTATTTTCGAGATTGAAATTCGTCCATCGCTTTGTTTTCCTCGAATGAATATAATTTTTTTACAATTTTTTTATGAATGGTACTGAATCGAATGAGCCGTCAGGATTTAAACCTTATCCGTCATCCTCTCTATTTTCTCTCGTGTCGCCCTCGGTCTCGACCCACCCTTTAATTGTCGTGCGAATTCGAACGCTCTCGCGGAATAGCGTCGACGCCGAGATCGACCCCGCGGGTGACGAGGTCCGGGGTATGCGAGTCCCGCGGATGCTCTCTCCGGCGCGATGCACTCCGGTGCGTGATGCACCACGGCGCCTGCCGGGATTTAACTCTCGAAATAGACGAGGCATTGTCGCGGGAAGACCGCGCCGAGTATAAACCCAAACTTCGAACGTGTATTTAACCGAGCGTTTGTTCGGAAAATTAACAAATTACACAGAGATATACAAAACGAGAATATGCATATGAAAAAAAAAGAAAAAGAAGCGTTGAAAACCGACAGCGTGTCGCGAACAGATAGCGAGAGGGTGAAACACGAAAAAGTAAGGGAAAGACCGTCCACGTTCGGATTTCAACATTTTCGCTGGATGAAAAGCCCAAACTTCGAACGTGTTTTAACCGAACGTTTGCTCAGAAAATTAGCAAATTACACAGATATGCGAGGCGAGAATATTCTTATTTAAAAAACGGAATCGTCGAAAGCCAACAGCGTTTCGCGAACAGGCAGTGAGTGGGTGAAACACGAAAAATAAGACGAAAGACCGGACACGTTTGGGTTTCATAATTTTCGCGGGAGTATCCTCGAGGCGACGATAACAGAAGGCCGCAACACGTAGCAGGCCATCCCGGGTGCAAAAGAGAATACGAAGTGCGCGCGCGAAATGGGCATTCGCGCGAACCGAAAAGAAAGTCGCGCGCGGTAGAGTACATCTAGCAGCGTGGCCCCCGCGGCTTTCGAGGGCTTCCGCGCTCGAGATCCGCACAGTGAGAATTATTATCGTTGTTCTAATTATAATGGCTCGGCCCGCGGCCGTGCTCTCGTCCTCGCAAGAAAAAAAAGAGAAAAAAAAATGTATATGCCCGAACGCCGAGAAGAGAATTCTCTATTCTCTTTACTCTCTTCCTGTGCGCGGGCTACCTCGTTCCTTCTTCCTTGCGCTCTTCCTCTTCTTCTTGTTTTCCCCGAGCAACTACTATTCTCTCGCAAGTATAATTCTCTTTGCACTTGGGGGCGCGGTGCCGGTCTTTCTTTCTTCTTCCGTAATCTTTTATTCTCCATCTTTCTCCGTTTTGTTCATTCTCTCTCTCTCTGTCTCGTATATTATCTCCCGCGTAAAGGTACTCTACTCCGCTGTTGCCCGTCGGGCACGCGTCATTATCTGGAGCGGTTCGCGCGATGTACAACCGTCTTTTCCTCTCCTTATCCTCGCCCCGCGCGTACACACGGTACAATAATGATATGCGGTCTCAGGAGCTCACGGCGCTTGCACGCATGCCGTGCATGACCGTGCCGCTTCGGTTAGGGAGCCACGACGAAAAAATTGCAAGTAAGTAAAAGCGAACTTGCAGCAGGGGAGAGGGCGCCTGTGCAGAGCGAGATCGAGAGACGTCGCGCTCGGAAGGTAAACGCCGGCGAGAGAGCGAAGAGGATGTTGCTGAATAATCGATTGCTTCGGGCGCGCATGCAACCGAGGGGTCCGAGATCGACGCGCCGCGCACGGCAACGCGGTGCATTAAGCGCGTGGAAATCGTCGGGGACACGCGTCTCACCTTCGAGACCCGACCCCGAAGCGGAGAGGATGCGATGCTCTTTTCAATTATTTTCTTCGCTGACGAAACAATGTATACTGAGATTTTAACTATGCGAGTGTAGTGAATAGTCAGTTCCGTCCATGTACGAAATATCCAGGCGCTGTTTCTTCAGTAATATCAATTTCTTCCCGGTGTTCGCCTTCCGCCGATTGCTTCGGGCGCGCATGCAATCCCTGGGTCCGAGACCGACGCGCCGCGCACAGCAACTCGGTGCATTAAGCGCGTGGAAATTGCCGCTGAGACGCGTCTCGTCTTCGAGACCCGACGTCGAAGCGGAAAGGTTACAATGTTCTTTTCAATTATTTTCTTAGCCGACAGAAAAATTTATAGTGAGATTGTAACTATCCGAATGTAGTGAATAATCAGCTCCGACCCTGTACGAAATATCCATGCGCTGTCTGTTCAGTAATATCTATTTTTTCCTAGTGGTAGCCCTCTATCCCGAACCGCTTTCCCTCACCACGACCGGTCAGACTTTGCAAGACAGAGAGTATCGTTCTCTTGTAAATGTCCCGACGTTGTAGAATGCCGGATATCAACATCGATTCTCCGGCGAAAAGCTCGTCGTCTGGAAAACTTGAGCTTTGTCCCTCTTTTTCCTTCCTGTCTCTCATTTCCCTTTATTTTTATCCGTGATAGAGCCAGCCAGGAAGGAACTTACACCGGTGCTAGTCGTCTCGACTGGAAAGTTTCTCAGCGGCGGCTCCAACAGCAGCTCCATGTGCGACACATGGGCATTGTACGCTTGTGTCACATATACATATACATATATATACATATATATATATATATATATATATATATATATATATATACTCCGGGTTATCGTTGTATCTATGTGGACTGTGGGTTCCACCTCGTCAACTTACGAATCGCAAGTGTACTCGCCCACCAACTTTCCCCGAGGACGATACGTCAAGTCGACTGACAAATATTCACGAAAAGCGATGAGCCGCCGGCTGCCTCTTCGCTCCACACTTCTTCGCTACTTCGCCGACTGATGTATCGCACACTCCCACAAAACTCAAGCGATCCATTTGGCTGGAACGTCACACATCCGAGGCGGAATCTTCAGACCCGAGACTTTCCGCGGGCCGCGGAGACGACTGCACGTGTTCTATCTCCGGCACAAAGCGCGTTACAGGAGCATGGTGTAGACCGGATCGATTCGAATCTCCGGAACGTATAGTTTACTGATGAAATTGATGGATGGCGACGCTATGGATACGACGGATATACGCTTCCATCAATAATGCATTAAACTCTTGCAATACGTTGGAATCTTTCGCATCTCGATCCCTCACGTATCGCGGCAGCGGCACGGTACAGAAGTACATGCATTGTTATTCTTCATCCCGAAAAAAATGTCAAAAACATTTGTCCGTCTAGCTTCAAGTCACTATGAGGTTATCGTTTCGCTGATAGACTTCTCAGTCTACCAGCGAAACGATAACCTCAAACGATAACCTCGAAGACCACGACCAACTACCAAGTCATATTATGAATTTCGGCCAGGCAAGATCCCGGGTATTTTCTATCGTCACATCGAGTCCTGACAAGGTCCTGAAAAAGCCTTGTCAGGCCTCATCCGGATCCTATCAGGCCCCGATGTAACGCTCGAAGCTTTCGGCTCGAAATTTTGCACCAGCACCACCACTGGCAATATGTGATCTTTTCACAGGGGTCGTAGCAATTTTTATTTCGACATAATATGCCGGTGTAACATATAAATCTAAAAGAAACAGTTCGCGATCGCGACGCTACCGATCACTATACTTTTTAGAAAGATGAACTTATGTTCTAGCAAAAATTACGGGATATAGTCCAGCAATATCTGCGATAGCGAAAATTACGATTTTTTCTAGCAGAACAATTACGATTTTTTCTAACACTTGCTAAGATGTCGCTGTAGTTCCCACATACCTGAACGTTCTGTCGATATTTACCAGATTCATGGTAATTTCTGGCAGATCCTTTTCTGAGTGGACTGTTACCGCGACCGATCTCTCACCAGTACTCTCGAGCGGCGATAAACCTACTTTTTGGATTTAAACGATATCGTGTTGCGACGTACGTAGTTTTTAGTTTTATTGTTTTTCCACAATTACATTTTTTTCCGTTTCCAATATCGAGATAATAGAGCCCTGACAGGCAGAGAAGAATGCCACGCCGTGTATTGGGAAACTCTCGGGGACAAATCATGTTTGCAACGTTACACGCGCGGTTGTTAGCGGGTTTATATTGTGCAGCATAGGATGTTGACTGAGGGTCCTTCTATCGGTCGCATCTACCCTCGTTGAGTCACACCAGTCGCACCAGGCTGCGTGTATCATACAGCAGTGCTGTGTGTCCCGGTAATAGGGAGGAGGATAGTTCGTGTCGCGGAAAGGCGTGGAACCAATAGCTGGCTTTTTCCACAAACAACGAGTTCGACTTATCGACGAGTGGCACGCGTTGCTGCATGCCCGATATGCTCACCCCCTTTCCACCAGCCCCGCCCCCCCCCCCCCTTTCTTTTTCAATGCACTCGACAAAAATCTGGCTGTTTCCATAGCTTAAAAAGCGCGCATCCTCGCCTCGTCGCGTTTACTCCGAATATTCCACAGCGACACGAAATAGATCGCGGATACCCATTCTTCGCGACGGCAACACTCGCTTCGATAAACCGACATTCACATGGCGTGTACGCTGTTTGAGTCAATTATCCGCGGTTTTTTGTGTTTGCAAAATATCCACGCAGGTGCACATCCGTTGGAGAGCGTCGGAGCTTACGCGACGACGACGAAGCGGTTGTTCGCGGGAGGAAAGTCCACTGCGTTGCAACCGAAGAGCGAAGCGTTGAAGGGTCGACCATCGATTTTGCAGGAAATACTCCGCCGTTAGAAACCGTACACAGTTTTTTTAATTCTATTTTTTCAATTATGAAACGCGCAGTCTTTTTCCGATAAGCTTTCAGCTCTATCACTTTGCCGTAATTCTCGAAATGACGACGGCAGGGAGTGCGGAAGACGCAGCGAAAAACATCGACCGGTGAGGCGATGCGGGAACGCTGGTCAAGGAATGAAAGCAACCTGAGTGAAGAAAAGGGAGACGTTGAATTCCTCGAAGGAAAGATAAAAATTAAAAAAAGGGAGGACAAAAAAGAGCTTGTTAAAAGGTAAAAACCGTCGGGTATGCGGAAGGTTCGAAGGGGAGGTAAACTCGTTAACGACACGAGGATCGTTAAGAAATCAAGGAATTGGAGCTTTGCAGGTAGAGAGCGAGAAATGGTAGGAAAAACGTGTTGGAGAAGCGAGGTGAAAAATGAAGAGGAAAAGCTCGGAGTACATCTGTCGGCGCTCGTTTGTCTCTCCGTCGAGGCGATTCGCTGCAATTTTTCACGCAATCTTCGAGGCGACAGAGTGTGTAAATAACATGGTCGGCAGGAGATCGTTGCCACGCATGCGCGCCGCGAGCCTCGAAGATCCGGCGGTCCGTGCTGCGCAGCCTCCCTTGCCACGATCTAATTAGTCCCAGCGGCAGATTGAGCGGCTCGCCGTACATCACAACACGCCGAATAAATTAAATGAGAAAAGGAATAAAATAAATATACGAGCTCGATCGTCTACGCGGCGATCGCTCAATCATTTTCGCACCCTCGTCACGACAATTTTTTCGTCCCAAAAAATTCGTCACACGATCCTATTTAATTTTATTGCGGTTTTTTTTATGTTCGCACTCGCCTCGCGATCCCGCGCATGGGTGGCGATGCGGTCGCGTGTCCACGTGTCGCCGGAGTCGCGCCGTTGCACGGGGCAATTAAGAATCCTGCGGAACGAGGCGCTGTGCCAATTAGGCGCCAAGGAATATAACGATCCGAGCGAGCTGGGGAGCAATCGTGCGCGCATAAATCTGTAGTATCGAGAGGCCGTTCTGGCAAAGAGTCGGACAGGGGGCACGGTTGTTGGCCGCGGATTCGACAGGGAGGAATGGAACGATGCCGATGCGCGGCAGCGCGCCGTTCGGTAAACGGCCAATCATTGTGGCATTTATTATCGGCGGTGGACGGTACATTGGGACCGCACACTGCCTCGTAAAAAAAAGAAACTTTGCGCGCGTATGCACGCGAGGAGTTAGGAAAAAAGGGGGGCAAGCGTGCCCCGCAAACGCCCGGGAAACATCGGCAGCGGAGAGAGGAGCTTTTGTCCCTGTCACTTGGTCGTCGTCGTCGATAACGGCGGGTGGCCATTAGCAGGGTTGGCGGGCGGGGGGAAAGCCATTTTGTAAAAATTACCGGAGCAAGACGCGCCGCAGGCAGGGTGAAAGGGCCTTCGACCCCTCTTGCTCCTCGTAATGCCCCGGCTGTATCTACTGGCTTTATCTGTGCACACGGGCGGCGCAGGCGAGAGATAGAGCAAAGCGCGAGAGCTAGCCCCTTGGCTCGGCGTACGCCTGTCCCTCGGGAATGCAGAAATGCACTACTAATGGCCGAACCGTGTTGCATTAGAGGATTAATGCAGTCTGCCCACGTGGCGCCGGTCGGGGTACGGAGATTCGAACCCTCCGGTGTTCGGCTGGTTATCGAAAAATCCGGGCATACGCAGCCGCGAATCCCGCCCATCGACGCCTCGGCAGTTTATTTTGATTTTTCCGCACCATAGAGTGTGACACTTGAAAAGATAAAAATACATTCGGGAAAATCGTAAATGTCCTCATTTATAGATGTACCGTGATGGTCTTTCTTGGCAGCGTCAATTGACGAAAAAATGCCCGTCAATCGACCGTCTTTTTTATTTCAGACAATGTTTGTTGCTTCCCAAATGTGGTCAAAACAGCGAAATACCTTTATCTAGTTGGTATTCGACGGTCGTTTATTTCACAAAATTTAATCCACTTTTTGGCAGTCTAGGTTGACGTCAAACGAATTGTTCTCCCTCGTTGATTTCGTAATCATTCATATTTTCATTTTTTTAATCAGTTCATTCATCAATGAAACAATATTATAAAGTGAATATAAATTTTTTTTTCCGATTAACGACATTGGTACTTTGTTAATATTGATATTGGGGTATCGTGGAGGCTTCCATAGTTAATGTCGCTCTTGTTACAGTGCAGTTATTTCTGGACGGGTCAATTGACGGACACGTGACGGTCAATTGACAAAAAAAAAATAACCGGTCACAAAGTCGGCGCCGATCTCTATCCTCATTGCCTCCTCGACCAGAAAGAAAAAGAAAACACTGGCAAAATTGCGAAAGGACGATTAAGAGTCGACCAGCTCCGGGGTATAAATAATAATTATCATTTCTATCATTGCCAGTATTATTGCACGCACGGGTCATTGCGAAACTGGGATCCGAGCGTGTACACGGACGCGCAGGGTTTCGAGAGATTTACGGCCCTGTAAAATCAACGGGAAGTTTATTGGGTCGTATCGCGGAGTAACGATCGACTCTCGTTGTCGTCGGCCGTGACATCGTCGCACCACGGCTCGCCACTCCGCGATAGCCACGAGAGCTACGACGACGAGTCTCGTAAAAGCACGAAGCTCCGTTTGCCGGCCGGCAGGTATTACCGGAGATTTTCGAGAGCCAGACTTGGAATCTCGTTTCCTCACTTTTCCTCTCGTCAACGACACGTTAAATTGACCGTGTTGCCTGACGCGGCGTTGACGGGGCGACATCTTGCGGAAACCCGTTCGAGAAGTCCCTTCGAGATTTACAGCCCGTTTTCATCGGTTCGAGCCATACGCCTTGTATTTTTCGTCGAATTTCTGCAAGACCTCGATTCTCGAAACTAAAATTTTGCCGGATGGAACCACCGGGGCGTGGCAAATCCATTATTTTTTTCCCCGATTCCGAAGGAAAACTGGCTGACGGGGTGCGAGTCTGTGTGCTGTGAACGACACACAGTGCGTTAATTAAGACGGCTGTATTAGCGATGAAGGGGCGAGAACGACCCCTGCTCTCGGGATGGACCGTGCGGGCCCCCACGAAGCTTTTGTTCGTACTTTCGGGCTGTTCGCCAAGAGGGGAATCACCCAAATTGTTCGTACCCGGTGTGTTTATTTTGTGATTTATGCGACTGATCAACTGCAGCGCACTAAAGCCCCGCGCGCGCACACATGCACGACGATCGGACATTTTTATTCGTGCTCTCCTCGTAATAATACCGGAGGAAATAGGTTTGATAACGAGGGAAGAGTTCGCTCTAGATCGAGTATAAAACCAAAGTCGGGGATTCCTCGGGTATCTCGAATCGGATAATAACGGTATCAGGGCGGAGACACGAAAGGGGTTCTCGTTTGTAGATCGATGAGATAGTCGGACCGGAAGTTGTCAGGCTATTCGAGTCTGACCGCGGCTTTACAGTCGATCGATCCTTCGCTATTGCCGGGTGGCGCCGGGGCGTTCGTTTATCGGCACGAAAGAAAGTGGGCCGAGCTTGTTAAGCCTCTCGCGATTAAGCAATAAATTAGGATTGGCCGAGTCCGGTGTAATTCCTCGGTGAAATATAAATTTCGTACGAGACCGCGATAACAGAGAATTCCGATCGATTAAGTAATTATTATATTCGCGGTTATCGAGCGGGATTTATCAGTGGGGCTTTCTCTGCGCGGCGCCCGAGCATACGTCGTTAGGGGACCTTCCGGCGATCGTTAGCTCCTATCGCGGAAAGCTCGATCGCTGACCGTGATAAAACTAAGGACCTCTGGAAGCCATGGCTTACCTGGAATCGATAATACTCCAGATAAGATCCTAAACCGGCAGTGCGAAGTGGGCGAAAATCTTGAAGTGTCATACACGTCGTCTGTGTGTAGATCACTCGTTCCACCTAGTTATCCCATCGTCTGTGTAATATTCCTTGCTGCACTAACATGCAAGTCCGTAACCGTTTAAATCCGTGGCCTCTTTTCCGTTGAAGAAAAATCATTCTTTTTTTTTTTTTGCAACCGCTCGACTCCTCCCTATATCAATTTTTTTTAAATCCTTGTCATTCTTGAAAATATGATTTCGTTCATTTTTTTACAATAAAATATTTTTTAAATATAGCTTCCTCTATGAGAAAGTAGAATTATACTGCCACATAAAAAAAAAACAATTATAGCTATTATTAATTGGAGCGTGCTATATCGGAGCGCGTATAAGGCGGAAACCACTCGGCAAATCGGATAATGGAAGTTGTATCGCGATATCGAATCGATCGTTGAATTATATCGCGGCTATGCGAAGGTGGACGAACCGAGCGGATGTCGGAAGACAGATAGAAAGGGTCGAAGGAGAAGGGATTCGCGTGGAGGGTCGTGGGGCGTCGAGGAGCCGGGGGCTGTTTTACCGTGCAACCCTCGGGCTCTGACCGTTCGCGTGTCTCGACCACATCAGCGGCGTGCAATCGATGCGACTGATGGACGCGGTTCCTGGGGGCTTCTGGGGTGTGTTGCCGTTGGTGGGCGAGAGCAAGAGGCAACAGGCACAGAGCGAGTATATCGGAGGAAGAGAACCGGGGAAACTGACTGGAATGGCGTTCCAGGATAGGAGTGGCGCCCCGAACCAGCCGCCTGAATTTCTATTATATTTCCGGCGCAGAGGTACATCGCGTGATGAGGGAATTGGCCTCAACGATCTCGGAACGAGTGAGCAAGCGAGCTTGCTCACTCGCTTTCGCTTAAGCCTCGCCGCAAGCAAACCAACCTATCAGCCCCCCCCTCCCCCAACCCCCTCATTCGGAGACCGACACAGCCATGCGAACTTTTTCCGTTCTCCCGAAGTTTATCATTATTTTCACACGAATCTTACATCGGTCCGACGAAAAGTCAAGTCCCGTACGATGCAAGAAATATTACCATTGTTATCTGTCGTGCGAAAGGGACAACTGTATTTTTTTTTATATCATGGAAATCTGCCGAGAGCTATGATTGATTGGGAGGCATTTACAATCCTCTCCGAGTTTATCATTGTTTTTCACGCATCTCATATTGGCTCGACGAAAAGTCGCATATGGACCTATACGAGAAATATTTCCATTAATATCTGTCATGCCAAATAGGTAACTCTTTTTTTTTATTTAGTGGCAATCGCTGGAGGGTGAGGATTGAGTGGGAGGAATGTACAATCACATTTGTCTCTGCGTATACCGATCTATCACATTCCCCTCGGGTTGCACTCGCTCACTTGCGCTCTCTTTTCCCCTCGTTCTCCTACGTACGTACATACATTCACATATATATATATATATATATATAACCAAACATATTTTACAAAACGACTAACAGCGAATTTTCCGCTCGCGTGAGCGCGCTCCGCACTTCGTAGTCCCGGACCGCGGGCCGGCAGCGGAGTCAGCAAGGCTGCTGGTACGCCGGACGGAAATGATTGCGCTCACGAGAATTTCGCTCCGGCTCAATCGGGATGGAAGCGTTTACGCGCGCGCGTTCCAGCCGTGCAGTGAACAACACAACACGCGGGGACTCTCTCGCTGTGCGTATCCCGATAGATGGCCGAAGCGGATGTATCGAGGAAGCGGAGGCCTTTGATGTATCAATTACCGAATAGCCCGGTCGAAGTAGACTCTGAGCAAAATTGGTTTATATTGTACGTTGCTCGCTGAGGCGATGCCTCGACACGATGCGGGAGGGGCTCGCGATTTCGCTGCTCGATGTCCTTGCGGGAAGTCGCGTCGGGCGGAAAAATTAATTCGACACGGGACAACGCGCTTCTGTGGAACCGCGCTTGACGTACGAACCACCGAGCCACGGTAAATAGTTGTTCGTCGGCCGTCTCGTCGGATAAAAAAAGTAATTCGCAATTGTCCGGGCGGTAAAACAGGTTTGTTCATTTAACGAGTATTATCGTCCACAAAGGACCGCAATTTTTTTTGTCAATTTACATTTTTTTTGTCAAAGAATCTTCATGTAAAAATCAAAGAGAAAAAAGTATTGTAGAATTAGCAGGAAAAAACAGAAACGTCTATCAAGTACAAAAAGTGCCTGACTGGACTTTCGGTGTCTTATCAGTGCCCCTGAGCAGTTCTCTAAAATCAGGAAGATCGGAAAACATTAGATATTTTTAGTCGCCAATTTTCGTACGAGCGCTCTCTGGTCCATATCTCGGTTGTCTGGGCCATATCCGCCGCCCAGTCCTACGAATCGCTGAATGGTACGAGAATGGTATAAATATAGGGATTACTCGAAGTAGAAACGTACCCACTCGCTGGCTTAGGTCGGTTGGATCGAAGTATCGATTCACGGATCGGCGGTTAGATTACCAGGATTCCCGAGTGGGAAAAACGGTACCCGGTGATATCCGGGCGGTGCATTAAGACGTGACGGAAGAGAGTCCGAGATAATCGTCCAAGAATCCCCCTCCCACCCAGCATAAATCCGAAGTGGGGTGGGCAAGGAGCGGATGGGGTGGGTTATCTCGATATTTTAGTATTCCTATCGGGGAATTAGCTTCGTCGTGTCGTACTCTATTTCTCGTTTGCCTCTCCGTTTATCCTATAACCGGGCGCGGGTACGCCGGGGACTGGAACAAATTTCCAATATCCAGTACGGTTACGCCCGACCGGATACGAGACACTTACCTATCGTAATTACCCTCGGCTCCCTCCATCTCTCCGCGCCGTCCTTATCGCCTCGTTCGGTGACGCGCGACGTTCCTCCTCGCTCGCTCTCTCCCCGGTCCCGGAGAGTTCCGACTCGGGAAAACTCTTCCCCCTCCCCCGGCCATTCCCGCCACTCCACACACACTTCGCCGTATCCCAAGCAGCCAGTAACTCCGGATTGCTCCTCGCTCCTACCAATTTACTCAGAGCCAATTTGCCGATCCTCTCCTTTCGTAAAATCTATTCGGGCAGATAGGTCTCCCGTAATATGAAAATCAAGAGTGCACCACCTACACCGCTCGACCGCCGTACTTTACATACCATCAAGCTTCGGGCGGAGTTCGGACTACTCTCGCAAAAGTTCCGATGTTCATCTCTCGTGCTTCCTGAGACGATAACAATAACGACGACGGAGCTTCGCCTTCGCGAAGCTAGAAAGAAGCGGATACCCCGCATCGATCCGACTTCTTTCGTCGGCTGACGGAGTGCGAGCGACGGGGATGACTGAGTCGTTCGGAAAACGGCAAAGGAACAAACCTCCGAAAGAAACCGAGCGACGAACGGTACAGGAACCTTTGTCTATGCTTTACAATTTCTTGCCCGGAGTAAAAGATGATAGACGGAGTCGGTGATAGTCGATCGTTTAATCTCCGTGCGAGAGGGAGAGAGAGCCGGGGACCAAGAGGATATACAGAAAGTCGACGGGAACCGAGTCTTCCGAGAGTCTCCCATTGTGTTGTGCCAGGCGGCGTGGAAGAGGAGCAAGAGACGAAGGAGAAGATGCAGAAGAAGAAGACGGAGGGGAGGAAGAGGAGGAGGAGGACAACGAAGGTGGAGGTGGAGTATCTTCTTTGGACCTCGAGAGCTCGGCGTAGAGTACGCGAAATATGTAAATGGACAGGGCGAGCGAGCGCGCAAAGACTCGACCACCGGGGCGAAATCTCGAGACGGTAAATGTGGCGCGGCGGCGCCGGTATTCGCTAAGACTCGGGGGGGGGGGGGGGGGGGGAATAAAAGGGGAAAGAGAAGCGAAGTGAACGAAATAAGGATAGTGAGTAAAGGCACCGAGCGGGTGATACCGGTGGGGGAAGAGGGGGGGGGGGGGGGGGGTGAATTAGCATATTTTAGAATTGCATTAATTACCGCGACAGCCCGCGAGGCCGATACCCAACGAACGGCGAAGGGGAGGAGGATGAGGAGGCGACAGCGATAGAATGAGAGTCTGGTGGAGAGGCGAGACCGAGGAAAGCGAGCGAGGGCACGGCGGCAAGAGACGGCAGCAACAGTGACGGAGTTTCTGGTTATATGTACGTGGGAGGCTTCCTCTTTGGATGGAGACGACAGACCGCAACGACGACAGTGACGACGACGACGAGGCGAAGAAACGAAACGGGAAGCGCGTCGTTTATTGTACTCTCGTCGGCTCAAAGGCCGTCTGAGTCGGTCCCGCCGAGAAGCGGGATGACGAACGCACAACGGCTCTCTCGTCCGACCGAGCACAAAAGGACATTAGTCATTAGAGCCTTTTTATTTCCACGAAACGAAAATAAATTATGAAGATTCGGGAGCTGTCTTTCAATTGCCGGAAAGTAAAGACATCATGCAAGAAGTGCTGATCGGGCGTGGGGGTGATGAATCGTTATTGGACGACAATTTGACGATGGTCCGAGCAGAGTTTCATGGGTCAAGGTGGGATACGGGGAACGAATGAAGTCTCGATTATTACGTTCGGCGAACGCGTCGGATACTGGAGAGTTATCTCCGAGGGTCTCGGGCAAGACAAAGCAGTTTCCCGGCAATGTTGTTGAGGGTGAAGCCGATTGCGGAGGTCTCCGAGCAAGGAGGCCTCACGCGTGCGGGGCTCCCGATGTGATAATCGACGAGAGTCGACGCCGAAGGAGATTCATGGTGCGACTCTCGACGGCTGGCGGTGATTCAGAACCCGGATGGGCACACGAAACTGCTCGATGCGTGGCGCCGCTGACTCGGCCAGGGTGCAGAGGGCTCTTCGTTCAGGCTCGTGTAACAACGTAACTTAACCGTGTACGCACACGCACGTGAGAAACGTAGTTGGAGAACCGCACCCGACCAACACCACGAACTAATTGAGTGATCGAGTAGCCTTGCAGCGTTGGCACCTTCGGATAAACCGAGCGAGGATGAGCGTGGATATGCGATGGTTCCTCCCGGTCATCCCGCCGGAAGGAACCGCTCGCAGAACGTCGGAGTCTGCGGTCCAGTGGCAAATGTCCCAAACTGCGCGATATCCTGTTCCTATAATAACGATTTTACAGCGTGTAACTGCCAAGCTTGCAATTAATTAAAATCTATGTGTTTCTTTGTTTGTTGCAGGTATGAGTCAATTTTACGTCACATCTTCCCAATTTGTGGCTGATAAGGTCGGTATGGTTTGCACACGAATCGCCGGACAACCTTTTGGCAGCATGTACACGGTAAAAAAGATTCGCACGCGTAAGAAACATTTCTCATCCATAAACGTCCACAATTTCTTTTTGTTTTCATTCAATTTACTTTAATTTTTCGTCAAAAATAGGTACTTTGTTTCCCCTATTGGAAAAATCCAGGACCAAAATATGTGTTATTGTCGCTTAGAAAATTCTCCCCGATTGTCGTTCAACGACGAATTTCAGTTGAGTTAACCAGACCATGTGTTTGGCAGTTGTTGCAGTTAAAGTTGTTGTATTGACGCGGCATTAGCTTTTATCAACCACAGGCAGATTTTTTTGTAGAAAATAACATTTAATATATAAAAGTCAAAAAGCAAAAAACCAAGATTTGAGGATACGCGCGCGATCGCAGTTACTTTAGTTATACATTTTTTTTTAATCATAAGAAAAAAAATTGTGGACTTTCGTCGAGAAATGTTGGTTAATTGTATCAAACCTTTTTCGAACTGCGTTTTTTTAAATATCTGTCCGCTATCGCGGGTACATGAGACATATGTGAATTCGAGAGTCGAAGATAAACGGGACGCAGCTTCTCGCTGTCTGCGCTACGGGAACGTAACGTGATGACGCGCAGAAACAGGACTGCCATCGGAGGCCAGGCAAGTCAAGGCAATCTTGGGGTGTACATTATATTACGCGCGGGCGCACGCGGGACATTGCCAGCTTTATGAGCTCGTACGTTATCGCTGCCGGCGTCGCTGCGTATATACGTCGTTTCGAGTGTACATTATACCGTGCACGCATGTACCGTGGACGCGCACATACGTACACTCCGTATAATGTAAACGGTGCATACATCGTATGGGAGGCGCGGGCCGCACGCCCCGACGTTCCCGGGGCCCGTGAGAGCGTAGGTGACAGCTATGTCATATTACGAGCGAAATCGCGAATTTATTCCGTCGAGGCCCGTGAAGAATATCGCGGGCGGCGCTCCGCGAGAGCACCGGGTTGCGCCTCTCTCGCCCAACCCTTTCTTTTCTCATCCCGCGCCCACCCCCCTTCCCGCATAGCTGCGATGTCGGCGAGTTTACGATACGCGACGAGGCCGTTCCACTATCAACATAGTCGGACGTCACACGAGCTTTTGTGAAGTTGTAAAAAAAGAAGTGTCTTCCGAGCTTCCCGTTCCTCGTACCCGAGAATGCCCGAGCCGGCGAGATTAATCGCGTACGGGAACCTCCTAGCTCTGATGACACGCTATGTTGGTATCGCGACGGGGATGGGCACACATGCACTTATGCATCGCGCCGACGCGCGCAGCGAAATCCTCGGCATAGCTCACGAACCCCTAAACTATTACCCGTGGTGGACTTCTGTATGCAATGTCCGATCCACTCAGTCGACCCGACGTACGAGAGTTAGGTGGTTCGGTAGCCGTCCGGTTCAACGTCGGACCTGTCAGAGAAACGGGAATCGATATGCAAATAAATGGAGTTAAGGCTGATATATCCTTCGCGCAACGGTTTATCCGTTCGACTTTATTGGACACCTGGACGGATGGTTCGTGGCCATGCATCGGTCTGCCAGAAGGGAAAGAGCTCCTACTTCGATCAGCCTCGGCGGAAGTTCGGTGCAGGAATGGAAATTAATATTAATGCGAAGTGGAAGCGGAGCAATTCAGGGTGATGTGGTCAATCGTTGTGGCTTCCTATAAGACTGGCTAATTGCGCAGCCGTTTCCAGGGATTATGATTTATGAACCCGCAATCGGATTCCCTCCGGATTTGCGCGGTTTTCATCATTTCCATACCGAACAACGTTTGGTCGAGAAATTTGACCGTATACCGATGGTCGATGAATGTTTGTTAAGTCTACCTTCCTCTAACGTGTACAGTGGAAACCTCTCGATAGTTCGACCCACCAAGCGCACCCTTTGGTGGTCTAATTTTCATGGTCTATGTGACGTTGGAGAAGGGACTATTGCAAAGTAAACTATCGACGTTTTACTCTAGTTTTACATGAATCATCGGCAATGACAGACTACACATCGTTGGTCCAGAAATTTTTGTTGATTGTACCTTTTCTTTATCGTGTACAGTGGAAACCTCTCAATAGTTCGAAGCAGCAACCATTTCGTGGTCCGATTTTCACGGTCTATGTGACGATGGAAAAGGGACGATTGCGAAGTAAACTATCGAGAGGTTTCACTGTACTTTTACATGAATCGTCGTCAATGGCAGACTTTACATCGAGTAGAAAAAGGAAACAAATAGCGATGAAAAAAAAAAAGGAAAAGATGTGTATTATGTATGAATGAATGTCAAATCCGGACGTGGATGGTAATAACGAGAAGAGAGAGAGGGGAAGGAAGAGCTCGTTAAAGATTGCACGAGGGAGAGATCTCGGGAGGAAGGGTCTCCTGCGGGCATCAGCGGAGCGAGATCGATCCGATCGACGAGAGCGAAACGATCCAGCGGATTGAGTGGCTCTCTCCTTCGATCTCCTCGGCCCTCGGGAGCGTGACGATGCACCGAGTCGCGTAATCGAGCTAGGCACACGGCTGGGCACAAAAAAAATAACAATAATAAAAGTAAGAAGAATGAGAAAGAAGCGAAGGGGGAGAGCAAGTCGGCCGAGGATACTCCGAGATATCCCCCGTACGGATGCAATTTATTCGATAAAAAAATCCGTCTCGTACACAGCTCCGATGGCTCGCCAAGTTGTCTAGATACTGTACGACGTATCGAGAGATCGAGAGAGAGAGAAAGAGAGAATGCACTCGCACGTTCGATAATTCACGTCGGAATTCTTCGAGCCCCTCGCGTCGTTCTCCGATCGATCGACGGAACCAATCGAATCGTAACAATCGTCGTTACGCCCGATATTATATCATACCATCCATCTCCCAACCGACATATACGTGCTTCGTCCAGGATTTTTTATTTATTTATTTTTTTTTAGTATTAACAAGTCCGAATAGAGTTTCATATATCTCTCGTTATATTGATTTGCGGTGATGCTCTACGGCCAAAGCTCCCGGGAATAATTCCAGGCAGGGAAACCTTTTTCCTCCACCTCTGTCCCACCCCCCTATCCGCCCCCTCCCTCCCTGCCTCTGTGTGTTATAGTACGCGATACTATGGTATACCAGTTGAACTGCGGAATGCGTTCTCGTTTAGGCTGGCTCTGTAGCGGCGCGACCGGATCGCTGGAAGAGCACCGAGAACGGTCGGAGGGTTCCCGGAGCCCCGGTTAGTTATATCATTCATCCGGTTGCAGAGGGAGAGGAGGAGAAGAGCCAGGAGCCCGAGGAGAGGATGAGGTCGAACGGCACGGCTCACGACAGAAACAATGCAATTTAAATGTTAAGCGGACGAGGAGGGAGGACGATCCCGGTTAGCACGAGCACACTGTATACTATACATTACGCGGCGGTGTACTGTACTCTCTCTCTCTCTCTCTCTCTCTCACTCTCTCCCCCTCCTGTCCCTTCGGCGAGTTCGCCCTGGCATCACCCGAGTCGAGCTTTTGCTAGAATCCAAATGCGACAGTTAAATCGAACCGTCGCTCGTTTATTCTGTCTCGCGAGCGAGCACCCCATCCATCCCTGCGTCGGTCCGTCCGTCCGTTCCCGCTCTCTCCACCCTCTCTCCTCCTCTTTCGCTCACACGTTTTGGGCGGAGGGTGCGGAGAACGCCCGCGGGATGAAAACAAAGCGAGTACTTCCGAGCCGCGGGGCTGGATACACTCGCCAAGATGAAGGTGGAGCGACGCGAGGGTAGGTTTCAGTCGTCGAGGCAACATTCCCCGGTAATCGACGGCTCAAGCAGGAATTTATACTTTTCCCCGCTCAATGTTTTCCCGGTAAAGGGCTTGGAAAAAAAAAATCGCTACACTGTTCGCTGTGAACTAACTTTTTCACCTCACCAATCAATTTTTTTTGTAATGCTATTTCACGGCATAAGGGTCGGAGATGCGCGATCGAGGGCTTTCGAACTCACGACGCCGTCCGCACTCGTAATACGTGCTCCGCACGCTGGCGTTACACCCTCGATGTAATCGTCACGGAATTTATTTATTTTTTTTATAGATGCATGATAAATCCTCAATCGCGACTCGCGAGCAATCGCTGCGAATGAACGAATCGCGCTGTATACACACAGGCGCATGCCGGAATGGACCCGGGACGGGCAATCACGCAGCGCGAACTCGTCTAGGCATCATACTGTCTCCCTCGCGAGAGATCGAGAGCGGGCAACTTTTTTTTTTTTTTTTAATTCCCAATTAGCGCGAACAATTTGTCGAGCAAGCGGAAAACTCGGAGCGGTGTGTATAGGAAAATCGAGGGTATTGGGTAGAAATCGAGAGATATATATGTGTATATACGAGAAACGGGACTTCTCTACACACGTTGTACGCCATCGGCATTGTACATCGGCGAGTGGACGAGGCACAGAGACAATTAATCCCGCGATTGGTTTAATTCGCTCGACATTATCCAATCAAACAGCGAAGCGAGTGCGGGGGTTTGGCAGGGAGAGCGAGCGAGACGAGCCTGGAGTATCACATCCCCAGTCAATCCTCCGCAGCGGCAACCGCATCACCGACCAATACAGCAAAACCCCTCGCGAATCTCATCTCTCCGATCGTCTCTCGACTATGCCGCCAACCCCGGAGAGACACGTCGAATTAAACAATCGACGAACGATCGGACGGAGCATTAATCATACGAAATGGAGAGACGCCTCGTACCAAGGACCGGCAGTCGCGGACACTCCGCGAGCGAACGATCACGCACGGATGAAATGACGTTTAAAAATAGCTGAGCGGCTAATTGCAAAATAATATCGCGGTCGATCGATGCCACGCGCTTCCTTTGCCGACAAACGTTGATACTCTCTTCCATCTACGGAAAACCAATTTTCCGAATTTACTGAAGAAAAAATAAATTACATTTTCAGGGGCCACTGTATTTGTGGAATAATTTTTTTTATTAAAGTTCGTTTTAAACTGAACATTTTCTTTTGAAAAAAAAAATGGAGGCACAAAAAAAACGTGATGATGTAAAGAAAAAATAATAACGCGGTAAGTATTGATAAAAAAAAGAAATGGGAAAAAGTTGAGCGACAACTTTGATCGTTGGCGATCGTGTGAAAAAATTCAGAACTCCGTCGGAAAAATACGGCAAGAAGTCGATCGAGTTCAGCTGGAATGCTCCATATCGTGTTATTGCCTCGAAGCTCTCCTCGCACGGTGAGATCGAAAAGTTGCGGTTGGCTCGGAGAGCACATGTGCACACCGATGATCTGCACCGAGAGATCATGCGGTCTCGAGAGAGTGACTGGAGTGAATCTCGATCGCGCCATACATGGATCGTCCCACGGTGAAGCGGGACGAACGAAGATCGGGAGAACTCGTCTCGGATTCACCGCGAGGCTTTCTGCACGGCCGATGTATTTGTGTCTGCCGATATGACACGCAATACCGCGCGAAACGAAGAAGAACGGTCTTTTCGGGCTGGGAATTAACCTCAGTTCGAATCGACCGGCAACTTTCGCCGGGAGGTTAAGAGACATCGAAAGATCCGACGGAGATCTTCGAGGGTGGAGAGATCGTGATCTTCGGAATTAGAGAGCCGACGATGTCGCGAAACCCAGCAACGAATTAACGTAAATCGCATCCATCGAGTTATCTCCTTCTCGCCTGTCCTCGCGACATTCGATCCTTACCCAACGAATCTACAGGGCCATTCACGATCGACATTTCAATTCTTTTTGTACCTAGTGAAAATTGATAATGCATTTTCTTTATTCATAATTTTCCACGGTAACATCTCGTGCTCACTTTGAATACGCTGAGAGAAAGATGTGATAGAAGTTACCATAAATCTGGTAGAAACCGACAGAATTGTCAGGTATTTAGTAACTACAGCAGACTAACAGCATACTAACACATTCTGATAGAAAATATGGTAATTTTCGCTATCGCAGATATTACCTGAACATCCCGTAATTTTTTCCTAAAACAGAAGTTCTTCTTACTAGAAAATATAGTCATCGGTAGCGTCGCGATCGCGAACCGTTTATTTTAGGTTTGTGGTTGTCCCGACATATTATGTCAATCAAATCTTTTTTTATGCATACATACAAAAAAAATTTTTATCTACGATATTATCAGTTTTTATACACGAAATTCTTAGCCAAGTTCGCAAAATTTTACCAACCCGCCTTCCGGAAAAAAATCACCATATGTGTTAGGTAAAAATTGGTATGGCCACGGTTAAAATTTCTCACGGCGCTAGTGTACGATGTTGCTGGTCAAAATCTATCATATGATGGTAGTTTTTCCGCGATCCTTCAGTGTAGTTATTCCATATAATAGTAATACTTCAAAGTGTTAAATAAAAAAAAATGATGATCGGATTCTTGCATGGGTCTTTATCGCTAAAAAGTTATGGGCTCCCATCTGCAATGAGGCCACCATCTTCGATCTCGGATTAACTCATCCTCTCTATCCCAAGATTTCCATCTCGTCGCCCAAACTCACCCGAGCGATTACTTTTTGAGAAACTCTGTAGACCCGAGAATCCCCAGTACAGTTTGCACAGCGGTCTCGTTGGGAAGTTACGAACAAATCGTTACACTCCCTCAGTCTTCCAGGTTCTTTCTCGCCCAACTCCCGACGTTAGATCCGCGATTCCTGGCCCGAGAGTGAAGGACAAATCGCTCGTTCGTGCCGGGACTCTCCGGGCGTTCGAGGAGCCCCATCGTACGTGTACGGTACAAGCTGGGACAGGACGAGTGTGTTCCCAGCTCCGGAGCTTGCGAAACTCGATTCACGTATGCGACCGATGTTGTCGGTGTGATTGCGAAGCGAGTTTCCTACACACAAACCCATGAATATGTACTACGCCTAGCTACTTTGTACGGATTAAGATCGCTTAAGCGTTGCGGCCCAGAGTTATACGCAAACGTACATCATTCTCAAACCACCACCAGGTTCTGCCCCTTTCGCAAGTGCGGTACCCAAGATATTGCAAACATACTTGCGGAACATGAGACGAGCGTGTGGCACGTGAACACGAGAAAATAGAGAAACTCTCGTGTACAAGCGGCTGAGTTGGCCTGGCCGATGCCAAGATGCGATCCGTTCTGTTTTCGGTGCGGGAGAGAAAACGACAGCGAGTCATCCCTGAGCGACTAGCTGTCACTCCGTTGCGAGACAAGTGAGAGGTATGCCACTCATTTGTTTCTGCTTTACAGTGCATTCCCTCGGTGTTATCGCGTGCCAGGCTGGTCTCGCTGGTTTCGCGGGAACCAACCCGGCGAAGAGAGCCACCCGCGCAACGCCATCCATGCCAACGCACACCCCACGTGCGAAACCTCTCATCTCGCGCGCGAGGATAAATCGCGGGAACGCGTGCCGACCAAGATTCGCCGAGGTATCGTTTCGGAGTCTGAACAGATGACTCTGAACTTTTATGCTGGGAATCGCTTGAAGACTTGAGATGACTCTGAACTTTTATGCTTGAATCGCTGGGAATATAGCAGTTGTTTCACTGGGATAACCCTTATGGGAATTTTAGGGCGTCACACTGACAGAAATGTGCCAACTAAAGATTCAGGCAAGGGAAGTTCAAATAAATATTTCGTTGATTGGAGAAAACATCTTAATGCCTCGAAAATATTTTGGTGAAATCATCGAGGCCCGAATCTTTGGTTGATTCAATCGTATCTTTTTATCTGTGCACATCGGACCCTCATAAAAAAGGACCTTGTCAGACCTCGATTTAACCCTGTAAAATCTTGGTATATATTTTTCAATTTGTGTTAATTAAGCGCAGATACTGCGACCCAAACAGTAAAATGAATTGAACGGTATTAAAAGCGATAATGAGCAAACCCTAAAATTAAATCATTTTTCAATTTACAAAAAAGTAGCGGTTTCTATCGGTTACATAACATAGCATGAAAATTCTGTATAAAAAAATAATGGACGACTTTTGCTCGAGAATTCCCGCGCGCAATTACATAATCAGTTGTAATTTTTCACCTGCCTGTAATACCGAAGTTCGCTAAAAAGAAGAATTTATAACATTGAGTGTAAAGTTTGCCGGGAATTTTTTAATATAATGCCTTAAAAAAAATAAAATAAAGAAGAAGAAGAAAGGCAAACGGTGATAAGCGAAAGTAGGAAGGAAAAGCTCTGTCCGAGGCAGTTAGTCAGTCAGCGGTTTAGGAAAGTTCCACTTCTTTTATTACCCCGGGGGTCTCTCGACGTGGCTTAACGTCGTCCAGTTAGCCGGGGTGTCCAAAGTTAATGAAATTCAGCACCGGGAAAGTTGGAGGACGGTTGGTGGGCGCGCGCTGGGTTCCACCGGAGCCGAGTCTCCCGAGGACGGTCACCGTTCTTCCCTCTTTACCTCCCTCGCCGGGTTTCGACTCTCGCGGAGGCCTCTCGCGATCAAACTGAGAAAATAATCTGGCGCGCGAAGTTCCGCTGCGCCGGTACATATTACTACACTATAATGTATACCGATGCTGTGTCCACACGCGCGCTCACTCACACACGTTTACACATTTATATCAAGTTGGCGAAACGTGTTATTAGATTGAGGCGGCCCACGCGATGCCGGAGCACGCTCACCCAGTCCCGGAACCTCTTTCGCATGAGATAGTGCCTGGAAGAAAGAGCGAGACGGCTCTCTTAAACGCTCGTAATTATCGCCTATATTCCCCCGTCCCTATCTGCATATATTATTTCGCAATTTTTATTCGCCTCGTGTATGTATATATATATATATATTAAGCCCGACGAGGACGTGTTGCGCGGGTCGTCGCATCGACGCGCCGATGCGCACCTCGTAACATGGGCGCGAGCCGAGTGTAATTATTCTCATCCTGCAAAAACGGTACCCGATAAACGCCCGAATGATCGCGTCGCGAATGCTCGATCGGCGAGAGACACGCGCGGCGTTTTGCTCGACGATCGAACCTCGTCGAGAATCATCGTTTCATCGATGCCGTTTCCGCCCGGTACGAGCGAGGCTCGGTCTTGAATGTACCGGGGAGGTGAGGACACGGTAAAAAAAAACGCGTTGTAATTACCATTAAACAGCTATAGATCGGATTGCCACAGGAAAAGAAAATAAATATGTGGAAATGTTTGCATAATATATGAAAATCGACGTCTATGTATGATTGATCTTTTGAGGGTCGAATTTTAAGTCGTTAGTTTGGACTTGAGATCGTTCTTGAGATGGAACTTAAGATCGAAGTTTGGCCCGAACTTCATTGCGTGCTTAGGGTAAAAGTGGGGAATATGGGCCGGTCCATATATCATTGATTTACGTGTTAATCGAGGTGGGCCATATTCACCACTTTTACCCTAAAGTTAATCTTCAATTCGAACTTAAGTCTGAATTCAAATTCGATCGTAAGTTCGACCTTAAGATCGATCTGAAGTTCAAATTAATAAGAAGCGATAAGAAGATATCCAAAAAGAAATTCTTATCCGCCTCCACGTGTCGTTCTCCGCTCATCTTCACAAGAGTTGATCATTTGATTGAGGAGAACAATTAGCAAGCATTCCGTAGAAACGAATTCAAGAAATTCTTTTGCTAGATCACTTATTCAAGGCAGTATAGTCTCATCAAAGTTGACCGCATTGGGAATCCGGATATTGATTCTACGCCGAAAAAGCGTTAAAGTTCGAATTTGAGTTCAAACTTAATATCGACCTCGTACTGCAGTCGAATTTGTGTTCAGACTTAAGTTCCAACTCAAGATTAAACTTTAGCACGAACCAAGGTTCGAACGACGTTCGATCTTAAGATGGATCTTAAGGTCTTAAGCACGCAATGAAGTTTGGGCTGAACTTCGATCTTAAGTTCGATCTCAAGAGCAATCTTAAGCCGAAAGTGATTTCTCAAACTTCCACGCCAAGTCCAAAGACTCTTTCCTGTTAAAAACAAAAACAGATATATTTCTCGATATATGTCACCGATACGCTTTTTTTTCATGTAGATACACGAGCAATGTTTGCGAAACCCAAGCTGATTCCCACAGCGGGTCTCCGTTCCTGAAACGAGATTAGAGCTTGTATGTCTCCTGCCCGAAATAAATGGACCTCGAAGTTCTTATCAAACTTCGGCGCGAATAACCCGCTGGTGAAGCTCTCCACCTCGATATATTTTAACACCGATTGACACTCGCCTCGAAATTATTATCTCCCCTCCGCCCCGGCCAATTATAAATTAGTCTCTCGGCCCGGAGCGTAGAAGCCAAAAAATAAAAAAAAAAAATAAATAAAAAAAATAAAATAAAAAATTGCACCGCAGATAAGAGCAGCGAAGAAGAAGCGTCTCGCTGCCTCATCGGGATTTCACGCGCGGGTAACCGGAGCTCGCTTGATACTTCGGCGAATCGGCGATCTCTTTCTTCTTCGCCTCATCCTTCCTCCCTCTTATTTTGTCCCCCTTCCCCGCTCCTTTATTCGGGCCTTCTCTCTAAACTCTCGCACTTTTATCGGGGAATACGTTGTTAAGATACGGCCTAACATCGTCCCTGTGCATTTCGACAGAGGTATGTGCATGCTCTCTCTCCGCGATCTCTGTAGCGCCGTGGCTCTCGTTCTCTTCGGTTTTTATCCCTCTAAAACCCGAACGATATAAGAAAAAAAAATTTGCATCCTCACTCCCCGGTCCCGTTCGCGAACTCTTTTACTCTTCCTCTTCGTCTTGGAGCACTCGCGATATCTCGGTCCCACGAGCTCCGATCCGCCTCTTCGTATTACGTAGGTGTACGGTACACACACACGTATGCACATGTATTATACATGTACATATAGATATATACACACGTAGGTTTACAAGTGTGCCCGTACACGAGAGAAGGAGTCGAAGAGGACGAAAATAAAATCTTACTCGGATTTCAAAGCATCCGTGAGGCGAGCCAGCGACGCGGAGGGTTCGTTCTCTCGCTCGGCGATCGACATGTCCCGTCGGTATACGCGCGGATACATCCAGCATGCACGGGCGGATGCATTCGTGTAACGAGAAACCTCATATATCTCTCGTTGATTATTCCGGAAAGTATGCCGGGGTGGGTTGACGCGTTTCCAGCACCGTGTCTCACCTCGAATAACCGCGGGGTTATTCGGTCATTAAAATATACAAATATGAACGGGCGCCGCAGTAACGTTTCCACCATCCCTCGCTCTCTCTCTCTCTCGTACGCGAGGGCTTAATTTAATTACCGGATGGCATTGTTTTATTATTATTAATCAATTATCATAGCGGTCTTGGAGCGGAGCGCGACGGAGTTGCCGATAAATTTAATTGATTGCGGTCCATGTATAATTCAGTGCAGCCGGTGTAATTGAGCAATTGTGTTTTATCGCAATATAATTTGGAACAAAAATTCGAAAAAAAAAGTATAAAAAAAAGATTTAATTCCGGTATGACTGACAGGCGCGTTATTGCAAGGCTTAAATTAATAAGCAGCGGTACTTCGGGTTAATACGCTTTTGACTCTCGATTTAACGCCTTGTAGTACTGTACCATGGTAGACCGAGGGGGTGGGGAAGGGGGAATTTGAAAAGAGAGCGAACAATGCTTCGAGCGTGGTTCTGCCATCTCGCCGAGCCGAGAATAGTATGCGGGGTAAGCAGAAGAAGTAGAAGGAAAAACAAAAAAAAACACACAGAAAAAAGAAAGAAAAACGCGAATGAAGGAGGGAGAGAAAAATAAAAACCTTCTCTCGCGTTGCAGGCGTTGCGGGCGGAAAGGGCACGCCCCTTTGAAAACTAAACTCATAAAACTCGATGAGTCTTACCGCTGCTCGCTTTTTTTCCTTCGCTCCTTCTCTATCGCTCTCTCCTTCTCCCTCTCTCCGTCTCTCCGTGTTTCGCTGGCATCTCCCGGTCATTTTTTCGGTGTCAAACTTTTACGATCGACCCTGCGGGACCCGTGAGCGTTGTCCCGGGGCTCGCGGCGAGAACAGCGGAGCGAGAGAGCCCGTACATCAAGAGAGAGCGAGTGCCGCAAAGAAGAGCTTGCAGCCCGCCGCGCTCTGCATGGACCAAACGGGATGCTGGGACGCTGGGAGTCGGATGGACATACCGGGTTCGAACCGAGATCGCGATCTCGGCACTTCGGACCCCGATGAAGACCTCGAACAGCACTCCAGCTCGAAGCTGAACGAGGCTAGAGTGAAAAGGAGGCAGCGAAACAAAAAGTTGGAGCTCTCCGAGAGGATAACATTCGCTGAACCTGGCAGAGAAAGAAATTTAACTCCTCCGTGCAAAAATACGAATACGAACTTTTTTTCAACTGCAAACCTCGATTTGTGTTATAAATAAATTCGTGGGTACAATTTTTTTAATAGAATTTCGCATAATAATTAAGCAGCGCTGCACATTCTCCGGTAAATTGTGTCTGTCGATGTTTCCGTGGTAAAGTTACCGGTCACTTTCGTTTCACTGAGAGAAGTATCTAGCAAAAATGACTATATCGTGTAAGAAAAATTATTATGCAACATGATGGTGCGGAACTATGTCCCAACCTATGGCAGGAGGTGCCAGGCTTTATAAGCATTTTTCGTATAGATTGTTGTAAAAATACTTGGAGAATATGGCACTGCGTGCCAGAGGTGACGCCCCAGTTAAGTACATAACAATACTATGAGCTATGGTCATTTTCCTCGGGCTACTGGTAATTTTTTCTACGTGGTAACATTGGCCGGCGCGGTTTTTCCTGTGGCCAATTCGGACCTTCAGCACCATTCACTGTGGTGCTGAAGGTCCGGATGAATTGTTGAAGAAGAACAAAAAGAAGACTAGTAATTTTTATTACAATCCTTCGCCCAGTGTACGATTGCATGCGCTGAGTGATTATGATTTTTTATTTAAAAAAATTATATTCAGTTTTACGAACTTGTTATTTCGATCAAACGCTCCGGCGAAGACTCGTTGAAGAAATGGGTCAAACATTTCTTAGGCGACTGGTAATTTTTATTATATCCTTTGCTCAGTGTACAGGTGCATCCACCTGAGTGACTATGATTTTTAATTTTTTAAAAATGACATGTATTTTTACGAATTTGTTATTTCGATCAAATGGCCCGTTGAAGATTCGCTGAAGAAATAGAACGAGCGAATAACCTGAATATCTCGCTCGAAGCGTGTACACAGACAAGCCACGGAAGATATGGGTTATAAAACGCTAATTCTCCGAAGACGAAAGCTTCACGCGCACGAATACTGGGAGTTTACACATAACGACGATATAACTACCACAGAAGTACACGCACATGAGGAGCAGGGCACATGGCCCCCTCGAGGAGTTCTGGGTGGAAGAGAAGTCGAGCCGGGCGAGAGAGCAGACCGATAAATCATAGAGACCTGCGCTGCACCGGCGCCGGCTTGGCTAAACTTTGCTTAGGAATTAGGATCTCGAGGCTGTTGCTCGCCGCCTAGGAAGTATATAGCTTCTCGTGGGTTATAAGGGTTCTCGTTTCGAGAAGTTATAGTCCTCGCGAAAATCGTGTTCACCTTGCGCTTCCAGTGCATGCAGCGGAGAATATCTCCGGATTTATCCTCCGTGCAAGAGGCTGGTTCGGATACCCGTTCGGTGCCTCCTCGCGGGAATAAACAGATTAAGATTAAGGTACCGATGATCTGACGCTTTAAGAGCATCTTCGAGCAGTTATTAGTCGCTCGCGGACAATATTTTTATTTATCTCCGCTCTCGTAGATCGTTAATGTATAGAACTTAATAGCACTCAAGATCAAATCTTTTGGTCTCCAAAAAAACGTCAATTAACGCTTTAAAAGTCACACAGCCCGAAGCCGTGTCCAAACGGGACTAACGGGACACGCCTGGGTAGCGCCTGAGAGTGGGGACAGAGGTGTGACTTATAAAGGGTCAATTAATTACTTAATTGTCAAAACAGCGGTGGGTCCTCGGTTGGTGCACGGCTCGATGGTCTCCCAAGTCGAGCAAGATCGTTCGCGGTCAGTGCTTAGATGGGTGACCGCTTAGCCGAGCGCTAGCTGGCGCATCGACCGTTGAGCGGAAGACGCTTTCTTCCGAAACTTTGGTATTTCTGCACTTCACTCCAGTGCAAAAATATCGGAGGATCGGTGGAATATGGCCGTCTGTAGCGGTACGGGTTTTCCGTACTTTCCCCGTGTTCCCGGCAAATGCGGTGCAGTGCAGCTAAGCCGGCTGCGGACGCACAAGAAGTTCGGTAGCTTAGCTGAGTGCGGGTGGTGAGTCCTAAGGGGGAATCAGGGTGGGGTTCCGTAAAAACCCAGAAGGGTGGAAACATGGAACTAAGGTTTTTAAAAATACTTAATTGTCAAATTATCGAGAACAAAAGTTCAATTGATTGCGCAAATTCTTTGCGTTCAACTTCCGTAGATCATTATCGTATATAACGTAATAGTATACCGAAGCTCAAAGCTCCTGATTTCCAACAAAGCGTCAATTAATACATTAATTGTCAAAGTATAACAAAAATGCAATTGAATCACTCAGTGCAACGTTATCATAACGGCGTCGAGGCGTGAACTCGCGGCGCCGGCAATTGGTTTCGCCGGACACTCGCGGACTCGGGGGATTAATGATAGAGAGAAACACAAGACTAATCGCCGGTTCGCCATATCTCGACGTCCAAGTCGCTACCGAACGCGCGCGCTCCGCAATCGCACTAGTTAGCCGCCTTATTGTTGGTCAGGCCGTTTCTAATTGCCGCTAAGTAACCTGCCATTGCCGATTGCGAATTCAAAACGCTCGGCCGACCCGCTGACTATTATATGCTCTCCCTGCGGGAGATTAGAGATCGCCGTAATTGCCCGAGATTTATCTAATCCGACTTTTCACCGAAACTCGATCAACACACGGTCGCGCTGATTCTGTTCGCCGCACACGCTCCTGACTTTATTGTGCGGCGAATCGCGCCGGAACGGCGTGGTGACCGCGAGATATGGGAAAATTTATAAAACGGATTATAATGAGTTGGAATAATAAGTATATTAAATAACGAGTGTATATATATATATATATAGATGTGTGTATTTACGGTACATATGTAGGGAGCATATATAGTCTGCAGTATTTCCGCGATAATATTTCACGCATTAATCCCGGTACGGGAGAGGGAATGTGATGCGGTTTAATTCCCGAATGCGCTCTCGCGTTATCGTTTTACTCCATTTCGAGGGGCATGGGGAGAGGGGGGGGGCATGGGGGGCTGATATTCATGCCAGAGCAAGCTATATTTCGAGGTCGATATGATAACGGGCCGGTGGGAAAGAGACGCGGGTACTTTTTGTTCCACCGGTTTTTATGGCTCGATCGACCGCTCATGACAGTTACTGGCTGTACGATTCGGATTTTAACGCGAAAATGAAGCTCACAGAGCCAGATAGACTCACCGATAAGCCCGGCGCAGCGTCGATGATCCCGTCCGAAAACTCTCCGTCGTTACGATCATTATCGCTCGGTTTGTTGTCCGTGCGTCGATTTCAGTTTTCTGAAAATAAAACCTGTTTAAAAAAAAGTATTTCTTTTTTTTTTTAATGCAAATTCAATTTTATACCGTTCGATTTCAATTGGCGGAAGTATCACGTGACACCGTTTGCCAGCGAAATTTAATACGATATGGTAACAAAAAAACGTTATTAGTAGCAGTAAAAAAAAATTTATCGGCCACCAGAAAATTTATTACTATACCAGTTTTTCACATCTATTATCTTGCACTAAATTACCTAAGAATAATCATATGCATTGACAAAGGTCCATCGACCGGAGTCATCCAGTCCAAAAGCGTTAACATTTCGATGGAAATGCTAATTTCCAATGAAAAAAGTGTTATACATTTTTATTTATTTCCACTAAAAAAAAAAGAAGTTCGTGAACGTTTGCGGAGAATCGTTTGTCGGACGAGAGAGCCTTTCTTTACCGTGTAACGCGGACGGCTCGGATTCGCGTGGCGCGCGCCACGCGGCTGCAATCAGTCAATGCGCGTCGCGAGAATTCGAAGGTTCGGTGACGGGCGGTGAGTCGAAAGAAGCGAGAGTCGTTCGTCCGAGAAAAAGGAGTCGGGAGTTGGCATGTTCCGGAGGAGGCTCACACTCGGATACGGCCCGGAGAGGAGGCCACAGCGGAGAGACAGAGAGAGAGAGAGACTCCTCTTTTTCTTGGCACGAGAAAAGAACGCCGGAGATATGGATAGGCCGATAACTTCCCGGAGTTTCCATTGACTTGCAAATCTGCGTTGTACGAGAGTACGAGGAATGAAAAGACGGAGATAGAGAGAAATCGAGAGAGTCGGAGCCGAAGAACGAAGAGAAGCGTAGGAGAACGAAAGAATGAATAAAGCGAATGAGAATGGCACGGGACTGGTCGAGGTGGGGCGGAGTGGGGGGAGCATCGGTCGATAAATAAGGCGAGCGCGTTGACTCGTGTTTCGAATAATCGAGTGGAGAATATTCAGGTGGAATTTCCAATATACTTCGTGAAAAATGCATGAGCCCAGAGGCCGAAATTAAGTCGCTAAGAAGTTGGAGCGCGGTCCCGCTTTTGGCCCCCCTCGGGGCTCATCGCGCCTCGCTCGCTTCCCATCCATTCTTCGTTTTCGCCTCGCAGCCTCTTCCTGGACCCTCCGCTTTCTCCTCTTTCCCTCTCGTGTTATTACAGCGTACAGTGTATTCCCGGCTGTTCACTAATTTCCCTTTGTACGCGTCCGGTCCACGGGAGAGACATCGCCAGTGTCGTCTTAGTTGTCCCAAAGCCCGGGCTCCCGAGACCTCTTCATTTGCTATCTGTTATTTATTTATTATTATTATTTTTTCGTTTCATTATTATTAAAATATTGAAGATCCCGGGGTGGGCATCGGAGATACAAATCGGGTCGCGAAGACGGGGCGGCGCAGGATCACAAAGAAATTCCCGATTAATGGACCAATTTGTAGTCGGAAATTAAAAGCGGAGCTTCGAAATTCCTCGGAACCGAGGAAGGCTCAGCGAGGCGAAGCGAGGCTTGGCGAGGGGGAAGAAACGATCAGGGCGCCTGCGAGGTCTTTCTTGACGGCGAGCTGTCAAGGCGCCTCGACCGTTGCCTCCGACAGTCTCGTTGTTGCGCTAGTCGAGCGTAAAAACTGTGTCCCAATGAATTAGTCGCGCGGCCTGCTCGGTTACACGCGGGAAGCGCGAGCGCGCGCGCAGAAGGCGCTTCGGGTATGAGAAAGATCGAGGGTTGTGGAGAAAGAAACAAAAACAAAAAAAGGAAAAAGTGGGACCGCAGGGCCCCATTTGGAGAAGGACCGCAAGCTATTTGTGTCGTCGAGTGAGACATCGAAAAGTAAACGTACGAGAGTGGCGCGCCGCGAGAGCCTACACGGTTCACCGCGCATTCCGCAGCTTCGGTCACGAAAGAAATCCCAAAAAAAAAGAATATAAAAAAATACGAAAACACGTGACAACGAGGAAAATCGAGAAGCTCGATGAGACCCTCGAGTACTTGGTTTAGTCTACGAGCGAAGGCGCAGACTAATTTGTCGATCCCGCAGGGTCGAGAGGCGTGCGGAGAGTTTTGAGGCTTATGAGAGATTAATCGACTCGGGAGAACAATTGCGGGCTGCGCCGTAGATCGTGTCGGGACAATGAGTTAGCCCACTCGCTGTACGGTATATCCGGACGGAGTTGGGTGATTCTAAAACCGGTACCGTAAATTCACCGTGACTTTCCGACGTTGGGAGCAATTATGGCGAAAGGAACGGGGGCATAGATCGGCGAAGCATCGTTTTCTTCGTTGCGAACAATTTCTATTCCGAAAGATTTGCATTTTCGAGGCTTTGCTTTTCACTCGCGCGCTCCCGCCCTCCGTCCGTCTCTCTGCGTGTCCCTCATGGTCTCTCGAGCCGAACCGCGGCGATTTACGGGAGCCCGGTGGCCCGTGCTTCACAATCAAATATGTAAATCGTTGCGAGGGCCCCGATATTTGTCGGACGAGAGAACGAGGCAGAGGGCCACGCGTTCTGCCCGCCACTGTCCGCTGTACACACGTATCTCTGTGCAGCTACCGAAGTGCACTCCCGCGACCACCCAACCTCCCCGGCGTTCTGATAGATCACGAACGAACTCCGAAGCGCACCGGCACGAGCGACCGAGACTTCCAATCGGAGCTGATAGAAGGAATTATGGATACGATACGAATAAATTACGAGTCGCCGTATGTACATTAGAATTTTTTTTTATTTCTTTAGCTACTTATCGTAATTTGCATATATGCGGTTGCGACCATACTTTAATTAATTATTAAGCGCTTTTAATATTTCAGTGCTGTTTCTTTTCTTTCTGCTTTGTTTTTATTATTACTACGCTTATATGTGCATCTTATTACGTTGTAAACTATTCTGGTCTGTTTTATCCTATGCTTTCTGTACTCACTTCACTTCGCTTTACTTTACTTTATGTACCGCCTATCTGTAATGCTTAACCTTATTTTTCGTTCGCTTATTTTAAAAAAATGATAATAAAGGAATTTTTTTTTTTTTATCGTTGAGAAAATAAGTGAACAGCAAGTGTTCCGATATCGCGAGCGCGTCCGGCGCAGAAGCTGATCCGCGTCGTTCGAGCAGCGCGCACGAGCGACTCCAAAAATTGGTTCCGATAAATCAATCTTTCCATGAAATTACGTGAAATCGTGCATCAAAGGAGAAATCCCGTGTGCTTCCGACTTGCGTATGATCGATCATCGAGAAAGTCGATCCCGTAACGGGGTATCGGTGTTACAATTTTTTTTATTCACATTTTAATTTTAATCTCATATGCGACTTAAGCGATAACAAATTGCTTGCTAATTTTCTACGCGCTTTCACTCGAAACCACATTTATCAGAATGGCGAACAGGGTTATTAAATACTGGAAAGACTATTCACACGCATTTGGTGCGGAACGGAAATTAATGCGATAATTGTACCACAATTATTGTAAATAAAACAAAAAGTGACCCGATTTCTTATATTCGATAATTTCCAACATTTCAAATTTTCATGCTCGCCATCTCAAACTTTTAAACAGACCATATCCTCGCCATTTAAAGATGTATCAATTTTTTCCAACATGTGTCATTCTCATTAGATCCAAAAATAAGCTGCGAGACTTGTCATCTCGGACGTCTCAATTTTTAGTCGTGGCTAACTTCTCTACGCCTCCTTAAGAGCATGGGAAACACGTTCTCAGTGTGTCTCTCTCGTTCCGCCGAGAGCGCCACTGATGCTATCTCTCTCATGATGCATAGTGTTTCACATGCTCTTAAAGGACACTTGTCTAGCGCAAAAGAAAGTACACGCAGCTGGTCGCTCGTCGTTTCTGGCTGTCAAGAGTTTAAAAAATCATTCCTACGACTAATCGAAATCGAGTAGGTGCTCATTCGGGACCTGATTGACGTTTCCGGGTTACGCCTAAAGCCTGTCCTCGCCTCCCCGTCACTCCGATGATAATCGCTCTTGACGCTCGTGTAACGCTCCTTGTGGGACTAACAATCGTCCCGCTGAATCAATTCGCATCGATGGGACGTATCTTGAGAGACTCGAGCGTTGAAATTAGTCAAAAGAGTGTGCCCGAAGTGTCGACTTCTTGATGTTTGACGTCTATTCGTCGGTAGGCAGAGTATCTGCTTCTGACGCCGGTGGCCTCATCGGCGATGCTGTCATGCTCGCTGACACACGTAACGTGGGTGTCGCCGTTGAGAGGTGATTCTGAGTGACAGAACTCCAGCCGCAGCGGCAGTGGCAGCAGCAGCATCAGCGAACCATCGATAGTTCGAGCTAAATTTAGTTGAACTCTCAACACGTCGGTGGTAAATTTACCGTCGTAGCAGTCGGGACATTAACGAGCTATCCGCGATTCCAGAACCGGCAGGATTCTATATTCGTAACGTTAAATCAACCGATCGACCGGAAACGAAATTCACCCGGAATGAAGAAAATCGCGACGACGGGACGGAGCAAGTAGGTCGAGCGATTTAATTTGATTCCGGGCAAAATTCGGCTAACCGACGAGACCAACTGCGACAGCGACGAGGCACTGTAGAACGTGCGGGTTTATGCAGCTGGGTATATGAAACCGGAAGGGACCAGAATAGCGAACTAAAGTGGATAATAGAGAGTTAACCGCGACAGTTAAAATTAGCGAGATTATTTCCGTGGAATGACCGAGGCGCGAAGTAAAACCGCGATATCCGTGTATAGAATGATTATACCGACGTAAACGGCGCTAGCTCGCGCGACGATTCCGGCATAACCCGACCACTCACCCCTAATCGTCGCTAAATCCTTGAGTACTAATAAAATTTATGCGGAATTCGCGAATGGTTTGGAGACCGCTAACCGAGTGGCCGCGGTGGCGAGGGCGTACGAAACCTTCGTATAATGTGAACATATATTGCGCTAACGTGACTATGTCCAAAAAAAAAAGAAGGATCTTGCAGATTTGAAATATTCACGTTGAAATTTTGAGGTAAATCGAGAGAGATGACCGAGCAATGAGCGAATTTCTCAATCCGAAGGATAATTGGCTTCGGTTGAGACTCATTATTTTGAGAGGTGAACCTTAAACTCAATAATGAAGAAAACTCAACATTACTTAACGAAAATGTATAACCTGCACGGATATAACTATATCCATGCGTCGGATTTTTCCTAGAAACAAGGGATGAAAAAAAACGCGAAAATCCTTATTTAATTGGCACTTGAAGAGGAGTTGCGAGTGGCCTCTTTCGCTTTAGCTCGGCTCTATGTATTTCCTTCAGACCCGAAGGAGTTCGCGTTCCAGCAGCGGCGATACCGCCAATCGCGACGATAGTAACCTATAGCGAGTGGGAGAGCATGAAGGGTCTCCGTGCCTTCGGGTACCTTCGAAAGGACCGGGGTCTTCGGGTGAAAAGCCGGCGCTGTCGGGTAACGACGGGAGAAAGGGGACCACGCCAGAAGTAGCAGGAAGGAACGCCAGCAGCATCAGGAGGAGCAAGCATCGGAAGCACTTTAGTCGGGCGGAGAAGGCGCGGGTGCGCGTGGAAGGCGCGAGATTAATGTGCCCCTTGGATGCACGGGCGGCGAGGAGAAGAGACTACCGCGGGGGACCGAGTGGCTTCTCGGCTCGAACGCCAAAGAGCTATTAGCTTCTTCGTTCGCGTATATATACACAGAGCGTACGGCCCAATAAAGTCAGCGTGCTGCGGAGCTGCCGCGCACTTTCTTCGGGATAGAAGATCCTGCTGGTACACATACAGAGGCTGATAGCCTTGCACCGGGTATGCGAGAGGGCACTCGCGCGACTACTCGGCAAACATTTTCTGTCGTTCGGTTTTTCCCACCGACCGGCCGATGTCGCGAACGATGTTCCGACCTCTTGTTTTATCGTCGGAGGAGAGACGGACACGAAGAGGAGGGAGGGAAAAGAGCGCCTGAACATATTTTTAATGTTTATGCACATAAAACGTATTGTTAATATGTATGAATTTAGAAATATTATTGATATTTATGGGTATTGAAAATATATTTAAGTAGAAGTAATACACGTAATTTATTAGCAATATGTTACAGTACTTATGGATCATTCAAGTATGTCACAAATGCCTTGGTGATTACGTGGATGTATGGTAACAATAACTGGTAACGAGCCGTCGCCCTCGGTCGTTCAGCTCGAGAGTTTCTTTGGCTTCTTTAGTTATCTATGATTTATGTAGAACAATATGAGTGTGGGTTAGTGTATGTGCAGCAGTGGGCTGGTTTTTAAGTTGAGTTTTCGTTGTACATTATTTGGAGGGTTTCGTGTATGGTGTGTGTAGGGTATTTATGCGTAGTGATTATGTGTGTTAATCGTTGGATGCACAGTGGTGCAATGTATTCTAAGTTTTCACATGCGAATCGCTGGGAATATATTTAATATTTCTTAAAAATGTGAATAACAATATGAATATAATAGTAATAATAAAGTTAATGTCGATTGGATACTCACAGATACGCACAGATACTGCGAGCGCGCGATCCTACATAACCACTAGTATATACATATATGTATATGTAAATGTACAAATATAATATTTGTCGTGATCCAAATCACGTCCCCTCAACGTAAAATAAGTTTCGAAACGAGACACACGATGTCCCGTGACTGTTACCGGATGCTCACTTGCGTGTGACCGTTCGACCGTCGACACTCATGAAAATTATCGTTTTTCGCACGCAAGTCTTTGGCTCTGAGCTCATGAGCGTGTTATTGAATTTTTTTTTTCATTCTCGTTAGGTTCAATCAAAAGTTACTTGTCCCGATGACTCGTAACTGCGGTACATCGTCTTTATCGGACGAGTGTCGATCGAGTATCATCGAGTTTACAATGGGCCCGTATTTAATCCCTCGATTATATGCACCGTAATATTATGCAGACACTCTTGAAGTGACATTGAACGATTGCAATAGAATTTTCATTATTTCGTTCTCAATGGACCGCGACCCTTTTAAACGATCTCGTCGCTCGTTCGACCTCGCGGCCTCGAGTATCGCGCGCTCATATTTCCACTCGAATAAAAATTACGTTAAACAGCGATGGGAGATCGATCATTCTCGCGTTCTCTTCTTCCCTCTCGATTTTTATCCGTAGACCGCGAAACTACAAAGTATACCTTGCGTGTGGCTATTATAAATCTGTGCGTCCATTCTTTTCTCGAGCGAGCTATCGTTTTCTTAAATTCTTTTCGGACCGGCGACGGGACCTTGCGAAAGCCTTTATCGCTCCAGATTGAAAAGTGGCCGAGGATTCCTCGGCGCAACCGGCCATACATCAGCCCCGGGCGTCGCGTATCTATCTGTACCAGCTCGTAACACCACCTGAATCATCTCCCGGCGACCGGAATTCGATCCGACATAAAGGTGTCTCGCGCGTACGGCATTTATTTCCCTCTTTCTTCCCCTCTCTCGTATATATCCCAGGGCTTTGCGAGAACGCCGCCACAATCACTCGCCGACTCGCTGAAGAGTACGCACGGTGGCGCGAGGAGGCGTTAATTTCCCGTCGGCATTCCGCAGTCCCCGGTGGTTCGACTACGTCGCTCAAATAATTTTTTTTTTTTTTTTTTTTTACGAGACCGCGAAATATTTTCGTGCAAGAAATCGTGAGAGACTCTTTCGTGTAATGAGTTTTCTGAAGATATGCATATGTATATAAATCCGTACGTCAAATTTGGCAGTTGTATTAGCGGTTTAATGGGCATAACTCGTCGAGGGAATGCGGCAAGGGACTATGCTTAATTTTTTACTACTGTGGAATTGCGACAGGCTTCTACGGAAGATGTAGTTGTTAAAAAAAAATATTGCTGGCTCGCAACAAATTAACTCAGACGCCGTAAGACCGAAGAAACGTCGTAAAGACTCGAGAAGCGTCTGACCACTGCGCTTGTATTTACGCGTCTCCTCGAAGGCCCGTCTCGAAACGAGTCTCGCCCCGACGGTCCTCGTTGACCGGAGAATTGACCGTAACACTGATAAAAAATATAATGAAAATACAAATTGAAAAATGTACCCTGTCCATAACGACAAAAATGATGGTCTCTCCTGGACATACCTTAGAATTTGCTTTCATTAGATATCGTGACTTTAGTATCCACAATAGCGCAGTTAAAAAAAATACGTATAAAATTAAATTAAATTATAAAAAATGTATATGGCATCTAAAAAGATCGTTAAAATGGATATTACATGTATCCGTCGTTATATATTCGGAAGGGTCGAACAGTGAATTACGATCGGTGATTCGCCCGTCTCGAAACGAGCCTCGCCCCGACGGTCCTCGTTGACCTGAGAATTCACCGTAACATTGATTTAAAAAAAAGAATGAAAATGCAAATTAAAAAATTTCCGCTGCCCATAACTTGTTGTTGTCTTGTCTCTCCCGGATATGTCTTAGAATTTGTTTGCATTAGATATTGCGACGTTTATATTCATAATAGCGCGATTGAAAAAATAGATAAGCGATTCAATTAAAGAAAAATTTATGGAGCTTCTAAAAAGATCGTTAAAATGGATATTATATATATTCGCTATACATTCGGAATTACGAATAGTGAATTACGATCGGAGATGCGCGATTGCCGAGGCTGTCTTGTATCGTACATTGAACTCTGTCATTCGAATAGTCATTGGAAGCTTATACACAGACATTAGCTGGATCTCGAGCACACTCTCGCATGCCTGTAGCGCTCTCACGTTTGCCCGCGAGTCGGCACGAGCCCTCTCGATCTCTGCTCGTAAAGGCTTTTCGGTCGCGTGAAGGTGCAGAAGATGGCGCGAAGTCGGCCTCCATTAACGGCAGGCCCCCGACGGTCACTGCAGACGCCGCGCGCCGTTAAGTGGTTGACAGGCCAATAAAGCTGACATCGTAAAATTTCATCGAGTTGAAGCATCCCGACGAGCCCGAATAGAACGGTTCTCGCGCTCCTCGCTTAAGGTTTCGATTATTATCATCTCTGTGCCGCAGCCTCTTCCCCATCGACTCGGAAATGGACCGCGGCTCCGGAGGGAAGCTTCTGATAGACACGCCGAAAATAATCGACGAGATTCCTTCCAAACCCGTCAATCACTGAGAATTTTTTTTTTTCTATTCTATCTTTCGGGCCCAAAGTTTAAGCTATTTAATTTTACCACCGCAATTTCTAGGCTTCACCTGACAATAGATTGATATTTAATTACATTAAATATTATGTCTTTTTAGAAAGGGGGCATCGCGGAGTGAGGGTTTGGATCGAGGGGGGATTCATGTGTCACTCAAATTTCTTTTATCAATTAGTCCCTATTCTAAGTAAGTTTTGGATACACTCGAAGAAAACGCGCCAAGCGCGCGCCCCACCAGAAGCAAAGTGTTTGTTTCAGTTTCAGTAAAATTATTCTTTTTTAATTACCATATAATAGTAATATCTATAGCCTACATAGAATCACCGCTTGACGGCGTAAGCGAGCTGCCGTTACATTTTCCGTCGGGTCGTAAAAATCCTCCGGATAGTACGATATACTCCGGGTTATCGCGAAAAATCTCGCGCGGCAAGTAAAACGAAGCCGTGCCGCTGGAGCCAGCGAGTCAGCTCGGCGCGACGATAAGTCCTTTTACCCTACATTTACGAGGAGCTCGATAGTATAAATCGCGCACGAGAGGCGCCTGATAATTTCGTCAAGTCCCAAAGTCGACGAGTTATACGAACTAAACTAGATCGCGACTGCACGGGGCGCCTTGTATATTCCCGCTATCTCATAATCCATCCAGAGCTATATATATATCACTCCAGTCCCGCCCGGTACATAAATGTCGATGGACATGCATAAACGCACGAATATATGTGAGAAAACGTTGCAAGAGCAGTATAATGTTACGCAGGCGATCTGTCGAACGGTATACGCAGCGGAGTAAAGCCGAGCTACAGAGCTGTCGGCGCTCCGGCACACCGAGCATATCCGTATAACATTTCAGACCCGCCGTCGTACTGCTGCAAAAATAATTACACGCAGCGAGTGGTCCACTAATTAAGATCTCGAAGGCGAGCTTCAAAGCGGTTTTTCTCAACGCGCACGCTTATGCGCATATGCCGTTTTACCCCCTATGTACTGCCGCGTTCTTCGGGGCGCACTCGGTGAGTATTTTCGCTTTGCATTCGCCGCCCGTGCCTACTTACTCCAGTAGACGACCCCGCCGACGCTGGCTGTTCCACTTTCTCGATTGGATACAATTTCTTACTCTCGGCATTATGTACCGTATTTCGGAGTATAATTAATCGTAATTTCACGAACTTTGATTGCGGGAAAGGATTGGGCACCCTCTTACACAGCTCATTTCTGGCGATTTATCAGTCACGTCATTGTTATTATTATTCTTATTATTACTAACGGTCATAATGCCTCGCGCACTCGCAGTATCTCTGTGAGTATTTTCGAGCATCCGTGTGAGTATGTGTGAGTATCTGTGACTATCCGTGCGAGTATCTGTGCGAGGGTCCGATGAACATGAACTTTATTATTATGATGATTATTTATTACTCAATGGATCGGAGAATGGGGCAGAACGGACCCGCGTCCTCCATTTCAGATGAGACTGTTTTTTATGTCCCGTAAACATTTAATAAAATAGTCCATTTTGGCCCGCTCTCCCCTAACACTGTCCCCTCACGTCACATTATGCTGGGCAGAGACCTATGTCGGTATACTTCAAATGTCTATTTCACTAATGAAAGAAAACTAATTTGTCAATTGAGAAATAGCCTCAACTACGCTGCTTCTAACAAGACGGAAACTCGGCGGTTCACTTTTTTTTCGTCGTTATGCAGCGCGGTCGCGGTTATACTGACGTAAAGACGAAAATCTTGAACGACGGAGGAGGAAGACGAGTGAGTCGCGTGGCCATGTGTCGCACGCCTGTCGCTGACAAATTTTATTAAAGGTCGAAAGGTAACGGCCGAGTGCAGCGGCAACAGCGGCGCAAGCTTGAGCAGTGCAGTGACAAATGACAGAGGAGCGGCAGACGACAGTGGCACACAAAGCATTGGTACTGGCCTGACTGTGGGAATGACCCGGCCGATACTAATGAGTTTCGGCTGTTTTCTACCTCTCTTCTTCCACCTTCTTCCTCCTCTTCCTCTCCGTTCCTCCTCCTTCGGACCTTCTAATTTCCGCAGATTGCAGGAACAACGAGCTAGCCAGCGTCAATGAAAAAACGAAATAACGAACCGGTCGCGCTCGCGGGGACGACGACGACTAGTCGCACTACGGAGATTAATGATCGACGAAAAAACAATTACTCCGTCCCATTTTTCGTTCTTTTCTTTTCCAGTATCGTATTTTTTTTTCACCCTCCGAAACGACTCGCGACCCTTCTCACGTCATCCCTCGAACAAATTATTGGTTTATTTTTTTACCCGCAATCGTCCCTTTACAAATCGTACTGCTTTTTCATGTAAAAAAAAAAAAAAAAAAAAAAACGATAGACGAACGCGCACGGAAGCTAATAATTCGTCATGTTTACCGGCGTTTCCAGCACCGGCACGCGTGTCATGGATAAAACAGGATGTTTTTTTTCCCGCGACAGAAATAAAAAAATTACAATTCGTGGAACACAATTTTCACCGTTCACCGGTGCCAACGAAAATCGCACGGTAAAAACGGTTTGTATATTTAACGAATGTTTCGCGTCCGTGAGTGTTCACATTTTTTCTTTCTTCTGAATTTACCATTTTTTGTGCCCATCAAAAAAATACGGTTCGTTGTTAAAAAAATAATACCGTAAAACTTCTAGGGAAAAATTAGGTAACATCTGGACCAAACATGTTTATTGCATGTACGAACCTTTTTTTAAATTTGTTTTACTGTGTATTAAAATAAATAGAATTTCCATTCGGCACACCCCCGAATCTGTTCTAGTCCGAGGATCCGATTTTTACCGGTCATTTTTTCGGGATGAGTAAAAAATGTGCAGATCATTGCCTGCATCGTTCCGAATCCATTAACGGAACGCGAACGATATAGTCGGTGCGCAATTGCGCACAGTGAATTTATCGGTGCGCGAGCATTCGCCAAAACTTTTCGTTCTTATCTGATTTCTCCATTGTGTTCGCGGACGCAGAAAGCGTCATAGACGGAAGTTGGTCGGTTCATCGCTTCCCGGACAACGGGCGAAACACGATCGACGATCATAATCTCTCGACGTGTGTAACGTCGAAGTTTCGTTCTGTTCGAAACCGCCCGCCCTCTCGCCGAACCGAATCATCTACACCGTCAAACAAATACAACTTTATGCGCGAATTGTGCGCACCGATCCGCGGATTATTTATCGCTTATCGCTGTTCATGTATACACATTTTATTATTTTCTCGCACTCATTTTCCGCACGGAGTTGAAATATCGCGGGTTTGCATCCGCCATAGAAATTCAAGCGTTCCGCGATCGATTATCTGTTTGGATTATCGATTCGTCGGAGATAAATTTTCTCTCTTTCCGTCTCGCGCTCCCCGCTGCTGGATTACCATTATTGCGCTTTAATGATCGCTCCCGTACAATATTGTACTGGCGTAATAGCTCCGGCCGTGCTTTATGCAGCTAAAATATATGTTTGTTCGTTTGTTTGTTTGCTTGCTTTTTTTTTTAACTATCCCAACGGGCGCGGGGGCGAGCCCGACTCGGAGCAGCATTTGCTCCTGTCTACGGCGCATTGTCGTTCTTGGAATAATTCTCGTTATCAGATCGTCCGTTATGTACCGCGAGGGCCCGCTTTATGGTTATCGAGATCAAGGCATTCTTCGCTCGAAGAAAATAGATAATCGACGAGAAGACTTACATGTATATACTATATGAATACGATATATATATAATCAAAGTGCAGATCGTAGTCAACAGTTACCTTCAGGTGAGGTACAGTTAGAGATGCGAGATCGTCAATCTATTCGCCAATTTACCGTCAATTCATGAAAAAAAATTCAGTCAAGGGACTGATCAAGCAAAAAAAAATGTGGCATGCATCGAAAAATATATCCATCATATACGATTTTATTTAGGATTATTTCTTTTCAAGGTAAAAAAAATAACTCTTCGGAAAAATCTGAAAAAATGCCCAAAAATATATTGTTTCCATATAAAAATGGTAAAGCGATAACCATAATCGACTGATGTTTTCTCCTCTTTTTTCAACAGTTTTTTTCTATTAGACAAAATTGAAGGTAAGGTCGGCCTAGTCCCACGCAAATCTTTTACAAAATTATATAAGACACAAGATTTTTCAGACTTTTTAATCGTGGCAATCAATAAGTTAATTTCTTCAATTATAAGTAATTGTTAATTTTAATAATTTAAATAAATAAACAATTTTAAAAAATATAATCAAAAAAATCTGAGTGCTTTTGAGAGTTATTAGTCTTTCACATTACAAGATGTAATGATGAATCCGCCCCATATATATTCGCCGCAAAAATTACATATTCCGAAATTGATTTATGCAAAACATGACTTGAAATATCCAATAATTTATATGCACACTGTACGAATCGTATAAAAATATCGAATTTAATATATCACGAATGTGCTTTTCGCATAAATTTAATTTCTGCGGACACATCGGTATCTCGGTTGACAAGCAAAATATGCTGCCCAGTTATTCACTAAGAGATTTACTCGCCGCTCAATGAGAATTAACCGAGTTATTAAAATTTCGCCAACTGAGCGCGAAATTTTTTTACGTGTGTTCTATCGTGATGATCCCTCATCGCCGGCGCTATTGCCACCAGGGTTAATGCGTCCTCTCCGCAACTTCGGTAACTTTCGCGACGTTGAAAAATGGCTGCATTTTTTCACGCGTTGACATCGCCGCGAGGCAATATTCCGCGGATATGTGCCTAGTATCGCGGTATCTCCGACCTCCCTTTTATTTCGGCGCACATTCACCAGTTTCGGGTAGCGTCATCCGGAAAGCCTTACACTCGACGAGGACCACGAGCGAGAAACCGCGGTAGCAATAAATTTGAGGTTTCTCTCTGTCCCTCCGCCCCCGAACGATCCGCGAGACGACCTTGCCTAACTTAAGCCGGCTTTAACAAACCTCCTCTCTTGCCATAGTAGGAATATAGGTGGTCTCTAATACGTTGTACAGCTTCCCCGTTGAATATCTCTCCTCTCTCGGCTGGATTTGGCGACGCTCCAACCAGCGAGCCGGGGTACATACGGGGTACTCGCAGAGAGTGAGAGCCTGCGAGACTCCCTCGCGTTCGTTACATTGTGCGGAAAATGGGTCGACAGTAATTGCAACGCTATCAGCCAAGGGGCGAGTCTCCTCGGTCTTTATTCCTATCTTTTGTCAACGATTTATCAGTCTCCCGCCTCCCGTTTCTCGATTAAATTAACCCATTCGCGCAAAATCTTAGCCGTATCATTATTATTGCCATATCTTATCGTCGTGCTCCCCGTAAGTCTTTGATTTCTCAATCGCTTCTCTCGATTATGGCTCAAACAAATTGCTTCGAAGAATTAAAAAAAAACGTTTCAGCGCTAAATCTGAACTGAGCAATAATTATTGCCATGGCTTATCGTGCATCCCGTAAATCTTGAATTTCTCAATCGCTTATCTCGACTATGGCCCAAACAAATCACTTTAAACTATAAAAAAAATGAAAGAAGAAAATAAGCTTTCTCTATGCGGAAGCAAAACGCATGCAACATTTTTAGATATTTGGATATACAAAACAAGAAGACAGAACTAGTTCGAATTTGGACGTTTCACTTTATAATGCGAACTTTATAACACGTTTTTCTCCAGTGTACCTCGCCGATTTCTGATTATCGAACATCACGAACAATGTGTCGATGAATTTCAATTTTGGCCGCGCTATCCGTAAACCGCTCCGGCCACTACCTCGATTATAATTGCAATAAACTATTTTTATCCATCTTCGATTATTCGATAAATTTCCACCCTAGAAATTATCGCTCTTGCATACCAAATCCGTACCGCACGGCGTACGAAAATTATCCGTTAATCAATATCATATTAAACCTTGCAATTTTTGTTTGTTCCAGGTAAGCCTTCGCCGATCGTATTCAACCCCATCGACATCCGTCGATAGCGAACCGCCACCGCATTATCGGTGAGTCCGTTCCGGTCGCCGTGCATCGGAGTTTCGACTGCCCTATTTTTTCCCGCCCGCTCCTGCCAACCTCGCACACTGTCACACGACAGTGCAAACCCCCTGCGATCGCAGAATCGATCTCTTATCGGGACCAAAACTGCAAATCGCCTTCGTGCGATCGAGCCTCCCGCGATTAGGCTCGTGTGTCACGACAGATAAAGACTCTAACAAATCGGCCGGGCCCGTTGATGCCAGGCTCGTGCTCTTTCTTATCTAAACACCCGTGGAAAATTGTGGCGATCTTCCCCGCGTCGGCCGCCTGGATGCTGGTACCGCGCATCTGCCCGAGAGAGATCGCGCAATGTTCGAAATGAGAACACTCGAAGTCGGCGATCGGGGCTTAGGTGGGGCCGGAACGACGTCGATGTAATTTATAAGCGGCTTCGCTCGACGAAAGATAACGTCCGGGCTGGGGTCTCCGCGAACGTACGGTGAACCAGCATTCGCGCCAACCCCCGACAACCCCCTGCGCATGCGCCTTGGATCAGGCGCCAATTACGTCACGGCGAGGGAGAACCGGTCACGTGTCAAGTGTTGGGATAGATTACGTTCGTTGGCCTCTGATACGGGGGACCGAGTGAGAGATTTCATGGGAGCCGAAGCCGCGAACGGTGTTTCCGTCTATTCTCTCCACCTCCCGAGCGAGAACTCTGCGGATGCAGCCTCAGCTTCGGATTTCGTACTTTGGCTCTCTCTCTCGCTCTCTCCCTCTGTCTCGGTCGGCGATGTGTGTTGCCAATCCCGACGATCCTGATCCTCCCCGGGCACTCCCACAGCGAACCTGCACCTGGATCGATTCTCATCCTTTGAGACAGACCACTGGCTGGCGGCCGGGGACGTTGGGATGTACGGCAGAGTGTGCATACGTAAAGTCCCTGTCGGCCCCTCTCCCGGCCGATAAGTCCGCCGCAATGCCAATTACATCGACTGAGATTTGCACCCGGTGACGATGCAACTAGCCAAACTGGTCCGACGAGATCGCGCCGGATAAGCGTGTACGCACAGAGTCGCATCCATATACGAGAATACCCGAGCGCACTGCGCGCGCGTGTGATCGCTACGAGAGGCTCGGAGACACATCGCGATCTTGATTATTATACACGGCCCCGGAGGAGTTTCAGGCGATACAATTTTTTTTTTTTTTTTTTTTTTGAACGGCGATAAATGAAAATATTTTTCGCTGAGTCCATTCGATTTTCAACTAAGCGATTCGAATCGTTTGTGGATATGGAATAATTGAACACCGTTTATCGCTTAGATATCGAGCGGTCGCTAATTGGAGGAGACTTCCTTGAGAGCTGGCTGGAATGGATTTTTTAAATAATAATTTCCGTAATTATAAAAATCGATGATGCATAAGTAAATGATAATAATGAAAAAAATTAATAATTCTGGTGCATCGCGATGAGAGAATTCACATTGAAATACAGAACGCTGTAATTACGCTCTGAAATATAATATCGCGGAGATATTGATGGACATTTTTTTTTAGTTCGTTTTTGAAACGCTCATTAATTATATGGGTTATTAATTGCATCCTCACAGAATTCCGAACCCACGAAGTTTTTATTTTCACCGCGTCCGATTGCAAAGTATAATAATAATGTTTTTCGATAATTAATACTGGACTCGTATTTTAAAGTCAGACTTTTGCGGGTCTCACGTATTCATTCACGTGTTCCGCGTTCAACTTCGTTCTGTCGAAATCCCAATTTGTTGGTAGAGCCTGAGTCGTAGCGTTAGTCAAGAGAATTTTCTGCCAGGTACGGCAACGAGGCGGAATTTTTAAACCATCATTTGCATAATTATAAAAATAAATAAATAAGTAAAATAATAATTGTGGGGCATCGCGATGAGGGAATCCACATGGTAATACAGAACGTTTTAATTGCGTTCTAAATTATAACATCACCGAAATATTTATGGAACATTTTTTAAAAACAGTACGCTCTCGAAACATTCACTAATTATGCGAATTATTAAGTGCATCCTCACAGATGTCCAAACCCAAGAAATGTTTATTTTCACCGCGTCCGACTGCACACTACGATAATGAATTTTTTTTCAATAATTAATACTCGACCCATAATTTTATAGCCAGACTTTCGTGGGTCCTCAGGTCATCATTTTAGTGTTCCGCTTTCAACTTCATTCGATCGAGATCCCAGTTTGTTGGTAGAAGCTCTCTCATAGCGTTGGTCAAGAGAATTTTCTGCCAGGCACGAGGACGAAGCGGACAACGAACCCCCTTTGCCTTTGTACATCGCTCGTGCAAAGCGTACACACGAGATAACTCTCGTAGCAAGCTGCGGCATCGGAGACGCGATGGCTCTCGTCCGGGCATTTACTATCGCCGGTCCCCGCCTCGAAGCCGGCGATCCTCCATTTATCCTCTTCGTAATCCGTGCAAATCACGGATATTAATTCGCAGATGAAACGTCATTTCTCGGGACGCCAGGAGACTCGCCAACCCATGTGCGTACAAGATACATGTAGCAGTTACACTATTTACAGGCCCATCGCATAGCGGCCAATTAAAAGCTCCGCGGGCGTTTTCCAACTGTCGGATTAATTCCGGGCACAGCACGGAATCCCCGTATCACTCTTTCCTTCCTTCCCTCATTTTCGATTCATCTCGCTCAGAAATTATTTCGCCGACCATTGCACATTCACCCTTTCCCTCTTCGGGCCCGATCGCCCCCCTCCCAAAATTCTCATTGCCTTCCCGCGACTTTCATGCACTGCAGTCTCTCATCCCGTATATATCTCCTTGATTTTTCATATATCACCGGATTAAACATGGCGCTCGGCTCAAAGGGTTGGCGACAAAGCATCCCCCCCATCTCTTTCCTCCACCTCTATCTATATATTATACCTTACTTTCTTTCCTCCATTAAACGCTGTGGCCGAACTGCGAACGCTGTGGCTCGCTCTCCCGCCGACGCATCTCTTCCCGCTCGGCCTCTTCGCCCGTGGCTCTCGTCAATCCGGAGGGAAAGATCGCCAAGCTCCCGGGAACGGGTGAGTCGCGAAAAGCTGCGCGCCCCAGAGGGAGATGGTAAGATAGCGACACAGAGAGTGAAGAAACGCCGACGTAAAACACGCTACTCTTTCCGTCCTCCTCGCGCAAAACAGCCTTACGGCCCCTCGCTTTGCTTGCTTTGAACATCCTGAGCTCCTTTTCATTCCGCCGAGAGAGGAATTCATTCCTGGCGGTGAACGACAGTGAGGCTGGGCGGGAGGAACGGGGCCGAGCAAAAGGACACTGGATAACGGCGAGAACCAAGGGGGCACCAGCGAGGCGAAAAAAAAGGTCGAAGGAAAAAATGCCGAGTGTTTCGCGATGCAATTTCGGCCCCGAGGGCAGCAACGTTCTCGCTCCCTTTCACAATCTTCCGTGACGCGACGGCTCTTCGATGCTCCCTACAGCCGAACGTTTCCGTCGCGAGGAAACCAAGCGACGGAAAAAAAAAACAATAATTAAAAGAATAAGAATTCGTAAATTTTCGGTTTTTTTTTCTCCACCATTCTTGCCTCCACCGCCGTTCGCCGCCCAATCTTCCGACAGCCGACTCCCGAAGAGCCGCCCAACAATCGGGGAATTACAATTCCGGACGATGATAAATGGAATAATAAATCGCCATCGTAAAATCCCCAGGTGGATTAATTATCGGTGCGCAAACTTTCGTGAGGACGGTCCCACGAGCCGCCCCCGTTGAATTATCGCTGACGAACAAATTTTCGGCCGATAATACGAGCGATAACAACGATACGCGGGCGAGAAGCCCGCGAGAGCCGCGGATATAGTTTTGCGGCTCGGGCACGCTGCGGCACAGCCACGGCGATGATAATAACGATGATAATAACGATAATAATACATCGTAGTCCGTTAATGGACGACACGAAAGCCCGGCAGAGCTCAGGGCGCACCCGGAACGGCGTTACCACCGACTTTCTCTGAACAGAGGAAAGGGTTGGGTTGTAGCTTGTTGGTCCGTCATGCCTCGTTGTGTAAGTCAACTTTCGCACATACGCTCACACGGGCGCGGGTCGGGCATGCGCCCGTGTGGCAAATGCACTTTGCAGTTTGCACAGTGGCGGATGGGAAATTCTCCCTGGCCGAGGGAAGCGCTAGCTGCGGAGCTGGAGCAGGACGAGTCGTCTATCCGTTCGGTTCGTCCGGCGAGGCTACCGGTATTAGTTAGCGGTGGCTCCGGCGAACCCGGCAGCCGAAGCAGGTAATGCCGTGGGTGGACAGTGGTGCAGCCTCTCGGCAGCGGGGGAGGCGAGAGAGGGAGCGTGCGCGCATATCTGGACGTCGGGAGAGGAGAGAGAGAAACCCTCGGGCATTTGCATTGAATACCTACTCCCTTACCTACTCCCGTTGCCGGGTCTGCCGTTGCGACTACTACTAGAACTTCTGTCCCACAGGATATATGTACACGCCGCACGCAGTGGATGCAGCCTGAGCCGAGGCTGCTCCTGACTGGCTGCTTGTTGCTGCACCCGGTGCCTTGTACCATTGTGTTTATTTATGGACTTTAATTATATCAAATATGGTGTGGGAGAGAGCCGGGGCGCGTCGTGTATAATAGCCATCGTTGTACGTACGTGTAACGTATATATGAGCAACAGTTACGAGGTAGCTCCGCGGAATAGCGCCGAGGACCGTTCTCCTGCGTGCCGGCGGGAGCGTCCGGCTCTTCATGGGCGCTGAGACGAAGCGACGGCGCATTCGCACGCGGAGGGAAACCCCTGTACGCTCCGGGAGAGGACTCGGTGCCGTACGAGTCTAATGTCGAATGTTGCCGAAGTGATTTTTTTTTCTGCGTGTATCGTACATCGTTCATTTGAGCGTCGTTTGCGATGCCGGAACAGGGATTCCAGAAATTGATACGAAATTAATGCATAGCCGATAGCTTCCTGCTTTCTTTGGTTCAGTGTCGTGAGCGAGGGATCGACAGGTCACGGGCGAAAGGTTTTAAAAAATGCTGCAACGATAAAACAATGCGGTTGAATCGACTAAAGGTTCGGGCAGGGGGCTTCGAATAAGTATTTAATTGGTGGAACAAAATATTTTAATACCTCGGAGATATTTCGGTGAAATTATCGAAAAAAATTGTTGAACTATATATAAAATATCAATATTTTAGCTTTACCAACACGATGTTTATTTGAACGTCCCTGTCCGAGTGTTTAGTTGATTCAATCGTATTTTTTTTACCTGTCTGACAAGAAATCTTGGCGAATATAGGAAAGAGGAAGCAACGCGATGCAGCGGACCGTTCGAGCGTCGAGCTTAATTACCGAAGTCGCTGGCGCAATGAAACTATTCTGTTAATCGCATTAACCGTGCCGTCTCATTAAAAGGCCAGGAGTCAGCGAGAGGATTCGTCCCCGTGCACGCAGCTGCAGTGAGAGAAAGGTAACGAAAATAAAAGATTCCCGTCGACGGATCGAGCCCGAGAGCGGAGTCGCGCACGCCCGCTAAACCTTAAAAGGATAACGCAACTTGGCCGGTAACGCGGGCATGTGCTCCTTTATCTCGAAGTATATCGAGAGAGTTAGAGGCCGCGTTTCTCGCGGGGCCTTCGCGCAGCTTCTCCTTGTTCAGCGCGAGAAGTAGCCTCCTCGCAGCTATTGCTGCTCCTGCTTCGCCTCCTACTCCTTCCTCTTCTTCTTCCTCTTTGTCGCCACCGAGCGCCGGGGCGCGGGATGCAAATGTCGGCGTTAAATCCGCGCCCCTTTTGTCCGAACGCGGTATTTCCGTACGCGGTGAACAATACACAATGCACCGAGTGCACACAAGCCGCACCAGCAAAAGCAATGTATCCCGCTATAATAGGTGGACGGTAAGATCGAATCATTGAAAATATACGAACGTTCGTTATTTTTTTTTACTTCCGGTAAAATCGAAGGAGAGAGGAAAAGTTAATATTGATCGTACGCCAATGACTCGGGGAGGGATCGGATCATCTCTGGATATAGCGTGTATATCAAGAAGGTCCCCGAATTCGAGCTGTTTTTCTCCCCCCCCCCCCCCCCCACTTTGCGGTCCAAGTAAATAACCCGCTATAATAAGTGGACGGTAAGATCGAATCATTGGAAATATACGAACGTTCGTTTTTTTTTTTTTTTTTACTTCCGGTAAAATCGAAGGAGCGAGAGAAAGTTAATATTGATTGTACGTTAATGACTCCGGTAGAGATCGGATCATCTCCATATACATAAGGATGCGTGTATACTAATAAAAGTCGCCGAATTCGAGCAGTTTTTCCTCGCACCCCGCTCGCGATCCAAGCAAAAATAACCTGCTATAGTAGGTGGACGGTAAGATCGAATCATTGAAATTATACGAACGTTCGTTTTTTTTTTACTTCCAATAATATCGAGAAAATATTAATATTGATGGTACGCCAAAGAGACGTATATAGCAATGACATTCCTCGAGTCCGAGCTGCGTTTTCTTGCGCCCCGCTTGCACTCCAGCAAAAATAACCTGCTGGTAAAACATTCAACGCGCCCTCTTCCCATCTTTGAATCCGACATCGGCATCGAAACGAAACGCAGATCTCGGGTCGCTAACGATATGCGCCAGTGTGTCTTTCCTCTTTGTATCCTCCTTCGTCAATGCTTTCACGGGAGAGAGGGGAGGGGGTGGTAAACAGAGGTTTCTGAAAAGCCTTTGCATCTTTCAGAGGCTCGAATAAGCAATCACGAAGGCGTTCGCAGCCCTCGGGGCACCGCAGAGCCCACTGACCCTTCCCGGCACAAACATACTCGAGGAAATACCTGGCTCCGTGTGTGCCGAGCAACCCCTTCGGAATGGACGTACATCTTCCACAAAGCGAAACTGCTGAATAATCCAGTCGAACCTGCGACTCTCGCCCCCGACGCATCGGCACATACTCGACTCCTTTTTTTTCCACCCCCTTTTCCGAATCTTAAATTGCCGCGTGCTGTGCGGCATGAGTTGTATGCATCGCGAAGGGGGATGCGAGGAACCGGGTGTGCCCGACGCACGGAGCGAAGACCACTCGGTCGAGATTTTTATTGTTTCGGGACGGAGAATTGTTCGCCGCTGGTGGTGTGTCTGTCCGTGTGGGCGCGCCTGTGCCAGAGGCGAAAGCGTCAGGAAGGTCCTTCAATTCTGGAAAGGAGCGAAAGCGAAGTATGAAGAGGGTGCGTCGTAGGACGGTGTCGCATCGTGCGGATTGTTTCGACGAAACGAAACGGGGAAAACCCCCCGTCCGACCAGCCGTCGACCGACGGCTTCGAGATGTCCCGTCAACCCTTCTTCACTGGCAGTGGAGAACGAGAGGAGGAACGTATATGCGCGCGTACGAGCTTTCGGCTCTCTCATTAGTCGAGGGACCTGGTGGGAAAATACATATCTGCAGCATTGGCAGGGGGGACCAGGAAAGAAAAAAATAAAAGGGTGGGCGGCGTGTCGAGTGAGCTAGGCCAAGAGGGCTCTTCAATCCTTTCGCTCCAGATCCACCGTTTGTTAATTGGAGGTCGTTTCCTAACGCACTGTGCGCAACTGCCATGACGGATGTTACACGCACGTATGGAGAACGCGCGTATGCCTCGACGACGGGAGGGTCGACGGGCGGTTTTTACTGCTTTATCGGCGAAGAGGTCGTTTGCCAGGACGCGTTCTCGCTGAGGGTGTGCGAGGCCCGATTAGGCGCTTCGGGTACGAAAAGCAGACGAAGAAGGCGAAGGAAACTGGATGCATTGCGAACTTATTCTGTATATAGTTATTTTTTAAGAATTGGGAGGCACACTAACCTTAATTCTGGACGATGTGAAAAGATCTGCTTTAAGGAAATGGACCAGGACTTAACGAAGAGGAATGACCCAATAGTTAATTAGTCCAAACCATTTTTATTAAAAAAATGGTTTGACCCAATTAACCGGAGAGGGTCGGAGAGGGTCACGAACTCATTCTCTATGTATTTTTTTTTTTTATAATTGCAAGGCACACTACCCTTAAGCCTTGACGACCTGAATAGAGCTGCTTTAGAGGAACAGACCACGAATTAACGAAGAGGAATGACCCAATAGTTAATTGGTCCACATCATTTCTGTAAAAGAAAAATGGATTGTCCCAATTAACCGGTGAAGGTCGGCAATAAAGCTCAGTGCGTAAAAGAGCAATGGACAATGAACCTTTCTCCCGGCAATAAACAATTTATTAAATATAAAAGATGAAGACGTTCGGTTTCGTTGATCGAAGAAAACGAGTCCTGGGAGATCCGAAAAGCGGACACGAAGCACTAAAGCCGAGCGAGGGGGTCACGTTTGAATGATAGAGTGCTAATTAAACTCTTAGTTTGACCAGTCACGTGCGCGGGTCACACGAACGGTGCGGGGTGGAAAGGGGAGATATCACACTCTGTGAAAAGCTCCGGGACCTCGACTAGGGGGCATCGCACCCGGGCTAAAAGCCACGAGATAAATTGTCAGGGCAATTCGCCACTTCCGATATCAGCCGCTGGGCGAGTTTTTCCTTCGCCCGGATCGCCGGCGACAAGGATCGCGCTGTGCTAACGATGATGAAACAAGTACAGCGCGGGGGTCGCTGGGACTTTCACGGAGGGTCGGATGAGTCACGACCGGGGTAACTGTGCTCCTGTCGGAGCCAAACCCCGGTCCAGAGTCAGAGATAAGACGAAAAATGAAGAAAGCCGTACGTCCTATCGCTTGCAACGACGATAACTGTGCAACAACGGCGACTCCATACACTTGCCTTTTGTTTTCGTTCATTTCGCCGCCAGTCGCATCGGCACCGAAACCACTTCCATGCCGCGGCTACGAGTAGTCCTGAGACTCGTCGGTCGTCGATTTTCCGTGCTCCACTTTGCCGGAGATATATCCGCGTGCTAGCTGGTATTAATGGATAGAGTGTATGAGTGCAGTGCCCCGATGCACATTACCGGTGACACTTTTGGCACAGCTGCTTGGCATTCACCGGAGTAGCGCTGATCTGTCCCTCGAACTCCTCCGGTCTATACCCGATAGGGCAATGACCCCTGGAACAATGCTGCTCTGAAACTCGAATTCTGGACGAATAAAGTGAACCGGCGAGTATTTCACCTCGCAAGGATTCTTCGGGTATTCATATTTTTAAATTGTTAGTAGTAGTAAAAGAGATTTATTGGATATGTTTAATATTTATACAGGTATCTTCTTATACTAGTTTTATTCCTAATGATAATTATACACCTTGGCGAAGAGCCATTGACCTGAGTCCCTCAGCCCTTTTATTATTATTATTATCATTATTATTATTTATTTAGCCATTTTTGCCTTTCATGCCTTGAGAATAGGTCAACAAACGAATGCCGTTTGCACAGTTTTTTTGTATGTGGATACAATATGATTGCATCGAAAATTATAAGATCGTATATGCAAGGGTCAGTACGATATGCCACGTGGCCATATTCCCCGCAATTTCCGGGTGATATGGTCAGTAAAAGCGTTTTATTTTTAGCTTTGCGTCTGAAACATTTGTCGGAGGTAATTGATGACTTTCTGTAGTTCATGTAGACAACATAAAATATACTAAAGCATGTTTTGTGCGATCCGTCTATGCGATTACTATGGCCATATCATCCGTAGTGTCCGAGTGATATGGCCGATCGCAAATATTTATTTATTGCGCTGCAATTAAATCGCACAGCGAAAATATCGAAAGTCCTGAGTGGATTACTCGCGTTAAAGATTTTTTAACGTTAAACCTGAAGTTTTCGTTGTTTAAAACATCATGGCCATATCAACCCTACTTACCCTATAACATACGTTTTTTACACATACTCTGTACAAGCTTTGGTTTTGTTGGTGATTACATTTTGACTTAATGTCTAGGTTTGTCATTCATTCCTTTTCGCGTATTCGTTCCACAACGAAAAGTTTGATTTACTTTGCATAACAGTAATGCCGATAAGTTATTAAGATAGCAATAAAAATTAAGACTGTTTGACTAATAATAAGGATACTGTTTGTTTTTTCATTTAAAATGAATTGATCGATTTTTTTATAAAAGAAATCAAAGAATGTAAATCTTAAACAAATTAGTAAAGACAATAGAGACGATGAGCATTAATGGATTTTCGTTATGGTCGCGTAACTTTGTCGTGTAAAATGTATACATTTACAAATTTGTATATCCAAATGTATACATTCTTAGGCGAAGAACGACGCTGCGATACAGCGGGCGCGCGATGGAAATCGGATTCCTTTGATAGATGAAAGAAGAAAGTTTTTTCGCCATAATATCGGGCGCGAGTCTCGCCTAGCCGTATCGAGGGCTCCTCTCAATCTCTCGGGTATCGAAACGGAACGCTGAATCTTCGACGTTCACTTCCGTTCTGCCGCTGCATCCCTTGCCTTTAGTTTGTCTTCTCTACGACGGCGCATCGACTAATACCATTAAACACGTAACGAGAAAGGCGGCCGCGCGCCGGAAAGGCCAAGGAAGGTTGAGCCCATCCTTCCTTCACTCCGCCTCGGGCTCCGTCCGGTACGAAAAAAAAGTTTCTAAAAGTAAAAAAAAAAACCGTCTTAAAAGGCAAGTTTTACAAAGGTGTTTTTTTTACTGTCACGTAGCGCACGAGCACAGTACGGATACATTTAGTGTCTATAGCTACGTACATCTTTACGCGAACCTTTTTTGCACACTCTGTCGCCAAATTTCGGTGTCCCGGGATAAATTCGGTTAAGCTTGTATTTTCCTTAAACTGGTTCATACTCGGTGGAAAAAAAGTTTGTACTTTTTACAACAACTTATTTTCCAAAAAGGTTCACCATTTTTTTTTTTACCGATTGCACGATCCAGCTCTAGTTTTACAAATAAAAGTACAAACTAAAATTGCAAACGAGACGGGAAATAAAAGGACAGGTTTATGTATTCAAACCTGATCAAACGAGAGTTGCCGCTTAATTAACAAAATTATTTTTACGAAACTTGCTACTCCGATTTTACGATTTTTTTTTGTTTTGTTTACTGTGTAGGGTAAAAGTGGTGAATATGGACCACCCCAGCGTGCTCTGATGGGAAAGGCGATCGAATCGACCGAAGATTTGGGCAAGGACGTCCAAATAAATATTTCGTTGGCCAAACAAAATATTTTAATCCCTCAAAAATATTTTAGTGACATAATCAAAAAAAATACTTTTACTAGCAAATCTTTTATCTGTGACAACAGAATATCTATTTGAGCATCCCCGCCCGAATCTGTAGTTGATTCAACTGTATTTTATTATCAGTCTGGCTTTTCCACTTTAAATCGAAACGAAGTTATATTATTTATTTTTTTAATCCGAATATTCCGAAACAATATTTTGTCAGACCACTAATCATTCGACCGGACGAGTTTTTCGCACGATACGCAATGCGCGCATGGCAGTTGATTTTAGACAAAGTCCCGGGGCGTAATTTTTGAGTCACTCGTTCGCAAAAAAGTGCACGCTCTATCGCTGTCTGCATATAAACATACGAATGAATACAGCGACAGAACGTATACGTTTTACAAACGAGTGATTCAAAAATAACCCCTCTGTACGTTATTGCATCTCACGCCGCAGCGTCCGCGAGCGAGTTCGAGATAAGCACGCGGTAGCGTTCGACGATTGAAAAATCTAATACGAACACGCGTACACTTACCGGTATCGAGGCCGGGCATGAGCGCAGCGAGTGTACGGAAACGCCTCGTCGTGTGTCGTTTGCTCGACGGTGTGCGACCACAGAATTTATGCGATAACTCCGTACATATTCGCGTAACGCACCGACTCGCTCTCGCCGTCCCGTACAAAACGATCTCGCTTTCCGCGAAACATTTTAGGCCCATATTTTCTCGCGGCCACTAAGTTACGCCGAGGCCTTAACGCGCTCGGCAATTCCCATTCGCCATGCTCTCTATACTATGTACGCGATAAAGCCCCGCCGTATCTCTCGGAGTCAATAAATTCAACGGGCGGAGTCAACTCGCCGATTGGCGCTGCTCCCGATGTACTTGGAATCGAGATAAATAAAAAAAATATTAAAAAATACAAAAATCGAGAGCAATAAAAAAAGAAAAAGAAAAAAAAATGGTACAGAAATCTTATTGAAAAGATCGCGAGCCGAGAAGCGAGAAATCGTTGTCACGCGATCGCGAAGTAAGTCGTGCGAGCCGCGTGACGTGGCCGTAGCGACGAAGTTCCGCCTATAGCTGTAGCGGGCGCTGTTCGCCACACAGAGATTTGAAGTACGAGCAATAAACTCTCGCTGTACCTGCAGTATTTACACTGCAGGTATATTTGTACGGGAACACCGTGCACGGAGAGCAAAGAGTGACGTGGTTTTTTTTCTTTTTTAATCTTTTTTGGAATAATAAAATAACGAAATAAAAAGAAACAAGAAAAAAGACGTGTGCGCACGCTCTGCCGTCGGGCAAAGTGCCTCGCGGTTAATATCTTCGTTCGGAATGCCTCGTCGACTCGAGAAACGGTTTAGCATCGTCGCCGTTTTAATTAGCCAGATGCCTAGACGATGTCACCGTGCCTACGGTGCATTAAGGTGATGTGTTCGCGGTTTCAGCATGTACACGGCGCCTTATTCGCTTCGGCGATACAATACCGGCACGTTATGGTTAGCCGAGAACGATATTGTTACATGGCACAACCGAGATCTCTGAACGATGATTGTACAGAGCTTACTCACAGTATTATTATTACGAGCACACGCCATCGGGCCGCGAAAGCTCGAATCCCTCGTATTCGCTGCCTCGGCCAAATTGCTTAACCATTAACTCTGGAATGTATCTCGATAATAATTATTTTTCACTCGTTCATGTATTGTAACGAGGATTTTTTTTTCCTCGACTTTTACGTAATATCTCAGTTTGCGATAAGAATGTAAAGAAAACGAAGTGGAGCTTGTATAAAGAAATATATCAGAGATCATGAGAGATAACAACCCTCCAAATTGGATTATGTGCTTTGAAATAAAAATGAATTACAGTTCTTGTTACCGACCGGGCCCGAGTCGATCAAGAAAATTCGATTTTCCCATCACTGCGGACCACGTATCTGGGGCCGCCAATTATTTTCTCAATTGTGTTATTTTTTTTTTTTTAAGAAAAGATTCCAATGAACCCCGCACCGCACACGAGTGGACCATTTGATTGCTTAACCGTTGACACTGAAATGTATCTCGATAATAATTATTTTTTCGAGAATTATTAACGAAAAAAAAAGTTTTTTTTCTCCACTTTAACGTAATACCTCAGCTTGCGATAAGAACACAATAAAAACGAAACGGAGTTTGAATCAAGAAATCCAGACCCCTATCAAACATAACAACCCTCTAAACTGAATTACGTTTTTAAGAAATGGATTGCAGTTTTTATCACCGACCGGACCTGGGGAATTCCACTTCCGGTCAAGAAAGTGGAATTTCCTCCCAACCCGCCAATTGTCGTCTCAATTACTTAATATATTTTCTGCAACTTAAAGATTCCAACGATCCCCCGTTACCGTACGAGTGGTTTGCCGCGGAGCGTGTACACAGTCGCGCAAACTTTGGCGAGGGTCGAACGGAGTACAAATACTCCCGAACGTCTTAGTAAACCCGCGCACTGACGATCTTCTCCGAAATTCCCCCGTACACATTATGTACATACTGAACGTAGCCGTAGCGCTCTAGCCGATTCGCGATTCCGGTCCCGGTTAGTTGATCTTGCTAACCCAATAACGCCAAGGGTGTTTTTGAGATAGAAGGGAACAGGGGCCATGACACATCCTCGCCCGGGCGTGCGCGCGCACGCATACACACAAGCCATAACTTTGTTACGGTATTTGCAAGCATGAAAGCCAGGCTCCCCACCCCCTTAATGTCACTTTGCTGCACGCTGGCTCGAAGCCGTGTCCGCGTCTTCGCTCGTTGTGGCATCCAAACCTCAAAGTAAGCGAGGACCCTCGAGGGTTCCTCCGTCCTTGCGCGTCGAAGGGGGGTTGGGAAGCTTTCGGCGAGGGGGTTGCACTGGGCTAAGTAGTGTATCCCAGGCTCCTCGGTGGTTGAAGCTCGTGCCTAAGGCCTGACTCCTTGCTTCGCCGATATAGTCAGCGAAGAACCTCTCCGCAACGGCCCGCGCAGGACTGTCGATCGACATTAGCTAATTAGGGATCTCCTTGTACTCGCGGTTGCTGTTACAAGGAAAACGGCGTGAAGTTGCGCGACCAGCGGGGATTGCTCAACGCGAGGAAATCTTCGTGACCGCGAAAAAGGCACGATTCGACCTCCTTCCTCAGCCTCGCGTCGAAGGGGGTTGGAAAGCTTTCGGCGAGGGGGCGCGCTGGCTAAGTAGTGTTTCCCAGACTGTTCGGTGGTTGAAGCTCGTGCCTACGGCCTGGCGAAGAACCTCTCCGCAACGACCCGCGGAGCGCTGTCGAGAGACATTAGCTAATTACGGGTCTTCTTGAACTTGCGGATACTGTTACAAGGAAAACCGCCCGAAGTTGCGCGAGCCGCGGACATTACTTCGGGCGACCAAATTTTCGTGACCGTGAAAGACGCACGAATCGCACTACGTCGTCAACCTCCCGCCGAAGAATCAAACATCGCGATACCGCCCGTTTCGCACTCTCGGCGATAATAACATACGAATTGCCCTTTCTCGGCCGCTAAGCAGCTTTAACGCAATAAACTATAATGAGATTCTCTCGTCGGGTATTCAACGACTTTCCGGACGGAGGGAAGTATGAACCTCGCGCGCACTTAATATGCTTTGATGCACGTTCTGCCGTACAGTCTTTTCTTCTTTTTTTTTCATTTCAATTCTTAATTCAGCACGAGGGACCGCCTCGACGACCACGAACATCGGGAGTATTATAGCTCGGTGCGCACGACAAGTTCGCTAACAATGTTTGCTCGTTGTGAACCACCGGATCGGTCACTCCTCCCCGCAAACTCTTTCGCGTCTCTCGCGGTGGCTATCGTGTCAAAACGGGATCGCGTGCCGACGCGCGAGCTCCGCGACCCGGCACCGCTATGGGGCATAAATAAGCTCCACTTACACAACTATAGCCAATTCCTATGTAAATGCGGCCCGGCCAGTTTCCCTCCCGAGAACTACCGACAGCCTAGATAATTCCGCGACACTAATTTTAGAACGGTTTGAAGGCGTACGGCAGGTAACTTTCGTATACCTATAATTTCCACCCTTCTTTTTTTCTCCTAAAGCCCGGCCTATCTCGACTTCCTGCACGACCCCTATCAAACTGTTCTTCCGAATGCTCTCTACAACGACGACGTCATTCGCACCCGGTAAATCCATGTTCGCGACGCAGAGGTGAACGCGAAAAAAAAAGTCGCGGAGTAATTTTGCAAATTGCTTCCTTTGTCTTTTCCATCGTGCGAGATATAGTACTTTCATGTATGTTCACTTTCTTGTGGAGGAAGAAATTTCGCATCGAGGATTATTAATGTAGGAAGGAACGCAACGATTTTTTTTTTTTATTTCAAAATCTCAGAGTGAAAACTGAAAGGACAATAATTTTCAGATGGCTTTCTTATTTATTAGAATTTTGCGCATAACTTTCTCCCAGAGAAAGTTTGTTGATCGATTTTGGCTTACCTATAGAGGAAGCCATGATGCAAATTGCACCTTTTTCGTAATCTAAAGAAATGTTTACATCTCATAAACCGGCAAAATTTACCGCAAAACTTATTGTAGAAAAATGGCAATCTGAAATTTGCGAATTTCGTCGTTTTGAGGCAATTTTTAATCTATACTTCACCGCCGATTACAAAACTATAACTCTGACACGAAAATCTCACAATTTTTTTTCCGACAACGTAGCTTCCTCTATGAGGAAGCAAAAGAATCAGATCCATGCTCAACTGATCATGCCCAAAATTCGTTTTACTCGAGTGCGTATTCCGATTGGGCAAGGCAATGGAGCGCGATTTTCGATGATAAGGCAATTTCCGATCGCGGCAAAATCGTCGAAGCGATTACGATACTCTCCCCTCGCGATATTGTGTTTATTGCTCGTATTACTTGTACGCCATTGGGATAACACTCGATAATATTGCTAATTGGGCTCCTGCAGAATCCGCGTGTCGTTAACGCAATATTGGAAAGTGATAGTTAATAGGAAGTCGAAGATCGTGCGGGTACGAGAGGAGTAGACTGCGAACAGCGAGGTTTTCCAAGCCCCGTTACGGGGTTCCGGTCTAGACCGAATAATATGAATATATCGAAAGGTGGAGAGACATAGAGAGAGCGGAGGGAGGCGGAGCTACCGAGAGTTTCCATTTTCCGGTTATATTTACGTTACCTGTTATTTAAGGAATCGCTGGATTTAATCTTAATTGGCTATAAATTACCTTTCATCGGGCTTGGCTTAATCCTCGCTCTCCCCTTTCTCTCCTTCCTCTTTCTCTCCGAGCTTCATCCGAATCCCCGCTTTTCTTGCGCGCACACAAACGCACTATTCTACAACGCATTTCCCTGTTTTACCCTCCAAACTTCCAAATTCAATTAACCCTCGGAAATCAGGATTAGGCGAAATCGGTGACGTCGAGTCGCGGATAACTTAGGTGATTCTCGCCCTTTCTCTCCCTCCCTTCGCGACGAAACGAATAATTGACAAGCATTCGATGATTCCATCGTAAACAACACGAGGCTTACTGGCGCGTGGTCTCTCCCTTTTTCGCCGGAGAGTTTACGCCAATTTTACCGACGACAATCTAATTTCCGCAGGCTCCTCCGGCTCCTTCTATTTCGCGGTAACTGCGAGCAAATGTCGCGAATTACGAATTCCCCCATGCTCGCTGCCGAATGTTCAAACAAACCCGCTCCATGCAAGCGGCCTCTATTGGCATACGAGTGCTCCAGAATGACAGTGGAGTGTGCAGGAACCAATGCGTAAGAGGGTACGGAGATATATGTATGTGCTTTTTTTTCTACCGCGTATGTGTACATCTATATATATCCGTACGTGAAGCTCCTCATCCTCCTCCTGTACTTCCTGCTGGCATTAATATAAACATCGCCTCGGTAACTACATAGCCCGGCTATACCCACCCCCCCACGTATGTAACGCAGTGGCTACATTAGCCGACTGGTGGTGCACGTCCGAGGGCGACCGCCCCTGCGGACACAGCCGACCGACCCGGGCTTCGATCCCCTCGTGCTTGCACACGCGCTTCGATATAACTTTACCCACAAGTCATGGCTCTCCGCGTCCCTCGTGTGTACGGCTTGCTACGCATCGAAGCAGCTACGGTCAAACAATTTTCGTACTATGGACGATTAAATAGCAAAATGTAGAGAGGCGGAAGACCATCGGGAGTAAGGCGTTGATTAATTCCTCCTGGTCGTTCGCAAAATGTTATTATTCTTATTTAATAAATGGCAATAATAACATTTATTTTATTATTTATTTATTGTTACATTTTTCGGACTGCGAAGGGAATTAAGAAGAAAAAGAAATCCGCCTGTAGAATTCATTTTTGTGACGAATAATTTAAAAAAAATGGACGTAAAAATGTACGCTGGTCTTTGGGCACTTTTGGCTGAGGGATGAAAACCAAGCGAACCGCTTCATGCCGCTGTGATAGTTACTTTGAGCAGTTTTGGAGAAGTAATTCTTTTTGTTCGAGTTTTCTCGAAAAATTTCATTTAAAGAAAATCTTTATGTATCATTGCGAAGCTTCGCGAAAATGAATTTGCACTTTCCTCGCGTACAAACGGAAAGCCCGAAACTTTCCAAGTTTCCCGAGTCGAGGCACGAAAATCCCCCTTCTAACTTGGGCGTTAAATGCGCAAAGTAAATAAGGGAAAAAGTGTACGGAAGTTAATTCCTGGTCACGCCTAGAATTGTTAAATTTAATACCCGTCGGTAGATTTTTCGTGCCCGAAGAAAGATAGCACAGAAACACAAAAAAAAAAAAAGATAAAAGAGCTTTATCGTTGACCAAATATTCTCGTAACTCCCGAGATACAAAATCATAACCGGGCGTTACGAATGTTATCGCGAAAATGTAAATTCCAATCAGAAAATTACGAGATTTCAAGAATCTCGGAAATTTTCACCCTTTACACACCTTCTCTCGTAGCAAATTAATGCAAACGGGTAAAAAAAAGCTTCGGTATATGCCGCGACTCGACCGATACTGTGCGCGAGATACCGAGAGCTATATTAAAAAAAAAAAAAGTATAATGTTATTAGGTGCTTCGAGAAATTGGAGTACCTCGGCTATCCCGGCGCTTTCCGGAGCTTGTATAATACCGAGATATAGCCGGAAACGATCCGAGACGTTAAACCGTCGTGTCAACGTGTGCTAATGTGCGATGCCCAGCGTGAGAGAGAGGGCCGGGAGAAGGGGGAGGGGGGGGGGGGGGGTTGAGGGATAACTTTTGCCATTAGGTAAATTCGAGTCGAGTCAAATCTGCAATTTAATCCGGCGTAGTAAAGTCAACGGAAGTAGTAGTGGCGGTTATAGTGGCGAGGTCCGGAGGGGTAGGTGAGCGGAAAGAGGCCAGAGGTTTACTCGGGAGTCTCGCGGTTACGTATAATCGCGGAGCGGAGAGACAGATATTCAAATGGTCTGGTCGGTGGCACGGACCCGAGATATATATACGTATATAGGTATATGTATATGTATATATGTATATATAGGACGTCGTGCGAAGGCAGAAGCAGCGCAAGTGGTACGAAGCACGCCGGTAGTCGGGGCGCTAATCGACGGTAGTCACGTATATTCGTGAATGCTCCCGGGCAGCGGCAGCCCATCGAGCATCGTCCCCGTAGGTAGCCGCATTCGAGACACGCTTGCTGGAAACTCGGAAAGCCGCACGGGCAAGACTTCCTGTGTACCTGGTGAAACTCGCCCGGGGGCGCGACGTTGGGCAATGTGCGCAGCTCCGAGAGTTCGGCAAGATACCTTCCCCCAAGCGCTTCGCCGCTGGTCGCCGCTCTTCCCGATAATTCATCGGGCAAAATAAACGTTCGCCGAAATTCGGTTCATCGGGCGCGTATGTAATTACTCGCCGAAAAGTTGTCTCTCCGGACAGCCCTGCAGATCGAAAGAGAGAGATTTATTTGGCGCCCTGGGACACATCCGCTCAAGCGCTGAACATACGTTTGTTACAGTAATGCCGAAGTTGTACCGTTTTAACACATACACAAATTAATAATAATATAGTAGAACGTAGGACATTAATAACAGTATAATATACTTAAGTTAAGAACTAAAATCAAATAGAAATAAAATATAAATAAGATAAAAAGATAAAAATTAAATGACATATTTAGGTGGAGAAATCACAAATGAGTATAATATGATAAACAAATTTGTAGTATTCGTTGAGCTCGCAGATTGTCGCATATGCTAATATTAGGTGCGCGCATAGTTATAATAATCCGCAGTGAGAGAGAGCAGTTTTTTTCGCAATTTTTTTATTTATTATTTTTTATTTAAAGATTTTTGTAGTAAAAAAAAACGGTTCGTTGCGCAAATCTTAAAATGAGCAAGAAAAATATTGTAGACCATCGAAGGTGAGAAATGTTTATTAAATGTACAAACATTCTTTTCCGTTTGTCGCAAGAAAACCGAACATCGAATAACGCGCCCAAGATCCATTGCAGAATTGAAAAACAAAAAAACAAAAAAAACTGATAAAATAAACAAGAAAAATATTGTACTCCATCACAGGCGAAAAATATGTGTTGAATCTCCAACCATAATTTTCCGTGTGCCGCGAGAAACGCATTATCCGAAAATCGGATAAAGCGCCCAAAGTCAGCGACGCCCACAGTTTCGCACGCTCCCCATCCGGAAGCGTCGTGCGTCGAATTCTCCTCTTCGCCCGACGTTCTTTCCCGATCTCGTTGAGTAGACAATACCAGCGATGCGTGCGACGATCATCGCCGCTTTCCGCTTCTCCGATTTCGAAAGCCCGAGGTGCCCGCGTTTTTCCGCCCCCAGCCGCACAACCCCCGCACACCCCGGAGGGACCATCGAGAGAATTTAACACCTTCCGGTGACTTATGATCGCTCGTCGACGCGGCCACGTCGAACCCCGAACAGACACTCAACGCGTACGTTGGACACGTTCCTCCATTATATCCCATAGTTCGATGATGACAATTGGACGGTCGAGCCGGGACCGTGCGAGGAACAATCGAACACCGATTCCACACCGGCCCTGACCCACTACCGACTTCCCGCTCCCAACGGGGCGGGGGAGGCTCGATATTCCGACACCCCGTTTCCTCCCCCTCGATCCACCGTGCATCTCTCCGCTCACACTTGCAACCCGGTTACCCGCGTGTGTTCTCCCCGATACACAATTGCCATTCGGTGCGCTCTGTCCCGTTCCGCACACGGTTCATGCAGTAACCCGACAAAACGGTCACGTGTCGACGGTACGTCACGGTCGTAGAGGCGCGTGTCTCGAATACGCTATCGGATCCCCGTTACGTACCGACACACTGAAAACCGGCGCTATCATCCCTACGACGGAACCTCGGCGGATCCGCGACGGCGTGACTTATACCCTCCGCACACACGCCCGCCGACACACACGGCGGACCGTCCGGAGATCTCCGGTTTGCAATCTATCGCTCTTCCCTCGCATGCGACCCGTTTCCCATCCGCCTCGTCGCGATCGTAACGAAAAACAACGAGGTGGAAATCCCGCACTCTCTCTATCTCCGCCCCCTCCGAGCCGTGGACCAGCGTGTTCCGCCCGTTCTCCGTCTATCCGTTGTTAACCGGATTTGCCGCGCGGACATCGTCGTCCACCCATAGCTTGTGAACACCAACAACTATGGGCACCGCTGTACAGTAAACCCATTCAGCAGTGGCGCAATTACGCGCCATACCGTACAATGGGCATTGGCTCTCTCTCGCAAACGCCGCGTACAATGGCCCTCGTGTGGTGCGGCGCGAGGCACGGGATATGTTACTACGGAGGGATTTAACGTTTCCATAGTGCGACGGCGAAGAGCTCGAATAAACCCGCGGGGATAGCCAATTAGCAATAAAATTTCAGCGGGAGTTTTTTTTTTTTATTTACTTTTACTATTTTCTCTCTATTCATTCGCAACGAGCAATATTTATCGTGTAGGTTTCTGCCACTTCGTTTTGTTTTGCTGTTCCTGTGTTTTTTTTTTTTTTTTTATGCGCGTTATTTTACATCGAAGTGGGAGAGTGGAATATTTCTTCGATAACTTTTTCTTTTTTCTTTTATGCTCATTATTTTACATCGGAGCGCAAGTGGAATATTTCTTCGATAGTTTTTTTGTTTTGTTTTTTTTTAATCTTCGAGACTCCCTAGCTTTCGCGGAGGAGCCTCCACGCGGACGGTCACAAAGAGCCGGGCGGTGCCGTTTGCTTCATTAAAGTTTATGGGGAGGAAGTGTCAAAAGGAAACCGCCGATTCTTTACATCTCGCGCACGACCGCTTACCGCGGAGTGTGTAACTGTACGAGTATGTCCAATTGGAGTTACGAGGCTGGACAAAAGCTGGCGTTATTCTCGGGACGGATATTCGTTTGAGAAATAATACGTGATAAAGGAAAGCTCTCGTGAGTCGGGGCTTTTGTTTAGTTCGTCAAGTAGCCGGTTACCGCGATCCGATGCAGAGTCTCCGATTCGTTTCGCAATTTAATCAATTTTGTAATGATAAAAACACGGAAAATGAAAAGATAAATTTATTTCACTGAATGTCGGCACTGTTCGAGGGTTCGATGCGAACTCCAAAGGCCCGCGATACATGGCGAGCTATGAGTGTATAAATTTAATTAACGGAGTCGTCGGAGATAAGTGAAAAAGCGTGTACGTCCGGCCCTTTCGGCATCGACCGAAACGTTTCAGTTAGCGAAGTTTCACTAACCGCTAATTGACAAGATATATATATATAATATATATAATATATATATACATTTTATTTTATGAGACTGGACGATTCGGAAGGAAGTCAAAAGTTTCGCGGTAATATAAATTTTACTGTATGAACACGGAACATGTCTATATATATATATATATATATATATATATATATATATATATATATATATAGCGCGAAGAGCTCTTCAATCATTGTTCCGAGACTTTGTCGCTGGTTCCGGTATTATATTTCGATCTTCTTCGGAGTTTCCTCCGAGCCGTGTATATTATAACGATGAGAAACGCATGGTAGACTTTACTTTACGAGGCACCCGAATGTTCGCGGTGGAACGAAATTGCCACCGAACTTGGGCGGACCTTCGAGAGACGGACTATGCGACTAATTGCTTTTCCAGCCATATAACCCGAGCTAATTCCGTTTGCACTTTCTCGATTGTTAACAGTGTTGCGGGACGAGTTTCGGGCACAGCCTCAGAACACGAGGGTCGCCGCCGGTGAGACGGCCCTCCTCGAGTGCGGTCCACCCCGGGGTCATCCGGAACCGACTCTGATATGGAAGAGGAACGGACACGTTATAGACTTCGAAGGCACCAAGAGGTAAGACATCGTATTTTTTTTACAAATAGAATATGTACTATCGTTCACCTTTTGTTTCTTGTTTGTTCGGCAAATGGAAAGGGTAAATTAAAACCCAGCAATTTAAAATAAAAAATTAATAATAAAAAAATTCGATTCGATCGAATTTTTCACAGTGAAATTTCACACTTGTAAAAAAAATGTATGCTTCAAAGGTTTAAGCCAACAATTTTTAATTCTCAGTGCACGTATCTTTTTCGGCACGACTCTTTCGGCGCAATAAAATCCAAGCCGACGGCACACGCAAGTCGAAAAATGTGGCCAAAGTGCTCGACGAGAATAGCAGGCAGGAAGGAAAGTGGCTCCGAGGACCCCCGGCGAACAAGCGTTGGACCCGTGCAGTAATTTTCCGCGATTAATTTCCCTCGTTCTTGCGCGCCGCGAAGGAATTTCAGGATAGCGCAGACGCGTGCTGCGGGCCGGTTGTGTTCGCTTCTTCTCTCCCGGGTATTATAACCTCGGTGTGGTAGAACGCGAGAGATAGATAAAGAGACGCAACTTCGGTCTTCGGGAAGCGCGGCGCACGGCCAATGGTAATAATCCGAAGACACAAGGCCGCCCGTAATCTACCGCGCATTTGCATGAGAATGGCGCTAAAGGATGTCCCCCATAATTCTTGTCGCGTTATCTTCGTGTACTTTCTCTCCGCTCCGTCTACCCCGAGTTCTCCAGCGCCTCGTCCTTTCGCGCGACTCTCCTCTTCTTGCGCGGCCGCGAAAGAAGCGACGGACTCGTTGTTTAGACGCGCCGCAGGAGCTTCGCATTCCCCGCGGAGAAAAACGTGCCGGAGGTCTCGCCAGTCAAAATTAATCATCCAATTCGTCAATCGATACTTCGAAGTACTTTCCGCATCGCAAAAAAAAATTTTTTAAAAATCCATAGTCTATTTATCGGTTGATTCAAGCGGGAGACTCTTTGATCGATGGCTGAGGAGGCGTACGTAGGTGATTCGTTAGTTCGGCTCTCTCTCTCTCTCTCAACCCTTGAAGCATCGTGAACGAGCCGGCTCGCTCGTGGGACGCACTGAATAGGCAATAAATTAGAACCACTGATAGAAATTAAATCGGTTCGCATTGGCGAAGCCCCGGGCGAGCGAAGCCACGACCCGAGGGACTCTGCCGGGCTACATCGCGCACTCTCTCTCTCCTCTCTCGCCCTCTCTCCTCCGCTACCCCGTCGCCAGAATTAATTGATACTATAAATTAGAGGACACAATCGAGGAGCCATCGATTCCAACGCCGTTGTCGAGCCGGGGGATACCGCCCATCCGTATCCGCGAGCGGCGAGACAGGGAAAGCTAGACAGAACCTGACATTCCAACAGTTCGATCGTAGAACTGTACCGGGGGGTACTTGCTCGTGGTTTAATTGCAATTCGCCGTGTAGATTCTCGGAATACGAACGGAGAGGGGGAGGGACACACGACTGCCAGTGTTTCATTGTTCACCGGTATTGCTGGCCGCTGACACGATTAACTGGAGCGGTTTCTTCTATTTTCAGAATTACTCTCGTCGACGGTGGAAATCTGATGATATCCGACGTCCGCCAGGCCGATCAGGGACGGTACCAGTGCGTCGCTCACAACATGGTCGGCGACAAGGAATCTGCTGTCGCTACTCTGACTGTTCACGGTAAGAGGCTTCATCTACCGGAATTCATGCAATTTTTTTTTCTATTCGTACCTGGGGTTACGTTAATTAGAAACAATTGGTGTAGGAATACAAATACTGTGTAGAAAGAAAAGAAAAATCGAGAGATTTTAGCATCGGCGCTTAAAATGTTTCCAGCAGACGAGCAATAAGGTTTAGAAAAAAAAAACATTCTTAACCCTTTTGCGCAGGTGTAATAAGGAGTTCCGTAAATGCCAAAGAGGCGTGCAAAGAAATATGAAAATTATTTTTTCAATCCACACCTGGACTTACTTTTAAAAAAAAATAACAAATGGTCTAGGAATAGCAATACCGAATAGGAAAAGAAGTCATTTAGATTTTAGTGTCGTCGCTTAGAGCTATTCAAGCAGACCGGAAACCGGATTTAGAAAAGTAAATGTTTTAACACTTTGGCGCCCGTGTAATAACGAGTTCTGTAAATTCTAAGAAATATGTAAAAAGCATTTCCTAAAATTTCCTGATAAAAGACAAAGTGATGATGATTGGGCGAGCGGATTGTTTAACGTGTTCAATGTCTCGTTTCCCATCAGTGAAACCATACTTCCTGGCGACGCCGATGAACCAAACAATCCTGACGGACCAGACGGCCGAGTTCGCGTGCCGGGTCGGCGGCGATCCTCCGCCGGAAATCCTGTGGCGTCGAAACGACGGAAAGATGCCGATCGGCAGGGGTCACATAATGGACGACAAGAGTTTGAGGATCGAGCGGGTCACCGCCCAGGATCAGGGAACCTACATCTGCGACGCCGAGAACAGCGTCGGTGCGATATCGGCCAGCGCCACTCTCATAGTTCAATGTGAGTAGAAGCTTCATCTTTTCAATTAATTATTTCGCAGCAAGTAGACTACAGTTGGTCGGAAGTATCTCCGGTCTTTCATGCCAGTTCCGAGGAGGACAAGAGCTCGTTTCAATTAAAGCTCCGTCGCGCAGTAGAGAGCAAATATAGTCGGAGAAAGTTTTCAACATCTTGTCTTTGCATGTTCGCAGCTCGACCGGTCTTCACGAACTTTCCGAAGGACGAGTCGGTGAGCACGGGCTCGGACGTATCGTTCGCATGTTCGGCTCGCGGAGCGCCGAAACCCTCGATATTCTGGACTCGCGAGGGCTCCCAAGAACTCATGTTTCCCGGGAAGGTTTATCAGGACAGATACACCGTAAACGAGGACGGAAGTCTGCACATCAAAGAAGCCATCAAGAAGGACGAGGGACACTACGTATGCAACGCCATCAGCCAGGCCGGTGCCAGTACCGCCACTGTTTTCCTTCAGGTAATTTTTATCCCTCTTTTAATGAGATGTGAAAGAAAAATAACAAGGAATTCTCGCAAAAACAAAATTTGTTTGCGCTAAAACTATACATAAATAGTAATTGGTAATAACAATGATAACAGTACGGTTGGTGAGTTAATTACTGTATTTATCGTTATTTTATTAATCGTTAGTAAAAATCTATCTACATAACAATAAAGTTCATGTCGATTGGACACTCACACCGATACTCACAAATATTCACGGATACTCACAGATACTCACAATTACTCATAGACCTTCACACAAATACTGCGAGCGCACGACGCGCGCGAACCAACGTAACCGCTAGTATTATTATAGTTCAGATAGTATGTTTGCAACTGCGCAATTTTTTACACCGGTATTATCCTCGATTAATCGTGGAAAGATTAATTTTTCTGATCGAATAGGTAAACATTTTTATTCTTAAGACGTTCAATATTAATTTCCGATGTCGTTGAATTTCAGGTGACGCCAGTGGAGGAAGTTCCACCGCCGATAATCGAGCTGGGCCCGGCTAATCAGACTCTCCCCGCGAAGAGCGTGGCGTATTTGCCTTGTCGGGCGGTAGGAACGCCGACCCCCAAAGTCCAATGGCACAAAGACGGAGTTCTCGTTCAATTGGGAAGTCGTATAACTATGTCCGCGAACGGTACACTGACGGTTGATGAATTGCAAAGCGGTGATTCCGGACTGTACACGTGCATAGCGTCGTCGGAGTCGGGAAACACATCGTGGTCGGCGACTCTGACCGTCAGTGCCAGCACGACCCTTCACAGAACTCCCGATATGCAAGCCCTGCCGCAGAATCCGAGCAAGCCGAGAATCGTCAATATCACAAGTAATTCCGTAACTTTGACGTGGAGCCCCGGCTACGAGGGCAAAAGCAAGATAATCGGATACAACATCGAGTACTTCAGCAGCAATTTGAACACGGGATGGGTCGTAGCCGCCACTGGCGTTACCGACGATACGTACACCGTAAGTTCCGTCGAGTCTCGAAAGCGACAACAAATTTCTAATCTAAACACAAACAAAAGTACCGGGCATTATTGGTTTGATAACAAAAAAATGTTGAGCGTTACATCGAGTCCTGACGACGTCCGGAAAAGACCCCGATATAACGCTCTAAAAATTTCTACCACGGTGACAAAAAAATATTGAACGATATTGAGTTTGTAAAGTGAATTTCCATCGTTTAAAAAAATGCTAATCGCCATAAGAAATTAATTAACGATTATATTTTTTTTTCTTTCGATAAACAGGTAACTGATCTGAAGCAGGATACGAAGTACGTGTTTCTGGTCCGTGCGGAGAACAGTCACGGGCTGTCCCTTCCGGGTCCTCTCTCGGATGTCGCTCACACGACGAGCGTCAATCAGTTTTCTGTGCCGCAGATCGAATTGATCCGCGCGCGAGATCGGCTCAACAGTGAGATACTTCATTTGCGAGAAGTTCAGCCGTTGAGCAGTACGAGCGTGAAAATAATGTGGGATGTAAGTGAAGTCAATTTTTTCTCACCATACGCCAATATTTGCGAGAGTGTAATAAAAAATAAAAATCTAAATATTTTTTCGTACCTTACAGATTCTCGGGGCGGCCGATTTGGTCGAGGGTCTGTACATAAGATATCGCGAGATATCTGACAAGCCGGAATACCAGATGGTCACCGTACTAAATGCCGGTGCGACGAGTTACCCACTGACGAATCTCAAGAAATTCACTCGTTACGAATTCTTTCTCGTCCCCTTCTACAAGACGATAGAAGGAAGACCGAGCAACGTTAAACTGGCGACTACTCTCGAGGACGTTCCTTCCGGGTCTCCGGAAAATGTACACGTCGGAATGATAAACATGACGGCTGCATTCGTACGATGGGCACCACCGCCCAAGAACGAACAGAACGGCCAGCTAGTTGGATACAAGGTATTATATTAAAAACTATGTGATCCGCTGACGCGTGAAAAAATAAAAATCATCTTTCAACCGAGCTCAGTTGAAGGAACGTTTTTGGCTCCACGCAACGATCGCGAATCGTTCTCACATTCAATCGTTGAAATCAACGCCCATCAATGAAACATTTTGGGTGGAGATATTAATATATTCTTGACTGATCGTCCATAAAAAAGCTCTTTTCTTAAAACCCGTTCTATTTTGCAGATTCAAATAAAGAGCAACAGCAGTAACAAGATACTGGGCCAGATGTCGCTGAACGCATCGACAACATCGGTGATAATAAACAGTTTGACGACCGGAGGTCTCTACACGGCGAGGGTGGCCGGCTTGACGAGGGCGGGTCTCGGACCGTACTCAAATCCGACTGTATTGAACATGGATCCGGGTCAATTGACGCAACTGCCGCCGAGAACCGATCCAAGCCATGGCGGTGTATCGGTATTCACGGAAACGTGGTTTCTGGTTCTGATGATCACGATGGTGTTTACCCTGGTGGCGGGTCTGGTGGGAGCTCTGTACATGAGGCGAAGACAAGCGATGAGCAAGCAACTGGGTCATCTCAACGTACCGGTCGGCACGGCTAACGACATTTGCCAGTTGAACAAGGACACCCTGTGGCTGGAACGAGGCTGGAGACCGACGAACACCCTGCAAGGTTCCAACGACAAAGACTGCGAGACGAAGTTACTGAACAATCAGCAGATGCTTGCACCGGGTATCGTGAGCATGGCTGGTTCGGAGTACGCCGAGGTAAATCTGACGACGTTCTACAACGCCAGAAAGCAGCTCCAGGCGCCACCCGAGCCTTACGCGACGACGACCCTCTGCGTGGGCAATCGCAGTCCCGACTCAATGGAGACCAGCGGACAGAAATCGAATTCGAGCGATTCGTGCGTAAAGCCTGACTACTCGAATCTCGAGTCGAATCAGGATCACAATCAATCGACGATGTCGCCGAGCAGCGACAACGCGAGCAGCGTTTACACGGACGACAACGTCGAGGTGCAGAGGAGGCCCCAGTACAGAATTCCACCGAACGACAGCGCCGCCCAGTCGGGTATGCCGAACTGGTGCGACATGCTTCCACCGCCGCCCGAGCATCCGCCACCGCCGGGAACGTCCCTGTCGGCGAGGATGCAGCAGCAGGTTGCCGCGTTCAGTCCGCACTTGGGCAAGCGCACCGTACCCAACGATCTTGACGGTACGAATTCAGCCAATTCGCAGAGTCCGCCGACACCGCCGGTGAGAGTGGGAAACAACTTTTCTGGATCGCCCACACCCTGGAACGGCGTGCCGCCCCAGATCGAAGCGAACCACGTGAATCTTCCGCAGGGAAGATACACGACTCTGCCGCCTCAGACGAATCCACCACCCGTACCGTCGTTCCCACAGGGCTTCAACCATTACGACTACAAGGGACAGGAAAACGAGTACGAGAGCGGTTCGGTCATCTACGGTCATCAGAACGGCCTCGGCGAAGACTACAGAAACCACGAGCCCGGCTATAGTCGCGTCAATCATCCGAATTCCCATCTCGACCACGGTACTCTCAACGACGAGGTCTATCGTCACAACGAGGAGATGTTCAGAAACGACAATCTCTATCAGCCCGAGAACGACGAGTGGGACAGAAAATCATGCGACTCCAACACCCACTCGGAACTTTGCTGTTCATGCTCGGAATCGAGTTGCCTCTACGCCGACACGATGGAGTACAACAACCAGTTCGGTCCAAGCTGCGCCCATAATCGGGGCAGCGGATCGAGAAACCGTAACAACAGGAGTCCACGGAGAAGGAACAATCGCACCTCCTCGCCTACGTACAGCAGCGACAGCAACTACTCTTGCATTCCTCAGAGGCAGTGCGGACCCGCCAATTCCCAGGAGAGGCTCAGGCACAACCGTAGCAAAGGTGAGGAATCTATCGTGATCGTACGGAAAAAATCAAGGACGTTTTACTTTCCCAGTGTTATGCTTTCTTATGCCGTTCGGCTATCAGACTCAGTTCTAAAGTTACATGATTGTTATTTTAAAACGGTAGATTCTGATACCTGATTAGCATCGGAAAGCAAAACGCTGGAAAGCAAACACACCCTTGATTTCTTTCGATTTGGACAAGAGTTTAATTTTCGCAAAACCGCAACATCATGAGGGTCGAAATAATTCAATTATGTGTCACACGTCGAAACCTCTCGTTACTTTTTAATTCGCATTTTTTATTTGTCTGTTGAATCATTTACTTTAAACTCATTATTTTTTTAAGTAGTCTACGGTGCTCATAACTGTACGTGTCAAATGTTGATCAATATTATAATCAAAATTCTTACACATTGCGGGATTCTTGTTTTTTTACTCATTATTCACGGTTTGTAACATGTAGTTATAGATCATCCGTAGAAAAAAAAAACTTTTCCGAAGAAAAAATATCTCGAACTGACGAGACGATTTCGATGTATTTTCAAACATCCCCCATAAACAAGCTACTGGCGATTTATCGAAAATTCTTTCTTTTTTTTCTTGTCCCCGACACTGTGAACTAACGTATGTGTATTGTTCGACAGATAAAGTGCCTAGCTTTCCAAGATCCGGTGGCTACGCACAGCACAATTCATCGGCCTCGAACACGATGAGCAGTTCGGGAAGTCAGAGGTACAACAAGCTGAACAGCCTGTTTCTGAATGCCGGAAACAATCCTATTACACCGAGCGAGACGAGCCGTCTGAGCGATCACCGGGAAAGTTAAGTGCCCTCGAGAAAAGGGGAGGCCTAACGAGGATTAACGACGAGAGCAGAAAGCCACGGGAAAAAGCGGCTGGCCGATCGAAACAAATCCGGATCTGTGAATCGACGCCTCCGGAGAAGCGTTCGATCGATTATCACGAATCGCCCGTAATCCTCTCGCAACCGTAGTCGCATTGCCAGCGAGCATTGCGTGAACGACTAGCGACGCGAGAGTCGCGGGTTTTCACCGAGGAAAAATTCGACACTCTTACGTTACGTAGATGCCATTTATCTAGCCACTGGCGGTCGATACGCAAAGCGTAATAAAAAATCGAAGACGACCGAGAGCCGCCTCGCGCGAGAACCGCGAAAAAAAAATGGTCGATCGAGAATAGCGGCATTTATTTTAACTTGCCCGTTCGTTATAAATCCATCATCGTCAGTGACAATATAACGAACATTATTTTCGATATAACGTTCCTAACTGTTAAGGGGGAGATAAAACTGAGAGGTTACAAGGTCGCAGCCTAATGCGACAATAATCTACGTATATTTCTTCCAGAACAAATAACTTACCGATAAAACGAAACAAAAAAAAAATAATAAAAATAAAAAATAAAAATAATAAAAACGTAAAAAATAAAGTTACGAGGTATAAGAAACGCAGATAAGAATAGAGTGAGTAAGGTGTATAATCATATCAAGTGGTTTTTGTATACATTGTACAAAGTTTATAAACAAGTTTAGTCATTAGCTTTTAATTTACGTATCATTAACGATTTATATATATATATATATATATATATATATATATATATATGTAGTGTACGCGATCGCGTGGACGGGAACTCGTTTACGGGAAAATTTTAATCCCTAAACAGCGCGTAAGCATGCCCTGACAAATAAGTGAGAAAGTGATTGTGGCGGACGCGATATAGAAGTTCTCGGGCTTTGTAACGTTTCCCCATTCGTGCTTCGAAGAGGCGAAGGAGGATGAGAGGTTGTTGAAGTAGTAGTTGCTCGTAACGAGTTCTCTAACGCGACTAAGCAACCGTGCCGTTTAATCAAAGCTCTCCCTAACCACCCTTCCCCCCTCCCCCCACACACCCAACACCCCGCGTTCGCCGTTATAATTTTGTTCGTCTGGCTCGTGCGCGCTTGCAACCGTATTAATGTGCAAACAAACTTTCGTCCGCGACAACAACGGCGAAGCCCTTTGGGCCCAAGCAAAACTGCTCTGTCTAGCACGAACAAAGTTTCCTTTAATCTCTCATCTGTAGATATGCCCTTGTGAATACAGGTATATGATAAAAATAAAAATAAAAATAAATTAACAAAAAAATAAAAATAAAACGTTCGTAGCATAGCGAGAGATTATCGCATAAAGAGCGCGTGATTTATTGATAATGTAAAGTCTTGTGGGTGAAAGTGAGAGAGTGTAAGACGAAGCGGATGCGCTCAGTAAGGAACTAAACTATGTAAAATCAACCCCTCCCCGGAAGTCATGTAATCGCTCAAATTCAATGTAATTAATTAAATATTAATTAGGTGGACAAAAAGAAGAAAAAACACTTAACTGCCCGATAGAGGTGAATCTCTCTTGTAGGCTGTGTCGAGTATTATCATGCGATCGAACGATATGATACAATAATGTAAATGCAAACGCGACGCGGTTCCCGGCACAACTCTCGTCGAAAACTCACTGCCAAGCACTTCCGAGAATAATCAGGCCAGAAATTTGTTCGTTGTTTTTTTTTCAAACGACGCTTTCACGTCGTTCGCACGAAACTTCCGAAATGTTTGTTTGTATATTTTACCGTCAAAGATACCGAATGCGTTGAGCATAAAATCCCGGTTGGAAAAAAAGAAGAAAAAACACTTAACTGTTCGATAGAGGTGAATCCCTCTTGTAGAAGTCGAGTATTATGTGATCGAACGATATGATACAATAATGTATATGCAAACGCAACGCGGTTTCCGGTACAATTTTCACTGCCAAGCACTTCCGAGAATAATCAGGCAAGAATTTTTTTTTTTTGTTTTCAAACGACGCTTTGCGTTGTTCGCACGAAACTTCCGAAATGTTTATCTTTATATTTTACCGTCGAAGATACCGAATATGTTGAGCATAAAATTCTCCCGCCTACCGCCCCCCACGAAATCACGTAGCTGATAGACGCGGATTGTAAGCGAGAAGCGTTGATTAGTTAGAACGTACGATTAATAAATAATAATATTAAAGAGTCCATCCAGCGAACCATAGCAGCAAGCGCGTTGTAGTGAGAACGCGTTTATTTTTTTTTCTTTCGTTTTCGGAATCCTTAGGCTATCGAAAACGCCGCGAATCGTGAACGCGATGAACTGAATATGAGATCTGCGAGTCTCGTGTAGTCGCGAAAAAAAAAAATATATTAGCTAGGACTTGTACTTTAAGGTTCTGTGGATCGAAAATCACCGGCTGACAATCGGGAGGACTCACGGAACGAGAGTGGAGCGAAATAATAAAGAAATCCTTGCGCAGAGTCAGCCGGTGAAGCGATTCTGATATTATAAATGCCCTTGACGGATGAATTGTTGTTGGGCTGGAAAACTTCGAAGTCACCGAAAAAATAAGAATTTAATTTTTTTTGGTTTTGTTTGTTTTTTTTTTCGTCCGACTTCGAGGTCCTTCGCCGCGAGATAATTGCGAGCCATCGCGCCAACAGCGGGGATAAGCATAACGTATTATTTTTATAATTTACAAATCTTCGAGCGGTTGTCGCGATGGCCCGATTAGTTTTGTATAATATTATAAAATAACGTGTGATAAGTTCATCGAGTTTAAGTTTCGCGATACCGAGACTACCCTTCCCCCACCCCCCTTTGTGTAATAATAGGTGCATGTAGATCGCGCACACGAGAACAGCGGTTTCAACACGATTACGAAAACAGAAACACTAAAGCGCATGTAACAGTCCAGCACGTAAATGAAGAATAAAAAGAAAAGAAAAAAAAATATTATTACATACGCTGCTGAGGTTTAATGATTTTAGAACGGCATATTGTAATCCCGTACTCATAGGTGTTGTCCCGCCGCAAAATTTATCAGAGTTTCATATGGAGTTGATTTTGGAGAAAAAGAAATTATAATAATTTATTGAAAGAGACGATATATTAATCGACGATGAAGCGATAATGGCCGTTCGATAATGTAATCGATCCGGATTGAAGGCACCTTTGTAAAGTATGCGAGTCCGTGAAGACATTAAAATTATACTTGTCGGATAGACACGAGAGGTGAGAGAAAGCTGGAGCCACGAAGAGTAATCCATATCACTGTAAGGATTCGGGGCGATGAGTTTTTAGAGTACATTTGTAATGAGAAAGCGAAGGATCGAAAAAACTAACCGATTGATATAGCGACGAACCAGTAAACGAGTATATCGACGAACAAAACCGACTGGGGGTTGTATTAATTATACATTACGAGACTAGCTCGCAAGTGTAATCCCAAGGCTGATGAGTGTTATTTTATTTAACTCGATCGTTTCTTTTTTTTCTACTCCCACCCACAGAAAACTTTGTAAATAATTGCGGGAAGATAAGAAACGTAAATGTTTTATATAGGTAATAATTTATTTATTATTGAGACGACGGTACTCTCGAACTCGATAGCTATCGAGCGAGGGGAGATACGAAAAAAAAGAAAACTAAATTCTGTGGTTAAACGTCAGAACGGAATAGTAATATACCGTAAAGAGATATACAAAAAACATACACACGAACACGTACACGATACAATTACACACCCACACATGACTGTAGATAATCTATAACAATCGCTATTGTCGAGTACTACGTATATATATATATATCATTGCATATTACACTGATAATGATTAATAAAAGTAATGTTAAAAATTTCACACACGTTCATCTAATTTGTTCTACACCCTTCCCACCAGATCCTGCAGAATATATGAATATGGGCGAGATCGCGATCGAGAAAAATGCTATTACTGCAAACGCCGGCCTACGTATATTATTTTTGATTTGCGATTCGAGTCGGAACTCGATTGGAAGCAAAAACGTAATTTCCAATTAAACAATCTCAGTTCTTTAACGGAGGTGACGCCATGTGGCAAATGTCTCTTACATTTTCAACATTTTGGTATTTGACAGGAAGTGACGTCATCAGGAAAACTTCACTTCCCGCTTAAAAATCTCGGCTTTTGGGGTTCGGACATGACGTACTTGGGTACCAATGGTACTATACCCACTTCACGGCACGTTTTTCTATCTGAATTATCCTGAGTCCAAAAGTTAACTTTTAGACATGAGCAATACATCGTTACCATGCTCATGACGATCTTGGCAAATCAACAATTCTGACATTAAGAAAAATCGTATGACGTTCGTGCGCCAAACGAAAATTGTGGATTTCGAGATGAACTGGTTTGAAGTTACTGCTGAATATTATACAAATACATGTATTACGTTATTCCTTAAATATATAATATAATTATTCTAAATATATGCGTATTATACCCATATAGAACGAAATATTTTGAAAACATTTTATAAATGTTTTCAATCTTTCAAATATTACGAAATATTTATGAAATGTATAGAAATAATATTTTGAAATATTCTACCAAAATATTGCAACGAAACATTTCTTAAATATTTCAGAATTATAGTTATCCGAATTTTCGTTACTCCGAACGAACTTCGGTCCGAATTGATTCGGATAATAGTTTTTACTGTACGATAACTGGACCGTAAAATTACGGGGAAGTACTGAAAAAGTCAAGGACACAGACGGACGCCACGGCGAATAGAAACTAAACGTTCCTGCTGTTTTCTCAATAGCAGAAGATTATCGGCCATTCATTTAAATAAGAACTTGTTAATTTAGGTAACTCGATTTTAATTAGTCAAAGATGGCAGTGAATAATATTTATTCATTAGTCGAAAAATATGATGCAACTAGCAGGTTGTTATGTGTCGGGGAGATTCGCGCTTTCGCTACGAACTATGAAGTTTAGAAACCGGAAATTTATATGTCCAGAGATTTGCCAGAAATACATCACTTCTGGTTTGAAAATCTCATTTTTTCGATCCAACTGCAGCTTGCGCTTCTCATTCAGTTCGTTCATCCGGCCGCCGTGTGACCGTCGTCCAGCCTAAAACGTCAAACGAATCCACAATTAATAGTCTTTAAACGATCTAAACACGTATCCTAATGTAAACTTTTCTTCGAAATTTTAATTCAAGTTCAACAGTGTCGGTAACCTGTAGGCGCATTATAATCCTGTAGATAGCAATTCTAAGGAATATAGGTAAAAGAACATCGTTTATTACACAGATATAAGAGCTTTTACATTTTTTAATTGTAGGATATTTGTACGAGAGCACGAGCCGCTGTCATGCATTCCACTTTTACGTACTAGTCCACTTTTTACGAAAGTCCACTTTTACGTACTAGTATCGCAAAGTACTATTTTACACGCTAGTTACTTAGTTGCACACTTTTTTCACACTCTAGCTACTTTCGCGCGCACTTATCTGGCACTCTCGTTATATTCCCGCAAGCACTTTTCAGGCACGCAAAGCGGAAATTTTTGCACTTGTCACAAAAAGTAGTATGCGATACTTATACGAAAAAGCGGTCTCCCGACGGCGGTTGGGAAGTGTAGATCGGCTTCGCCTCGTGCCGTTGTAACTTCCGATCCGGCTCGTGCAGCCAACTTCACAAGCTTGCATAATCGACCGGTAAATTAACCAGCACCCAACAAAGCCCTCGTCGCCTGTCCACGCAGATGGAGCCACGCGATCGTTCGTTGCGTTCATAAAAAGACGCGCCGCGTCGGGGCGCTTTTGGAGGGATTGATAAAATTATCAATATGGCGACGATCGTAGTCGCACGTTTGTGAACGTCAGAGTGGTCTCGCCGGCGTTGTGTTGCCTTGCAAAACAGCAACGAAATAAAAAAAAAAAACAAACAAACAAGCAGAGTGTTCGGACCAAATAATTCGTGAGCCGAAAGGCTCGTCGGTCGGCAAGCTCGTTGAACCCGCACGAAACGCTCCAACATCCCCGACAAACAACAATGTCGAAGCCCGAGGAGGCTCCGCCGACGGGCGGCGGCGAGCCAGGCGACAACTCCAACGACTCATCGGCGGAGACGACGTCCTCGCGAGGCGGTGATTTCGAGACCAAACTCGAGACCGATCGTAGCAAAAGATTCGACTATCTTCTAAAGCAAACCGAAATTTTTTCGCATTTCATGACCAACAATCAGAAGGACAAAGCCGGAAGTCCCCTCAAGGTTAAGCCAGGCAGACCGAAGAAGATAATCCCTCCGACGGCCGAGAGTCCCGTCGCCAACAAGACGAACGAAAAGCTCGACAACTCCGGCGATCACAGACATCGCAAGACCGAACAGGAGGAGGATGAGGAACTCCTGGCGGAGAGCAACGCGAGCGTCGCGACGACCACTCGCTTCGACGCTTCGCCTCACTACATAAAGTCCGGAGAACTCCGAGACTATCAGATAAGGGGCCTCAACTGGATGATTTCGCTCTACGAGAATGGCATCAACGGCATTCTCGCTGACGAGATGGGTCTCGGCAAGACCCTCCAAACGATATCTCTCCTCGGTTACATGAAGCACTTCAGGAGCATTCCGGGTCCTCACATCGTCATTGTGCCAAAGTCGACGCTGGCGAATTGGATGAACGAGTTCAAGAAATGGTGCCCTTCGCTGAGAGCCGTTTGTCTCATAGGCGACGCGGAGACTCGCAACACGTTCATAAGGGATGTGATGATGCCCGGCGAGTGGGACGTCTGCGTCACTTCGTACGAGATGGTCATAAAAGAGAAATCGGTCTTTAAGAAATTCAACTGGCGTTACATGGTCATCGACGAGGCGCACAGGATAAAGAACGAAAAATCCAAACTCTCTGAGATCCTCAGAGAATTCAAAACGGCGAATAGGCTCTTGCTCACCGGCACGCCGCTCCAGAACAATCTCCACGAGCTCTGGTCGCTGCTGAATTTCCTGCTGCCGGACGTGTTCAACAGCTCCGACGACTTCGACTCATGGTTCAACACGAACAGTTTCCTGGGCGACAATTCGCTTGTCGAGAGGCTCCACGCGGTGCTCAGACCGTTTCTGCTGAGACGTCTGAAGGCCGAAGTCGAGAAGGGCCTGAAGCCGAAGAAGGAGATTAAGGTCTACATTGGACTCAGCAAGATGCAGCGCGAATGGTACACGAAGGTTCTGATGAAGGACATCGACATAGTCAACGGCGCCGGTAAAATTGAGAAGATGAGACTGCAGAATATTCTCATGCAGCTGCGAAAGTGCTGCAATCATCCTTATCTGTTCGACGGAGCCGAGCCAGGTCCGCCCTACACGACCGACGAGCATCTCGTATACAACTGCGGCAAGATGGTTATACTCGACAAGCTTCTGCCGAAGCTTCAGCAACAGGAGTCCCGAGTACTGATATTCAGTCAGATGACGAGAATGCTCGACATACTAGAGGACTATTGTCACTGGCGAACCTTCCAGTACTGCCGTTTGGACGGTAACACCGCTCACGAGGACCGTCAGCGTCAGATAAACGAATTCAACGCGCCGGGCAGCGAAAAGTTCATCTTCATGCTCTCGACGCGCGCCGGCGGTCTCGGCATAAACTTGGCGACGGCCGACGTCGTTATAATCTTCGATTCCGACTGGAATCCCCAGATGGATCTTCAGGCGATGGATCGCGCTCATCGAATAGGTCAGCAGAAGCAGGTGTGCGTTTTCAGATTCATAACAGAGAACACGGTGGAGGAGAAGATCGTCGAGCGCGCCGAGGTGAAGCTTCGTCTCGACAAGCTCGTCATTCAGCAGGGGAGACTCGTCGACGCGAAGCAGACGGCTCTGAACAAGGACGAGATGCTAAACATGATAAGGCACGGAGCCAACGAGGTCTTCGCCTCGAAGGACAGCGCCATAACCGACGAGGACATAGACACGATTCTTCAGAAGGGCGAGAGCAAGACCGAGGAGATGAAACAGAAACTCGAGACGCTCGGTGAATCTTCGCTTCGCAACTTCACCGTCGACGCGCCGACCGACTCGGTCTATCAGTTCGAGGGCGAGGATTACCGCGAGAAGCAGAAGATTCTCGGCATCGGCAACTGGATCGAGCCGCCGAAGCGCGAGAGAAAGGCCAACTACGCCGTCGACGCTTACTTCCGGGAGGCGCTCAGAGTATCCGAGCCGAAAGCTCCGAAGGCTCCCCGGCCGCCCAAACAGCCGATCGTTCAGGACTTTCAGTTCTTTCCGCCGCGATTGTTCGAGCTTCTTGATCAGGAGATTTATTATTTTAGGCAGACGGTCGGTTACAAGGTGCCGAAGAATCCGGAACTCGGGTCGGACGCTGCGAGGATTCAGAAGGAGGAGCAACGGAAGATCGACGACGCTCAGCCGCTGAGTGACGAGGAGGTCACCGAGAAGGAGAAGCTTCTCACTCAGGGCTTCACCAACTGGACGAAGCGCGACTTCAATCAATTCATCAAAGCTAACGAGAAGTACGGACGCGACGACATCGAGAACATCGCGAAGGACGTCGAGGGCAAAACGCCAGAGGAGGTGATGGAGTATTCGGCGGTATTCTGGGAACGATGCCACGAGCTTCAGGACATCGACCGAGTCATGGCGCAGATCGAGAGGGGCGAGGCGAAGATCCAGCGACGGGCCGGTATAAAGAAGGCTCTCGATGCGAAGATGGCGAGATACCGGGCGCCTTTCCATCAACTTAGAATAGCGTACGGCACGAACAAGGGGAAGAACTACACCGAGGAGGAGGACAGGTTTCTCGTTTGCATGCTGCACAAGCTTGGCTTCGACAAGGAAAACGTTTACGAGGAACTCCGCGCGACCGTCAGATCGGCGCCCCAATTCCGCTTCGATTGGTTCGTCAAGTCTCGAACCGCCCTCGAACTTCAGAGAAGATGCAACACGCTGATCACTCTGATAGAGAGGGAGAATCAGGAACTCGAGGAACGCGAGAGACAGGAGAGGAGAAAGAAGGGCGGCAGCATCGGCTCGAAACCCGCCTCGAAGAGAAAGCAGGAGAACCTGCCCGCACCCCAGGACAAACCGAGGAAAAAGAAGAAATGAGCCAACACTCTAAACCTGCCAACATAGACTGGTTAATTTCAATGCGTTTTTTTATATATATATTCTCGCACTTATGATCAAATTTCGTATTCGGTTTTCCTTTTTCTTCTTTCCTCTTTTCTTTCATCTTTGATCGCGGAGCTTCGAGGAACGGAAGTGTTTCTCGAGATTTATATCGTTGATAAGTTGTTTCTCGCGATCGTTCGTTTCTTGCCCCCCTCTTTTTTTTTGTAATCGAGATGAGGACTCACTGGCATTCGAAATTAAGGCACGGACATTTATAATAATTATCATCGAACTGCGAATGTTCAACGACAAACAGCACTCATGTTATGTGTAACACGATTGATAATAAAATTTGAAAAATACAAAAACTCGATGTAGTGCCTTTTATGACCATGAAGAATGTTCGTGATCCTGAAGATATGCACATCAAATTTCATCTTTGGCAAGTCTCTGTCCATGCACGGCTTTAGAAAGTGAAAAAAATTGTTCACTTGCAGAATTTGATTCTCGGAGTGAACTTCCTCGAGCAAAAGTTTTTGCGATGCTAAACACAGCCGATGTAACCAGATGAAACTTCGTTTCATGCAGATATCTCCAGGCTCTTGCATTTTCGGGATGGGTGAGCCTGACAATGCACTCGATTCAAGTGAAATCATCAATTAATTTAATTACGAATAATACAAAGTAGTGAATGAGCTCGCAACAGTAAGTTACATTTTGCTTGTTTAAACTAACAGAAACTTTGTGAGATATACATAAAGTCGTAACTATGGATAAGTCTGAATTCGTGTCATAATCGCTGTGTAAGCTATGTTTTTTTTCATAGTTCATCATTTTTTTTATTCATTTTTTTTCGTATATATATAGTAATGCTTGCAATAGTTTATATAATGTGTAACTATTCGAATGCGCGCGAACTGGCAAGCAGAGTGAGATCTATGCATCATTCACCGCAAACTAAAGTTATTCTCACTGCAAATCGCACGTTCCTCATAGAGCATTCGAATATCCTCTTCATCGTTTTCTTCATGATGATTACAATAACAAAAAAAGCTATTTCAAACGGGACTCATGAAGTATCTTTCGTTCGTCAATCAGGCAGCCCCGAATATATTCAGTTTACCGCGAATACGCTTTCGTCGAACGTTCATACGTATCAACAATTGCAAGTTCACCTTTTTTCCTTAGACTGTTTACATATATTCATGTGTATATATATAGTGTGTCTAATTACTTAATTACTATGACAAGGTCCGGCCCGCTGCGAGACGTCTGATAAATCTACTTATATATCCATATGTGTATATATTTACACACATATATATAGATATATATATGCTTGAATATAGATACTATATTATCTACACTGTATCACTGCAAACTACGTGAAGATTCTAGGTATTGAGTTCACACGTCATTACACACGGCTAGTGCCGATTCAATTCTTCCTTCTTTTTTTTTTGTTTTACTCCGTGCGAAGAAGGGATCGCGGAGAATAACTATATCACGGTACATACATTTCCCTCAATTTCCTGTTCTCGTCAATGAATCAGGATCTCGTTAAAAATAATTTTCAAACAACAAAAAACTGCACGCACACTTATCGGACAAACGGTAGAGTATCTTACGAAATAAAGCAGTTTATCTTAGAGAGAAAAAAATTGAAGCGATTCGAAGACACTTTGTCGAATAGACGAAACCATTGAGAGTTTCGTCCACTCGTCCACAACATTCGAATTACGGCTATCAGTCGTTGAAGCTTTCTCAAATACACACGCGTAATATAATTCAATTTTATCATATGAGAAAATTAATCACCGGATTAGCGGAGTCTCGAGTTAATTCAACGCTGGGATTGTGAACACGCTAATATACGATCTGAGAGACTTTTTTGTTTCCCAATCCGAGAGGAAATGCTTAATGACCAAAGACGTCGATTCATACACAATTTAGGTTCTTTTCTTCGTTTTTTTTTCATTCTTATAGCTTTACGATAGATGAAAAGTTTGAAAAAATTGTCCGAATTTCTATCACTCACGAAATGCCTCGTGCTGTTTATTACATATATAGTATATATCGCCCTCACAACTCCCGAGCGTAAACCTACATAATAGTTGAAAGTTTTACAATCAATATTGATATATAATAATAGTAATACTGGTAAATAATATGGCATAGGTAAGTGAATAGACTTTACCGCCAATTTAATTCAGATGTACATTCATGATTTACTTGCCTAAATGTCAACCACTAACCGATAACGTTACGGCTGTTCATTTTCTTTTTTTTTTCATTCTTTTTTTAATCATTTATTTCCTATCGCTCGTTTGTCGCGAACACATTAATCTTCGGGCAAGCGTAATGTGTTCTTTTCATACCGCGAATAAAATCCTCGACATTAAACGTCCGAACGACCATCCAGATTTTTTACAGTGCAGTCCATGTGTGATCGTAAATGGTATTAATCGATTTTTCGTGTGTTATCCTATTCTGTATTTTGATTGTTCGATCGGCGCACGCTTTCGATTGCGGTAACTATGTTTGACGAGTAAAAAAACAGTCAGTTCTTGTTTCCTTTTTTATTTATCCTCATTTTTCGTGTTTTTTTCTTTTTTTTTTTTTGCAACGAGAGAGAAGACGCGAAACCGCGAGATGAAGCGTTCAGGTAAGTATCGAATTTCTCTCGAAAATAAAAAATCCCCGAACAATCCGCTGAGCCGCGCATGGACTCTTTACGCGCACCATTGTAGATCTAGAGAATTATATAAAATTCTAAACCCATCATCGCCATTGCGAATAAACTCGCGACCACGCTCAATTAGAGTTGTATATTTTTTATGTTTGTTTTTTTTTTCATTATACAATCTACCAAAAAGTACATAGTACGTTAAAACGTATGCTTATTTTTTATTTCATTTTTTTTGGCGCGGAACTCCAGTTTTCGCGATGATTTCTTTTTTTTTCCATAGACTGCTTCTACGTTAGTTTATTAATTTTTCGTTTGTTTTTTTTCAACATTACCCCAGCTAGTACTTACGTCACCGCGTGATTAAAGATAAATTGGTACACGAATCACGGATATCGAGTGCAACAGCGAAGACATATACGTTATACTACTACCAATCAATACGGATACTTACAAAGCATACGGTAGTGGCTTATTTTGCGACAGCGATAAGATCGATTCGTTAATGAAGAACCGATTAAAGGTGAGGAACAAATCGGATTCAATCTATATACCGGATCTGCCGATGGAGGCAACAAAATTGACCCCGTAAACGTACTTAAAAATATGATGCATCACACAGTCAATAAAAATAAAATAATAATAATAATAGTAGTAAAAAGAAAAGATCATACAAGTCACGAACATTTATGTCGAGTCAGTCGGCGAATAAGTCTTATAAAAAAATATTTGAAAGCGGCTGTAATAAAAGATCGCTAAGCGGATGAGGAATACGCAAAAAAAAGTGAGCCGAGTTTACAATAGCCTGCCAACGAGCATAAATCACATCGCTTAGACTTATCAAAATTCTCTTCACTCTCTTTACTCTTTAATCTCTACTATTCCTGTCTCTCTCTCTCTCTCGTAATTCTCGTTAATTCGTATTCAGTTATTCTTAGAGGGCACTTTACGGCGTTCACCTTATCAAAGTTGAACATCTATTTTCCATTACCCTCGTTCTCCCCGATCGAGAACACATTGTTGCGTTCTATCTCTTCCGAAAAACGCTTCGAAACTCAATAACGTCGATCAATCGTATTATCCCCAAGTTTATGAAACAATCAGCCCTTCAAATTTTACGTCTTTTTCTCCCTCAATAATAATACTTATACTCTCCCACCCGTCTTTCCCTCTTGTTTTTTTTTCTTCATAAATTTAAACAACTTTGTATCTTTAAACCCGGTTACGAGTATGTCTTGCATATGGCCATTGTCCGCTCGATACAAGGATTAAAAAAACATATGTAACAACATCGTTATTACATACTTGGACTCGTTGAGCGCAAGCAATCAATCCCCTCGCGTAGAGGATTACTTGCCACATCTCGTGAGATGATGTTGAAAACAAAAAGAAAAAAAAATGAATAAATTCGCAGGACAAAATCAATCGGGTGAATGATAATGTAGATGCGGATAAAAAAATATATACACAAAATAAAATCGAAAAAATGAATCACCGAGAGCGCGTTTTGAGCGTGAAACACTATTCGTATCGCAGCTCGAAGGCTGTCGACAGTGAAACACGGAGACCTCGGCCTTTCAATCGCCCTCAGCGATTCGGTGAGTGTTGCGTACGCGTCTCTGTGTGTGTGTGTGTGTATGTGTGTGTCCGAATGTGTGTTTATGTGACGCATATCGACTGCAAATTCTATAGCTCAAACGAGACGAAATTATTCGAATAATGTTTAAGACAACGTTCGTTCGCAAATTAGGTGCCTCCAAGGGGGTGGATCGGGTGGTGGAGGCGGGGTGACTGGTTACGGGCGACAGTGATTTCTCTTTCTTCCGCCCTCGTTACCGTCCTCGTCCTCGCCGTTTCGACGAATTTCCGTAAAACGCTCACCTTTGACGCTGACTATCTTGTTGTCGAGATAACGAACAAGCTTCTTCGGCTCGGTCTTTGGCGCCACCGGACGATGCTCGCGCGAGTCGTCGTCGCGGTCCACGTAACTGTAGCGCGCTATTATTCGAGATTTCAGCTCCTCGTCGTTCACTCGGGCTTGCTTGCGCCGGTTTGGCTATGATAAAAAGTAGAAACAAAAAAAATAAGAATAATGTAATTTAAGGGTGCTTCACACGTACATTCCCAGCTAAAAGTGATATTCAGTGAGAATTTGAATACTTCCTAATGGTATAAAAATCTGAAAAAAATCAACTGCATTAAAGGTCCCAACAACATTAATCTTGCATAATAATAATGTCAAAAAAATTATTAACGAGTTGCTAAAAAAATTGTCTAACAAATATTCAGTAAACCTAATTTTTTTCTTTTCAATTGAATTCATCGATTTTCTAGAAGCGACATGATTTTTTTCACAATTTTCTATCATTTTTGGATTTTCCATTAAAATTTTTTTTAAGGCCATAACTACGGAACGGTTGGCGTGATCGCCTCAAAGTTTTTCGTATCTACTGTAAAATCGTGATACTAAAACATATCCGAAAATTTTGCCTCTGCATCGATTTTTCAAATTTTCGAAAAAAAACTAATTTTGAAATGATAGAAAATTTTGAAAAAATTCATATGAGTTCTGAAAAATCAAGGAATTCATTTAAAAACAGAAATTATAAAGTTGTCCGATATTTTTTAAACGATTAACTTTTCTAATAATTTGATAATAACTTTTTGGCATTATTATTATGCGAAATCGAAGGTCTTGAAATAACTAATACGGCTGATTTTTTTTCGATTCTTGGCATATCGCGAGGTACTGACATTTTTATTATTATTATTATCAAACTTTACATAAAGGAAGTAAAACACTTATAAAGTCTGCATGTCACTAATTGAATTAATTTAAAAAAAAATTCATGTGAACATATACAGCCCAGATTGAATTAAACTTTTTGTTGAGAATGTACGTGCGATGCATCTTTAAGCCATACAATCTACGTTTCATTTTGAGAAATAAGCAATGTATACTCACCGTGAGGAAAGTGAGATTACTAGTGATACTCTGCCCAGCTTCTTGCCTGTGCAAAACGAGTTGAGCAGCTTTGGCAATGTCATCTTCCGCCACGGCCAGACAGTGTCTGACTTCGGCTTGCGTCGCGCCCGGAAACATCTCTTGAAGCAGTGATATCTGGTGCCAGGAAGATTCCTGTTGCTGAATTAAATGTTTCTTTATAAGCGACGGTAAGAGAATATTATTACTTATGCTTTTTCGGCTGGTTATATCGCAAAGAAAAAAAACCATTGAGTCAACAAAATGTGCGCTTACGTCTGACGACACAAATTTTTGGTTTATCGAAACCTCGTTGATCGATCTAACAGGCTGTCGGCTCAAATTTTTCTTTACTAACTACGACAATTATTTCGATTGATCAGTCAAAAATTTGTTTCGCCAGCCGTAAGCGCTCATTTTGTTGACTCAATCGATTTTTTTCTCAGTGTATGGTTCATAATATGGATATTTTAAATCATATGGATATAAAATATAATATGGATTATAATGTATTTTTATTTGTAGACTTGATGTTATTTTTTAATGTACTAAACGGATTCATGGGATTATCCAGACCGACAAGGAATGCTGAACTGTTCAGAACTCTGACTTTTCTCACGAATTATGAGCACAATCGAGCTTGATCCCTCGATTAATACCGTTGGGAAACGAGCTCACCGATATTAAACAGGTATTTGGCATTGCCCGCTACGCGTTTATGTCGGCACTATTGCTTCCGCTAGTGTAGGCTGTAATAAGGTAGCTCCGCTACATGATTTTTATCCGAAGTGTTGTGCATTTATGAACATTAACGGAACTTTGCCGAAACATCAATCAACTGAATCGTCGTATGGACGAAAATCATGCGTCCGAACACATTTCATCCGAATAGTCAAACGTTCGAAACTTTATTTTTCCGAATAGCCAACTTCCGAAACTTTATTATTCCGAATCTTAATTTCAGCTAACGTTACTGTTCGGAAATAGTAATTGGCCGAACTCTATAGCTCCGAATCGTCATTTAACCGAACGTCATTTTTCCGAATGATAATTTCACCGAACGCCATGTTCCCTAATCGTTATTCTTCCAATGGTTAAGTCGTCGAATCGTCATTCGTCCTAATCGCCAATCAACCGAATCTCGAAACTAAATAATATGAGTGAATAGTGACCATATGCTATTGTATCTATTCATAAAAAATCTTACGCTTATGCACCGCAGTGAATAAAACTTCCGAGGTTCACGTGCCGTTCAAATACGCTCCACCTTGAGTTTTGATATTCAGTTCATCCATAAGCTCAGATTCGGATAAATGACTTGTCCAATAAATACCATTCGGAAGAATGATGACTCGGCGACCTGACGTTTGAAGGTTTAATGATTCTAAGAAATGAAGTTCGGTGACATTATTACTCGAAAAAATTACGTTCGGTTAAATGACGATTCGGAGAAATAACATTCGGCCAATTACGATTTCCGGAGAGTAAAGTTCCCTGAAATGAAGATTTGGAGTAATAAAGTTTCGAAAATTTGAGATACGGCGATTCGGCCGATTGAAGTTTCGACAAAATGATGTGGCTTCCTCCTTTACTGTCAATAAATGCATTCAATTTTGGATAAACAATTGTAAATATTAGCACTCATTTGACTAGTGTATACAGTGACACAGTAGCTACTTTGAAAGGTCGTACCTTGTCACTTATAGCGGACTGACACACTGCATGAATCTCATACAAATGTATGAGATCCATGCAGGGTGTGAGTCCCCGTTGTATTGTATAAGTGTACAGAATAAGCCCTTTATACAAAGTATATAAATATATACTTTCTAAAAAGGGCTTATTCCATATACTTATATACTAGATGAGTGTTTGTAAAACAGTTTGTACTGAATCAAAAAATAATAAATGTAAAATGAAATTGAAATGAAATAAATAATCAAATAAATTGTATAATATTAGTAAATAATATTAGCATCACATTTGCAGCCTCTTTCTTACGACGCTCGCCCAAAGTGAAACATACTTCGGGAAAATATTCTCCGCTCGAGTCACTGCCGGCGTCGCTGGTCTCCGACAGATGATGAACTCTCATCCTCTGAGTGTCCGGAGGCAGGAGAGCAGCCAAGCTAAGCTGGCTCAGAGGATCGTGGGATTGGCTGTCCCCGGATCCCTTCGTGCCCTGGCGAAGCTTGCTCTCCATGTCCAGCAGCCATTTGGAGACGTCGTCTTTGTCGATTGTTGAAAACTCTGGTAGACACGCAGACACCATCTCACAAACTCCGTCCACGTCCAAATCATCTTCCAGAGCATTTTCCTCTACCATGCTTACGACGTAGCTCAGTACAATGTCATCTATTAAGCTAGAAAAAAAAAATGTAATTGTTAGTAAATTAACTCGTCGTGTAGTCCAAAGTGAGAGTGGAAAATTGCTTATTTTTTACCTCAATTGCGCGGTGGGTACCTGCTTCCTGACGAAGCTGAACAGTGACTTTTTTACAAGCTCCTCTTTTTCATCCATTGTACGATTCATTCTGAAAAAAAAGACACTAGTTTTTGCATGTAACGGGCGAGCTGCAGTGAAAGTTGTTAGTGTTCTTTGAATCGTGAAGCGATTAAAGCAGAGCGATTGTCGGCCGTCCGGCCGACAAAGGGGCAAACGGAATGCTTAACTCTGTATATTTGTGGCATTCGTCGCGGACGACTTACGCTTCTCGCTAGAATTAAAAGTGCGAAATTTTGTAAAGCTTTAGTTTGATTGTTCGTTTGGCGCGAGTTAGAGTACAATGACTGTACAGTAATCGGACCTGTGCGCTAGGTTAAGAACAACAACAAAAGAGTGTTGCGACGAAACTGGGGTTGATCGGCGGTATCGCGATTATCGAGACGCTGGGGCGTCGGGAAAGTTGGTTCGCAAAACTGTCCCGACGAAAGATCGCGATGTTCTGTCGTGCGATCGATCGTTCTGTCGTGCGAAATTCGAAGGCGGCAAGACGAACGGAACGATACGTGCGGGATACGCTTGAGAGGAAGAGGAACAAAGTGACAGATCATAGGCGAAAATTTTGAGAACCGGTGAGGAGCACGAGACGGAGAGTTCCGTCGTGAGCTTCGTCGACGAGCGAACGAGATACTTCGACCGTTCCGTTCGTTCGCCGGTCTTCGGTACATTGACCATAAATCTTCACGAACCTGAACCACTCCTCCCGATTAATTTTTCACCGGCAAACGTAGCTTCGTTGTCTACGGTGAAATTTTCGTATACAAACAACGTTTCACAAGTTTGACAGTTCGTCAGGGTAGGGATGGGACGGAGTCGCCGCCAGCGCCATCTGGCGGATTCTTCGAAAGAGCTACGCGTACATGTATTTTGTATATACGAATATATATGTATATATAGTTACATAGCGAGTTAGCGAGGGGCTCGGAGGTGGGTTTATGCTATGTAGGCGCTGTGTACTGTATATTCGGAAATACAACGAACCGCCCCTCTCAAAGGGGATCGCAACCGAGATGAATCAATACTCCGGGCTGCACGCCGGAGAGGGTAGGCGGAGCTTTGCTCTCGCGTCCCTCGCGTTCATCTCCCTCTCTAACCTTTCGGCCTCCGGCGGACGACGACACGGTCCAGTCGCTTGCTTCCAGCTTTCAGGCTGCATGAACCCTTCTGTACACTATATCCAATGACTATATGCATCACTCGGTTCACCCGGGGGCCCGGGGTTTGCCGGTGATTTTAACATTATACACGTTAGATCGGTTAGGCCAATCCTCTGGCCGAGTTTTAATCTTTTTTTTTTCTCGTTCTACGGACAGGGTAAATTATGTAGAGCGATCTGTGGGGACAAAGGAAAGAGTGTGAAGAGATTGAGTGGCATAGCTGCTTTCTCGATGGTTGCCATTGGCGATGCTTTCGCAATGACCTACATACGGCATTAAAAAAGGAATCGTTTTATTTTCACCGCGTTTGCATACCTCTTTACCCGGTAACCGGGTAGACCGCTTAATTCCATTGACGAACACAATTAAGCCCCTGCACAGTACAACAATTGGATCAGGCGAGCTTATTTATGCCGATCGCACCAACTCACGTCTGTTATCGATTTAAGATGCTTCAGTTTATGCTGGAATTGCCATTTATTCATAAGACATATCGTTTTAGACGTTACAATGTATACATACTTTCCATGTTTTCAAACGTTTTTTATTCATTACGTTTGTTATACCGTAACTCTTACGCGGGGTATCTCGGTGCAGGTTGTCTTCTATGCAATACATTACACACTTCATACGTATGAAATACGTAACGGTACGGAACGACGATAAGAGGCGTCTATCGATCTTCAACTGACGGGACTTCGTGGGTTCTCTGTTATTAGGAAACAATAGGTATATTTTAATGTTCAACTCTATCGATACGAAACCTGTTAAATATAATGAAGAATTTCGATGTTTCCTTTTGTTTCGTTTTCCTTTAATCTTATTTTCTATTTCAATGAGGTTTCGACTGGCTTTTGGATAAGTTATTGATTGGGCAAAGTGTAATTTTGCGTCGCCTATTTAATATTTCAGTTTCCGTATGTTTTTTTGTTGTTTCTTTACAAATGTTATAGATCACTCTCGAATCAATAAATGTAACAACTGGATTTGAGAGACAGAGGATATAGAGAATATTATCATAAGATTGGTACGCGGCGAGTGTTCTGAGATTAATGGTGATGACTTATAAAATGTGCATTTCGTGTGTTCGTGTTCGAGATTAATCTCAGACGTTTCAAATACCCATAATAAAATGTGCATTTTTTTCTGTTCAGAGATCCGAAATAAAATATTCCTTATAACTGGTTCAAATTCTCACACTCTCTAGACACCTAAACAGTAAAAATAAAATCCTGACCGAGCTTTATACAAGGTCGAGGTCGATGTGTTCGTGGAATTTTTTATCATGAAATCCTCGCTAACATCATCACGTTAGTACGATAATTCAATGAAATAGTATATTATGCTACAAGGGAAGCAAGTGCGCGATTTTCGCCGAGTGTGAAACATACGATACTCCCTCGTAGCATAAAATACTTTTTTCAGACTTCATTAAGATAACCATCTTTCTTGCGGTGCAAAATTGTCGCATTCGCCAATGACCATTACTTCTCGAAAGGAATAGGACTTCCAGAGGGAGCAATGAGCGTGAATTACTCCCTAGGGAGTAATGAAATAGTACTGCGCATGCGCACAGATAAAAAAATTATCATTGGTCAATAATGATCACTGATCAATAATAACATTTCGGCCGTGTTCCACGCAAGGAATGTAGTTATTTTAGCGAAACCAGGAAAAAATATATTACCCGTTTACCTCACGTTTTATTCGCTAGCTTCGGGAAAAAATCATAATCACGCTATTATACTCGTGACGGACTGACGAAACTTAAAAAACGAAAAAAACATAATATAGAACGAAGAAACAAATCATTAAGTGGGTGGTGCCGTTTAAATAATCTAAAGGATATGCAAAAACGTGTCACGAACTATATGTGCCTCATTTACAATTCGCGTTAAACGCTCTCTCGTCTCGTCACTGTTCTCGTTCCCCCTTACGGCACTTTGACTTTTGTGCGAAGTTAAATAAAAATCAGTGATTAAAAAAAAACTTAACGAAACAACTAAACAACATACCGTAAAGCCGTTGATTTGTAAAATCCACCTCACCCAGAACGTCTTATTACAAATTTTTATCCGTATTTGTACACGTTTCTGTTTTTCTGTTGCCTCCCCGATCGTCCGTGTTGTCAGTCAATTTTCGATTGTCAGGAGGTTTCTCTATGTCCTCAACTTCGTCCTCGTCCTCTTCGTCCTCGTCCATCTCCTCCTCGTCCAACACATACTCATCGATTTCCTCCTCGTCCATTTCCTCCTCGTTGCTGCTCTTGCTGCAGTCGCCCTCGGCCTCCTCGACATTGTCTTGTTCCTCTTTCACAAAGCCCGTTGACACGAATTCCATCTGAGGGTCGGTGTCGTTCGGATCATCGGGCGGTCCAGGTACGTCGCAAAAATTCATGCCCCCGTCGTCGCTGCCTCGATCTTCGTCCTCGTGAAGGCTCATCCCGAGATTGTCGAAATTCGAGGCGGTGGAACTGTCCTCGTTGTGGTGATCGGGAAATATCTCCGTGGGGCTTGGCGGTATGTCGAGAGGTTCGAGTTTTACCGTGGGATTCGGCGACGTGGGTGCGACCGGCCGTTGCAAACGAATCTTCGTAAACAGCCTCGGCTGCATTGGCTCCGAGGATTGCCGTTTCTGTAAAATTAGTCGTTTCGGTCTAGTCAGCGCGGCTGCTCCCGACGACGCCGAAGGCTTGCCGCTTTCTTTGGCTTCAGTCGCGACCCTCGTACTCGGCGCTGCGGAACTCGGAATCAATGGCTTTGACTGAGGTACTAGCTTAGGTGGTCCCGGATTCTGCAACGAGAGAACGGACAACAAAAGAAATTAACATCGCCTATCATCTTTATCTGAAAATTAATGTGAAAAAAAAAATATCTGCATTGACTACCTGGACTGACGAACTCGGCCCTGGCAAGCCCTTGATTTGCAGAGCTTTGGCAGCGGTGAGTAGCTGCGGTAACTTGTCGTGCGCGACGTTAATCTCTCCTTGATACATAAACTTAACGAGCGCCTCGACTTCCCAGAACTTGTGATCCTTCATCAGAATAATCGGATGCTGACACGGATTGTCGCGAAGCAGAGCCGCCAGATAATCGCTGCACGAAGAGAGAATCACCTTGTGACATTTCAATGAGCGTCCCTCACAGGCTAACGTCACATCAACGAATTGCTCGCTGTCGAGTAGCGACACGAAACTGTTTTGAATGTTGCTGTGGTAACTGTTCCACCTGAGGCAAGCCTGTAACAGAGACAACGTTAATTCTCTATTATTCTTCAACGCAAATACTTTAAAAAGTAATGGGATCCATCGACGTATCCTCGTTCCACCTTGTCGGATTTCGATTCTCTGTGACGCCTGCGTGAGAGAAGATCGACTCCCGCATCCGCGAGCATCGTCGCTGAAGTGCGACGGAAAGAGTGTCCGGTATATCTCTCCGGTTGATCGAGTCCCAAATACTCCGCAATAACTTTCGGCATCGCGCCAAAAGTATTGATCCCTATAACCTGCTGCGTGCACTTGCCGTTGCGCAGTGTGAGAAAGAATCGGTCGGTCCTCACGTTCTCTGGTCGAAGATCTTCATACTTCTTGACGATCTTGTAGAACTCTCCGTCGATTATGAACTTTCGAGGGGTGTCGTTTCTCGCACGAGGAATCTTAACTACCATCATGTTGTCGTGATGCTCAATGTCTTGCACCGTTACGTTCTTTAATTCCTCTCGTCTGCAAGCTCCGGTTATTCCGAGAATCAGTGCAACCTGAAATCGACATTAACAATTCAGTCATAGGCTAACTACAATTCACTATTCGGGGGTTACAAATTTTGCTATCTGAGAAACATCGAAGGCTCACCTTGATGGCCAAATATCGATCGTCTGGGGCTTCGGACAAAAATCTCTCAACGTCCTTTGACTCCAGAGTCTTCGATTTCGTTGAAGTAAATCCTTTGCAGTTCTCGGAGAGGAACGCGGTCAGGCGGTAGTACTTGCCAATGTTTACTTTCCGAAAGTTCAGTATCGTGCTCTTCAGCATCGAATACTTCGCCCAAAGCGAGGAGGGTTTGAATTTGTTCGATAGCTGGTCGAAATAGACGAGCATCGTGTCCTCTGAGACGCATGTTGTCTTCCGTTCTTTTTGCCACTCGACGAACTGATCGTAGCACTGTTTGTACAGTCGTTCCGATTTGTCCGGCAATAAATTGTCGCTGAATCTTGTCGTGACTTCGCGTATCTCCACTGGTGCATCGTCTCGATCGCGCACCCCGCCTTCACGTTTATTTCCACTCATTTTGCTATTTTCAATGTGAAGCGAGACAAAAACATTGAAGCGCTCACTTCCGTCTTCTTCTTCTTTCGTGTGATTTTATACCGCTACGTCAAGTACCAGTAACAGTTACTTTGTCGACGCGCCTGACAGAGTTCGCAGAATCTACGGCTGTGCTCAACTGTGGACGATCCCGTCAGACGGCGCGTCGGTACGGCTATAAACACTCGAGTCGCGAAAGCGGGCGAGATTAGTTATTTTTGTAACAAGGGCGAGAAAAATCGATTGTTCTCGACTAGTGTGAAGTGACCCACGAGCTAAAGGCGCGTGAGGAGCTTCACACGAGTGTGAGAGAGATCGATTTTTCTCACGCATGTCACGAACCGGTTTTTTCGGTTTTTTTTTTCCCACACTAGTGCGGGAAAATATACGGAAAGTAAATTTCTATGTGAGAAGTGAAATTAGACCGATGTACGCATGCGCCGTGTATTTACAGTAAGCCTTGGTGGAAAGCGCCACTTACGCCACTCTCAACAGCCACGAGCATAGCACTTCTCACGCATGCGTTACAAAAGCATTGTATATATTATACAAACATATATATCTATATATCGTTAGATAACAAGTTCGCGAGGCGCTCGGAGGTGGATTATACTATGTACGGACCGTGCGCTCTATATGCGGAATACAATGAACCGCCCCTCTCAAAGGGGATCGTAACCGAGATGAATCAGTATTCCAGGTTGCAGGCCGGAGAGGGTAGGCGGAGCTTTGCTCACGCTTCTCTCACGTTACATCTCCTTCTCTCACCTTTCGGCCTCCGGCGAAAAACCAAGCGGTCCAGTCGCTTGTTTCCAGCTTTCTGTATACTATCCAACAACTATATGCATCACTCAGGTTACCCGGGTCCACGGGATTTGCTGGAGGTTTTAACGTTAGACACATTAAATCGGTTATGCCGCTGGCCCCAAATTAATATTTTCTTCTCATACTACAGATACTGTAAATTATGTAGAGCTATCGATAGGGTCTGCGAGGGAAAGAATGTGAAAAGATTAAGTGGCATAGCTGCTTTCTCGATGTTTGTCATGGGCGATGCTTTTGCAATGACCTACATACGGAATTAAAAAAGAATCGTTTTATTTTCGCTGCGTTGGGCATGCCTCTTTCCCCGGTAACCGGGTAAAACACTTCATCCCATTGACGAACACAATTACGCCCCTGCACAATACAATAATTGGATCAGCGAGCTTATTTGTGCTGACCGAATCGACTCGCGTCTGGTATCAATTTAAGATGCTTAAGTTTATGCTGGAATAGCCATTTATTCATAAGACATATCGTTTCCCAAGTTACAATGTACACATACTTTCCATGTTTTCAAAAGTTTTTTTTTCTCCTTTCTTTCTTTTTTACCGTAACTCCTACGCAAAGTATCTCCGTGCAGGTTGTCTTCTATGCAATAAATTACACACTTCATACGTATGGAATACGTAACGTTACGGAACGACGATAACAGCCGTCCATCGATCTTTAACTGTCGAGACTCTCGGGGTTCTCAGTTATTAGGAAATAATAGGTATATTCCAATGTTCAAATCTATTTATATAAAATCTGTTAAATAGATTAATGAATTGCGGAGTTTCTTTATGTTTCTTTTTCCTTCAATTTTATTTTATATTTTAATGAGGTTTCGACTGGCCTTTGGATAAGTTATCGGGCAAAGCGTAATTTTTCGTCGCTCGTCTCCATTTAATATTTCAGGTTGGTGAATGGTTTTTTTTTGGTTTCTTCATAAATGCCTTTGATCAATCTCGAATCAATGAATGTAACGACTGGGCGGAGGATGTAAACAATATTATCGTACACGACTCGTCCGCGGTGAGTGTTCTGAGATTAATCGAGACGATTTATAAAATGTGAATTCCGTGTTTCGGGGAGATAACTTGCGCCCGCGCCAATTGCTACACAGCGTTCATTTTTTGCACGGATAGATAATCAATAAATATCTGACAACAAAGTGAATTAAGAGTTCTATTTACTTAAATTACGTAGTTCTTATTTTTTTTTCTGTTCAGAGGTGCGAAGTAAAATATTCTTCCTTACAATAGTCGGTTCAAATGCTCATACACTCTGTAGACACCTAAAACAGTAAAAATAAAATCCTGACCGAGCTTTATACAAGGTCGAGGACGATGTGTTCTTGGAATCTTTTATCATGAAATTCTCGCTAACATCATCACGGTACTACGATAATTCTATGAAATAGTATATTATGCTACAAGGGAGGGAAGTGCGCGATTTTCGCAGAGCGTGAAACATACGATACTCCCGTGCAGAATGCGATACTTTTTTCAGACTTCATTAAGATAACCATCTTTCTTGCGTTGCAAAATTGTCGCATCCGCCAATGACCATTACTTCTCAAAAGGGATAGGGCTTTCAGAGGGAGCAATGAGCGCGAATTACTCCCTAAGCAGTAATGAAACAGTACTGCGCATGCGCACGGATAAAAAAAATTATCATTGGTCAATAATGATCACTGATCAATAATAACATTTCGCCCGTGTTACACACAAGGAATGTAATTATTTTAGCGAACTCAGGAAACAAATATATTACCTGTTTTATTCGCTAGCTTCGAGAAAAAACCATAATCACGCTGTTATACTCGTGACGGACTGAAGAAACTTGAAAAAATAGAATGAAGAAACAAATCATTAAAAGCGGTGGTGCCGTTTAAATAATCTAATGGCTGTGCAAAAACGTGTCACAAACTATATGTGCCTCATTTACAATTCTCGTTAATCGCGGTCTCCTCTCGTCACTGTTCTCGTTCCCCCTTACGGCACTTTGACTTTTGTGCGAAGTTAAATAAAAATCAGTGATTAAAAAAAAACGCAACGAAACAACCAAACAACATACCGTAAAGCCGTTGATTTGTAAAATCCACCTCACCCAGAACGTCTTATTACAAACTTTTATCCGCACTTGTACACGTTTCTGTTTTTCTGTTGCCTCCCCGATCGTCCGTGTTGTCAGTCAACTTTCGATTGTCAGGGGGTTTCTCTATGTCCTCAACTTCATCCTCGTCCTCTTCATCCTCGTCCTCTTCGTCCTCGTCCATCTCCTCCTCGTCCAACACATACTCATCGATTTCCTCCTCGTCCATGTCCTCCTCGTAGCTGCTCTTGCTGCACTCGCCCTCGGCCTCCTCGACATTGTCTTGTTCCTCTTTCACAAGGTTCGTTGACACGAATTCCATCTGAGGGTTGGTGTCGTTCAGATCATCGGGCGGTCCCGGTACGTCGCAAAAATTCATGCCGCCGTCGTCGCTGCCTCGATTTTCGTCCTCGTGAAGGCTCATCCCGAGATTGTCGAAATTCGAGGCGGTGAAACTGTCATCGTTGTGGTGATTAGGAAATATCTCCGTGGGGCTTGGCGGTATGTCGAGAGGTTCGAGTTTTACCGTGGGATTCGGCGACGTGGGTGCGACCGGCCGTTGCAAACGAATCTTCGTGAACAGTCTTGGCTGCATTGGCTCCGAAGATTGCCGTTTCTGTACAATTAGTCGCGTCGGTCTAGTCAGCGCGGCTGCTCCCGACGACACCGAAGGCTTGCCGCTTTCTTTGTCTTCAGTCGCGACCCTCGCACTCGGCGCTGCGGAACTTGGAATCAATGGCTTCGACTGAGGTACTAGCTTCGGTGGTCCCGGATTCTGCAACGAAAGAATGGACAACAAAAGAAATTAACATCGTCTATCATCTTCATCTAAAAATTAATGTGAAAAAAAAAATCTGCATTGAATACCTGGACTGACGAACTCGGCCCTGGCAAGCCCTTGATTTGCAGAGCTTTGGCAGCCGTGAGTAGCTGTGGTAGCTTGTCGTGCGCGACGTTAATCTCTCCTTGATACATAAACTTAACCAGCGCCTCGACTTCCCAGAACTTGTGATCCTTCATCAGAATAATCGGATGCTGACACGGATTGTCGCGAAGCAGAGCCGCCAGATAGTCGCTGCACGACGAGAGAATCACCTTATGACATTTCAACGAGCGTCCCTCGCAGGCTAACGTCACGTCGACGAATTGCTCGCTGTCGAGTAGAGACGCGAAACTGTTTTGAATGTTACTGTGGTAACTGTTCCACCTAAGGCAAGCCTGTAACAGAGACAACGTTAGGTCTCGATTAATCCTCAACGCAAATACTTTAACACGAAATCAGATCCATCAACGTATCCTCGTTCAACCTTGTCGGATTTCGATTCTCTGTGACGCCTGCGGGAGAGAAGATCAACTCCTGCATCCGCGAGCATCGTCGCCGAAGTGCGACGGAAAGAGCGTCCGGTGTATCTCTCTGGTTGATCGAGTCCCAAATACTCCGCAATAACTTTCGGCATCGCGCCAAAAGTGTTGATTCCGATGACCTGCTGCGTGCACTTGCCGTTGCGCAGAGTGAGAAAGAATCGGTCAGTCCTGACGTTCTCCGGTCGCAGATCTTCATACTTCTTGACAATCTTGTAGAACTCTCCGTCGATTATGAACTTTCGAGGGGTGTCGTTTCTCGCACGAGGAATCTTAACTACCATCATGTTGTCGTGATGCTCGATGTCTTGCACTGTTATGTTCTTCAATTCCTCTCGTCTGCAAGCTCCGGTTATTCCAAGAATCAGTGCAACCTGAAATCGACATTGACAATTCAGTCGTATGCTAAATAACTACAATTCACTGTTCGGGTGTCACGAATTTTGCTATCCGAGAAACATTGAAGGTTCACCTTGATGGCCAAATATCGATCGTCTGGGGCTTCGGTCAAAAATCTCTCAACGTCCTTTGATTCCAGAGTCTTCGATTTTGTCGAAGTAAATCCTTTGCAGTTCTCAGAGAGGAACGCGGTCAGGCGGTAGTACTTGCCAATGTTTACGTTCCGAAAGTTTAGTATCGTGCTCTTCAGCATCGAATACCTCGCCCAAAGCGAGGAGGGCTTGAATTTGTTCGATAACTGGTCGAAATAGACAAGCATCGTGTCTTCTGAGACGCATGTTGTCTTCCGTTCTTTTTGCCACTCGACGAACTGATCGTAGCACTGTTTGTACTGTCGTTCCGATTTGTCCGGCAATAAATTGTTGCCGAATCTTGTTGTGACTTTGCGTATCTCCACTGACGCATCGTCTCGATCGCGCTCCCCGCCTTCACGTTTATTTCCACTCATTTTGCTATTTTCAATGTGAAGCGAGACAAAAACATTGAAGCGCTCACTTCCGTCTTCTTCTTCTTTCGTGTGATTTTATACCGCTACGACAAGTACCAGTAACAGTTACTTTGTCGACGCGCCTGACAGAGTTCGCAGAATCTACGTCTATGCTCAACTTTGGACGATCCCGTCAGACGGCGCGTCGGTACGGCTATAAACGGCTTGCCGTCACTTGTCCAAAATCTTATAATCCCGAACGCTCCAAACGCCCGAAATCCATTTAACCGATGTAGCGTTTGCCCGAAGTTTTAATCTACCGAAGGACTAGAACACCGAATGTTCGTTCGTCCGAACAATCAAAATCCCGAATTATTATTTTGCCGACGAACCATAATCCCGACGGATTAATATACCGAAACATCGATTGCCCGAAATCCATTCGCCCGACGACTCATTTGCCCGAAAATCTGTTTTACCAGCGTAGAGCTCTTGGTTATCGACGTACGCTACATAGACGGATGATAAATTGGCATCCTACAATACAAACCTATAGTCGCCTCGCCAAGAGATCATCCAAATCTTGCACTGACAACGAGTTACTTTACACATATCGTATCATCTTAGGAATACGGTCATGATATCAATCGTCCAATCGTTCAAAATAAAAACGGTGTATGGCTTATGCACAAATATAGTAATTTATCGCGAGGACGTATCGTATACGTACCCCTATAGATAAAACACCGCGGTGTTACCAATGGTACGATAAAACGGTGACGGTAGCAATGGTCCGATGCCCGCCCCACGGCATTTGTGCATAAGCCGTACGCCGTTTTTATTTTGAACGATTAAACGATTGATATCATGACCGTATTCCTAAGATGATACGATATGTGTAAAGTAACTTGTTGTCAGCGCAAGGTTTGGATGATCTCTTGTCGAGGCGACTATAGATTTGTATTGTAGGATGCCAATTTATCATCCGCCTACGTAGCGTACGTCGATAACCAAGAGCTCTACGCTGGTAAAACAGATTTTCGGGCAAATGAGTCGTCGGGCGAATGGATTTCGGGCAATTGATGTTTCGGTATATTAATCCGTCGGGATTATGGGGCGTCGGCAAAATAATAATTCGGGATTTTGATCGTTCGGACGAATGAATATTCGGTATTCTAGTCCTTCGGTAGATTAAAACTTCGGGCAAACGCTACATCGGTTAAATGGATTTCGGGCATTTGGAGCGTTCGGGATTATGAGATTTTGGACAAGTGACGGCAAGCCCTATAAACACTCGAGTTATGAAAGCGGGTGAGATTAGTTATTTTTGTAACAAGGGCGAGAAAAATCGATTGTTCTCGACGAGTGTGAAGTGACGCACGAACTGAAGGTGCGTGAGGCGCTTCACACTAGTGCGAGAGAGATCGACTTTTCTCACCCATGTCACGAACCGGTTTTTCTGGTTTCTTTTTCTCGCACTAGTGCGGGAAAAAATACGAAAAGTAAATTTCTATGTGAGAAGTGAAATTGGACCGAAGTGCGCATGCGCCGTGTATTTACAGTAAGGCTTGCCGTCACTTGTCCAAAATCTCATAATCCCGAACGCTCCAAATGCCCGAAATCCATTTAACCGATGTAGCTTTTGCCCGAAGTTTTAATCTACCGAAGGACTAGAATACCGAATGTTCATTCGTCCGAACGATAAAAATCCCGAATTATTATTTTGCCGACGCCCCATAATCCCGACGGATTAATATACCGAAACATCAATTGCCCGAAATCCATTCGCCCGACGACTCATTTGCCCGAAAATCTGTTTTACCAGCGTAGAGCTCTTGGTTATCGACGTACGCTACATAGACGGATGATAAATTGGCATCCTACAATACAAACCTATAGTCGCCTCGCCAAGAGATCATCCAAATCTTGCACTGACAACGAGTTACTTTACACATATCGTATCATCTTAGGAATACGGTCATGATATCAATCGTCCAATCGTTCAAAATAAAAACGGTGTATGGCTTATGCACAAATATAGTAATTTATCGCGAGGACGTATCGTATACGTACCCCTATAGATAAAACACCGCGGTGTTACCAATGGTACGATAAAACGGTGATGGTAGCAATGGTCCGATGCCCGCCCCACGGCATTTGTGCATAAAGCCGTACGCCGTTTTTATTTTGAACGATTAAACGATTGATATCATGACCGTATTCCTAAGATGATACGATATGTGTAAAGTAACTTGTTGTCAGTGCAAGGTTTGGATGATCTCTTGTCGAGGCGACTATAGATTTGTATTGTAGGATGCCAATTTATCATCCGCCTACGTAGCGTACGTCGATAACCAAGAGCTCTACGCTGGTAAAACAGATTTTCGGGCAAATGAGTCGTCGGGCGAATGGATTTCGGGCAATTGATGTTTCGGTATATTAATCCGTCGGGATTATGGGGCGTCGGCAAAACAATAATTCGGGATTTTGATCGTTCGGACGAATGAACATTCGGTATTCTAGTCCTTCGGTAGATTAAAACTTCGGGCAAACGCTACATTGGTTAAATGGATTTCGGGCATTTGGAGCGTTCGGGATTATGAGATTTTGGACAAGTGACGGCAAGCCTACAGTAAGCCTCGGTGGAAACCACCACTTACGCCACTCTCAACAGCCACGAGACATAGCACTTCTCACGCATGCGTTACAAAAATATTTTATATATTATACGAACATATATATCTGTGTATTGTTAGATGACAAGTTCGCGCGGTGCTCGGAGGTGGTTTTATACTATGTACGAGCCGTGCATTCTATATGCGGAATACAACGAACCGCCCCTCTCAAAGGGGATCGTAACCGAGATGAATCAATACTCCGGGTTGCACGCCGGAGAGGGTAGGCGGAGCTTTGCTCACGCTTCTCTCACGTTACATCTCCCTCTCTCACCTTGCGGCCTCCGGCGAACGACCAAGCGGTCCAGTCGCTTGCTTCCAGCTTTATTATTATTATTTGTATAATATCCAATAACTATATGCATCAATCAGGTTACCCGGGTCCACGGGATTTGCTGGTGGTTTTAACATTACTCACATTAAATAGGTTATGCCTCTGGCCCCAAATTAATCTTATCTTCTCATACTACAGGTACTGTAAATTATGTAGAGCTATCGGTAGGGTCTGCGAGGAAAAGAGTGTGAAGAGATTAAGTGGCATCGCTGCTTTCTCGATGGTTGCCACTGGCGATGCTTTTGCAATGACCTACATACGGAATTAAAAAAGAATCGTTTTATTTTCATCGCGTTCGGATACCTCTTTCCCCGGTAACCGGGTAAAACACTTCATTCCATTAACGAACACAATTATGCCCCTACACAATACAATAATTGGATCAGCGAGCTTATTTATGCCGACCGAATCGCCTCGCGTCTGGTATCAATTTAAGATGCTTAAGTTTATGCTGGAATAGCCATTTATTCATAAGACATATCGTTTCACAAGTTACAATGTACACATACTTTCCATGTTTTCAAAAGTTTATTTTTCTCTTTTCTTTCTTTTTTAGCGTAACTCTTACGCAGAGTATCTCCGTGCAGGTTTCTTCTATGCAATAAATTACACACTTCATACGTATGGAATACGTAACGTTACGGAACGACGATAACAGCCGTCCATCGATCTTCAACTGACGGGACTCACCGGGTTCTCCGTTATTAGGAAACAATAGCTATATTCTAATGATCAAATCTATTTATATAAAATCTGTTAAATAGAACAATGAATTTCGGTGTTTCTTTTTGTATTTTTTTCCTTTAATTTTATTTTCTATTTTAATGAGGTTTCGACTGGCCTTTGGATAAGTTATCGGGCAAAGCGTAATTTTTCGTCGCTCGTCTCCATTTAATATTTCAGGTTGGTGAATGGTTTTTTTTTGTTGCTTCATAAATGCCATTGATCAATCTCGAATCAATAAATGTAACGACTGGAATTGCGAGACGGAGGATATAGACAATATTATCGTACACGATTCGTACGCGGCGAATGTTCTGAGATTAATCGAGACGATTTACAAAATGTGCATTCCGTGATTCGGGGAAATAACTTGCGCCCGCGCCAATTGCTGCACGGCATTTATTTTTTGCACGTATAGATAATCAAGACATATCTGATAATAAAGTGAATTAAGAGTTCTATTTACTTAAATTACGTAGTTCTTATTTTTTTCTGTTCAGAGATGCGAAGTAAAATATTCTTCCTTATAACTGTCGGTTCAAATGCTCACACACTCGCCACACACGTAAAACAGTAAAAATAAAATCTGCTTTCTTTTTGGGACTCATGAACGAGCTTTATACAAGGTCGAGGTCGATATCGATGTGTTCGTGGATTCATTTATCATGGAATCCTCGCTAACATCGTCACTGTAGTACGATAATTCAATGTAAAATATATTACGCGTTTATCTCACGTTTCGTTGACTATCTTCGGAAAAAACCATAATCACGCTTTTATACTCGTGACGGAGTGGAGAAACTTAAAAAAAAAATTATCATACAACGAAGAAACGAATCTTCGAATGGATGTTGTCGTTTAAATAATCTAATGACTATGCAAAAAACGTATCACAAACTATGTGTGCCTGATTTACAATTCGAGTGAATCGCGCTCTCGTCTCGTCGCTGTTCTCGTGTCGCCATGCGGCACTATGACTTTTGTACGAAGTTAAATAAAAAAATCAGTGAATAAAAAAAGAAACAAAGAACAAACAAGCAACGAAACAACATACCGTAGAGCGTATTACTCGTAGATTTTTAGAATCCTCCTCACCCGGAACGTCTTATTACAAACTCTTATCCGCATTTGTACACTTTTCCGTTTTTCTGTTGCCTCCCCGATCGTCCGTGTTGTTGGTCAATTTTCGATTGTCAGGGGGTTTCCCTCTGTCCTCAGCTTCGTCCTCGTCCTCTTCGTCCTCGTCCATCTCTTCCTCATTGCTACTCTTGCTGCATTCGCCCTCGGCCTCCTCGACGATGTCTTGTTCCTGTTCCAAAAAGTCCGTTGGCACGAATTCCATCTGATCGTCGGCGTCGTTGAGATCATCGGGCGGTCCCGGTACGTCGCAAAAGTTCATGTCGCCGTCGTCGCTGCCTCGATCCTCGTCCTCGTGAAGGGCCATCACGAGATTGTCGAAATTCGAGGCGGTGGAACTGTCCTCGTCGTGGTGATCGGGAAATATTTCCGTGGGGCTCAGCGGTATGTCGAGAGGTTCGAGTTTTACCGTTGGATTAGGCGAGGTGGGTGTGACCGGCCGTTGCAAACGAATCTTCGTGAACGGCCTCGGCTGCGGTGGCTCCGAGGATTGCCGCTTCTGTAATCGTTTCGGACTAGTCGGCGCGGCTGCTCCCGACGACGCCGAAGGCTTGCCGCTTTCTTTGGCTTCATTCGCGACCCTGGCACTCGGCGCTACGGAACTCGGAATCAATGGCTTTGACTGAGGTACTAGTTTAGGTGGTCTTGGATTCTGCAAAGAGAGAACGGACAACACAAGAAATTAACATCGCGTATCAACTTTGCCTAAAAATTAATCTGAAAAAAAAAAACAAAAAAATCTGCATCGACTACCTGGAGCGACGGACTCGGTCCTGCCAAGCCCTTTATTTGCAGAGCTTCGGCTGCGTTGAGCAGCTGCGGTAGCTTGTCGTGCGCGACGTTAACCTCCCCTCGATACATAAACTTAACGAGTGCCTCGACTTCCCAGAACTTGAGATCCTTCATTAGAATTATCGGATGCTGACACGGATTTTCGCGAAGCAGAGCCGCTAGATAATCGCTGCACGACGAGAGAATCATCTTGTGACATTTCAACGAGCGTCCCTCGCAGGCTAGTGTCACGTCGACGAATTGCTCGCTGTCGAGTAGCGACGGGAAACTGTTTTGCATGTTGCTGTGGTAACTGTTCCACCTGAGGCAAACCTGTAACATAGACAATGTTAGTTCACGATTAATCCTCGACACGAGAATCTCCAATTCGAATCGAAAGCAGAAAAAAATGCGTTACACAACTAAATCGCATTCTGTACACAAACTGCGTTTAAAAAATAAACTCCCAAACTTAAAGATCAACGAAAAAAAGAAATAAATAAATAAACATCGAACGCAACTGCCGGTTGAAAATAATACTCTTCGATTTACCTCGGTAGATTGTTGTGGTGCGACCGTTTGTGGTACGCTGATGGTAGGCTGACGCGGTGCCATTTTTATCGTAGTAGGCGCGACTTGTTTAACTTTCAACGGTATAGTTTTTAATACGAGAGTCTTTGGTTGTCGAGGCTGTTGCTGGTTCATCGGTGCCGGCGCTATGTTCCGCATCTGCGGCCTGACGAGAGATTGCGTTGCTATCCTTATGGTCCTTCCGCTCGATGTGCCTTGAGAGCCGGAGTGCATAACTGCAACAGAAAAAAAAACATACAAATAAACACAAATGCCTATAACTTACATTAGCGTTACAAGTCGTAAATTGCATCGTTAATAGCACAAAACTTTAGAAGTGAAAACAAAAATGAGACATTAATTCACTTGTATTTCTATAGCTTAATAAACGAATGACCACTGGTAATATTCATACTCGACATTTAATCGGACGACTGTGCGTGTGATTAACGCTGACCATGGCAGTCCTCCTATCTTCGCATTCATTCATATCACGCAGCCGAGGCACCGCGTCGCGTGCAAACGTCACAGACTCCTCCGAGGATTACTCTATTGACGATTTCACCTACTTTAATCCTCGACATTAGTTACCTCACATCTATAAATAGTATTTTTTTCTTTCGTCGTCCAAGCCTTTCGTTTTTCTTATAACTAATTACTGTCCGGAGATCCTAGAGGGATTTTTCCGCAGGCTTTTCGCAAATTACCGTGGTAACGCCTGCCGATGAGCCGACCACCGTGGTGTACCCTGAGATGCCGATGAAGGTTGGTAGTGCCGCATTGCCGCGGATTCGCGCCACCTCGCACGACTACCGAGCCGCATATTCGGCACTGCGCTCGCAGCGGATCGTTCACGCACAGGTCGAAGTGCGCCCAAACAGCGCTGGGATTCGCCATCGCTCTGAGACTCCTCGCGTGCGATCGCACTCTGCCGGTGTGACTCGCCGAGGCGGAGACCGGTCTTCGCTCCTCGAGGAAGCACTCCTCGTCCTCGTCTTCCGGCGGCTCCTGCTTCATCGATGACTCCAGCTTTCCCGAGAGCAAATCTCGCCTCGAGAGGCGATCACCGCTACGGTGGGGCAACAGCTTGACGGGATCCGTGCCGGATATCAGAACTTTGCCGACGGCCGCCGTCGCGAAGGCTTTCTTCCGCGACGCTCCCCGATATATATCCACGCTATGGCGTCGCTACAGTACAGAGGAGAAAAATAATAATAATAATGGCGTCGGAATTAAATCTCTGATATCGCCGGGAACGAATTGGGCTTTTTTTATTTTTTATTTTTAAAAAATAGTTTTGTTTTGGTACCGATAAAACTTTAGAAACTTAAGTGGAAGCACCAAACAGGTGGCTTTAGTCATTTTTTCCGACGCAATGAAACCGATTTTTTTTGGGTGTAAAAATCCCCAAGCGCGAATATAAAAAAACTGTAGGGTTTCCATAATTTTTAAGGAGAAAATTTTTTTTAATATAATAATATTGAAAAAAATTAATTATGTCAGAATGAAAGTTCTGATAACATTTGCAATGAATTTGGCATAATTTGTTTGTTTTGTTTATACTCTTGCGGATGTACTTTTTGCGGACGTAAACGGAAGCACCAAACGGGTGGCTGCAGACATTTTTTTTCTCACTCGATCAAGCTGATTTTTACCGGGTGAAAAAAGCCCCAAGCGCGAATATTAAAAAATCGTAGAAGTTCCATGATTTTAGAGTAGAACATTTTTTTTTCAAATGTAATATAATACATAAACAAAAATGTTATAAGAAGGAAAAATAATCAAAGTTACATCTGTACTGTCACATCTGTAATGTTATCTGAGCTCCAAGAATTGTAAATGTAAAAAGGTTCGTCCCGTCAATAAAGTGAATAAATAAAAAAATTAATTATATTGAAAAAAAAAATGCAGCTTCTAAAAAATTTTGTTTTCGGACCTGGGGATTCTTACGCCCGCCCGATGGAGCTGTCCGGCTTGCAATATTGTGCTGTATTAGTATCTAAAATAACGAGAAGCCTGTCAACTTCACGGCTCGAACCGGGTGCGAGTGCTCTTCGGGGAGTGCGGGCACGATAAATATTCGACGCACGCCTTTCTTCGATTATGAAAACAAACACGGGGCGCAGCGGTAGTCGCGATGTTGGAGGTATTACGTGGGAAGAAAGGTCGCGAAAGAGTAACGTCGCGCCGATATACGACGGTGACAGTGCAAGTACTGAACTGTCCAAGTCTTAAGCCAGTGTCCGGTTTTTAAAAAATTTCAATAGCTCGACACGTATCTAAATATGTTTTAATTTAAAGAATTACTTTTTTTTTCAATCCTCACACCTGAACCGAAAAAATAAACAAAACTTCGAAAAATGTGTTTGAAATCGAAGCTTCGAAATATTTAACTGTAAGACTATTGTGGTTAAAAATGGCCCAGCAGGCGCATTAACGAATAAATCGCCCGAACCAAAGTCCGAACAGACGCGAGGAGGATGAAAAATCAAACAATCAAATTACGAAAAATTATATACAAAAAAAAAGAAAACTAAGTTTTTAACTGTATTAAAAACCGTAAACCACGTGCGTTCGAAATCTGTCCGACAGGAAGGACCGATAAGGCGGCCTCTCTTATCGTATTTTGTGATAAATTGACGACTCTAATCCGTACGTTCCTTTCTCCCTCTCTTTAAATTGAATATCGTTGTGAAATGCCTAGCGATAAAAAAAACAATTTATTTTTTATTAAATAAAAAATATGGACAACAACTATAAATCGTATCTCTCATTGTAGTTCGAATATGAAAAAAATTACGGAACTATCCCAGGTGTGCCGACGCGCGTGTTAACATTGTAGCTTCGTCCGAGCCCGCGCGTTCTTCGAGGAGTTATCGCGCAGCGCCTTATCGTCTCCCGGTGTCGCGCGGCAGTTGCGTCATTAGTTATTTTCTACCGTACAAGTCGGTTGGCGGCAAATTGTGCGTCGACGTTCTCGAAGACGACACGAGGCTCGAGCCTCGTATCTTCGTACGCGCCGGCACAGTTTACCGCGCTGCAACCCTCGTCTGCCATTCCGGAAAGTCACGAAGAGTCGTTAAAAAATTGGTAGAGCGAACGACATCGACGACATGCAGCCTCGATTCGCGTTTAGGAACTTCACTCGCGCTTCGACTCTTCCGCATCGGTTTCGTAATTCTCATTTTATTCTTTACCTCCGATCGAGACAGCCAACCGGTATTCGCCTAAACAGCGCGATACTTAGACCCGCCTTGTTCGTCGGTACGAGCTATTAAATCCCAAACTTCCGCGACAAAGCCCCGTATCGAGCGACCGAAACGTAACCAAAGAGGGTCTTCGAGCACACACTCGGCACTTCTCCACGTGCAACGTGCCGGAGAGCCGCTCGCCGGAAGGGATCGGGATGAACGACGCGCGCTCAGCGAGATGTGTAGATATCAACGAAAAAACCAAAGAACAAAAAATACCGGCGAAAAATTACGTGCCGGGGAGTGCGCACAATGTTGAAGGTTAAAGGACGCGATCGGCCAGTAGTTCAGCTCCACTGCTCCCCCCTCCCTTTGTCCCAAGTCACGTAACAATAACACCGGTCTCGAACGGGGATCGGGGAAAAAATCGTTACTTCGTCACCCAATGAAATTAATTAGCGACGACGAAGTGCGGCGGAGCTTTTTGGGCGTCGCGACGCCAGTCGGCCACGACGAACCCGACACCGCATCGCAGGACAGCGGTCGGTAAAATTAATGCTTCTCTGTATACGCGAGGAATCGCTCTATCTCCGTGCCTCTGTGTATGCATATATATATGTATATATATAATATATATTTATATATACATATTTAAATACATATAGGTATAGACGAGAAAGGAAGAAACTGGTGCGTCTCCCTACTCTCTCGGTGTAGTACACATGTGCAGATATATATCTTATCTATCGTTCGTTCTCTTCCTCTGTGCGTGCGTGCCTGTGTGTGTCTGCCTTCCAAGATTTCCCCCTTCCCTCGCTCACAGAACCGACACCGTCGAACGTACAAAAGCCCACCACGTTTCCAGCGAATCTTGCGAGATTCTCTCTCCAGTTATTCACTCGGAGCCTCCTCTCTACCTGCGTGTGTTAGTTTGCTGGCCGGCTCGTTAGCGCGTCTTCTGCTATTACCGCCACTGTGTGTCCGGGCAGCTCGTTTTTCCGTCTATATATACAGATATATGTGTATATATATATATTTGTTTATTTTAACCGTCCCGAGCCGATAATAAACCGGTCACGTACTCGCGAATCTCCGACCGTACGACAAACGATTTTTTTAATTCCAACCGAACTACCGAATTTTCCTCAATGTGTTTTGTGTTATTTCTCTCGGGAGCGCGGCGCGCGTGTGAGAGCGAGACGGAGGCGAGATACTTTGTTCTATGTGGTTTGGCGAGAGCACTGTTTTAGGTATGGCAGTTTGCGACGCGGGCAGGAAGGTTTGTTCCCGCGGCTCGACGAACGATTTCCCCCAACACGAACCCAGGGAACGACTAAAATCGAAATCGGTGGACGGTCGGGGCGCGTCGGGACGCGCATGTGCGACGGCGCCGGTCGTCAACGCATTATCCGTACTATCATGTGTGTGCCCGACGATATTCTCTCTCTCTCTCTCTCTCTCTCTCTCTCTCTCTCTCTCTCTCTCTCTCTCTCCCCTCTCTCGCTCTCTCTCTCTTTCTCTGTCCGCGCGTCTCACTTTCTCACTGTTCGCTCTCCCAGTCGCACCGCTCTTATTTTCTCACCCTCTCTCCGGCCTCTTCTCTCGCTTGCGCTGAAACTAGCTCCGTCTCCTTTCCGCCTACTAACCGACCTGATCACATCGGTCCTGCTCGCGCCCTGCCGAGCGGATTCATCGATCGAAGCCCTGCTCTTTTTCTTTCTCTCTCTCTCTCTCTCTGGGGCTACACGGGTGGAAAACGACGCCGAACCTCGACGCTCGACGTCGCTGCGCGCTGCGAAACGTAGTCCGGAGCGCGTTGAGCCGAGCCTCGGTAACTCGTGGAAACCCAACTAAAAAATCGACCCACCCAACGCAGCCTCTTCCCATCTCTCAGACGATGAAAAATTTTCACGATATGTTAACAGCGCGAGGTTTTATCGTTTATTTTTTGTATACCGATTCCTTCGACCAACGACGACGATTTCGACGGCCATCTTTCTTTCGTGTCGGGCGGACGGCGTGGTCTTCGTCGATGTTGTTTCAGCCGTTTAGGATTATTCGGTCGAGCTCCATCAGCGATCGGTGGATGTCGCGTTCTAATTTCTCGGCACCTCGACGACCGGATACATCCGCTGATATACACGGCGCTCCGGAATTCCCGCGTACTCGCGACGCATCTAGGACCACACATTTTTTCAAGTTCTTTTCCTTTTTTTAGCCAATCGTATCTCGATCGATTCAATGGCGAATATTCTGGCGAAGATTGTCGATGATTCATCGGCGAGTATCTTCCACGAAGATACCGTTCCGTGGTAGTCGCTGCGTCGAAGATTCATGAAGATTCTCGCGGAGCTGCTGCGCGTAGTTCGAATAACGATTTCTACGTCTGTAAAAAAAAAATCGTGCAGATACTCTACTTATATTATGTTTCCAATTGCCGGTAGCCGAGGGTTCGCAGGCGTCACCAGGGCATAAAAAAAAACATCGAGAGGGGGCTTCGCTGCTATCCTCTTGCCCTTCGAGATATTGCATCAGGCAGCTGCCGCGCTCGGTCTCGATTGCGTAATTCTCGGTAGACACGATCGCCCTATGTGAGTCCCTCGCCGGTTTGTCCCGACGGATCCGAATCGAAGATACCACCGTAAATACTATTTTTGATCCCCTTCGTTCATTACATTTTTCATTTCCTAACGTCGTCGAGAGTTTGCGAAATGATTTAATGGTGTAATCGAGAAAAAAATATACGTGGCGCGCACGCGCCCGAGCATGCGTATATAAACATTTGTAACGATCTCGCAGTCACAACTTCCTTCTCCCCTCGATGCCCTTCGACATGGTCAGGCAGCTGCCGCGCCGATTGCGTAAGGGCTCACGATCGTCCCGTGCTGGTCTTTGCCGATTTCTTTTCTTATCTACGATATATGTCGAAAGTGTTGAAGGAAAAATTTAATTGTTTTTTTTTAATCGATGCACATAGCAGATCGTTATTGTGGATTCGTTAAAAGTAAATTTTCCTTAACGGCACTTTTTTACTTTTTTTTAGGGAATTCGATTTTAATGGAGACAAAGAATATTCAACGATCCACGCAGCAGTTGTGCGTCATCTTTTACCGCCGGAAAATCGGCTTTGGCGTCTGGCGATGGAGAGCATTATTATTATATTTCTGATAGAAATATAGTCTCTCGCTACCGGTGAGAACATTCCATACGTTATAAGCCAGAGCGTCTCGCGTGCGAGCCAACTGCCGTGCGATCGTCCGAGGACCGAAATAGTGTTAAGAATCGGGGGATTGTGTGTTACCGTTGCTGCGCGTGTCGCGAGGCCTACACCGATCAGTATATAACTTTATATACTTCGAACCACGTGCCATACGCGCGGATGAATTTATATAGTTTTTGTAAGTTCGCTTTTTTTCACTTCCAGCTCGCTCGGTCGGCACTGCAGAACTCTGCCCGGCGGTAAGCAGGCGAGAGAACGAGCTTTACCGCTGCCAATAATTCAGAGAACTAGTCGCCTGTTTACATTCCACGAGTGATCCTTGTAGATCAGTGAATATCGGGAGTTGTATTCTTACGAAAATAAAATTTAAAAAATTAGCTGCGATCGTTTCGCCACAATAATTTGAGGGCGTTCGTAAACTTACCCGTCGGTGATTTTACTGTCGTGTTCGGTTCGTCGGCTTGCGCCGCTTCATCGCCCTCGTCGTCGTCATTTGCTTCTTGTTTTATTCTCTCGTTCGTCGGTGCGACATTGGTGTACGGATAACTGAGTGGATCCTCTGAAACTACACATTTGTCCTTGCGATTAAACAAATCTCGATAAATTTACTATTAGGACGATATAATAGTTAAAACAAAACTATAAACAAACAAATCTCAACAAATCTCGATAAATTTACTATTAGGACAATATAATAGTTAAAGCAAAACTATATACTTTGTGGTAAACCAACCAGTGAATGGACATTTTCGATAAGAGCACATGCATAAATACTTCCATTCACTTGGTTTTTCAACTGCTTAACTGTCCATTCACAGGGTGGGCTACCCTAGTTGGCCCGCATTTTCCCCAGACGGGTTTAGAACAGGAATTAGTAAAGGATCGTGTCGGCGGATTTATTTATTTTCCATTCTGAAGGTTCCATCAAGTCTTTTACCAAAACCGAAACAATGTATTTGATACCTGAAATATGAAACAGTAATCGATCGACCGCAAGTGATTAGAAGTCACGATTAGTTTCAATCTAATTGTATTGTTCCAATTAAATTTTGTCTTTAGGGACATTCATTTTTTTTTGCAAATATTTTTTGTAAGGCTATTGCAGAGACATTTGCTAATTCTCAATTCCATGGGCTTCCTCAAATGGGCTTGCTCAATTCCGTGAAACACAAATTGTCAACTGTAAGCGATTCAATGTCATAATTATTTTCAATACAATTGTTGATGTATTGTTCAAATAAAATTTTCTCTCGAGTGAAATTCATATCGTTTGAAATTTTTTTTTGTAAGGCTATCGCGAACAATTACAAAGTCTCAATTCCATGAGCTTTTTCAATTCCGTAAAACAAAAATTGTTGACTAAGTGACTCAATAACATGATTGTCTTCAATAAAATTATCAATGTACCTTTACGATTAAATTTGCTCTTTAGTGAAATTTGTATTTTTGCGAATATTTTTCGAACGATTATCGCGACACAATCGCAAAATCTCAATTCCCTGAAACAACAATTGTTAATTGCAAGCGATTTGATGTGATAATTTTCAGTAAATTTGTCGACGTACAGTTCCGCTAAAATTTTCTCACGTGCGACATTCATCTTCGAAAATATTTTTTGTAAGGCTGCTCGTGAGACAATCACTAACTCTCAATCCCATGATTTTCATAGCGTTACGAAGCGAACGATGTTGAGTCACTCTTCGCCGATCGGAACGTCTCGGTTCGCTTGTTGCCATCACGAATGTTGCAACGCGTAGGTCTTCCTTAAACACCCTGAACTCCCCAAGAGATATGCGTTAGGAGACGAAAGCTCCACGGCATGTTCGTGAAACGGCGAAGCGTTGAGGCACGTTCGTCTCACCTGGTACGAAATGACTCGTCGTTTGTAGGTTAAAATCTACAACAGCTTGCAACGCCTTTCGCCGCGCTCTCCATTTTCGCGTGCGCAACACTCCGCTCGAAGGAGTGTTTTTGGGACTGCGATCCCTACGTTTTCTTTCCCGATACTCTTTCGATCTCTGTGCGGCTGATTTCGGCATAATTGACTCGGTGAAAATTTGCACAAAAGTCAACAAGAAAAAAAAAATATAGTAATTGATAACAAAGAAAGCTGCGTCTCGGTGCGACGAGAGGCGCGAGCGTCGAGCACGAGTTCTCTTCGGCGATTTCCGACCTCACTCGGCACTCGTCGATGTGCGACGATTGCACCTACATGAATATAGACATCTGTCCCACTATCTATACTATCTATAAAAAAAAACGTAACGCTTTTTCGTTGCGTGACGGACAGTTTTACTCTGCCGACAGTGTGACGCTTTTTCGTTACGTTACGTTTCTCTTCGCGACGGCCGGTTTACTCCGCCGTAGATTTACCCGAAACGCGCTTAGTTTCACTAAAAAACAAAAATAATAAAAATGAAATTGTTTACAGACCTGGGAATACGGGTGGCCGTCCCATGGCCAAATATCGCTTTCTCGCTACTTTGGCAGCGCCGAAATCTGGATTATGGTTGTGACCCATCCGTACGTTCGGCATTTTGTAATCCAAAGATGTTATGAGACTCCCACGACAATGGGACGTTCGGAAGACGCAGCGCCAACGAATGTTGTTCGTTTGTTTCTTGTGGAGAGTGTACATGTAGCCTCTGTGAATTAACTTCGGGCCCCCCTTGTTGGACAGAACGATCTGGAAAAAAGTAACGCATGTACTTTTATAGATCACAGTTTGGTGGACATTTGATTAAAGGGCTATTACGTTACCTCCGCAACTTCAACGCCACTCGCCAATCCGACCTTGGACTCTCCCATAAGGTATTCCATCTGCAATGGATCAGCTTGCTCCGTAAAATATTGCATCGTGCCTCCCGGCATAGTGCAATGCAAACCTTCGGGAACAGAAACAACATACGCCGTAGTACGAGTATCGAATGTACGATGTGTGCGTCAGTTCTTTGGAGCGAGCACAGTGGCCAACTGGGCCAGCCGAGGTCTCAGACCATTGAGCCATCTTTGTAGATAAAGTCACCGACGTTCGCTTGACCGACGGCCGATCATTTTGTCATAGCGAGGCAAAAGTCTGTTAGCTTGTGTTTTACTCCGCAAAACCGGGGCCTCTCCAACACGCAGGCTTCATTTATATTATTCGTCGTGTCGAGTTTCGCGTGACATAACAGTACCAGTCGCCGCACACCTACACTGTAAAAAAACTTTAATTTACCGAACCGGAAGTCTTTATGCAAAAACTGGAATATCAAATTTCATGTGCAATTGTGATGAAAAATGAATGGTCTGTCTATTAAAAACATTGGAAATACTTTATTTTTAATAATTTACTTCAATTTCATTGAATAAGTATATTAATGTTTCATAGCAATTGGACATTAAATATAATATGTACGATGTTTTGCACAAAAACTTCCAGCCCGGTACATTAAATTTACAATTTTTTTTACAGTGTACATTTTTTTTTATAGAAGTCCCCGTCTTGGGCCACGCATGAAAAATCGTATTTCCCGTCTCTCTTGCACGCACGTTTCGTTCGGCGACTGGGACGTGTTGGGTTACCGGATTGTTTGTCTTATACTTGAGGGAAGTATATTGCTATGAACAAACGACGAAGGAGGGTTTTGCGGCCTGAGGAATCTCACGATTTGGTATGCTCGGGTACTTACGGTGACATTATGGTTATGTAAGCGCACTTGGCGAGCGAACGCGAGTTGTTGATTGATAAACAACTATCGAACAAAAATGCTCCCTGGGTGAAACCGTTTCCGAAGCAAGTTCTTAAGAATACGATGAAAAAAAAACTTACTTGTTTCGTGGAGGATGCGTGACGATGTATAGTTGATGCGGGAAAACAAACCGGTTGACGACGAAGTTTTGCGTTTGTTATGAGCGACCGGGTTAGCAAACGGACAAGGCAATGGCGAACAGTGTGACGAGATCAACTGAAAATATGGCACGGGCGGCGTCGCAATCGATAAACGGCACTCGCTCTGGTTTTCCAGTCTTTAAAGTACCGTTGACAACAGCGCGCTCTGTCGTTCGCCAGTGTCGCTGGGAGGACGTATGGTACGATAAAAAGGCTCGTGACATTGTTGGTACACGATCGTCCTTTGAATTATATGGAACAGAGATTTGTGGGGCTTCTTATTTTTTATTACAAAAAAACGAATAAACTCTAGACTTCCCATGAAAATAATGGACGTTGAATAATCTTCATGGAATTGGAAGAGTAAAGGTAGAAAAATAGCATTTTGCAATGGTTCACTTCCTTTTTAATGTATTCTATAATAGTACAGTATATTAATTAAATTAATAATATTAAATATTTTTGTTGTGGTATGCATCGTGTGACCGGATAACGTTACAGACGAGACTAGCTGGTGGTGACCTTCGCAGCGCTACCTCATTTTTTTTAATCATTGTTTTTTTTTTTCGTTTGCTTATTATTTCTCATAGTCCCTGGCGCTAAATAATCGATTTATCTTTATCGTTTTACTTCGGTAATTCATTTAATTGAACATATCTCGTTCTCGCGTATTACTCTATCACTCCCACTCACATTCACTCCTTTCCCCTTCAACGACAAAAAATCTTCGAGTTAATCATTTGTGTTTCATCGTTATTATGTTTTTTTTTTCCTTTTTTTATAATTCTTGGCAGCGACGAACGACAGATCAAGAAAAATAGTTCAAAGGGAAGCCCACTCCGACCGATACAACGAATAGAAAAAAAAGAAGATTAAAGAAAAATTAAACAAATTAAAACCTTTCGAACATTACCTCGTTTATCCGATTAAATAATAAGCATCTACGGATATCTTAAAGGCACAGGCAACAGGTGACACGAAATTCACGAATACGTACAAATATTGACTATTCGATAGCACGGCCGGCTTTTGATGGCGTTGTGATCGGTGAAGAGACCGAGCAGGAGGTCCACACTGTTGGTATCTTTCACAGTTTCCAATATTCCTTTCTTTTTCTTCATTGTTTTTTTTTTGTTTACTAATAGAACTATCGACATCGTCGGGCCGACAATGCCCAGGAATCATTGGTTAAATCAATGGGATAACTTACGATAGATTACGAATCCGTTAAATAAATTATCATTCTCTATTGAAACACCGACTATTACGTTACAAACAACCGTTTGTTATTTTTGTTTTTCTTCTTTATCCCCAAATATTCGTACAAGTTACAATCCAACTATCGAACGAGCGAAACAAATCGTTCGGTCCTGCGTCATCGTCGCGGTTAGCGTTTTTCAAATCTTCGATAGTTCCGAGAAAAAAAAACTCGTTTATCACTAACTCGCAAAGTGAACCGGAAGGCTCGCGGTTCGCAGGCTCGCAAGACTATCGCGGTCCACCGTGTCACTTTGGATAATGTTTGAGCATCATGTGTACAAGTTTTTTTTAACATGTAAACGAGAATATCTTCCGCCAACAATCGGAGAAATGGTTATTGAAACAACGACGAGGAGCAACGATTTGCTTCGATTCCGTAAACTTCATAAATTAGTAAAATCTCACCCAAACACCGTAGTACACCATGCGCACTAAAAAAAAAATAACTCTTAAAAATAAATCCCTAATGCATCTTAAAATATGTCACGCGTTTCCAAATTTTTTCAATTTTTTGTTTTTTTGTTTTCTTTCTTTTTCATAATGATTTTCTCACACGCTCGCATAGGTTTCGCACGCACTTTTCTATCGCTCTCGGTATTTCGTCTATTTTTTGTTCGTTTGTTCGTTCGACACACACACACGTCTCAGCAGCAACCCACGTCCAGCGGTCCAGGAAGAACACAAAACAAAGTGTCCGTTTTAAATTGTGAGGAAGCGTCGAAGAGCGGTTTCTTCGATAACACGCGGCGTTTTGTTACACCGTTCGAAGCCCTTGGTGTCTGTGTATGTGTGGGTGTGTGGGTGCAAAAGCGATTCGTCGCAATTATTAAAAAAAGAAACAACAACACACAAAATCGTGTATAACATTGCAGTATAATAAAATGATCGATCGTTGTCTCTTTTAAAGTTAAAACCGGCAATTCCGACAAAACACTGCGGTCGTTCAGAGCTTCGAGCATCTTCGAACAAGTTTGTAATAAAATTGCTTTCCATGAAAAAAACGGATATAAAGATTGGAATATCGCACTGTACCGTACATGTGTGTGCGTGTGTGTGTGTGTGTGTATTTTTTCATCGTAAGAATGGAATCATATACGTGGTATGCACGTGTTTGCGCATTCGTTTCTAGTTGTTTTTTTGTTTTCTTCATTTTTTTGTTTTCTTCTGTTTGGCTCTCACTCGATTATAACGAGGTTGCCTACGACAAATTTCTAAGGATTATCGGCGAACTCACGATAATCCGAATTAATAGCTATATAATACATAACACACTGCACCGTTACCCGCTTAGCAGCAACAACTTCGTATTTACACTTCTTTCATCTAACTAAGTCTACGGTTATTCATCGTGTTTTTTCCCCCAATTTTTCGTATCATCGTCACCCCCTCTTTCTCATGTTCTCGGCGTTCTTACAGCCTTAGTTTTTTTTTTCTAATTTTTTTCCTCGTTTATCTTCAATTAAAAGTACATGAAAAGGGAAGTACACGCGATCTTACGTTTTCATTGCTTCGCATCATCTTCCTATTTTTTATCTTTTTTTTTTTATGGCTCTCATTCTTTCACAATCTCGTTCGTTCGCACTCGCACTCTCATTCTAATCTCTCTCTCTCTCTTGCTCGGACAATACTTCGGAACAACTAAGTTGCCAATGCCTTCAAAATTCATAAAACACGTTGATCGCTGTGACGTTACGAGTGTGCAAGATACATAGAGACATGATACGCTAATGCACGTAGTCGATTCTGCGTTTTTAAAAAAATCATTATATTCATTTTCACTTTTGTTAGTTTTTACGGCTTTTTGTTGTTGTTGTTCATTTGTTTGTTTGTAGTTTGCTACCATTGCGTTGACTTTCGTCGTACACGTTTGGATCTACGGCATAACATTGATTATGCACAGTGCTTTTCTTTTTTTTTCTCGTCGTGGCAGTATTCGAGATTTTCAAGTACCGACTAATCTCGAACAATATACATCTCGTCACTTACCACCGCGCGCGAACGTTGGCAAACACATGTCAGAGACTCTAGTTATGCGCCGGAGTTTTATTTTTCCCCCTTCATACATATATAAATACATATATATACATATATATGTATGTATTTATATATATATACCCTTCGAATCACTAAGGAATAATTATAATTTTATATCATCCTCGACCCGACTGTCCGTACTAAAACGTATCGGTGTTTTCCTTCAACAGACGCGTATATAATCGGGTGCGTCGGGCAATTATATTTCGTATCTAGGTATCTTACAAATATAGAGTCACAGGATAAAATGGAAAAGAATGTCAGATACCGAAAGGCTCGAAGGCACACGACCGTGGCGGCTTCGCGATTTTACGTTGCTTCATCTTATTTCTTCACTTATATCCACTTTTTTTTTTAGTCGTTTGACATCGCGCGATCCTCCACCGCGATATACGCAAAGCCACGATGTCGTTATTTGCCGCATTTACACGAGTGAAGTTTCACCCGATTGTTGTGGACACAGTTATCACAAATTGACTTGGTGCAAAGTGCTGTCGTAGTCGTCGTCGTAGTCGTGGACGAGACGTATTTATTTTTCATCGGTTTTTTTTCCTTTCTTTTTTGTTCTTTCAATATCGTGTCTTCGCACGAATCGCTCGGTCACGAAAAATCTTATCTCTCTGCCACGTGAAAACAATCGGTTGAACCGCGCGCGGCCAATTTAGACTTCTGGCTTGCGTCAGCACGGCGGCTAATTCGTCCGATTCGTTGGAGGGCAATAATGGAGTTTTCAAATTAGCGCTAGCGCCGACACATGGCTTCAATATAAGACGAATTAGCCAGCAAAGTGCGATTTACAGGTTAACGAGTTTAATTTACATTGACGTATTAGTTCTGAAAAAAGCTTCATCAAAGTTTCAAAGCCGTTTTGCACTATTGGACTATATATATATATGTATACGAGCGTAGCATATATCGCGGGGCGGAGAGTAAGATGCAATTCCTTGTTTTGTATTTTTTTTTTTTTTTCTAATTCACTTTGAGATACGCTCGTGATTTTTGGAGCCTTTCATTTCGGTAGCCGACACTCTCAATGCGCCGTCGTGTGTTTCCCTAGCGATCACCTAATTATTTACGAACGAATACAAACATTGAAAAGGCCAACACATGGGAACGAAGATAGCGCTTTATCGTCGGGGGAGGCTGAGCAGTGAGGTCGAAGGATAATTCGCACCTTTAAACAACGATCCGAGGTTAGCTCCTGCTTCTTATTCACGTTACGCGAGTCCTGAACAATAATTATTTGGCGGGCACTGAGCCGTCAAACAATCATACGGCAGAGGCGAAGTACGACGGAAAGAAGTGAGAACCACGCGGATCGTACAAGCGAGCTGCGCGACATTAGAACGCGCAGTACCACCAGCAAAGCTCCGAATTGCACCGCCTTGTGTAGCCAGTATAATCTGGAAAACAGAAATAAAATATCATGTATTTTCAACACTGCTGTACAAAAATATTTGAAAAAGATGGTTCCATCTTTAATACGGTAGAACCTCGTTTATCCGAGGTAATGTGGGGAGAGCCTAAGTCGGATAAGTGAAATCTCGGATAAAACGGATAACCTACACTGTAAAAAAATTCATTTCAAATTTAATATACAATTGTGATGAAAAAATAAGGTTCAGTGTACTAAAAACATTGGTAATGCTTTATTTTTTAATAATTCACTGTAAATTAACTGTAAAAGTACTTCAATTTTATAATTTAGTTTAATTTCAATGAAAAATCATATTAATTTTTTAACACAATTGTACGTTGTATTTGTAATTTTTTTTACATTGTACATGCTGTGTACGCGGGCGTTGCTGCTTTATCCGTTTTAACCGAATTTTCTATTTTCCGAGCCTACACCTCGGATAACGCGTAGGGCTCGGTTGATCGAAGGTCGGCTAAGCGAGGATCTCCCGTAACAAAACTGGCATCGCACTCACTTCATAATGTGTGAGCGTGCGGCTGGCAGTGTCTCCGGGCTTTCCTTGAGGATGAACTGTCGTATCCCCAATATATAGTGTTCCAAGTACGACGGCCAGTCGATCTGTTTGACATCGAACATGAATGTCTGTCGATCATCGGCACTTAGCTCACCGCCGAGCCTCCTAACGTTGTCGTCCCTGAAGTTCCACTGTTGCGTACTAAAGTACTCCAAGCACTTGGCGGCTTTGTTAAGTTTGTCTTGAACCCGCACCATAATCGGCCTCGAGCCCTTAATTCGCGCGATAAAATCTAATATGTGCGCGGGCAACATGTGCTGAAACGTTACTGATACTTTGTTGAAGAATGGCGATTTTCGGCAACGACCACCCGGATACCATACCGCGTCGTTCACCGGATGTTTTCGACTGTACTTGAACGACAGATCGACGAATTGTTTCCATGTTATTGGATTCTGTTGGCCTGTCGTGCAGTTGTAAACGGTTATCGTGTCGCTGCGATGAGTCGCGGTTCTCCATGCGGCGCAGATCATTAGATTTATCACGATGTCGACGGGCACGAGATCGGCGACTTTATTCTCGTGACAGAGCATCGTTCTGTAATTGCAAATTAAAACCGCAAATATTAATAGACGTCTTGGGAAAGCACTAAAAAAATTATAAAATAACAAAAAACGAATGTTCGACGCAGCATTTGCGCGATCTTTGTGCAGGTTCGAAGAACCGCGTTGGTATAATTGGAATTTAAAGGAATACCTGAAAAAGCCTTTTCCAGCAGCAGCTATTATACCGGTCGGTCCGTTCCAATTGTCTACCCAGCCGGCTACGGGTTCCCTGAACGAGGACAGGACGATCGAGGGTCTGACAATTGCGACCGGCAGAGTTCCGCTCTCACCGAGAAGCATCGTTTCTGCCAGAGCTTTTGTGAACGTGTACGTATTTGGTCTACCGCCTATTAGCTTCGGCGTTAGCTCCTCGACGAGCTTGTCGTCCATCCACCTGGTGCACGCTATCACCTGCTCCGGATCCTGAGGCGCTGGATATATCTCCTCGGCGACGTCCAACCGATCGCAGTTGCAGTAAGCTGTAGATACGTGAATGAGGGCCTGCGACAGATAGCATATTGAATATCATTAGTATATTATGCCACAAGGGAGGAAAATGCGTCTTTTCACCGAGTGCGAAGTTTCATGCCCGAGCGAAACGAGGGCAGAAATTCACACGCGGTGAAAAGGCACTTCCTCCCGAGTGGCATACGCCATTTTTTACCCGACTATGCTAAAAAATGGCCACATTTCTATACCTGCAATGGGGATGGAAAGTGGCCGATTGTAATACGGCTTTTTTAGCGTGGTCAGGAAAAAATTACTTTTTTCTCAACAAGATTTAGGATGAATCCCATTATATCTCCTATGCGCATCTCGTCCACCGAAATAGTTATTTGTATGGCGAGGGCGTAGAAAGGGAGTTCTTGACGAGTGTGAAAATTCACACGAGTCAGAACTCCCTTTTCTACTCCCATGCCATTCACATAATTTTTCCTAACAAATTCACGAAAATCATGCTTTTCGTTCACGTGAAGTGTGCGTAGAAAGCCACTTTCCCGGACTAGTGCTGGAAAAAGACCATATTAGGTTTGTACGCATGCGCAGTATTTTTGCGCACGCGATGCGAGAAAGGGCCTTTCTCCACACACTTCATAAGAACGGAAAGCGGGATTTTTCGTGCATGCGTTAGGAAAAATACTTTACCGATGCGCAAAAAATATATTTACACCGACCATAAGCGTACTCGAACTCGAATCTGGCGAGCCGCGGGACTCTCGCATTCTCATGATTTCAAAGTAGTCTTATGCAGATCTCGACCTCTGAATTCTCGGTATTTTGATTGGTGGAAATAAAAAATCTCTCACGTCGTTTGTTTGCTGAAATGCTCGGGAACCATTTGTTCGACAAATAAAGATGAACGTCGCAGTATCTTAAGAGTAATGAAAAAAATTTTAATGACGCGGTTTCCACGAAAGTGCGCCATGCCACTCCAACATTGGCTTCTTATTATAAACGCTCGTGTGCCTGTGTGAGAGGCAATAAGTGTACAAATTTCTATGCACACAGTAAATACACTTATTTTAGTTCTACGTCATTGAAATCGCCATCGAGTGCCGCGAAACGACCATCGGCAAGGTCAGAGAAAAAAACAACAGCCTAGTGTGTTCATTCATTCGTTCCATTCGACACAGCTTTGCTTCCTCCAAGATCCAAATTCGTTAACGAATTTTTTAAGTGAACAATGGGCGAACCGAGTTTGCACCTTTCTTCAATTCCAGCCCGTTTGTAGTCGAATAGCAAAACGTTCGAAGGTTCATCGTATCCATTTATCATCTCACCTCCAAGTTATGCATACGATGACAAAGATGAACGAGTCGCTCGCTACCGAGCATATTAATGGTGACCGACAGTTTGAGGGCCTCGTCGAATTTGACCGTTGCCGCTGAGTGAAATACTACCGATACGCATCGCGTCAGTGTCTCCTGATCCACGGACGATATTCCAAGCTCCGGTTCCGTGACGTCACCGGCTATCGGAACTATCTTGGAGAGCTCGTGAGGGCTGTCGCGGCGAAGCTTCTCGAACAGCTGTGAAATTATAAGAAAAACAGAATTGTAATATATTTGGGGTCCATGTGGGAGTCAGAAGTAGATTTTACTACACTTAATTATATTTAATTAAGTACATTTAATTTAAAGTTTTAATATAGCAATCATATAGAGTGACGTCGATTATCTTACAGGTGCATTCAAGAGTTCATCTAGCCTCTGTTGTACGTTCTGGCCCTTTTTGGGCCTCATTAGCAAGTAGATGTTTTTTATGCCCGAACATGATCTGAGAAGTTTTTCGACGAGGACCTTGCCCATGAATCCAGTGCCGCCGGTTATGAAGATCGAGCGGCCTCTGTAGAAGTCTTTGACGGACGTGTACTCTCCGCCAGCCATCGTGGCCATTTCGCTCGATCGCTTCTCGTTAAGCCTTGGTCTCCGTGCTTCTTCCACTTGTGTTTTATATACGTAAATATTCTACGTATATAATGTACCCCGTGTATTTCTTCGGAATAATGCGTATTGCCCGGTGGAAGAATTTTTTCTTTTTTTAAGATTGATGCAGACGTTGGGCGAAGACGGCGAAGGAAGATCGTCCGGGAGGCGCACAAGAGGGCGCTCACACGCAGTAGAAGTAGAATTAGAAGAAAAACGTTTTCGGTTGAGCGTTGTTTCTTTTTATATTAAAAACGGTGTCGTTTCTGTTTTGTTTTGTTCTTTTTCCTTTCCTTACTTCTTCTTTCTTCTTTTCTCTATAATTACTGTTAGGATTTCGTTACGTCGACACCTCAGTTATGAAGACTTCTTTTATGCGTGATCGTATTGGAACGTTTATGCAGCTCCGAGATTTTGCCTTTTCGCGATTTCTCAATCAAACTTTTGTACCCAACCATAATCATCTCGCGCTGGTCACCTTTACTTCCCTGCGAACAAAGAAAACAAAAAAGAGCGCCATTAGAATAATTAAACTTTTTCGCTTATTTTTTTTATTTTATTTTTTCTATGTCTCGGAACAATCATTGATCGTTGATTTCGCGGGACAATTATTGCAAAGTACTGAAATATGAAAGGGTGGTGAATATGAGCCGGTCCGTTATCATTAATTTACGTTCTAATCGGGATGGGTCAGACTTTTCATTAATTTGTCAATACAATTTTTGACCTATTATTATGCAAAATCAATCCATTCAGCAGATTCCATATGCTTCATTCGATTTGATTTTATCCCATCGAACTGTTCGCAATTCTCTCTGAATTCTCTCTAAACTCTGAAGTCCGCAAGTACTACCTTAACGATTAAGATTTTCCGACCGCGCAAATATCCATCGAACGGCATAAAATTTTCGGATAAAAGAAGACAAAAAATTAAGGGGTTTCAAACATTTATTTTAACCGAAGTTTTGTCCACGTTCCGGGAGCTTCGATGTCACTCGCCAGCGTGTCCACGGCTCTTATCGTGCTTAGCGGCCGCTGTCGGTGATAATGAAAGCTCACTCTCTATACGGAAGACAAATCGGCGTTTATCGCTTCCGGCTATTCACGAGTAAAGATTTATGTTCGAAGCTTAAAGTTGTGTCGATTCATCGGGCTCTCGACCGTTTATGACTCATCGAATAGCGCGAATCGCGAAAACGATACGTCGCCCGTATCGGATGTCGTATTTTTATCGCTAAGGCACTCGAGATGGTCACTTAAAAAAAAAAATAAAAATAAAATAGAAAAATAGAACATTGTTCTCAATAGATTAGAACAGAGATTACAACACCTTATATAAGTATATAGGGATTATAACACGTTAGCGATCGATGCCGAACTCGCGGTCAGAGTAACTTTTCCGTAGTCTTTCACATCCGTTTTATCAACGGAATTGTTGTCACACAATATTTTCAAATGATTTTAGAAATACTTTCAATCTTTCAAGTCTTAATAAATATTTTTGAAATATATAAAAATAATATTTCGAAATATTCTATCAAAATATTCCAATGGAACGTTTCTCAAATATGTCAGTAACATACTTAATCTTTCAACACTTCTGAAACATAGTGATATTTTTTTTATTTGTTGGAGCGAACGCCTCTAACAGTTCGACAGAACGCGATTAATACAAATTCTAAAAAATCAAGGAATTCCGTTTAAAATGAGAAAATAAAAGTTTTTCTGATTTTCTTTAAAACAATTAATTTTTTAAATAAGTGGTCAATAACTTTTTGGCATTATTATTATGTAAAATAAAAGGTCCTAACAATTAATACGGCAGATTTTTTTCAGATTTTTGGCATATCGCGAAGTACTGAAATTTCGATCGGATTAAAGTTTTTGTTGGGAATGTGTGTGAAGCATCCTTAAGAGGTGCGAAAAGAGTCGCGGGTTTGAATCGTTTTAAATTTAAAAAATAGGGATGAATAGGGAATGCAGTAATCGCGATTATAGAGCGACCGTGTTGCCTCGTGTTCGATAGAGTCTTTTTCCTACGTTTTTGTTATAGTAAAAACGACATGTATATGTAAGGTAAGCATTATTTATGAAGCCGGCGACAAGCGACGAGCGCACGCGAGGAAAAACGTTACTAATAGCCTTCAATGCGATTGATTTTGTTGCAATACAAAAGTCGGCCGTGTGGAGCTGCTTCGACATATCGAAGCGAGCTGGAATCATTGGAAAATGTATTATATTTTTCCGTGAGAGATTAAAAACAAATCTCGGCCTATTTTTGCTTCTTCGTAGAGAAAACTTTGATTTAATTTTTTTTTTTACATTTTCTTCGAGATTTTAATGAAATCGTGTTCAGAATTTTTCAAAACATCGGAAAATCATGTTTAGAAAAAATGTGTGGCTGTTTGTGTGTGTCAAACTTGAAAATTGAACCCCTCATAACTTGAGAATCAATTATATCAATTATTTATAATTGAGATAAAATTGAAAGAATACTCGGACAGATCCTGTACATGCTAATTTAATTAATGGTAAGTCGGTCTCAAACTTGAAATCCGCATCCAAGCTGTTAATCGATGTACAGAAAATTAAAATACTTTTTTTAAGCTCGCGCGAAAAGGAATTCGTTTATTGTTGAACTAATTTGTTTCACCGGTTCCGGATTGTGTGGCCTGCGGTCCCAGATGAGCAACCCAGCAATAGGGCACCGAACACGTGTTCAAGCGTTAAGTTAGCCAAATTTCCGTGTAGCTTATCTCAAGTAGTCTTTCATGTAGATATGTATGTAGATTATTTTTTCCATCGATATGATCAATAAGCAGACAAGACACCATTTTTTAGGTGATAAAGCAGTTCAGTATGTAGGGCAAATTTCTTGCAATCTTGGACTATCGGAATTATTGAGAAATTCGGGGTTCGAAATCTAAGAACGCGGAGAAAAACAAAACTCTTAAGTCCTACAACCATTCCAATAGATTGGGAAATTCGGTGTTCGATTCTAGAGACGTACCGAAAAGCCACATTTTTCAAATCCACCTCCGTCCCGAGAGTGCGTAAAGCACAAGACGCGTGCATAAAGTGCGCATCCAGCTCGGATATGCGTTTTCTCACAGAGAACTTCGCACCAAAAGGAATTAGATTAGAGATTTTTCCGTCGGTTTCCCTTCGCAGGAATAACGTTCGGAAAATTTATTGAATTTCTCTGCGACTTAAGGCAATTAAATGGTAATTGAAATTCTTGTTTTTCTGTCCCCACCCCCCTCCCGCCGGTCTTTCCAATTTTCCCTCTTGGACAGCTCACCCGACTCCTTGCATTTGGGATATTCAACAATGCCGACAATGAGTCCATTGAAATGTTATTTAGGTCACGTACTCACGCGTCACGGAAAAGCGTCGTTCTCTCGCGCCAATTCTCTCTCTCTCTCTCTCTCTCTCTCTCTCTCTCTCTCTCACTCTCTCCTTCTCTTTCCCTCTTCCTGTCTCTCTCACTCGCTCCGACTCTCTCGTTTTATAATACATAGGTGTCAAATACACTTTGCTTTCCATATTGAGAAATCCTTTTTCACCTTCCCACTATGCGTTTCTCTTCGTCGCCAAACGTTTCTGTCATTCGTCAAGTTTTCCCAATATTATTATTATTATTACTATTATTATTATTATTGAACTATTAGAGATTTAAAAGAAAACATAATTTTTCATAGGTCACTATTTATCTCTGCAAGAGTTACAAAGGGGCAAAAAATGTAGATTATAAACAATCTGTTCACCATTGAACGTAAATAGTTTGAAAGTTAATTTCGATATTGTGAAAAAAAAAGATCGAAGCCACCCGAGTGCCTTCACGATTTTCCCAAGCTTTATGTACTCCATTTCGTCGTCCTCTAATTAAATTCCATCCCCCTTCCCCCTCACCCCGCCCCTGTGTCTCTGCAACCGCGAAGCTATCACCCTTCTTCATCCGGAGATTACGGAAATTCTCACCACCTCGATCTACGTCTCGAATAATAATATCCGTGTTATCCTATGAGCGATGCTCGAACCTTTTCTCTCGTGTCGTGTAATAATCGATCATCTAACGGATTATGCATTATCTCCACAAAGGGTGAGCAAAGTTCGATGGGTAAAAAAAAATTCTTTGATTTCCTCAGAGCTTATCTGCTTTGCTAAGAGTACGTTGCCGACATAAGACCGCTACATTGTTAAACACCGAGCGAAAGCAAGAAGAAATTCGGACCCGATCGAAATTTCGAATTCTGAGAATTCCTCATTTCTCGAAATTTTCGCATTTTTCCCAGTATTTTTTTTGGGATGATAATCCGGATGTTCGATCAGAAGTTTTTTTTTACGCTTCTTTTTTATCGCGTTATGAACGAATTGATTAAAAAAAAAATGGTTTAACAAATAATCCGTAAACCTTTTTTTTCTACTTTCAAATGAATTCATTGATTTTGTAGAAGCCAAATGAATTTTTTAAATATTTTCTTACATTTTTTAATTTTCCCCTTTTTGAATTTTTTTTTCAGGCTATAATTACGAAACTGTTGGCGCAATCCTCTCGGAATTTTTTATGTGTACTGTGGAGTCTTGATACGCAAACATATCCGAAATTCTTTCCTCTGCATCGATTTTTCAAATTTTCGAAAAAGAAAATGTTTAAATGTAAGAAAATCCTGAAAAAATTCATATGAATTCTAAAAAATCGAGGAATCCTTTTAAAATGAGAAAATAAAAGGTCTCCTGCTTTCTCTTCAACCAATTTATATTTTTAATAATAGCTATGCCGCTAACACAGCTTTACTGTTCTGTTATCCGAATGTTCGTTAAACCGAAGGAGCTCCGGTCCCAATTGGTTCGGATAATCGAGGTTCTCCGGTATAGCATTATTATTATGCAAAATGAAAGGTCTTGATAAAATCAATACGGCCGATTTTTGTCAGATTTTTGGCATATCGCGAATTACTGAAATTATAATCGAATTACACTTTTGGTTGGGAATGTATGCATCCTTAACCCCGTTACGAACATTCGAACGAGGGTCATTTCGGATTAAAAATTCAATTTTTCATACAACTTTTTGTCATCGGAAAAATCAAATATTTTTCTTCCCCTGATTATTTTAATTTCCTGAAAGTTCCTCTAATGCTAGTCGTGCGTCGGCTACGGATTTATCCCAGAAATCCTCAACGTAATACCCAATAATCTACCTCTATATATCGTGTCGTGTTCCGCGACAACCTTAACCTCTTTATTCACGCCCACTTTCCACCCGAGTCTTTTCTCACGCATATGCGTAACACACGTACACACATCTGCGCTATCGAGAGGTTACCGAGTGCGAACCTATTGTTCCCAATTTGTGTCCCGATCGTTGTAATACTCACGTTTGCGACCTCACGTGAGACCGTGCAAATGCACGCACTATTGTGCGAAAGGATGACTCGGGTGGATACAGCTAAATGCGATAAAACCATGCACTCTAATTAGCTGCGCATAATTACGTGCATTAATTATACAGCTATACCTCTTCCCGCAGCTCCTTCCCCGCCCGCTCTCCCACGACGAAATGACAAATCAATTACCGCTAATAGCAAGGATCCTTGCATTACGGTGGCGCAGATTCCGATAGTTTTTTTTCTCATTCGGTAAAACTGGCGATAACTCGATAAATCAATATCCATGAACAATCAAACGCAGTTGGGCGATTCGATTCAATAATTGTTTCTTTTCCGACACCCTATTCGAAGCCCTCTCTCAAGGTAGCCCTTTTGTAATACGTTTGTGTACTTTGGGGGTTCAATTTTTGCAACATTTTAGTTGTAAAGTCCTTTTCAATGCGATTACAAAGTTTCAGGATTGGTTGCCAAATAATTTTTCGAATTAAATTACTACCAAAGAAAATGAGGTTTTATGCATGGGCTCTTAAGAAAACCCGAGCAAACTAGCATTTCAGAACGAAAACTAAAGTGTATACACTGAATTTTTGCGCAATGCGAAAGATGCTATGGATTTCTTAGAAATTCAGGATTCAATATAAAATTTAAAAAAGACCATTGCCGAACATTTCGAGAGTATTTATGAATTGAATGAAGTAATTATTCCCAAAACCAGTGGCGTTTGTCGTTAAACCCGAATCAAATATATCTTTATAATTTGCTATTTCCAATATAATTGATTTTATTTTGTATTACTAAATATCTACGATTGCTTATTTATTTGCACTGTGACTTATCGAATATGAATTAAAAAATTTACTTGACGATTTACGAAGTTTTTGAGATAGTCCGTCAGCACGCATCGCACGGACTAATTTGAATTGTGTGAAATTTTAGCTTGATCGCTCGAGGCATTGTCGCATTCGCATGGGATTCATTTACACACACGCAATCGTTCGAACATTTTGACTGAATGCGATTTTTCGATGTTATCGAAGATTTTGGAACACTCCGACACTAAAATCTCGAAACTTTTATTTTTTCACCAAAACAAAGCTTTCTCTGTGAGAAAGCGAATCAGGAATTGCGTGAATATTAATCAGGACATTCGTCATTACGTGAATGACAATCAAGACAATCAGGTCTTCTTATTTTAGCGGTCAGGATGCTCGAAAAATATTCACAAATCCGCGTGAAAGTTGACTCCTCGATGATGTAATATTGAGCATAAATTGAAGAAAAAAAATCAATAAATAAATGGAAGAAATTTTATAAAACAATTTTCCCGCATCACATTCCTTCAGGTCCAATTCCTTATCGACAACCATCGCTCTCTTATCAAAGTTGCAAGATCCTGTAATGTTTAAGACCAAAATCACTAAACTCGCCGCAGGAAGTCCGCGGTCTTTGGTATTCGTGTCTTCTTCCATCACATCATCGAAGAATCAACTGTTACGCGGACTTGTGAATCCTCGATGATGCAATATTGCGCATAAGTTGCACAAAAAATAAAAATAAACGAAAGAAATTTTATGAAAGAATTTTCTCGCATCACATTCCTTCGAGTCCAATGCCTCATCGACAACCGTCGCTCTCTTAACAAAGTTGCAAGATCCTGTAATTCTCGAGGCTAAGAGCAGAGAACTCGTCGGAGGAAGTCTCGCGGCGTTTAGTATTCGTTTGTATGTAGATGTGTCTTGATAGCTGCTCGAGTATAGAATGTATCAAGCGCGCTACAGTGTCTAATAGACTATAATCCAGCATAGTACAGTTGGCGAAACGTTCGATGTGGAGACCGAGCGAGAGGGAGAGAGAGAAGTGGCAGAGGCGTAGCAGGAGAGAAACGGATTGTACCGGGGGATTCTGGGTCAGCGTCCCGGCCTGGCGGTCACGAAGCCAGAGCGTCAGCAGCGCCAAGCAGCACGCTTCTCCGCTGGGTGTTTCCGTCGCGCTCTCGCGCCGGTGCACGGAGGTACAAACAACGGGAGAGACGGCGAGCGGCGCGCCGGTACAGGAAGAAGGAAGGCGAGGGACCGACCCCGTTACACGAAGACCCGTTACGCGACGCTCCGCTGGCTACTGCTGATGATGCTAACGATATTCTCGGTGTTTCGTGTGTAGGTGTTCCAAAGTTTGATAAATTAAAAACTCCTATTGAGCTGATGCTGGATAACTGTCTTGCTGCCCGAAGGACACTGAGTCGGTAATTAAAAGTGTAATGGTATTTTTTCTAGGGCGCTGAAAATGTTTCATATCATTAGGTGGCAAAAGGGCGGATTTGCGCAGGCTCGCGTGCGTAAAACCCCTATTTTTCACACGTTGCGAAATAAAATTTTGTAGGATACTCGTGCGAGTAACGTATTCTTAACACGTGTGATTGCCGTGAACTCACACTCGTCAGAATAAGTTTTTTTCGCACTTGTGCTGTAATGTACTATTTCTTAAGGCATGCACGTAGAATCCGGCTTTCCGTTTATGTGAAGTGAGCGCTGATCGTTCGCGATACAAGTGCGGTATAGCGACATTTAGATCAACTTCACAGTCCGCGTATGGTGTTCGCTATACCGTACTAGAGTCGCATAATATAAAAAGCGTACGTGAAGTGCGAGACGCGTGCGTAAAGTACGAGACGAGAAGCGTGGGTAAAGTACGAGAAGCGTGTGTAAAGTAAAATTGGCCCGCTTTACGCAAGTGTCGGATATGTATAGTGCACTTGGCTGTAAAGCGCCACTTACGCCACTCTCGGAAGGCCCGAAAAGTAGCACTTATGGTATTATTTTCTCGCAATAGTGCGAGAACCCGGCTTTCTGCGCAACTTCCCAAAAACAAAAAGCGTAATTCGATTATTGATATTGATACTTTATTAACGGATTGCTCGTGTTACAGCTCGAAAGAAAGTAATACATTTGGGTTTTTCTAACTAGTGTTACGAGCGTTATGAGCAATTATGAGAATTTTTTGTTGGGTAACTTTATTAAGGTCAATGCGAAGATTCCACGAAATTTCAATCTCCATCTATTCGTAGAAAACAATTTGGGTCTTGACTGATATTCTGTCTTTAGATTATTGATATTGATATTGCTACTTTATTAACGGATAGCTCCTTTTACAGCTCCAAAGAATACATTTCAGTGTTTTCTAACTGGCGTTACAAGTGTTATGAGCGATTATGAGCATTTTTTGTCGGTAAAAAATATATATATATATTTATTCTGCACTCGCAGAGATGTCGAATACGGGAGAATTATCATCGACGATCTGGGTGACGGTTCGAAGATAGAGAAAACGTTGCTAATTCGTTTTGCAAGTTTCGCATAGAGCGCGAAGTCCATTCTGCGGGATGCTCTTTGCCTATGTGTGTGCGACAAGTGCGCGCCGCGTCGAGTTATCGACGTCCGTCCGGCGGATATCGATCGCTGGCTAATTTGGCAAGTGTAACACGGACGGGATTCGCGATAGCCGCACAGCAGCAGCGGGAACGGCAGCGGCGTGCAGTGGAAACGACGATGGTGTGCGGTCCACGAGTCGTTAACGGGAAACGGAGAGAGGGTGCCAAGATCGTTACCACCGGCCGTGTCGCCTTGTTCATCCCCACTCGGTTCACATACGGCGATATACGGATAACGTGCCGTACACAACACGCGCTCCACGACTTTTTTTTAATAATTTTTTTGGTAAATTTTTTGTTTTTGTTTTTACGTTTTATTTCGTATTATTTACCGATGGATCAACGAAATAATGTTCGGCGAAAGTAGAAATTCCGCCGCATAACGAAAGATTGTGACACGACGGTTATATAAATGAGAGAAATACGAAATTATATAAATGACGTTGTTCGACGAGATTGGTTACAGCGCCGGTGAAATTTATCCTCGTGAAATTCACCGATCCTGGCCCGAATTTATCGACGATATGCTTCGTGATCGTTGTAAAAGAAACTAAAGAAATTGACGAAAAAATTGCGACGTGGAGATTCGACGATAAGCGCCTTATTTTATTTCATGTTTTTTTGAATGAAAAATGAAAAAAATTTAATGAAAATGCGTGGAAAGGAAACACTTGCAATTAACGAGTCGGAAATCGAAAACGCCTTGTCGGCAATCCGTTTGCAAGGAATCCTGGCCGTACGTGCAGCTTCGTTAAACGAATTCCTTTCATATATATATATAGGAATATAATCCCTACATATAGTATACGCGATCTCATTCATTGAGTTAGCGATATTCAGTTTGAACTCTGTAGGGATGCATACAGAATTCAATTTTTATTTCGAGAGCTCTCATGCCATACAGAGAAGAAGTCGCACGAGGAAGAGGGAGCGAGAGTTTTATCGCATATTTGCATAGGTGAGCTTTTTTCCCTACAGGGCAATTAATCTTTTTTTCATCACAGTTTTCAGAATGAATGATTTTTATTTTTAAAAAATTTCAATGTACATGTTTCGGGAATTTTATGGAGTCTCTTTCGCGCCAAGGTATCAAAATAATAATAATAGTAAATCCAAACAATGAAATAAAAATAATTTTTACAAATATTATAATAATAATAATAATAATAATAATAATAATAATAATAATAATAATAGCTGGAGAAGCGCGAGTGCGACAAGATTGCGTGAAACGGTGCGTCACTGGAAAATCGGCATGCAAGTTTGAGTCGTCTTGAAGGATGTAGTTACGTGGATCGTACGAGCGCGCGCGCGCGGCAACGAGCGGTGAAGCAGAGTCATGGCGACAACGAGGAACGGGAGCAACAACGTCGCGTGGGCCTCGGCCCATTCTTAGGGAGCGCAGGAGGAGCTGAAGGGAGGAAGGAAAGTGAAGAAAAAAAAGCCGGCGAAGCAGCGTGGCAGCAGTGAGTTGCCACTGAAGGAGGGAACGAGAACGAGAAAGGGCGAGAGAGACTCGGATGCATGCGCCGGTGTATAAAGCGGTCGTTCACACTAGACGAACTCCTTCCAGCGCTCTTCGAACGTTAAAAGCTTTTCTCTCCTTACGTACCGGCAACCTCGAGCTTTCGTTGAAATAAATTCCGGGAACACATTTTCTAAGCACATCCGCTGAGAGAATCCCTCCCGTTTCTAATCGCACTTTTGTAACACTATTCTGATGAAAATTCCGCATCCAGTCTCTCAAAAAAAAAGTTGCAATGAAACGAAAAAAGAAATATGCCATTGTAAGGTGCGAGATGAACAAAAGTTGGCTTCCGGCACTGCAGTCGTTTTTGGCTTTGTGTTGCGAAATGGGTTTGCAAGATTTTTTCTGTTTTAACGATTATCAATATATCACTGTAAAAAAAATTGTAAATTTAATGTACCGGACTGGGAGTTTTTATGCAAAAGCTAGTACATTAAATTTAATGTACAATTGTGATGAAATATTAATATACTTTTTCATTGAAGTTCAAATAAATTATAAAAATTAAAGTACCTTTATAGTAAAATTAAAGTAAATGATTAAAAAAATGAAGATTTTCCAATGTTTTTAATACACTGAACAATCATTTTTTTACAATCATTTTAGCGCAACGATATTGCAATGTCAACCCTGTGACGGACGGTCGCTTAGGTCGGAGATGTAATAAATGTGAATGTCGGATGAAATACGTTCTATATTAGATGGTTTATCAGTCGTAACATTCAAAGTAGTTATTATTATTATTACTATTATTATTTTTTCCTGAACAAGCGTAAACGAAGTTTATTTGCTGACGTCATTAACGATCAATGTATGTTTCCTTATCACAAAAAAAAGAAATAAAAAGTCAACGCGTTAAACTGCAAATTATTATCACCCACGACTCACATGTCGCTTGCGGTTAATCCTGTCGAGCTTGAGTGCCTCCCCGATACCGGCCTACCTCAACGTGTAGCAAGTTGGACTCGATGCCGATGCACCGCGATACGATAATTCGAACACTTTGGTTTTTTTTTACTCCCACCGTTTAACGGGAGATCGAGACCGGAGGAAAGGTCACAGATGATCGTTAATAAATTCAAACTCTCCGTGAGGATGTTGTACTTGAACTTGCACAGCGTCGAATTAATTAGCAGCGTGGAAGTGTTATTGAAACCGCCTCGGTCCGGTTATATCTCCTTTCGCGCCGTCCACGGCACGACGGGCCGGCACGTAAAAAAATGTGTGTGTATATATATATATATATATATATATAAATGTATCGAAAAGATTACACGTTCCAAAGGCACTCGAGGTATGTGACTATGACACATGCGAGTATGTATGTTAATAACCCGGTCGCGAGGACGAGCGGACTGAGAGTCGAGAGAAGTGTGTCAGCGGGCCGTTAACTCCAAAATCCTAGGCCCGTAGAGTCCGAGTGCATAGTGGGAAGAATGAAAAAAAAAATAAGGCCGAAGGGACGTATAGGTGGGAAGAACATAGGCGGAAGATGGGCGCTGCGGAGGTAGCAGCGAGGAGGGAGAAAAAAAAATTCGATGCCGGGAAACCCATCGTACGGTATAGGGCTGGTAAGGGAACAGCACACCCAGATAGAAAAACGTGCCGTCATACGGGTATCGTATCATTGGTACCGCTACCGTTCCGTCGCCGTGCCGTCATATTTCTACCTGGGAATACTCCGACACGTCCGGGTCGTCGGACACTCCTATGCAGGTTTGATTTATAACGATTTTAAGTTTTGGGAATCCAATTTGACACTTGCAATCATATCTGCAAAGGTTATTTGGTGCACAGAAAAAGTTATACAAGGTTTGAGGTCAAATTATTTTCTATTGTCGTATTTTGCTGAAATACAGACAAGATAGTCAAAACAGCACGAATGCTTGGACTCGTCTTGGTCGTCGGACACTCCTATGCAGATTTGATTTATAACGAATTTAAGTTCTGGGAATCCAATTTGACACTTGCAATCGTATCTGCAAATGTCATTTGATGCACAGAAAAAAGTTATACAAGGTTTGAGGCTAAATTATTTTCTATTGGTCCATTTTGTTAAAAGACAGACGATAGTGTGTTCGGAAATTGGTAGAAGCGTTACTAGATACGCGAGCCAATAATCAAAGAGTTTGAAGAAGTTAGTTCAGCCAGCTTTATACGTAGCTTACCTTCAGTATTGTTTCGTGTAAATACAATTTTTTTTCATTGATTTAATTGATAAATGGCACAGAAATTCTTTTATTTAATATTAACTAGTTGAGTTCGTACGTCGGAATTCTCGAAATATTCTTTAATACATCCCCTTGCAACCTAAAAAAATCAAATCGATAAAGCGTATATTTACCGAGAGAAAAAAATCATGAAATATTCCCGCGATTTTAACTATTTACTTAAGGTAAAAAAGTGCCAATGGCCGGACATCATCCACGAAAAATCGTAATTCCATCTCTCAGGCAGACACGCTTCGTCCGGTCACTGGGACGGTTTGCCTTACACGGCACGCATCGGATACGCGGAGAGAGTCGTCGTAACCGAAGTTCCAGGTACGCCCAACGAAAGAATTCGGTGCATCGTTGGCAACTCGTTTTTTTTTTCAACCTGCGCACACGGGACGCAGCAGCATCGTTGGTCGAACGATGACTCGGCCGATTCGACCGCGGGACCATCCATTGTTGGCATCCGGTAACAAATGCCGGCACAACTGAACACAGAGTTTGATGTAACACTCGCATGTACCACTCGATAATGATAGATTCGATATCGTAACACTGCGACTGGTGGGGGTTCTTAATTTGCATAGTAATTATAGATTAATTGTTAATAATTAGATTGAGAATTGATGGAAAATTAAGATTAATTGTAATTTTTGTGTAGGTATAATTCTTTATTTATTAGATATTTTTCGAATTTCGTTAGACACGCGTGTATCGAACGCTGGATACGCATGTGTCGAAAATGCGAGTGATACGCTTGTACACCGCTACATTTGATATCGACACAACGCAATTAAAGGGGACTCTCAATTTGCACAATACTCAGATATTAATTGTAAATAATTACATCGAGAATCAATTGATAATTGAAATTTTTAAAAATTCTTCTGTATCGACTATTTATTTATGTTTTATATTTCTGTAATTTCTTTATTTTTATAGTTTGTCTCGCACGGATCGGACTTAAATTTGATCAACTTTTCGATTCATAGCGAAGAATTGTGATCGAGAGAATTCATGAAAGATCGCGAGACCTGGCGCAAAGTAATCGAGCCAAAGATGCGGTTTGTAAAAAAATTTTTAATGTACCCTTTCGAAAATTGTTACAAACTGCGAACACCCTCGATAACAATCGAGACGCGAAAATCGTGCATGCCCTTCCACCCAATGTACCTGTTCCGCGCCTGTGCAGCTTATTCGCGATATAAACGTACACGTGATAATTCGGTCGCGTCTGCGTATACGCGAGGTAGTGAAACCGGCTGGTGTGACTCTTCTCGAGGCCACAGTTATCGTCTCCGAGGCTCATAGTGTATATATATGTATACATACATAGCACAGTACTCCACCAACCTACAGACCTGCCTACGTACCAATCCAAGCAGGCAGACAAGTAAGTAAGTACGTGAGTCGCGAAAGTGCGACGGTGAATTTCCCGTTGCGAATGTCCTCGCTCTCCGCGGGATATTCAATGTCGATCACGATCGCGAATCACGGTCGGGTCGACGAACCGCTCCGTTCGCTGGTGAAACACGACCGGCGCGCTCGGCACCGGTGACTCGATACGTACATCAATTAAATAACCTCGCGGCCGATGTCGAAAAGCGGATATGCGTAAATTTCGATATACGCGACGATAAAAAAATTACAAAATCTTAAATCATAAAAATAAAAAACGAAAATTATAAAATATATACACATTCCGAAAAAGGCGGCGCATGCGCTGGCGAAACACAACCGACAGGCTCGATTTCAGTAACTCGAAACACACACCGATTAAATAACATCGGACCGATGCCGGAACTGTGTAAATTCGAATCTATGCGCATGAAAAGTAGTAAAATATATATATCTCTCTATAATATAAAGAGATTTCGCCGCTGCCGCCGCCGCCGCCGAGTCAAGAGTGGGTGACCGCGGTCACCCATCCAAGTATTGAACCCGTCTTTCTTTCGAAGCGGGGTCAGTACTTGGATGGGCGTAACAGTGGGGCTTAGAATTGTAAGGCCATACGTCTTTTAAAGGACTTGGAATAATAAGGGCTTAAGCCCATAAAGGGGTGCGAGCGCGCGAAGCGCGCGAGCCCCCCTAATGTATATATATATGTACATATTGTACAAAAAAGTGGGTTGCCGTGTAAACAGTCGACGGATGAAAAACGACTCTACAAGATCGACTAAGTCCGAAACGAGTCGAAAAAAGCAATGAATCGATACGCTGTTATAAGTACGAGAGTTGCTAAAATAAAGTACAGAATAAATGTAGCCTTCATAACGAGAATAAAGTTTTAGGAGAGAGTGAATGACTCAGTGGTGGAGACCGCGAGCTATCCACTCGTTTCCGAAGTTAATCGACCTCGAAGTTTCTCGCGAACTGTGGTTGGAGGACAAAACAAAACATCACTTGACAAAAATGAGATAGCAGAAAAAAAGAATCAGCCTTAATCAATAATTCATTGATACAATTTTTTTAAACGACAAAATGAACCGGTCTTAATGGAAACCCTTAAACGATCAAATGAACTGGTCTGAAAATGGAAACCCTATTTTTTGTACCAACTCCTTATACTAATGCCTTAATGGAAATCCTTAAGCTAAGTATCTATCGAAATCAAAGATATCAGTGATTGTTGGCGAGTTTTCATTTATCTTATCCTAGGACTGGAGTACTAATAGACCAGATTCGACGTCGATCTGCAGAGATCAATACTTCTTCTGCGAAAAACACTTAGTAGAGAAAACCGCGAGCTATCCACTTGTTTCTGAAGTTTATCGATCGCGAAGTTTCTCGCGAACTGTGAGGGTTTGGAGGACAAAACGAAAAATGACATTGCAAATTTACGATAGTCAGAGGGAGAAGGAAATAATGGGAATGGGTGTAAGGGTTTGGAACTATCAGGAGAGAGGAAAAGCCAGCGGGGGGGGGGGGCGGGCGAGGGGGGGGGGGTAAGGTATGAGAAACGAGGAAAAGTTTTATTCGCGTCGTTGGCAGTAGGCATGTATAGTTATAGCTCATAACAAAGTAAACCGACGAGACTGGGAACGAGGTTGTGCGCGAGAGTGCAAACGGGACCGGGGAAATCGGACGGCGTGACATCGATCGAACGAATCGAAGAGCCGAGGCTGAGAGACGAATCCTCATGCTAATTTGGTTGTTCGATATCCGGTTGGAGCGCAAATTACCGGCTGGCCGGATGTAAGTCGGTCCGAACAGAGAGAGAAAAAAAAATGGGCGGGAATATTCGAACTTAGGGGAGAGCGGGCAAAATGGGACAGCGGGGCAAAACGGGACAGTGAGGGCAAAACTCAATTCTTCAATAATTTTTGGATGCCTGATTTTGTCACAACGATACATCCGGATTTCCAAGCCCGTTTTGCCCCACGGACGACCATCGCCACTGTAACGGCCGCAGCCTCATATTTTGTTTAAACCGACTTTAATATTTATCCGAGCGTATCGATACGGAGTTTCCGTTCGATACGCTCTTCAAAGAAGCCCTTAAGGATATCGCGCATCCGGACCGCCGTGAGCGTCCACTTATCGAATAGACTAAACACTCTGTGACTCTTTATTCCATTGTGAAGCGAGCGCGAAGCCCTCAGCTTCACGCCCGCTTCACGTCAGTTCAGCTCTGACAACCGACCAGTACACTACACCTCCAATTATACACTCCGAATAATTATTCTCCGACTAATAAAGTCCAAATTTTATAATATACTCGACTCATCTCATTAATACGCTGCCTGACCAATCGACCATCCGTCACACCACCGTTCAAAAGTTATTGGAAAATTGCGTTTTGCCCCGCTCTCCTCTACATTCTTGACGATGCGGTGGCCTCGTTAACGCTCACTTCTCGTCCAAAAATTCTCGGGACGTTCGATTTTACGGATGAGAAAAAGATAGTAGGGTGGTTTGTTACCGACTGAGGGTCGCAATTTAAGACGTTAATTTGAACCGAACATCGTTCTTGAGAATGAAATTAAGGTCGCTCTTGAGAATGAAATTAAGGCCGCTCTTGAGAACGAACTTAAAGTCGTTCTAGAGAACGAACTTAAGGTCGTTCTCGCGAACGAACTCAAGATCGCTCTTAAGCGATAAGAAGATATTTTTAAAAATCTTATCGTCCTCCCCGTACCGTTTTCGACCCATCGTCACAATCACTGATCATGTCATTGCGGAGAGCAATTGTTCTCCAGCAATTATTCCGTAGAAATGGATTTAAAAAATTGGTAAAATGGCATTAAAAAATTTCAAAGGCGGAAAATAAAAAAATGATAGAAAATGCTTAAAAAATTCATGCGGCTTCCCGAAAATCACTGAATTCATTGTGAAAAGAGAAAAAAAAAGGTTTACTGATTATTTCTTGAACAATGTATTTTAGCCCTTTGTTAATAAATTTTTGAAATTATGATTATGCAAAATTAATGTTGTTGGCACCTTTAATGCACTGGATTTTTTTTCAGATTTTTATACCATTACGAAGTGTTGAAATTCTCACAGCATCTCACTTTTGGCTGCGAATGTACATGTGAAGCATCTTAAAGTTTCAGCACCTTCTATCAATTTGATAGATTGACGGCAGTCGCTTTATATTTCTGGTACACAACAAGGTTTCAGCACCGTAGACAAAAATGGCATTACAGTTTCTGTTTCATCGCCTTAAGTTACACGTCGCACGAAGAAAGTTAAACAAAATAAATAAATAACTATGAGCTTTCCGAAACGACGAAGACTTGGTAAAAATGACGAAGCCACGAGAGGCTTCTCATTGAATCTATTATCAGGCCGTTTGTGTCAATAAAATTTTCTCTTATTACGTTACGCTCGAGCTTATAGTCGATTGCGATAGAGTATTTAGCCGTCGATGCAAGCCGATCTGATAAAGAGCCACTGGAGGATCATTTGATTTGATAAAGTTTGCATCGAAAGCGACGTTCCGCAAACATCACACGCGATGACTCTCACGTCGCGCGCGTTTACCGTAACGGATGGTTGCGCAGAATTTTCGCGTCCGACACCCTCGAAAGAAATTTATTTTGTTAAAGTAATTTTTTTTTGCTTAACATATTTTTTTTTCGTTCGATAAAAAAAATAAATCAGTGGTTCGTTCAACTGAATTATAACAGAGACAAGAATACAATTGCCTATTTTGTACCGTAAACCGAACTCTGCTAGAGGACACCGTAAACACATCGAGACAATAATAATAATAATAATAACAATAATAATAATGTAGCACGGCAAAATTGTGAACCGAAAAGAAGATTACGAAAAACATGTCAACGATAAAATTTAAAGGAAAAAATATAGACTGTAAAAAAATATTGTTTGAAAAGTAGTGTACAGAAGCCTTTTTACATAAACTGTTTCCGAAATGTCAAACCCATGTGCGTCGCAATTTTATAGTACAATGTTTATTTTCAAAATTTTTGTAAATGTCAGGCGAAAGGTTTGTAATTTTAATGTGTGGTATTTTAATTTAAAAAAAGTACATTAATGTTCTAACGTGGGTAATGTAAGCAACTTTTTGGTTCCAGAAGATTAAATTTACAATTTATTTTTACAGTCTAGTCAATAATATGATAAACGCAAGTAAATAAGATGAGGAAATATTATGAATAACTTTTTTTTAATGGAAAAGAAAAATAAAAAAAGTAATAATTCGTCTCGTAAGAAATTCGTTTGGGAATGAGTTTCGCAACTGGGTGACCGAGTTTCGAGAATCTTGCCGAGAGTTGTATATAACGGTATAATGCAGGAGCGAGGATCGGAGCTCAGAGTGCACGGTAAGTGTGTGTATTACGGTGTACAAAGATATATATATATATATATAATCCGCGCCAAGGTGCTTCCTGGCTTTGTTAATAATGTCGGCATTTTGGAAGTACGTTTTCTTCGCCAATGATATTAGGAGCATCGCTGTACTCACGAATATATAGCGCGTGCAAATTCCAGAGTACGTTTAACACCTTGCGTCATGGTGGCACATACGATGTCCCACCATTTCTCGTTCAGTTTTCAATTTGTAAAACTCATTCCTTGACGTGAAATACCAAGGTTTTTATAGTGTAACAATGTATGGCTCAAAGCGTTAAGGTAGTTAACGATTTTCTGTCCTATTTTGCCCCACTGTCCCCTTTTGCCCCGCTCGCCCCTGTACGATACCCCTTCAATGTCTCTTCGGTAGAAAAATCAAACGGTTTGTCGGTATTACTCAATTAATTATACCAGATGTAATCTGGTATAATCAATTGAGTAATACTGATCCGGTGCAGAAAAGTTTCAGTCAAATATAAATTCCATTATATCTATTATATTGTATAGTTAACTATTATATCTATTATTCAGAATATATCTGAATAATAGATCGATCTTCATTCACCTTGTATTTGCACCTTGAATTTTTTGTTCTCAATTGAATATGTAGTATTCAAATGGAAGTTTTTATCCGTCTCACTCGGACTACGAAGAGCCGCATATATTTTAATGCTTTAATACAGCACCCTCTTGTTATTCCAAAGTAATTCACGATCGAAATTGCTTGCGTGGCAAGTTTTCTTTCAACAGGGCGTTGATTGCTTCGAACCCGAGCAAGCGTAATAATTGGCCCTTTGATCGACTAACGTCGTGCACGAGCGGTGTAACGAGACTGCACGAAAGAGTCGAAGATATTCAAAGCTTCGAGCTAACCGTGCGAATTCGTCGTTATTTACTCCAGTTCAATTACTATCTCTCGCCGTAGCGTCAACTTCTGCGAAGTTGAATATAAAGATAATTACAAATCCATCGTCAAACATATATATATAAAATATATAGTGATAGACAGAGAGCGTTCGTTCGACTGGCGCGGCATTCAGCGAGTCCGGGAAACGGCGATATTGATGAATCGACGTAAACAGTTTTCTCTTCGTCACATCAAAATTATTGTTATTATTATTATTATTCATTTCTAATCAATAATCCATTATGTAATGCAAAAAGGCTTTGAGCGATCGAAGTGTGTCAGAGATGGGGTAAGGCGGGGTGATATGGCCATGATTTTTTAAACACTGAAAATTTGGAGGTTTAACGTTAAAAGAATTTTTAAATTTTGATCGTAACCACCTCTAGAAACATCGAACTGAAGTAGTTCACTCAGAACTTTCGATATTTTCGATGCGTGACGTAATTGCAGCTCTATCAATAAATATTTTTTAGAAGCTTAAATAAGCTAAATAATTTAATATATAAGGAAACAGAGTCTGACTTAATAGAACGTTATATGTTGATTGAAATTAAATATTTTTAGATTTTTATATAAACATTTTTTATATTAAAATTTTGTTTTTTTGCTTTTTTCTATCTTTCCTTTACTGTATTTTATTGAAATTGATAGATCTAAGTAGTTCTAAGACACATTCTGTATTTGAAGTCTGGTCAAGGAGAAATCTGTTAATAAACAAATAATAAATAAATAGATGATAAATATTTACGTTCGGCCATATCACCTGGACACTACGGATGACACGGCCATAGTAATAACGTTAGTCGATTAGGCCTGGAGAAGCATAATGGCTCGCACAAAACACCTCTTAGTATATTTTATGTTGTCTACATGAGCTACAGAAAAACAATAATAACCGTCCGTCAAATGTTTCAGATGTCAATGTAAAAAGAAAACGGTTTTTCTGGCAATATCACCCGGAAATTGCGGAGGATTTGGCTACGTGGCATATCGCACTGAACCTCGCACATACAATCTTATAATTTTCGATGCGATCACTGTGCACCATTGAATAACGTTAATTTGAAAATTGCAACTATCTCTCTCGCACGCACAGCTGTTTTACTTCCCCTTAAGGTCGCCCTTAAGGTCGCTCTTGTGATCGAACTTAAGATTGAAAATTGGCCCGAACTTCATTGGGGCTTAATACCTATCTGAAGTTCGAACTTAAGTCTGAACTTAAATTTGATCTTAGCGATTTCACGAATTAAGTAAATAGCGGTGTAAATAGCGATTTGACGAATAAAACAGGAAAAATCGAATGAATTAGAAATCGTGCGGGTGAATCCCATGGCGAAGATATTATTCGAGCGTCGTATTATTCTAGACGACGAATCTTTGGGGCTTTCTCGTCGTGGAATTAATTACTAGCCCGGGGTGCAATCATACCTGGCTGGATTAAAAATGAAATGGCTAGCTCGATCCGTTGAGCGAGAGCTTTGTAATTACTCCGGCCACACCGGGCATCTCGAATATATATAATACATAAGTATCTCGAGGCTACCGTTACTCTATTTACATTGCTTTTAATCGTTCCCGTTCGATTTATCGCGCTTTAAGAAAAACTTCGCTACGAAGTTTCATCCCGAATTTGTTTTGCTACTTTTTTTTACTCACAAAATATTAATTGGATCGCAATAAAAGAGTGAAACTAAGCTTTCTCGTTGATAAAATCGTCGAATCGTCTTTTGACCCTCAAAGGTAGCTTTGTCGCTACGCCGGGGTCATAGACATAATATCATATGACATAACAAATTAATTCTATTGAACATTAGTCCGGAGACTTCACTTTGTTTTTGTTGCGCATCAATTCCTGATTGATTCGTGAGTCCGCAGTACTTTATATTTTTTCTCTATCTTTGATCGGAGCATGTTAATTCTCGATTTGAAGATCAATTTCGCCAGCCCTCCCGCAAGCGCCGTTCAAAAAGACCCATTTTCAAGATCTAATTATTCATTCAAATCGTCGGTAAAAGCCTTCGAGATTTTGTTCAAGCAAAATTTGGTAGTTAAATTAAAACATGTCAAAAGTTTATGCACATGACTTTGGATTGCCTTCGCGATATGACTACCTTAATGCCAAATGTGTCGTAATTTTTCACGTCAAGGAAACCTAGTGCTTTAAAACTTAGAATTTTAATTTTTAATTTATAATATTCCGAAAACCATCGACGGAGAACAACGCATCGTGAAGACACTTTTATTTTCCACACATTCGTCATAAAATTATTTCCCGTTCAGGTGTGAAAGTCGATAAATTAACGCTTCTCGAAAATTTTCGATCCAGAAGAGCCTCGGACAGTTGAGACAAATTATTATTAATTTTTATGAGCAGGAAAGAAGCTTCGGACTCGGTTAATGTTCTCTTATAAAAACAGTAATAATACACTGCAAGAAAATTTCCTTCGAAGAAGTTGAAAGCTTCTTTACATAAACCGTTTCCGGAATTTAAAAGACATGTGCGTTACAATTTTATAGTAAAACATGTATTTTTAATCAAAATTTTTCCAAACTTTGGGCAAAAGATTTTTTATTTTAATATCTCCTCATTTGATTTTACGAAACAGTACATTAATCTTCAATTAATGCAAGTGATGTAGTTCTTCAAGTACCTTCAACGTCCAGTAAATTAAATTTAAAATCCATTTTTAGAGTGTAATAATAACATTTCTTTTCTTTTTTAAACATCTTTCCAGCGAAGAGGCATCGAAAGTCTGTACACGTAGATCGAAAGAGAGAGTTCTCGAGACTCCTCACATTTTTTTTTCACTCGAATATTTTATTCATATATATATATATATATATATATATTCGATATACGTATGTACGGACATTAAATATAAGATAATTGCAGATCGTCTTTCGATCGCCCAGTTAGTCCGAGACGTACTGAGAAAAGAAAGATATACAATATACAAGGAGGAAGAGGTAACAGGTATACCGCTACTCGCGCTAAATTCCGTCCCACGTGTATATAGAACGGGTTAACTTTAAAAGGCCATGGGCGAAATGAAAAATGCGCGACGCGCCGGAGAGAGCCTCCCCGAGAGAGTAGCGCCGCGATAGCGCCGAACGACAGGCCGGAGGCCGGCGCGCACCACCGGCAGCGAGCGAGCGTCGGTGGCACTCGAAGAATAGGAGAAAATTGTAAAACCAAAGGGCCTCTGCTCGTCGCAGCACGGCCGCGAAGTGAGCCGAATGAACGACCCACTATACAAATTGGAAAGACAGAACGAAGATGGAATAAAAAAAAAAAAAAAATTAACTAAACGAGTGCGGAGACGAGCGTAGAATAATAAAATACCAGAATGCACTTTCCGACGAACGAACCCGATTTCTAAGTTTTAATATTTTTTATAAAATAAAAATTCTATTGCTCTAGGTCTGCCGATTACTGTATGGAAAAAAATGTACATACAGCTAGAACAAATAATGTTTCTCCGGACGAGAGTGTTTTCTCTTACCTTTTATCAGTAAACAGCATCGATTCACAGTGACATTAATCCAGTGAATAAAGTCACATTAACGGCCGCAAAAATTCCCGCGTGCAAAAAATATTCAAACTTTCGCGTTTCAACGAAAGAGTCGTGGGAATTTTTTTGATAAAAATAAGTGACGATAAAGAAACATGGAGAAGAAGACAAAAACGTAATAGTGACGTAGAGAAAAGTTTTAGGATCGATGGTGAGACACAAGTATCCGATACGAGACGCGCAGTCGAACCGTAACGAGGACGTTGTCGAGGAGGGAGCGGTGCGCGAGAGAGAACTCGGAAGACACGGAAGAGTAAGGTATATATATATATATATAGAGACGGAAAAAAAGAAAAATAGTAGAAACACGCCGAAGTGGTTGGGTGAACGAGTGTTTTCGTCTCGCCGTTGGCGCACGGTACCGGCAACGAAAGGTAACTGAGTCTCCCGGGCCCCGTGCCGGTCCCTTATATCATCTGATACGCGAACGGATGATGCCCCTCCACTGGTCACACACACGCAGAAGAGGTACTTATCGCCATCTCGCTCGGTCTTTCGTCCCGTCACGGACACATTATCGTAGCCCACTCTCCTCTCTCGTCTGGCGCACGTGAGACTCGCGAGGACACGATGCAATTGATGGAAGGATTAACAAAAAATTGTACGAATTTGGGCGCGAGGGGGGAATTTGTTTAAACATCGAATTCATATGTTCAATGAGTTTGAGATGTAGCTCGATTATAAAAGGAAAGAGGTTTCTGAGAGTTTTGAAGATCGGGCATTTTCTTATATTAAATAATATCATATGCAATATAGTAATTGTGTTATAAATAAAATATATAAATTAATAATAAACGATGAATTTACAAAGATATCAACTGATTGGTAGCAAATTTTCAAAAAGGCACACATACGTTCAGTTTTTTCATATAATAATATCTATAAGACTAATAATAATAAATCATATTATAATCTTTTTTTGCCCGGTTTTCATCTGGTGTAGTTTATGCACTTTCTCGAAAGATTCTCTACGAATTCGCCATCTAGTTGTTCGATAGTATTTTCTATTAAATAATTACGACTGTTTGTTATAGGGGACTTTACCGTAAAAAGACGGTCAATTTTTTACGCAAAATCCCATCGAGTGTCTACCGAATATCTATGCGAAAAGAAAAAATAATAATACTCAATTTTTATACTCCTTTATAAAGTCTCGCTCTGTCTCGCACGTGCTTCGAGTAATTTGCGTTTTCTCAATAGGGCCGCTAGCGGAAACATCTACGTGTGTCGTGTACAAGAGAGTATCAAACGTTCGTTTTAGCACGGATGGAGCCCTTCATTATCGCTCTTGATAAAAAAAGGCGAACGACAAATATTTGAACGAACTTTGATTTTGCAATCTACAAAGTAGTTTGGTGGATCGTGACATAAAATAAGCCAATATACGATCGTTAAAAGAGCTCGATAAAAACAAGGTCAAATAAAAAAATAAAAACCTACGCTAGTACGCATTACGGTTTAGAAAGGTTTGAAAAAAAATGTAAAAAAAATTCAGAGATAAGCTGATGATTGATTTTTTGCCGTTACAGAAATACAAATAAGTATAGCCGCGGCGAACAAACGGAGGTTTTCTACGAACAAACGTTTGTAACTGGCGAGATGCGTGCGCGGTGCGAAAACGTCGTTGCATTTCGGAAGTCGCGAGCCTGCGTTAATTTCCTGTTCTGCAGTAGAAAACGAGAACGTCCTTTGCCGTTATCGAGAAACACATATTTATTGTCCTCGACTCCGCTCCGAGCCGGGAGAACATGTAAAACTCGTCCGCAAATAAACAGCAGAGGTCATCAGATCTACACGCGTATAATTGCAGAGAGTCTCCGAAACTCAAATTTTCATAAAGTCCATTAAGGTAAACGTTCCAATGACTGGACACGTCCCAGTTACCAGACAACCACCCCCCAAACTTGAGTTTATTACGAATACTAGCGGTTACGTTGGCTCGCGCGCTTCGCGCTCTCACAGTATCTCCGTGAGTATCAGTGAGTACACGTGTGAGTATCTGTGAGTGTCCGTGAGTATCCATGAGTATCTGTGAGTGTCCGTGAGTATTCATGAGTATCTGTGAGTAGCTGTGAGTATCTGTTAGTACCCGTGAGTATCTGTTAGTACCCGTGAATATCTGTTATTATCCGTGAGTGTCCGTGAGTATTCATGAGTATCTGTGAGTAGCTGTGAGTATCTTTTAGTACCCGTGAGTATCTGTTAGTACCCGTGAATATCTGTTATTATCCGTGAGCATCTGTGAGTATATGTGAGCATCTGTGGATGTCTGTGAGTATCTGTGAGTATCTGTGAGCATCTGTGAGTACTGCGTGAGTATCTGCGTGAGTATCTGCGTGAGTATCTGCGTGAGTATCTGCGTGAGTATCTGCGTGAGTATCGGCGTGAGTATTTGCGTGAGTATCTGCGTGAATACCTGTGTGAGTATCCGTGTGAGTACCTGGGAGTATTCGTGTGAGTATATGTGTAAGTATCTCTGTGAGTACCTGTGAGTATCCGTATGAGTACCTGGGAGTATTCGTGAGGGTATTCTCTGCCCTTGAGAGAGGTTAGTGGTATGGCAGAAATGATCGACGCATGATAGCGATAAGTAGAACCTCGTTTCTCTGACCTTCGATCATCCGAGCCCTGCGCGTTAACCGAGGTATAGGCTCAGGTAAGACGGAAAAATCGGATAAAACAGATAAAGCCGCGACGTCCACGTGCGGAGCAGTTCGCAAAGGCTACTTTGTTGACTACTTGTTGCATACGCGCTTAAGGTAGTTCTTGCGAATAGTGTTCACTTCGCATAGTTGTTCAGTTCGCATAGTTGTTCACTTCGCATAGTTTCAGAGAAATAGGGGGAATTGCAAACACTTCTCGATGGTATAAAAAAGAAAATCAAACATATAAAAGGTGCTGAAAAGATTAATTTGGCATAATAATAATTGCAAAATGTTATTAACAAATTGATGAAAAATAAAATTGTTCAACCAATCTCCCGGAAACCTGACTTTTCAAAAATGAAAATGATTCGTTCATTTTTCTATTGTGTATGTGTGTGTGTGTGTGTGTCACAAATTGTCATATGGGTATAAAAATATTGCACATGAAAGATGCGCCGCACACAGTAAAGCAGTGGACTATCACGTACAGAGAGACACGAGATTTGCCGACAGTGGATAAATGCAGTGTGCGAAAGTGCGCGAGGGAGAGAGAAAAAGAGAATGCACGGAGGTGGGGAAGGAGAAGGACGGAAAGTGCCGAGTATAGAACTACAGAGACTTCCGATCGATCTCCCCGTCGAGGAGTGTGCAGTCAGAGAAGCATGAAAAATCTCATATTTTCTATCTCTCACGGGAAAGTTCAGTTTACACGGACGTACGAAATTTTTTATTTTTATTCGTTCACCCTAATATTTAGGATAAATTGCGATACGAGATAGGACAAAGCGACGCACATGAGTCGCCGAGTATGAGTAAAAATAGAGCTTATATTACACGTAGAATAACGAACGGCAAAAAATGCATGCACGGTAAAATAAATATCAACGTTTCGTGTCCACGTTTTTTCATGGTAAAAGTCCCGGAATTGTTTTTTTCCAAATCATTGACCGTAGCTAATGAGAAAGAAGAAAGCTTCTTCCACGAACAAGCAAAATTGAAAGACATTTTTTCGTCTTTTTTTTTTTGTTCCCTTCAACATGTCGGGATTTTTCCAAGTCGATCGAATCGACTTTTTTTTTGTTTACTTAAAGTGAATTCGCGTAAAAAATCTTTATAGACGAGCGATGTACAACATTTTTTTTGTTCTCTTCAACATGTCGAGATTTCCACGTCCGTCGAATCAAATTTTGTTTTTCAATTGAAATAAATTGGCGTCTAAAATGTTTATGCACAAGCGATGTACAAAAACATAATTTTTCATGAACACAATAGGTTCAGATATGTTTATCGATATCAATGATTTGTAAGTTCGTCGATTGGATACTCGCAACGAGCGACCGTGAGTTCCCAGATAGAAAAAGTGGGTGATAATTAAATAAAATTCTATCTGGGTTTCCGGTTCTGGCGTGCGGTTCTCTGGTGTCGCACTTCGCTTCCAATTCACCCGTGCAATGGGGCCTAAAAAAATTCACCCATAAAAAAGGGTTTAAAAAATAAAAAACAAATCAGCTACGAGTTACGCAGGCCCGTTATTCTATTGCCCCGCTGGGAATCGAGACCTCCGGTGTTCCCCCGGGGACGAGATAGCTGGGCCGGGGCGCGCTCTGCTACCTTCATCCCCCAATCGTAAACTTGGACCGCGCTCTCGTTCTCCTCTCTCTGGCTCTCGGCGTACGCGCAGCAGCCCCGCCGCTCGCGGTGCCACTTTGTGGTTTCGCTGCAGAGCCCGAGCCAACTGCCGGCCGCCGACGGGTTGAAAAAAAAACGGCAGGAGGAACCAAAATGAAAAGCGCAGGAACGAGTGAAAAAAAGAATCGGGATAAAGAAAAGCATAAACGGAGGTCCCGTTCTGCTTCGTCATTTCTATCCCGATTAAATTCTTTAATCCTGCGCCTGTACCGAGTGTCTGCATCAAACTACGAATTCTTCGCTCCAACACTCGACTTTTTTATTTCAATAACTGTGGACTGGACTGTGGACCTCGCGTGCTCGAGACGCATAAATGTCATTAAGGGGATGTTGTTACACCCCCCTACCTCTCTGTATTATTTCATTATTTTTTTATTTAATTTTAATTATTTTATTTATTTTATTTCATTTTACGTTATTTTAATTTTATTTTTTCTTGGCTCTCAGATTTGTGATCGCTGCGATTCCGGTTCGAAACCGGCTCGAGAATGTTTATCATGCCTTAGAATATTGTACCTATTGTCAGTTACTTCTTCTGTACCATTTGCTTAATTTGCGTCACAGTTATACTAAGGCATGAATAAATATCAATCAATCAATCAATCGCTCTCGATAGTGGCTAAAGTGATTCTTCCAACATTTGTTTTCAAGCTTCTCAATCGCACCGTGACTGGACAATCATCAGGGTGCGCGGTAAAGAAAAAGGTTTGTACATAAACAATAAAAAATGCTCATCCTCAAGCGTCCACAATTTTGATTTTTTCATTCCTTAATTTTGTATTTTAATCTTTTAATATAAATAACTATTTCTTTACCCAAAAAATACGGTTATCCGAAAAGAAAAGAAAAAATCGTCGTCTTTCGTTATGGAGTATTTGGTAAACTTGCAAATTGTTTTAGTAGTGCGATATTTTAGTCGATGAACGAAAAGTAACATAGCAAATATTTTTTTCTTGTTCCCGGCAGAACTGCAGAGTGAATCAAGCTTTTCGTCTCCCCCCCTCCCCTCCGCCCCACTCCGCTCCGTCCGGTGAATCTCTCTATGCCTCGCTGAATCTGGTACACTCTCGTGTCTCCCTCCTCTTTCGCCGTTGTCTCCTTCTCCAATTCTCTCCGTTCCTCCCCTCCCTCTCTCCCTCTATCTTTCTCTATTTTCATCGATCTCGCTACGCCATGGCGAAAGCGTTGGAGCGGTTCGAGCGCGCGGCAGACTGCTTACCGCAGTCGGTATTCGTCGCATGATAAACCTTTTTTTTTTCTTTTCGTAATTCCCTCTTTTAAGGTGGGGCTAAGGATCAGCATAACCTCAAAATATGTTTAATCCATTTTCCTCCGAAACGATTTTATAAAATAAGCAACGAATTGCGGGACGCACTGCATATTTCATTAACACGCTGTGCCCCGAAATTTTTTATGTTTTTTTTTTATATTTTATGGAATCTTTTCGGGGAAAAATGGATTCAAAGTTTTTATTCGTCTATCTCGCACTCTTACGTGTTTAGCCTTCGCTTAAGGCTTTAGATTTCTGTGAATTATCTAGCGACTGTTCTTAACAATTTTTCCTATTCCTTGCTTGTATGGTTCGCGACTGGTGCCTCGCTTGTATGGCCCGCCGCCCCTTACTGTATCGCATTTGCACGAGCACGCAGAAACTGCAGAAAACCTGCGCCGATACAGCCGGTCATTCCAACTGAGTCACGATGTTCGTAGGGGAGAGCGGGGCAAAATAGGACAGCGGGACAAAATGGGACAGTGGGACAAAATGGGACAGCGGGGAAAAACTCAATTTTCCAAGAATTTTCGATGTCCCATTCTGTCCCAACGATATATCCGGATTTTCAACGCCGTTTTCCCCACTCATCGAAAGTTATTATAAAATTGCGTTTTGCCCATTGTCCCGTTTCGCCCCACTGTCCCAATTTGCCCCGCTCTCCCATATTCGATACTTCAAGCAGAACCCCAATTCTCAGAGTTCGATCCCCAGCTTAACGGTTCCGATGCGCCAGTCGGCGCACGGCTGGGCGGTCACCCATCCAAGTACCGACCGCAAACGATTCTCCTTGACAATGCGCAGTAAAAAAAGTTTTTACTTTTTATAACAACTCATTGTTCACTAACGTGCAGAATCTTTTATTTGTTAATTTTCCGATCGTACCATCCAGCTCCACTTATAAACGAACATACAAACCAACATTTTTAACCACACACCCAGAAAAACAATTTACTCGACGGGCGCCCCGCAAGTAAATATTTATTTGATTGATATAAACACATATTTAATTTAAACAAATATGTATTTAAATGAATTAAAATATTTATTTAAACCAAACAAATATTTATTTGCGGAGCGGCCGTCAAGTGAATTATTTTTCTGGGTGCACGGAAAATACTCAGATAGAAAAATGACGGCACCGCGACAGAACGGTGGCGGTACCAATGGTACGATGCCCGTTTGACGGCACTTTTTTTTCTGGGTAAAAGGACAGGTTTGCATATTAAAACCTGAACAGAAGAGTTTGCCACTTATTTTTAAAAATTATTTTTACGATACTTCGTATACCGATGTTACGTAATTATTTTTTACTGTGCAGGGGGGAACCGCCGAAGCGGTGGATCAACCGCACATTCACCGCTGTCGCTCATGACAAACCTCGCCGCCGGCTGTCTTGGGAGACACCCGTGGAGAGATTCATGCATCGCATTCAATACCGAGTGTGTCCCGTCTTGACAATAGGCTGACCCGACTAACGCAATAGACCTCCAGGGGTGCATTCGGGAACTATGTCCGAGGCGGCGCACTATACGACGGCTCTCCGGCTGAACACTGTACAATCGGTCGGTTCTGCATATACAACCCTCGGTGGAGTTCACGAACGCTATCCACGCGTCGAGAAATATCCACGATATTTGAAATGCTGAAAAAAAAACAACTGCAAAACACGCATTTTCCCTTCGCGGCGTAAAAACTTCAGTGAGGAAATTAATGAAAACATCGTTTTAGAAAATCCGAACGATACGCGCTATGCAGGTCGCGAAACAGCGTCTCCGACCATCAGTTCGAACTTTCGCATCGATGAAACCCAACGTCAATCCCAACGATACATTTTATTCGGGATGCAAGAACGTTGATCGAATTTTTCGACGATCCTTCCGGATTTAAATTGAAAAAGATAAGTAAAAAAAAAACAAATAAAAAAAAACTAGCTTGTCACAGCGCAGCGGATCGACTCTCTCTCTCTATCGAGATTTCCGAGCCAGTGGCAGCGTCAATAAAGGGCATCCACCGTGTCAGATGCCTTCACAAAGAACAAAGAATTCCTTTACTCTTATAATAATGATTTGTAAAGAGAAAAAATAAATCTCGTTATTGTCTCAAAGATTAATCAGCTCGTGCGATTGATATCGCGGTGAATGATGAGAATTACCGAGTCATCGGAGGAAGCGCAGAGACGCGAGGAGGACAGGGGTGCCTCGCGCATAGCGGCGGAGAGAAGAACAGCCAGCCGGAAGATCAGAAAGAAGCGTCGTAGAGGGGGGTTTGCGTAAGGAAGGAGCAAGGGGGGGGGGGGCGTTGGAAGCGAAAGATCCTCCGCATTGGGCGGTGGTGCATCACTAAAAGCCGCGTATTAGCGGGCCAGTGGGGAATCGAAGGGGGGGGGGGAAGGATTGAGAACAAGGAATGAGGGTAGCAGAGTCAAGGTGTGCGGGACGAGAAGAAAGTTGACTCGGCGATCGACGCTCGTCCTAGGAGAGCTCGCACACTCTTTCCCTGGTGTAATCGAAGCGTGCAATCGACGAAAAAAAGGCTCTCGGAAACCGAACCCAGCCCGGCCTCCGTACTTCGACATTGAATTTCATTTACGATGACAGTCTGGGCTCGGGTTTACAACGGGCTTTACCTCGAATATTCTCTCGTCCGACACCTCCGCGAGAGAGAGATTGAGGAACGAAATTGAACCTCGAATGCTAATAATCGTCATAGCTCTCGGCAATTTATATGCGGGCCCTGAAAAAAACAGAGGTATTGTTAAGAACGCGAAGTCGAATAGATTTTCCTTTTTCAGGAACAAGCATTTGAGAAAACTTAAGAGTCGAGTTTTCGAGAGCTTTGAAATTTTCTTTTTTTGTTCTTTTTTTTTCACTCGCACGAACAGTCTCGCGTGTCACAACGACGTGGAGAGAGAGCTCGTGACTCGCTGCCGACCCGCGATTGCCTCACGTAAGCCCCTGCGGGTTACCGTGGCACGCCTCCTGTTCGAAAGCTCTACAAAAAAGTAGAAAAAAAAGTAGGGAAAACTCCTTTGCGCTTGAATTTTATTGTTCGCGGTTGCAACGAAGATCCTTCGAGGCTGAGCATGTCCGCATTGGCGAAACGCTTGATCGACTGGGGCTCGTTATATATATATATATATATATATGTATATATATATATATATATATATATTTTTTTTTTTTTTCATGTCAAATAAAACCGGTCGCGTGTTTCGCCAGTCTTAGGGAAAAAGCTCCAGGGCGACGATCAATCGGCGTCGAAACTTCAGACACTCTCCTAACGCACAATTCTTACTTTTTTCTTTCCACCCTCAGATATAAACCTCCTCAGATAGAATCCCCGCACGTATACACCCGTTACCGACTTCGCGTCACGAGATATAGAGAGCCGAAAAAAAGTGATAAGAGAATTGTACGAGGTAAATAAAAAAGGGTAAAGAAAATGAGCTGCAACGGCGACGAGAGAGGCGGGGCTAGGTGCGATATCGTACGGACTACTCTTGCGACAGCCTTTTCCCCTCTAGCCGTCACCGGTAGCGATTCTTATTCGGTTTAGAAAAAGAAAAAGCTTCGCTCTAACTCGCACACTCATCACACGCTACGCCGTATTACGTGCAGGATAATTCGAGCTCAGAAGTGTTTAAGTACATTCGCATCGTGTCCGGCATCTCTTTCGAGATTCTCATTTGACAAAAGTAGAAAAAAAAAACGAAGTGAAACACAAAAGAAATGCACGGTCTCACAGACAAGTGTCCCGACTCACGAGCTCCAAGGTATTTCTCGCGAATCTCTGCTCCTTCACACGCTCTAAGTGAGCCGAGCTTTCGAATCAACCTTCTCGAAAAGCAAAGAAAAAAAATCAAAAGTGCACTCCTGCATGAGTCGAAAATATATATATATATATAGATATATATACGTATAAAATTTGAAAAAAAAATATAAAAAAGGGATCTAAATTTCGAGCCTGAATGAGATGAATAGAGGGAATATGTGCTCGAGCCGAGTGAAACTTGGGAGGGGAGAGAGAGAGGTGCGGCTCAACCCCGTGGGTGCCTTTATGCCCCGACGGAGCTTTGGTGCTAGATAGCTAAATGAAAAACTCCTCATCACATAGTTGAAACGTGACGTACCTTCGAGGTAATAGGTCCGCTTCCGCTTCGGCTAGGTGTCCCCGTTCCGGAGTTCACCTTACGCCCGTGCCGTTTAACACAGTAACTCGCACTTATCGCGTCTTTTGCACTTTTCAGCCCGTGCCCGTCGCACGCGAACCGAGTCCGCCATCTTGGGGCAACTGCCAAGTATCCCCCAGGCGGGCCAACGCCACGACGAGAAAAGTCACCAGGCTGACTCTCCGTCCCGTTCTCTCTTCCGTACCGATGTATACTGTTACATAGTTACCCATCCGTGTGTACGTATGTATGATTTAACTAGAGAGTTGCACAGGGAGCGCTGTGGTTCGATGGGGTTGACGGCGCGCGGCCTTTCACTAGACTACTCTCCCCGTAGCTGTGGAGCTTTCAGTTGGCGCCACCGGCGCGATTCACACGGGAGCTCTATCTCGCTTGTACTGCGGTTCCGCTTCGCTGACAACGGGGCTGTTACTACCAGCGGGCGCGCAGATGAAACCCGCACGCGCGCGAGAGCTTGTGCAATCCACCCGTCTGCACTGTTACGGGAGATGTATATGTATGTATGAATTTAGATATAGGTGTATAGTATATATGGGAATAAGCCCCGCGCGTATTCTCACTATGAGGACTGAGGCGCGCATGGCATATTTTCTACTGCGGATGCAGTAGATTTTACTGTACCAAGCGCCAGGTGACCGCTGGCAAGAAAGTTCCGCGTCAAGCGAAGAACCTTTAGGGGGGTCTCCAATGATCGTTTGTTTTAGGATAAAAAGCTCAATTCCATTCTTCGAATAATTTTTTTTCTCGCCTGGAGTTTTGGGTGTTTGATGTTATTATAAGGATAAAAAAATTTGGTTCTGTGTCAATAGAAATTGAACTATGTGGGGAATTTGTATACTAATGTAAATTCAATACCGTAACGAAGACATTCACCGACGTCTTCGAGGTTTGAACCAATAAGTAGTAAAAGACGGTTTCAGATTGATTTTTTTTTCGTTAAAACAGATTAGTTTTTTAGCGGGATGTAAATTTTGTTGGTTTCTCGACTGATGCCCTACTGGCTACTGACTCTGGACGAACGGACAGGGGATAAATACTCGGTTATTGTTTTACCGCCTGGATCGACTGACCGAATGACCTTGCAATGTTAAATCCCGTTCATCAGAGCAGCGTTGAATTTACATGTATAATTTCACTTTTGGTTTAAACGAAAAACTGGAACTAACGGTCTAAGGTAACAGTACGAATGCTCGGACACGTCCCAGTCGTCGGACATTCCAATGCAGTTTTGATTATTCCGAATTTAAGTATTAGAAATCCAATTTGGAACTTGTAATCGTATCTACACAATTTATTTGATGCACTGAAAAAAGTTATACGAGGTTTAAAACTGAATTATTTTCTATTGGTGTATTTTGTTAAAAGAAAGACGATAGCGTCTTCGGAAATTAGTAGAAGCGTTACTAGATATGCGGGGCAATAATCGAAATGTTCGAAGAAATTAAGTTAGCCAGCTTTCTACGTAACTTATCTTCAGTATTGTATGTAATTTTTTCATCGATGTAATTAATAAATGGCAAAGAAATTGTTTTAATTAAAATGAACTAGTTGGGTTCGTACATCAGAATTATCGAAATCTATGCTTGTCCGAAACATTGTGTCCGAATATAAGGACGTGCCGAAAAACCGCGTCCGAATACTGGTACATTTGGACTCTCTTGGTATTTCCTTTCGGAATTAAAAGAATATTTACCTTCTTGTAATTAATCTATGTGTTTTGGAAACTAAAAACTATCAACTTGACATTGGCTCCAGTTATTTTCATAAACAATTTGTTCTTGAACAATTAATAACTGCTGGAATCTGAGGATGCTCTTAACAGTCCGAGCATCGGTACCTTTACCTTAATTAAAAGAATATTTATATTATTGTAATTAATCTATGTGTTTTGGAAACTAAAAACTATCAGCTTGACATTGGCTCCAGTTATTTTCATGAACAATTTGGTCTTGACCAATTAATAACTGCTGGAATTTGGGGATGCTTTTAACCGTCCGAGCATTGATATACCTTTACCTTGATTAAAATATGTGCCTTAACCGATCGATAAGGAAGGCCCCTCGCAACTCGATGGGCAATGTGGAATCTATCAATAAGAAACGCAGCAGTTATGAAAGCCACACTGGCCGAGGGGCGTCGGTAGATTGAATTTGTACGGCGTCCCCGGGGTGGCGGGTTAATACTGAAATCTACACGGTCATTATATCGACGTCTCGCGAAATAAGTACGCGAGACGGTACAACCCGGTATCGGGGTTTTTTGTACGCGGGCTTGCCTTGCTTCTCGTTTCTGCTATAACTTGTATGGCATCCGCTCGCCACTTTTCGCTGTATGTGTGCGTACACACAAGAACGACGAGTTCCGGAGAAGACTAAATTTGCATAGATAAGTCGACGGCGACCGAAATTGGCTTATCTGCTCCTCCAACCGTCTCGATGCAAAAAATATAAGGCGCTCTGGAGGTGAATCGCTTGCTGTCTTTTAAGCAAATATGAAGACCAACCAAAGGAATTTGTTTTTTCCTGTCAATTAGCATTTTCTACGAACTACACATGTGCATTAGGTTGTTTCTCAAAAAGGATATTCTTTCTTAAATTTCCCTCCCACCCTTTTAAAGTATAGATTTCAATCTCAAATTGAACCTCACGGAAGAAGGTCCGAAGCAAAAAAATCTAAGAGGCGCCGCATTCAACGTTCGCACCCAAAAAATGCGGACGTTTTAAACGTAATTGTCAACGACCGCCTTTCGCAAGATGTTTTTTTAGATCGAAATATATACTTCTACGGGGTGGACGGTTAACTTTTTGTCATTTTTTGTAGTGAACTCAATATACATACTCTATAATTTTTTTTTTTTAATTTGTATAGAGTAAACCAGCCATTGAATGGACAGGGCCAATGAATGGACACTTTCCATAAGAGCACCTGCATAAAAAATGTCTATTCATTGACTATTTCGTCTGCTTAACTGTCCATCCTGTCCATGCTGTTATTGGCCGGATCACCCTACAGGACTCTAAAAATGTTCAGTATTGTGACTTTGTTGAAAAAAATTATTTTCACCCTCCAAAAGTATAGATGTCAATCTCGAAGTGAACCTAGCGAAAGACGGGCCCAATAAAAAAGTCCTAAGAGGTGCCGCATTCAATGTTTGTACGGAAGAAATTCGACAACTTCTTTCTTTTTGGGTATTTACACCCAAAAAGAAAGCCGCATTCAAGAGAAGAAAAGAAAGAGATGCCGCAGAAAGAGATACCACATTCGTTGTTTACGACGAATGCGGTATCTGTTGAAATTTTTTGCTTAAGTCTGCCGCTCGCGAAGTTCAGAGTCAGCGAAGTTCAGGTCAGAGTAGTCGACCGGCAATCAAAAGGTCCCGGGTTCGAATCCCGGCCCAGTACGCCCCGCATTTTTTCCGGATTGTCTGAATTATTTCGTTATAATATATACATACGTCTAGCCTCGAATATGAAATTTCCTTTATGAAGATATCGAAAAAAAATGTCGGGTTTCTTTTTAACTTTACGTTTCGCAATTTTCTGCTGGAAACTGTCGCGGGGTTGGCACTTCCATGATGAGCGCGGTGCACCGTCGTTGAGGCGCCACGATCAATTTTTACGGCTTCCCACTGTTCATCGGGCGTTACCATACGTACATTACTCGACGTAAGTTTTCGGTTCTAATACCCCGAGAGCTTAAAAATTATCGGGTATTTCCCGATTGTTTCGTTGCGTAGCAACGAGCGAGATAAGTTTTGCTTAAAAAAATCCCGAGCGCGCAGCGCGAGGGATTTTTGAGCAAAACTTATCTCGATCGATGCTACGCAGGGAAACAAGAGGGAAATACCCGATTAATTTTTAAGCTTGAGGGGTATTCGGCTGATTATTTTTTCAACCTCAATTTCGACCAATGAGATTGTGGTATTTAACATTTTCCTGACAAGGTTTTATTTCGAATTTCTAGAATATTTTAGAGATTCATCACCAAATCGCTTTCTTCGCTCACTCATGTCCATGCTCGTGAATGGCAATTTGACGTTTAATCATTCGCATAGGTTACAAGTGACAGAAAAATTAATGTTTATCGCCTAGCAACCTAGCCGGAAAATTTTCGAAAAATTATCGATATAATTTAGACCTAGTTGTACCACGTGATGTCAAATACCGCGCTCTCATTGGTCGAAATTGGGGTTGAAAAAATAATCACATTAATCCACCATTTAAAAGGCAAGTCGATAAATTTTCCGGTAAATCTTTATCACTGATAAGCGGAAATTTAAAAAATGACCAGTAATTACAGAAATTGCCACTACAATTATGCGGCTGGCAATGCGAAAACAAATTTCTAATTATGAATAAGAAAAAAAAATTACCGGAAGAGTTCGACGGTTGTAAGAGAAAAAAAATACACAAGAGTGTTAACGAGGGAATTGAAAAGTTTGCAGAATAGTTCCAGCAAAATTAACGCATCCACAGGTATCGGAAAGTCCGCGGTTACAAAATTTAATTTTTGTATCTAATACAAAAATTACTGTGATACAGAGTATTTTTTTTCTTCTTGCAGAGCACAGAATTGATATCAATCATTTTTTCCGTGTCTACAAAGATTATCCTCACCGTAGAAAACTTCATCTTTTTTTCACATAGATTTTTCGAAACCCTCGAAAACGGACGGCTGAAAAGGACATCGGAGTTTCGTTTTGCTGTGTCTTCTCACAAATAGGTGCGGCGTAAATTTTTTTTTCCGTGTCTACAAAGATTAGCCTCATGGTAGAAAACTTCATCTTTTTTTAACATACATTTTCTTTTTTCGTTTTTTCTAAAACCTCTAAAACGAACGGCAGCGAAGGACATCGGAATTTCGTTTTGCTATGTTTTCTCTCAAATAGGTGCGGCGTGGCCGTGTCCGCGTATCTGTTATCTACCCCCACCACTCCCCCCCCTATCTGCCTCCCTCCCTAAGTTTTCACTCATAGAAACTAGCTACATTCAGTGTAATCATGTTCAATCACGCGACAATTATTTTATTCGTCGGTTGAATGCGATGTACGATACGGGCGATGAACAGTCCCACGCTGTAGGCGGACACGGTGAGCACTGCTACTGACGCTGCTGCCAGCGTGCTAAGTCGAACGGGGTCGACGGACTTTTTCCTACACCTACCTCTCTCCACACCTACACGTGAACAGTGTCACGAAGCTGCAAGCTCTTGGAGCACACGAGACTGTGCACACGCTCGCCGGGCACTTCCACCGTACCAGACTCCGGATGTCGAGCAATCTCTTTGTCCATCGCATTCGTTATCATTAAATTCACGAAGACAAAATATATAATAGTATCAAAATATCATGAGGATGGATATTTATCAATTCACACTCGTTATGAAATCTCGGATCTATGTTGTGTAACATTTAAAAAAAAGGTGAAAACAAAAATGTTTATATCGGTTTCTGATAAAAGTTGAAGATTCAAATTTTCACAGCGTTTACTCATTGAAGTTGGAAATTGAAATTTTCATATCGCGTTTCTCATCATGTTTCTTTGTTCGTGAAGCTTCTTGTATGGGAATGTATTTTTTGTAGTTATGGTTTGGTCATAGGGGAAGCTATGAAGCGAATGAAGGAACCTTGTGAGAAAGCGACGTGCACATTTTAATTTTCAACTTTTATGGGGATGCCATATGAAAATTTCAATTTTCAACTTTAATGAGGAAGCGAAATGAAAATGTCAATTTACAACTTTTTTCGACGTCAACTTCGTGTTTGACTTTTATGCAAAGCGACTAGTTGATTAAGGTTTAGCGCAAAAAATACATCAACGTCGCGCTTCACTTTGTTGGATCTGTGCTCGGCGTGAAAAAATACATGGAATTATGCGCTCCTGAATATTTTTTCTGTCGCTTTCGATTTATCCTGAAGACATCCGAAAGATACTTTATCTGGCTTTTACAACGCAGTCATATCCATCATGTTGTGTATCTATACACATTGACTATTAACCACACATACTGTGTGTGAAATTTCAGCTTGATCGGTCGAGGCGTTCTCGAGTTAAAGAAGTTTGAATTTTTTGCGTCTGTTTCACACACACGCACACACACATACATCTGAACATTTTTTCTAAATATGATTTTTAGATGTTTTGTAACATTCTGAACACGTTTTCATAAAAATCTGGAACATTTTTTTCACCGAAAGAAAGCTTCCTCTATGAGGAAGCAAAATTGATAGAATAATTATAACAATAATAAGAAGGAGCCAATATAAATTGCACCGCGAATTACATATGGTAAAAAAAATTTCAAATAAATATTGCACAAGATATGAAATCGAGGATGTATGGAAAAGCGAGGGTAAGATATGTATAGAAATAATAATAGCGAACTGTCCTAGCGGTAAATGACTGTCTTACCTGTCTTACCTGTCTTAGCTGTAATGATTGCTTTATCTTTAGTTATAAGTGGAGAATTGTCTGAAGGGGGGGGGGGGGTTATGTAAAAACGCGCATTGGTATAAAGGATGTAAAGACTGCTGCTACTATCGATAGTAAGTTATTGTTAAGTCGAGGCGCGAGTCTTCATGAAAATTACGGCAAACTTGTATATTTACCACTCACGACTCTACCAGATAACAACTCTGCCAGAATGCATCTCTATCATATGATTCGACCGTACGAAAACTCTACCCAAAATCATTACCACAGTAATGATTTTGGTAATGATTTTTAAAAACTTCCATTGCGTCCGTAGCCGACTTACCTACACTGTACCGCATTTGCAATGCGTATGCACCAGCACGGAACTCCCGTGCCGGTACAGACTGCCATATTCTACTGATCTTCTAGTATGTTTGCACTTGAGTAAAGTGCAAAAACACCAAAGTTTCAGAAGCGCCTCCCACTCAACGGTCGATGCGCCAGCTAACGCGCACGGCTAAGCGTTCACCCATCCAAGTACTGACCGCGAACGGATCTGTCGGTCTTGGGAGACCACCGAAGCCGTGCGCCAACCGCATATCCACCGCTGCCGGTCACCACAATGTAGCAAATACATATGTAGCAAAATATACGCCGACCAGAGGAAAGAATTACATAAATCCCTACATGCATACACCATAAATCCCACATGAGCTCCAGGACTAATAAAAAGCGTTCAAACGACTGACGGTTTTTCGTTGTGCTCGGGAGTTTCGTTACGATCGAAAATTAAATCTCCATATCGACTGGCAGCTCACGCAAAATCGTCTGGGCAAAGTCGCACAACTATTGGAGTTGAACAGCTCAATTGTTGAGCGTGCGGCACTGTATTAGGTATAGTAGAATTCGTACATTATTACAAAGTAACGATTCCTATGTATTGCCCGCGCAGCTCTATGATTTTACCAATTTTTAGTCTACCCCATAGCTGTATCGTTATTATATCGCATATAGCAAGAAATTTTAAAGCGTGCCCAATCTATCGCTGAATTCTTAGTGGTTTATAACAAACTAACTTGCTGCATTTTATTTGCTTCTGGAGATTAATTTGAAACATTTGTGAGCGCAAAGTATGGGAATAATTACGATATGCCGTAAATGGCACAGCGGTCAATGCATAGCAAAATTGGAAATGCATCTGGTTAAAAACATAATTTGTCTACTTCGTCCTCGAATTATTATACGAATCTGGAGATTATTACCATATTTTTATCTCCGTGTAGAATGATTAAAAAGCATTTAGAAGTCGCGTCGATAAAAATATTTTTTTATAGCTTTTTTTTATTCACCCTTGAAAGCGATCCATTTCGAGTCGAGCAACCAAAAAACGACAGTTGCTTTTCAGATGCATCTGTCGGTTGCAAAATGACAGAAAGCAACGAACAATTGCAACGAAAATTCCTCAAGTTCCAACCGACAAGTAACTTTGGAGCAAAGCAACTGTAACGCAACCGAAGCCGTTCGGTTGCCCGAATCCGCTAGGAAATGAATACTTTAGTACTTTCAAAAATGGAACCCTGCTCGCTCACGCCCTTTATGAGTTGAAGAGGTTTAAAAATTACAAATACATTACACACATACAAACAAACAGCCGGTCCTCAGCGGACAATAAAATTTCTCGACGTTTCAGAGTGTTCCGAGGATCTCAGACACAAAAATACCGACCATTTTTCTTTTCTTTTTTTGTTCCACAAAAACACAGTTTCATCTATGGGGAAGCAAAATTGCACGCAATAAATGCGGATTAAGCCATAAATTGAGAAAACTAATTATGCTCATTGGTTTCATAAATAATGATTAATTTTTGTTCGGCATAACGCCTCGTTGCGCGCAATTCGTGGAAGCGGATGTCCTCTTCTCCTCTGCTCATGTTTTTTTTTTGTTTTACTTGTTAACATTCTAACCAAAGCTTCGTCCTCAAGTTAGGACGAAGCGATGACGCATTCTGGCAACGTGTGCACACACTCATTGGCGAGTTTCGCAATAAAAAAAAAATGGAAAAAAATCTATACGTAATATAACTATACACCACAGACGTCAAAGAGTCGTACACGGTAAGAGTATTGAGGATTCTTGGTGACTGGCATAATCATTCAAACGTCTCCCGACAGGTGGGCGCGCGATGAGGTCATATTCTCACGGTCTCTCAAAAGGACCGGGCATCTTTCGCGAAAATAAAAAAATAAGGAAACCAAAAAAATAAAATAAAGGAAAAAAATATTGCCTGTTGAACGCAGACATATCGATGGTCGAGTGGGTTCTAGGAAAAAAAAGCGGCAAATGCGAGTAAACGAAGGTTGGATTTAATTTGCGAGAGTGAAGAGGCTGCTCGGCGCACCGTGTATTGCACACCGTTCGTTAATGTATTGCGAATTAATTAACGCGGGGGGCACAGTCGAGTGTTACGTCGAACGATGGCGGAGCATCGTTTTTTTTAGCTAAATTAAATCCGAAGAAATTTAACTATATAGACGAAGGTATAAAGGTGACCATTTTTAAGCAGATGGGAAATCTGGATTGCAACATTCTTTTTTTTTGCTTCGATAGATCATTCCATCGATCACCGGGACTTTTCGAAAAAGCAGCAATTTAAATATAAATTTAAAAAATTCTGCAGCGACTTTCACTTTAATATTCGGCTAAAGTTTCGTACAGCTCGCGTCACAATATTTATTCCATCGGTGAGCAGTTCGAGTTGCGAGGAAGATGACACTTTTTTTTTGCGACGTTTTCGTCAGCGCGCCGATTTTCGAGTGCAATATATTTTCCAGATTAGTTCAGAGTTCTAGCAGTTTTTCTTATTCGTCGTCACGCAGCAAGGCGCAAGATGAACTCATACATCAAACAAACTCGCGACGCGTCTTTACCGCGTATGACCGTAATTAAATATTTACAACAATACCCACACGCCCATACGGAGTCGGTGCGCGAGTGGTCACGGCCTCGTACAACTATCCACACTGTGCTATAGCCAACGTAAATCTGCATAAGTAAACTGACCGTCTCCACCTTTTGACTGAGCATAGTTTCAGGACTAAAGGAGGTTTTTCCGTCGAGTTTAGCGCGGTACGAAGTGCAGGAATGTAAACAATTAAGAGGAGGGTTTCTCGTGGACTTGAGTTTGCGTGCGGAGTTCCATCTTTTTACTGTTTCCGGTTCCTTGCTTCCTCAAGGTGGAAGCCAGCCATCGGTACAAGTTCTGTTTTTAAATAGAAATTTGTTGGTCATTATACTTGAAATAGTCTGAAAAGTCGAGAAAGCGATTTGTAGCCGACGGTCAGAAGAGTTAACTCCTAGAATTCGTAAACTCATAACGGATAGAACTTTCACGGAGCATCCATTCGATCGAAATAATATTCACAAAGATTGACGCCGAATTAGGTATTCTACGCGATTTTATTTTATTTTTTTGTTGGTTCACTTCCGGCTAATAAAAAAGTCGGCCGTTTATTTAACTGATAGCTGAGTATTTTACGCGGAAAGGCTGGATTGCATGCAAAAATTGGAATGTCGTATAAGGTGTTTGATTAAATGTTTAACTGTTTGAACTGTTCGAACAGAATATCGCTTAAGCAGAATCGCAAGTAGGTCGGAGTCGTAGCTGTGAAGTTTGAAACGTCGCAGGATTGCTGCAACGACACTTTTTTCGGCTCTCGCGCGACTCGCATATCGCATATAAATACTATGACTTTCGGTAAGACGACGAGGTCGTTGGACGTAATAAAATAAAAATTAACATGCAAACAGGGCGAGTACTTTAAACTGGGAGATAATTTGCCAATTGAACGTACAAAAAAAAAGATTTGATACAAAAAAGTTTATCGGGCATTTTTACAGCCAAAATTACAAAAATGAGTGTTTTTGGGTATTTTTAAACAGCAATTTCTTTGCTTTCCGATGGAATCGCGGAAAACCCCAGGTGCATATTGTGATCTACAGCAAGACATACACAAGACGATGGATATGATGAGGTTGAAAAAGCTAGATAAAGAGGTATCATTTGGATTTCTTAAGTAAAAATCGAAAGTGCAAAAAAAAAATCAGGCGCGCATAATTCCATGTATTTTTTCACGACAAGCGTAGATCCGACAAAGTGAAGCGTGACGATGGAGTATTTTTACGCGCTAAACCTGAATCGGCCAGCCGTTTTGCATAAAAGTTTAACGAGACGTTGATGTTAAAAAAAAGTTGAAAATTGAAATTTTCATATCGCTTTCTCATTAAGGATGGAAATTGAAATTCTCCGATTATTTTCTCATGATGTTCCTTTATTAGCGAAGCCTCCTCTATGCGGAAGCCAAAAATACAAGAAATCTTTCTGAATAGAAGAAGCTTTGCGAATACAGGAAAATCATGAGAAAATAATGACAATTTCAATCTCCAACTTTAATGAGAAAGCGATATGAAAATTTCAATTTACAACTTTTTTTAATCGTCATGAAACGCCGCGTCGAACTCGGAATTTGTCGTGAGGTATACCGCGATTTCGAAATCGAATCGATATGTATATTGGTGCCAATACATATGTATATCGGCACCAATACATATGTATACGGTTCGAATATTTTCGTATTAGTGTCGGAGCGATTTCATAATAGGCGGAATTTGCCAACGCGAGCGATATCGTAGCTTTGCATTACATGTAGACTAAAAAAAAGTATATGTAAGTAAATGACGGCTGAGTCAGTCTGACATTTCTTTCCTCTCAATAATTCCGAGCTCGTCGGTTGCATGTGACAATCGCGAAGCAAGTACGCCCGGGCGGTCCGCGTGGAAGGTCGAGTTCTTCGGCGAAGCCTAAGTCGATACATAGTATTATCTGTACAAAGCGCGAGCGTCGTTTATTTTTCGCGTTTGTACGAGGATGCAAGTGTACTCGATAAATCGATCCCTGAATGGGTCCACGGTTCTGGTGACCGGAGCCACGGGCTTTATCGGCGGTTCGCTGCTGGAACGAATATTGCGTCTTAGCCCTGGACCAGAAAGGATCTTCGTGCTAGTACGCAAGAGACAGGGTCTGGAGCCACGCGACCGAGTCGACACGATTCTCGCATCCCCGGTGAGTTGGAATTTTTTTTTCATATATACCAGATAAAAAAAAATATTGCAAAAGGCGCGCACTACCACATAACAACTCTATCGCAAACCAACTCTAAAACATAATAACTCTGCCGGAATATAAGCGTCCGAGAAAATCTCGACCATCAGCGTTCCATTTTCATTCCGGTAGAGTTTTTATGTGGTAAAAATTTTGGGAAGCTTTTTAGTACGGCACATTTACATCTCTACCACTCACGACTCTACGGTACGAAAACTCTACGCAAAATCTCTACCAGAGTATGAAAAAAATAACTCTAGAAGAGGGAACCAGTTTCCAACAAGTCTGCCACATAACAACTACCAGAGTATAGGCGCCCAAGAAAATCTCTACCAGAAAAAACTACCGGAATTGAACTAAAATCCTACCGGAATTGAAATAAAACTTTACCGGAATACAGTACTAGATGGGGAGCAGGGTAATGTTTTTTTTAATTTATCCTGCGTCGCCTGCGATTTTGAGTAGGCAATAACCAATTCATTGCATTGCGGTAGAGTTTTATTTCAATTCGGGTCGAGTTTTTTTTCATACTGTGGTAGAGATTTTGGGTAGAGTTTTAGTGTGGCAAGGTTGTATGGTAGAGTATGTAGAGACGTTTTCCGATATAATTGTTATCTGATAGCGTTCCAATGGATAGTGATGTTTTCTGGTAGAGTTATATGAGTAGTAGGTATATAAATGTGCCGTTGTTATATACGTCAGAGTTATCGGTGCTTTATTTCCGGTAGATTTCCCCATTTGGTAAAATTGTAGCTGATACATACTGAGAGGAAAATCGGGGATGGAGCGAACACACATAAGAGGTTGACCCAAACAAGTATGGTCAGCTCAATGACGATTTAGGTGGCTTGAACTCATGGTGAACTTGAATCAATAGATCTCATCGAGGCTGAGCCAACCTCAGTGAGGTTAATTGATTCAAATTGAGCTTGACTCAACCTTAATGAGGTCGATTGGTTCCAGTTCACCATCAGTCTCGCAGTATTTAACCTCACCGAGAGGTTGAGTCAAGCTTATGTCGTTAACTCAATCTCTCGGTGTTTGAGTTATTGAGCCAACCATATTCGGTTGAGTTATTGAGCCAACCATATTCGGTTGCGTTATTGAGCCAACCATACTCGGTTGACTCAAGCGCTCATGTATTTTCGGTCCATCTCCATTTTTTCTCAGTGCAGATGTAACTGTGCCAGTGTGGTATCGAACTCTCGTTACCAATCGCTGCCCTTCAGTCGTGTGTAAAAAATATATCGATAGAATTATTCGATTCGATTTGCATTTCTCATTAATAACAATATGAAATGGACAACGGTTAACAATTTTTTATTTTGTTATCGAATTGAACGTTATCACTTTTGTAAAGTCTCCGCTTCTCAAAATTCTCGACAACTTTGAAAATATTGTTACGGCCGAACCAATAATAACACCACAGTAAAAATTAAAAAAGGGGCGGTATTTAATTATCAATCAGTTCTCGTGGTACGTCCTTTCGGTACAAGGTCTAAGTCAAGACTGTCAAATTACGATCTCGTATCGTCCGTTCAACTGTCCGTTCGATGCGAGCGGATCCATTCCATTCCCATGTGCTCGCATCGATCGATATATGAATTAATAAATGAGCTATTCCGTTACAATATATTAGAATGTCTGCGCAAAATGCATAATCAATCATCTTAACCGAGGATGAAAAACAACCAAAAACGTTTTGTCGCAGCTGTTTTCCGGTCTGGACTTGAAAGCCTTGGAAAAAGTGTACGTCGTCCCAGGCGACATTACAGTGGACGGCCTCGGCCTGTCTGACCACAACCGGGAGCTTCTACTGTCGACCTGCACTCATGTTTTTCACTCGGCGGCTTCAATATCATTCGCCAATCAGCTCGAATCCGCCGTCAGGATAAATCTATTGGGGACACGATATCTTCTCCGTTTGGCGAAGAAAATGACTAATATTAAGTCGATGGTCCACGTGTCGACCGCTTTCGCGAACTGCACGATAAACAGCGAGGAGCTTATGGAGGAACGGATTTATCCGTCGAGAATCGATCCTGCAACGTTTACAGACATGGTTTGTCCAAATATTTGTGCGCGACGCGTAGTAAAAAAAAAAGTCACTTCAGAACATGGCTTCTCTTTGTGCACTAATATAGCCTATGTTTATAATGGTATATTGCTATACTACTTCATAAAAGCGGACTGTTGATGAAGGTTGGCAAGTGGCTGCACGAGCCGGATCGAGCGCTACAACGGCACGAGGCGAAGACGAGTGCTGTTGTAGCGCGAGAGAAGGCGAGTGCGGCCACTTCACAACCGCTGTCGAGAGTCCGCTTTTACGTACAAGAATCGCTTACTATTTTCCATATTTTTTCCCGCACTAGTGCTGAAAAAAAAAACCGGAAAAACCGGTTCGTGACACGGGCGAGAAAAATCGATCTCTCGCACTCGTGTGAAGCGCCTCACTCGCCTTCGGCTCGTGAGTCACATCACACTCGTCGAGAACGATCGATTTTTCTCGCTCTTGTAACGAAAATAACTGTTACGTAACGAATGCAGGAGAAGCGCACCTCCGTGCCTGCTGATTGTGGCGCTGCGAGCAGCGTGCAATAATTTCCAGAAATCGCACGCAAAGAAAATTCGCACGCAAAGAAGCCGAACTGCGCATTCGCAAAAGTAAATCGAACGCAAAGAAGCCAAACTGCGCATGCGCCGGGAATTTACTAAACTCATGGCTACAAAGCGCCAGTTACGCCACTCTCGGCAGGCACGGAAAGTAACGCTTTTCATGCATGAATTACATAAATCATTTTAGATTTCAGATTCATATACCTCAGCGTCAATAATTCGTTCGACTTCTCGTTGAAAAGTTTATCATATATCCCATACTAGAAAAAGTTACGATCTCGCATAAAGTCCATTAGTCCAAGGCTTTGCGATATGCTGGCGTCCGAAACTGTTTTACATTCATGCTAATCGCTTTCGAGTCTGTATGATGCAACGATCATTCTTCGACGGTTTTTAATTTGATTATATCCACGGGCGCGGATAACATTTTTCTGCGAAACGAGGACAATTTGATGGAAATAAATGGTTGGTTGAACATTAATTGGCATTAAGCTATGTTGTCACGCCGACAAATGCATTCGAACGAGTTTCGATTTAAAAAAATATATATATTGTCATAAAAGTGTTGTAAAAGTTCGTCGCATGTTTAAAAAATTCAAGCGCAGAGTGGATCATTTATTTATGCTATCCTGCCCGAGTTATGTAGGAAAAAAGACAAGAGACGTTAAATAAATTTATGCGCTGAACGAAGTTTCGCAAAGATTGAATACACCAGGCGTCTTTAAAAAAATGGACAAAAAATCGCTATTATTCGTAATTCATATCGTCTCTTTTACTCTTTTTTTCGTAATCAGATCGAAACCATGTCTTCCGACGAAATGGAGAGAAGGAGCAACGAATTCTTGGGAGATCACCCGAACACATACACATTCACGAAGCAAATGGCTGAAAATTTGTTGGTCGTGGAGAGAGGAGAGTTACCATTGTCGATTGTCCGACCTAGCATCGTTCTGAACTCGTGGGAGCAGCCCATGAGTGGATGGGTCGACAATGTCAACAGCGGTGCGTGTGGACTCATAGCTGGTTTCGGAAAGGGTGTTTTCCGCACGTTAGTATTGCCATACCATCCCGCATACCGTTGCCCGCCCTTCTCAACAATGTCACGAAGGAATAATTTTTTTTCTTGTTTTCCGATTAGTATTCAAGCGGAGCCCAAAGCCCGATTGGACATAATTCCCGTGGATATGGTCGTATCGACGATCTTGGCCTCAGCTATATGCGCAACGAGAAATCCGGACAAGGTCCACGTCTTTCACTGCACCTCGAGCACGTCGAATTCGACAAATTGGTCGCAGTACTGCGACCAGCTCGTTAAATCTTGCAGATCCAATCCATGCAAAGATGTCGCATGGTATCCGGGACTCCGAGTCCGAAGCAGTTGGCTGAGGAACACCATCGCTCTTTACGTGTTTCAAGTATTGCCGGCTTACGTGTTGAACATCTTTTGGCAATTGAAATGTCCCGGACAGAGACATCCGTAAGTTAAGCACGAACAGACCTTTCGGCGTTTGTGTTTTATGTGAAAACCCTTCGGGAGGACCAATTGAGGTCTTCTCGAAAATCGTTACAGTCAAAGTCTCCGCGGGGAGACTTTGGTTCAGATGGACTTGAACCAAATTTTTTCGATGTTCTGGTATTGCCGACGATTATAAATACCCACGAATGAAAAATGACTATGCATTATCATATGTTAGTGGCAACTCAGTCATTAAAATACCAAATCAACTTTTATGTCATCCATGTCAGAAAAATACAAAATTTATTGGTAGCGCAGAAACACTCTAATGCAAGAATAAAATTCGCATTCTTTTTTTTTCATATTTTTTTCTTTAAAATAATAATCAATGGTGACCATTAAATAATTATCCGGTTACCATCGGGAATTTGAATGGCTACCATTGGGACCATAGAATGGTGACCATAGAGAAATTGAATAGTTACCGGTTAGAAATAGAATGGTTGTCCCAATGGTGCGCCAATTTACCACTGAACATATTCCAATCGTTATTCCAATGGTTTTTTTAATGGTTCATTTTCATGAGGGTAGATCATTGGGGGTACGAAGGTCATACGTTTTGGTAATTTCCATCGGAATCCGTAACTACACAAAAAATCGTTTCACATACAATCTTGACAAGTACATGAATTTGTACACATCACCTATTCTGGAAATATTCGGGGCTTAGGAATACTCTTGGGGAGATTTCAATGCTGGTGAAACTTGAATCGATTAGATCACTTAGCCCTGGAAGGCGATCCTTGGGGGAGAAGAATCATAGCCTGGAGGAGAGCTGTACGTTTATGCAATCCCATCTGATCGTACTCTGAGAAAAAAAATAGGTTGGATTAACCAAAAGTCGCGGTGACATACGTTCAAAGCTGTTGTTTATTTGGCTCAAATAAAGCATTGTTTTGTTAAATGATTATTCGCTTCAATTTTATTCAAAATTTGTCGATCGACACAAACATTTTTGCTGTACCAACCAAATACACCTTTGAACGTATGTCACCGCGCATTAGCTTAATCCAACCATTTCTTATTCTCAGTGTAAAACAACAAAAGATCTTTTAATATACAAATATTGCCAAGTAAACTAATATATACTTACCAACTATTTCCGCAACGCAAATGTCTCCGACGGAGCGCGCAAAATAATTTGACCCTGAAGTTCTTCATCTTTCGGCTTTCAGCTGCCAGTATGAATTTAGCGGTTATTGTTTGCCGTCTCAAAACTGTCGATGAAAAACATCGGTGAGATATACGAAGAGGTGTTTCGTGATGGCCCAGGCTATATTTTTTCTTCCTTTGAAGATCACCGGCGGAATCTACGGTTTCCGTTCGAATGACACGACTCTTTATAGAGTTATAAAAAATACAAATCAATGCTAGCGTTTGAATTTCATGACGCAACGGGCGAACATGCCGGACCCTCTATCTATTAACATCTTTGAGCTCTCTTCTCTATATATATCTATCTTCCAGATTGCTCAACATCCAGCTTAAATACGCGAAAGGCTGTACCTACACGTCCTACTTCTCGACTCGTCAATGGACCTTCTCGCGTGTCAACGCATCCGCGCTTTCCAGTGCCCTCTCGGCGAGCGAGAGGAACGCTCATCCGATGGATCCGGACGTTATCGACTGGGATCGCTACTTCGAGATCTGCATACTCGGTATGCGCCGGTACTACCACAAGGAGCCAGCTACGACGACCGACCGAGCGATGCGCCAAATGAAACGGTAATGATAGACTCGGAGCTGTCGGAGTCACATCGATTATCTCTAGAGAATAGAGAGCTCGGGACACAGCTCTCTTCCCTCGAAGAGGCAGAAGCGTTTCTGAGAAATTATTCTGTGAATGTGAGATGTTTGCAACTTTGCAATGAACTTATTTCACTGCTGCCGATCGTTTCAGGGCAGAGCAGAATCGTACCTTATGCAAAATTTATATTGCGCGTCCGGCACGAATTTATTTTTGTCCGAATCCTGAAACAAAGTTCATTACAGTCTTCAATACCGACCGCGGTATTTCACTCGGCCTCGGGCCGTCTCTTCGCGTTTCGCAACGTACATCGTAACATTTTCACGATCGTTAGAAGTACCACCGGTACCATCTGTGAGTGACCGACGATAAGTCCATTCTCGATTGTTCTCTACCTCGAACGACCCAAGACTAGTCTCGTAACAATGAGACTATCGCGCGGTCCTTGGCACAGCAAATGAATTCCACACGCACAGTACAGATGACACTATGAGAGAGCCGGCAGAGCTGGTCATTCTACCGACAGCGGTGGATCCACGGCTAGTGGTGAATTGCCGCCATAGTTCGAGGGCCTCAAAGTAGCACAATTCTGCTTTACATTTCTGCGCCATATTTCTTGACGAAAGTACCACAGCCTTACCGGTTCGGCAGTTACTGATCTCGGGCAAACATTCTAATCGAATATATGAGAGCAGGTACATATTTTTTATTTTTCTCGTATATCTTCGGTTTCCCAACGTTCTTCCGAGCTGTTATGTATACATTAACACACCATGTATCTTGATAAATGAACGATGTTTCGTGAAAAAAAATTGTACTTCGCGATACTAGTGCGTAAAGGCGGACTTTCCACGAAGGTTGGGAAGTGGCTGCGCGAGAGAACCCAGGTGCGGATGGCCGACGCTCCGGGTATGGCCGACGATTAGCTTTTAGTCGGCAGCAGGCTGGCAGCCGATGATCGGATCTCGACGAATGTCCAGCATTGGCTAAATTGTCGATTGACAACCACTCCAACGTTGGGCCCAATAGTTGGCAAAACGCTGCTTACCAGAGTTGAGTCGACGCTGGCGTATTGTCGTAATGATGCGTGTACGGCGATATAAAGTGGACGTTCGCCCACGACGTCGAACGACTTTGGCCCAGTACCCAGAATCGTTCGCGGTTAGTACTTGGATGCGTGACCGCTTAGCTGTGCACTAACTGCCCAGGTAGCAAAAAGACAGTTGGTATGAAAAAGTCATCTCAATGGGTTACATATTGTTCGTCCAGATGGTGACTATAAGCTATCCTACGTCTAAAAATTAACTTTTGGACGTAGGATAGCTTAGAGTTACCATCCGGACGGACATATATAATCCATTTAGATGACTTTTACATACCAGAAGGATTTTTGCTACCTAGATCCGCATTGGAACCGTTGACCGGGAGGTTGAATTCTGAGAATTTGCGTTCGTAGTTGAAGCATCGAGAATGTGAACATCAAGACTCAGTTGGAATAACCGGCGCAAGTTTTCTGCAGTTTTCTTGCGTCCTTGTGCAAATGCGCTGCGTAACAGCGGCTGCAGACGTGACATTTTTTTTAGTTAGTAGATAACTGTAGACGGAAGTTTCCAGAATTATTACTAGATGCTCGCTTACGATTTTTAATTTCGCAGGTTGAAGCTAGTCGCGGATGTGACACCGTTTCTTGCTTTCATCGTGTTCTGGTATCTCATGATGCTCCTACTGCCTGGCTCTCCGTCCGCCATCGCCGCCGCTCTACTCGCAGGATTTCTCTTATTATTTCTGATGTGGCTTTAAAAAAATAATCTCGAACTTTTACGATGTATTAGAAAATGTGTGTAGTTTTTGCTTCCTCATAGAGGAAGCTTCGTTTTGTTTGAATAAATACCTGACTGGGTAATTTAAGTTCGTTACATTCTTCGCTTCACTGGGTTTAATTATTATCTTCCACCGTTGCAACATTCGCTACATTGTAATGACCGACAGTACGTCGTGTGCTGAAGATGCAGTTGAAGTTGTCTACAGTTGTAGCAGAGAAAGCTTGGGCTAATGCAATGGGAAACTACATTGCGGAACACTCGGCGCTGAAAGACATTGCAGTTCTTTTTTTAACACCTGTTCATGCGAATAATACTTTGACCATAAAGTAGGTCCACGATTATCCGAATTAGTTGGGTTCGAGCCTAGTTAGGAATAACGATTATTCCAATAATGGAAATTTGAAGACGGAAAATAACATACTTACGTAATTTTTTTTTTTAATCTAACAAAGTTCCAATTCCTTTTTCCAACGTAAGAACATTGCTCTTCCGTATACAGGTGGAAGTGCACTCGATTACGAAAGTATTATTTAATCGCGAATAATTTTTACATCCACGCATGTAAAAATTATTCGCGATTCTCTCTGAGCGTCGCCAAGTATTAATTAAATCTGCGCGAAAAATAAACGTGCTTTCGGTGTAACGTACAAACTGATTGATCGCGTTTGCAACTTGATACAAATTGATCGCCCTTGCAACAAAGTAGCGCTCGACGATCGAACGTCATCGAAATTTTGCGCCCTGCTTCGGATAATGGAAATTCGGATAAAGCAAGTGGCAATTCGGGTGACGGAGGTTCGGATACTCGAGGTTCTACTGCAACTAAGCTTTGACCGAGACCGATACTAAGTAAGATTCAAAGTGATTAATGACCTACACGACTGGATGAGGTGTCACGTGAGGATCACGCCACTCACGAACAAACGTTGTGTGCACGTTACATTTGTGTGCTAAGTCTTTACTCTGGCTTGCAAAGGCGCAATGTAAATCACTGAGAAGTAAACGCAAATCTCAATAGTCCAAAGATCGTCGAAGACCGGAACGAAGAATCCGTGACTACAAAACTGAATACACATATTCTCTACTCGGATGTGAGTGGTACAAGTCCCCAAAGTTGGGCTAAAACAAATTCTCCTATGATGATAATAATAATAATAATAATAATAATAATAATGAATTTATTATGCAATGGGACCAGCGGTCCTCTAGGCACATACGGCTTGAGCGCTTATGATAGTGGCACAGGTCCCCAAAGTTGGGACGAGCCAACGAGTCAAAAAAAAAATTATGTTGTTTACTACCGAGAACAACGACCTATCTCGTGATACACGGCCGTTCGTCGTGCAGAGTTACGTTTATACCTTCGAGCTTCATTTCGCGATACACGAAGCACCAGATGGACGATTCTACATAACTGCACACTATCAAGAGACACCGCGGATTCCCGGCGCCGGGTTCTAAAAAAAAAAGATTCAGCACACTTCAGTACCATCATCTCGCATCACACCGGTGCTTTCTTCCTCGAGTTTCATTGCGTCTGGTGAAAGATGTTTCCGCTTCTTCGCACGACCACCGCATCGCTCTTCGCGCATCTTTGCCATTCCTACGTGACGGGACTTTGAGAACCTCTGCCGGCATGAGCCCGTAACGCGCGCGCGTTGTCAACACACACCTTGGTGCAGAACGGTGGGTCATAGGAATTCGGCCTCTGTCCGACACGCAGTAGGCCCGGCTTCGATTCATACCCGACACCAATGGAATTTTTTTTTATGCGTCTTTCCGCGTTTCTTCGGTTCAAAATCCACCTTACAGACTTTAGGTCCAGCCTTTCGTAATCTTCAAATTACAACGCAATCGTAAATAGTCAGATTAGTACGTGGCCTTATGGTAAAAAGTCGCCATCGTGACGTCTGCAGCCAGCTCAACACACGAAATCGCATTTGTACACGACCCCGGACTATCCTGAAAGACAATCGCTCGTAATTATCATTATTACACTAACGACGTACAATATAAAAAAAGCTCGTTGTAATCGACTAGTCCTACACTCCGCGCTGCTAGAAAATAAAAAGATAATCACCGGCATTTTTTGTTTTCTTTCATCTTCGTTCTACGCGCACGACGCGAGCGATCATTTGTAATAGGGAACGATGTAGAAAGATTTGATAATGAAATGCAAATTGTCGTTGGGTAATTAGAAAAGTTACAAAAAAAAACTTGTTATTCACTGAGTACCACTGATCCTCACTGGAGCTCTGGCAACAGCCGGCACGTACTCGCCCGATCTCACTCTCTCGCGTGGTGAGCGCGCGCGTTATTGCTTCCTCGAGACCTCTTTCCTTCGCGAGCGAAACGGCTCTACAGTCCAGTCGAGCTCCTGACGTTGCCGGGTTCTCATTCGTGACTTCCTCGCATCCGCCCGCTAGCGTGGCAGTTGCCGCACGAGTTCGTCGCAGCATCCACACGGACAGCAAAATTATTATCGCGGAATTAAAAGTAAGATCAGCATTGTTCGACGATTCGTCGAGCTATCCGGTTAACGACAACTGACAATAAACGCGTTGATAGGGAGAGACGATGGCATCGCCCGTCACGGATTTCTACCGGGACAAGAATATTTTCATAACAGGAGGCACCGGTTTTCTCGGTGTATGCCTCATCGAAAAACTCCTACGATGCTGCCCCGACGTCAAAAATATTTATCTACTCATGAGACCGAAGAAGGGCAAGGAGATTCGCGAGAGACTCGAGGAAATAACCAAAAATCCGGTACATTTTTTTTCACAATACTTATTCACTTTTTTTGTTCTCTTTATTGTTTTCCTTCCCTTTTTTCGCCTCGCAGTTCATTCGGCTCAAAGCGAGTCCCGACGAAATCGTTTAATTCGAAGATCTGCGAAGCAAGTCCAAAGATATTTATTAACATAAAAGTAGAAAAAAAGTTACAATCAATCATTCCCCATAATCACAAATGGTTAAATGTACATATAGATATATATATATATTTAAAAAAATTTCATCACTGCTCATTCAGTTTGTTTTGCTATAATGAAGCCTTTTTCGTTTTTTTTATTTATCAGATATTTGAGAGACTCAAGGAGGAGAGAGGCAGCGATTTGTTCGAGAAGCTAATTCCTGTAGCAGGCGACGTAGGTCAAGAGAATCTGGGCCTCTCAATGGTGGATCGGCTGACCCTGGTAGAGCACGTTAACTTGGTTTTTCATTCGGCGGCTACATTGGACTTTGATGCGAGCTTGAAATCAGCCGTGGATATCAATCTATTGGGTACACGCAGAGTTGCCGAGCTCTGTCAGGAAATCAGGGATCTAAAGGTGATCTAACGATTCTTTTTTTTTTGTCTGTATCAAAGCTCTTGTTAACGATTATCCAGCTAAATTTGCTTGTTGCTAATTCAAATTATTTTCCTTTACCAGGCTCTCGTTCACGTGTCGAGCGCTTATGTAAACTCTTTTTTGCTGGAGACCAAGGAACAGATCTACCCTGCGCCCATAAACGTAGAGGAGCTGCTAAAAATTGTTAAACAGAGCGACGACGAAGCTTTGAAGGAAGCCACTCCAGGAATCCTGAAGGACCACCCCAATGCTTACACATTTACGAAGCATCTCGCCGAGCACGAGATTGTGAAAGCGAACGTACATTCAGCCATCGTTAGACCTTCCATGAGTAAGTTAATTGGGAAAAAGGGAGAGATGTAAAGTAATCTGCACACAATTTCCTAATTTATTACAATTTCGCGCATAGTTTTCTCTAGGAGAAATTTCGTTGTTCGATTTTTGCGCTAAATTGTAACAAGTTATGTAACCATGTGCAAGTTACTTTGCAGCTTTTTTCATATCATAAAAAAATTTTAACACCTCAGAAAATTGAAAGCGTCAAGGGTTAGTGCAATATTTATTGTAGGAAATTGCAAACGAAAATTTTCGGATTTCGTCGTTTCAACGCAATTTTTAATCTATGCTTCACCATAACTGATTTTACTCTTAGCGTGATATTTCATTCAGAAACTCGTGTCGAATGTAAATCAAAAATTTTCGGAAAAATTCAAAATCTTCAAAATCCCATAAAATTTAAACGGTTGTGACGTCCTGCCTATATCAATTTTCGACAAATTTAATATCAAACATTGTACAGTGTCAATTCACACCCGTATCAATTTTAAGTTCGATACCTCCATGTTTACTCGAATTAGACCGTTTTTTGGGGTATTTTTCAAACAATCAAAATCCCATAAAATCTGACCGCTTGGATAGGATTTAACCAAATTCTATACCAAAGGTCTGATCAAAACATATTCGTGTGCAGTTTTAGGACGATACCTCAAAATTTAGGCAAGTTGGAGATACTAGACATTTCCAAAAAATAAAAATCCCGTAAAATCTCCGATTCGGCCTCGATCTTCATAAAAATTTCACTGGATCAATGGTCGTGACCACTCTACTCGTGTACCAAATATCAACTGGCTATCTCAAACCGTTTGCGAGTTAGAGCCGTTTTTAATTATGCAAGCCTGACTCTCTCTCTCACACACACACACACACACACACACACACACACACACACACACACACACACACACACACACACACACACACACCCGCGTACGCACGCACGCACGCACACATGCACTGGAACGCCAACTACAAATCGCATTTCTCGACGCTTTAGACTACTTCAAGTACTCTGACATAACAATCTCGATGAAATTTTTTTTTTATGAAAAACCGAATCTATGACTAAGTGCAATTTCGATACCGACAGTTACCGCGGCGTGGAAGGAACCTGTTCCCGGATGGACGATGTCGAAGAACGGACCGCAAGGGTTTATCATGGGAGCGAGCAGAGGAGTGGTGAGAAGATTGCCGGTCAATAAGGATCTCATCTACGATTACATCCCTGTCGATATTGTAGTAAACAGCCTTATCGTGGCAGCGTACAATGCCGGACGTGATAGGTAAGTTCGAACATACAATAAAAAAAAGAACTCTTGCAAGAAGCGTTTCTTGAGATTAAGAAAATATGCTATATAACACGTATCGCCATCCGCTATAGTCTATTTATGTATAAAACTTTTAATAAGCGATTTGAAATTTGTATTTTGTTATTTTTATCAAATTTTCAGCGGCGTCGGTTTGAAGGTGTACCACTGCACGTCTAGCACGTGCAATCCCTTCAAATGGGATATGATCGCTCCGAAGATGAACGATTATATTCGCAAATACCCGTTGCGCGGAGCAGTCTGGTATCCGTATCTCAAGCTTCTACCTTCTATCTGGCTCTACCGTATCTCAGCGATTTTCGTTCATATGATTCCCGCCTACATATTGGATACAGTGACGCGATTGAGTGGCGGCAGACCGATGTGAGTTGCTCGCTAAATTCGCAACGGGCAAACGATTTTATGTGTTATTGTTAATTGATTTTTATCTCTTTCGTTAGTTCGTATTAGTTATACGCGATAGGAAAAACTGATATACTTTTGCTTTTCAGTCTCGTTCGTCTGCACACCAATGTCAACAACTCCCTCGGTCGTCTCGAAAGATTTATTTTCACCGAATGGAAGTTTCACAATGTACGCATGCTCGAGCTTCACGATTCGTTGTCAACCGAGGATAAGCAAGTCTTTTCGCTCGACATCAGGCCTTTGGTGTGGCCAGATTACTTCCTCGAATTGACCAAGGGCGTACGAGTCTATCTGAGCAAAGATCCTTTGAAGACCCTACCTAAAGCGCATTCGAAGAATAATATGTAAGGAAATTATGTATTCGATTCATAATTTTTATGTTTTTATTTCACTCGGTGCGAAAATGACTGTTTTGCGCACGCTTCGCGTGCGTAAAAACGCCACTTGCACACCTTGTGAAATAAAATTTTGTGCGAAAAACGTTTTCTTAACTCGTGTGATTGCAACACTCGCTTTCGGCTCGTAAGTGTGACGAGTGTGAGTTTGCTTTCTGCAAACTCACACTCGTCAGAAAAAGTTTTTCGCACTAGTATCGTACTGTAACTATTCCCTAACGAATGCACGAAAAATTCCGCTTTCCGTCCCTGTGAAGTGTGCGCAGAAAGGCACTTTTTTGCATCGCTTGCGAGAAAAATACTGCGCATGTGCACAAATGCAAGAAGGTATTTTTCCCGCACTAGTGCGGGAAAGTGCTTTTCTGAGCACTCTTCCCAAAAACGAAAGGCGTGATTTTCGTGAATTTGTTAGAAAAAATTATGTGAATAGGACGGGCGTCGAAAAGGGAGTTCTGACTCGTATGAATGCCGCACTGTCCTTTGGCTTGTTCAGTATTTTCACACTCATCAAGAAATCCCTTTCTATGTCCTTACCATATTAATAATTATTTATACGGTAAATGGTTTGTTATATGGCCCTTATTGTTCATCTTTTCTTTATACGATTTTTCAGTCTCATGTGGGCTCATCTCGGACTACAGGCGGCACTTCTCGGTCTCATCTGGTGGATAGTGAAAGTATTGTTGCGATCTACATGGACGAGCACCGGCATGGTCGTACCTATAGTTTATCTGCTGTTCGATCAACTCTGAGCGCGTAGGGCACGTCGTACAATGCAACGTGATATTTTGCAGGCAATTTTTTCTCAAAAGAAGGGTATTACAAGTTCCGTATTATTATTTTATTTTTTTTGTTCACAATCACATAGACGAAAGCCCGAAAACTCGACAGATTGTACACGTCCATAGGCACTTGGGGTCCCTGCCGGATGGGAACGCCATTATTTCATATAACACAGTAATAAAAATAAATAAAATTAAAAGATAATATTTAACCTTTAACCATCAGATTGGATCTTCTCGTTAAAAAATGTTTAAAAATGTTCAGCTATCCCACAACGTTTAGGTTTGCGCCTTTAAATGTAGATTCACGTTTATTCATTATTTTATTTCGAGTTATCTATGCTGTCTCCGAGCTCATAGAATCTTTTAAACATGAGAAAAACCCGCTGGGTCGAGAAGAAGCTCGAAGGCCTCCCCGGTCGGTAATATTTATTTAAAACTTATTTCTCAAAGCTGCATAACTTCCTATACGAGGGCATTTCACCCCCCCCCCCCTCTCCTCCCCCCTTAAGGTGATGTGTAACACGAATTTAATAAAGTGATTTATACTTTTCATTGTTAACTCAAATATACTTGTAATTTAATCCTATGTCGTGTTATAATAATTGTATTGCAAATCAATAGATTCGCGCATTTACACATCAGTCTACCAGCAGAGGAAAAAAATTTGTAAAGTTACACTGCACACGTAAAGTCGATCGCTCCGCCGGAAACTTCGAGGCGACGAACCTTTCGCCGGACAAAATATATTTCGAAGCTTACGATTTCTCAACGAAAATGAAAATAATAGTTTCGATAGGGATACATAATGTACCCCAGTCTTTTCGAGTACAAGGAAATTGCGTGGGCTGTAATAAAAACCCCGGCACTTTTTAAAATTCGATCAATCGATTTAATTGAATAAATATTTAACTACTAGGATATACACGATTTGCGTAACATCTAATGATATGACAACATACGATTTAATCATTTTAACGAGTAACATAAGTGAGAAACATTTTTTTGCATCCTCTCGTCGCACATACGGGCTCGGTTAAAAAGTATCTAAAGCTATTCTTTGTCGGGGCCATAAAATTTGGAAAGTTACACTATACAATACCTAGAGCCGATCACTCCGCTGGAGACTCCGAGGCGACGAACCTTTCGCTGCACCAAATAAATTCCGAAGCTTACGTTTTTTTAACGAAAATGAAAATAATAGTTTCCATACAGGTACGTAATGTACCCCAGTCGTTTCGAGTACACGGAAATTACGTGGACAGTTATTATCTCCCCGTCTGGGATAGCTCGATTATCGAAGAAACCGAACGTCCTTGAAGAACGGACGAAGCCACTGGTGTAGCGGCCGCCCGATTAATGTCCTGTATACAAACTTCTCGTTCGTGACCACGTGCCTACGTGGCGTCGTCAATTGGCATTCCATAGCGGCCCGGTTGGTTTGTACCACGACGGGGAATTAGTTAATCCGAACCCATCCGGAGGATCTCGGACATACGGCCGGGCCGCGTTAGACTCCGCAGTCAGTCTTCCGGCAGCCGGTTGCGAGCGAACAGATCGTCTTTCCTTCTGTTCGCAACGACCGAATTTTCGTTCGCGTTTGCTCGCTAACTTAATAAATTGTCAGTCAAGTTCGTCAGTTGTTTTCATCTGTGAAAAATCTCCATCGTCTCGGCTTCGATATACAACTTTTTTTGTTTTTATTCTCCCTGCTTTATTTTGGGATATCGGCGATTTGCCGAAACTCGAGGTCTGCGTATCTATCGGTAATATATAGTAGATTAATTTAACCATTTTTTGTTTCTTTTTTTTTCATTATTTCATCGGGACATTCTTCGGAAAAATAGACTTTGTTTCGACTCCGCCCATACAGCACGAAGTATTTTAAGATAATATTGGAAATGTTCTCAATCTTTCGCATCCAATGAAATATTTTTGAAATATAGTTATAAAATGTATTGAAATATTTTTTGTGTTTATGCGCTCATGCGGGTGCGCGTATGCAAATTAGACTGGTGATGCGATCTCTCAAACATTTCCCTGAAATATTTTAAAAACATTTCTGTAACATCTTGGTGTAAGATTTATGTCGGTGAAATATTTGAAATATTAAAAAAAATATATTTTTGAAGCATTTCAATAATATTTCCTTGCTATGTGGGCGGTTTCATTTTGCACTTTGTTATTGATATCGACAAAATTGGACTATTTATATAACGTTTATCAAATTTTTGAATTTTGTTCACCGAATAAATGAAATTATAGTTGCTAAACCGAATTTAGGTATGTTCGGTTAATTTAGATAGGCTTTATTCGCATTAGTTAAATCGTCGAAAAAACAACGTTCCTCCAGCAGAATTCAGAAGATATTTAATGTTGGCCTTGAATCTGCGTTGAACTAGTGCGCGATTTCCAGTCTGTCGTGATGTTAACTAATAATTTTCGTTCAATTCACCTTCGTTCATATCCGTTCATGTATGATGGAAAACAAAAAAATCAAAGTATGTCAACGCTTTTGACGTTCTTAGTTTTGTATAAAAGCATAATGGAGTCAACACCGACGATACCCGAATGGTTTCGCGGGAAGAATGTCCTCGTCACCGGATCAACTGGATTTATGGGAAAAGTGTTGCTCTCCAAGCTTCTCACCAGCTGTCCGAACCTTGGAAATATCTATATGCTCGTCAGAGAAAAGAAAGGCGTGGATCCGAAGACGCGGCTCACTTCTATTATTCAGGTAAGCATTAACAGGTCTTGTTTCGTTATTTCAATTTAAAAAAAATGAAAATTTCACAAAACCGAGACCTCTCAACCGATTCTTACTAAATTCAATAGCGTAAATTGTTTGATGGTGATTTACTTCTGTAAAAAGTTTCAGAGCGATAACTCAAATAGAGCGCGAAGACACCTTTTTTTTATTTCAAAATCTGATAAAATCTGAACAAATGTTTGAATTATTGCGTGAACTGTAACAAACAAAGGCACCCAACTGCTCTACATGCGTGCCAAATTTCAACCCGATTGACAAAACCATTCTTGGATTATAGACGGTTGGAACATTCAGAATACGTTTACTTTAAATTCTCGAAAAAAAAATTTTCACCAAAACAAAGCTTCCTCTATGAGAAAGCAAAAAATTAATTAAAAATTGTATTTATATCGCACCTTGTAAAATAAAACTTTGTACGATACTCGTGCGAAAAACGTTTTCTGAACTCGCGTGATTGCAACACTCGCCTTCAGTTTGTGCTGCGATCACACACTCGTCAGAAAAAGTTTTTACACACTCGTTTCAAAATTTACTATTCTGTAACGCTAGATAGCTAATGTTTATTCACGTTTGTGAGAATCATCGGAGACGCTTTTAAAATCTAGAAAACATCTGATGCAACGAACGTCGCTAGAATCACTTTCAAATGAATTTCGACATAAGGTCTATTGCCGATGGTTATAACCTTATAACTTGAGAAATCAAGGAACGGAAAATGGACCTTGAAAACTTTCGAATGAACTTTACGGACGGTGTGGAATTAACTTTCTCCGCAAAAGAAATGAATATTGATGTAATTCATATAAAAAAAATATCACATATAAAATATAAATATTAAAAAATATCACGTGTGTGATATTTTTTTCACGAAAATGAACATTTTTTTACGCAATTATTTTCTCGAAAGGTTAACAGTTACGATTATAACAAGGAAAGAAAGCTTCCATTTGGACAGAAAACTTTGTCCTTTAAAACTCTGAGTAACATTTGCTCATCGATAATTAATTCTCACACGGTCGTCTCGCAACAATGTACAACGACCTTGCGCCACACCAAGCCTTTCTAACTCGACGATCATTCTCATCCCCGTATGTGAATGATCGTAGTTTCATTGTTTGAGAAGAAATGGTGCAAAATAAATTGCGCGTGACTTCGTAATTTATTACAATTTTGCTCATAACTTCATGTACGAGAAAATTCGTTCATCGTTATTTTTTCCTCGTGAAGGAAGCTGTGCGCAAAATTGTAATGAATGCGGAAGCCATGTGCGAATTATTTTGCACCTTCATAGATTTCATAGATTTCATAAAAGTTAGATTGCTCGGATAGATTTTGAGCAAATTCAATCCCAAAGGTGTGGTTTCCCGAAAATTCCTTTCGGGTAAACAGTACTAAAAAAAATGGTGCAAATTAATTTGCCCAAAACTTCCTCATTGTTTTACTGTATTGCGTCTAGAGTAGAACCTCGATTATCCAAATCAATTGGGACCGGCGCTCGTTCGGATTAACGAAAATTCGGAAAACAGAACTGTGAAGCTGTGTTAAGCGACACAGCGCGATGCTTATAGATTACAAAAAATTACAGTACGCGTATATTTAAAATATTTATGATAGGGCTGACCGGGGCAAAATGAACGAATAATTTTCATTTAAAAAAGTTATGTTTCCGGGAGATTTGTTGAACAATTTTATTTTTTATAAATTAGTTAATAACATTTTGGAATTATTATTATGCAAAATTAATTTTTTCAGCATCTTTAATACGCTTGATTTTTTAAAGATTTTTATACGATCGAGAAGTGTGAGAGATTTCCTCTCATTTCACTGAAATTTATGCGATATGAACACTATTGTGTTAGAAAGATAGCGCCATTGGTCTCACGGTGAAGCGAGGGACAGCGATGGAGATCGTGTTTCACTTCACCTTAAATGGATTCTTGTTTGTAGCGCGCAACAATTTACTTGCGAGCAACAATGTAAGGATACGAGAATGTTGCGCAATGGTTCGGGTAGTAAAAACTTTATCCGAACCAGCGACGGTTCGGATAACGGAGGGTTCGCAACAGCTTCCTCTACAAGGAAGCCAAAATCGATCAATAAACTTTATCGTGGAGAAAGGCGTGTGCAAAATTTTGATAAATGAGGAAGCCTTGTGCACATTTTTTTATTTTACGAAAACATATCTTCCTCCATGAGATAGGGATTATCCAATATAATGTAATCGTACTATTCAACGATAATTTTTAATTATAAGACAAAAGCGATTAATTTACGCTTGAATTTTATTTCTTTTTTTAATCCATGATCGTTGAATCCATGGAGCGCTCAACGAAATCCCAAAGTGTCGGCGACCGGAAAATATTTTATCTCTTCAATTATTTTTCATGGAGATCGGTGGCGATCTTTCGCGGCAGCGCGTTATGTTCCAATGACTGTGGAATGATGATAGAATCGTTTTACGATTCTTGCGTAAAACCGACGGTCTCTCACGATGTTCCTCTAATGAACAGTGTTTATATCTGTACTTGTGCAATTGTCTATTGCTCACGGCCGACGTAGACCCACGATTGCGATTTTTCTTCTTCTTTCTCTCTACCGCTCGTCCGTACCTAAGCTGTGCGTGGGATAAACGCGCAGTTCGGCTATTTGAGAAAGTACGACGACTATTTGCCTTGACACCATAACCGGTTATTCAAATAAATTCGACCACCGATCGAAGAAGTCTACAATCGCGCATCGACCCATCGTGCTCATTCGGATCGGTTACGTATCGGATGTTAAAACAGCTCGTTTAATAGATTCAAATCGACGAATGACGCAAATTTCAGTTAGCGATTTTTAGCCAATCAGCGATTAGTTAGTTCAGTTAGTCAGCGATTTTTTACGACGAATTCTGTGGTCAATTTTGACCGTCTCAATTGTATAAACTTTTTTTTATGTCGTGAAAAAAATGTGCAAAGTAATTCGCACATGGGTCCGTCAAAAATTTAGACGGTTTTAATTTTATGAGATGTAGACATTTTTTTATGTTACGAAAAAATGTGCAAAGTAATTTGCCCATGGTTTTTTTTATACTTAACTCAAAAATACAATTAAAAAGTGTTGAAAATTGAAATTCTCATATCGCTTTCTTATAATGAACCTTCATTTATTTATTATTTTTTTTTTTTTGTAAAAATTGTATTTTGATTATAGCTTCCTCTATGAGGAAGCCAAAATTTAACAACGAAATTTATCATATAGGAAGTTATGCGCAAAACCGGAAACCATGAGGAAGTAATTGTGCAAATCACTTTGCACGCTTTTTCTGATTTTTATACCATCGAGAACTATTTGCTATTCCCTCTCAGTTCTCTGAAACTTATGCGAAGCGAACACTATTCACAAGGACTACCTTATCATTGTTCCGAACGGATAACCATGAGGTAAAAATAAATAAAAAAATGTATATCGGTAGCACGAATCGACAAAAAGCCCCGATAAATTACCCACATTATTCTCGACGAAAAGTTACTTGCGGAAGGAATTCGTCGGCTTGGGTTGATAATGTCTACAATTTACTCGAAACAATATTTAACGTCGATGATCGACGTGACGTCGAGCATGAAATCGGTTATGGAAGAAATAGTCGCGTGTTGCGAGCTTAACGGAAAGGCGTCGCTTACGATACCGATTTGCAATACCGAGCATATCGCAAGTGTCTACGCTCATCGAATCTGACGCAATTTTCGGCGAGCAAATTATCCGACGATACAGGCGAAAAAAAAAATTTCCTACGAATTTAACTACATTCACATATATAAAATCAATTTTGTTTATACTAAATACCACTTGGGTACCACTAATGAAAATTTACCATCATTTTCTTTTATATTACGCAGCGGCTTTTGATATTGTCAATTTCTTTTTTTCAAACTGTAAATCACCTTGAGTTAAAAAAAAACCTTAGGCACGCAACAAATTGTTATGCGGCGGCGAGCAGAGTGATGTTCTTCCTTCGGCGAATTTACGAGATTTTTTTCATTTTTTTCAGCAAGAACCGTTCAAGGTCCTTCGTGAAAATAATCCCGAGAGGCTGAAGAAGTTGGTGGTGATACAGGGAGACACCGCGCTGGACGGCCTGGGCCTCTCGACCTCGGACAAGGACCTCCTGAACACCGAGGTCTCCGTGATCTTCCACATGGCAGCGAATGTCAAGTTCAATCTACCCCTCAAGACCGCTGTAAATTGCAACACTCGAGGAACTGCCAATGTATTGCTTCTCGCGAAACAGGTAATTAAAGAAAAGGCTGAAAGTTAATGGCGGCAAATATTCGAAGGGGGAATAAGGATCGACTCTTTTATTATATGATTTTTTACGTTTTTAAAAAATTTCAAAGATTTTTGCATGAATATTTTCTTTTTTTCCCCCCGGAAACAAAACTTCCTCCACGAGGAAGCAAAAGATGAAATTACTATTGACGTGTTACCGCAATTGAGTAATTATCTATCGTCACATGAATCGAACGACACAAGATAAAATGTGTCGGTAAAGTCTCGGACGATGCCCAATTACTGAGCAAAAAAAAAATAATAATAATGCACGGAACAATGACGAGCGAACCCGAGGCGTACTTTTCGACGGCTGTTGAGTAGTAACAGTGCGAAAACAGGTTCGGCAATAATAATCTTGAAGTCGGTGCTGTGTTACCCGCTCGTGGGAGAAATGCCCTTCGACGCTTGAAATGATGGGAGAACGGCCTCGGCGCGAAATTATTAGTCCTCATTTCTTTTTCTTTTTTTTTCTTTCCTCTGTATAATTCTGGCGAGCCCGATACGTACGGCAATCCGCCGACCTTGTCATGTATTTTTTTCGGAACGTTAATTTTTTTTGCGATAGAATTTTAATAATTTATTTTAAGTAGTCTGTACGTGCAACAGTGTGAAACGTTACGAGCATACAATGGTCGACCCAAAAACCTTATTTTGTTGATAAAATATCGAATTTGCCAATCACCTTGCAGCGTTATAAAAAGTTCTGGGCCGTCTCGGTATTAATAATCAATTCGCCCTTCTATGTACCCATAAATTCATGCAACTTTTTTTTTCTCTATTTTTCATCCTCTGTACTACGCTACTTTGGTAATCACAAAACTTCCCACACTTAAAAAAATATATCAATGACTCAAGTACAATTCGATTGCAGGCTGCAAATGAAAACAATTGTTGTTTCAATTCTACTTTCAATTCTTACAAATCGATACGGGATTGAAGCGATAACATTTCACCTTGACAGTCTTGCTGTCGTTGTTTCAATATGATTTGAAATTGTGAGAATTGAAAGTAGCATTGAAATAAAAATTTGTTTCTTTCGCAGCCCGCAAGCGATTTTTTTTTCAGTGTAACGGGTTAAACAAATTGCTTGTAAAATTGTGCAGATGAAAAATCTTCAATCGTTCATTCACGTCTCAACGGCCTACTGCCAGTGCGATGAGGACGTACTGGAGGAACGTGCGTATCCGACGAAGATGTCGCCAGAGAGCGTGATGTCTTTGATCGAGACGACGAGCGACGAAGTTGTTGATAAAATGACTCCGGCTTTGCTCGGTGGACAGCCTAACACATACGCGTTCAGCAAATCTCTAAGCGAAGACTTGGTAAACCGTTGTGGCCTGCCTGCCGGCATAGCTCGACCTTCCATTGGTAAAACGATCTTCTTTTATTATTACCCTGGCAAAAATATTTCTCTGAATATGTCTGAAAATTTATCGGAGAGCCTCGGAAAAGTCCTCTGAATTTCTCAAAGTTTTCGGACTTTTGAGATAGAGTCACAAATTTTTCTTAATCTAAATGTTCATGATCGTTCTGAAAATCTCTGATTTTCTTTGTTTTTTTTTCGCTAACAATTTTCTATATTCACGAACATTTATCTGGAAAACTCAAATTCTCGCTGATTTACACCGATGAACAGAATGAGTACATCTTAGACAGAACTCGTAAGTTCTCTGAAGTTCTCTGAACCAACATTATCTAGGAAAATCATAAAATTTGAAAAAATTTAAAAAATTTCTTTATTTTTTTTTTAATGTCTACTCTTGGTACGAGTAACAGACTGAGTAGATCTTTGAGACAAATCGTATTTTCCCTTAACGTACTTTATAAGAAAAAAATCACAATTTTCAAAAGTTTTTCGGTTTGAATTTCTCCGATAAATTCTTACTGCTGGAGGTTGGGCCGAGAAAATGGTAGAGATAGTTTAGCAAATAGCAGTGAATCTCGAAGAAAAGAAAATTCGGAAAATCTTTCAAAATCACTGAAACGGTCCGGTTAGAGTTTTTTAGACAAATTGTCAGAGAAATATGTTCACCAGGGTTCTGTAGCTCTGACTCTATACCACAAAAATCTCAGTAGGCTTAAATTTACGATTAAAATTTATTGATTTTTTCAATTTAAAAAAATAAATTTTAGTGGTCGCCTCGTGGAAAGAACCGGAAGCTGGCTGGATTGAGAGCATGCATGGGCCAACGGGCTTGATGGTCGCGGGGGGCAAGGGAGTAATCAGGACGATGCTCTGCCATAAAGACAATCTTGTAGATCTAATGCCTTGTGATATCGCGGTTAATGCTATAATCGCTCTCGCATGGAGAGTCGCCGTCGAAAACCCGAGCAAGCCTATTTTCATGAACATCACCGAAAGTGGCGAGAATCCAATCTCGTGGAGGAATGCGTTGGACGTCGGTAGAAAACACGCCTTCGTTTACCCCTTCTCAGGTATTTCAATAAGAACGTATTTACATTACCGTACGTCGGTAATGTACAACACTGTTCCGTATTTCCCGACTGGCAGTGCTTGGACGTCGAGATACTTGCAAGCTTGTTATTCTGTTTTCATGCTTATTAGTGTGAAAACAGATGATGAATAATAAGTTTTACGAGGATTTAGAAGTTACTTGATCCACCTTTTGGCTCAGTAAGAAAATGTTTACACTTTCAAACAAACTTTTTTTATCCATCAAAGTTCCACGATTTATATTCTCGTTAATTTAACAATTTTTTCTTGTTGTCGATTAAACAAATTTTTTAACTCACAGAATCGTTAAATTAACAAGAAAAATGAAACAGTTGAAGTTTGCGATCTTTTTGTTTTCTGATAATTGTACAAATATTTTTTACCGTTTGCCGCACTACAGTCGTGCAAGGGTGAAAGATGTTCTCCAGGGTAATCTCGACGCCGCTCAATGTTTCCTCACAATCCGAAAATATATATTTATTTGTAAATCGATATATTTTCGAAATATCTGAACGAAAATAAACAAAATATTGAGTAAATGTTTCTTGTTCAAGGTCCACTGTGGTATCCTGGAGGGGGTTTTACCTCAAACAGACTCTATCACAGCATAATCGTGTTATTCTTTCATCTCATACCTGCCTATCTTCTGGACGGATTGCTGGTACTCATTGGAAAGAAGCCATTCTTAGTGAGGGTACATTCGAGAATCGGTGCCGGACTCAAATTGCTAACGTACTACACAACGAAAGACTGGATCTTCCGGTACAACTTTTCTTTATGTTATTTTGAAAATATCGTAATATTAATAATTTTTTTTAGATTTCAATATTCACGCACTCATGTTTAATAACAATAGTATAATAGAAAGTGGCTCTCGGAATTGATCCCAAATATCCAAAACGATTATTGTCATTGTTATTATTATTATTATTATACATTTTTCTACCGAAACGATCACCATTTCATGAAATTTTGTTCTTTCGTTTATCCGCAGCAACGACGGTTTGAAGGACATGCAAAAAAAGTTACTTCCCGCCGATAACGAAGTTTTCTACACGGACACGAAAGCTCTGGACTGGGACGAATATTGGAGGCACTACATACTGGGCACGAGAAAGCATTGCTTGAAGGACGATCCTTCAACTCTCCCGCAGGCTCGAAAGGTCTTTCGATACCTCTACGTGGCCGATATGCTAGTAAAGATAATATTCGTCGGACTTTTGGCATATCTGGCTTACTCGTGGATCACCAAAATTAGATTACCGATCCGAACTTTCGTCGAAATCTGAGTGCTCCGCCGAGGCGGGCTTTCGAAAAGTACCAAACGAGTACGTTAAGAAATTTAAGACAAGAACTCTTATTAAGTTAACGACCATTCAATTAATTGACAGTATCACTTTGTGACCCTGCTGAAAATATTTCTCTAACAATTTGTCTGAAATACTCTAACCGGACCGTTTCAGTGATTTTCAGAGATTTTTCTCTGTGTTTGCTATTTGCTAAATATCTCTACCATTGTCTCGGCACAACCTCCAGCAATCGCAATTTATCAGAGAAATTTTGAGTATTTTCCGGAAAATTCTGACTTTTTTCGGATAAAGTACGTTAAGAGGAAATACAATTGAGCTGAAAGAGTTAGATCGATGGTCCTTTGGCAATAGCAATCGGAATATATAATGTAAATAATCTTTTAAATGTATCGGCCTCCGTATCATGAGAAAATTCAAGTTCTCTCTAAGATTTACACATTCTGTTACTTGCCGTAAATCAGCGGACATTGGAGTTTTCCCAGATAAATTTTTGTGAATATAGAAAATGAATGGCCAGACGAACACAACACAGTTCATAGTTATTAAGAGAAGTCGGCAGATATAATCATAGAGTTTAAGAGTAACTCTGAATAGTATCGTCGGTCAATCGTGCGGATAATGTCATTAAAAAATTCGGGCTTTCACTGATACTTTCTAGGAGAATGACTGTATATATACTTTGTGTGAAAAAAATTCGGCGAAAATTTGACTTTCAGAAAACGGTTTCTGAATATAGAAGAGAAACAGGCTTAGAATATCAATAAACTTCATGGTTTTTCAGAGAAGTTGGCAGGGAAAATCAGAGATTTTTAGAACAATCAGGAATACTTAGATTCGGAAAATTTTTTGAGCTATTCTGAAAAGTGCTTAAACTTTGAGAAATTGAGAGGACTTTTCAGAGAAATTGCTAACAGATTTTTTAAGACTCTCAAAGAAAGTTTCAGACATATTCAGATAAATATTACCAGAGCACCGACAATTGTTCAGCAATGACATTGATAAATACGAAATGAGGCTGGATTTGTTGAATTCCGATTGTGAAATGTACGTGACATAAGTAAGATAGTCTGTACGAAATTCTACGGGAAAAAAGACAAAAAAATATGTAATAAGTAAATAGCGAATAGTATAGATTTCCGAGTGAAACTTTGAGAAATATATGAATCGCCTGCGGGTTTTATCCGTTCGGTTGCAATCGACTGGAGTCAACGATGAACCTTGGCTTGATTGGGCATACGTGCCCAAAAACTATTTAACGCATTCGGGAAACCTGTTACGATAATTTATCTTGTTTATTTTATACCGATGACGAGACTGCGATCTGGAGATCGACATAATCGATTGACGCAACCGCACACGAAACAAAAATTCGTTGCTAATAATAACAGTGACGATTGCATAATCGTAAGTTTGGTCGGGCGAGCTGGGAATTCCGAGTGTTTCCTCAGCTGTAACAGAAACCTCGAACCTTAGAAAGTCAAAGGCGCGTGTGGCAAGCGGGTGCGAAGAGTACGACGCTTTTTTTTAAGTGTTTTAAACACGGAGAGGCTGAACTTATAACATGAAATGTAGAGAAGTTGTAAAACGGCGATTTCGTGAAAAATATATATATATATATATATATATGTCTAGTTTTATAATACCTGTTCAATTTGCGAATATCGAATCAAATATTTTTGATCCGTGTTCGCGGACTGATCTCGGAAGCTGCGACAGCCTCTACGTAATAATCTAAGAAAGTCTTCCTGACGTCTGATTATTTTCTCATTAATCGAATTATTGTGTTGTAAAATAAAACTGACGGAGAGCGCAATTTCTCCCGGCAATCTTGACGATCTCGCTGTTATTCTGCCCAGTCATTTATGCAAATCACAACCATTGTGGTTGCATAAAATTATTAAATTTCCGAACGAGACGCTGCGGGGCTTGAATGAATATAGAAAAAAATATATATTGTCATGGCAAAAGTCCGCGGAGAACCTTTCCGAGCTCAAACAACAGCGGCATAATGTTCGCTCAAGTGTATTTCGCAATTTTTAGGAACGGGAATGAAAATGGGAGGTCAAAAAAAAAGTGGGAAGTAATTTGCACATGGCTTCCTCATTTATTACAATCTTGCGCATAGCTTTCTCTATGAGAAAGTTGCTGATCAATTTTGGCTTCCTCAAAGAAGCTACACGCAAAATTCTAATAAATGAGAAGTCAATGTGCAAATCTCTTTGCTGCTTTTTCATAAATGTCTACATCTGATCAAATGAAACCAGTCAAAATTTACCGCAACATTTATTGTAAACAGACCCTAACTGAAATTTGCGGAATTTCGTCATTTCGAGGCCATGGCTTACGTATTTTTCGCCACTGATGACGAACCTCCAGATTATTTTACTCCTAAAGCAACATTTGATGCACAAACTTGTGTCGGACACGAAATACAAATTTTCCGAAAAATGCAAAAATTTGAAAATTTCATAAAATTTAAACGGTTGATCAATTTTCGTCAAATGTAATATCAAACATTCTACAGCTTCAGTGCATTCTCGTGTCAAATTTAGCCTCGACACCTCCATGTTCACTTACACCGGACCGTTTTTAATAATTTAACAAAATTAATAAAAGTCCCATAAAATCTGACTGCTTGGATGGATTTTGACCATATTCAATACCAAAGATTTTTTTTATCAAAATGTTATATTTGTGTGCAGTTTTAGGTCAATAGCTCGGAATTTACTCAAGTTAGAGTTACCACAGACATTTTTTTAAATATTCAAAATCGCGGAGACATCTTCAATCGGGCCTCAACCTTCATGAAATTGCCATTGGATGAAGAGACGTTACCACCCTATTAGTGTACAAAATTTCAACTCGCTATCTCGAGCCGTTTCCGAGTTATACTCGTTTTAAACGATGCAAGTCCGTTTCACACACAAACACACCCACAAACATCCGGAAACAATAAAAAACCATAAACACCATATTTCTCTACGTTGGAGTATTTCCAATATGCTAACACTAAATTCTCAATTTTTTTAAATTTTATATTTTTACTAAAACCTAGTTTCCTCCAAGAGGAAGAAAAATGGTGCAAAGTAATTTGCACATGACTTCCTCATGTTTTACTGTTTCACGCACAACTTCCTCCATGAGAAAGTTCGTTGACGAATTTTCGTTGTTGACAAATTTTCGTTGTTGACGAAAGGAGCAGAAAGGAAGTCAGGAAAAAAGTGAATGTAAGTATATAAATGTAAAAAAAGGCATTATGTGTGTTAGATACGAGTAGTACAGGGTGAGGGGCACCGTTCGGATTGCGGTGTGTGCGAGCCTCGTGTACCTGCTGTTGGCATCCTGAAATGTTGAAATCCTCAGCGCGCTCTCCGAGACTCGCTGCTGCTGCTGCTGCGCATGAAAGTAAATTGCGTCATTATATAGAGGTCGTTTCAGGCGTTTCGCGCTGTCTGTTACGATCGTAAAGAGTGACTTTGCATTTTCGCGCATTTGTTTATTATCGTTACAGAGAACTCGGAGACAGAGGAAAAGTTATCTTCACACTCGATCATCTCCTCGTTCAGTGATCGGAACGAGAAGATAAACGAAAAAAAACCAGTAACTCTTTATATTGAGAGTCGATTAAAAAATATTTTTTCATCAATTTTCTTCCCCTTCCCGTTCTCTTGCCCCACGTTCTCCGTCCCGTCGACCTATATCAAGGGGAGGGAGTGAGAGACAAAGACGTGGAAAGTCCCGGAGGGGACCTTGAAGACGGCGGAGCGGCGAGGAAGGATACGCGTCGGGGGAGAAAATACCGAGAACACCCGGGGAAGAACCTGAAACTGGTTCGTGACGAACGAGCGGCTACTTTAATTTTGTTCTTTTTTTTTAACCCGCTGACTGCGCGTGCATAACTCGCGTAGAGACGTCGCGGTGTTCACGTGATCGTCGAATAATTATTTCGGAGATGATGTCGAAAGTCAATATCGCTTTTGTTATAAATTATTCAACACAAGCACTTTTGTTATTGGAATGTCGATTTGTGAATAATAAATAAGTCGCGCGGGCTTTTTTCAGCCGCTAATAGGTTTGCTCGTTCACACGACTGAGAGTCAATATCAACATTGCCGCGTAGATAGAGGATGTACCGAGAAAAGGATTTTTTTTCACACGTCGTTGTGAAATCTGTTTCGTAAAATTCGTGAAATAATAATATCGAACGAGGGATTTGTTGCATATTATACCGATGGAAATATTGCTTTCACCAATTTTCAACGATAATGAGGCATTGCCTTTTCGTTTCGAACGTCCGAGTTCGGGTACTTATTATCGAAATGAGAATTTGTCCGTCCGGAGATGTACAGCGCTTCGAGTATTCTCGAAGGATCTAATTACGTATAAAACGACGAGAGGCCGTACGGTAAATTCGAGTAATGTGGGATGGGCGTCAGAGAAAGCACGACTATGGTGGCATGTCACCGCGAGAGATAGACAATATAACCTTCACTTCTTAAATGTTTGACGACTCGTCGTGTCGACGAAATAATTGTCCACTTGATAATCTCTCATTCCGGAGAGCGACCTTCCGCTGACCTGTACAGACACCACGTAGCCGTCGAGAGCTACTGAAGGTATTTCAGAGATTGAAAAATGTTTTTTTGAGATTCAAACATTTATTTTAGAGGTAGTGAAATGCCTTTTAGAGATTAATAAAATGTATTTTGGAGACTAATAAAATGTAATACACTTGGCTGCAAGCCTATGAATACTCGGCACTTGCGCACAACCGGCCGATTTTACTTTACACACGCTTCTCGTAATACGCTACGCATGCTGCCTGTACGGAGCCCCATTTAACACAACAGGAGCCCCATTTAACAGAGTAGCACTTCTCCTGCGTTACAGAACAGTATTTCGCGATACTATTGGGATAAAACTTTTTCTGACGAGTGTGACTTTGCAGCCCTCGCCTTCGACTCGTGCTCGTGCTGCAATCGCATGAGTTCAGAAAAAGATTTTCGCACGAGTGTCGTACCAAATTTCACTTCACAAGGTGTGCAAATGAGCGTTTATAAAACTGCCATTTTCGCACCGAGTTTACTGAAATATTATGTGATACTCATGCGGTGTAGCGGACATCATACGAGGACTGTGAATTAAGTCGCACTCACTTCACAGAGTGCATATACAGTTCGCTCTACCGCACTTGTATCACAAATTACTATAGTATTCTTCCGATTTATGATAAAATTCATTGGCGGTTAACCTCATTTTCTGATCGAACTCGTTGCACAACTCCACCTAACGTACATACGTTTTTCGTGTCACGTATGCATCGTTACACGGGCTGTTAAAGCATTGATGCGTCACAAGCCTTCGGGATATATGCACGTTCTTCCTCGAACGTTACACGTAATTAGGGGGGGCTCCGAGCTTTCTTGCCATCGCCGATTTTGGCGAGATACGCTCGATTTCAGTTAATCGACGACCGTAAGAGATAATTTTTTTTTTATGATCGAGATTCTTTCGCGTCGCGACGCAGAGGAATCTCGATACTTGCATTGGCAAGTTTCGCAATGGCGACTTAGCGATCCCGACCCAACCCTTACAATAAAAAATAAAAAAACAGCTAAATCTTTGTTGATTCAAAAAACAAAACAAAAAACAAACTTTTGTCCCAAATGGAAACAATCGAGGAGGAATAGACGCATGAGATTGTAGATGAAGGACCAGGGAATAGAAGAACTTACGGACATTTAATGTATAAAGAATCAACCACAAAACCTTCTCTTTAGGAGGAATGCAAATTGTACTACATCGTTTCGTCTATTAAATCGCATCACGTTTTAATCTATTGTCCACCTTACGTTATTCATTAAGTTACCGTACTGAAAACATGTTGCGCATTTGGACACCTGTATGTTACGCCGCGGTTGGTGCACGACTTCGGTGGTCCACAAAGTCAAGCAGAACCGTTCGCGGTCAGTATTTGGACGGGTGACCGCCCAGCCGTGCACTAACCGGCGCCTTGAGATTATTGAGCCGACTGTCGAATTCTTAGGATTGGTGTTCGTACTCGAAGTATCGAATGCGAACATCAAGACTCAATTGGAATGAGCCCCGCGCCCTCGTGCAAAGGCGATACAGTATTATAGAGGCGCAACAGCGGATGCAGTCGCGAACTTTACAAGCGAGGCGTTGGAAAAATTGATGAGAATAGTGGCTACGTGGCTCACAGAAAGCCTTAAGAAATTGCAATTGAGAGAAAGAACATAATCATCTACAGACTAGCACGCCTGTGTAGTCCACGACGTCGCGGGTTCGTTCCTCGTATCAACCTCTGGGTGTTTTTCCCGTCCTGTCCCGTCCTTGCTTTCGTCCAGTCGAATCCTGTTTAAAAGCACTAGAATATTGTTCTTCGGGCTTAAGATTATGCGAAATACCCCGCCGGTAACAAAAACCGTGCTGAATGCTGTTTTACGACCGCAGTCCACCGATGAAAAAGAAAATTGACTTTCCCTGGGGAATCGACAGACACAGGGAAAGACAATTTTCTTTTTCCTCGGCGTTCTACGGTCTGAAAACGTCATTCGGCACAGCTCTTTCATTACCAACTGGGCGCGGGGTAGGTGGGCGAGGTGTAATACCACATCACCTTAAGGTGAAGTAACAAAAACTGCAACCCAAAATTCTCTAAGACGGTCAATTTTTAGGAAAAAATATGAGAACGGTAAACCATGCGCAGTAATTCTGCAGTTCACTGTTCTCATCATTTTCCCAAGAAATAAACGGCTTAGGAGATTTTTGCGTTGCAAAATTCCAGCTATCTCCCTCGCAATCATAGTGGCTTTCTTCGATCGCATCAAATGTTAAGGATGTTTGGGCCAAAACGCGTTTCAAAACTTTGCTACATTGTAGGGAAAGACTCACTGAACCAATTGCAATTAAAAAAAAATGTTGACCGTGTAGTTTTTTAGTAATGCATGTACAAAGCTATATTAGGTACCGTGTAAACGTTTCGTAACGAACGCAGCGATTTTCTCCGCCGATTTTTGTTAGAATCGAATAAAAGACCTACGGCAGCGAAGGGCATACTATCAGACAGATTGTGTCCAAATTTGAAGAAGATTCACCGTTTTGTTTCTGAGATAAATTCAATAAATGAAAGACCCTGTCTCTGTCCACCCGCTTGCTTCGTCTGCGTTTCTCACTCGCAAACACTGACTAACGCGGTCAGCGCTGCCCTTCACCGGTTCCCCTCCCGCGATTTTGGCCCAAACATCCTTAAATAAGATCTCTTTCTCCTCACAGCTGATGGACTCTCCTTTCGTTTTCTAGCGAACAAGAAAGCGAGTCGCCACATCGCGGCTACGACAATGATTCTCTAATGTCCGACGTTCGTTTGTTTCCTTTCCTCGGGCGATCGGAGATCTTCCATGACCATTACCGCACGACTGTCGAGAGCTCCTCGGAGCTCGGCCACTACCAAAGACTCGGGAGTGGGGGAACACGCGGAGCAACGTTTTTCTTTTTTCTCGTTGCCACTATCCGCTGCCGTTTGTCCGGTCTCGCTCTCTTAAATCGCCGATCGGTTCGCCCGGGTTTACAGAGTGGGGATTTAACGTGTAGTATAGCGAGACCCAACTTACCTATAGAACGACTGAGCTATCGTTACGGACGTGTGCAACAGTGTAATGCGGAGCCGATACAGAGTCGAAAGTTCGTACGGCCCTGGCCCGAACTGGCCACTGACAACGACAACGACGAGGACGACGAGGAATTGTCTCAGTCTGCAACGGACTCACCATCCGATCGAGTCGTCCGACGACAATTAATTTTTTTTGCCGGTCTTCGATTAATCGAGTGTCGCGGACGTATCGTAACATCGGTAGAGAGACGCGTCCACTGGAGATTGACAATATCAGGCCGCGATCTGCGAGACCGAGAACATACAGAGCAGGTACGAAACGCGCATGTCCTGTACACAAATGCCTTTATATTCGGAAGACCAATCAAACCAACAGAAAAAAAAACGAAAAACCCTAGAAACATTCTTGTGCGATTATAGAATAGTTGGTACGTGAGTATTGTTAGATAGATTAACTCAGAGGTCTCGAAGATTCACGGGGAAGAAGACTCGTTCAGCGAACGATTATGAAAACCCGATTGGCGGAGAGGTGAAATTTAATAACGATCGGAATTCAGAAGGAACAGAAACTGTGGAAGGTACTGGATCTTATGAGTTCATAAGTGCGCACGTGCAACGTTTACCTATCAGCAATTATTCCCGTCTCAATAAAGTATAAGGACTGTAATGCTGACCGGCATCTCTGTTGGATTGGAAATATCGCTGTAATTAATTCGATGCATCGAGCAATCGAATGAGAAAAAAAGCACTTTCGTTTCGCAAAATCGATGGAACGTCAGAAACACCGTTGCAGTCTCATGTAACTTTATATACATTTTTTTCTCAACTTTTCGGCAATGGAATTCACTCTACGTCCTCAACATAATTATCTTTCAATATACTTTTTTTTGCAAAATACTTATTAGCGGTAAGGCCGAGGAATCTGAAATACTTAAACTCCCACGTCAGCTCACACTGAAAAAAAAAATCTGCTCGGGGCTGCCAAAGAAAACAAATTTTATTTTAATTCGATCTTAAAAATTCTTACAATTCCATATGATATTGAAACAACGACGGCAAGACTGTCAAGGTGACATGTTATCGTTTCAATTCCTTACGGAATTTTAAGAATTGAAAGTATTATTGAAATAACAATTTTTTTCTTCGGCAACCCGCAAGCGAATTCTACTAGGGTCATTGATATATTATTTTTTCAATGCAGGGATCTGACAAATCGCCTTGCTTATGTCGTCGCAGAATTTCCACCGCCGGTATTCGCGTACCAGAGTAATAGTTGATTACGTCTGTCCACACGCAATTCGCCGAGACACATAATTTTTTTTCTTTCTTGTTTCGAACCGTGTCCGAGAGCTGCAATTTTGACCGTCGATGACGTTTGCGTGCAGCATTCTTAATATTTTTTCGTTGTAGCTCACCTGCTTAGTCCTTCGGAGAAAAATCATTATCAGCCCGAAGACGGCGATCGGTATTCATCTCTCTCCGCGTAGCACAAAAAAAGGTATTAGTAAGTAATCTACATGGGTTACATGTGTCCGTTTGGACGGTATCCGAAAGTTACCGCCCATCCAAAAATTAACTTGTAGACTTAGGATAGCTTATAGTTGCCATCCGGACGGACATATGTAATCCATTTAGATCACTTTCTGATAACTAATTTTTCGTGCTACCTGGGTCATAGCTCGTGTATAGGAGCGCTATGTAAATCGTAAAAACAAAGTTCGCGTTGAACGCATGCGGGATGCGCTGTTCGTAATCGCTGACTGTTCTAATAACTCTGGCATTGCCGCTTGCTGGCTAAGCTGGTTTTATGCTGGAAGTTCACGACGCGTATATCGCGGGCGTCTCAATGAACTTACGCTCTAAGGCTGTAGACAGCTGGCATTACGCGAGAGTTATACGAAGCGCGAAATAGGTAAATCGTGAGGCTCGTGACCGCGGGTACCGGTTGGAGGCTCGGGAATTGCAGGCCTCTCTATCGAGGCACGTGTCGGAATAATGAAAAGGTTTTCCAATTGCCTCGGCGCGCGAGCTCGCTTCGGCATTAAGTGTGCTTGAAGTAATCCCGTAATTTTCATCTACCGTACACATTATCGTATATCCACATGATTGACGATTGAGCTTTTCCCGAAGTTTTGTCGACAATCGACGAGGCTCGTTTAACCCTTTGAGCTATATTTTGACACTATAAAATAAAACCTCGGTATTTCATGTCAAGAAATTAGTTCAAAAAATTGAAAACTGAGCGAAAGTAGGTGGGACACTTATGTCCCACCGTGACGCAAAGGGTTAAGGTAGTACGAGCACGAACTTGATTATTAGATAGAATGCAATTCTTCTTTTTAAGTTACAAACAATGCATAGAGGATCACGTCTGCAAAAAATTCGGGTTTACCGGCTATTTACATTAAATAAATAAATTCAAAGTCGACAGATTTAGGATGGTTGTGATAGCGCCTTTGTTCAGTTTTGTTTGTAATTCGCGATTAGATACATGTGGGAACGATAACCGTAATGTAATCCGGAGATTTAAAGGATTAAAATAATATTGTGAAATATCATATGCAGATATGATTTATTCCGAATTTAGGTTGTTATTTTCGTCCGTAATAAAAAAGATTTATCTTTTTGTAATTGACCGTTGTGTTTTGGAAACTACAAACTATCAGCTTGGTATTGTTTCAATTATAAGTATAAAAAAAATTGTTTTTGACCAATTAATAACTGATGGAATCTGGGGATGTTCTTAATGGTCCGAGCATTGTCACCTTTAACTTATCGCGAGACTATGAATTTGCGACCACTGGTTTATTCGTTCTTCCAAGCCATTAAGCTAGGCTGGAAGCCCTCAAGCATATATCAATACGTAAAATTTGTGTAACCATCAATAATTTGCAAATTTATTATCGATCGTGAAATTGTACACTAGGAACTCGATTTCGTTCACAACGGCGGGACCTGCTCCGCATCACACTTAAGGTAGCCCTTGCGAATGGTGTTGATTTCGCTTAAGTTTCCGGGAATTGAGAGGGAATTGTAAACACTTCTCGATGTTATAAAAATCTGAAAAAAATCAAGCGTATTACAGATGCCGAAAAGATTAATTTTTCATAATAATAATTCCAAAATGTTATTAACAAATTGATGAAAAATTTTATTGTTTAACAAATCTCCCGGAAGCATAACTTTTATAAATGAAAATTACTGTAAACATACTGTAACCAAATACTGTAAACATTTGCCGGTGATGTTCTTCTTAACCTCAAAAGCACTTCCCCGAATAGAATGCCGACTCTCAATCGCGAATGCGCAACTCGATGCAAAAAGAAGAAACCAACCAACAAATCCGCTTGGGATAAATTTTGGTAACTGCGAGATAAGTATTTTTTTCTCTCTGCGATTAATGTCCAGCGTGAGTGGACGACCTCCACCTGTGAAACGTGCGTGAGACTCGAGCGCGTGTACTAGATCGAGTGAAAAGCCGGTTCCACCTCGATTAGCAGAAAAGCAAAAGCCTGTTGCGTTAGATGGATGCATAAATATATACAGCGTATACATGCCTTGTGTGTAGAGCGCTAGGCACACGCGCGTGCATTCTCGAGCGTTAGCGAAACTGTGTTGATTAAAATGCGTTGGAGAAACGAAGATAGAATTGACGAAGGCGACCGGTAAGAGTAATAGCGAGAGGCTATTACTACACAGAGAAATGGATACACGTAAGGTGGTGTTAATCGGACCCAGGGAGCGGACGGACGTATACGATGATAACATTACGTTTCGAGCAATAAAACGCATGCATATATATGTGTATGCCTGTAGAGACGGTCACGTGCTGGCAGGCATTTATAATATTTATTATTATTATTAGATCGCATTATCTGCCTCTTGGGCGCTGTGAGAATCAAAACTAAAAAGTTGCACGATCTCGAAACCTACGGCCTTATACAAATTTTACCATCTCACGGTCTTAGATCTGACATTCCACATATCGTCTCGGTATATGAAATTGCAATCTTCGCGCGGTTTATTTGACAATAATATTCTAACCGAGAATTTTCATCGCGGGTACATCTCAGTTCCAAATCGCTTTTATATAACGTATTTATATACTAGAGCTAATACTACTAATATAATAGGTAGCTCGAGCGCGAGCAAGAAGAATCTTCTAAGGATTAAAAATAATCAAAGCCTGGGCAGGAGTGCAAGAGGAGTTAAAGTTATCAGCTTCTTCTCCTCTATCCATCCCTGTCCCACGTAGGCCACCCCCTATGTGGATACAATATTTGGAATATTTTTTATTTCGTTTTTCACCGAAATATTTCTACCAATGTTCCGTTTTTATGTGGGTGTCTATATGCAATTTGGATTGGTGATCCAATCTTTCACATTTCGCTGAATAGTTAAAAAAAAACATTTCCGCGAAACATTTGGCAGTTGGCGGTATATTATCATAGTACATTCTGCTGTTCTTCGATTCAATATATTTATCGAATCGAACGATAGATTAGAAATATATATACAATTAATGATGGAGCGACAAATTGCATAGCTGTCGTTGTCATTGTCTTAACTGGATCGTACAGCAACATCAATTTAACACTCGCAATAATTGTAACTGTAATTAGCCAATCCGTCAAATTCTCGTCATCTGTCGCCGCGATAGAGAATACCGAAATGATGCCAAGCATCTTTATTGCAAACGATCCAATTACGATATTACGTCAAAACGTCGTGCATTTAATTTTTACTGATTCGGAGAAAAAAAAGCTTTTTTCGATCATCTAAGTATTGTAGAATAATATTTTCAATTAAATATTTATTTCTGCCATTTTGCTTCTAATAAACTGTAGTATTCGCCCTATAAGTATCAGTATTTTTCTTGGCTCAATGCATAAGTAATTAAAACACTATTTTTTTTACTTTCAACGTCAACTTGCACATTGGAAGAATTCGCAATATTGATATCTACAGCGCAGTCCGTTCAAACTTTAAATGTCTGCGTTATAAATCACCTGTTTAGAGAAAACGTTCTTGGCCCACTGCTGGGGTCAGATGATGATCTTTCGACGAGAAAAAAAAATTACCCAATCACTTTTTATTGTCGATAAATTGTGCTCGTTGTTCTTGAAGACTTTCATGTTTTGAGACCGACGATCTTTGGTGAAGTGATCTTGCGTGAGGAGACTTTCCTATCGGCTGAGAAATAAATGACAATTGTTTTGCTATGTAAATTACCGATGTGCGTCGTTAAATAATGCGTTGTAATATGATGAAACGTAGTAGTATTTTTTTTTCTTCTTCAGAGAATTCCCATTATTATGTCGACTGAGATGACGCTGTCGAAAAAATTATCTTCACGCTAACACGGTGATTGCTTTATTTCCGACAGGGACACGAGAGCAGCCCCGAGGAGGTATCCACGATGTCGGAAACGAAAGTTGAGGAACTGCCGGACAGAATAGCGGAGATATTCGAAGGTCGGGAAGTTCTACTTACCGGAGGTACGGGATTTCTCGGTAAAGTTGTCATAGAGAAGTTTCTTCGTTGCGTACCAAACGTTGGGAAGATACACCTGTTGGTCAGGACGAAAAAGGGAAAGGACCCAAAACAACGACTCAACGAAATTTTAAATTCGCCGGTGAGTAACTATCACCGAACAGAACTATTGAAAAATACTACTGGGAGTATCCGGTAATCAACTACTAATAAACTACTGAACTACTGCCCAGTGCTAAATTGGCGAAAACTGCTGAAAACTACTGGAATTTTTAGGCCGTTAACTACACTAGGACCTTGATTTGTGCGCCCTTGATTTTCTTAACAGGCCTCCCAACGGAGCGAATATCGATCGACGCAGAAATTCTCGACAGTTAGTATGGGCGGGACATGCGCAACCTTGATTTTCTTAAGTGCAATACGGAGCCGGTCCCGCCGCTGTGAAGAAAATCAAGGTCCTAGTGTACTGCCCATTACTGGGCATTTTGACCAGTTACTTACCTCAAACTACTATGAGCGCCCAGAGTAGTACACTACTAAGAATTCCCGTAGTTTCCAGTAGTTCACTAGTCGGTATTGCTTGTAGTTTTCAGTAGTTCATTAATGAATATTACTTGTTTTTTCAGTAGTTCGTTAGTGAGCATTACTTGTAGTTTTCAGTAGTCCACTACTGATTATTTATCGTAATTCGCCGATTTAGAAATAAAAAACCTGTAGAAGTCATTAATTAATTGCCGAAAGCTCCGAGTAGTAACCCGTTGGAATCTTAGAATTGTCCAAACCTACCATATTCAACAATTTATCTGGTCTCCTGCGTTAACATTTCTTTTGTTAAGATTCATCTTAACAACAGGTTTAAATATATATTAGGTACAGATGAGTTTTTTTTTACTGAGTCGCCGTATTCTGAGATGACTTGATTGAAACAGGGGGTTATAGAACTCCCAGGTTGTTGCATTTCTGCTTCACTACATATTTGAATGTTTTATCAAGATCGTTAGGCGGACCAAACTTGCGGACAGAAATCTTCAGTCATAAGTATTGATCAAAAGTTATGACTCAATAAACCAGACACTTGAACCTCGCGGTGCAAGTAGTAACTACACAGAAGTAGTAACTACGTATACAGGAACTACTGCAGTCTCGAGTAGTAATTACTGATATGTAGTAACTGCTTATACATTACCCCTTCATAAGTCATCCGAAACCGATAATGGGGAGAATACCGATAAATGGGGATGCGGAAAGTCTAATGGGAATAGAATAGCACTGCGTCCATCATTTCTACAGTGGGCTTGAAAAATAGCGTTACAGTTTGTAATATCGACCGGGGCATTTCGCATACACTCATACTCTATTACAGACGTCCCCTTTCTTCCGTTAATAGAACATCGCTTCGAGTAAAAAAAAAGTTTAATTTTTGTCATCTTACGTCGCCGTTGGCGCATTATCTTGGTTTGCCAGACATCAAAGACTTCTCGCGAATTCGACATGTCTTCGAAGCGACACGCCAATACAAATCGCCGTGACGAGCGAAGAGAAAGTGGGAGCGACGCGGCCAAAGAAAATGCATCGGATACAGATGCTGTGTCATTGTGCAACGAGGGAGAGACAGGACCCAATTCGGGCTCCGGAGATCATTCGTCGTGGAGTTTTGCCTTCACTCTGTATTCGTTGAAACCGATTTGTTGAAACGTATAATATGCATCGATGAACGAACGGAACGAAATCGATTCTAATTCTGCGAACATGCACTGACGTATTCCGTGACGAAAGAACAATCGAGCCTGGCAAACAATACTCAGAGACTGGCAAATAATACTGGGAAAAAATGCGCGCAAAGAAATGAAGAAAAAGTGGTCTTCGCAGGTGACTATCGATATATCCGTAATAATCTTGTTTGTGCCATGTCGATCGTTTGAATACGAACAAAAAATAAATGTATTCAGCAGTCATTGATTATAAGTCACGATCTCATCGCTTCTAGTATGCTTTCAATGGGTCTACTTGGCACATTCATTATTACGCGATCTCTCAATCCCCTCTTAAAAAAAGACATGACACTCGAATGATCGAGATAAATATATCGAAATAATCGAAATCGTGAAGCCAGTTTTTGTAGCCAATCAGGATCGTCCGTTTTGTTAGTAAGGTCGGCACATCTAACCTAAAAAAAATTAACCCTTTATAAGTCATACCGCTCGAAACCCTACCTAAACGGGACTGGCGGACGCGGAGTGGGGGTCACGCGTTATTACAGTGGCGCCTAAGAGTGGGGATAGAGGTGTGACTTATAAAGGGTTAAAGAAGCGCGAGCGACGCGAGCGCGTTGTTGTTAGTTCAGAGAAATTCGACCAGACCTGCACGTGCGCCTCCAGGAAGAAAAAAGTTCCATGCCTCTTCGTAAACACAATTGGCCTCGAATACGAAATTAAAAAGCAACATTTCGCGACGTGAACGGGTTTAATAAAGATGTTAATTTCATCGTTATTATTTTCTGGGATAGTTTAGGTATCGTATTCAATATAGAGATCGGTCAATAATTGCCAAAAGTTGACTTGTCCCCAGATTAATAAATGGGTGCAATAAGACTGACCATATCTTTGGACTAATTTTAGAAGGAAACCTTGCCAATAATAACGGGCAAAAAATGCATACAAAGTATCTTGAATGCAGCAATGAAGTAGTCTTCGCAGGTGACCAGCGATATGTCACTAATACCTGGTTTGTGACACGTCGATCGTTTACAATCGAAACAAAAAAATATATATTCATCGATGATTGCTTAGCAGTCACGAAATGATCGTTTCTAATAGCACGTTTCAAATTGGTCGACATAGCTCATTCGTTATGACGCGTTCTCCGAGTTCAGAGAAGTTCATCAACAGAAAAAGATTCCATGCCGATTCGTAAACGTTATTGGACGTAAATAAAAAAAAGAAACTTCGATAGTTCAGCCACAGGTAATCACATCAGAAGTAGTCTTCGCAGGTGACCGACGATATGTCACTAACCTTAACCTTGTTTGTGACATGTCCATTATTTCAAAACGAAAAAAAATAATTATTCATCAATTACTGCTCATGCAGTCAAGAAAGGATCGCTTTAGCATGTTTCAAATTAGTCAACTTTGCATATTCATTATTACGCGTTCTCTGAATTCAAAGAAATTCGTCATCCGAACTGCACGTGCGCCTCGAGGGGGGGAAAAAAATTCGACGCCGTTTCGTAAACACAATTTTAATTGGACGTGCATAAAGAAATAAAAAAGTTGGCTTCGATAGTTCTGACATAGTTCATCGTATCTTTCGACTAATGCCAGAAGGCCGTGTGAGCATACTTCACAACCATTGTACTTTATAACCATTGCCCTGTATATTTTAATCCATCTATATGAACTGCATTGAATATATATTGTAACGAATATGTAGCAGACTATTCATTAAGGCACACGATATTAGTTAGGTTTGACAATAGACGAACGAACCGACGATCGATACAAGATCGGTCGTCATGTCAGCGAGTCTAGACAAGACTTTCAAAGCGAACAGACGTGTGACATTACGTGATCGGGATAATTAACGTTTATCATCAGGGGAGACCGGGGCAAAATGGCACAGCTGGACAAAACGGGACAGTGAGGGCAAAACTCAATTTTCCAATAATATTTGGATGCCTCATTTTCTCCCAACGATGCATCCAGATTTTGAAACCCGCTTTGCCTCACGTGCCACCATCGCCACCATCCAAAAGTTATTGGAAAATTGCGTTTTGTCTCATTATCCCGTTTTGCCCCACTGTGCCATTTTTCCCCGCTCTCCCCTATTAACAATATCCGCCCCAAAACCTAATACGCGCGTTATTGATTCCCCGAGAACGTTACAATATTTATGCAACGCTTGCTTGTACTGTTAACGAACTATATAACACTAATTCGATACTTTACATTGACGGACTAAATTTTCTGTTACCCACCTTAACGCCGGAAAGGAAGAAAGCGGGTAGAAAAAAATGGAAATAAAAAGTCTGATATAAGAAACGAAAAATTTGGTTCTTGTGCGAGGACGTTGCTTCGATTGCTGGCACTTGCTTCGAAAACTAAGTCAAGGCCTCGTGCAGCCCGTAACCGATGCCCACATTAACATCTCTGGGTGAAAGTGTTATGCCGGGCTCTCTGGACCGTTATGTCACGTCTCGGCTCTTTCGTGCTCTCGTCGTGCCTCGTGCCCGGTGTATCGCAATAATCTCTCGCCGATCACCGGACGGGAGTCCATCGGGCACGGCTCCAGCATCGCGAGGTACCAGCACCGAGAGAGGCGTTGACACGTACCACGCGAGAGTTGCCGCTTGCCGCTGGCTATGTACTCGAGTACATAACCAGCGGAAACAAGGCCAACGGGTTGGAATTTCCTGACTGGTGTGCACCACTTTGGGATAACAGTGCGCCCCGATTGGCAAAAGGAGCAAAGGTTTTCATAGACGTCGATAACCCCGTTCCTCCCGCGACAGCAACCCTTTTAACGAGGCGTCAACGTTTTAATTTCGAGTTCCTTTCATTGAACTATCAATTTATAATACTGTAAGTCGGGCGATAGGCAACGCGGGTGATAGTGGAACTGGTGCAACGACGGATTCGCAGTTGCATCGTAGTTGCTTAGGGTTGGCTAGACATGCGTCTGCGAGTTGCTATGACTATAACGCGACTTCGGGTATACTGGAATAAGACTGATCACTTTGTCCAAACTTTTAACCTTTATTCAACTCTGTTTTGATGGTCTCGAGTGATTCCCATGCAACTACAAGTCAAATAAATAAGACTATACAACGATGGTTGCAAGGGTTTCGGAAAATGGCGTTGAAATAAAGGTTATAGACGAGTCTGGAGCAAGTCAAAATTTTGAACATTGTGCATTAGTCTAGATGTTACCGATTGCAAATATTTATTTATAGATTTGCCATTAAATCACGCATTAAATATATTGAAAGTTCTGAGTGAATTACTTGAGTTCGATGTTTTTAGAGTTGGCTGCGACTAAATTAAAAATGTTTTTTTTTATGATTTTTTGAGCAATTAAACAATTTTCATTGTTTAAAAAATCATGGCCATATTACCCCCATTTATCGTATTTTCCTTTTAGGAAACCGTTGTCACGAATCGTCGATGTTGTTTCAACTTCAATTTTTTTTTCGTTATTGAAGACTGCCAATTTATGATACTTCGCTTTAACGAAAGCGCCCGAGCGGAAGGGAGAGATGTTAGTCTGCGGTCCAAGTTTCAATGACGGGTACGCGTAATCGGTACACAGTCGTGCCTACGATACGTAACTTTCTTTTTGTAAATAACAACTCTCAACGCTCAAGTGCAGACACGAGCAATGTTACTTCATTGCTTTCTTCATTCATGCTCGCACTACGCAATGCGCATTAACTTACACATCTGGACGGCGAGGTTTTTATTTATTTTTATTATATCTTATCTATCATAATTTCATTTTTTTTTCTTTATATTGAAGACTATAATTTATTCGCTTCTCTGTCTGAACGTTACTTTCATTTTTAGTGCTTGCTTACGCCTGTCGAAAGTGTGCCGTAAATATTTTCTCGGAGTTTGCGGAATTTGTACGTTGTGCAGTTATGGCAATGTTATAGAGTAATTTTGTGTGTAAGCCGGAAGCTGTTTAATAATATTCTCGACGTCTCGAATCGGAGGTAAATTTTGCAGGAGTATAAAATCGCGAGTTGAATTGATCGACCGATTAATTCGGGAATTTATGACCTATGCGCTATAGAAGGCCATGCAATTCCGACGCCTCGCGGTGTCTAGACGATAAAGTCCAGCTCAAAGGTTACCGGCCTTGGTAGCTAGCGTGTCCTTTTTTTCGTACGAGGAACGTTTCGTCGAATTCGTTTTCGGCTCTTCCCATGTTGACGTAGATAGCGGCTAGACGCGCCTTAAATTTGCTTCGGGACCGCGGCGTTGCAACAATTTAGTTGCAACAATTTAGTCGTCGCTTAGTCAGACGAGTTGTAGCGAGACCGCAACAAAAATATCAAATTATGGACGATCGAGACCTTTTATTTTATAGATTTATATAGTTATAAAACAAAATTTTCTTTTCTTTCCAAGAAGCTGTAAAACAATCCTGAAGTAGTGTGAATCGATGTGAATGTCACGTTCCATGCAGTCAGTGTTCTCGTATTCCTCAATTTAATTGAATTGACGAATAAAACAAATAATAATAATTCCTTGATCCGATTAATTACCGGATCAAGGAATTATCTTACAGCCGTGGCTTATGTTGAGCGAAGAAAACTTTCACGGGAGAAAAAATAATGGCTTGCCTCTTCTTAGTAGCCCGATCATAGCAGCCTTAGGACAAATGCCTATTTAGACGAAGTCGTACCAAGCAGCCAATGTTTGCGAAACTTCGTTAATCCGCTTGGTGATAATAAACTTCGCGGTTCGGAGGGAAAGTGCACTTGTAACGGAGACCGACTGATTCGCGTGTGTACACTGGAGTGTGTATAGTTGTAGTTCGCACGGAGCATTAGTACCGAAAGCATGGTTTCGATGCATAGAGAGCGGTGCGCGTTATACTAGCCGGATCAACCGTGCATTGCTGCTGCGTTTCGTCACAGGGATATGTGTAAATCGCGCGGTCACAGTCGCAGGTTCGTCGATTATAATCGAATGAATTTACTTGCAGAATGTGTGTCAACCCATCGATGAGAGAGTATCTAAAAAAAAGTCGAAAATTAAAAATTTCATATAGATTTCTCATAATGTCCCTTTATTCGCAAAGCCTCTTCTATGAGAAAACATTTTTTTTATATTTAGGCTTCCTCATAGAGGAAGTTTCGCGAATAAAGGAACATTATGAGAAATCGATATGAAAATTTCAATTTTCAACTTTTATGAGGAAGCGCTATGAAAATTTGGTGAAATTATGATTTTTTTTGGAAGTGGGCCAGTTTTTGACCATTCAAAATGGAATGGAGTGCCCCACATATGTATATAAAATTTCTTCAGCGGCTTATTATTTGCGGGATTGGCTACGGCGAGGTTTCTACCGCGCGTTGCCAATCCCGCTTCTTGATTCTTGATGAGCAAAATAATGTAAAAAAAAAACAGAACAGTACAAGGACGACCGGCCAGTGGTGTAACAATTAATGAATTCTCGATCGAAGCCAGATGCCGTACGAGGAAGTCTTCCACGTACGGCAGTAATCAACTTATTGACGACGTACTCTTTCTTTAACAGTTAATCCATAAATTATCTGTAGCTAACAATTCACTGTTTGTTTGTCTCTGGATAATGCTCTACGAGGTAGTCGCGTAAGAAATATTTGAATGACAATGAATGTGAAAAACGAAAGCTACTGCCTTCCGCTATGTAAAACAGCTAAGTCTCACAGTGCCGCAATCAGCGTACTCAATAGCTCATCCTCAGCGATCGTAATTTTTTTCCCGGTGATTGTTGCATTCAGCGTGAGTGAACAGTGAATAGATTGTAGGTCGGGAATCGTTTTCTAAGAATATATGTGGAGTTTTTTTCACACTTTTGTTATCCAACAGTTATTGAGTGCGTAACGTTTTTGTTTCAGTTGTTCGAGAAAGTGAGAAAACTTCGAAGTTTGGCGGATTTGCACAAGACCGTTTCGTTAGTGAACGGCGATGTGGCTGCACCGAATTTGGGCATCTCCGCCGAGGACAGAAAAATGCTGTGCGAGAGAATCAACATTGTTTATCACGCGGCGGCCACAATCAGGTTGGTCGTTTGTAGCGTCAAAAATATTTGATCGTTTAAAAACGGTCAACTACAAAGAGAAGTTCGCACGGCCGATCGTACAGGTCTTGCCAGAGTCCTTTGCGAAATGAAAAGAGTTCCACGACGTCCTAATAGGCAATGAAGCGACCACAGGTTCTCCTTTCTCCTTTGGTCATCGTTGTTGCGCTGCACAGGCAAATGGCTGCAAAAAAAAAAATTAATCGTACTGCGCCACGCGACAGTAGATGCTTTATCTAGTAATATTAAGTAAATAAATTAAAAGCTTGAAGGAATCGTAGATTGATCAATGGATTAATTTTTTTCTTTAATCTATAAAAAAAAACCTTGAAGGAATAGTGGATAAATCAATGGATTTTACTTTTCTTAAATCTTTTCATAAATTTTTTTGTTTTGTTTTTAGATTCGACGAATTGCTCAAGAAAGCAGTTATGCTTAACACAAGAGGCACGAGAAATATGTTGGAGCTCGCTAAAGACATGAAGAAATTGGAACTATTCGCCCACATCAGCACGGCCTATTGTCATCTCAAAGAGAAGGTATGATCATTTTGTCGTTTCAAGACAGTTAATCCACCTGGATTGTGATTTTTAAATACACAATTTCTTTTTTTTAAATATAATTTAGTTACTGGAAGAGAAGCCATATCCACCACCGGCCGATCCTCACAAAATAATAAAGTGCGTCGAGTGGATGGACGACGAGGTTGTCGAGGCAATGACCGAGAAGATACTCGGCGATTTGCCGAACACGTACGCCTTCACCAAGGCGCTTTCGGAGGCCCTTGTTGAGGAAGCGATGGCTTATATACCGGCAATTATTCTCCGGCAAGTTATTTTGTTTGCGCTCCGCCGCTTTGACTTCCGGATTCGATTAAACGATCACATCGGATTACTATTATTTTGCTTCCTCATAGAGGAAGCTACGTTAAAAAAAATCCAGACTTTAGTGTCAGAGTACTTAAAATTCGATTTGTCAAGAAATTCGATTTCCTGGCGTCCGGATGTATATGTGTGTGTGATTCGTAATCAACGGTGAAAAATGAATTAGATATGGCCACAAAACGGCGAATATTGGATAATTGACTTAAATGAAAAAAACATATTTCCTTCAGACCCTGTATTTTCGTTAAACGAAGTAGATGTATAGATTTTTTAAAAGTCAAAGACGACGTTGACTTTAAAAAAAGTTGAATCTAGAAATTTTCATATGGCTTTCTCATAATGTTCCTTTATTCGCAAAGCTTCCTCCATTAGGAAGTCAACAATACAGAAAATGCTTTCTCATAAAAGAAGCTTTGCGAATAAAGGAAAATTATGAGAAGACCATATGAAGATTTCAATTTTCAACTTCTATGAGAAAGCCATATGAAAATTCCTATTTTCAATTTTTATGAGGTAGCGATATACAAATTTCTATTCTCAACTTTTATGAGGAAGCCCTATGAAAATTGCAACTTTCAACTTTTATGAGAAAGCGATCTGAAAATTTTTATTTTCAACTTTTTAAAATCTTTCAGGCCGAGCATAGTTATACCAATCTGGAAGGAACCGATTCCTGGCTGGACCGACAACATAAACGGACCGACTGGTCTGCTGATCGGTGCCGGCAAAGGAGTGCTCCGCACGATGTACTGCCAAGAGACCGGTTACGCGGATTATCTTCCGGTCGACATCGCCGTAAATGCCATGTTCGCTTGCTCTTGGAACTATTTGTATTTAAAGGATTACGATAATCGCGTGTACAATCTGACGAGTAGCAGCGAATTCAAGGTTCGTTCTTAGATTATAATCGCCTCGTGCGAATTATCGGTAGCGTGAGTCTACCAATTTCTGATGTCTAAAAACAAAAAATTCTTTGCAGGTCTCGTGGCGAGAGATAATCGACATAGGACGCAGGGTCACGGAGAAAGTGCCACTGAACGGCATCGTTTGGTATCCGGGTGGTAGCATGAAGAGTTCCCGTTTTGTTCACAACGTTTGCGTACTATTTTTCCACATGATACCGGCCTACCTTATCGACACATTACTATTCCTCCTTGGATACAAACCGATGTGAGTTTGTACGAGATAAAGTAATTTGAACTAAAAAAATACTTGAAAGAAAATGATTCTTAAAAAATCTGTATGAAACGAAATTTCATCTTTGGCAAGTCTCCGTCGATGCACTGCTTTAGGATGAAAAAAAATTCTTCACTTGTAGAATTTAATTCTCCTCGTGAACTTTGCATACGCAGCCATTGTAACTCTATGAAATTTAGTCTCATACAGATATCTTCGGATCAAGGAAAGTTTCTCAGCAAATAATATTTTTGCTCACCAGTATGTGCAGAGTTCAGCGACGTATACAGAAGGGATTCGAGGTCTTCGAGTACTATGCCAACAATCAGTGGGACTTTGACAATACGAATATAAGGACAATTAGAGAAAAGTTTAACGCGAGAGAACGAAATTGTTATCAGCTCGACGGCGCCAACATGGACTTGGACGCCTACTTCGAGTGTTGCATAAGAGCCGCGAGAATTTACGTATTGAACGAGCCGCCCGAGACGTTACCGGCTGCTCGACGACACTTGCGGATGTGAGTAAAATTCAATCCATTACCTCGCAAAGACTTCTGATTTGTGCGATGTTTAAAAACGAAAAAAAATCTTATTCCCGTTGCAGCATGTGGTGGGTCGACGTGATGACCAAGATTCTCTTCGGCGTGCTGGTGATTTACGTTCTGTCGTGCTGGAGCGACAGTTTTCGGGCGCTGCTCGCCGGTGGCTGGGCAATCGTCGCTGCCGCTCTATCATTTTAATCGTTGTTCTTTATAGTACATCATCTTTTCAATACCCTGACGTATTGTAATTGAACCAAATAAATATTTGAACTATTACAATATGGAGAGAAAAAAGATTCAATCGTGGAAGTGGTCGATGGAGAGGTTGTTTCGAAGAATAACGAGATACCTTTGCACTGTGTGTGACTTCTTTTTTATTTTAAAAGTATTCAGAGTCGATATTTAAACGGACTCTTGGACCGGTGGTTCGTAGCCCTCGGGCCTGTCTACCTTGGAGCCAGACTCGCCGCCCTCTCCGCTCTTACCGCCGCCGCCGTCTCCGTGAAGCTCGAGCAATTTGCTCAGCTCGAAGCGGGGCTTCTTCAGGACCTTCACCTGTACGAGACAAACATTGAAAAAAAAGAAATATATATATATTATACAAATACATGATATTAAATAAATTATGTACTGAAAAAATTAATAAATTTTTTCGGTACATAAATCCATAAATCCATTGTCACCTCATAATCATAATTTAATCTACGGGGATCTTATACTTTCACAAATTTGCATTATTTATCTCTTCATATCTCAATTTTTTCATTGTAAAAGGACGAGTCCCGTAAATAAATAAGTTTCAAGTCGAAACAATAGGTAACTGATCTTACCTTGCGAATGTAGACGTCGTGGAGTGGGTAGATACCCTGGCAAGCCTTCTCGATATCCTTGGCGATCGCGTCGGGAAGAAGTTTGCTAACGACTCCCTTCAAGTCGCTCTTCGCGATCTCCGAGGTGATTTGCTCGACCATCTTGTTCCTGATACGACGCACCTGAACGAATACAATACAAATATTAAACAGATATTATATATATACATATATATATTTTTTTTAAACTAAGTCATTGTCGCTGCACTTCATATCGCCATTGTCATACACGGGGACTGACGTGGTAAGAGCGCGCCATTTATCTGCGCAAACATTTTAAAAAATTCACAGAAACTATTGTTCAGCTCCGATGAATCTCCGATTGCGCTGTAACTTTTTTTTTTTGTAATCAATCTTCTGCCACATATCGACAACTTGAAATTAATATCAATAAAAAAGCCTCGTAGTCGAAATAAAAATTTGTTTCGACTAAAAGGCTCGTTTTCGTAGTTGCCCATTATTTACTGCACCTGGGAGTGCTGAGCGTAACAAGTCTTCCTGGTGCTCATCTGGTCCTTGTTGGTGAAACCGATGCAGAATACTCTCAGTAAGTAGCCGTCGGTGGTCTTCACGTCGACGTGAGCCTCGATAAGAGTCTGCCACTTCTTGACCATCGAACGGAGCTTGTCGGTCGTCAGGTCCATGCCGTGGAAGTTCGTGAGAACGGCGCGTCCCTGAACATCCTCGGCGATCAGCCTGAATTTACGGAAAGACCTTTCCGCATCGTTGTCGCTCTGGAGATCGGCGAGGGACACCTCGAACACGCGGAATTTCAGACCTTCGGAGGCGATCTCTGTGGGAATAGGCAAATGGCAATTAGCGATCGTGCTCCATCGAGTTATAAAAGCATTTTGAAGACAATTAAATATCTTGTTTTCGGATTTCGTTAAGGGGTTTGAAAATAATTATTTCCGGTTATAATTTTTGTGTAGCTACATTATAGTTCGGCTTTACCGAGATCGAGGTAAAGTCGTGGTATCTGTATGCACCTTTATCTTGCAACGCTAAACGTCAAAGCAGCCAGAACAGAGCTGCCCCGAAGCTGGGGTTGCGCCAATGATGGTTTAGTTCCAAATTCCGAAATCATGTTTACGATCGGTTTCATATTTTAGTTTAATTTCGATTCAATTCTTGACGGAGCTGTTTAACGGACAATGCTTAACGCAATTAATCTAATTACTACAAGTACTCGGAAAAAGTACCCGATACTTCAAGTACTTGTGATACTTTATGCCTCGTACTTGAAGTATTTTTTGGAACTTTGCACAGCTCTGATTCTCGACCCTTTATTTTGATATATGGAATGTTACTGGTAGAATGAAAAAAATTATTCAATGAGTTTTGCTTCCTCATAAAGAAAGCTTAGTTTTTTTTCTTGTCCTGTATGATCTTTTTTCCAGCCCGATAAAAAAATAATCTGCAACATTTCCTAAGTATTCTGATATTTTCTGCTACACGGCCTCTATTTTATAGCCTGCAGAAACAAAATGTTTTAGGTAATCGGAGCGACACAAAACTCTAATAACTTACTAGTTCCCTGAGTTCTGTTGACCAAGGTCTTGCCAACTTGGCGGGTGGCGAACATGCACGGCGCCTTGACATCGTACCAGTCCTTGCGGGTGAAAGGGTCGACACTGAAAAAGAGTAAAAGAAATTTAGAATTCCATCCGAAGCTGATAATACCAGCCTCAACTCTCTAAGCAAGCGTACGTTTTCAATAGAGCTGAGCAAGTACATTCTCACGGACAAAGCGTGTTTCACATTTATTTGCGGCCTACTCGAACCGTTTCGGTTAAACGGTTCGAGTATGCCGCGAATAAATGTGATTGTCGTGTTTGCGGCTTTGGATAAATTGAGTTTTACGTCGGTTATTGGTTAGGCATTGCCCGGACGCAGCAATTCGAACGGTCAGACATTCCCTTCGATTTTCGGCCGATCTAAATATGAGGTGGAACGTCGAATGAAACGACGAACGGTCAGCTTTCACCTCTAGGAGATAGGGATTCGTGTGAAAATTTTTCTCAAAAATCTAGCGCCGACAATCACGCAGAGCGACGGCATGTCTGGCTGTCGCGAGATAGAGCGAGTGGCGGAGAGTCCGGGGAATCCGTCTCAATCACAAACATCACAAAACTTTTGAAAACAAATTAATATTCTCCGATCTCGCTGTTAATCTCGTAAACTCGCGGACGTAGTATTAATCACTTACATCTTCTTCTTGACTCCCTTTTTGCCTCCTTTCGAGAGCCCCTTATTTTTCCCCACCGCCATGATTAAAGTATACAAACGGAAAGAGGTCCGCTCGCTCGTGAACGGAAGTGAACGACTCTCCGCTCGAGCCGAACCACTCGCGGCGATGTTCGCTGCGCGCGCCGATTGGCTCTCGCGCCTCCCCACGAACTATCGAACGTGTCGACTTCCGGTCTCTCTCTCTCGCATCATTCCGGCTGTAACTTCAGTTCGCTCGCGAATTATCCGCACTGTATATAACCGTGCAATAAGAAATATATTATTGTCATCTGTACGCTAATGTTCGTGCACGAGAGACCGCTTTATCGCGGCTAGACAGAAACCGAGAATTAACGACAAACCGCTATACGAAGTGACATGAAAGTTTTTACATCCTAAAATCCGGATGAAATATCGTTGGCCTACTCGGTGACCCCCTCCCCGCTGCCCCTCCGATAACCATGAATCTGCAGACACTTTTTCAAGACTTTAACCCCAGGTATTTTTTTTTTAATTTGTTAAATCATCGCAACTCCGTTTAAATTTACTTTATTCTCGATCCGTCGTCCGCTGTTGAAAAAATTTATTCAGCTTTACGACGGATCGAGGTTTTGCTTTGTACTTTGAGAAACCCCGTGCGAAAATCTCCGTATTTTTGTATATAAGACACTGTCATTCTTCCGTGGATGTAAAACTAAGGCGACGTCCACGTAGATTTTTTTTTATTATTTTTTTAATGCCTATGTTATTTATTCAATTTTCAGCAAGTTTCTTCTCCACACTTGTCTGATGATATTCACTGCCCTATTTGCGCTCCGATGCGACGGCTACATAGAATGGAGCTACTGGACAATTTTCAGTCCCATATGGTTCTGGAAGGGCATGGTGATCCTGGGCGCGACGGTGGGAAGCTACGTGTGGATGAGACACCCTCATGCGCGACTCGAAGGCGACGCTTACGTTCACTACAAAGCCATGCTCATAACTCTCGCCTTGCATCTCATTCTGCTGATGTTCGAACTACTGGTCTGTGACCAATTGGAGTCAAACAGACACTTGTGGATATTGGTTTTTATACCGCTGATATTTATCTCGATAATGTCTATAGCGGTGAGTTATATTTTCTTTTTCTCATGAACAATTTTTACTTGTCATTTCTATTATGCATTTATTTATTTATTTTTATATTTACTTATTTATTTATTTATTTATTATTTAAAGGCAAAGCGAAAAACTATAAATATAAGATGAGTGCTTAATTGTAGGCTGCAATTTTCTCATTTCAGAAGCAAGAGCGATCCAATTTTTTTTTTTTTAATCAAACCTTCTAACATAAATATTTGTTGCAGGTTTGCATCTGGGCTGTTAAACACGACCGTTCATTTGAGCTCGAGCTATTCTGCGCCGTCAACGTCCTGCAATTCATCTTTCTGGCTCTCAAATTAGATAAATTTATAAGTTGGAGCTGGGAGGTGGTATTCGTGCCTCTGTGGGCCCTGCTGTGTTTGTCCCTCGTCGCTGTACTGTACGCGATCGTCTTCGCGGCCGTTTTACTGAGAGCTCCTCAGGTCAACGCCAGAGTCAGAAGAACTTCTCTGAACTCGGCTCTCGCGTACACCTTTCTGGTTGTACCAATTTTAGTCTTTCAGGTCAGTTACCCTATAGTTTTATTCCACAACGTAAAGGCGGGCAGGCAATCGCATGGGATTTTTATACAGAATTTTATTATTTTTACCGAAAAAAAAAAATTAAACATTTTTTGCCTGGAACTGTTGAGCTTCCCTTCAACTAAAGCTGAGCAATATTTAAAATACATGATATATTTTAGGTATGTCAAGTGCTCCATAAACACTTTGGTATTTCAAGAACTTTTTGGGACAATTAAGTATAAAATGCAAAATATTTTTACACCCTGCTCCACATTTGAATTCGGTGCCGAAATACTTGGTAGATGTTAACTGAAAGGAATACAAATTGTATGTAAAATTTTTGAAAAATTTAATGGCAAAATGCCAAATTACAGATGAGAAAGAAGTATCAAATTCTGATGTACAATCCCGAATAATCACAAATTTTTATACGAAGTTGAAAATACAAAGACAAATACAAATACATTAGAAACAGATAAAAAAAAAAGAAATTTCAAAAAGTCAAATGTGAAGTAAATTTAAAATTTGTGGTGAAAATAACGACTTATGTCGATTGCGAAAAAAATTTACTGCCAAGTATGAAAAAAAATGTCAAAAGAGAAATTTTATTAGAAAAAACGAAATTGAAATTTCTTCGATTTATACAACGCATTTTACGAAGTACTCAGAGGAAGTACTTATCAATGTATTTAAAATACAAAAAGTATTTTGTATTTCAATTATTTGTAGTGTTTTAGTATTTTGCCCATCTCCGCCTCCAACTGACAACCCGAATCTATCAATACTTCATTGAATCAATTTTTTTCTATTCAGGTATTACTAGCAAACAAATTGGATGAGGACATATCGCTCAATTACACGACGATCGCAGCGCCGTTGCTCCTGTCGCACTTGACGTTGATATTCATGTCCTTCGGTGCCAAAGGTGGAAATCGATGTGAGTTGCCTAACGAAAATGTCTACGAACGAGATCGCAGTGACGGAATGATTGAGTTAACCCGAAGCTACGTGTTGTTATTTCAGGGTGGTTCGGGATTCGAAAAGACTTCTGTCACTTTCTCCTCGGCCTGTGTCCTCTTCTTCAAGAATACGGCAATATTTCGTACCAGCCTAGAGGCGAGCAGGATCAACCGCCTACCGAGCCAATGGTCTCGGACAAGAGCGAGAAACGCATAAAGAAAATTGACCTATCGAAACCCGTGGTGCCTATCGTGTCTATAGACATGCCCGATTGATACTCACGGCTCTCAGATACTTATTGAGAATCGGATCGGTTTTTCCGCGCATAATAATGCTCACCATGTTTGTCCGCGACGTTGGGCTAACGAGTTCGAGCGACGATATTCTCGCGTACCGGTGGCACACAATTGTACGAGTTTTTGCATCTCGCGGAGTAAATCTCGATAGGCAAATAACGCATGGTCTAACGAACAGAGGAGCTATCCGGATTGGAAATATCTCGGGGTATCGAAGCGTCCGAGGATTTGTACATATAATCGATCCAGGAAGGGAGCGTTAGGGAGAATGAACGTAGAAGTAATTATCGTTGTTACTCGGCATTAAGTAGATATTCGTTCATAGTCTACCGATATCACCCGTCCATTTAGTTTCATACACGAGCCCGACATTTCTAAAGAAAAAAAAATCGTTTGTCCTCCCCGATTAGCGGCTAAACGAAAGTCTCAATGAAAAAACTTGATAAAAAAAATCAATGAAGTTTATGTTAGTGAGTAATAATGCATCGTTCTTCGAGCTGTGCTGAACGTGATTAGCGATCGACGTGGATCGATAGACCAAGCTGGTGCTAAAAAGAAAATGTTGCTTTCAATTATTCGAAAACTGAACTGATTCGATCGATGGTTCAATGAGGTTTGATATAATCTTCGTTGATAGTATAGTGACAGTATTAACCACTTTTGCGGGAAGAAAAATTTCATCCATGTGACCGTGTTGACGGATTTGTGTAATCGCGAAAGATTGTTTAATGTCCCGTGAATTGTGGACAAAGTTGACGTTTCACTTGTTTAATTCGTAGATTGCGCGGATTGAAGCGACGGGGGTTAAATTGTAATTAATCTGTTGACTGTTCGAAAGGTGAACAATTTCGTCGATGCGTTGAATCGTTTTTGTTTCCACGAAAAAATTAAGAGAGGAAGTAAAAGAAACCCGACTTTCGATAATTCTTACGGACAATCATCGAACGCGTTGACGCGGCAATGCTGTCCGATTTGTTACCTGATTTATAATTGTTCATGCGGATATGCATTATTTAAAAAAAAAACATTGTTCGGGCGACGATCTCGGGGTAAACCGGCCTCACAATAATATGACATTTACCAGCTAGGAAACAAGACTGAGCCCCTGGCGTCTGTAGAGAAACTATAGTGATAGATGAAAGTGTAAAGAGGAGCGTTAAAAATGCTCGAGACGAAACTCTGAAATATGAAATCGAGTTATTGAAGTGAGAGTGCGGTTTTTAATGTTTGCTAAAAAAGAAATAAAAAAAAAGAAAAAGTTGAGAATAAAATTATCGAAAGGCCAATCACTGACGTTATATGAAAATTTAGTGATAATGTATTATTGTACGATAAACGCCATTAATACATCAGTGTGTACATACATGTATATTATGTATATATATATATATACTATACACAAAAACGATTATACATTATACATATCTACCAAGTACGATGGTTGAACGACAATTAACGATATTATTCTATTTTATAAGTATTACCTCTTAACGACAAAGGAAAAAAAACAAACAAGTAACATTATCGTCTAATAAAATTTATATTTTTTGGTACGAGCGATCATTTTTGCCAGCCGAATGTTCGGAATTTAGAGATTTCTTATTCTTATATTTTTATTTATTTTATTTTTACTTTCGTACAATCTTATACAAATCCGCTCGTCTTCCACGATGTTTTCTTGTTCGTACGTCGTCGATTGCGGCTGCGATGTATGGCGACAATACGAAATGCGAGGGTGATGTCAACAGTACGAAATTCACAAGATCTAATAAAAGTGTTTTGGGGCTTACAAAGAATCTTATGCCACGGTTAATACCACGGTGGAAATTACTCCGGAATCCAGGTACGGCCGAGCATTTGAGATACTTTCTTGGCGACCTCGATAAGTAACACTGAGTTTCGAAACATCGATTGGCGAAATTTTCCGGACGCAGAATACCCGCCGCCGTTCGCGGTATTTCGAGACAAATTCGATGAAGTCCAATCATCTGCAATAAAATATAGTTCATTAACGCCGGAGTAATATTACATTACAATGAAAAAATAAAGTAAAAAAGAAGTTTGCGAGTCCTTGTGATAATCTGTATCCAATTTTTTATTGCGTAGAGAAGAACGTACGCAGAAAAATCATCCCCTTAAGAATGTGCAATGAAACACTATAAAGTATTACACTATTATTGTGATATTGGAAATAAGAAGGAAGCGATCATGCATCAGTCTTGCCTTGATTTAATTTAACAAAAAAAAAAAAAAATCGGTCACCAGTCTTTGCTATAGTTCTATCGCGTCGCTAAGAATTAATAGAACGTGCACGTGTTTGCCGTTCACGCGGAGCCACTACTTATCACTCCGGTCCGTAGGTGCAACGTTGGCACACGTTACCAAGTCTGTAGTGAAGCTATGATTATCGCGCGCGACCTTTCGGGAAATGTTCTATTTCACCGCGAACAAGTAATTTTATTCATTATATATTCGTGGATAGAAGTTGTAAAAGAAATACAAAGACATTTTATCGAGCCCGAAAAAATTGACTGTACGTATAAAGAGAGCAAATTACTATTATGAACATCAACGTTTTGAAGCTTACGCTATATTCCGTGTTCGTATACCCGTCACTGTTTTTCATTTAATATATCGATCATTCTTAGTTTACAAATTTATTTATGAACGGGATAAATGTAGATATTTATAGTTAGAAATTATTACTTACGCTGGACAGTTCCGATGCTTAGCGCGGGCGCTCTTTTCTCGGCATCACCACATTACTCCTTACTGAGAGTTGGGCATTATTTTAAATACATGATATATTTTAGGTTTCTTAAATGCTCAAATACTTTTCTGGTATTACAAGTACTTTTTGGGCCAAGTAAGTATAAAATACAAAATATTTTCACATACACGTCCACATTTGAATCCGGAGCCAAAATACTTGGAAGATGTTAACAGAAAGGAATAAAAATGTTAATTTTTTTTTTTATTTCATTGCAAAATGCCAAATTACATATGTAAAAAAAAGTATCAAAGTCTGATGTATAATCTGAATAATGATGAATTTTCATGCGAAATTGAAAATACAAAGTTAAGTACAAATACATTAGATACAGAATAAAAAAAAAGAAAATTCCAGATGCGGAACGCTAAATGTCAAATGTGACGTAAATTTCAAATTTCAAATGTTAAAAAAATGTTAAATTTGTAATACAAACAACATATTGAATGGCAAATATGAAAACTCAGAAGTAAAACAAAAAAAAAGTTTCGACTGAAAATGACAAATATCGATTGTGAATCAAAAATTTACTGTCAAGTATTTTTAAAAATGTCAAAAATGAAATTCAATTAGTAAAAATGAAATTTCTTCAACTTTTACAACGCATTTTGGGAAGTCCTCAAACGAAGTACTTATCAATGTATTTTAAGTACAAAAAGTATTTTGTAATTAAAATACATATAGTATTTTGTGCTTTCAATATTTTTTAGTATTTTGCCCAACTCTGACTGATAGTAGCGAGATCCTTCGGTATTTGATATCTCGGGCCGGTATCGCTTACCGACTGGAGTATGCGTCAATCATATCGTGCGTTTGTGTAGAGTTTCGAACTTCACCGAACGCATTCTCGCCGAGCGACGGGCTTTGCATTTATCTCTTCGACTACCTCGGGGATTTTCTCGCCGCTCGGACCGAAGTCTAGTCCATTTAATCTCACGAAAAACAACCTTTGACCGACCGAAAACAAAGTAACCATGTATGTATTTACATATGGGACATTCCACATCAAGTCGAACGACCCAAAGCCCTGACTCTTTTAGATTAAACTGAAAGTTCGCGATGTTGTAGTATTATATAGTGTGAGTACTTGGATTTTCGTTAGACTTTTATCAGCTCTCGTTTTCAAATTGGCAGATAGGCTTGTTAATATAATAAATCATTATATCTCTGAATCTTTTGGTTGTACAAAAAACGTCGTCTATAAGAAAGACGCTGTTTTTGATTAACTATGTTCAACATTTTTTTTCAAAATATTCAAAACACGAGTCTTAAAAAAAAATCGAATTTCAAAAATGTTCAACATGTAGGACTCTGTGTATTTTGCTTAACATTTTACAGAATGTTTTTTTAGTACTGTGAAACATGTATACATTTTAAAATGGGTTGGGATTGCGTTCAATTTCCGCTGGCGTCTAACAATTTTCTTACAGGATTTATATATGTATATATATGTCGTATTAAAGAATGGTTAGACGCCTGCGGAAATTCGGATATTCGACCGTTCGACGTGACGTGGAATACCCCATATGTTGTTCGTCGTGGAGACCTCGTAAAAAATGCAGGTAGATATCCCATTAAAGTAGTATTTTTTTGTATTTAAATATATCACGAATATAAACTATGTATATCTACAATTTACATAAAAATATCCGCGAGGATCTATGTACAAATAATTGTATGGCATGCACGTATACGTTTTTGTCATAAAAAAAATCATACGGTCATGTATTTTGACTGTACGAGATGAGAAACGCAATCGTCGATCGGGCCGTTGATGCTTCGCTCGGCTTGCTTGCGATCGCGGGCTTGGGAAAACAGCGAATGGATTCGTTAATTGTACCGATACGTGCTTTCTAAGGCACCTTTATGAAACACCGCTACTAGGAAGAAAATATATAGATATATGTAGGTGAATTTGTTTCTGCAGCAAAAAAAAGAAAATACTTCGAGAAACCCTATTCGCGAAAAAAACGAAAACAACCAAGACGTCTCTTGAGACGCCGGCTGTTCGGTACGCAATATTGTCATCGGCGGATAAATGCCGACGGAGCGTAAGTATTGCATAACGAACCGATACAAATACGGCTTCGTCGCGAATATAAATCTGACCCCTTGTCCACAACAAATGCCTCTTTTTGGATAATACAATCTATGTACAATAGTCGATATGGTAAAATATGCACAATATCCCATGATATTGTTCTATCAACAACAATAACAAAAAATTGTTCTACTCGAATTTTTGCGCTACAACCGCAGAGTTACTTTACGACGATTAAAACTCGTTCGCCCGTAAAAGCTTCACGATTCGTTGTGGCTTCGATAAAGAAAAATGCCTTCGTCTCGTGATAAAATTATAATAATAAAAAAATGATTTAAAAAAATTCGTGTAAAAGTCGCCCGTTCACGTAATATAACTACTTACGACTATAAAACATTAGTACATTCACGTAAATGTAGAATCAGCTTTAGAAAGAAAAAAAAATGTCGATGCGGTCGTTTAAAACTGCTGTGCCACCTTTTCGCGTTGCTACTCGCACGTTCACTTAGAAAATAATATTTTTGGCCCATTATAAAATATTGCTATTCGTCACACCGTGCGTCAACAACGCGCGGTTTGTCTATTCCCTCGAGCAAACGACTTTCCCTGTTACTTTTTGCATAAAAAAAAATCGTGAAGGATCAGTCGATTCGCGTGTCTTCGAGATTATTCAATTAAAAAAATGATAATCCGCGTCATGAATTACTCCATCTCGTAATAACGTTTACGCTCGCACTCGCGGATAGTCTCGCGCGGTCCCCGTCACACTCGTGTAGAAAAGAAAAAATACTGCAGTACCGAACGACAGAATGTAAACCGAGAATGAATTCACGACAATTCGTCGGTCGACTGTTTGCGCTCTTCCTCGACCCGCTGCCTCGTGCGATTGAAAGCCTCGGTCTTGAGGAAATCCACCGTCTTGTAGACAGTAGTGTTGGGCGGTGATTGAGCCGGAGGTAAAGCTGACGAGGCGAAATTCTCCGTCGCCTCCAAATCGAGATCCAAATACTGGAGCACCACCAGACGTCGATTTGACGCAGGAATGAATGTACTGTGGTCCTGATAGTAGTATATCTAAAGCATGAAAAAAACAGCTCTCAATCGGTATCTTAAAGAATCGTGAAAGCGAAGATAAGAGAAATAAACAAAAATGTATTGTTACATCTTCTTTGTCATCGAGTGCGTTGTTATCTTCGTCCGAGGTCGAATGATGTCTGGTCGAGTGACCGTGCGACGGTGGGGTGGGACTCGGTGCGGCGCGAATTCTGCCTCTTCCAGGAGGCGAGGCGAGCTGCAGCGGTCCGTCGATCGGTGGCTTGCTGATCGTCGGCTTGAGCTTTCGATTAATACTAGGAGGTTCGGCTGGCGAGTGCTCCGCGGAGCTTATCTCCGGAAGGGACAGAACAGGACCCGGTGAATGTTCATTACTGATTATCGATGTCGAGTCGCTCGTCTTTCTCCCGGGTTTCAATTCTCTGTACACGACCGGCGGCGGCGGTGCGACGGTGGTCGGAACGCTGCTGGAGGCGTCCCTTATCAGCGGACTCGGGAGATTCGAGTACGTCGCGGTTGTCGAGCTCTCGGAGCGCGGACTCGAAGGCTCATCGTCGTGGAAGTCGTAACGAAAGACCCGATCGTCGACGGTCGACGGTGCCGCATTGCTGTAACAGTGTCTCGCGGATGGTCCGCTGATTCCTGTCTCCGGGCCACTCGAGCCTGGCTGATGAGAACGTGGAAAGTCGTAAGTCTCATCGGTTATTATCGCAGTGGCGGGAGTCGAGGGCGCGGGCGTCGCCGGAGTGGTTGGCTTCGAGCCGTCGGCCGCACCGTCCAAATTCAAGTAATTGTGGCCCGGATTCTCGGGCAGCATGTGGGGAGGCTTCGGAGGCCTCGGAGGCGCTGGCAGCGTCTCGACGGCTGGCGGAGTAGACGAATCGACGATCGTCAATTTACCGAAGCGCTTCTGAACGCTCCACGAACCGATCTCGGGGTCTCCTGAACTGTGAGTCGGTCGTGGCTCGCCTGGAAAATTAACGAGAGATCGGTTGAGCCGCTTTGTCCATTTAATTCGACATTATTTAATCGAGAAAACATAATATATATATTAAAATTGTCCTGCCGACGATTCGAGTGAGTCTCGTCGCTCACCGGAAGGAAAAGTCTCCCAGTTGACACTGGGCACGGGAGCGGCCCACTCGTCGTCCGTGAAAACGCTATCGACGTCCGTTGTCGTCGGCGATCGCGGAGGGGAAGGAGCGAGCTTTCTCGGAGCGTCGTAATGCTCCGGACCTTGACCCATTCCCGAGCTCAGTGAACTCGTGTCGTTCAAACGACGACCGGAAATGCATTCGCTGATGGGAATATACGGACCCGAGATCGTGCTCGTCGGTGATATCGGCGGCGATTCTTGCGACTCGAACTGAAACACTGTTCGCAATACATGGAGCAAATTAATTTTTTATCAGTCACCATTTTTCAATTGACGATTGCACGAATCTCTGCGATCGTGTTAATACTTTTTGTTTCTTCCTCTCCCACTTACTCTGACACTGCTGCTCCTCATCCTGCGTATACGCCTTGAGCTCGCAGACCTGACAAACCGCGTTAACCCACTTGTTCATATCGGCTTCGCTCTCCGCTACGAGATAGTACACTCTCTTGGGAGTCTTCACGTTGAACATGAACTGATACTTCTGCTTACGATTCTCGAATCTCAGGCCGGCATCCACCTGTAAATTATTTATTTATTTATTTAACGGGAACCAGTCCTTTGGTACATGTTTAATACTGGTATAGTATAGTACACGTTCAATACTAGTATAAGTATAATGGAAAATATATTAAACAAATAACAGATCCTGATTTATTCCTCTAATAATTCCATCCAATAAATCGCTCATAGCTAAGGATAGATTCGCCCACAGCCGCTTTGAAATACCCAATCGAGCTGCAGGATAGGGATCGAAATTTTGAATGGTCGAAACGTAGAACAGCCGATATATCGAAATAGAAAAACAACGAACGTTCAAAAGTACAACGGCCAGTCTTCTCAGAGGTATGGTGGATATTAAAAGTATTTACTTGTCTTGACTCGTTTTGACTCGTGGCCGTAATAGACATTTTTTTTGCGACATAGTCAATGGCTACAGGGAAATGCGTTCAACAAACCAGTCTAAGAGTTATACCTGCTGGCACTGATCCAAATCTATGCGCCCCTTGAGCTTCCGGCATCTCCTGTCGGTATAGTACTCCAAAAAATACTGTCCAGGCAGTTCGCCGCTGTCTCGAAGCGCGAACCAGCGTTTTCTCCATCGCTGAAAAAAAAAAACACAAAATCCAATCAACACAACGAGCGACCGATACACTTTGAAGTTTTCGCCTCTAGTCAAGAAATCTCGAAACTTTTGCACAAAGCTATCGCAAAACCTACTCAGATAAAAAAATGATAGAACGGCGATGGAACGGTGCCAGTACCAATGGTACGATAGCCTCGTTCAACGACACGTTTTTCTATCTGAGTATATGCAGATCTTTATAACTTCTGGACTCACTTTCTTTAAATTGAGATAACAGTAACAACAAGACAGATAGAATTTCGAGATTCGAAACAAATCTCGAAGTCTCGCTGTCACCCGAAGAGTCGCGAATTCCAGACCTTGGACGGAAAGTCGCGAGAATGACAAAACGTAACCGCAGAAAGTAAACAACCGATAAAAAAAAAAAGCTTCGACCCTCGACGAGAAAAATTGTAAGAACGTCAGGCGTCGCGTTACGTACCGCTCGCCAGAGTTTCGTCGGGGGTGACTTAATTAGCCACCCCTCGTGAACGATCTCCTGAGAAGTCTTGAGCTCCTCCATGCCCGTCCTCGGCTCTCACGTACACCCGTCCGTTGCGTCAAGCTTCAATCTCGCATTGTCCCGTGGCTGGGTTCGCTGCTGCCGCTGCCGCTGCCGCTGCTCAACTCGAGAATCCGATCGTCGCCGAGGAGCACACGCACGTCGACCAACACAGCGTCATTTCGTTTATCTATTTTTGTCCTCCGACACAACGATGAAAATTACAAAGTTCCTCCGCGAACACACGCGCGCACATTACATGCGAATAAAAACGCACGGCGAGATCCTCTCAAAACATCGAACGACCCGAAACGCCGTTGCGAGACTGCGTTTCTTATAAGTATGTGTGTGTGTGTGTGTGTGTTTTTTTTTACACATTCACGCACACCCACCTATGACTTTTGTTTCATCGTGTAGTATATTTCCCGCATAAAGGATATACGCACTCGCTCTCGTACCGTGCACCACCGATACAGGCGCATGAAAGGAACATGTACAGGCCGCAGTCGTGAAGACACGAAACTAGGACGCCATCTTGAAAAATCGCAAGAGGGCTAATGTTTTTCATTGCACTTGACGATTTCAATCGTCGAATGCTATTTATTGGAGCGATCAAACGAGAATTCGTTGACGAACGGGAGATCGTGAGAAGTGATCGATCTTATCGATGATGCTTGCGAGCGGGATTTTTTTTTATAAGACGCGAATCTTTGAGATATTTTTGTTGCGGCCAATGGCCCTGTATGACTCTGGATAATTGTCGAGAGAAGTGGGTGCGGTCCACTATTGGTACAAACGAGTTCACCTGAACTATCGCAAGTGCAATAATATTTCGCTATTAGGATTGCTATTGTTTTCTCGTCTGATTTTCATCGATCAGCGTGTATAATGCCAATTGCTCGCAGTGTTTATCTCGCAATGTTGTGAACGCCGAGCAGCCATTAACTCACGGTCCAATGACTCTGCCATCGGCGACGTGTCATCGAGTCACACGCGGATACGTCGCGATGCTGATGTTTTTTATTCTCTCGGCGATTTAGTCGAGCAGACACAGCAGAGCGGAGAGACGCGCAAGAGGGAGAAAGAACGGGAGAGAGGGAGAGACACGGAGAACGGAGAGCAAGGCCACAAGCTGACGGACCGCTGGACGGTACGAGTTTGTGCTTCTCGCGACTCCAGTCATCTCTCTGTGGAAATACGATCATTCATGAATAGTCGGTGGCTTCGGGTGCGAGCGCGGCTCGCTGGGCGTGGAGGAATTTCCGACACCTGCGAGAGTCGCGCGAACGCATCGGATGTACCAGTTATTGAGCGCATACACTTTTCTCGTTTCACATCGAACTCGTACATTTTCTTTTCTTTCGAATTGTATTGCGCGATGAGACGTTGTCTCAGGGAAGTCGCAGAATTTTTTTTAATAAACGATAAAGTTTTTTTTGCCGTTTGATAATCGATTATATTATACATATTATATATATTATATATCATATATATTATATATAATATTGTTATTATATAGCCTCCTATTATTTCTAAATTCCTAAACTGCATTATTTTTTATATGTAAAAGCGTTAATTTTAACGTTAAGATTCATCTCTAAAAGTGAATCTCCACATCGGCTAAAGGTTATTTAACCGTCGGGTATCGCCGATCGGTCTGTAAATGGGCATTGCCCGGCTATATATCAAATAAATAAATAACTAATTGTTCGATCGTTCTCGAGGGCACTTTGATATTTTTAAGGACAAAAGACCCTCAAAATTTATATCCCAACAGCTTATACGTGTCAATGACTGTGGCTCGTCGGGTTGGTTACAAAGGAATCGCGTCGAAGGCGCTTGCCGAACGCAACGAACTCGAGCCAATAAATACAAGTCCGGACACGAGTGAGAGAGGGAGACAGGTCGAGAGAGTTCTCTCGAGAGCTGAAAAGAAACAGTACATATTTTAGCTCGCAACCGAACTCGCTCAGCAGGTTTCCGTAGCATGTGGCTTCTTGTGTTGCGTTCGGCGAGAGGTCCTGCTTGCGTCTCCTCTCTCGGTCACGAGAAAGACATGTGTCTCTCGTGGAGATCGAGTGTCGCACGTGTTCGCAGTTTGTCCGCTCTTGCGAGCCACCGGAGAGTCTCGCATTCAATACTGTCCACTGGCACGCTGTACATTCTCGGGAAACTTTTTTCTTTTCGCTCATGATTCGCTACTCCCTTTTTGCACGACACCCGCTGTCATCGCGCTATTAATAGCCGGCAATTTGAGGTTACGACGGGCCGACGTTGAAAGCCGATTGAAAGCTCTTTCGGCATCGTCGAAATCGCATAACTATTGCGGAAATCAACGGGAAACGTTCCCAGCTGGAATTCGGCCTTGCTTTACATCGTGTCGTTGATAATTTATGTTAATCGTCTCGTTCGTCACAGCGGCCATGATTTCCTTTCATTCAATCGTGCGCGACAACCGGCAGACGAGAGAGCTCGTTGGAGTTACACATGTAGCAATTACATTCGTGAATCACGACCAGTCTGATTCATTAAGTTGGAGCATGAATGATCGAGACGGTGGTCTGCTCGTAAGCGACGGAACACTTTTGTATGCTATGACCTAACGAAGGCGCTTTGCGACTTCGCGTTTGATTCCATCCAGATATTCGAACTGGAGTGTTGTTATATCGGACGATATCGCACCGACGCATAAGAAGACTTTCTTAAACCCAAATTCAGTGAGAATTTGAGTCGGGAGGAAAACATCATCAATATACTTGAATCAAACGGCGTTGAAGGGTTCTCTTCTATTTTTTAGCAAACTTCCTGAAACTCCCCATATATAGTACGAAATATTTTGAAATAACTTTAGCAATATTTTCAATCTTTCAAGCCTTTAAAACCTTTAAAACCGTTAAACCTTTAAACCTTTAAACCTTTAAAAAATAATTTGTATAAACCTGTAAACTATGTAACAAAAAGGACCTCTGAATTTTGAGTTTTAGTACTCGTATATATGCATAATAAAACTATTATTATTATATCGAACGGACGCTTAACAACATCAATTAAATTAACGTCGAAGAGACCATAAAACGGCATTAAAGTTTGCATAGTTTTATTGTATAAAATCAATAAATGCCTTGGCAATAATACTACGAGGAGACAGCTATAATTATTATTTTTGTTTTTTTTTCGATAATTAATTCTTGTAAATTGTACAGTAATAATCGTTATTAATAATAATTACGTCTATCGTTACAATTATTAAATGGTTGATCTCGTTTAATATTACACATTACCATTGTCATCTTCATAGTCGGCAATTTTTTGTTCTTTTTTCTTTCTCCTTTTTTGTTCTTTTTTTTTTTACTTTTTTCCTTCCAGTTCACCGAAACAGCACTTACTTATACACAATTATAACGTTCATCTTATATATTTGCTTTTTTTTGTTTTGTTAATTTTATAGACTAGCAATATAGAATTACAATTGTAACGTAATATATTTATATATCTGTATCCTCTTTCTTTCTTTCTTTCTCTCGCTCTCCCGCTCTCTCGCTCTCTCTATTCTTCTCCCGAGTTCGTACGAAGTTAAACAAACGCGAGAATATATTTCGCTGCTTTCTTCATTTTTTAAATTTAAACACTTTTTTATATTTTTTTTATGACTCAACGAGTGGCTTCCGAAGAGCAGTGGAAGAAGCGGAGTCTGTTCGGGCGATCGAAGAACGTTTCATGTCTGCCCTTTTTTTCGCGCAAGATCCTCCACGCTTCTAATTAATCGTTTATCGAATTATTTATCTATTTTACAATCTTAGTTCGAGGTAATATTCGGCAACGTACTTGAAGCAGTACAAAACGAATCGTCGGCTAACAAAGTTTCGAAAAATCACTTGTAAACGATGGATTAATAAATTACACATATAATTTCATCATCATACAACTATAGCTTAGAAACGAGGGCCTATTACGAACGATGACTTAATCCGAAATGCGGCGAACTTTACAATGTACAGCTATGGAATATGTATCTCAATCTTTCGGGTGTATGCGTCCGTGTGTGTATGTGTGTGTGTGTGATAAGCCTGCTACTATAAGCGCCTAATTCGTAATTAAACTAAACAAACAAAAATCTCGATGTCCGCTCTTAGGAAGCCACCGCGTATTTGTTTTTTCCTCGCTCGATTCGCTTTTTTCTTCTCTTCTTTTTAAGTATGTATTATTTAACTGCTAAAAAGAAGAAAAAAAATGATTTCCAAGATCAAAGATCTCCCTCTCTCTCCGTTTGGATCTCCATTTTCACTTTCACTTATCCATTGTTTTTTTTGTTTTGTTATTTTTTTTACATTTAAAAAATCCCTTAAACACGTAAACGACTTTGATTTCTTCATTTAAAATATAATCACCCGGATATGATTATCACTTTGTGAGTTACGGCGTGACGGTTGTGTATAATAATATACTATATATATTTATATTTCTCGCGCTTTACACAATGCCATTTGTCGGCAATGTTCCTCGCAACGTTCATCAATCGTCGTCGTCATTATCATTATTTTCTTCATTTATCTTCATAGCTACCTGACTACGCACACCCATCCACGATAAGTATTTTATGAGGCGCGCAAGGTTGACTCTTCTTCTCGACTTTGGAACTTTCGTTGTAGTCGTTATTATCGGGAATATTACATGAGAACCAATCGAGTAACAAGGATTTACAATTATTTAAGGAAATGCAAGGTTTCATCGAATTACTCGGAGGCGACAATTAAATCGTGGAAACATAACGAAAAGCGCGCTTATATCGCAACTGCCGACGAATTTTCGTAATTGACTATCGAACCATTTTTTTTTCACTCTTCGAGCCTAAATCGAATTCTCCTCGTAGAAGGAAGAAATCGAAAGTGTCTCGAACATAGCATCACATTTTATCATTTTTTTTTTATTTTTGTCACTATAATCGGCAGATGCAAAAAGTCTCGACGCGCTTTCATAAAGATTCATATATATTTTTTCTTTTAATGTAGGTCTTACGTATGGTTTTTGTGTTTATATCGTTATCGTTAACTATGTAATTTATTAATTTATTACACTAACGCCGACCGCCTTAAAAATTAACGATTAATACACACGTCTGTACATTGAGCGGTTCTCGTCAGAGTCCCAAACGAGCGGTGAGAGAGGGCGGAGGAAGGGGCTATCGGCATCTATTCTGCTTTTTCATAAACGCACATACACACATACGAACCCACTTTCAAACTTATTTACAGACCCTGACCCTATGGACTCCGAACTTCCACCATTCGTTATCCGACACGCGGTATCGTCCAACAAGGACTCGCCCCGACTCTCCTGATACGTAAAAGAATTGAAGATTAAAAGCAGCGTCGTCGAAAAAGTATAGTATTTCCTACTATAACGAATAGTCCATAGGAAGAACGCCTATATAGATGGTTTTGGATAGTATAAATTCAATTGGTTAAACTATAATTATGGTTGCGACCATAATTTTTTTTTGTCATCGTCGTAACTATGATATGTAGACGTTCGCCTTGGAAAATATTTTTTTTAATGGTAAAAAGTCAGTATCGTTGCTTTTGCTATGTAAGTTTTTCTCAGTGTACGACCAAATGGATTTTAATTGAACAAATGATATGGGAAACAACTTTTATTTCCTTCTATGTATTTATTGTTTATTTCTATATCTTCAATTGGTTAAACTGCAATTATGGTTGCAACCATGACTTTTTGTCATCGTCGCGACTATGAAATGTAGACGTTCCCCTTGGAAACTATTTTTGTTAATGGTAAAAAGTCAGCATTGTTGCTTATAACTCTGCTTATAACTTATATAGTAAACTATATAAGTTTTCCTCAGTGACGACCAAATAGATTTTTATTGAACTGATGATGGGAAACAAATTTTATTTAACTCTTACATGCATTTTTTTTCTTTTATTGCGTAGAATCTTTTGTTAAAGTATTATGTGGGAGAAAAAAGAACAGAGCGAGCCCAACACCGCAGCGCAGAGATTGAGTATTATCACTTGTTCCGGCCGTAGTATGTGCCGTGGAGAACGTAACCCGAGAGATACACTAAACGCTACGATCGCCGTACGCAGCCGTTACTTTCGTGGCAATTCGCTGGTGTACTACTTATAACTTCTATAGAGTGCGAATGCTCGTAAAATGATCTGTTTCATAAAATATATTCCATCGTAGCACACTTGAGATTGTCGTATGGTTGATGTGTGGTCGTGCGGTTAAGTGTAAAAAAAAAAAAATTGAAGAAAACCGTTCGACGAAGATGCAACGTAGAAGCAACGCAAATCCCAGTTTACCGTTATATTTACACTACGGTATGAACGTTTTGTAAGGCTATCGAAGAAGCCATAAATAAAAAATAAAAATAATAAAAAGCATAACACGAGCTTCTTCCGTTCCGCGACTGTAATGCAATTCTTTAAATTCGATATGCTTACGATGTTGAAAGAATAGACGCATTTTCCGTATATTCCTTGACTCATCCGTTACTTTCGAAATACATAACCAGAAAAAGATAAAAAAAATTCTTCGTACAGTCACTGGCGATTTGAAAAACACATCTTCAAACCGGAAGCGATATCATACGGGAAAAACGTCACTTCCGGCTTGAAAATCTTATTTTTCGACCGTCACTTCCGTTTTGAACATCTCAATTTTCGACCGTCACTTCCGTTTTGAACATCTCAATTTTCAACCGGAAGTGACGTCATGGAGGAATGCGTCACTTTAGGTATTTCATTTTTCAACCAGAAGTGTCGTCGTACCGGCAGCACGTCACTTCCGGTTAAAAACCGATATTTTAAAACCGGAAGTGACGTTACATTGACATTTTTCAAATTTTTCTGCCCGACGTCACTTTCGGGTGCAAAAATGAGATTTTCAAACAGGAAATTATGTTAAAGAGATTTTCTCAAATATTTCCCTGGTCTGTATCTGGAATGCAACCAGTGACAAAAACGTATGCATTAGAGGAACATAGGAAAAGAAACTTTTACGTGGGTAAAAGAACGTGTGTTATAAATCTCAATTGTATTTGTAATTAATCTCTAATGTAGCCAACGACAGAAACAGATAAATTAAGAAACCCACTGTTAATGTTAGCGCCGCCGGATGCGTGACCAAGATATGTGTCCAGGCAGTGATTGTTTAGTCGAAATTAATCAGTAAACGTGTGGTTTGGATGCACCGTAAATGCTGCACCCGTTCGATGGATGATCTACAAGAGAGAATGATTCAAATGAAATTTTAAGCATGCACCTATCGATAAATTGAGTATGTTCGAGTCTGTTAATATTTTTTCGAATATCTATTGCCAATAATACTTTTTTAGGTCAAGGAGCATGTCTAATGGTCCTTGACAACAAATCAACGCCAACCTTAGTCTGTGCACAAAAGTTTTATAAATAAAAAAAAATCATCCGAGCAGAGTGGAATGCTTCAACCGCCTTAAGACCGAACGATTATTTATTAAAGCGATGCCCAGTTGAGACACAATCTTCGGTGCCTGAGCGAAACGTTTTTTTTGTCGTTTCTCTTGTTATTTTTCGTGAGCCTTCTATCGAGGAGGTGTGAAGGAATTTCTGGAGTCCGGGTCGTGGCATTCTTACGTGGAGACTTCAATAATGTAATATTTATATGCAATTGTATTTGAAACGTAAACCATTTAAAAGTTGTTACATATAGCTTCTCGCGGAACAGGAAGGTACACGGAGCGGGAGAGTCGATCGGATGCTCTTCGTCTTCCGTGCGTCGCACTGGCGAAAAAATTCCAAGCGAAAGACAAATAAAAAAAATCAAACAAACTAATAAAAAGAAGAAAATAAATAAAGAAAAAAACACACATATACCCATACATTCGCACACATCTTTTTTCTATAACATTTATTGGCCAACCGATGCAGTAGGGAGGATTGACAAGAGAAATAATGATAGCTTGTAAATAAAGTGAAACATAGAAGATGAGCGAGAAAAATAACGAATAGGGGTGTTCGGGGCTGGTTCTTTAAGAATATCTCGTGGGAATCAATGAGGGTAATTTATCTCTGAACGTTCTTCGACGAACTTGCCTCTCTCTCTCTCGATAGATAATAATTACAATAGTTTTCGTCTCATTTATCTTTAATTAGGTAATTTAAATAACTATTTACGAAAGAGTCATAATAAAAAGTATCTTTACTTCTATATTCGGTATCTCAGTAGTAATGGGAATTAATTAATTATCGTATCTCCATAATTGTCACTGTGTGTGTGTTTTCTTTTTTTCATCGTTAAACTTGTTTCTCTTCGCGCATTCTTCTCTATCGAATAATTAATTCACAATTAATTCGTTCAACTTTTACATCGTGGAAACCCGCTTGGATCTACGGATCGGCGTGTGTGTCTTTCGATATATATATATATATATATATATATATATATATATATATATATATATATATATATATATATATATATATATATATATTGTAAATAAAAAAATCGTAAAAATTCGAGGCGGACAAGATGAAAACAAATCGTATAATATATATATATTTATATAGCGTTGCATCATTCGCCTCTCGTTATACAATAGCAAATTGCCATGAATACTCCGCGTACCAACGTCGATTGAGACAGAGTGAGAAAGAGAAGAGCCGAGTGTTTTTTTTTAATTTTTTTTTCTAAGAGCTTTAAACAGAGATCGATGACGTGACGCAAATTGATGAATGAACAATAATCATTAGCCGAATCAGGCCTCGCGCAAAACCTTCGACGCAAGAGTACCTACCCCGATCGCCGATCGTAATTTACTACGTTAAACTAGGCTCGAATGACGAGACTTTGTAATGAAACTCTCGGTTAATAGCGTGGGATGCTAACGTTAAATAAATTAAATCGAATAGACGATAGTTTTGTTTTAAATACAATTTTGCGAAAGGGCCAAAAAATTCATTAACGAGCGAATAATCTTCAACTATAATTAAATTAGATATACAGGTGAATATTTTATGTAGAATGTTCGAAGTCACTTTGACCGATTTAAGATGACCGCGGTTCATTCTCTAAATCGAGAGCGCACTTTTTTTTATTACAAACGAGCCGATCGCCACGTTAATTATTTTACATTCGGCGCGATGGAGTCGTTGGTACGCGCAGCGTTCGAACGTCCGTTAACTTAACAATTAATTACCATGATAAGTAACACTCATTCTCTCTCTCGCTCTCTCGTTTTTTTCAGATTTACAACACTCTCCTAGACACAGCCATACTAAGCCAAATACTTTTGGGTTTTTGTCATTACGATTAACTCTTTTCTCGCTTTCTCTAACGCGTTTTATTAATAAAATTTTTTTTTCTCGATCATCGATCGATTTCCAATCTCAGCTGACAAATCTTCGGTCACGGGCAATTTGACGCGCAACGTACGAACGTCGAAGCTCAATGATTACGTAGAGAGACGCTGTTTTCGGTCGTGGGAAAAATCTTGCGCTCCGGATTAATCAACATCATGCATCTGTGTTAATCTTCAATTATTTTTTCTTCTTTTCTTTTCTAAACGTAGCGATGGGCGATTGCGAGATGCGCGTCTCTTCCTCGACGCGATAAACTAAAGTCGTTTGTTCTTTTCTTTTTTTAATAGGTCAAGTTCGAGAAAAAAGCGATGAAGGTAGGAAAAAAATTACATTTAACTTGTTTTTTTCTTTTTTTACTATTTTACAGCACTAGCATAGTCACGTAGCGCAGCGTTAAATTCCCGTATAAAAAAAAAGAAAGTCCTTGGTGGCTTTGATTTTTTCCACAGCTCGGCACGTTCGTGCATCGCTCGAGCTTTGTTGAAACGCCGCGTTGGATTATCTCACCCTTCTCTGTCCTCTTCCTCACTCCGTCTCTCTCCATCTCTCTCTTAGTCGCATTCGTTTTTCTTTTTCTTTTTTCATTTTTTTTCCTCAAATATTACAATATGTTCTATGTTCTGATCTCGTTTATATCAATAATAATAATATTAATAATAATTAATAATCAATAAATTTATAGTAGGCAGGTAAATTAATAATAATCATTATTATCGTAATAATAGTGTAATATGTACACAGCAGGAGCATATTTGTTTTTTTTGTTTTCCTCGAGACGCGTAAACGCTCACACACACACTCCCTCACGATTACGCGCATTTTTTATTTTATTTTATTTTTTACTTTATTCTAAATCTGTATCGTCGATTTATTCCTTATTTGTTTGTGTTTATTTTTTTGTTTTTTTTTGTTTTCATTCTTCTTTCTATCTCTAAACTTCTTCAACACCACACACACAGCTATATTTTTGATTGGTCTGTACACACGGGGACGCCCACGTTTAGTTATATTCATTATTATTTATTTGTTGTTGTTGTTGTCTTCTCGCATAGTGTTCCTCGGGTTAGCTCGATTCCTTCGAATTAATTAAAAGCGCGAGAGTTTAATAGCAGCCGTTTTTTACGGTCGAGCGTCACCGGACGCGTACTGTGGATACCACGGAATTTTTTTTTTTGCATCCGAGAAACACCGTCCGAATTCGTCCGTTGAATCAGAATAAACTATGGTCTGAGGGAGGGCGGAGGGAGGGGGAGCGCGCGGAGCTCGTGCGAAATATAATATATTATATATTGGCAAAGTCCGCACGGGCCGCCGCGCGAACGTCACAGAATTTATATCAATCTCGCAGTTAAAACGGTCGTCAACGGATACTCGATAAAACCGGCGCTTTTTTGTTTGTTTGTTAACACGATTCGAACAATCCCTCGCTCATTCAAATATGATCATTAATTACATCGTGAGCGAATATTGGGTGAGTGGCCGGCAGCAATCGAGACTTTCTTTCGTACTTATTTCGCACCTTTCACCGTTCGAATGTTGCTCGCCTGGTTCCTTCGTACACGGTTCCCCTTTATCATTTCCATTCTCTCACCTTACGTTACGTTAAAGATTCGTTATCTTCACAGAGCGATTATATCGATATAATAATAGCGATGTAATCACCGCTGCATACTGCGCATCTTCGCTACGTCTCGGCGTTTCGAAACTATACTTTTTTTTTTCTTTTTTTTTCTTCTTTTTAATATTAATTAACGATAAGTATACACAACACATTTGTACGATGTCACTCGGTTTCGCAGCGCAGCGAGGTTCCCGAGGAACTTGGATAAGGGGTTTTTTTTTCTTTTTTCGGGAGCTTCGGTGTTTTACGAGCGGGGACGTCACACGGCTTCGGGGAGGGGGGGGGGGGGAGCGGGGGACAAGTAGTCTTTCGAACACCGCACGACAGTCTCCGAGTCACCGGAGGATATCGATCGGAGGGAGGGCAGGGGGACCACAGCATCTGCACGAATAGCCGCGAGAGAGCCCATTCGTCTCGCGGGTTTTATCGACAGTTTTTATTTTTTATTTTTTGCGTTTTTTGTTTTTTTCTTTCGAGAGTTCTAGTGTCTCGTCTTCGATTCTCATTGTTTAAACTTTATCCCGTACGAATATATCGAATTATATATCACCGCACCGGCCATAATTGTCGGGTTCTTTCATTTTTTTTTTTCGTTACACGCACCCAGCTTCGACGAGACTCCCGATAGTCCCGGCTCGCACCGATCGCGTCAAACTTGGCTCGGAGAGATTTTTTGTGTTCCTTTGTCAACGACAAGAGAGAGAGAGAGAGAAAGAGATGTTCACCCGAGAACGAAGTGACAACGAGCAATGCTCGTTATTAAGTTTCGTTATTCTCGAGAGGCCGCGCGGGACCGCGCGCTATGCGCTTCTCTCTCTCACGTCAGTCAATAATTATTAATTATTATAAGTAATTAGTGTACAAATCTACAACGGGCAACGAGGGACATTCGACCGCGAGATTTAGGAACGTAGACGACTGTCGCGATTTCGGCGCACTGTCTCTCGCGTCTCGCGGTTCCTCCGTTCGTTTCCCCATCGAGTCATCGCCGTTTTCCTCTTTTTTTAAATCTTTGCCTCGTTTTTGTGTTTTTCTTCATGATCGTCAAAGAACGCGCGGTCTTGAACCGGCGTCTCGACAACGGCGATCAATCGTTTTTTCATTAGTCAGAGTTAGACGGTCGCACGGCCGGACCGATTTTACCGCTAACAGTCACTACAATCCCTCGACGAATTTCGAGAGTTGATCCTGCGGCGTCATCGGCGTTACGTCGCCCGATTCTGTGCCGCTCGTCGGGGGTGGCGCCGGCGACGGATGATGCGGCATCGTCGGTGGATGACCGGCGGGCGCTCCGGCGCCCGCCGTCAATTGGGAGAGCATCATCTCGCTCGGACCGCCGAGCTCGTGAGCCGGGGAATGCGTCGGCGTGCCGTGGGGCGGATGGTGATGAGGCGACGGCACTGGACCCGAACGCGGCGACGGAACTGGCTGATTTCTCGGCGAGGGCACCGGCCGAGGCGACGGATTTGGCTGTGGCGAGCGTATCGGCGGTGGCGAACGGACCGACTGCATCAACTGCTGCTGCACCGATATACCCGGTGGTCCCATTACACCCTGGGGCGACGGAACTGGGGGTGGCGTCGGCTTTAGGCCTGGCTGACCGTAGCCCTGCTCGTTGAAACCGCTGTAACCTGTGAAACCCCCGAATTCTCAACGTCAGGCTACAATCTTTTTTTAATTTGTCAAATAGAAATTTTGAAAATTCCGCAATTCATACTCTATCAATTGCACCTATCAATTATTTATTAATTGATCAGTTAATATTAATTCTATCAATTATACAATGTTTTTTTGCCCTTTATACGTTAATTTGTAAAGGTGTGTATAAAGCTTACAACTTGCAAATGTTTACACGCCACTATTGTGATTAGTTATGTGAAATTTGACACAAATTATAATTATGACAAGTTAATTTAATTTCACGTCTTTGGATTGCCTCATCAGAATTTATCAAACTTAATTTTTTATTCAGAGCTCTGAATTAAGATCTACTCTATGGTGGTGGCAAAAGAAGAGAATTCCGTAAAACAAATTGCATTTTAAAAATTATAAAAATAATATTGGAATGCTGTGACGATTGTAAAACAAAGATCGTCACTTACCGTGCAACGTTGGCCTTATGGGTCGTTGCTGGCCGTACGGAGGCGCAGGGGGTTGCGTGAAAGGCTGCTGCTGCTGCTGTTGCTGCTGCTGTTGCTGTTGTTGTTGCTGCTGTTGCCTCTGAATAACGAGCATTTGCTGTTTGTACCATTGTTGATGCTGAACGCCCGGTCCTTGGCCAGGCTGCTGCTGCTGTTGCTGCTGCTGCGCCTGTTGCTGCTGATGCTGCTGATGCTGCTGCGTTTGCGTCAGCATCGCCTGCATCTGCATCCGTCCCTGCTGCTGCTGCTGCTGTTGTTGATGCTGTTGCTGCTGCTGCTGGGACATCATGTGCTGCAAGCCTGGCTGCTGTTGCTGCTGCGGCTGATTCGGACCAAGTGGACCGACGTTACCTCCGTGTTGACCGGTCGCTTGCTGCAGAGCGAACATGAGAATTTCAATTGATCAGATGGACTTTGATAACGCGCCGCGAATTTCGCAAGACGATGTTAAAAATATGCTGCTCGAGCGCAGCAAAGGGGACATTTTTTTCTAGGGTTGAATGGCTTTGGAAGTAGAGAAGAACCTCGACTATCCGAATCAATTGTACGGATAATTCGGATTGTTCGCGGCGCGATCAGGAGTCCACTGCATCGTCAATCGAGCCAACGACCTAGACCGTGAATTTTTCTTTGGGAGGAATTTTTAAAACTTCACGACTGTGGTGTCAAACCAAATTCTTCGCTTCGAGTAATTTAGTAATTTACTAGTCAACGGTTTACCGTTTGTTTTCTACTCCGAATAACTATTTTCTTTTTTTAACGCACAATGTGTAAAATATTTTCTTGTTTTTTTTTTCTTTATACATAAACATCAAAGATTTACTGTTTTGTTAAAATTCCAAAAGGGATTTTTCCTGTCTACTGTAATTAAATAAATAAATAAATAAATGAATATATATATCATGGAAATTTGAATAACATACTTCTGTAAAACACCAAAAACGGAACTGACGATGTGCCGGGCTCGCTTCCAAAAACATTTCCCATTTTTTATTTTATTCTCTTTTTTCGCCGTAAGAACGCTTAGAGGTGATATTATTCGTCGAAGCGACAACGCAACTACAAAACTATTATTTAATCGCAAATAATGTTCTAAATACACAGATCTGAATATCTCTGCGCTTCGCCATGAACTAACGAATACTGCCCGAAAAAGCGACGTGTAGACACTGTAACGTGTACACCGTCTATACATATAAGCTTGATCGCGCCTGCAACAAAGTAGCGCTCCACGATGAAATTACATCGCAATGTTGCGCCATGGTTCGGATAGTAGAAAATCGGATAAAGTTCGTCACAGTTCGGATGATGGAGGCTTCGGATTGCGGACGTTCCACCGTCACTTAAAATTAGGAATTTATTGCCCGGTATGGAGGACTTGAACCTCATTTGTACATCGAATGATACAACTTACCTGTCGCTGCTTTATGAAGGCAGCCATAAGTTGAGGATTGCTCTTGAGGATTTGGAGTATTTGACTCTGTTGCTCGGGCGTGCTGGGATTCTTCAGGGTCTGCATGAGCTGTTGCAGCGCGTGCTTTTGCACCGAGCTTCCCTGTATTTGCGGACCAACCTGTACAACCGGGCCGCCAATCACGCCCGCTTGTCTCGGAATTTGTCCTCCTATTCCCATACCCGGTTGTCCCTGATGTTGCTGCTGTTGCTGCTGCTGCTGTTGCTGCTGCATCAACTGCTGTGGCGTTTGTTGTCTCAGTCCGGTATTTTGCTGCATCACAGCGTTCGGTTGGTATCTGAGAGGAACAAAAAGATTTTCGTTTAGTATTAAATAGTAAAGGGAACGAATAGAGAAGAAAAAAAAGTTCTATTGCGGCTTAATGTAATTTGTTACGGAAAACCAAAACTATGCCGAGAAACACGTCAAGTACAAAGTACAAAGTATCAGAAGTACTTTTTGTATTTAATATATTTCTGAAGTACTTTTTCCAAGTAGAGTTCGAGATTAATTTCGTAGCGTTAAGCGTTATCGAGGGTTAAAAAAAAGGTGCAAATCAATTTCCACATGGCTTCCGCATTTATTATAAGCTTGGCGGATAGCGTTCTCCATGTGAAACGTCGTTGAACGATTTTGACTTCCTCGCAGAGAAAGCTATGCGAACAATTGTATTGAAAGAGGAAGCCATGTGCAGATTATTTTGCACATTTTTTCTTAACAAAAAAAATGTGTAACATCTCATAAAATGAAACGGCCAAAAATTTACCGCATAATTTATTGCAGAAAATCGCTAACTGAAATTTCCGAAGTGATCTTTCCCCTGGATGACGTCACTTCCGGTCTAAACATAAGATTCTCAAACCTAAAGTGACGTGTATTCAAAAAGACCTTGTACATGGTACTTGAAATCGTCAAAAACTTTACTTCAAGCACTAAAAAGTAATTTACATTAAGTACTAACAAGTAATTTACTTCAACTACTAAAAAGTAATTTACTTCAATTAATTGCCTACTTTAAGTACGTACTTGCAGTACCAAGCAAGCACCCGGTACTTCAAATACTGCGCGGCTCTGCGGAAAAACGAAATACTCACCTCGGCGTCCATTGGTCCATAGATATGAGATGCGTCCCGCTTGGATTTGGCAGTTGAACGGGCATCGGCCTCTGCATCTGTGGAGGAGGCATGACGCCGCCACCTTGACCACCGACGCCGACTCCAACACCGACTCCGACGCCGAGTCCTCCACCCGGGGTCACTTTACCGTAGCCACCGTGCGGCGCCTGTTGCCTCGCTGCCTCCTCTTGCACTTGTTTAACGACCTGAAGAACGTGCGCCGGCGCTGGTTGGGTGCCAGGCTTTAGACCAATTCCCGGCTGATGAGGCGATGGCAAATTCGTCGGACTCATACCCGGCTTCATCGACACGCCCGCAGCCATGTCCGCGTTAGTTTGCGGCTGACCGCCAGTCATTGGCCTCGTATTCATCACCGCCATTCTTCTCCTGTTAATCCGTAAAGATTCGAATTATTCAATGTCAAATATTTTGATGATTGATCCATTCGTTGACCGGGCTTGAAGATTGTAGACATTTCATTGTCGCAATGTACAGACATATATTTATGGGGCATTCCCTACCATTTCGACCGGGTCTAACCCTTCACATCTTGGATTGGGCCCGTATTTTTTTTTATCACTGAACAAACTCTCAAAAGCACCCCGGTTTTTAACTAGATTTTTAAAAAGGGTTTGTGATTTTGAAAAATGAACTTATTTAATCACCGCAATTTAGAAAATCTGAAAAATCTTGTGTCGTGTATAAAAGGCGTTTAAATTTGAACCGAAGCGGACCGGCGTCACCTTCATTTTTTGTAATTTTTGTTTCGGAAAAAAGCAGTGAAAAAGATTACAAGAACAAAATCCGTCGATTGTGGGTTATCACTTGACCATTTGTATACGCAACACTGTATGCAACACAATGAGAACGTTTTCAGATTTTTCCGAAGTTTTTTTTTTATAAAAAAAAACACTGGGAAGTTCTGAAAAAAATGTCCAAAAGTGCGAAATGCTAATTCATGTGGCGATTCGATTCACACGATGATAATTCTGGCAAAATCTGGATATGCAGGGGAGAAATGACGATTCAATGAACGTCTCGCTTACCTAAGCAGCTGCACCTGTTGTAACCGTTGCTGCAACTGTTGCTGTTTCATTTTGTGTTTGATGTTCGAACAGAATGGTACAAGACACTTCGTTTCCTGGCAGTGTTTCGCGTGATAGCAGCAGAGCGCTATAAGCTGTTTGCAGATAGGACAAACACCGTTCGTCTTTCTCTTGCAGACCTTCGTGTGTGTAACTACCCTCTTCATTTTCTGGCAACTCGGTAATCTGCAGTTCGCGTCTCGACATTGACACGCGTGCACCAACGACTGTATGCACCTCTGTATCGACAATTTTCTCGCTTCCTGTTTCGAAATAAAAATCGCGAAATGTTTTAACATACCGAAGGTACGATACGAAACACAGTAGTAGTTTATCGAGAAAGGATTTTGTTTATTTACCTGAGGATTCGCTTGTTTCGCATCGGCCGGCGATGAACCGTCGTCCAAATCCAAGCCAAGCTTCTCCATCGGATGAGTGTGACCGTCCTTTTCTTTACAACTAATACAGAGATCAAAGTCCTGGAGGAGAAAAAAATGAATTTTCATTATTATTTCATCAGGGAAACGATTAAGATAAAAGGAAAATATGTCGAATCTCTCGCACTTACATCACAAACAGTACAATGATATCGCGTTTCGACGTGATTCTTGCAATTGTTACAGGTATAGACGAATTTGTCTTGGCCTTGATTGTGAAGCTCGTACAGCATAGACATAGAACTGAATTTGGCTCGTCTCAGTGACGAAAATTCGTAGTGTCGTTCTCTCGCCATCGTGAGGAATGCGTCACGACCGTCCATTAAGTCGCAGTTCAGTACTGGGTCGGGGTCTTGGATCGGCTGTAAATATTGTTTTTTAACCTCAGTATTCCGTCGATGAGACAGAGAAAAAAGAATACGATTTTTTTTAAATAAATGAAACAAAAAAACTCACTGCTAAGCTCGCTGCACTTTGAGCGCTGTGCAACCTAATGACGAAGAAGACTTCCTTGTGCTTGTCCATCGTGTCGAAGATCTTTGACGATAGATCGTTACCTGTCTGTAGGGTATTCGACTTTTTACTATTTTTACGTTGATTTGCCTTCGATTTGTTTGACTTCTTAGCTTTCTTCTGGCCTTTCTTCTTGCCGTCAGGTCCCATCTCCGAGTCGTCGGCCATCGAGAAGATCTGCAAAGACAGAAATATTCACTATGCCGTTTCATTTTTCGCGGGTCGACTCTGACGCAAGTTAAAAAAAGAAACTTGATACATACAGCATTCGCTGCAGCTGCCGCTGCCTCAGCGGCTTCTGCGAGCTTCCGCTTCTCCTCTTCCTGCTGATCGAGCTCTTTGATACTCTCCTCGAGAACGTTCGGCCAGAAGTCGCCCTCGAAGTACGGCAAATCCGCGGCGGAAGTCAGTTTGTCCTCCATCGCTTGTTTCAAAATATCCTGCGAAGTGTTACAAGATTCTTTTTTAAGCGTCGTTCTATAGCATTTACAAGATATTAAAAAAAAAAATCGATGATTGTTTTTAATTTTCACGTTAAAATGTAGCCCGATCATCCTATGTCCAAGCTAAGGTCGATCGCGAGAACATTAGCTTTGTTCGGGCGTTGATTTTAGTCCCGTTAGACACCCGAGTGTGATTATTCACAAACGGGTAACACAGAGACTGGATATTATTATCCTTAAGGTAGTCCGAGCGGTACAGTCCCGCGAAACGTCAGTTTCATGGAAAAATTCAAACACTTCTCGATGGGATTAATTCATCATTAATTAATGGGATTCGAGCTGCGAAAAAACGCAATTTTCAAAGATTACAAGAAATTCTGAAAAAACGTATACGTATTCAGAAAAATAAACGAATTATTTTTATGAAGGAAAATAGTTAAGTTGCCGGGTGATTTGTGGAATAATGCTTTTTATATTCAATTTGTTAATGACAAATTGGAATTATTATTTCACAAAAACAATATTTGCAGCACCTCCCATATACTTGGTTTTTTTCAGATTTTTATTCCATCGAGAAGTGTTCGAAATTTTCTCTGAAACTCACGTTTTGCGGAATTGCACCACTCGGACTACCTTAAGAAGACTATCGCCATAATTTACTACCTTGTAATCGAGAACGATTCTCTCGACCATTCCTTTGTCGAGCATTTTCTTGTACCACTCCTGCAGTCTCTTCGGCTTTGGGATTCTTTGCTCCTGCGGATGGCAGTGGAATATATAGTCGTCGCCTTCGGAAGGCGGACACGCCCATATGTGAGCCATCGCGTAACCGAGTTGCTTGGCGTAGTCCAAATAGCCGAGTAGAATCTCGTGATAGACCGCAGTTCTGAATTGCCTTGGCCTGAAGAAGTGTACAGAGTCGAGATAGGCGATGTACACGCGCCTCGTGTTTGGTGCCGGACACTCGCTTCCGTACTCCTGAACGTGCATTCCGAAGAAACACACGTCCGTTCCGTCGACCTCCTCGAAAGCGAACAGAGCTTTCGCTCTGTAAGGAAATTCTTTTTGCATCTCGCCGTTGTCGACGAATTTACTCTTCATGCCGGGTTTGACCTCGACGATTTTGTCGCTCGACGCCACTACCCTGATGGCAACCTCGCCGGCGCCGGCTTCCTTCTTCTTCAGGAAATTGTTGACCCGCGTCTCGATGTACGTACCCAGCTTCGTTACCGGCAATCTTTTAGCGTTGGATTTGTTGTCCTTCCGTTTCGAGCCTTTTTTCTTGAGGCAGTTATCACAGGTGAATCTACACAGGAGAGAAAGGCGCACGTTACGAATGAGAAAAATTCTGTTACATTGGAATATCTTCGATGAACTTTAACGGCATGAAACTTACCCTAAAGGCCAGAGACTTTCCATATGGAGAACACAAATTTGGTGCACCTTTCTGCCGCAATCCGTACAAACGACGAAAGGCTCAGTCTCCAAGTGATCGTTCTTCATCTCTTGGAACTGTTCCTTCTTTATCGCTCTGCATAGGGTATAAAAAAAATGTAAAATCAAAATACTCCCGGAACGAACGACGCGGCCGAAGTCTTAGCGTCTAAAATCTTTAACTCGTTGACTCACGTTTGTTGTTGCGTCGGATCGTCTCCCAACGTCACGGTGTCACCGGGAATGTCGTTGAAACATTTCTGACAGAAGGTGTATCTGTTGGAACCAAGACCATAAGCCTTTAAACTATTGTGCGCGAGCACGTGACAATGTCGTTTCGGTTTTCGTTTTTTTTTGTTTGTTAGTTTTTTTTCAAGTCCAGTCCATCGATCCCCAATCGACGAGTGTCCAGTCGCGTGCGTTTTATTTTTCGCCAATAAAACGTGTGCATTTCGTGTGTATTCCCAAATACGTATACGTCCATTTTTTGTTGTTTTTTTTGCCACCGAGCAATTACGTCGGGGTTAGAGTGGTTTTTTGTGGATTATTATTAAGCGAGGAGAGTCACAGGCGGACAAGGGCCGAGCGTCAAACGAGGATTTGCGAGGTGGTTGTGGACGTGCGCGCGCGTTCCACGGTCGAGGTGAAGGTTAACATACAAAGAGAACAAGTGCCATTGTTAGAAACATCGTAAATACCTCGAATAGAGTATATTGAAATGTATATTAATAAAGCTTATATACTTTTTTTGTCATATTTTTTTTTAGACCGATCAGTTGTTTCATGCAGGATATATTTCTCAATGTTCACTGTAGGTCAGGGGACTGGCCAGAATCGACAGGAAGCCGCCGAATCCGGTTAATTATCCTGCCTATCAATTACTGTAGCGCACTCGTCCAAAGAGAATTTTCATCGTACAGAAAACTATCGTAAGAATCGTGCGCGCTTAATTAATATCGTATCTTCGACCAAAGCTCAAATGTCAGCAAGAAGTAGTGCGTGAAGTTAGTAAAAGCATCAAAATTGTTTTTATTTTCTTATTTCTTTACTGACCTGTTCTTGTACGAGTAGTACTTCGCGTCCCTCGGAATCGTGCAAAGTTGTTTTCCGAAACAGCACAGTACTTGTGGATTGAACGTATACTTTCTACCGCAGCAGTAGCCGAGAGCTTGCATAACCGGATCGATCTCCTGTTCGAAAACTTCCGAAAGCTGCGAGAAGAAACACAAGAAAAATACCATTAAAATAAAAATCTCTCGTATCAACGAGAGCGAGCTCTCACCGTCAATGAGATTATCAACGAAATGTTTAATGTACCTTGGTGCAAAATCTGTAAACTCTCGAAGCCTTGCGGTTGTAGAGCCACGCGTTGTCGAACATCATCCAAACATCGTCGACGTACTCCCATGGATCGCTGTACTGTCCCGTGTCGAGTTTTCTCTTTATCGTCGAGAGATCCATGGGTTTCTTTATGATATCGAAGTAATCGGGAATGCCGAGCGCTTGAGGATCGACGGGTTGTCTGAAGGGCAAGGATTCCGGATCCTGTTTGTAGAGTGTCTCGAGTGTCGGTGTAAGCGCCTTCATCAACTCTTCGGGTTTAAAGAGGCAGAGTCTCTTCTTGTCGGTCGACGTGCCGCTCGGTTGTATGGGTTCGGGCACCATGGGTTTGATATCGGAGGTCGAGGCGTCTTGTCCGGACATCGGGGTCTTCGGTTCTTCCTTTATGTGAGGTTCCTCCTTGACGATACCATCGCCGCTCGCCTCCTCCATGGGTTCGGTCTTTATCTCAGTTTTGACCATGATCTCGTTGTTGCCGCTCTTACCGCCGCCCATTCGATGATTCTCCGAGCAATCCTCTTGCTTTATCTCCATCTTTATGTTCTCCTCTTTGATACTGTCGAGCTTGCCCTTGTTGTTGTTGGTCGGCGGACTCGGCGAGTTGTCGCGATCGAGCGCGGCCGTTATAGCGGCCATCTGGGACGACATCGACGAGCTTCTCGGTGCATTGAGTGCCGCCCTCTCCTGCGAGGTCATGCCCTTGCCGAGGCTGGCGAGGCCGGCCGGCGAGGGGGTCGTGCTCGAGTGCGGTGGCGTTTGACTCGCCGACGGAACCGGCTGACTCGGCGTCATGAGCGAAGGAACTAGCGGCGTGCTCGGTTTCGAGGTAACCGACTGTGGTCCGTTGGTGGTCGGTGCCGGTCCCGGACTCGGACCGCTCGAGGCGGGTGGCGGTATCGTCTGCGGCGTCGCCACCGATATACCGCTGTCGTTCGGCGTCGAGGCCGAGAGCGGTCTGCTGTTCGTGAACTGTTGACTCGATTGCTGGCTGTTCTGCTGTAAACCGCTGAACGGCGAGGGCGCTTGCGGCATCGCCGTTGCGTTTACATTCTGACTGGACGTACTCGTGGGTTGTTGCTGCTGCGCTTGTTGCTGCGCTTGCTGCTGCTGTTGTTGCTGCTGCTGTTGCGCCGCTTGCTGCTGCTGCTGCTGCTGCTGCTGAGCAGCCTGAGCCTGCGCCAATCTGACTTTCATTATTTCCGGGAACTGATGCTGATTCTGAACCGGTGAATTGTTCGGCAAGCCCGATGTGCCGTTAGACGTTGGATATTGACTAGTTGTCGCTGAGGCTGTCGTCGTTGTCAGATTCGCCTGCGACATTTGCGGCTGACCGAACGGACTCAGTCCGGGATTCTGTACCATATTTGGATTTGGGGTTGTTTGACCGTTTGGACTCGGCCCCGGCGGACCGACGAGCATCGCCTGTTGCTGCTGAGCTTGTTGTTGCTGTTGAGCCTGTTGCTGCTGCTGCGCGGCTTGCTGCTGCTGCTGGGCGGCTTGTTGCTGCTGATGAGCTTGCTGCTGTGCGGCTTGTTGTTGTTGCTGCTGCTGCTGTTGCTGTTGTTGTTGCTGAGCAGCCTGCGCCTGCGCCGCTTGTTGCTGCTGCTGCACCGCTTGTTGCTGGGCCGCTTGCTGCTGAGCCTGCTGTTGTTGCTGTTGCTGCTGCTGCGCCGCCGCCTGCTGCTGAGCCGCTTGCTGCTGCTGCTGCTGCTGCTGCTGCTGTTGCTGTTGCTGCTGTTGCTGCGCGGCTTGCTGCTGCGTCTGCTGCTGCGGAAACGACATCCTGTTGTGGGGCATTCCCATTCCCGGCAAAGGCAATTGACCCATTCCCGGCGAGTGACTTCTCATGTTGGGAGGCACCTGCCGAGGCGGCGGCACCGCACTGACACCCTGAGGAGCGCACGGTCTCAATCCCGGACCAGCGGCGCTCTGAGATTGCGGCTGTTGCTGCTGCTGCGCCAACTGTTGCTCCTTGCGCTTCAGTCGCTTCTCGTCTGTGTTTTGAATCAAGAGGTTTCTGTTTTGTTCGTTCGTTTTACAGAGAATCGATCGCGAAACTTATTTACTTAACCCTTCAAGTACGAGGATTTTTTGGTGGAGGCAAACGAGCATGACGTGTGTTGAGCACAACAACGATATGGATGTTCGTACCAAATTTTCTTCTGCGTTATTTAAAAAAAAACAACACTTCAAAGTAGGTCTGTGATTTTTACAGGTCTTTTTTTTAGCACATCAACTTGTTATTCGAATCGTTCGAAGATTGCGTCTTGGCAAATTCTGGGATCCCGTACGTGAAGGGTTAAACTTCTAAAATACTATTAGTTTTCGTAGACAATATCTAACGGACATCCGTATCAAGGTTGGCGTTGTCTTTTAAGGAGATTGGAGCGTCCCACACTCGACTAATGAGTGCTGCATATTTAAAGTCGTTTGTACAAACTTTTGGGCGTTTATTGATTACAATGATGGTTATTTGTATTAAAGCAGATGACCTTAAGGGGAAGTGAAATGTCGTGGTCGGTAATGAACTTTTTTCAAGGGTGCTAATTTTTTGGAGGAAAAAGCAAATTCGAGCTGGATGCGCACGGTAATGTCGCATTCGGCCCGAATTCATGTTTTTCTCAACAACAGAAAAAAACATTAGCACCATTCACTACTGTTTCACTTCCTCGTAAATTAGAAAAGTATTAAGTGCAATGAATTTGCGAAAATATTAACTGGCTTTTGCTAATTTTCGAAAGGTTCGAAAATTTGCTAATTTTCGTTCAGTTTTTATCGAAAAATAGCACTCATTTAACCAGCGTGAAACTCTTCAGCCTCCTTAAAGAAGAAACGTTGATTTGAACATTGATTTTGCAGTGTCGAAAGGAGTATCTTAAATGAGTGTACAACGCGAAAAAGTGCGATTAAACGATATAATCATGATGATAATTATTTAAGTAGAATAAAACTCACCGAGCTCCTTCTGAATTTTGTATATCTTCTCGGCGAGTAGATGATAGTACTCGGATCTCGAGTTTGCCATTTCGAACATGTCGCCCTCGACTTTCCTCGCGTAAGCGACGAGATTGTGCATACGCTTGTCGAGCATAGCGTGAGGATCGGGTATCGGGTAGATCGCTTGTACCCTGTTGGAAATAAATGAACGCCTTTCAGGAACTTCTCGCAAAAGACTCGGCGAACACGGTGACGCGAGTTAAAGAAAATTGACAAAGTATACTCACAGCTTGTGAACCAGATGATTTCGAAGATCAGGCGTAACCGATTGATGCCACTCCTTGGTACCCTGAACCGGTTGTGCGGTCACTTGTGCAGGCTGCAGACCGCCCGGAAGTTGCAATGTCGCGAGACGATTTTCACCGAGTATACCCGGCTGACCGGAATCGGTCAGACCGAACAGTTGTTGCATACTGACGGATTGTTGTACATTCGCGGCAGCCGCCGCCGCGGCGGAGGTCGGACCCGTCGTTGATGCGGCCTGACTTCCCGTCGCCGCTACGGTCGTTGGATCGGAACTCAATGGAAGAGAGACGTTCGGTGCAACTACTTGCTGTGCCGCACCGACGACGGATTGTCCCGGGCCAGCTGAGAAAAATTATTCAAAAAGAAAAAGATGAGGCTTCGTTTCCCGAATCAAGTGCAGGTTTAAATACACATGTCTGAGAACTTTTAAGAGTAAGTTCAATCTTGTAAAACATCACAAGTCAAATCCAAGATGTGAACGTATTTTTGTATTCAATTTCTTAATTACCTTGAGACTGGGGTTGAGCGAGTCTCGCACCAGCCATCGTGCCCGGAGGTCCCTGCATACCGGGCCCCGGCATTCTGACACCTCGGCCGACTCCTTGACCCGGCAAAAGTGCGGGCGTCGTCGTCGGACACTGAATTCCCAAAGCGTCGTACGCTCTCCTCATATCCGATGGACTCGGGTTCGGTTGTGTGTTCGACTGCGTCGCCGCTGCTGCTGTAAATAGATAAAAACATTGGGCGGTCAAAGCGAAGCTCTTTATCGAAGCTTATTTTTTCTGTGCATCGTCCGTTGAATGACCGTTAATACTAACCGGCCGTCGTAGTCGCCATTCTGTTCCGATCAGCTTGTTTCAACGGCAGACAGACAGGACAATCGCTTCTCTGACAGTGTTTCCAGTGACTTATTATCTGTCTCGACGAGCTGCAGTGCGGTACCGTACAACTCTTGCCGTCCGGACAGGTGGTCATGTGATTCAAAACGTTCTTCATCGTTTTACAGTGCGGCAACGTGCACTGCCATATTTCACCGTTCGTTTGGCTCTCCCGTCTTTGACACTTGTGCGCGTGCAGTAGCAACACCAACTGTTGCTGTATTAACTTTCGTTTCTCCGGATCTGCCGTCGATTGGGGAGCACCTACATAGAAGAAATACAGGATCTTAGAAAAAGATTTTTTTTTTTTTATCATTAAGTCAATTATCCAATATTCGCCGTTTTGTTGCCAAGTCTAATATATTTTCGCCGATTCGCAATCTTGAACTTATTTTACTCTTGGAGTGATTTAAACATTGCCCCAAAATTTTCAAAATTTCAAAATCTCATAAAATTTAAAAGATTAGATCAACTTTCGGCAAATATAATACCAAATATTGTGCAGTGTTAGTCCATACTCGGGTCAAATTTAAATTAGAATTAGAATTAGACCGTATCATTTGAGCAAATCCCGACTTACATAGACGAGATAAAAATCTTCATTTTTTTTCAACGATATCCGCGTCTGATGAACAGTAATGATCAAGATACATATCAATGTTTTGTCCCATACCTGGCTGAGCACCACCGGCAGGCATTTGTCCCTGAGTTGCCTGTTGTGGTCCCGGTTGTCCACCGCTCGGTGCGCCCGACTGTGGCTGGGCAGGACTCGGCGCAGGGGGCTGCGCTTGCTGCGCCATGCCGCCCTCCTGGCCAGCGGCGACGTTTCCGGCCCCCGTAGGCCCACCAGGACCGCCGAATCTTCCGACCTGCATAGCTGTAACACTGCCCCCTACGCCTCTCTGAAGCGGCGATACGACGCACACCGGATTCACTACGCCTCCTACGCCGACACCGGCGCCCGGCCCGCCGCCTGGTGAACCGTATCCGTAAGGGCTGGAAGCACCCATCTGTCCCATGTTCGACATGTTCGCCATATTCGGAGGTGGTTGCATCCTCGGTCCCGGGCCTTGACCGACTATCCCACCTTGATGAACTTGCTGATGGGGACTCTGGCCCCGCGCTGGCCCTACCATATGAGCCTGCTGTTGTTGTTGTTGTTGTTGTTGTTGCTGCTGCTGCTGTTGCTGCTGTTGCTGTTGTTGTTGTTGCTGCTGCTGCTGTTGCTGTTGTTGTTGCTGTTGCTGCTGCTGTTGCTGCTGTTGTTGTTGCTGTTGCTGCTGGCCGTGCATTACCGCCCGTGCACTTATCATGCCTGGGCCGTTTTGCATTTGGCCGACACCGTGCGGACCACCCGGATGATGGATTCCTTGAGAATTCGGGCCCATCATCGTTACCTGTAATATTAAGAATTGATCTTTAGTTTATTTATTTCTTTTATTTTATTTTTTTTTAGAAAAGTTTTTGGAAGCGTTGCGGTTTTTAAGCCTCGAATGGAGCCACATCATTGCCGAAACTACAATTGGCCGAGTCGTCATACGGCCAAAAGTCATGGGTCCGAAAGAATTTCATCCGAATGGTCAAATTTTCGAAACTTGATTATTTCGAATCTTCACATCAGCGAAAGTTACTCTTCGGAAGTTGTAATTGGCCGAACGTTATTCTTCCGAATCGCGATTTAACCGAACGTCATTTCTCCGAATAATAATTTCCCTGAACGTCATTTTTATCCAGAATCGTTAAACTTCCAATCATCAATCGTCATTGGCTCGAATCGTCAATCAACTGAATCACGAAACTAAAAAATATAACTAGTCCAGTCTAGTCTAGGGAATATGAATCCCGCAGATTCAGTACAAAACGATTCGGATAAATGATCTTTCACATAAATTCTATTCGGACGAATGACCCTTCGGCGACTTGACGTTTAGAAATTTGACGATTCGGGGAAATGAAGTTCGGTGAAATTAGTATTCGGGAAAATGGGGTTCGATCAAATGACGATTCGAAGACATAACGTTCGGCTAAATACTATTTCCGAAGAATAACGTTCGCTGAAACGAAGATTCGGAATAATACAGTTTCGGAAGTTTGACTATTCGGGTGAAATGCGTTCGGACCAATGATCTTCTGTCATCAACGACGATTCTGCAGATTGTGGTGTCGGCAATATGATGTGGCTCCGCCGCGAATGAGGTACAAATCTTGCTTACGGTGTTGAGAGGTTGTTTGTTGAGACTGTTCGCTACTATCAGCCCACCACCGGCCATTCCGCTCATGTTGTTGTTCCCCGTTGCGCTGCTCGTCATCACAAGACCGGAATTCATACCGCCCGGCATGGACATTGCCGGATTACTACCCGCCATGCTCATCGAGGACTGGAGTCCTCCCATCGAATTGGCGATCGACATCTGATTGTTCGCGAGTGAGCTCGCTATACTGCTCGGCAAATTTCCCAAACTCACAACCATCTGCTGATCCACAACGCCCTTCGACACTGACACGTTCGGGGGTGATTGCATGTTCGGGCTCTTACTACCTAACGGTCCCGCGGCCATCACTAACGAATTGGCCACTAAATTTTTGTTGCCCTGTGAACAAATTCATTCGATTAGCCGGGATTTTATTTTATCTTTCGGATTTATTTATTTTATTTATTTTTTATTAAAGTGTGCAGAAAGAAAGTGTAACACTTATAAAACCCGCGTCTCATTGACTGAATTAAATTTATATGAATTTCGTGTTAAGGTATACAGGATTGAGTCACTTTTTTTGGGATAAAAAAAGAGTCAAAACAAATTCTTCGTTTCGAGTAATATACTAGTCAACGGTTCACCGTTTTTTTACCACTTCGAATACCTATTTTTCTTAACGCACAAAGTGTGAAATATTGATTTTCTTGTTTCTTTCTTTATTGAAAAACCAACAGAGATTTATCATCTTATTAACACGTTTAAGGGATTTGTTTCTCGTTTACCAATAAATAAATAAATAAATAAATAAATAATTCAATAAATGAGATTTCCTGTTACCTGCTGCGGGATGAGATGATGAGGAAGTTGTTGCTGCTGGACGTGCTGTCGGATTTCTGCCTCGAGGCCACCGTTCTGTTGCCCGGGTCCTGGACCTGTTGCCGGTGGTTTAGCGCTCTCAGTCGCGGAACCCCAGGACCCCGAGGACAGTAGATCGTCGGGGAGGTCATTTTCGAGATCAAACATATCGTTGTTCGTTATGTAATCTGATGAGGGTAAGAGAAAAATAATAATTCGGTCAGTAAACGATTTCGGCTCTTATCTCCATCTGGATTTCAATGAACGGACAAGATGACGAGGAAATTTATGCTCGACTTTTCGTTAATTCTATCAATGCCATCGGCTATGGAACAAAATTGAAAAAAATAAATAAAAAAAAAGAGTAAAAAGTTATCGCAAATCGAGCAACCACTTCTTCTGGTGAATTACGTGCGAACTTCGATTATTTTTTTTTTCTTGTAATATTTCTTCGAACGCGCGTTGATCGACATTTTTTTAAAAATGTTGTGTTTCTTTTTTTTTTATTAATCGTAATAATACGACGATGATGTACCGTGAGATACCGAATAATATGTTAGTGATTTTTAATGAGGGTAGGATTAGTACCGTCACCATAGCTTTTTTTTTATCTAGAGCTTGAAAACTATAGTTTTACTCTCTTTTACTACGAGACATGTGACATTGAAAACTTATTGAATTCCTATGGCGAGGCCAGCTGAGAGTCTCGATCAGCGAGACGAGAAAAAAAAAGTTCTCGTCTCTAAGACTCATCGAAGTTCGCGTTGTCGGTCAACGACTTTGCACATTGTATGTTTCTCTATGTATATATATATACTGTGGTATATGTATATAAAAAAATGGGTGGCGGGGGTTACATGGAGGAGTGAATTATGCATTTACAAAGAATCTTCTACGATTAATACGCCATAAACGAGATATGGATAAACAAATGCGTGAAATAAATAAGACATGAGACATACACCGCACGAGCAAAAAAACTCAAGGGAGCCTTAATATAAATACACAGCGATTGTAAAAAATCGATTCATGTATTTTTTAAATATAATTTTATATATATATGTTTTTTTTTCACATGTAAACTCGTGCTTAACTACGTAAAAGCGGCAAAAAGCTACCATCTGCAAACTTTTAAAGAAGTTCATGCGTAGAGATCAAACAGTCGTTTTTATTTGTTTTTTTTTTTTTTTTTGAACGTCTAATCTGAGCACGGGTTGGTACACAAGAATATATTGAAACGGCTTGGGTAAAAGAATAAAATAAAATTTATATCGAAACGAAAAAATTAATGGGAATCTCTCTAAAAAATGTTTTCCGATGTGAAATCGGATGAGAATCGGTTGGAATTGCCTATGCTCGAATTTAAAGTGAACAATATAAAGTTATAATTGAAAATATCCAAGTAATGTTCTTTTTTTCTACTCATCCCTACCGTACTCGTCTGCCCCCTGTACAGACCCTGAAAACTCGTAAGAAATTTCTATACAATCTCTGTCAGCTGCTTAGACTGAATATACATATATATAAATATATAAATATGCATACGTGTATGTTTATATAAATATATATATATAATCTGTTGTATGTGTAAATGTGAAGCTTCGCAGTGGAATAATCGAGATATTTAACCAGCCTATTGAAATTCTACAGGTAAAATAATGAGATTCCGAAGCTCCGCGCATGTTTGCCGCATGTCTATTTTTTATTGTAATCGTTTTATCATTTTGAAAAAAATTGCACTTGTTTTCTATCCAACAAACGAGCTAATTTTCAGCCCAGTCTTTTTTGCTTTGTTTTTTTTTTTCACAAAATTCTTTTTGTCCAAATCGAAAAGGAGTTTATGAGTCTGATGTGCGCCTCTCGTCCATTTGACTCCTCGAGGAGTTTAAGGGAACTGCAATTAACTCTATAGATCTATTTTAAAAAATGATGAACGGCAACGGTGATCGAAAGTAAGAGAACGAATTTTTGCTATAATAATTTTTTGCTTGCGGCGCTCGAGACGATATCGATCGTGATTTTGTTGTTGTTGTTGCTTTGATTTTGATAATATTTACTTCTTTTCTGGGCTGTATGGTTGTTCCAATGCGGCTGCAGCTGATGCTGTTGCAGATGTAGCTGTTGAGGCGGGCCCTGCATTTGTTGTAAGTTACCACTGCCACCTCCCCCGTAGCTTGTATAAGTATGGTGCATCATTAGAGGCGCCATATTCACTACATGTATCATAGTTTCATGATTTAAGAACCACAGTTTTTTGCTGAGCTTGGATTGTTGTTGTTTTTTTTTTCGTTATACAGGAGGAGTGACTCGAGCCGCGGAAACAATTTTTGTTACTCCCAATTCTTTAATTTATTTTTTAATTTTTCCACCGAAAATAAACGATAAACTCTGATTCACGAGCGCCGGCCGCGACATTGGCAGAAACAAAAACAAATTTTCGCGACTCGGTCGACATTTGATAAATGAAAAATTGAACATGTAAGCGACTTGTTGGAACAGTTCAAAGAAGAAACATCCATATCTTTCGTGTTCTCGTGGATTCAAGGACTACCGAGGAGTACAAAAAATTATTGCAGTAGAATCGTGTGGAGAAAGATTTGTAAAAAAAAAAAATAATATATATATGTATATAAAAAAATTAAGAACAAGAATATAATTGGTTAGTGCACAGCTCATGCGAGCGATATAATGTTCTCGGAGAGTATCGTCAGAAAAATGCTTGTACATCCAGGCATGCTAACTACGTTTTCTAGATTACCGAAAAAAAAAAAATGAAAAAAAAAAGAATCAACTAGACACTATGTAAGAATAGAGTAGAGACAGATATAATGCCATATTGTTTAAATATTTTTATATAAAAATTTGAAGAAGAAAATAATTTAATTTTAAGAAACAAACAAAAAAGTGAGAGAGATCGTTGAGATGCAGTGAATAAACCAGCGAATGAACGAGTGATTCTTAATTGTCTTCCAGACCTTCTAAGTCGAACTAACACAGCGACTTCGTTCCATCGATTCTGATTCTGTTCATTCGCTGGTTCCTTCACCCCTCGATATGTGCGAGGTGACTGGGAGAAGAGTGCGCGCGCCTTGGGATAATCGCGATCCTCGAAACGTTTGTTTATGTTACGCTGCTTGTCCGCCGTTTCTCAGTTGCAAAATTATTTTCCACCGACATTACGATCCGGCGTAAGATGCTGAGCTCTGTGCGCGTAACCCGAAGCTCCCGATAGCTCTCCGCATTGCAGTTTTTGCTATCGATTCTCTACGCATTCACAGAAACGCTTGACACATAATTGCGTTAGTCGCGTTGCTCCAAAATTCCAAGTTCCGTCTCCGTATCGAGTCGAGGCCGCGAGTCACATGGACCGTGTCGGAGCTTATCTCAGAGTTTGGGAATCCTTCGCGAGCCAGCTCGACGTACGAAGTTTCTGCACCCGAACAACTTTCCCCGAATGTCTCTCGCAGAAGAGCAATTTAATTCGTTTTTCCGACGCACCGTGAGCAAAACTTCGAACAGACTCCGGAGTCGCGATGGACGGTCCACTGATCTACGAAGGAGAACGAAAAGTTTAGTAAAAAAAAAAAAAAAAAACAAAACAAAATTATCCAACAATCCTCAGAAGAATTTTGAACGGATTTACGAACAATCGTTCTCGAACGTTTTCTACGGAAACGGCGATCGACATTTCGCGAAAAATCATGTCCCGAGAGGTTATCGAGGTTAATCGTCGGGGAAAAAAATTGCGTGTATTCTCAGCCAGCGAGCGATTCTCGAAGGTGGTGCACGCGCTCTCCCTCCATCTCGCCGTCTCTCTCGCTTTCGGAAGATCGGCGAAAACCCGTGCTGCACGTTCTCTAGGTTAGCGCGACGACGGTTCCCCAAAACGTAGTGACAAAAGTTTCGCGAGACCTGCCCGACAAACTTTCCTCTTGTCACACAATTTCGGGTGTGAAAAAAAAAGATAAAAAAATTTTATAATTAAAAAAAAAAAATAACATATAATAAGAATACGAGAAACGATATATAGATATATATATATATGTGTGTGTACATATATATATATTTTTTCCACTCTCGTACGAAGCTCACCCGAAGAATCGGAGGGTCCTTGGAAAGAGTCTGCGAGTTTGGGCCGTTTGTTCGGCGGTCCGTCCACTAGGTGGTCGGCCATGTCTTCTCCGGGAGGGCTCGGTGGAGCGCCTTCTCCTGGGTGCTGCCTATCGGCTCTGTCCCGGTCGCGCCGTCACCAGCGTGGACTCGCTTTTCCTCGTGCGACCTGTCCCGTTGGCAGATCGTACACACAACGCCACAAAGCTCGCACCCGATCGCCGAATTATCGTCGAGATTTAACCACCGGTCGTCCGGCTCGACTTCCCCGGATGTATATCCGAAGATTTTCTCGACGGCGAGCAATATATATTTGTTATTTATATATTTTTTAAACAATTATTTTTATTATCACGGGTGCACCGACAACCGAGTCTGTTGTCTCTCCGCGGCTACTCTCGCAGGGCCGCCGCAACGACTACGGTTGAGAGACTCGGTTTCGCGGCAGCGCGGCGACTTCGCTCACCGCCGATATCGCGGTGGCATAACAAATCCGTGAACGATAATAACAAATGAGATGAAGCGCGGCGCGCGGAGCGTCCTCGTACACGCTTTGCCGCCGCGGCATCAGCCATCGGGCATCCTCGGTGATAACTGAGGGCCCGAGAGTGCACGGAGACGACACACGAGACAACACGGCTCGGCGGGCCGCGCGCGTACGGCGGCGGCGGCGGCGGCGACGACGACAACGACGACGTCGTCGACGACGGCGACGGCGACGACGTTTCGTTCACACTTCGAGGGCGCGCGGGACTCTCCCCGTAGAACCGATTGGCGCTCGTGACGCCGATTTCGAGATCGGCGGGCACAACGCGCTCGGACGTCGGCCCTTCCACGATAAATTTAACACCAGTTTTTTTTTTTTTTTTTTTTTTTTTTTCTTATTTCTTCATTCGATTATTCATTATTACAATCCACGATTTCGGGAATTAAAAAAAAAAAAAATTATATACTTTATATCCTTTACATTAATTCACGGAGCCTCTTGGGCCACGGGTATAACACGAAGAGAGAAACACACACACCACCGCCGCGGATCACCGCTCACTACTGGCTGCGCGCACGCCGCTAGCTCGCGGCGACGATATCGCAGCCGAGGCCCGCTGGCACCATCTTTACTACCTCCTCCCAGCTCTGTCTCTCTCTCTTTCTCTCTCGCTCACTCCGCTCTCCTGCTCTCTCCTTCTCTCTCTCTCTTTCTCTCCCTGGCACCTCACGGGTTTTTAATGGGCGCGCGAAATCGACGCGCAATCGACGTCGTTCCCCGTAAACTCATGAACGACTCACGCTTCTTTACGGAGACGCGAGTATAACAGAGCCTCGAAACAACGTCACGGCAGTGTGCCGGACCGCACGGGTGCCACGAGAAATTCGCACGCGAAGCGAACTGCCGCACGGGGGGGGTTCCGCACCGCGCGAGTATCGTTCTAACGTAAAATGGCGGCCGCGCTGTTGACGAGAAGTTTTTCTACGCTTGTCAGAAAATTATTCCCCGACTGTCTCCCGTTCGGTTGGCCGGACGTCGCAGCAGTTCGCGACTCCGATTGGCTGGACCCCCCACGTGACCGAGCGACCGGCTGTCATTGGCCGGAGGTGCGCGAGACCACGAACGCCGTCGTTGCAGTCACGCCGCCCGGCTGTTCAGTCTCGTGGACCCCGCTCGTTCCCGTACCGCCACTTTATCATGGCCGGTTTCAATTCCATTTTCCGTATACAAACTAACATTACAGTTTTCCCGATGTCTCTCGTACATTCGGCCTGTTGATCAACGACGCATAATTTCCCGACGGGCCGACTGGGTTATGTTCATGAAGATATACCAAGGTAATACTTTAGTTATTATTCTTTAGACTCTTCGATCCAAGTTTTACGGACGAACTTTGTTGACGCTCGCTGCGGCGGCGGCGAGAGAGTGTATCCGGCACGATCGACGTGGTCGACTGTCACTTTCGACAGTTCGCGACAGAGTCGCGTGTGCTTTGTTGGGGGGCCGATCTGTCATTATCTTTGTGTTATTCACACCGTCAGAGAGCCTTGAGAGCGTCCCCGAATGCTATCGCCGTTGATATATCATCGCAACACTGACTCTAGTCGCTGGGTCTGGAGATACGTTAGATACGTTGAAATTTTTACTTATAACATTTTTTTAAAAAACAAAACCCCGCGGGCTTTTGACGCTGCCGAAGGTGAGATTTTGAAGTTCCCTCTTCGATTCCGCTGTAACCACTACCATTCTCTACATTCCTGTGAATGAACATTGGCCTCTCCTCGTGTGTAAACTCAGCTGTGACTTACACTGTGGTAACTACACACACACACACACACACACACGCACGATCTCGCATCTAGTCTCTTCTCGAATGTCCACGAAGCTCAGTCTACTCTCTGTGTTAGTAAGAAACAAGATAATAGTACGTTATTGACATTGAGTCGCGTGCCATCATTGCCACGCACGACAAACGAATAAAAAAAAGAAAGAAAAGCGCGTGTCGTGTCGACACAGTCGTGATCGAGCCGGCAGCCAACAGCTGGTCAATCACGATCGCATCTGGTTCAATGGACGAAGGTAAAGTGCATTTCAACGGAATACACGCGCGTAATAACTATTGAGTAAGTAGAGAAGGTCATGCGCGGCTACAAAGTGGCCAAAAAACTCGGGGTACGAGGGTTGCGATTAACGAGTCAATTTGCATAACGTGCGAATTGAGAGTTGGAGAGAGAAGAAAAAAAAAAACCCCCTTTCAGTCCCCGAGAGATACAGCTCGACCACCGAGGCAGTGCGGTCGCGGTCGGGACGGCAGTCCCCCCGAAACAAAGAGAGCACAATGCACGAGCATAGTATATGCAGTGAGAGGCGCGCGTGCTTCGCTTTGCTATACCTATATAGCCCAGCGTGTGTCTCCCGACAACAAAGTAACAGGGGAACAGTTAACCGAGAGAATAGGCGACGGGGAGAGGAGAACGAAACGTAAGTGCGGTATTCCGACGCAAGGTGGCTTTTAACCGAGTAAGTAAACTGAGTGGATCACGTCGGACTCTCGGAAGGGGTTTACGGAGGTTACGAGAGTCTCGAGAGAGCATATGGATCGCCGGGCTCCATTGTCCCAGCCCGACTTCCGGTGCAGCTTCCTCGGTCCTTCGACCAGAGCGTTCATCCGTCTCCCGCTGATCTTCGAAGACTTGTTACTTCTCTCGAAACTTACGATCTCCTTATCGTTCCCAGTAATATTGGCTCCTGCGAAATTTAATCCCGACAATAGCATTAGCTGAGAGGTTCGTGTCAACGATGGATATGCGAAGGTCCCGTCGAGATTTTTATTGCAGCCTTGTACCTGAGGGAAGCGTATGTAGGTAGACGGTAAGTGTCGTACACACCGTGCCTTTTCGCGACTGTGAGGACAAAGGGGAGGAGTGGGGCGCCACGCGTCGCGCGCAAGGTTGCCTTCGCGACTCTGACCGTCGGGAGAGGCGGCACGCGCCGTTTACGCCCACGCGACGATTCTCATACGCTGGAAAACATCGCGAGAGAGACAGAGAGAAAGAATTCGCCTTCTCTGCGTGCCGCCGCTGTGCTCTGCGCGGTTGTCAGCCGGGTGTCAAAGCGTAGACGACCGCGGTAGCGCGGCCCCCAAGCGCCAAGCGAGAAAGAATCACGCGTCGGGGATTGAGAGCCGGGAATCGAATGACGGCGTGGCAGCAGCTTACCCGGCCGCTCTCTCGCGCTCGGTGACAGCGGCTCTTTGTGTTGACCGCGGGCGCCTCACCGTGGAAGGGAGAGGGAGATACGCACCAAACAAGCAACACCAATTGCCGAGTTAGAGCCCCGAGAATCGAGTCGGCTCGTACTCGCGAGCGCCGCTCACGTCGCTGCGAGACACACGGCGGGCCGAGTAGCCATGACGGCTGATCGCTTTGGCACGCGTCGCCGCGATCGCCACTTTTTTTTCCATTCAATACTTTAAACGGCTTAAAATTTCGTCCAACTCCGAGCTATTGTCGGTTTCACATGAATCATTTCTACGGAGAGATCCTACTTGCATATTTAATTTAGGAAATAATATATTGTTTTTTTTTTTTAAGAATGGACAACCACTACTGATTCTGCTTTATTGCTGCTTTACCGAGCGGGCTAGCTCGTAGGCCAGGGCGTGAAATTATGTATCGCGGTACTTGCCGGGGAGGAAAATACGACGAGAGCACTGAGTCAGCCATTATCTCGAGAGTTAAATGAACATTGGAGAAAAAGCTCTCTCTTCCTCTGTTGTCCGTGCGGAGTGTGCGTATGTATCGTAAGTTTCGTATTAGGCTTATGGCCTCGGAAACCTGGGGACTAAAGACGCCGATATCGCTGACGCACGCCGATCGAGATAAGAGGAGACACACAGACAGGCCAAAACCGGAGAGTTTTTGTAATCTCTTCGTATCGATAACACGACGCTCTAGCTGAGTTTGCGAACTACAGTGGTGCAGTTCGCGAACTAAACCACTTTCTGCACGAGCTTCCGTATGCCTGCGAATTTTACAGACAGCAATGCGACGATACACGCTCGAGGGACATTAAAAATTTTATCCAAAAAATAATTTCTTTTGTGGTTTTTTTTTTTTTTTTTTTATAAAAATGGGATTCTTTTTTACAATTTTACTGGATAATATAATATCGTCGGTATAGTACCAGCGATCGCAATACGCGTTTCATCACTACACATGAGTTGGTACACCGTGCGTAAATTTCTCCGTATTCCCCCATCAATACAATATTACTCGGTCTCGTTATGCTTACTTTGTGAATTACGGAAAGTCGATGTAGGTCGAGTACAGCGCGCTGACCCAATTTTTGGACAACGTTACAGCGGTTCAGATTAATAATATAACCGATGTGGTACGCGCGGAACGAATTTTTCCCCGGAGTTCAAAATATTTTAAAAAATGTATATATATATATATATGCACGTATATATAATATATATTATACATATGTGTGCAGAAATTAACTCTTGGGTGTGCATAGAGAGAACGTATGTACGTGCGCAGCGCGACGATGAATATCGTCTAACGGGGTTGCGCTTGTAGGCGCGGCGGAGAGTTACAGTTATGTAAGGTGGAAGAGAACCGCGAGAAGAGACAATAAGAAGCCACTGACTCTCGATAACTTGGCATCTCGTCTGGGAGAGAAAAAATATGGCAACAATTAAAAAAATTATTTTTATACGAGGATAAAAAACTTATTAAAAAAATTGAATTAGGCGTACATTTTTTTTATAGTACAAAGAAAATGTTATGAAATTTTGTCCCGGAGAGGATTATAGAGGAGAAAAAGGTGGAACGAGCTAGGGTGCCTGAGATCGGGATAATCCAAACGAAAAGTCGTGAGTCGTAAGAACGATAGTTAACCCCTGACGACGAAGCGCCCCTGCATTTACGGCCGAAAGCGTAGTGGTGTTGGTACACAAACGGCGACGCCCAGGCAGGGATGAAACCTGATCGATCGCCGCCTTACCCTCGGCTGTGGGAGAGCTGACTTGCGCGTGTGAATCGTTCTCGCACGCTCGGCCAGACCAAGTGAAAGCTAAAGAAATCCGAGAAACGCGCTGCCGCAGTTTTGTGGGTTCGACTTTCATTTCTCTCGTTTTTTCTTCCGCCGAACAACGTTGCATCAAAAATATACGCGCATTGCACTCTTTCATTTCTTTTTTTTTTTGCAAATATATTACGAAAAATCTGGAAGCTATATATGTATGAACATATACATTTTTTTAATATGAAATATAGCACGACCATCAAAAGGTCAGAGATTACGGGGTCAATGCGTTTCAATTGAGTTCAAAGCATCCACTGATATCTACGTGTATCCGAGCGTATAGTGGCGTGAACTCTTAGCATGTACATACAATATATCGATTCCAAGCGAAAATACAACATTTCTCGGATAGACTTGGTGGTACTCGTTTGTTGGAATAAACGATTCGACCGAAGTAATCGAAGGTTCTCGAGCATTCTTGCGTCGAGGCGAACGAACGAGGCATGATATATATGTATATATATATATACATATATATATATATATATATGGGAGGGGATCCGGCAAAGGTTAAGCCTACGTGTCTCGGAAGTGGATGCCCGCGGTCGCGTGCCATTACTCCCACCGCCATTCCCCGCCGTATTTACTAACGCGAGAGTGGCGGGAAACTTTGAGATTCGAACGTCATCGGTACAAGTTTTTTTTTTTTTTTTTTTTACTATGATCGTTACTACTAACCGAGCGGCATGGTTATCATTCACGAATATTCGAGTACAAATTGCACAAAATATATCTGCATCACTTCGCACTGTCATTTTTTCTCATAAAGTATACGTATCGTATGCGTATATATATGTATATTGGATAGTTGTTTGTCCCAATTTTCAAGAACCCAGAGGGACTCCCGCGGCCCTGATTATTCTAACTCGTCCTAAAAGCCCCCCTCCCAGATCCTCATTATTCCTCCCTATTATGATTAAGTCCTCCTAGGCCTTGAAAACTATTTCCCTATTATACTAGTCTGGTTCTGAACTGTGCACAATAATGCATTGCACAACGGCGCTGTGCACTATCGTCGTGTACACAAATACTCATTTTTCTATCGAAAATTACGTTATACCGGAAATACGTGACTTCCGGTTTGAACATTTCATTTTTTGACCGGAAGTGACGTATTTCTGGCATGAAGTCACCGCGTGTTGGAAAAATTAGATTTTCAAACCGGCAGTGACGTGCTTCCTTTAAATCTCCGGAAATATAGATTTCCAGTTTCTAAATTGTATAATCCATAGCGAACCACAACACCCTGCAACTATAAATATATAGTTACGGTGTACAACGGTAATATACGTCATTAAAAATACCTGTTAGTTATTAAATTACGCAATATAATTTTGTAAATAATTCATAGTATCTTTAATGTACATTAACAATTTGGGTGCAGTCGTGCGACGCGGCATCCGGCTCGGCTTGATATTGAGGTACGCCGATATACCAGACAAAACGATTACAATAATGTACTATCTCGAGCGACGCCTGTTACAGCTTCTTTAAATATAAAACAAGTAGAGGAAAGAAGAAAAAAAACTCTCTTGATGGAAAAGGAATCAACAATCGTTAAACTTAAACTACGCGGTTGTGATAAAAGACAAGCCGGAGCACGAGGTAAGCGCGGAAAAGACGTGGAAAACACCTTCGTCTCGGTCGTCGTTGGAGACTCGGTCTTTTTGTTTGTTTTTTGTTTTCTTAATGCATACACAGCCTTCTATAGTGGAATATAAGTATAATTCGAAGACGAGGAAACATGATTATGGGTTTTCCACGATTTTCATAAATCAAGCGCATCCGTGACTCCATATTTTGTTTTGTTTGTTACTTCACTCCTCTCAACATCAAGTAAATTCGACCTGACATTAACAGTGAGGACAAAATAATTTAATAAAACGGACTTTGAAAATGTTATTCAGTCACTGATGAAAATTGCAAGGCGATTTCTTTTTTTTATATATATAAAACATCTATCATATAACGTGTATCTCTCTCACGGAACATGTTTGGACTGATGCATTAGCGCACGCGATTTTTTGTTCTTCGTTTGCTTTTACTGTATTCCCGTGAGTCGGCAGAGATGTGTAACGTATCAGGGCACATACGTTCGGTGTGAAATTCTATCGGGATAACGTGTCTCGGTAAAGAGTTTGGTCTCGCACGTATGAATTCCTTAAGGACAAGATTTTCTACAATTGACTGATAATAATAATAGTAATTAATATTAACACGGAATATTGACGAAACTTTGTTTGTTCTTTCTTTTTCTTCAGTTTTCCCGGATGTGTGTAGCGAGTTTTGATTTGACGTCGATTATCCTGGCAACGGCGATTATCGGTGTTTTTTTTCTTTTAAGAGCGATAAATAAAACCGTTCGCGGATTGGAATTGTTCGCGACTTTAACGACCAATCTATGAGTTTCGAGTGTGCTTCTGTCTTCGTATTCTTACATAGGTCTTTCTCTCAATGAATCATAGCAAATCTTCTGTACACATATAAAAATCATTTTAAGTATCGGAAGAGCGTCCTTTTTTTCCTTTTAAACGGACCCTCGTATCAAGTCTCTACGCCCAAATCCCCCGTTTTCCCCGCTCTCTGAACATTTATATACTTCTTATAAGATTACTAGACATTGCCATGTCGTTCGCACTAGCCGACAGCTGATAGTTGTCCGTCGTGCCAAACGCCGACGCTTTTAATCGTGAGCTCCGATAATTTCAAGAATATTCGGGTTAATCGTGTGCGCGTGTCGCTCCTCGATGATGCTGTTGATTCTCTCGCTCCAAACACACTGACGTCGTCTATCGGTCAATCGTCTTTGGGCTTCGCTTCCGTCTCCTGTTGGCTGCCCTCGTCTTCCTCGTCCGAGTAATTTGTCGGCGCCTCGCCGGGCTTCAGAAGCTTACCCACGTAGTCGTACCTCTCTGTGAAACACATAAGAAAGGTTACATCACATAACATTAAATCGTCGACAATACAAGACTGTTTGGGTGAGTCTACAAAAATGTAAAAAAAGGTGGAATTTACAATTCAAATTTCGAACAACGTTTACTCGCGCACTACCTCATTCTTAGGTGAACTTTATCGCCTTCTTTAATGAATAATTGATTTTTTACGCCGGTTGAAACACCGTCGCTGTTTCGGTTCGAGAAAATTATACACATTTTACAGTCCGCGAACGATAGAAAAAGACTTCGACAACTCGCGAAGAATTTTGATGTGTTAAGCGCCGTTGGCGCTCTCGTTCCCGTGTACGAGTTTCTCGAGCAACTTGTTGCTCCGCATTATCGGGCGAGCACCCCGTGAATGCAAAATTTATCCTCGAACACTTGCCTTTGAACTGCTCCTCCCACTCGAGTATAGAGTTCATTTCGGCGGTGTTCAGGTCGCTCAAGTCGTCGTACTCATCCTTGCCGGGAACAACGGAAAATGTCGCCAGACCTCTGCTCGCGTCTCGCCCACCGAATGCAGCGTAAGGTCCATCTGTGGATGAAAAAAAAAAAAATTAATAAAAATTAAAGCATGAAATTAAATATTTCTCGATATCAGAAGACTCGAGAATCGAGACTATATATGTATATTTAATCAAAAGTTCTTTCCCTCATTCGTACGGGATGTTTGCACAAAATAATAAATTCCGTAGATCGGGGACGAGATAGTTGTTAAATCTTCGATATTATAGTTGCAAGTCACTCTGTCGATAGTCGGAGTATATATATATATATATATATATATATATCAAAAGTGTATTCCCCTCATTCGTACAGAACGTTTGCACAAAATAATAAATTCCGTAGATTGGGGACGAGATGACGTAGTTAAATTGTCGATAATACAGTTGCAAGTCACTCCGTCGATAGTGCGTGACTGGGTACTTTTGTACGCCGCTACGCCGCTCTGGTGTTATTTTCTGTTCCCTCACAGATAACGCTGTTTTATTGACGAGATGCACGATTCCAATTGAACCAACGGCGATATGGAATCGACGGCGTGGCAATTCATTTCAAGGGCATTCGACATCCGTTGTTTGCTAAATACTCGCGTTTTTAAATGCTTCTTTTTTGTTGGCAAAAAAAAAACACATAAAAAGAAAAATTTTCACCACGTCATCAAAGGCTCGTCGACACGCTCTCGATAAACATTCTGTCACGAGTTCTGCGCGCCGTTATCTGTGAAGTTTGACTCTCTCGCCGAGCGATTAGCTTTCTAAACTTATTTTTTTCTTTTTCCTCTTTGACTTCTCCGGTGAAGAACTTTCCTAGCGGATCTTTTTATAACTCCTCTCGCTTTCACGTCCTCCGCAACAGCGCGCAGCTCGCAGATCTCCCCGGTCGCATGTACGGCCTGCGAGGATAAATCTTCGTGCTTTGAATGAAGAATATCTCGGGCGTCGGCGGGGCGGGGGAGCGTGTTTGTGTCTGTCTGTGAGTTCGAATTTTTTGATCAAGCGATCGCCTCGCCTACGCGATTATTTTTATTCTCTCGACGCGCGACTCGTGCGACGAGGCGGGTCACCGATGATATCATCGTGAGTAGAACGCTGCGCCGCGCGATTATTGTCTCGCGAAAAAAGATCGACAAATTACGAAACTTGGAGATTAAAAAAAAGAAAAAAAATGAGCGTTTCTTTTGTCATTGAACAATAAAAAGAAAAAAAAATTAAGGTAGTATGAGCGTGTAGACTGAAACCACGTAAGATTCAGAGAGAATTGCGAACACTTCTCGATGGGATAAAAATCTGAAAAAATCAAGCATATGCAAGATGTTGAAAATATTGACTTTGCATAATAACATTTTCAAAATATTATTAACTAATTAAAGAAAAAAAATTGTTCAACCTATCACCCAGAAATATACCTTTTTTTTGTATGACATTGATTTGTTAACTTTTCTGAATACGCATGAATTTTTTCAGAATTTTGTCCGATGTTCGAAAATTGCGATTTTTAAATCTCTTTACAGCTCAAAAATATAACAAAAACGCAATTCTCCAATATTTGAATTCAGAAAAGTTAAAAAATAATTTTCATACAAAAAAAGTTATGTTTCCGGGTGATTTGTGGAACACTTTTTTGTTCTTTAAGTTGTTCATAACTTTTTGAAATTATCATTATGCAAAATCAATATTTTCAACAACTTCTATACGCTTAATTTTTTTTCAGATTCTTATCCCCTCGAGAAGTGTTCGCAATTATCTCTGAATCTGACGTGATGCCAGTCTATACGCTCATACTACCTTAAGATAGATATGTCGCGAGGGTAATCCAAAGTCATGTGCATAAACTTTTGGCATGTCGTAATTTAACTATCAAATTTTACTTGTACAAAATCTCGAAGGTTTGTACCGACGAATTGAATGAATAATAAGATCTTGAAAATCGGTCTTTTAACACGGCGCTTACGGGACAGCTGGCGAAATTGATCTTGAAACCGAGAATTAACATACTTAGATCAAAGATCGAAAAAAAATATAAAGAACTGCGCACTCGCGAATCAATCAGGAATTGATGCGCAAAAAAAAGTGACGTCACCGAACTAATGTTCAATAGAACTCGGATCAAAGTGAACGCTTTCAGGCCAAATGACGTTTCAAATCCACACTAAACAAATAATCTGTTTACAAATAATCGGTTCAATCTAATTGCGAAAATTTTCATAGATACTCTATTATTTTTTTATAATATTATCGATGCGGACAAAGTACCACATATAGTTAATTTTTGACGTCATATAGACGCTGATATCTATGACTCCGGCGTACCGACATAGCTACCTTAATCGCAGTCGACTAACGGATAGTTCATGTTGAAAATATGTGCAACCCATTGCGAGCGGTTGACGCATAATAATTTGTTTTTTGTACGGCCAAATGGGACGCCAATTGCGCTGTCGTAACAATGAGGGTTTCCTATAGCGCCGCGCAGTACCGTTGACCGTCGGTCACGCCGTCGATCACCGGATCTCTCCGACCGATGATCGATCGATCGACGAGGTCGCGCTTCGAAAAACCCCGACGAAAAAAGTCTCGCCGATCGCTGAAACGTAAAGCACACTGTAACGCTCCAAACATTTTCCACGCAAGAATCTCCTGTTTCCCGCTGGCAGCGGAAAGACTTCATAAGATATTGAAGGAAAACGATCCCTCGACCGTGCAAGGCTCCGGGTTAATCGAGTAAAAGCCTGCTGGTCGCTCACGCGACTATCGCAGACTCGATCGAAGTTAATTAGGAAAAAGAGAAAGAAAAAGAAGTATCGAGATCGAAAAACGGCAAAACGGCAAGTATATTATCGAATTTACGATTCGCTGTTCGCCGGTAAACAGGTTTAGCGACCGATGATAATCCACGCGTCGGGGATTAATTAGCGACGCACAAACGCGCATAGGAATGCGGGTAACTTAATTTTCAAGGCGCGAGAAGAGGACACGAAGTCGAGTTCGGTTCGTGGAGAATCGCGCGAGTCTGCGCGATGTCTTAATTGGCGATAAAAAAAAAATGAAAATTATAAACAAACTCGGACAAGGAGCAAGATTTATCTCTTGAAGCCTTAAAGTTACGAACGTATAGAAACACTCGCACTCAGGCGCACGTACATACGAATCGCTGTCTCGAGAAAACAACACTTTTTATTTTTAACCTTTCAGAGAGTGAGAAAAAGAAGGTTCCGTAAACTCACCGGGTCCGTAAAATTTGGCGCCTCTCGTAGCGTCGTAAACGCTTCCGTTGACGGCGACGAGAATGCGTCCGTCGGTTCCTCTGCCGTCGTATTTCTTCAATTCCTCGACTGTGAAGTCGCGCCTTATTTTCGGCAGTTCCTTTACAACGGGCACCGGTTCGTTGGTTTTCGTTTTGCTGCGGAATATCTGATAAACGAGAAACGCTATGACACCGACAAGAGCGAGGTTCACCGGGCTCTTTATTATTTCACCGAAGAAACTGGCTACGATCTCCTGACTTTCCTCTTGGTTTATAGGTGAGGATTCGGAGCCGGGAGCCGGCGGCGCGTCACCGTGTTCGGCCATCTTGACCACTGACTCTTCTCGTCGTCGTCGCCGTTGTCGTCGACACGTTCCTCGAAAGTTCGTTCGCTGGCGTTGCCGCTGCGCTATTATCGTGGATGGGGGAAGGCAGCGTACAGACGCACACGCACACACACACACGGCAAAGCGTGAAATAAAAAAAAAACCAGGTTTCTCGTCACGGCTCGCGCACTGTGAGAACGATGGAGATTCTCACTAGTGTTCGCGTCGGCTCGCGTCGAGTGCGCTTCGAGAGCCTCGCTCCGTCTCTCTCTCGCTCTCTCGAGGACGTGGAGGCGCCGCGCGCCGACCGGCGGTCAACCGGATGAACGAGCGGAGCGAGGTGTGCGCGTGCGCATGCGCTTCCGAGAAATAAGGCGGCGACCGTCTGAACTCCGAACTCGAGAGAAATATAATGTAGCAGGAGTGAATTTAAAAAGAAACAAAAAAAGTACTAAAAAACAGACGTTCGTGCAGTACGAGAGCTCGAGCTCCACTACGCGAATATACGTACTCCGAGCTGTAATATCACAGGTGCACGTACGGCTGGTCGACACACGTAACGACGCGTACCTTTGCGCATTCCCACTTTTTTATCCGGAGAAGATGCGATAACCGAGGTTGCACGGTGAAACAAAGGTACAGGCGAGATACAGCGAGACGTGCTCGGCCTCGATTACAATTTAGCGCTTAAATTTTGAGGAGACGAACGATTCAAGTGTTTTTTTTTTTCCTTAAAATTTGTTTAGATCACGTCGGATTTGTAAAGCGTTCCTGCCGGCTACGAACAACGAAAAGATTCCTATTAACTCTATCTAAGTTTTTTTTTCTCCTGTTTGATCTATAAATAGCTGGATGAATTTAATTGCGCGTGAATCACGGAAATTCTTTTTTTTTTCCGGAACACCGATTATCTATCATGCAAAAAATCGAAAAAAAGATGATTGTTCTACTTAAAATTATTATCCCATTTACTATATCCAAATTTTTTTCACCGTTTTCATCTATGGATAGCTCGATGAATTTAATTGCGCGTGAGTCAAAGTTTGATCGCCATGTCCATCGATCAAGGATCTGCACGCATCACGGCAATTTTTCTTTTTTTTTTTTCAGAACACCGATTATCTATTATAAAAAAAAAACACAAAAACATATACGTGCTCGAGGCGATTACGAAATTAGGATATTGCGCGACAATTCGAATCGTACGATACCACGTAGTTCTCCCTCCCCGTGTCCTTTCACGGCCCGATTGCGAGCCAAGATATTCAAACGAGTCCCACGCTCCTTGTTATCAACGCTGCGCCGTCTTGCTCGCTATAACCGAGTCTTACCGAGTCATCGCGCGCCACTGTAATAACGCAAACGTCATCCGGCGATCTACAACTGCTGTGCGATACTCCGGTAATGTGCGATGTTCGTATAACGTAGTTCCAATAAAAAAAAAAGTGCCACCGAGAGGAAAAAACTGCTCCGGCGCCGATGTTAATTGACCACCACTTTTTGCTTTGGCTACAGGAGCAAATGCTTTTGCGAAGTAGCGACCGATGGAGACTTTTCTATACGTCGTTTACGACGTAATATATCTTCGGTATCAGCAGCTATCGTTATCAGGGCGGCTGTTGTTGTAAAAGGCCTTCGAGAATGTACAAGGCAGGGAAGTCATTATAGCGCTGTGCGCGCGATTACAATCATTTATTGCCCACGAACTTCTACAGGTGACCTTCACCGCTGCATTTCGATGGCACTGGCAACGGCGATCATAAAAATCAATTGCTAATATATCTCAACTATTCGATCGACGCTATCGATCTCTGTGGATCATTGGATTGTACTTCTAGTGCGTTGTACTGGCATTGGACGGGTTAGTTACTCCTTAATGATAGTTTTTTCGAAAACCCAATTTCATGGTCCCGGAGCTGGGTAAACGTTGCAAAGAGCTTGATAAAAAAAATTAACTTAGATAAGATAACAAAAAAAAACCGTGATGTTATATATACAATTCTAATGTGAACGCCCACTCGGAAAACACACTCGACGGATCGATACTCGATGCGACCTTCACACTTAAATCTACTTGTATTTTTCTACTTCACTTATGGACGGAATATCTTTCTGAGATCGACGTAATTTTCGAGAAAAATTTTGTTCCCGATGACTTTTTCGTATAAGCACGAAGTGTAGCGCGCGCCTGGTTAGGCGCGTCACTGGCGTGACTACGCATCCGTTCGCGTCTTGTCGTCTTGGAGCTCGAGGTACGGTCGGATGCTCGCGTCCTGAGGCACCGATTTAAATTCCACGCGCTCGTTGCACATCGGACAGTTATCCTCGGTCTCGACAATCCTGGACGAAGTCGGCGTGCAAATTGCAAAATCACAGTCGTTACAGCGGAAACTGATAGATTGAGCAATTGATCTGTATGCTTACCGAAGGAATTCGCTCCTAATAGCCGGAAAGTCGCACTGCGGACAGACCGTGAAGTCCTCCTCGACTATATGGCGACCCTGAAACAGTTCGCGCAGTAAATTATATATATATCTTACTTTTTTGTCAAGATGCAATATTCATCGGTACTCACAGTGGCTATGCAAAACGGTATCGTGTTCTTGCACTTGTCGCAAGTTATTTCCGTCTCGGGAAGTCTGTTCTTGCAGTAGGGACAAGGTGTGAGAGGCTCGTCCTCGATCTCGTGGTCCTTGGTTCTCGGCGGTTTTCTCACTATCGCTTCGATCTTCTTGCTGTACTTCGCGTCGACCTGCATTCTGTACTCGGGACGCATCAGCATCGCCGCGAAATTAAATGCCGCGTGCTTGAGACCGGCTCGATGACACTCTATCACCGTCGACGTCAGAATCGGTACTATATCTGAGATGAAGCAATGTTTTCTTAGCACTCCCGAAACGATGGATTTAAAAAAAATAGTTATTCGGTGCTGCTAAATCGAGGTTCTATACTCACGGGAAGGAAATTTCGAGATATTATTCGCAACTCTTATCAACATCCTGGCGCCTCGCAGGTGGTCATTCCGTTTCACGTGCAATCTCACGAGAATGTAGGAATGCAGGAGACGCAAATTATTCTTCATTTCCAGTGGCGTGGTTATCTTGTTTCGCTTCAACTCTTGGTACATTCCGAACAGAACGTCGTGCGCGTTCCGATAGTTTCCTACGGATATATTATTCGCGGTGTTTCATTATTGTAAGATGTGGAATAATTATTATCTCCTCTGGGTCACCCACCGTTTATTTGTTCCTCATTCGCTATTATTATCGCAGTTTTCGCGGCCTCTCGGTACTGCTTTCTCGCCATGTACAAACGGAAAAGATACTTTGGGTCCTGGAAAAAAAAGGAATGGTATAAGAAGCCTTGTTTGGAATATTTTTCAACGTTCCAGCGAAAAGAAATTTTCCTTTTTTTAATATGCGGTATTTTTTTGGTAAAAAAAAAGAAAAAAATGTCGAGGTTTTAATGAAAATGTGTTCACAATGTTCTAAAACATCGAAAAATTACATTTAGAAAAAATATCTGGATGGATGTGTGTGTGTGTCAGCGTTGCAAAATTCAGCCGTCTAGAACTCAAGAACGGTTTTATCAATCGGGTTGATATTTAACATGCATGTAGAGCAGTTGGGTTCCTCGGTTTGTTACAATTTACGGAATAAATGAAACATTCATTCGTATTTTATGAGATTTAAAAATGTTGAGATTTTGCGATGTAAAAAAAGTGTGTTCGCGCTCTAGCCTTCGCAAATTTAGAGTTATCGCGTTGAAACTTCCTACAGAAGTGCTCCAACATCAAATAATATTCGCAATTTTTTTCATTACTTTTGGTAAACCGTCACCACCGAGAAGGAAGTCGATAAGCTGGTTTGCGAGTTTATCGTCTTTCGATGCTGCAACGGTGTCTATCGCCAAGGTCAATGCGGCGTCATCGTCCGCAGCTAACTGAGCCGCTTTCAATAAATGTCTCAATGCCTGAAACGATAATAAGGTTTTAAAAACCACAATGGACATGCTCGTTTGGCGCCTCGCCAGACGACCATATTACCGCATTCGTACCTTATGATACTCCTTCGCGTGAAAATAATACTTCCCTGCGAGAAGGCTGTTCTTCTGAGCCTCGAAGTGAATCGCGAGACTGCGAAAGTCTTCCTCCCGTATATTATCGTCGTCCAGTGTGTTGACCAATATTTCGCCGTAGAGCTCCATCTTGCCGTGCTGATTTGCCAACTGGAAAGCCTCGTCGTGACAATTCGACAGGATCAAAAATTTTATGGCCGAATTGTAGTCGTTCATTTTTTGGAAAAATCGAGCCACCAACTTTGCACCCTCTATGCTCTTGGTCTGCTGCACAACTTCGACGCTTCGCGCTACGACAGGAATTAATTGCGAACAGATTAAAGAAATCTTTTTTTTGCTTTCTGTGAGTTAATATTTGTTGTCCTCGTTAAGTTATCACTTTACCAGGATTGTTGAGATGTTCCAAATTTATTCGAATTATATTATCATAGTCCTTGGCGGTTTCGTAAGCCGAGGCTGCCTCCTCGTACTTTCCTTCCGATTCTTTCGCTTTGGCGTACTGAATATTGATCTTTGGCGACGATATTTGCGGCAAAAGCTGTCCGACTTTAACCCAGTTCTTCAATTTAATGTAAGCCGAAGCTGCTTTGTCGAAGTACTCGGCTTTTTCGTAGAGCATTGCCGCCTCGTTGAATTGCTGAAATATTGTCAAGTCTCATTTTTAGGATGAGGGTAAAGAATCTTTTTTTTTATTTGCTATGCCATTAAATACGCACCTTCATATTCTCCAAAATTTCCGCACACTCTTTTCGCAACAGTCGATTGCTGTCGGTCTCCAAGGCGATGCTAACACCCCGTCGACTGTCACCGCATCTTATGGACGTTCTCGCTATTCCAGCCAGACACTGACTCCGGTGATTTGAACTTTGCAACGATGAGCCCGAGCTCGAATCTACCAGACCACGTTCGTAGTTCACCAAGGCTTTCGGATAATTTCCTCTGGAAGATTCATTACCGTAACTCAAAAATTCGACTATTGCCTTTGCTGTGCTGCGGTTGTGGAACGGTCCATTTTGGGTTTCCTCTTCTACTGGTTTTTATTGAAGAAACTCCTTCACGTTTCGACCCTGGTCAGGGCCCTCTTCAGAAATTTTTGTATTGATAATTTATTAGATTACCTCTTCTCTTTTTTCTCCTCATTGTTCTGTTTAATCTGTTATGTGTATCTATTGTTGTGGGTGTTATATTTTTTTAAGGCGAGGTGAAACATGTACCACGTGACATATGAGCGCAAGAGAGATAGTTGCATTTTTCGAATCCATGCCGTGTAAAAATGGTTGACCTTTCTGGTAAAAGCGAAGTATCATCGGACGCGGTATTGAATTCTACATCCGCTAATACTTTGCCTTTTCGCGAAAAGTCTACCATCTCCGAATGCCATTCATACAGTCTTTGTTACCGACTGAGTCTGTTTCACCTCGCCTTAATTTAAATTAGTGTCCCCGGTGTCAATTTTTTGTCTGAGTCGTCGGACAGACAAATTTCGCGTACTCTCACGTGCAGTGTCTTTGTCCACAATAGCTGATAAAGAGATAAATATGAACAAAAATAAAAATAGCAACTTCCGGACGACTCGCAGAAAAAGACACTGGGGACGCTCATTTAAATTTGAGCGTCCCCAAAATTGACCGTTCCACAACCGCGGCACAGCGAAGAAAATATTTTGTCATTAGTGACAGCCTCGAGAACCATATTCCACTATTGGCTTGGCTCGGTTACATTGCTTGCAAACGGAAGAGACAAGCTTACGTGAACTCGAGCTGCTGAGCATATTCTCTCGCGATGTACGGTATCTCCTCGGGTTTTAACTTCTGAGCCAAGCTCAGTGCCTGCTCCCACTGCATCAAGTCTCGTCGCAGATAAAGAGCCTCAACGGGTTTTGAAGATTGAAGAAAAAACTTTTCCGCCTGGTTGTAATTCTCGAGGAGAATACACACGTGACCGGACAACAGAGCGAGCTCCTCGACATTCTCCAGTTTCTGAAGTGCCCACACCATCGAGGCGTCCTCCATTCTTCGGAAAACTCTGATCGCTGCGCAATAGACAAAAATGAGTATTAAAAGCGTTTCGTCTTCGGAGCATAAAAACAGGACAGATTTCTCAAACTCACCGAATTCTATGTTCAGATTATCCATCGCACTTTTTGCCAATTTCATCCACGAGTCTTTGTCGTCAAGTATCGCGCAAGTGCTCCAAGCTTGATGAAACCTGAAAAATTACCGTGTACATTAATCTTTCTGTCGTAAAAAATTTCCTCGATGAGTATCACGCTGTGTCTTATTCGAAACGTTCGCTTGCCTACGACACGTAATTTGATTCTCGAATATATCCACGATTTTCTTGTTGTCCACGATATTGCCGACTTCTTCGTGAGATGTTAGAGTTATCTTAGTCAATTTACCGCCCGCTGTGGCGAGTGTAACTTCGCCGGCGTACATTAAGACTGGAATCGACTCAGTCGGGAGCTTCGTTGAGGCAGCTTTTACAACTTTCGTACCTGTTGGATCGAATTCGCAAAAAAATTCAAACAAAAAGAAACAAGATCTGGTCTGCTTGATGTCTGTTTGGAAAATTATGAATACCGACCATCCACGTGATACTTGACAAAAACGTAGGTAACGATGGTAGTTTTGTTGTATACGATGAATATTGAACGTTCGAAGATGTTTTGGTCCCAAACAACACCCTCGACAGAGTCCGGACAGTCCGGCACCGGAATAACGCTCTCGTTTATCGGATCGTACACGTAAACGTCCTGCTTGTCGTCGATGAAACACATCTGCGTACCATTGCCGTCCAAATATATTTGCTTTATACCGTTGCTGTGCGAATAATCTGTCGAGTGATTGAAAACTTCGAGATAGAAGTAGACGATCCGTCCCATCTGCGGGGTAAAAGTGTTTCATTTTTGACAACCGTGCAATCAAAGAATCGGTTAGACGCGTGCACAGTAAAACAAGGTTGTACTTTTTACAACAACTCATTGTCCGCGAACGTCCACAATTTTTTACAATTTTTTCCACAACAAAATCATTTTTGCGAAACTTCGTATTTCGATTTTACGAAATTTTTCTTTACCGTGTATATACTGTGTATGGATCTAAAGCAAAATATTAAAAATGGAGCCTCACGTCCGTGCCGTAAACGACGAAATCGGAGGATAGAGCGTGGCACGTTATCTTGCCGTCGGAAGTGCTCGGATCGGGAAAGATCTTCGTGTCTTTCTTCTCTTTTGATAGAGCTTCGTCGACTTTGATCTAAGGACGGATATATATATTTGTTAAACACACAGTTTTGAGAATAACAATTGCGTGAATTAAATTTGAATATCGATTGTCTTACGGTGTGCAGCTGCATCTTTCCGTCGAACAGAACTGCCGAATAAATTTCGTTCAATCGTATACTGTCGACGGTAGCAAGATAGTCCCGTTCGAAGTGCACCGAGGTGTCGTAATTATCATTCGATAATTCCCAAAACAATGCTCGATTGTTCAACGCGACTGCGGCGTGTCCAGGACCAACGGCCAAAATCGATGGCTCTATAATCGTGTTGATAACGTGAGGCTCCGGTGCATCCTGTAAGAAATCGATAAAACTTTAATTCTTGGGGAAAACGACAGCATTTTTTTCAGAGTAGATAGATTCTGTTATTTAACCGGTGCGTCGGTTTAGTGATTAGCGTGCTCGCCGGTAAACCAGCGCACCAGATTAAGGGTTCGATTCCCGGTGCCGTCGTTTCGTCGAGAAATAAAAATCTGGGTAGAACATAGCGTACTTGTAGGTGTGTGTCACAAGTATATAGCTATAGTCCCTTCAGAATTTTCTTACATTTAAAAACTATTTTTTTTCAAAAATTTGAAAAATCGATGTAGAAGCATCAATTTCCACACGATACCATGAAAACCAATGTATTCAATTGAAAAGAGAAAAAAAAGTTCCCCGATTATATGTTGAACAATTTTTTGAGCAATTTGTAAATAATTTTTCGACATTATTATAGTGCAAAATTAATGTTCTTGGCAGCTTTAATACAGTTGATTTTTTTCAGATTGTTATATCATTAGAAAGTGTTCAAATTCTCACTGAATCTCACTTTTGGCTGGGATCCTTAAAAGTCCTTGAAAAGCGAGGAACAATACAGATAAATAAATTAAAAATAAAATAAATAGTTTCTGTTATTATTGGATGTACCTTGTCGAGAGTGTAAAGGTAAACGACCACTTCGGTGAGACTCGAGAGGAGTCCTATTCTGTTACCGCAGACGCTCGTCAATTTCGGTATTTCGGCGAGATAAATGAGTACGTTGCAGCTGTGAGTGACGGCGGCGATCATCGTTCCGTCCGCGGACCATTCGATACTGCTGATACCAGCCTCGCCGCTAACCGTTATAACTTTCTCGGTTTCTTCGAGATTGTGAATACTGTGAATTTTTATAGCATTGTCGCCGCAAGTGGCAGCCTTTCCCGTCACATTGTTGAGGGAAATGTCGCTCAGCGAGTCTCGATGATTCTTCACTTGAAACAATTCCTGTCCGACTTCTTTTATATGCGTTGATATCGAGATAAAATAGCCCGCTTCGAAGCCAACAAGTATGTAGCCGTCTCCGTACCTGTTTAAAAAAAAATACATGAAATTTCAGCTCCGAAAAAATAAAAATATATATAGCTATAATACTTTTTTTTACATTTTAGAAACGTACCATTTGTAAGTTACTATAGGTCCGTATCTTTTCTGAAACGCCAGTTCAATGGGATTGTCCGGATCGAGAATATTGTAAAGAAACAGCGTAGTCTTGCTCACTATCAGCGAAACCTGTGCAAACGGAACGTAATTTGTAAGCCCAAAGCAAAGTTATTCTCTATAAACAGGTTCCGGCGTTGTTTAAAACTCCTGGAAACAACGTTCCCAATAAAGAGAAAAGTTGCAGTTCCTATTAATTTAAGAAAAGTTGTTCCTTCATGTAATAATAATAATGAATATTAACCCACAAGGGTGTAACGGGGGAAATGAAAAAAAAAAACTATTAGAATAATAATAATGTTGAAGGGGCATTTTTGCTTGCTGCACCTCCTCCAAAGGCCTATTGTACTTTCCTTTCTCTTATAAGAGTCAGCAGTAAAACCAGAACAGCGTATCTTATATGCTAACACACAGAAAATACGATGTTCTGATATTATTGGGGCGATATTATAATACTAATTATAAACGGCTTTTCACATTGATCCAATTAATAATAACAATAATAATTATTATTGTTATTTAAGCGAAATATATTTTGGTACTAATAGTTAGACTGCGTTCTTTCAAATTTATAGCTGTTTATAATCTGCTAATGATTATGATTTTAATGATGTTGGAAACTTCAGTTCGCTAGTTCTCAATTATTGAAACTTTTTGTGATATACACGAGCTCATGATCTCGGTCACCACTTTGTCTCTATTGTATTCTTATTCATTATATAAAAGGAGAAATCCGTTAAATGAATTAAAATGGCAAAGTGTAATAAAAAATGGAAAATTTAATTATTATTATAATTACAACATTGTCCCTGTGCAGCGATACATTGGCATTTTCTTTTTACCGTGCTCTCGCCGCCTACACGTTGGTCCATCTTCATCTCGCTGAACTGTATATCCTGCGGATCTCCCTGCAGAGCGATCTCCCTTCTCGTGTCTCCGTCGCTCGTGCTGATGGACAGAACTCTGTCTTCTCCGGCGAGAGCTATGAGACCTTCGCTCGACCATGCTCCGCAGATGATTTTTCTCTTGTGCTTACCCAAAATGGGTATTCGCCTGAAACCAACGATTTTTCATTTATTTCAGTTCTCAAACTCCAAAGTACACACTGTTTTTTTTTGCTTTGCAGAGGAATATCGTCGTGCCTTGAATTGAGATGATCGTAGAGTACAAGATTTCCCTTCTGTGTGCCGACTGCCAAGACGCAACTGTTTTTGGCCCACATGAGGCAAGTCAGGCTGTCCCTGACACCAGCGTCGACCTGAGACTTCTTTCCTGTAGTCGCGTCCCACAGAGTTATGTTGAACGAATTGTTTGTTATTATAGCCAGGACATCACCATCCGCGTCCCACCCAAAACCAGTGCACAAGCCGGATATCTGTATGCGCTCTTCTATTTCTCCCTGTCTGTCGAATATGGCCACAGACGAGTCGCAGCCAGTCGTAGCCAGATGAGTGCTGTTGCCCGGCCTCCATGATATGTAAACGCTACCGGAGCCGTGCGGCTGGTCCAATCTGTACAGGACCTGTAATGATTTTTATTTATTTATTTATTTATTTATTCATCAAATTAAAAATACAAAATTGAAAATTAAAAACACATGTGAAGAAAAAGAAAATTTTGAATGCATTCGGTACAGATAAACTAAAATGGAAGAAACATTTGATAGTAGATTTAGTATTTATTCGTAAAGTAGGACCCGAGTGGATAGTGAGCTTGTACAGGTCAAGATTGGTTTTAGTTTTTGGTGGAATATCGGTTCATTAGGTTTTTCATTATTTTATATGTAATATATATTTGATATTGTTTTTTACAACAAAAAAAAAATTTGTGTGTTATATTCCAATTTTATAGAGCTCGTGTATTGGGTTCAGAACTTTTTGCGTTCTGCGCACAGGAGTTAAGTCAATAAATTAAATTCAATATATGAAAAAAAAAATCAACTCGGCAGGAAAAACTGAAAACTGTTCTGCCAAGTTCGTGTTTCAGTATTCGCTCGATTTTATCTATTACGGAACGGTTTAATTGTGTAATGTGGAATGGAATGAACATTACCGCAATTGTTTTTATTATTAAAATAACGAAGGTAAATCGATGACAGTTGTGTGGCGACAGTACACTTGATGTTTTGTTGACATACAATCTAGGTATATATTTTATGGACTGGGAGTTTGTTTACGATGGACGGGGAAAGGAGTTATTGAGAGAACCGTTGAAACAGTTGCCTTACCTTGTCGGAGCTCATTTCGGAGCCGAAACAACACTCCGGTCGTCTCACTGTCCCGGAGACCGATACATTACGACCGTGTCACCTGTAATCTCACGGTGGGCGGTGTGACTATTCGCATCAGACCCTCCAACTTACAGTCTATCCAAATGGTGGAGTGTCTCTAGTGGACACTTATTGAAGTTGGAGTGCCTGTAAAAATTCCCTAGATGGAGTGACTTTATTAAAAATATAATTTGTAAAGCGTTATAGGTGGAAGCTGCTCACAACAGAAAACGGGAGCAAGCCGAGAGAGCTAAGGAACGTGAAGATGACAAATGGATGCTGCCCTCGGTTAAGGCTAGACTGTCTACGAGCGATTTGTTGAAGGACAAGAAGAAGAAAGAGAAGGCCAAGAAATCTGAGAAGCCCAAAAAAAAAGCATAGATCCAGTTCCAGTAGTGTAAGGGCAATTTATAAACAATTTATGATTTTCTTGAAAAAATGTATACTAATTCATAGATTTAAATTATTTTTATTCATAAACAATAATGTATATTTACTAATACCGAGCTGTTTGTGGAGGATTCATCGTCGGAGGAGGAGGAATGAATAGAAAAAGGATTTTTATTTATCATCATTAATCAGTTTGATTATAAAAAATTTTATCCGATTTTTATTACCCTCACAAATCAACTTCCATTGAAAAAAATGTATACCATTCTTATTTACCCCAACTGATCAATTCCGTTAAAAAAAAATGTACATGATTTTTATCTATCCTGCAGATGGATAGAACAATGGACGTACATGTACGCCAGAGACCCCAGCATCCTGACGTACGCTCAGGGGCCTATCCCGTCAGAGAAAAAGAATCTGATATTACTGTACGAAGAGGAGGAGAGCATCTCTGCGGCAGACAAAACTTGCTCAACCATCCCTAATGCAGGGAATCTTCAGACAGTTAAAGTTTATTTGAGGCTCAAGCCTCTTCCTCGCAAGATCAAACTTACGAAGGAAGATGCCGAGGCGTATCAAATTCCAAACTCTACAAGTCTGTTGACAAAGCTTCCCAGTCTGGATCACGCAATTAGCTCGCTCCAGGGAGCCAAACTGGCAGACACGGTATGCAGAAAGTTCACATTCAGTTGTACTTCTGGTCTGGACACTATCGAGTCACGCGTTCCTCGAGAATCTCCTTCTCCTTCGTATTTTCTGCGAGACAGGCGTTTACCTAGTCGACGAGCTCCTCCAAATCCCCTATGCGTTCTTGATAGTCGATGAAATATTCGTCCCGCTCCTTCAGACGGCGTTCCATTTCCGCGGCGTCCGTGGTTATTCTGATGTATTCCTCCTTCGCCTCGTCCAAAAATTTCTGATGCTTTGTCTTTCGTCGTCGTCCTCGTCGTCCTCGTGCTCCGACACCCACACGCCTGGCTCGGCCTAATCGGCGGGACTTCCTGCAGCAACTTCTGCATTTGTTTGTATGCGTTTATGTACGCGTGCTTGTCCACCGAGGCAAATGTCAGAAGTTTGTTCTTTGATTCGAGCTCCTGGACACAGTCGACCGGCGATAAACTCACGACATCGCTGTTGTGCGTCGGCTTGTAACTGGGCGTCGGTCTGGTGTTTATGTTTGAAAATACGAATTCCAAACTGCGCGGTATTATGCCCGGCGATGTGGTCGTGCCCTGGAGCGTCTACGATTTTCCGGAATTTGTCGTTCCTGCGAAGATATGTGAATAATAAATAAATAAAATTGGTGACAAAAAAAATCTTTGAATTAAATGACTTTTAATACATGGAAAAAAAACGATTTGAAAAAAATGATTCAATTTTTGGACGAATATGTATAGATATTTAATATTTCTATATAAGTATAGGTATTTAATATATATTTTTATTTTTAGGATTTTGTTCATCCTTACCATAAGTCATGATGGTGGCATTTTGTCCTGCCAGAAAGTCAATAATTTTCTGCTGTATAACTTCCTCGAACAACTGGAATTGCGTTGTTTCCAGACCAAAAGTATGACTGAATGTGAACTTTGTTTGCCAGTTTGGCTCCCTGGAGCAAGCTGATTGTGTGATCCAGACTGGGAAGCTTTGTCAACAGAGTTGTAGAGTTTAGAATTTGATACGCCTTGGCCTCTTCCTTCATAAGTTTGATCTTGCGAGGAAGAGGCTTGAGCCTCAAATCAACTTTAACTGTCTGAAGATTCCCTGCATTACGGATGGTTGAGCAAGTTTTGCCTGCTGCAGAGATGCTCTCATCCTCTTCGTACAGTGATATCAGATTCTTTTTCTCTGACGCGATAGGCCTCTGAGTGTACGTCAGGATGCTGGGGTCTCTGGCATACATGTATGATAACTCGTTCCGCCCCTCTGAGGACATTATGGATTCCATTGGTCCATGCATCTGCGGGATAGATAAAAATCATGTACATTTTTTTTTACGGAACTGATCCATTGGGGTAAATAAGAATGGTATACATTTTTTTCAATGAAAGTTGATTTGTGAGGGTAAATAAAAAATGAATAAAATTTTTTATAATCGAACTGATTAATAATGATAAATAAAAATCGTGTAAAATTTTTGTTACGTAACTGACTCGTGAGGGCAAACAAAAATCGTATTAAATTTTCTTTTAATGAAACTGTTTTGTGACGTACATTCAGTGTGAGGTAATTTCATTGTGAGGTAAATTTATTGTGAGTAATTTCATTGTTTCGGAAGCAGTCTCATAGTACGGTTCAATAAATCCAAAATTATTTTAAAAAACACGGCTCCCAGATATTTGTAAAAGCGATTTTCCCGATTTAATTTGGCAGTTTATTGTTGCAGAAAAAAAATGAAAAACCACCAGCTTCGTCGCCAGCGGGACGCCGGATTAACCTGTTGCACGAGTGATAGATTTATTTTTGAAACTTACCTCGTTTCCCGAAGTTTCGATTTGCCCGTTTTCTTTTTATCAGCCATTTTCGTTTTTATCGAATAATAATTTATCAAATTTAAATGGTCGGGTTCGGTTGACTCTTCGCACGTGCTGATCTCGCAAAGACGGTGTCTTCTTCTCCTTCTCAATTAGACCGCATCCACAATGGTGAATGCTGCCTGGCCACAGGGACAGACCCGCGCCTGCCAATAGCAAAGACGGTGTCAAATACTGTTGACGAAAATACATTTGATTTTAAGGACCCTTTCTAGGGAGACGTTCAGCCCAAAATTCGCACATCCGGTTATCGACCAATCGCTTAGCGAGCGACTCTTTTCATTCGTCCAATGAGTGATCGTTTCGCGCAGGTGGCGTCACTCACTCGAAAACGGGTCTTCGAGGGAACCACTTTTTTTTTGTTGTTTTCGACGAAAACCAGGCTTGAAGCGGGTTATATGAGTAAAAAAAAATTATATACAATAACACGGACGGATATACAATTATATACAATAACACGGGCAAGAGAAAAAGTTTTGATCGATGTGAGTTTTTATTTACAACTACGATTCGTACGGGCTGTAGTATTACTGGAGTGTCATTAATAAAGTCACTCCATCTAGGGAATTTTTACAGGCACTCGACTTCAATAAGTCTCCACTAGAGACACTCCACCATTTAGAGTGACTGTAATTTGGAGGGTCTGGTGCGAATAGTCACACCGCACGATGGGCGCGTTTCAATATTAGCGGTAGAGCATATCACTTACGCCGAACTTCCCAGGGCCGGTCCTGAAGTCCTACCAGCGAAGTTAGTAGCGCTAAAGTCATATATATAGATATACTGACCAATGCTAAATTAAAGTTAAAGTTAGAGTTGGTGATACTGGGCCTAGATCCCCATCTGATCTTTCGCTAATGGTACGCTAACGCTACGATATAACGTTACGCTGTCGGTAACACTGCGGCAACGCAAGTGTGAATCTAAAGTCAGTGACAGACTAAAGAAAAGAAACAATACATTTCAGAGTCGCTTGCGAGGCGCAAGAAACACCGAAATGTATTTTCTTTAATCGGTCACTGACATCGAATTCACATTTGCATTGCCGTAGTGTTACCGACAGCGTAACGTTATCGTAGCGTGAGCGTACCATTAGCGAAAGATGTGATGGGGATTTAGGCCCTGGCGTCGGTAGTAGGACTTTAGGATCCCGGCCCAGGAAGCACAAAAAAATTAGTTAACAAAAAAAGTGATCTCAATGAGTTACATATGTCCGTGTGGTAATTGGTATTACACTTTTTTTGGTCACTGTTGCATTCCACGTTGATCCTTTTTTTCATACTGCATGAAAGTACTTACTGGTCTACACTTCACGATGAGTTTCATGCCATCGTATGTACCTGTCTTAACTTTATTATAATAAAACAGATTGGATATGGATATAGGTGGAACGCTCTATGCAAAAAAAACCTCAGTAAAATTTGTATTACACGATTGTAGATTTATGGAAAACGACAAAAAAAATCCTTTTTTGTTTGTTTTTTATTCAAGAAGCGTAGAGTCGCGCATTTTTTCACAATCTAAAATATCGCTTTCGCTTATTGATTACAAAGGCACTGTGTACGATTATATACAATTTTCTTTTATATATATATATATGTATCTATATATATATGTATATATATGTAAACCCTATAGGTTTCTATCCGTAGTCCCGACTCTGACCTACAGTACAAAACGCGTGTTAACATCGACTCGCAATTTTCCAGAATCGCGAGAGAGTGTATATACTACACACACACACACATAGCCACTAAAAATGTTCGCCTACTCTTAATAAATACTGTGTCGTTATTTAATTTAGGTGTTGTTTTTCCATTCATTTGCGTAATAGTTACATGTAGCGAAAAGACTCGATAGGAAATTGTGTAAAAAATCTCTAACGGGGAATTATTGACTTCGCTAAAGTTTAATAAGGAGTCCATCGTAATTTTGATTGGCAGAAAAGATGTAAATCTATTTTAGTCGTTCTTTTTTCTTCTATATATATTAATATACACTCTTCAGCTTGGCTGGGGAACCAACGACGCTACATCTCCTTTCTTTCGATCTCCCAACACGAAGGACCCCCCCGACGATTTACGCGAGAAGGCAGAGAATAATCCGTGATAACAATAAAATAAAATCAAAGAAACGAACATCGCATCGGATCTCTATTTGGTGATGGCGGCAACAATTTTTTTTTCTCTCCGGCGATAAATCCATCGCACAAAAATTTCAGTCGTTACAATATTTTGGTCGTGTTTGCTTGAGCCCTGGACTCTCCATCGATGACGTTGATTTCGTTACACATTTTTTCGTACTTTTGTGTGTTTTTACTTTATCAATATTTAAATTTACAGTAAATATGTTAATGGCAGTATCGAAGTTGGCGAATACTATACCGTGACGCCCGCGTCACGAAGTGGACAAAAAAGAAAAATAAATTGGATAAACGCCAAGCTCGCTAGCGAAAAACTGAGGGAGATTCGCCGTTTTTTCTTTCCTTTTCGCATTGTAAATATAGCGACTTTACAAATACGATTTACAGATCGATTTTTGTCGTCGCTCGCAAGACAATTATCTCGCAATGTCGAGACATAAACAGTTCGTTCGCGAGACATCGAGAGACGCGAGATTGTGAAGTGATCGGATAAAATAATATGCGGGGAAAAAAGAAGAAAAAAAAAATTCAACACCGACTCGATGAACATGTGTTTTCGAGCCTGTTGAAATTCTTCGTTAACCACTTGGTCGCGCCGCCGCCACTCGGGGCAAGTCCTCTTGTCAGACGCGTTCTTGCGCGTATCTGCACCACGACCGGCCATTGTTATTGTCCTCGTGGTGAAGTAATTCTCAGTCGTCGAAGTCGTGTCTCAGTTTTATGTAGAGGCAGGATCCCAGAATAATGCCGAACACCTCGAGTACCGAAAGCCCGAGGCCGACTGCGCCCAGAATTATTAAATGGTCCTTCGTCGTTTCCAGAAACTTGTAAATGCATCCCTGAAATATACATTAAGAAATGTTATTAAAAGCTATAGAAACAGGTGCAAAGTAATTTGCAGATGGCTGCGTCGTTTATTACTATTGTGCGCATAGCTTTCTCCATGAGAAACTTCGGTGATCGATTTTTTACGGCCTCACAGTGGAAGTTGTGTGTAAAATTGTAATGAGGAAGCGATGTGCATAATACTTTGCACCTTTTTTCGTAACATGAAATAATTTATACATATCATAAAATTGAGAATGGTGAAAAGTTACCGCAGTTTTTATTGTAGAATATTGGTAACTGAAATTCGCATAATTCGTCGTTTTGATGCTATTTGAAACTATTTTTCACCGCTGATTACAAATCTGTAACGAATTTTACTCTTAGTGTGATATTTAATTCAAAAACTCGTGTCAAACTAGATACAAACATTTTCCGAAAAATTCTAAAATTTCAAAAATTAATGAAATTTAAACGGTTACATCAATTTTTCGGCAAAATTAATGCCAAACATTGTATAGTGTTAGTTCGGTCCCACGTCAAATTTGAGCTCGATACTTCCACGATTACTCGAATTAGACTGTTTTTTGGTAATTTTTCGCAGCTAAAAATCATCTCCCTCGAAGTTTTAGACTATTTCCAGTACGCTGACACTAAAATCTCGAAAACATTTTCTTAACGAAAAAAAAAAAAAATGTTTTCTTTAATTATAGTACAAAGTGTAAACTGACCGTGTATTGTATATTCGACGGATGATCGCGCTTTCCGCAGAGCGGAGTCACCGTTTTGCAGCAACTATCTGGTACGAGACTTCTGTCACGGAGGACATCCTCGTCCTTGGCCCATTCGCTCACGAGCCAATCCTCAAATCTCAGAGCACCGCAGCACTTGAACTGAAACATTAAATAACCCATTTTACCTTGTATAAAAATATTGTTTAACTAAAATAAAAATCTGTAAAATAAAATAAAGCAAACTGAAGAACAATTTGACCAAGATCGATTCAAGTATCAGATTTTAAAGGTTGTTGAATTTTTATTGCACATTTCTTTTACTTATGACTGCCCACTGCAAGTGGATTCTTATTTTAAATCGCCGACGCCACATCCGATTCTTTTCGCGGGATACATTTTTACGTCCGTTTTGATTGCAAGAGAACGCTTATCAGATCGGATTTGTGTAAAAACTAAAAACCCTAATGAATCGTCTTGAGGTCTCATTGCACAGAAATTGTTTTTAAACCTCAATAACTCACTTCTATCTGCATCTGGTCGATGGCCGCAGTTTCTCTGGATCTCAAGGAATAATTGTCGAGGAAAGTGCGGTTCAGTGTCATTTTGAGTTCGGGACCGACTTGTTCCTCGTAAAGTCGGGCCAGTGCCCCGACTCCGGCTTCGAGCACGAGTACCGCCATCACGACGAAGATGTACTGCAATTGAAAAGATATACAAAAATGTTAAGTTAATATTCTAGATATATATCTCTCTATAATATAAAAAGATTTCGCCGCCGTGTCAAGAATCTGGACGCACCAAGGAGGTGCGGCCAGGGGGGGGGGGGTGATTCAAGGGGGTCGTGTCAGGGGGGGGGGCAGGGGGTTCGAAGGTCGGGGCCAGGGGGGGGGGGTCAAGGGCGTTCAGAAGATCTAAGAGGGACTTAGAGGACTTAGAATAATAAGGGCTTAAGAGCATGTGAAACACATTCTCAGCGTGTCTCTCTCGCTCGGCCGAGAGCGCCTTTGATGCTATCTCTCTCGCATTCCATAGTGTTTCACATGCCCCTAAGTCCATAAGGGGGTGCGAGCGCGCAAGCCACCAGCTCCACTAGTTTAGATATATATTGCAACCAGTCGGGTGGTTGCAGGTCTGGCGTCGCCCTCCTGCACTACGGAATTCTAGCTTTGGCCAGTATACGTCAATCCCTAATTACGCCCGTTTCCGAAATCGCGCGGTCACCCGATACCTCCTTCTCTCGTCATTACACCTTCCGGCCTGTCGCTCCTTCCGGTCATCTGCGAGTTGTACACGAGCTCACACGCGTTGAACGAACAAAGTGCGGCAAATTAGTGGCATTAGTAAAAGTGCATTTATTGACAATATCGTATAGTTTTTCTAAAACCTACTACAGCTCTCTTTGCAGTAGTTACAGCGTTCCCATAGCCATTGCCAATAGACCATCGACCTTCAGCCCAGTGTTTTTACCGTCAGGAGTCCTTCAGCTCAGGGTTTTCACCGTGTTTGGGTGGATGTATTAATTAATTTTTTCCCTAGTTTATTAAATCTATTGCTGCATTTTATCATTTTTCAATTTTCATGTCTGGAGTATGTACATGTGCAAGTGTATGATGTACACTTGTTTTTATATATTTTCCGGGCCTTGATATTGCTCATTTGTTGAAGCTATTGGAAGATTGTGTGCGCGGGTGATTTGTATTTGCGTGCTGTGGTAATTTCTCTTAGATGATCGATTATTTTTGCTAGATCCTTCTCTCAGTATATAAGAAGATAACTGTATAAATATTGACTTTGCCAATAAATCTCTTTTACTACTGATTCAACATTTATTGTAAAATCTGAACCGCATCGAGCGTTATGGCTTCAATTACGACGCCAAGCCAATTGTAACCGAGTGTGTCTATCCGCATATTGAATAAGGCAAGCGCAGCCTGTATTATAATTACGGAAACATATACGGTGATTACGGCAACATGCTTTCAGCCCCTAAGGCTGACTGGGCCGTCTGATAATCGGGCAAGTGTGCTCGGGCGAATTTGCAACCCCAAATGGGATCCTGGACAAACATGACCGTGGAGAAGCGGAGTACGCCAAACTTGGGACGATTTGAAGACTATATCGCACGTCTGTGCCCAACGGGCGCCGTGGATCCTCCACCTTGGTCGCTTCGAGTGCACTTGCAATCGACACCACCTCACCAACCAACACTGAGAAAAAATGACACAGTAAAAGCAACAATATTGACTTTTTACCATAAAAAATAGCTCCCAGGCGAAACGTTTACTTTTTATAGTTGCGACAGTGACAAAAATCATGGTTGCAACTATAATTATAATTTAACCAATTGAATATATATCAAAAACTATCTATATAGACGTTCCCCCTGGGAACTATTGGTACAGTAGAAAATACTATAACTATATGTTTTCTCTCAGTGCACTCGCCGTAAATTGCATAATTTCGTTCACGGTGCATATTTCGTGCGCATTCGCCGAAATTCACACAATTATACGTATTCGCGCGCTGATATGTCGGTCGCATTCGCCACAAATTACTCTAATTATCCGCGCTTCAGTGCGTTGGGAGCTTTTGCCATTATAAGTATCATTATTGTTTTGGTCTATTTTTCGGTCAGTTATATAGAAAATCAGTTATATTCGGTCCGCTCTCGTGGTCCGCAGATTCTCGCGATTATTTCGGCAACGGTTGTATTGTATTTCCCATTCACCGCGGCAGTTCGGATAAACGATTTGTTATATCGTTCGTAAGTGACCTTATTCATTAAACGTGGCTGAACGTTTCACGATTACAATGTTGTAAGTCTTATTACCGGTCGGCTCTCTCAAAGCAAAATCTTACGTGAGCAACATAGATCCGTTCGCGGGTCTGAAAATACGACGTGCATTACGTGAGGAAAAGATCCGCTAAGTAGATTGTTATAATATTTGTATATATGTAAATTTATAATACAACGTTAAAAACAAAAGCTCGCGCCTAGAATCCTTCACCGCACGTCCGAGCGAGGAGGAACCGGAAGTGGTTGGTAACCCGCAATCCGTTTCTCTGGCTAGCGTGCTCCAGTGCAAGACTGATCTACATACGTAGAGATGATCCCAGATACAATTGTAGAAAAAAATACGCAGGACCGGAATGATCACGCTCTTCAATTTTCAATGTCGAGGGAAACGTGAAAGGTGGCAGTTTCTACTGTTTTTACTTTTTAAAATTGCTGATTCTTTGGAATTTATGAAAATAGGATGGCCATATTCTAGTATTGATCTACGTATAGATTTTTACATTCTTTGTTTAGTTTTTTATGTCGCGATAATGTCAATCATTAAACACGACTGAACGTTTCACGATCACGATATTGTAAATTTGATTACCTATCAGCTCTTCCAAAGTAAAAATCTTCCATGCACAACATGGATTTGTTCGCGGGTCTTGAGGTACGACGTACATTTCGTAAGGAAAATAAACTCAGATAGGTAGATTGTTATAATATTCATATATATGTATAAATTTATAACACAACGTAAATACAGAAGCTTGCGCGTTGAATCCTTCACCGCACGTCCGAGCGAGGAAGAACCGGAAGTGGTCTGTAACCCGCAATCTGTCTCTCTGGCTAGCGTGCTCCAGTGCAAGACTGATCTACATACGTAGAGTTGATCCCAGATACAATTGTAGAAAAAAATACGCAGGGCCGGAATGATCACGCTTTTGGATTTTCAATGTCGAGAGAAAGGTGAAAGGTGGCTCATGGTTCTCGAATAAATTTTTCTCTCCTCGAGAATGTGTCGGAAACTTGTCCCCGATCCATATGCAGTTCGTACTTCATTCTTATTCATTCCGAAGTCGGGAGAGGATAGCGAAGCTCGTGTGCCGAGGGCTTGAATACATTCTAGTCTCGAAACATCGAAGCCCTTTCTCACTATCTCCGCTTTTCCTCCTCTTCTGCTTCCTTGTCTTCGTAGGGTTTACATAAGCGTGGGCAAGAAAATGAAAATAAAAGAAGAAAAGAAAATAATAGTTACAGCCGCCACCCACGCGTTCGGATCAACAGCAGCGAGTCTCGGTCGACTCTCGGCGTACAAATAACGCCATCGTTCCTCACTGAGCATATACTCACCGGTGCTCGTGTGTAGACACACTGTAGTCGAAGCCTCATCTCGCCCGAAGGAAAAACCGAACCTTCACTATTGCGCAACTGGAAACGAGACCGTTCACGACGTCGTTCCAGCTAACTCTTTGCGAGCTATTGCTTGCACGGGAGCGGTGAAAAAAAAAAAATTGCGGAGAATCCGACGAAAAAACTGTAGTGAGGGAGAACGAGGCTCAGAATGAAAGAGGAGAATGGGCCGTGAAGTAGTTACTTTGGATAAAATAAAAATAAAATTTGCTCGACGTATCACAGAGTCTACCAGTCTTGATGGATTCCTTGGAACTACTTTAATTAACCCTTTGATGCCCGAGCCAACATACTCGACACGTTGATGAAATAACTTATTTTTTGTTACAGTAGAACCTCGATTAACCGGGATCGGATTAACCGTGCGTTTTCCGAGGTTTTTTTTTTATGCGTGGAGCAAACCAAAGCCACTGAGTAATTCCAAAAAAAGACTAGCTTAGGTACTATCAATGAAAAAGCAAATCCAACTTTACATTCTAGTTCACACTATTTAACTATTAAGTGCAAGTTGTACCAAACGTCACTGTAACTAGTCAATATGAAGTTTTATTATTAGCCATTATTGACTTATATATTTTCGCTGTCTAGTTCGGATTAACCGGGATTTCGATTATCCGGGGACTTTTCTGTCCCGAGCATCCCGGTTAACCGGGGTTCTACTGTACTGTTTTCCTCATCTTGATGATTGAAAAATAGCGAAAATAAATTGGAAAATGGATTTTACTATGTTATTTTTTCTCAGTGTATTGCACGCAAGGAATGTCGCTGGTTTAGTGAAGAGGGGAAAAACACTTTTTTCCCGACCACGCTAAAAAAGCACTGTTACAATCGGCCACTTTCCATCCCCATTGCAGGCATAGAAATGTGGCCACTTTTGTTAGCATCGTCGGGCAAAAAATAGCGTATGTCACTCGGGAGGAAGTGCCTTTTCACCTCGTGCAAATTTCTAAATTAATCGAAATTCACGCTCAGTGAAAAGACTCACTTTCTTCCCTTGTGGCATAATTTACTACATCCGAAAGGTTATTTATCCGAATTGATTCGTACTGAATCTCTCGGATTCATATTCACTAGACTAAACTAGACTAGTTACATTTTTTAGTTTCGCGATTCGGTTGATTGGGGATTCGAACGAATGACGATTCGACGACTTGACGTTTGAAAGTTTAACGATTCTGGGAAATGACGTTCGGTGAAATTATTATTCGGAGAAATGACGTTCGGTTAAATGACCATTCGACAAAGTGATTTGGCTCGCGTTTTCGCGCGAGAATGAAAAAAAAAAAATTCGTCTCTTATCCGACGCAAAAGACCGTAAATCCATTAGACAATTCGTGAGCCTCGTACAGCCGGGTTTCCCCGTTTCCGTTTCTCGTGGAGATCCGCGGTTCGTTTTCCATAATTTTCCACGGCATGCAGCCGGAACGAGCGGCGTATGAGGCTCAACGATATGCTCTGTAAACCCTTTCGCTGCATATTCATGGGCTGGTGTGAAAATTCAGGTGTACTCTATCTAACCGGGTCCGCACAACGGGAGGGAAGGATAGAGCTCTGCAAACGGCCGCGGTACCGGCTCCGCTGCTGCCGCCTCGCTGCGAAGGGAAACACGCTGGAACGCGTATTATATCCTTGCACTTCCCGAGCGCCCACCTCGAATGCGCTGGATGTTTAACGTACCAGCGGTAATTCCGTATACAGTGGTAATACGTACAGCGGTAGAGATTGTTCGCTCGGTCGTTTCGCTGGCACAACCGAGCGTAAGATTCGCTCCTACCCAACTACTTTTGCGCTGCTGATCGTCTATTTGTTAACGACCCTTGTAGAGATGGAAGGGGAAAAAAATAATAAAAAAAACTAATAATAATAAATATATATATATATATATATATATATATATATATATATATATATAAATAGGGTAAATGGCGAATGTGAGTTAACGTAGTATCTAAGCTGGTGAACCGAGGGCGAGTGGGAGCTGCGAGAGTGGGCAGCCGGGTCCAATTAGCCTCGTGCTCGAAGGCACGTGTAATGTATAATCCGAGTTGGGTAACAGATATAATGTGGTTAATCCGAGGCAGATGTCGATACAAATGTTAATACGAGGCAAGCCGACGCAAATCATGAAATTTGTTCGAAATACTTTGACGATAAGGCGTATATGTGAGCTTTGATAATAAGGCACATGTGAGTTACCGTGATCAGTAATAAAAGTAGCGATTAATTAATTTATTTTTTGCCACGCTGATCATTAAAGTTCGAAATGAAATTCTCCGATGAACCTGAATTGACAACAGCTCCAAGTGAGAATTCGATTTTAACGCGAATTCGCACGTGGAGCTGTTACAGTTTTCGATTTTAACCGGAAATGATTGGTAACCGTGAAGGCGATTCATTACAGTTTTCGATTTTAACCGGAAATGCTTGGTAACCGTGAAGACAATTCATCACATTTTTCGATTTGAACCAGCAATGGTTGGTAACTGTGAAGCAAATGCATTACAGTTTTCGATTTTAACCGGAAATGTTTGGCAACCGTGAAGAAAATGCATTACAGTTTTCGATTTCAACCGGAAATGCTTGGTAACCGTGAAGCCAATTCATCACATTTTTCGATTTGAACCAGAAATGATTGGTAGCCGTGAAGAAAGTGCATTAAAGTTTTCGATTTCAACCAGAAATGGTTGTTAACCCTGAAGAAAATTCATTACACTTTTCTTTATCGATCGAGGAAATAGACGTCGCGTCATCTTAAGTCCGAAACTCTGAATGCTCGTCAACATTAAGAGAACATTCCACATAAGGGAAAATACACCGACCGAGCCTCAGTATCTGCCCACTTTTTTTACTCCGCTTTTCTTCGTGTCTCTTCTTTGCTCGGTTACTCTTTCTCGGAGTCGATGTACCAGAAGGGAGAGGGAGGACCCTAGAATGTGCGGCGACGGTGGTCACCGCCGTATCCGGGCGTATTTGCATGGCGTAATGAGGAGATCCCGTTCCCGTGCACGTACCACAGGCGAACCGAGGAACCAAGCGCTCTCTTCTTTTTCCTTCTCTTTAGTTACTCTCTGCTCTCTTATAGCTATAAACCCCTTGCCTCCCCCCTATAGATCTACATATACCGCGCCTCGGACAGTTCGTGAGCTTCCCAGTGGCCACTTTAGGAAATCCCCGCGGTGGCGGCAACGCGACAAGCGGACACAACTATCCGCTTTGGTCCGTACGAGTTTACCTATATGCATACATTTCGAAATACCTATACGTACGATGGGCAAGAGATCGTCGGGGATTTCTCGGTGCGCGGTCCAGACGCGACGGGCGATCGCCGGAGCGTATAGATCGCAGCCGCGAAATAATTGGTCCCCGGACACGTCCCTTTCCCTCTTCCCCACCTCGCCCCTCCGCGCCGCGGCTGAACCGTAATATCCACATAGACCAAGGTTCGGTTATACATCGAGTGTACACAAACTCACCATGGGAACGATAATCCGGTATACATGCAGAAACGTTACTGGCAATATCCCACGGGGGCAAAATTTACCGATGCTGCCGACACTACTTCGGTAATAGCCATACACGAGAGTTTTGATGCTCAATATTGATAGCCATGTCGCGGAGTGCGAATATAATTTTTTTTTCTGTTTTTTTATTGTTATTTTTTATACGATCGACAAGCCGAATTATAACCGGTGAGATCGGCAAAGTGTTTGTTTGTGTGTGTGGGTGTGTGAGTAGAGAGTGTAAGGATGGGGATGGATGGATTGAGAGGACTAATGGACATGCGGAGAGAGAAATTATCGGAATCCTGCCGATAAATTGCCTGAATCTTCTATATGTACATATAGAAGATATATATGTATAGCACTTATATATATGTATATATATATTAGACACATATATAACGAAGGTTAATATACCTTTATACACAGATATATTGGGTACCCTACGAATTGGAAATTCAGGAGTAGTATTATAGTATAGGTATGGTAATTCACAGCCGGGATAGGCAACCGAGAGGTAAAGCGCCCGGAGTCAAGGAGAGATATAGTGCCTGGCGTGGTGACGCGTGCAAGAAGGATGTGAACCAGTCCGCTCGACGATTAATCGATATCGATCTTGTGAGCCGCCCGAGAACGCGACGGGGGATTGAGAATGGGGAGGGCACTGCAGAGGACGCGCCAGTAGATAGATAGGGAGTGGAAATAGAGTTCTGTTTTGGATTGCCTAATATAGTAGTGGAGAGATCGATGACGACGTCATCCACGATTCGGTCCCCAAGTAGTGGGTACATTCAAAAAATTGATCATTTAGTGGGTACCTTCAAAAAATTGATCATTTAGTGGGTACCTTCAAAAAATTGATCATTTAGTGGGTACCTTCAAAAAATTGATCATTTAGTGGGTACCTTCAAAAAATTGATCATTTAGTGGGTACCTTCAAAAAATTGATCATTTAGTGGGTACCTTCAAAAAATTGATCATTTAGTGGGTACCTTCAAAAAATTGATCATTTAGTGGGTACCTTCAAAAAATTGATCATTTAGTGGGTACCTTCAAAAAATTGATCATAATTTTGTGAGAATAACCGCGATTGCACAACGACAAGAGCGCCGTCGCCGTTGCGACGTTGCGCCGCTGCGCCGCTGCGCCGTTGCGCCGCTGTGCCGTCGCCGTTGCGCCGCTGCGCCGCTGCGCCGTTGCGCCGTTGCGCCGTTGCGCCGCTGCGCCGTTGCGCCGCTGCGCCGTTGCCGTCCGTACGAAAAATTTGAGTTGAATGGCTTAAGTCCTAAGGTAAATACCGTTCTGCGAAGGGTTAATGGCGATTCACCGACAGTCCAGTCGGGAGGGCTCTGGAGTCCGTGTACAACGGAGTCTCGAAAGGGGTGAGACGTTCTCAGCTGGAGGGATTACCCGCAGCCGCGCCGAACCGGAGGCGATATCACGCTGATCGTTCCTCGCAGGAGGCAACGGCGTGCGCCGCGTGCCCTGCATGGAACGGAGACACGAGACCATACCGGAAATTTTCTTCCGCGTGCATGAGGATAGGAGGAGGCTTCGTGCGAGAGTATAACGTTCCTCTCTCAGCCTCAATGCCGAAGGCGCGCAACTTTTATGCCCGGCGGAGGCGGGGGAGGAAAGACGAGGAAGAATTGGTAAGAGCGCGCGGGCGGTCGGGAGAACGAAGAGCCGCACGCTTCGGATCTCCAACCACGCGAGTCGAATCGACAATGTGCCATTGCATTAGCGGGATCGGAGCGGGACTGGTTCGTTTCAGTCTATAGTTATATATACCGTAATACTATATGTTCTACCGTGGTACTAATACCACGCCGGACTTACTGAGGATCGTGCAACGGTCCATGGCACCGGGACGAACGGAATCGCCTATCGTTTATTTGTTACATATACATACCAGCAGATCGTTGTGTAGCTCGGGCGCATCGCGCACGAGCTATGGACTATGGGACTTAAAAACCGGCAATTTAGTTCTCCGGAGATTTAGCGGTAATACGTCACTTCCGGTTTAAAAAAACTCATTTTTTTGACTGAAAGTGACATATTTATGGAATTTAAAAACCGGAAACTTAGTTTGCGGGTGATTCACCGGAAATACTTCACTTCCGATTTGAGAATCTTATTTTTTGACTGGGAGTGACGTATTTTGGAATATCAAAAAACGAAAATTTAGTTTTTCGGAGATTTACCAGAAATACGTCACTTCCGGTTTGAAAACTTTACTTTTTTTTACTGGAAGTGACGAATTTTCTGTATGACGTCACTTCCGGTTGATAAATTAGATTTTTTATGCACTCAAAGCCTATCTCTGGCTTCGAGTGCATAAAATTAATTCCTGATACTTCTGCCTTGTATTAGCTCATTTTTATTTTAGTTTCTTGAGTACTTCCGCTCTCCCAAGCTACCGCGTGTTCTATAAGTATAAGAGTTCTTATACATAGCGGGTGCAACACTCGTGGAGGCGTTTGCTCCGTACCCGAATTATTCGCCCGGTCGCGCATGACTCTTCCTCGACACTCGACAAAGTTCCGTAGTTCGACTTCAGCATCGTTGTCTACTTTCGCCCTCTCGCCGTTCCGCTCGTTTATCCCGTAGTAACACTATATTTCGTGGATTCTCCAGTTTTACCAACCCTCCCCTATTTTTGCCCGGCAAAAGAGTTATAATATCAGAAAGCGAGAACTTTCCATACTCCGTGACTTATATGAGCAGCCGTCGAGCATAATACTCATGCATATACACGTCGAGTATCGAGCATATACATGAATATTAATCAATTCTTACAGGAAGAACCTCTCGATCTTTCGAGATTGACGCTCCAGTATTTAGCCGCGTTCGCGATAAAAGTGGAATCGAGATGTCTCTCGAGTATCGAGTCGATTCAGCTGGTTAAAAAAACCGAAATTGCCAATTCTCGAAGCTTCTTCTGAGCTCCGAAATTTTATACCCTATAGTTATTTTTATTTAATATCTTAAATAATCAAAGAATTTGAATTTTACAAAAAGAACTTACTTTCCTTTAGGCTTACAACAGTTCTGAGCGTTATGTTGCGCAGTCACTCAAGCGAGCCAAAAATAAATCATCAATTGAAAAAAAAAAAAATGTCCAACGATCGTATTATGGATCTTACTTTTTTTATCTATCGCCCTTATTTTTATTACTCGGATAAATTTTACTACCCTCGCGTGAATGTATCCGTTATCGATGGCTCGGTTTCTCCTCCCTTCATCATTTTTTTTTTATCGCCGGAAGCCGATGCCGCCTATGAACCATGAGATCGATGGAACTTCGCAGTGCCGTTGTACAGATCGCGTTATACAGCGCCATAGCATACGATAAAAGGCACGGCGCGCAATTATAAAGACATTAAAACCGTCGAGGCTTCGCTGTCTGAGCGGACTGCGAACACACGCCGCGCGACGCCGCGTTACTTCTATCTGCTCCCTCGTTCCCTCTTTCGTTCTCATTGAATCTTTACTGCCGCGAGATTGCACGCGCGGTTAACGCGTTCAGCCACGAAGAAACTCTTTGTGGGGAAGGCGGGGGCGGCTTTCATCCTTTCTTCCTCTCGCTCGTTAATACACGCGGCTAACAAAAGCGAACTCTCGTTCAGTCACAGAGGCACATAGACGAAAAAGCGGGGGAAGATAAAAGTAATTATGCGAGCGAGAGAAATATCTTCGAATTAGTGCGAAGCAATTTGCTTCTCGACTTTTTTTTTATATGTATACATATCTATAGCCGGTGCATATGTATGTATCTGGTCGAATTTTTTGGGCGTTAGATCAGCGTCTCGCCGGGACCTGGTCAGCACCTATTTTGAAACGCGTCGGGAATGAAATACTCTATTAGTTTCTATCAGAGATACGCAGTTGAGCACTGAGAGAGGGATCTAGAAAATGTGACTATATCGTTTGAGAGATGTTATACACATAGTGCACACATAGTGGTGCACATGGTGGGACACTGATAAAAAAGTACGGTTGAATGAACTAAAGATTCGGGCAGGGACGTTCAAGTAAATATTTAGTTGGGCTCTTCCTTACAGGGAATCTAATTTCTAATAATTAGAGCGCCACTTATGATAGGACGTACGGGATTTATAAGAATTTTTTGTAGATACTGTGGTGAATATTCTTGGAAAATCTGAGACTTTCGTATGTAGGTGGCGTTCTACACAGTAAAAAGAAAAGTTTGTACTTTTTACAACAACTTGTCGTTCACAAACTTCCACAATTTTTTATTTGTTAATTTTCCGGTCGGACCATCCGGCTTTTAGTTTTACAAACAAACGTGCAAACTGAAATTTTCAATAGCACGGGAAATAAAAGTACAAGGTTGTATATTCATGATAATAATTTTGTTATGAACAGTTTATATATTTCTATGAATCGTTTAATTAAAAAATGCAAAATGGTTTATAAAATTTGGAAACCGTTTCTCAAAGATAAATCAAAATGTTGCATGAAAGAATAATCTTCAAGCGGAAACTTGTGAACATCGACAATACCGAGAACTAGAATATCCAGAACGGAACTTTGCGAATCGATCAGCCGTTCTGAAAGCAGTAGGCACGAAATGACCGACAACATCGCGATTTTTTACCACATTGCTATTTTACTAGGGACCGCGTTCACCGAGCCGATAACTTGGCGTCACCGTTAAGGTAGTCCCTGCGAATAGCGTTCATTTCGCATAAATTTCAGCGAAATAAGCGGGAGTTGCAAACACTCTTCGATGTGTATACAAATCCGAATAAAATCAAGCGTACCAAAGATGCTGAAAAGTGAACGAAGCACTTTCACAAAAAAAAAGTTATATTTCCCCAAGATTTGTTGAACAATTTTATCTTTCATCAATTTGTTAACAACATTTCGGAATTATTATGAAAAATCAATCTTTTCAGCACCTTTAACAAGCTTGATTTTTTCCACACTTTCATACCATCCAGTAGTGTTCCCAATGCCCTCTGATTTCTCTGAAACTTATGCCAAGTGAACACCATGTATTCGCAAGAACTACCTTAAACGCCACCACGCTCCTTTTATTCCAGAGGCGGGAGTTAAAATCGAAATAAAAGCCTCGTCAAATTTTCTCGTTCCAAGTGTAAAACGAAGGTTTGTGCAAAGTAGTTTTCGAAGTGGTCTTCGCAACAAGTTTACGGCTTCCTCGCTCCCGGCCAAGCCGAGGACTCGGCGGAAGAGGTCCTCTTAGCTCTTCGCTCGCAATCACGGTCGATCGAGGATCGACGCGATTTTACGGGGTCCGCGACGCGAGGAACGCGGGGGATCCCAGGATAAGGTGCGCATAGGTACGACTCTCTCGATTTCTCTCTCCTATCTCGTTCGCGTTGTAGTGCAGCTCGGGTTCGTTCGATAGTCGCGTCGCTCCCGCGGCTACAACGAACCGCTGCCGGTGCCGGTGCTCGCGAGCATAAATTGACGGTAAGTACTGGCAAGCGAGACCGGGGGTACTTAGGGAGTAATGCGGCTTTGCCCGCAGCGTTCGCAGCGGGGGCAAACAGCCCAGGCGGCGAACGGGCTGGGACCACGGGAAACTGGTTCGAACCGCGAGTTGTTCGCAGGCGTCGCGGGAGGGACCCGCGACCGCCTACCGTTCGCAAAAAGCCCGCCGGCGCGGATTTATTTATCGAAGGGGTCTCGTGCGATTCGTTCGGCGGCACTCATGAAAAAAAAAAATTAAATAGAACAAACATTTTTAAATGAAGAATTTTAGGATCGAAGGAAAAAAAATTATGAATAGTAGTGGCTTCTGCAGGTCGGACAAGTCGACGAAGGTTTTGAATTTCCGGTCGTTAATCTCTGAAATTTCTTTTTAGGATTCCCATTCAGTCGCGTTCGTTTTGGAAGCAGTGGTTTAAATGTGCAGGTGATGTAAGGGGGAGAAGTGAATATGTCCATGCATCATTGATCTACGTGCTAATTGCGGCGGGCCGCACCCAGAAAAAAAATTATTTGACGGCCACCGTTTATTCGGGTTTCAGTTAAATATTTATTTGATTCAAATAAATATTTATTTCGTTTATGTAACTATTTACTTAATTCAAATAAATATTTATTTAAATCAAATAAATATTTTACTTAAACCAAATAAACGGTGGCGGTCAAATAATTTTTTTTTCTGTGTGCATATTTATTACTTTCACCCTACATTTAAAGAGAACAATATTTTTGCACTTGTATTGTACATCCTTAAACAGGGCTTGCAAAATCCTTGAATGTGATTCCTAATCTATAGCAGTCACTTTGCGAAGTGCTGCGAAGGAGATAAAAAAAGTAAATACCCGCTAGAATTTGGGTATTTGTCGTGTTGAGAGTCCATTTCGGCTTTCCAGTTCCCGTCGCTGCTATAATGCAGCAGCATGCAAAAGTTGGGCGGTTTGCGAGGCTTCTCAAGGGCGTTTAACTATCGTTTAGGAGGAATTAAAGATAATCGTTGTTGGCTATAGAGAGCGAGTAGGGTGGTTAGAGCAACCGGGGAACGGCCGAAGCTCTCGCTCCCTCTCTCTTGGTCTCGAGAGCGCTAACTCTCAATTAAGGCCGATTTATAGCCGGGTCTGGTGAACGAGTGTATGCACCAGTGCACAGTATCCCTCCTGTATACGGGATACGGATGGTGCTGGTGCAGCAGTAGCAGCGTGCACATTGAAGTCCCGAGGTCGCGGGACCTGCAGTTCCAGAGCCTCTTCCGAGAGTCAACCGGTAGTTTCCTATCCGGCAATCCAGAACAGTTTGGAACTCTCCCGGTAAGCTCACGGTGAATTATTCTCGAGCTCTGAACAGGTGCCCATTGGTTCTCCTTTCAATTCAAACGTCTATTAAGGCGATGTGAAATCTCCTCCGTTCCTTCGGTAACAAAAAATTCATTGCAGTTTTCTTTACTGATTGAGAATGTTACATGTCGCTTTGAGGGTCAGACGTGTTGAATTATGTACGGCATGACGATATATATCTGTTACACATTTCGAGTCTCACAGAATATGGAGAATAAAAAATTGAAATTTTCATATCGCTTTCTCATAATGTCTCTTTATTCGCAAAGTTTCTTCTGTGAGAAGACATTTTCCGTATTTTTTGGCTCCCTAAACACAATTTCATTAAAATCTCGAAATTTTTACATCTCACCAACGAAGCAAAGCTGAATTAAACATACTTCATTAATTTAAACAATGAAAATCATTGAAACCCATTAACATTAATTTTTTCGCAAAATTAAAGTTCTTTAATCTCAACTAAAAAAAAAGAAATTCGATCACGATGTGCAAATCCTGGTTCGAAAATCTTTTATCTTATACAACACATTATTCGTGTTTTTTTTTTCAAATAAAAATGTTCATTTATTTCTAATTTCAATAATGTTTCTAATAATCAAAGATTTCATCTTAATGTAGATTTTCTTTCCAGATTCAAGATTTTAACATTGCCGAGAGGTTTTCGTTGCGTATTGCCGTTGCAGGTAGATAAAGGCGCGCAGGGAGAGCTCCAGAAGGCGGATGAAGGGGAACGATGCGATAGCGAAAAGAGGCTGGTACTGCGAGTACCTTGCAAACTACTATGCAGTGGGTGGTTTAAGTGGGCAGGTTACACATATAACAGTGTTAGCGAAGGCACATGTTGAGCGCACGCTGGGGGATAAGATAAGAAGGCTCGCATGCCTCCTCCTCGTGGTGCATTGTCGCGAATACACACCCTGCGCACTTTCACGACTACGTATACTTGTACTGTAGAGCCGTACACTGGTACGGCTGAGGCAGGTGTTGGAGAGATAACTTTGTTCCCGCGTAGTCGTTTGCCTCGCCCGTACTCTCTCACCCAGATGCAGCTTCAACGCTACAGCGAATTATATAGTACGGTACAAACGAGCATGAAAAAATAAACCAAAAAAAAAAATTATTTCTCCACTATCGCAGTCTGCAAGCTGAGGATAATAGGGGGACCATTTAACGCTGAAAGCGTTACACAGAGGAGGTGATAAAAAAAATTATCGTAGAAAACATCCAACGGGCTACGCCGCCTTGGAACTTTTGCACGTGAGAAAAGAAAAATTAAAAAAATGAAGCTGATCTTTTTTGTTCCCGTATAAAGGAGAAAAACGTCACCTTCATGTAAAGTGACTCGATTCGAGATTTTTTAATGTTTTAGCGTGGGACTCATTTATATTAGGCTAAGTCAGGTTGATGTGGCCAACCGTGATATCTTTTAAGAGCATGTGAAACAAGTTCTCAGCGTGTCTCTCTCACTCCGCCGAGAGCGCCCCTGACGCTACCTCTCTCGCACTCCATAGTGTTTCACATGTTCTTAAGGAGGATCGGCTGTTTCTTTGGAGTAAAAAATGTGATTGAAAAAAAATTCATCACAGCTGTCTCGAGTGGCAATATTGGTAAAATTAATTACGCATGCCAATCATCGGGTATATTTTGCAAAAATAATCCGTGAATCGAAGATTAAGAAAAATATGTAGTCAAGATTAAGAATCTCAACGACTTCAGAATCGTCATCACGTACTATTAGCTAACATTAAGAAACGAAAAACGAAATCACAAATGATTTCCCAAAACTTATATGAACAATTTTGACAAACTCATTTGTTCAGTTTTGAACATACAAACCTGTCTTTTTATTTTCCGTGTCATTGGCAATTTTGGTTTGTACTTTTGTTTCTAAAACTGGGAGCGAATTTCGGCGATCGGAAAATTACCAAATAAAAAATTGTGGACGTTTGTGGACAATAACTTGTAAAAACTACACACATTTTTACTGTCTGATATGGCCGATCGCAAATATTTATTTATAGAGCTGTAATCCAATCCCGCATCGAAAAAATCGAAAGTTCTGAGTGAATTACTTCAGTTCGATGTTTCTGGAGTTGGATACAACCAACATTTTAAGGTTTTTTGAACGTCAAAACTTCAATTTTCATTGTTTAAAAAATCACAATCATATCATTTCGACTTACCCTATAGCGAGATATGTCGCGTGTCTCTCTTCCCCGTTTCGCAACTCCATAAATTCCGATCAAATTTTCATGAAACTGCAACACGCGGCTCCGGAGTTTCTTCCGTTTATCCGCAGGCCTGTCAGAGCGCTTCCGGACGACACGCGCCAGCTCGCGTGAGTTCGACTCAGATTCGCGAGCACGGGCGCGAAAAAGTAATATCCGCGTTAGAGTAGGTGTACGAAGGGCACGGCGGTACATTCACCCTTCGCTCGCTCAAAGGAAAGCGTGCACAGGCCGGAAGACACGCCGAGGGAAGCTCCCGTCCCGGCAGCAAAAACGGAGGAAGCAATACCGGAAGTCAGGGCTTTATTGGACGGAACTAGCCCGGTCCGACGTCTCCTCCTCAGCTGCGCGAGACAACTAAGAAGTAAAGTTCGAAGCGGAGAAAGGATCGGGGCAATTTCATCCGCGATAAAAACTTATCGGGGGAATGTGATAGATAAATGAATAAACGAAGTACATAAAACCGGCGGCTCGAAGCAGGCATCTAACGAAGTTTCAGACAGTTGAGGACAGACACCACGCACGCTTTTCCAAACGAAAAGTTTGCGTGGTGTCTGGCGAAAATATTCCGACCAATCGGTCCGAATTCCGGTACTTCGTGAAACGATAAAAATTTGGAAAGAATAAACAAATAATGACAATAAAAAACATTGAAAACAATAAGGCCGAGAAGATACTAACGGCTTGATAAAAGTAATTTTGATTGTCCGGAAAATCAGTGAACATTTTTCTTTCGTGTATAATTAATTCGTTGATTCTCCTCGACATTCTGATAAAAATATCAATGACTCAAGTAAAACTCGCTTGCGGGCTGCCAAAGAAAATAATCGTTTCGATTCTACATTCAATTCTTACAATTTCATACGGGATTGAAACGATAACATGTCTCCTCGCCACTCTTGCCGGTTTTGTTTCAATATCATATGGAATTGCAACAATTGAAAGTAGAATTGAAGTAAAAAAAACATTTTTCTTTGTCAGCCCACAAGCACATTTTTTTTCAGTCCACATATGAATTCTTTAAGAATTATGACTTTGTTCTGCAATTATCATTTTCCTGAGATTTTTGATAAATCCATGAAAAATCACGAGTTTTTTATGTACGATATTTTTTCTTAACATCCAATCTAAAATTCAAAACATGGTCCATCCCCCAACTCCGCTCAACCCTATATATATATATATATATATATATATATATATATATACATATATATATATATATATATATATTTATATATATCGTAGTTATATTGTAATTTCAAACGAACCCGTCGCTTTAACTATCCCTCGGCTTGATCAACTGTTCGCATGGGCAACAACTACTAACCCAGCAGGATTTACATAGTTCATACTGTGTATCCAAGTTCCATTAGATGCGAAATTGCATCGTTACGGACACAGTATGTGATTGCCCGTACCAGTAACCGAAGTGCGCATAGTGTACTCACACCCTCGTAAGCTAGGTCACCGACTACAGTTTCTGCGGAGGAGGAGCGTGAGTTCCAGTGAGTATGTGAGAGGCTGATAGTTCAAGACAGCGTCGGCGTTAGCCGATCGTCGTGGTGTAACAAGCCATATATATGCTGTGGCAGAAATAAGCATCATCCGTCGGAGGGGTTGTTCCCGTTGTTCGTACAGACAGAGAACGCCTCCCCCCAGACCGACAACTCGCCTGGGTAGAGACCAACTGCCTAGAATCCTCATCATTCGGGCGACTCTAATCCTGATTCCAACTGAACTCGAAAAGCTCCGGCTCTCATCCCAGGTGTGCGTGTGCGTGTGCGTGTGCGTGTGCGTGTGCGTGTGCGTGTGCGTGTGCGTGTGCGTGTGCGTGTGCGTGTGCGTGTGCGTGTGCGTGTGCGTGTGCGTGCTAGCATCAACTACTTGTTCCTCATCGATAAGTGTCGCTGATTTTGATTGAAACTCTGCAATTGTGGAGTGAATGCAAGCCTGCATTTCATACCATTTCAAGTTTCGTGTCTGTAAAGTGCCTGCGGGAAAATAGCGACAGTGCCAGATAAGTGTGCGCGAAAGTAACTAGAGTGCTAAAAAAGTGTGCGCAAAAGTAACTAGAGTGTTAAAAAAGTGTGCAAAAAAGTAACTAGCGTGTAAAACATTATCTACAGCCGTTTTCGCGCATCCTCTGCTAGAGAGCGCCACTTTCGCCACACTTTACAGGCACGAAAAGCGGGACTTTTCGTGCACGTGTTACTAAAATGAACAATTGATGCTTTACTCACCACGAGAAGAACGCAGCGATTCTCGGAGGACACCCCACCGCATCCGAGCCAACTGCCGACAACCGCTAATCCTCCTGCTGCGACGAGGGCGTAAGCGAGTATCGGATAGGTCGACGTTGACATCAGCGAGATGTAACTGTGCTTCGATATGACTGTCCATATACCGATGCCACCTACCACCAGTCCGGAAAGCTGTAAATTCCAAGAAGAACACTTGATTAACTCACACTGCTATGTCTAAATATTTTTAGAGTACCTTGTCGAAAAATCGCGTATCAAGTTCTACGGTACAAGTGGTGAATATGGCCTAGACCATAATCGACCACTTTTATATTCACCACTTTTACCCGAAATAGTTGCTATTAATTCTATTAATTCTCCTAAAATGATTGAAAAATTGCGTTTTAAAAAAACGCAATTATCCAATAATTTTAGGTGGTCCCATTTTGCCCCATCGATGTATTCCGTTTGTCGGTACCGTTTTACCCCACCAGCCCCGCTTTCCTCTACTCCCAATTGGAAATTCGGGAGATCGGCTTTGGATCGGATAAGAATGTGTCCTCGACGTATGTTTTTCCCCGAGCTTTTGACGATGCTCCTCGTTCCCAATTGGCAAACTAACCGATATGATGCACCACGTAAACGCCGTCCACGTAAGACTATTTACGATTCAATGCGCGTGCCCGGCGAACCGCGTCGGATAAAATTTAACGAACCAAAAGCCGCGGGCCACCGACCGCGGTAGCCATTCAGTGGCAGTGTTGAAACTTACACGGTCCGGTGATAAAGGACGGCTTTAAGTGTCTACACTAATACAAACGTTGGAAAAATGCCCGCGGAACCGAGCCCGAAGTTATAACGAACCCCTCGGCGTGCGCATCGTCGCGTTTCCGTCTTTACAGTTTACACCAGCCCGGGAATTGTCTCGTAAAAACCCGATGGAAAAGACGTACACACGCGCCAGTCGTGTAGAGCTTTTTAGTGGTGCATTAAAAAAATAAATTAAAGGAAATAACAGCGGAGGATCCGCGGCTCGGATGAGGACTTCATTTAACGAGGCTTACCCGACTTTCTCCCCTCCGAACAGCCATTTCGTTCTTGTACGGTCTTTTCTACACGGCCGTCCGGATGACCGCGTGACGGACGCGAGCGGGAATGAGGAAGACGACCGGCGCGGGTTCCTCACGGTTTTTCACGTGGGCGTTGCGACACGAGCCGAAGATACACGGGAGAAGGAAAGAACGAGATCTCTTGGCTAGCTCGGATTCCAAAAAACCTGTATCCGAACGGTCGCTAAATACACACGTGTCTTACAGTCTTAGGTTGACTCTAGCTTGCCTCCGTGAGGAAGGTACGTGTTCATTCGAATGAAATAAATATTTATTTGAATCAAATAAATACTCATTTTATTTAAATGAATATTCATTTTATTTAAATAATTGCAACCAGGGTTTTCTGTCATTTCCGTAATTACAAAATGTGTACGTTCCTGATGAGAATTATTTTTTATGGTCGAAAGTCAGTATTGCTGCTTTTACCATGTAACTTTTTCTCAGTGTATTCATATACAGTGAGATAAAAGTGAGTCAAAAGTCACCGAACTAATGTTCAATAGAACTGCGATCAAAGTGCACGGTTTCGGGTCAAATGACGTTTCCTAACCTAATTGTCGTAAAAATGAAGTCAAATCCACAGTAAACAAATACGTTGCTTACAAATAATCGGTTCAATCTAATTGCGAAAATTTGCATAGATACTCTATTATTTTTTATAATATCATTGATGCAGACAAAGTACTACATTATTATCATTTATAGTAATTATATAATTAATTTTTATGTCATATAGGCGCTGATGTCTATGACTTCGGCTTACCGACATAGCCACCTTAAGTAAATATTTATTTGCGGGACATCCGTCAAGTAAGTCATTTTTATTTATGGAGAAATTTTTTTTTTTTTTTATGAAGAGTGTTTCGATGTCTATATTGATTATTGCATGCCTGATGGTGCCCAAGTATTCCCGGCACATACACCGGGGGTTGCCCAGTGCATCGCTCAATTCGGAGTGTACTAAGCGCACGCCTATTCAGCAAAGGCTTTCAAACCCATTGAGGTGGGTCATTAACTGCCTCAAAAGACGACCTGATACGTACCCGCTGCGCGTCCTTGCGCGGCGGAAACTCAATTTACGAACGTGTATGGACACACAGAGGCGATTCTACGAGAGCAATGGCGTGGATTTATGGCCGACGGCTAATGGACACGAGAGAGCTCGATAACCGTGTCCAAAAGTGTAAGGTGATAACGAAAAAAAACGCGAAAAAACGCTACGATTATAAATAAACAACAATTCCGGGTTTCTCGTTGGGCATTGAAAACTGACGATCGCGGCAGCAGCGTGAAGTACAGCGGCGTCATTTGCGATCGTACGTAGGAGTCGACATCGCCGATGCGATTTTTCAAAATGTCACAGCGAACTTTTAACCGCACTTCTCTAATTATATTTTATTTCCGTCGATTCATACCTCCGCTCACAAACGTATTGCCACAAACATCAATCAGGCTATGAAGTTTCAGTATACCAAAAGCTGTTATCATTTTTTGAGGCTCCAACTTTTACTGCCGCTTTCCGAAATGCATGACTTCCGTCTTTTGCCCTAGTGGGAGTAAAAATTGTGCAAAATGTAAAAATTAAGATAATGTACCTCACTTACTAAACCCCTGATTTTTGTGAAGAAAGGAATTGGAGACGATTATGTATATGGAATATTAGTGGGATGTGTTGGAAAATTGTACTTAGAATACTTAGAAATGGTCACATGTTTTTATATTTATATTATTTTCTAGGATTTTCTGGGATTACGGAATGGAATTATTATAAGCGCTAGAATCTTTAAAAACCCGGCAGGGTACACATGGAAATAAAACTACAGTAGAACCTCGCTTATCCGACCTTCGATTAATCTCGCCTCCGCCTTATCCAAAGCACCCAACTCATCCGAGCCCTCCGCGTTAACCGAGACGTAGGCTCGGATAATACAGAAAACTCGGATAAAACGGGTAAAGCAGTAATGGCCACGCGCGGAGCGGTCCGTAAAGAAAACTTTATTGCATACACCACTAAAATTGCACAAGTTTGCTTCGTATTGCGAGCTGTAAATTATACAACAGTTCCGATTTTTGAGTAAATGTTTTAAAGGGATTTGTAGAAGGAGTTTATAGAAGTTAATGTCAATCAATGAAATTATAATTATATATAAAATATAACTGAATTATCCAATAAAGTTAATGTTAATATGAAGTGGTCAAACTTTTAAAAACATATAATAGTAACACTGAAAGAAAGATCTCGTAAAAATGATCCTTCGCTTGAGAGATATTAGCATAGCACATAGTAGTGGGGCGTTAGAGCACCATCTATGGTACGAAGTACCGGATTTATAAGAATTTTTCTCAGACATAATAGTAAAAATTTTCGGAAATTTGAGACTTTCTGCCATAGGTGCTGATTTCACTAATCCGACGTACGCTCTCCCCACATTAGCTCGGATAAACGGGCTTCTACTGTACTACCAGACCCGCATTGGTGCTGTTCGCTTGGCTCGCAGCGCCCCATTTTTCATTCTTCATGAAGACCACCGAAGCCTCAGTAATCTCATCCTTTTTGTCTGAAATTGTGTTTAAAGTTTGTTAAGAAATCTTTGATCGTTACTTCGACAGGGACGAGACTGCGAATTATTCCGAAGTTTCCACGCGAGAAAGATGTCGCACACTGTGCCCCATTCTATCCTGGGCGGACCGAAGACAACGACTTCCGTTCATCTCTCGGCGCCTCCTCGAGAGGTAATCTCTCTGCAAATCCTTCAAGATTGCGCAGCCGAAGGGATACAGTGATAGTGGGATATACTCCGGTGAATTTTCACCGTTCTCATCTGCTTCTATCCGTCGGAGAGTCGCGGGGGTTAAACGACTTTCGTTTTCCCGGACGCCGGCATTATCTCCGGAGTCTCCGGACGGGCGGGACTTTCTCGACGTCGACGAGGAGCCGGCAGTATATTTATCTTACACGGCTTGTCGCTCGGGCATGGAACAGCCCGGGGCTTCCACGATACTTCCACGTTCACGATTCTCGTAAACGTGCAATTAACGCGAATCCACAAATCATCGAAGCTTCGGCGAGCAATATTTTAGGGGCGGATGATTTAAAAGAAAACGCGATAATTCATATTCTCAACTTTGTTATTACATGGGGGGAGGGAAGAGGCAACGCGTGCGTGTAAGAGGGGTGAATATGGCCCACCCCGATTAGCACGTAAATCGATATACGGGACGGTCCATATTCACCACTTTCGACCAATCTCACACGCGCGCGGAGATATTAAATTGGAGCGAAAGGAAAGATTTACGATAGGAAATCTACGTGCTGCACGGGGATGAGTGCACATATCTGTAGGTACTTTGGCTGTTGGAATAAAATTTGTGTGACGTCGCGGCGCGCGTTCGACTCCCGGATTCGCCGTCTGCTACTGCATCGGATAAGCACCGTTGTGAAAAATCATTTCACGATTTACGCGAATTAAAAAAGAAATTACGGAGGTTTTTATTTTGTTTCAATGTTTTTGCGAAAAAGAAATTATTTTAGTTTGATCTTCAGAACGAACCTGAGATCAAAGTCAAGCCCGAACTTAATATCAAACTTAAGATCAAATAAAAGTCCAAACTTAAGATAAAACTCGAGTCCGAACTTAAGATCAAACGTAAGCATGCAATGAAATTCGGGCCAAACTGCGATCTTAAGCTCAAACTAATATCTCAAAATTCGACCCTAAGTCTGTTATGCATAAAGAAACTATTCCGTGTTATTCGCTGTCAATAAATTCACTGCTGCTACTACTAATTATTGAAATCAATTGATATACTTATTTAACCCAAATAAATATTTATTTGCGGTTGCCCGTCAAGTAAATTATTTTTGTGGGTGCGGTGTTCAGAGCGAAAGGTACGAAGAACCGCGGGACTGCGCGAGAGTCTCGTAGGCTCTCATTAAATTCCTGCGAGACTCTCCGGGCATAGCTGAGCCTCGCTCGAAAATGCGACATTGTTGATGAATATGCAGTGGAAACTGCGGAGCTTGCCGGTACAGTTTGTCGGGCTTCGCGTACTACCTCGGCGTATTACGTTACGTTTATGCGAGGCGAACGCGCGCGTAAAGCAGGGCTCCCACGAGCATGGTAAATGCGTGCTTTACGCACGGGCGTAAACGGAACAACGTGACGCAGGAAACCCCCGTGTACATCGCTTCTGCTTCTGGCAGTTATGTTCGCGTAACCGAGACACTGATCGAAGTTCTCCATTCCCCCGCCCCTCCTTCCGCGCCCGGTGGGATTTCGCGAGCGTCGGTGGTTATACTCTGCTTTGGTTTATACGAACTACCGATACTACGCACACCTCCGAACAGCGTGTTACGAGATAAGAACAAGCGATTCTAACAACGCGTTTCCTTCTTTTTTACGGACCATTTAAAAACATGTTAACCGTCTAAATATTAAAAAATGAACCATTCGATAATTTAGTCTATAAAACAGAATGAATTGAATTTCATGAGATAACAAAAAAAAATTAACCATAGTAAAAACCGGAAAAACCCCACAGCTAAAGCGGAAATAAAACCCCCGGCAAGGTACAGGGTTTTCTTTTTCCACCCGCCTAATAAAATAAAATACCATAATGAAGCATACTAAAATTAAACCAATAGAAATTGTAAGCCATATAATGGTATAAATTCCATTAATTAATATTACAATTGTAACACTGTCCAATTACGTTCATGTACTCGTTAGAAGTTCAGGTTTGGATGGCCAAAAGTGTCGCCCGTCGATGTTTCATTCCGGATTTACCCGGCGAAGTTCTGACAAACGAACAGTCGCGTCGGATGTGAGATTCGTCAATGAACCATACAGAGAGGTACCGAGATCTTTGCCAGTATCGAGACCGGGGTTGACGCGATACATCGGGCAAAGCAGTCATCCGGTGTGCGCCTATGTTAACCCTTTCAATATTAAAAAATGCTGAAATAGCGCATCTAGAGTAAACAAACCATTCGATAATTTGGTCTATAGAATAAAATAAATTTGATTTCATGAGGCAAAAAAAAAAAATTAAACATAATAAAGTACCATAATAAACCATAATAAAATTCTATCAGTAAATAATTTAGGCCATAGAATGGTATAAATTCCGTTCCATTAATTAATATTACAATTGTAACACTGTCCAATTGCGTTCATGTACTCGTTAGAAGTTCAGGTTTGGATGGCCAAAAGTGTCGCCCGTCGATGTTTCATTCCGGATTTACCCGGCGAAGGTCTGCCAAACGAACAGTCGCATCGGATGTGAGATTCGTCAAGGAACCACACAGAGAGGTACCGAGATCTTTGCCAGTATCGAGACCGGGGTTGACGCGATACATCGGGCAAAGCAGTCATCCGGTATGCGCCTCGTCGCCTCGGATTCGTGCCAACTTGCGGCTTTACGTGAGAGCGCCGTTTGCACAGTGCCCAAGGTATTCATTTTTTTTATCTTCTCCTAACTCTCGGGCACGGAGAAGCCGTGGGAAGGGAATGCCTCGTAGAGAGTGGACATAGCGAGGCGTATAGAGCGACCAAAGGGACACAGAGGGCTCGGGAGAGCTCTCTCCGCAAGAGCTTCGAGGAACGCGCTGAATGAGACTGCGGATAGGGAGATGAAGCGCGAAAGGACATGAAAGGGAAACACACACACACGCTCTCTTTGCAACTCTCTTCCGGGCGGTGTCTCGTGGGAAAGACAAACGTCTCTCTGTAGAATCGTTTAACGAAGAAATAGTTTTTGCTTAAAAAAAGAAATGAAAAACAAAACAAAACAAGTCGTTTGTAAGAGACACTTTTGAAAAGACAAGAGAGCGGTCAAAGAAACGAAAGATCGTCCCCCGTGACACTCCGGTCAAAATTAAACTGTTTGAAGCCGGTCGAGTCTTTTCATGTTTTTTGTTTGTTCTGGTAAAAAAGAATTTCGAGATTTTAATGAAAACGTTTTCAGGGTGTTCCGAAAGATAGAAAAATCACTTTTGTTGTAATTTAAAGCAATATCTGAACTATTGATATATCTTATATCTATTTTTATTTAGTTTCATAATATATTATTAAGTTACATTAATGTAATAATATTCAGTATTCTATTGTATTATCTCTATAATTCATCAAAGTCTCGTCGCAGTGTATAGAAAAAAATCACATTATAGTCTTGACAGCTGATTCGTAGCAAAAATACAGAATGCTCGGTAGATCTTGCACGGAGCCACGATGAAATAAGTTACGAAACACGGTGAAAAGACCAAAGATGGCGGCATATCTCGCTGGAGATTCGATATGGACAAACATGCTCTTTCCCAAAAAGTCTGTATCTCTATGAATTTGCATCGAATCGTTACAAAACCTGAGAAAGACACAGATCATGATTCAAACACACTGCTTGCCAAAATTTGTCAAGAGATTTGTCGGCGATTCGGAGAACACCGGAAGTAAACATGCACATTCGCGTGATCGCCGTGAAACGCATAACTCCTGTTTTTTTACCATAGCGGGCAGTCGCGAGATAAAAAATATTATAGTTCATTGGTATTAACGTCAATATAATAATGATTAATAAAAAGATCATCGAAATGACTTCCCACAATTCCCGAAAGAAATAAAATTGCAGATATGATTCCATCTCAAATATTTCGACAAACCGCGTTTGTCGAAAAACGGGTGGCTGTTTATCGTGTATATATGTGTGGCTATTTGTCGTTGGGAAAACGTGTGGCTATTTATCGTGTATAAACCTACCTCTTTCAACTCATCATTTACACTCTGAGTGACATTCCCATTTGCTCGTTCGTGCATCGTTATTCACTGCGGGTCTCAATCGAATGCAACGTATCGAAAAAAAAATATACGTTTCGGTATAATTACGCCGTTGGCGATATAGGGCGCGTTTTCACCGGCGAGCCCATTTCGCCATCCCGCGCACACGTTCATGCCACGTTTCTCGATAAGAAGATGAGATGACAACATTTTTTTAACATACAGTAGAACCTCCATTACCCGAACTAATTAGGACCGGAGCTCGTTCGGATTATCGAAAATTCGGATAACAGAACAGTGAAGCTGTCTTAGGCGATATAGCGCGATACATATCGAAAAAATTACAGTATCCATATATTTTAAATGATTATGATATATACTTGAGGAACAACGTGATACATGTTTTTTTTATGATATTCAGCTATATTAGCTTACGGCAACGCGAATGTCAATCCGATATCAGTGACAGATTAAAGAAAATACATTTCGGAGTTGCTTGCGCTTCACGAGCTACTCCGAAATGTATTTTTTACATTTCTTTACTAATGAAAATACTTTTCGAAGCTGCTTGCAAAGCACAACCGAGCAAAATGTTTATTCTTTAGTCTGTCGCAGACATCGGATTGTCGTTCGCGTTACCGTAAGGTTACCGTTAGCGTAACGTTATCGTAGCGTGAGCGTACCATTAGCGAAAGATGTGACGGGGAACCTGCCGTTTAATTCATAATGCACTAAACTACAAGACCAGTGGATTAACGAAAATAAATATTGAATACGTGTGTATTTTCTCGGCTGAGAAACTAATAAATACTGCGCATAGGACTGAGGTGCATTTACGGTGGTGCTGTGTAAGTTTAGGCGAGCTCGAGTGTTCTTGAATTGGTTTGTTTGTAGCGCGCAACAATGTACGGATACGAGAATTTTGCACAATAGTTCGGATAATAGAAACATTATTCGAACCAGCGACGGTTCGGATAACAGAGAGTTCGGATAATCGAGGCTCTACTGTAATATTTGTTGCCGATGGATACGAAAAATTCTTATGTCACACAACGATACTCCGATTGATTTTCCATCGGGTTGAATAACCACCAAATCACTGATACGGAAGAGAATATTATAAATAAATAAACGGGGCGAAATGCCGAACGAGTCGTACGCATGGATGAGGAAAAGCGTAATTGGTCACGCACTGCTTTCGACAATGAATCAATAGTTTGACGGGCTTTCCAGGAATCCCTATTAACGGAGAAATTCGAGAGCCGATAGATATTGAATACCCGAAGTTGGGCCTCGCCGTTTCGCGAACCACCTCGGGCTTCCTCGTTAGCCACTAATTACTGCGCAAAATTCCCAACGTACGAATTAATTCGAGTTGTTATTATCATCATTTTTATACAGCACATGCTACAGCATTGATTTGCATCCCAAGCTTCAAAAAATGTTACTTTAGTGTGAATTTTCTTTTTAATTATTATTTGATTTCGTATTAATGAAATGCATACAAAATCAACTCATCAATGAATTCATCAATTGAACAGCGCAAACTCTAAAGCATTCCTCGCAGTTGAAATTTGAATAATCTCCGGGATTAAAATGTTAAAATTCGTAGAGGTAAAATTTACGATGAAAAATAATCAAATAAGTGGGATTTGAAATATGCGAATGAAAATTTGTGCGACCGAGATAATTTTTTTTAAATATTTGGCGCGTTCATAATTGGCTGGTGGGAAGTATTGTAATGAAAATAGGGGAGAGCGGGGCAAAATGGCACAGCGGGGCAAAACGGGATAATGAGACAAAACGCAATTTCCCAATAACTTTTCGATGGTAGCGATTGTGTTACGTGGGGCAAAATGGATTTGAAAATCGGGATGTATCGTTGGGACAAAGCGGGGGATCCAAAAATTATTGGAAAATTGAGTTTTGTCCCGCTGTGCCATTTTGCCCCGATCTGCCCTATATTAAATCGCTGACATGTCGGAGCGGGAAGGCAGACCCGCTCCGAAATGCTGTACGCTCGAGCGGTTCCGATAGGAGATCGCGCTCCGATGGATCCGACGGCGGCAGCCGTCTCCGTAGGGATCGAATGTGCCATTGCTTAATGCATCGAGACGCTGCCACAGGCAAGGGCGCGCGCGTTGCACCGGCTGGCATTATCGCCCCCCACCCACGGTGCGTTGTTCGGAGCGCGATCCTCAACCCGGGTAGACCCTCGAACTATATAACTACGGTAGCGAACACGCGGGGGCGGCGCGTGGAGTACCCGAGTGGTGTATAATGCAGCTTCATTGTTACGCGTTACAGAGTACATTATTGAACCGCGTAACTTGGTCACAGCGGGTTTGCCGAGACAGGACTGCAGGCTCGCTAGCTCGTGCATTGACTCGTGGCGTTCCAGCATTCCGCACAGTCGAGGGCGTTCAATACGGACCAAGCAAACTTGGATCGACACATTTGCAATTTTTATTTAACCCTTTGTGAGCCACAGCGCCCGAAACCGTACCGAAACGGGACTAACGGCCGCGGAGTGGGGACAACGCGTTGCTACGGTCGCGCCTCAGAGTGGGCTTAAGGGCATGTGTTACAGACTCAGTCGATAACAAATCGCCTTCCCTGTTTTCTCCAAAACGATTGATACGACGAACAAAAGCAAATTAGGTTTTCATACTTATATCTGTTGACTACAAAAACCTAATTTGATTTTGGTCGAAGCATCAACCATCACGGAGAAAATCGGGAAAGCGATTTGTTACCATCCGAGCATCGATACGTGTGTGTCACATGCCCTTAAGGTAAACGGCCCAGTTTCCGCCACTGTCCCAGTTACCACCATTAATCGCAATTTATACTAATAATAAATAGGGTATACGTTAAATACAAATTAAATTGACGGCATGTTGAAGAGCAGTTTACTCTTGATTAATGCCATGATACGTATATTTTTTATAAAATGTTCCCTGTAACAATTAAAGATGGCGGAAACTGGGCCTAAAGGTGGCGGAAACCGGGCCGTTTACCTTAGTGGTGTGACTTAGAAAAGGGTTAAAAATTAGAAATTGAATTCTTTTCTTCGGCGATTCTTGCACACGATTGCAACAGCGACGGCGAAGAGATCTTTTTATATTATAGAGAGATATATAAGTTATACTTACAAATAGAACAACGTTGTATATGTGGAGAACATATTTGAGAAAATTAACCGAGCAGCAGCCGTCGTCGCGAGTCCTCATCCTGGTCGATGTACCGGGTAATCGTTCGGAGCCTTTCGCCATTATTTTCTTTTGTCAACTTTTCGTGGAAACACCAGCAGCGCGGAAGCCGCAACAGCTTTCGTACTCCTTCGACCTCGTCACCGCGTCATCGTGCTTCTGTAACAGGAAATAAAGACAAAAACATTCCTTCAGAACTTCTGTACGAAACAAGTATGTAAGCTGCTCGTTCGAAAGATTATCGAGAAAAAAGAAGCCGAGAATCTCTGCGGACATCGTCCAGACGTATAGTCGAGAGAGGGTCAAAAAGGAACTCCGTTCTGGGGGGCAAAACGGACTGTTTGAAAAAATTAACAATATCAATTATTAATATATTATCACATTGAATATATTATTATTATTAAAAATGTTATGAAGAGTCCAGATAAGGAACTAGAAAAACTTAGGAAGAACCCGGAAATCTGTGCGGACATCGTCCAGACGTATAGTCGAGAGAGGGTCAAAAAGGAACTCCGTTCCGGGGGACAAAACGGACTGTTCATAAAAATGTGTAATGCTAATAACTATTATTGTACAACGTAATATATTATTATTATTATTAAGGTGAAGTGAAACGCGGTCTTTGTCGCTCTCTCTCGGTCCACCGTGAGACCAATGACGCTATTTCTCTCACAATCCTAGTCACGTGACTTTCACTTCACCTTAAGCATATTAGGAAAGTCTCATTACAGACGGAAGGAACCGGTCCGTTTTGCCCCGGCGTTCCGTCTTGCCCCGCTCCGTCCTAGTATCCGGCAGGAGGTTCACGGATCTTGATTCGGTAAGTAGAAAAAACGTTTTGGATGAGTGACATTGTCGAGCAAGTTCGAGAATCGCGAGGACTACGGACAGCGACTCGTCGGAAGTGAGGATCTCCGGGTTTTAGAGTCAGGAGGACCAGCGGCGGCGGCAGGATATAGTTTACCGTGGCGGAAATTTATCAACGTTCCCGAAAGTTGGCGCGGTACCAAAGTTGGTCGGTGAGCGGGTTGACGGGAAATCTGTTGGCGAACTGGCGAACGCGCACAAACCGAGGGTCTTATCCCGTGGAGCACATGCAGCAAAGTGCATCCAGCTGTAACCCGACTGGGTATGGGACGGACGCCGGAAATGCGCGCAGGTAAGAGGTAAAGCCGATTTGTTCGACGGACGAGCCGTAGAAAAAATAAATCGTGCGGCGGGCTTTCCCTCGATGCTTTATTGCAGCGTCTCTGCTACGGACGGAAGTTCCAAATAAGTTTCAAGGACTCTTCAAGGGCGTTTCAATGACTTTCCAAGAAATGTTCAAAAACTTCGCACAATAATCGATCCACAGTTACACGACCGGTAAACTAAGAGTGTTTCCAGGAAAAGCTCAAGGACACTTACAGAACGACCCAAGGTCGAGATAAATCCAAGGACCTTTCAACGACACCGAGCATTTCGAGTACCGCTGTACTCCGTTTTTGAGCGCAAAATTGAATAAATAAAAATAAATAAAAATAAATAAAAATAAATAAAAATAAATAAAAATAAATAAAAATAAATAAAAATAAATAAAAATAAATAAAAATAAATAAAAATAAATAAAAATAAATAAAAATAAATAGAAACGGAAACCGTGGAAGAGACGACAAGAGAAGCAGAGCATTCTGTGATATTCATTGCGGAGGATGGATCGCATTGAAATAACGATAACGACTCGAGTTCGGAGCTGAAAATTCGTGCGGCGGGTTTTCCCCCGACGCTTTATCGTAGCGTCTCTGCGACGGAACTTCCAAATAAATTTCAAGGACTCTCCAACGACGTTTCAATGACTTTGCCATGTAACAATCTTTCAAGGACTTCGCGATAATCGACCCACAGTTACACGACCACCAAATTAAGAATTTTTCCACGAAAAGCTCAAGGACATTTCCAGAACCTCTCAAGATCGACCTAAATCTAAGGACCTTCCAAGGACACCGAGGATTTCGAGTACCGCTGTACTCAATTTTTGAACGCAAAATAAAAAGAAAATTATAATAAAAACCGAAACCTCTCGTCGAAGAGACGAGAGGCGATGCGGAGGATTCTATGATATCCATTGCGGAGGGTGCTTCGCATTGAAGTAACGATAACGAATCGAGTTCCGAGCTGATAAATTCCTTTCGAACGGAGTAAATTCGAAATTATACTCGAGGAGATCCGATTAAAAGAAATTAAGTCTCTCGAGCCTGTCTCGAGCTAATGACTTTTAGCTTCGGTCGGAACAAGCCGGGTGAGCCGGGTTAATAGGACTGAGCGGTACGTATCGCTAGACGGTGAATACAGGAGAGCGCACTGAGGCTGCTCGCACGGTCGAGCGAGGAGAGTCCGTCGTGGGCCTGGTCCTTCAGCAATCTCGACGCGACTCTACGGAGGACCAAAGAAGCACATTCACTTTGCGGAGCACTCTCACGAATAACGGGCAAATTGTGTTTACGATCTTCCCCTCCCCTTCCCCCCCCCCCCAAAAGAGGTATGTGAGTACTATATTTCCTATACTATAGCAACACCAGTGCCGCGTGTCTGCGTAGCACGGTAGACATTTGCTATATTAGAAGGCAGGGTAGAGCTCACTTATATTGGAGTCACGGGTCACGCGGACCAAGCGAAATTCGCCGGAGTGCCGACTTCTCTATTTTCACTCCGGTCGACCCAGTATATAAACATATATATGTGTGTGTTTAAGTTATATAGAATAAACGCCGACGTTTGTCAATTTGCGAGATGAAAAAGGGTATTGCTCTTCGAATCTGTTGCACTTTCCGTTTATGAGGGGGTGAGCCAGGAAGTTCGGGGTAGCGACGGTCACCCTGGATGAGGAATCGTATACAGTGGTTTTCGAGCGTTACGAAACTTAAGGAAAAAAAAATTTCACTTCCGGTTCGATTGAATTATGGGCATTAATTTTTTTTTTGCTTCCAGTTCGATCAAATTACGGAATGAAAAACAATTTGGGCTGAAGTACTTAGGTCGATGGCCAATTGACAATGTATACATGTGAGTTCTCACGTAAAGCTACGTTATGCCATGGTATGTTCAAAAAATTTTGTACCATCCGACATACTGTCGATAAATCCACTATCACTACTAAACAAACTTGTTTGCTGAGAGGTCAATTAAATTACGGAACTTGAAAATTCTTTTTTGCTTATACTTCGATTAAATATCGGGATTACCAACTGCACTTATGGTAGGCATCTTTTCTGACCTGGAAAATGATTGCCTCATTCATTCAAAAATAAAAACGTTTATTTTTTAATTCAAATAAAAAATAAAAAAAATGTATTCGGATGTAAGTACAAAATTTAACTGAACTATGTGTTACAAGTTACCCCGTAACCCGGGATAGTTCGAGTTACCTTCATCGGGATGCGTGGCGTAGATTAATTGCGTTATCATCGGGGAGGAAATACAACCGCGTGTGAGAGATCGGTTTACCGAGTCCTGTGTTGACGATATAACTGTGTGCATGTCTCACGAGGTAGTCAGAAACGTCCGAAATTTGCGAGACCCGCTAACCAGCCGACCGCGAAATTTACACGGCGATAGACATATATACCGTATATATATGTATGTATATGTGCATGCATATATATACCTTACTCGCAACGGTGTGTTTTAATGTTTGTGCCTTCGGCCACGATGCGTAAGCTCTCCGCGTCAATTCAGCAGAGAATATGCCAGTTTTCCCTCAGCGTATACATATACACATATATACATATATATATGCGCGAGTAAACATTTCTCTGGTCGAACTATACGGCCAGTTCTGGCATTTCTCGCGCCATCGCTCTCCCTTTCGTCGCGTGGCTATTGTTCCCCGCGCCTGTATAACTTACACGCTGCATGTACGCCGAAGTATGAGCGAGGGCATTAATATCACCCTGGGGATAAACACCCGAGACCTCACGTCAGATTACAGAGGCGTGTATGTTTGCGAGTCGAGTCGACGCGTCTACAGAGAATATCGTCGAGTCCCGAAGCTGCACTACGGGTCGAGGCCCACTCTCTTTAATAACTTCGATCCAAGCGTCCGCGCAGGTGGAAGATGTTTTTACAAAAAGCTGCGAATGTAAGAAATCGCGCATTCGAACGAGCATCGGAACTCGAGTTAAATAACACGAAAAGGTGGTCGAGGGGGGGGGGGAAGGGGATGGAGGGAGGGGGGTTCAACAGACCTATCTGTTAGAAGTACAAGACTCGTACTGTACGTTCGTAACTTGGATGCGGGAGTGCACGAGTATGGCTTGAAAGCTCAGACATCACGTGTATGATTCTTCCGTCCCGGTGATTTCGCATGTCCTCTTCGGAGTGAGGAAATGCTCGAAGCTAGCACGGAGAGCCCGTCTCGGAGGCTCTCTCGCTTTTCCTACTGTCGATCGTCTTTTGCTACTTTGCGAAAAAGGGATTCCGCCCTCAGTCCGACACGTCCCATCTCACGGTGAAAGGACGATCGGGAGAAAAGAGACCTAGCGCTAAGCGGAAAGGTGGGGTGTTGGCTCAGACCCAAACTGAACACGCTCGACCGCTCTATACGTTTTATGTTGTGTTATTTTTTTTTATTTTGTTTTGACGTTCGTTCGCCCACTGTTTACACGTTTCGCTCTCGGCTTTGCTCGACTGCCAAACGAATCCGAGCTGACGTTGCCCGACACGCACACGCAACCTCGTCAAATTCCATCGGATTCCACCGACTTCTTTTTACGACGTGTTCTCGATTATGATCGCGTAATCCATGCGACGTGCCTTGCCGATGTTTTATTTTTTTATATTTTTCGCTGAGGCTGCGAGGAAAAAAAACACTCTTCGTCGTGAATTTAAGAAAGGATAAATGTTTCGGTGTCATTTGACCTGTGTTTTTGTTCGTGAATAAGCCGTGTGTATTTTTTTTGGAAAATCTTTTATTTTAGTTAATGTTTTGTTTTTTTGGGTTTATACTTATTTATTGGACGATAAATGATCGTCTCGCTTCGGACACGAAAATATGGAATCAATACAGGAGGGCCTTGAAATAAAAAGTATACGCGAAAATATATTTTTCATGGATTGAATATACTTTTTACGAAAAATTGTATGTAATTAATGTGATACGACGTTGTGGGTAACGGATATGTCCAGGAGTTTTTATTTTTTAATTTATATTTTCGTGTATTTGAAATAGTACATTACAGTACTAGTGCGAAATTAGTACATTACTCCACGAGGGCGAAAAACGTTTTTCGAACGAGTGTGAGTTTGCAGCACGAGCCGAAGACAAGTGTTGCAATCATACGAGTCAAGAAAACGTTTTTCGCACGAGTATCGTACAAAATTTAACTTCACAAGATGCGAAAAATAAGAATATTTTCCCACCGACTTATATAAAGTACATAATTTATTTGCAGAATGATTTTAATATATTTTTCGCATATACTTTTTTCCCGAGCGGTTACACTTGTTATCATGTATGTTCGTACAGCTATTAATACTCCGATCGTAGCGCGATCCTCCTACGCGCACTCTCCATAGCAAGGACGATATAATGACCCGTGATAAATCACTCGAGCGAACATAAATTCAGTCTCTGGTTATACCCCATCTTTCTCTCCTCGCTCTCTCGAGTTTTATTTTGCAACGTTGATACGAATTTTTTTTTCTTCTTCACCATCGGCAATCTTATTCTGTTGCACTACATCGATCGTTGTTCGCCATACCGGCGAGCGATTCTCTTTCCACCTTTCAGTTTATTCGATTTTAAGCGCTGTTACGATTTTCCTTTTTTTGGCAACCCGAAAGTGAATTTTTCTTGAATCATACATATATTTTTTTTCAGTGCATCCGTAAACCTACTCTAGTGCAAGCGAGTTTAGTTTCAACTACATAGCAACCGATACGCGATGCTTCGGATGGTCTACGCAGCCAGAAAGATAATTTATTTCACAGGCTTCCCTTCAAGTAAATATTTATTTAAATGCAGCAAATAGTTATTTAAATTAAAGAAATATTTATTTAAATCAAAGAAATATCTATTTAAGTTAAAGACCTGTCTATTTAAATCAAAGAAATATTTATTTAAATGAAGAAAATTTATTTGCGGTGGCGCCAGTCAGATAATGTTTTTTTCTGGGTCAACGCTCGAGATTTTCACTCTGCCGTCGGGAGGAAGGAACAAGACGAGCGACTGAAGGAGAGACGGCGTTGAAAAATTATTAAGAAACAATTGAGAAAAACGTTCGAAAATTATTCTCGAAAGATGTGAAAAAGTTTTCCCTCGAGAGGCTCTCGACGGTGCGAGGTGCAAGAAAAAAAGATTTATAAAACAAACATAAAATTCTATCTCCAATAAAGAAAACGTCTCAAGCACTGTCCCGATGCGCGAACAGTCAGGGCTGAAATAGGAAGAGAGACAAGTCAAGTTGTTCCATCAAAACGGGACTGTTCTGCGCTTTGAGAAATTATATATATATTTTTTTTACCCAAAGTACGTAACGGATGCAATAAAAAGCAACATTGAAGCAAGAGTCATCTTAAATTCTTGCTCACATCGACAGTCAATTTCAATGCAGCAGTCTTTCACGAATATCGGAAACAATTTTTTTTCAAATTTCGTCGAATAAAAAAATAAAATATCCCGGCCGAGTAATAAAATTTCGACGGTAAAACGCATCGCGCAGGACTGCAAGTAATTGCCGTATACGAGTATCGAATTCGTGTGTTGCACGACGTATATACATATCGGTTCCGAATCGAGTTGGAACGTCGAGTGAGCTTGGATAGAGAAGCATACGTGCGAGAGGCAATAAAAATATATAAAAAAGAAAAAAGAAAAATGAGCAAGAGGAAGAGCGTAAGAAAGTTGGTAGTGGAAGAGGAGGGGGGATACGATGGACTGAAAAAGTCTAAGGAGAAACGAGCCGAGCGGCTCGGAGTGAAGGGTGTGACCTGTCGTGTCGTGGGCGAGGCTGCCGGATTCTCTGGCTTGCTCTGAAATGTCGTCTGCGACGGGAGGTTTGGCAAGAAAATAAAAATAAATGTCCGCGCTTTTCGACGTGTCTTGTGTATACCTTTTGCCCACGAACATATACATATGTATATCTGTATATTGCGTGACTATAATCAGAAGGGCGTATATCATAAGTCGTATGTGTGTAAGAATATAAGATACGCCCTTACGGTTTTCACGCGATATATACATGTGTGCGTAGTACGTATACTGATGTTCATGAATGCCGCGTTTTTCTGATTTTTTATCTTCCTGAATATCTTGCGCTATGTCTTGACGGGGTCGAAAATACCAAGGAAGACATTCAGTAAGACATCCAGCAAGACGCAAGGAAATCCAGGCATTCATGAACAGCGGTGTACATAGTAAAAAAAAGATACGTGCATATTATAACGAACTTTGTTGTCCACAAATGTGCATAATTCTTCCCGTGTTAATTTTACCAAAAAAAATTGGTAAAATGTTTTTAAAATACGCGTGAAATTTGTATAGGGTAGAGCGGCGCAAAACGGGGCATGGGGCAAAACGTCATTTTCCAGTAATTTTTGGATGCCCGAATTCGCCCCATCGATACATCGGGCTTTTCTGCCCCGTTTTGCGACCTTGTCCGATCCAAAAATGATTGGAAAATTCAGTTTTGCCCAACTGCCCCGTTTTGCCCCGTTGCCCCATTTTGCCCCGCTCTTCCCTAATATTTTTTAGTGAAATTAAGGAAAAATTGTGTACGTTTATGCACAAGAAACATTTCTATTTTACTGACCACGTGTCGGCGTTATAAGTCGTATGTGTGTAAGAATATAAGATACGCCGTTCCGGTTTTCACGCGATATATGCATGTGTACGTGATACGTACATAGTAAAAATAGTATATTGTGCAACACGGGTCGAAGGTTGGCGATTGCGACGAGTGCGAGGTTTGCTGCCCGAGCGAAGCGAGGGCTGCAATCACACGAGTCGCAATCGCCGATTCGACCCTCATTGCACATCATACTTTTCGTAACGGTTGCATGAATCTGCGCCACTTGGAGTGGCAGTCGCGCGAGAAGATCACTAAAAAGCGAGGTTATGTATCTAGGGATGAAAACGCCGAAAGTAAAATCCCAAGGGACGAAAGTGAACGAAATGCCAACTGCGCATGCGCGTCTCTGTTACTTCACCACAGGTTCACGACTGGCATGCAATGGGCCACTTTCGGCTCGCAAGTCTGCCATGTAAAGTGCCGTGATTCATGCACGTGTTACGAAAAAGATTTGTACATGTAACGAACTTTTTTGTCCACAAATGTCGACAATTCTTCTCTTGTTAATTTCACAAAAAAATTATTTTTACAGTTCAGTATTTGCAGTTAATTTTTCAGTTAATTATTTGCAGTTAATTTTTCAGTTAATGTTTTAGTTAATTATTTGCAGTTAATTTTACAAAATCTTGTTGAAGAACGTGTGAAATAATGGTGTTTCGTAAAATTAAGGAAAGAATGGTGGACGTTTGTGGACAAGAAACGTTGGTGCCCATTTACTGTGCACGTGTCGGTGGGTTGTGCACACATTCCGAGCAAAAACGGAGGAAGATAGGAGGGCGGGCCAGAACAGGGATGCGCGCCTTCACAGCGTCCCAGTCTCGCGGACGTGGTCGTCGTGGACGAGGTCGGGAAAAATAAGAACCGGTGATAAATCTGTAACGAGAAATGTTGTGTCCGCGAGCATCGGGGCAGACCGGAGGACGCGACACTCGGCTTTTTGCGCGATAGAAAAATGTCTTAATAGACCGAGAGGCAACGACTCTCCGGAAGTGCCGCGATACACGCAGTGCCGGGACGTAAGTGGAGATTAATCTGCGGTACGGAGTACTGGGCGAGAGTCGTTCGCCTTTTTCATCTTCCTCCTGTCTGTCCTGTGTCATGCCATTATTCTGTTATCGTGCAAACTAAGAATTGAAACTTTGAGACATTGTTTTTTAAGTTTTTTTTTTTTGGTTATCGAACAATTCGATCGGATATTCCACACGACTGATAGTTTGCAACGGCGTTCCGAGCATGAAAATAAAACGCCAGATACGAATGGCACTGTAAAAAAAAATTGTATGACATTTATTGTACTTGATTGGAAGGTTTTATACAAAAACTGGTACATTAAATGTCGTGTACAATTGTGATGAAACATGAATGTTCAGTGTATTAAAAACATTCCAAATACTTTATTTTTAATAATTTACTTTAATTTCAATAAAAAGAGGATACTAATTTTTTTATTACTTATATATGAATCAGAACACAGAAACTATCTAGAAGAATGTAACACGTAGTTTTAAATATCCCATGCACAAAACATACCAACAATTAAAAGTAGTGAACAATGGAATAGATATTTACTGTTATGAATCAGTAAGAGTTCCATTCACGCAAGCTATGAAACGCTAAAACAACTTTGTAATAATAGTGGCTGAAGGACTGCGTCGATGGCCAATTGGCAATATGCAATATATGTGAAAAGAGAAAAGTTTGTTAGGTATAAGCAAAAAAAAACTGTTACATCTTATGTATTGTTAATCAACTCACTACTACTACTAATTTTTCATCACAATAGTACATCAAATTTGATGATCCAGTCTTTGCATACAAATTTCACGTCTGGTACAATTAAATTTACAATTTTTTTTTACAATGATGTTTTTACATAATTGGCACGAAAAATAAATAAATTACATTTAAAATGATTTTTTTCTGTGAAAAAAATGAGCCCCCTACAATAAATGAAAAGAAGATATTTACCTCCGATGCTTGGCGGGAATCCTTAAAAATGTTGATCTCACATAACACAAAATTATTGTTATAAAAAAAAACTGATAATAATAAAATAAAATAAAATAAATATCTGCGATAAGAGTCGACGGAACGTAAGACTCGAACTTTCGGATCCACAGTCGCGACACACGAGAAAAGACAAATTAACTCCGGAGAAAATGTTTCTACTCTCTCGGAGGATCGTGGAAGGAGAGGGAACGCGAGACACGCGACTGTGAGGAGTACCGGTGACGCTCGCCGACGCTCTTACACGCGTTCCTCTCGTCGACCAGACGCTGCGCCGGTTAAGCCACGACTGATCCATCGTCCCCCACAATCCGTTAATACGATCTGTGAACGTTAACTCGGGGGGCCCTGGCTGCGGTCATTTCGGTTACGGAGGCGTATACAAATACACGCACACGGGTGTCTCCGCGCGTCAGACCCAGCTCGTCGTTCCCCCCAACTCCGCTATTCCTTAAGGTGGGCCTAAATATCAACATAACCTCAAAATATTTTCAATCCATTTTTCTCCGAAACGATTCTATAAAATGAGAAACGTATTGCGGGACTGACTACGTTAGTCAAATACGCCGTACGACCAGAAATTCGTTTGCCATTTTATAGAATCGTTTCCGAAAAAAATGGATTTGAAATTTTGACTCTGTCTCTCTCGCACTCGTACGTGTTTAGCCCCCCCCCCCCGCCCTTAAGGTGGGTCTAAATATCAACATAACCGCAAAATATTTTGAATCCATTTTTCTCCAAAACGATTCTACAAAATGAGAAACGTATTGCGGGTCGTACTGCGTTAATCAAATACGCCAACGACCCGCAATTCGTTTGTCATTTTATTGAATCGTTTCGAAGAAAAATGGATTTAAAATTTTGACTCTGTCTCTCTCGCACTCTTACGTGTTTAACCTCCCCTTAAGGTGGGGCTAAAGACCAACATTATCTCAAAAAACTTTGAATCCATTTTTCTTCGAAACGGTTTTATAAAATACAAAACAAATCGCCTGCTCACTGGATATTTGATTGAGCAGTTTGTTTTTCATTTTATAACCTTGTAAACCTACAGTCCCCGTAGGTTTACAAGGTTCCCGTTTCCTGTACATTACATTTTCTTTACAGTTCTCCGTCCCCTGTCTTTTCTCCCTCACCGCATACACACGTTTCCTCTCTCTCCATTCTCACTTTCCATTTTCCGCTCACGCTCCCGCACTTTTTACACTCCTGCATTCTTTTCGCATTCTCTCTTTACATTTCCTTACTTTCCTTATCTTACACTATTAACATTTCTTCTTTCGCTTCTTATTTCTATTCTCGCTCGCCACCCTCATATATATATATATGTGTGTGTGTGTGTGTGTGTGTGTGTGTGTGTGTGTGTGTTGTATATTAATATATTAATAATTTGATATATATTATTATTTAATTATTTATATATCCGTATATAGCATCTACATATTATATATGTACATCGACGTTTTCCTGGTTAGCTTCTACAGAACAAACTATCCATTTTGGATTTGCTTCCTCGCCTAGCTGGACTGGGTAAATCTCTCGCCGCGGACGTCAACCTTTTTGAAGGCTCGGTTAACACGACCTGTGAACGTTAACTCGGAGGCTCGGGCGGCGGTCATTTCGGTTACGAAGGCGAATAAACACACGCACACGCGTGTCTCCGCGCGTCCGGGACTCACTCGGACTTGTCCGGCACCGACGGGTTCGGGTAAGAACGTTTCTAGCTCTACCTTCGCGAGGCCGAGCTACGTTAACGCGATCGGAGCTCTACGTTTCATGGTCGAAGAAAAAAAAAAGAAGTTGCTCCAGCGATCGCTGCAGGTAGCCGGGAGGAGCTCCGAGAGTGATAGCCATCCGAGAACGTTTGAACTGCGATACGTGCTGTGGATATATATTTTTTTAATATATTATTTTTTTAGTCAAAAGAACTCTCTATTGACCTGCGTCCAGATTTCTAACGACGCTCCAGACTCACTGGCCCGAGCCAATTAAGAACCGAACGAGAAAAGCCCCGCTTCCATAATGTTCTTGTTATAAAAGAATTTTTTTTTCATTTTCTTTTATTCGCTTTTTTTCTCTCGTTTATATAATATATAAAACCACGTAGGAGGAGGATCGAGTGAGTTAATCTCTCGAGGATACGCGAGCTAGGTGGTCGTCGAGGGGGCTCCGCCAATTACGGCGATACAATGATTTAATTAATATCTCCCCCCCCCCCCCCCTCCCAATATGGACCCCGAGAGGGTTCCACGAACTCATATGCCTCTCCGATTGGCGATAGGATTACTCCGATACGATTACGAGCACAGTAATAAAAAGCATGAAAAAATGAAATAAAATATATTAAATAGACTCGTGACCGACAATCGAATAGTTTGCATCCGACCGCGGACGATATTTTATTCACTATCTTGCCCCCCTCGGTTCTCTGGATAATTCAACTTCGGGTAAATAAATTTCTCTCCAAGGATAACTTTGCCGACTTTTCTTATATCTCTTGGCTCTATCGCGCACGTGTTCTCTCCGGTCTTTACATACATACATACATACATACATACATACATACATACATACATACATACATACATACATACATACATACATACATACATACATACATACATACATATATATATCACCCGCTTATACATAAGTCTTTATTAAACCCGCGGTTTTCTTCCGCCCGGTTTTACCGTAGGACCGTTATTCACTCGGATACCTACTATCGGATAAAGATCGAGGCAAGTGCATCCGGGGGGACAGAGGGAGAGAATTCGCCCGTGGGATATATTCAGTTAAAGAATTCTGTCTCCCGTTTCGAGTCGAGTTCGAGGTAGTAGTAAAAAAAAAAAAAAAAATACACCGAGTTGAACGACAAACCGAGAATTATCGTATTCCTTGGGGTAGCCAGAAAAGTTCTTGCCTCTGGACTCGTCTCTCGCCACTTTTCTGACGTGGCGCCCCCGCCCTGCCCTCTCCGGAGTCTTGCGTTTATATATGGACCTACACACGCTAGTACGGCGCGGTACAGTCTATCCGTGGATCGAGAAAGCGCGTCGTCGAACGCCCGGTTCCTCGTCGGAGCTGCCCTGCGCGAGGTCGAACGAGGTCGATCCGCGAGCGCACCGACGCGGAATCCCTGAATTATGGAGCTCTGGACCACCGCGACGGAGGAGGGGGGGAGGGGGGGAGGTGGGGGAGTATCCATTATCGAGGAGTTCCTGCGCGAGATCACCGAGATCATGGATGATACCATGGTTTAGCGCCACCATCGCATCAACTTCGTTTTCTCGTAAACGTATCCTACCCTCTGCCCTCACTCGAAGTTCGAGGATAAGACCCGGCTAGCACTTATCCGAGAGTCCGAGAGTATTGGGTGTTATTATCGGGTCCGTTGATTGTAGAGCTAACGATAGTCGACGGACTCTGATAGCTTAATGTTAGCGGATCTATCTTCGTTGGATTGTTTGGATCTTGGGGAAGGTGACATTTTTAAATAAATAGATTCAAATGGCAGAGAAGGTGACAATAATAAAGTAGGGCAAAATGGCACAGACCGGGGCAAAATGGCACAGCGGGGCAAAACGGGTCGGTGAGGGCAAAACTCAATTTTCCAATAACTTTTGGATGACCCATTTTGTCCCAACGATAAAGCTGGATTTTCAAACCCGTTTTGACCCCACGTGCCACCATCGCGACCATCCCTAAGTTATTGGAGAATTGCGTTTTGTCTCATTGTCCCGTTTTGCCCCGCCATTTTATGCGGAAACTTAGGCCAAATGAATCAGCCATGCTCATAAATTTTAGAATCTGTTCGTCGAAGTACTATGTGTATTTCGGTGGAAAGAAGAAGAATTATAGGAAAATAAAGTGAATATATATGAAAAATGTCTTGTTAGTGTTGGTATAATGAACACCGGAGACGCGTTGCTTGCTCGACGCATACTTCTTCTACTACGTTTACACTCCGTGGCTCTCCGCGCTCTCCGACTGATGGCTAAATTTCATCTATAATTGTGATGAGAAATTAATGCACACTATACTTAAAACATTAGACGTAATTTACTTTTAATAATTTACATTAATTTTACTGTGTAAGTACTTTGATTTCAACAATTTACTTTTATTTCCGTGCAAACATCAATTAATTGCCAGTTTCTGCATAAAAACTTTCTACTCGGCACAATAAATTTACATTTTTTTTGCACGGATGCAGTCTTCTTAATTTTTACTATGTAATTAATTTTACTATGTCAGTACTTTGCTTCCAATGATTTACTTTAATTTCACTGTAAACATCAATTAATTTTTCATCAGAATCGCACATTAAACTTAATGTACCAGTTTCTACATAGAAACTTCCAGTTCGGTACAATAAATTTTCAATTTTTTTTTTCACGGTGCAGTGTATGTGCGAAAGCTTTAAACTACGACACACAATGAGTTTAAACCATACCGTGTGTATAGTTCAACGCTGCTTCGACACCGGAGTATAATCTATGGCGGATAAACTCTCGCATCGTACCGTAGAGACACTGGTTTCTTTTTTTTCTTCTTTTTTTAGTACCGTTACTCACACTCCAGTTTTCTCTCGCGTGTAAAGTTCGCACCGGGGATAGCAAAACCTATCCTTACCGCCTCGACACGAACGAGAGACAAACGTCGCGGTTCTCGCTACCCGGATCGAAATGCCCACACGTGTCGCACCTCGTACGTGTTTTCTACTGAGTCACGCAGGTGCGGAATTTATTTTTTATTTATTTTTTAACCCTGCCGTTTTTGGCCCCCGTCTCACCTTCCTTGATCCGGCGATCTCGGAGGTGAAAACAAAATTATTTCGTAAATGTGATTAAATAAATTTCGTAAATATGATTAATATTTTTTTTTCTACTTAGCTACACCTTTACTCACCTAGTGAACTCAGCACGATTATCACTTCGCTCTAAATCCGGAAAATCCCGAATTTTATTATTTTTAGTTAAACATTTTATTCTAGCCTAACTATCGTTTTGAACCTTATTTTGATGTTTAACAGTTAATTTTCATTTTTTACTTCTTTAATTCTAGATGATAGGAAGACATGATGGGAAGGTATAGCTGAGATTGATTTTGCAACGAGAGATCAAAATGTTCCGCCGGACCGCTTATGTGCCTGTGCATTTTATATCGTACTCAGACGTCGTGCAAATCCACGAGAGTTACGACGATAGCATTATTATCCAATCTCGCGGCGGTGTACGTCTGGTGTACGTAGCGTGTTTGCATATAGTTTGCGAGAGAGTCAATTGAGGGGAGCGGAAGGCGTGGGTTTGCAGACCGACGAGAAAGACTCTCGTCACTCGACGATGTTGTTACGAAGGGAGCGTCGAATAGGGCAAAGAAAGCCGGGAGGTGTAATGCTGACTTAGCGCTTTCCGAGAGACCTGTCCCGACTCTCGATATTCCTTGCGCACACGTCATTTATTGTTACAACCGATTAGCAGTTACCTACGACTCCCACACGATAGACGTGAAAATCTAACGCCGCTACGGCTTGAAAAATAGTTCCGCAACGTGAAGAAAAAAAAAAGCAATCCATTATAAGTACCAAATTTCTCTACTTATTCGATCATTCATTTATTAGTAGCAAATTTATTTATTCACAATATTTTTCACGATATTGACGCAGGTACATTTAGAAGATTATTTACATTACATACTCATATTGCTATTGCCAACAGGCCATCGACCTAAGTCCTTCAGCCCCTGATTCGCTTCTTTATTAAAAGTTAGTCATTTTCATTCTTTTTATGTACAAAAAAAAACACTTTGAAAACATGTTTTGTTTGTATTGCTTTGATTTGAATCCTCTTCTTTTTTATTTTTAATGAAGCAATCGAGTTTCTTCATTAAAAACCAAAAATAAAAGGATTCCGAAATTGGACCCTTCCGAAGCCGCAGCATTCGAAAACTGTTTTGTTTTTAAAAAAAAAAAAAAAAAAAAAAAAAATTGCATAATTAAATTTGCTAATCGAACACCGAAATTTGGAATCATCGGATGCGAAAACGACCAAAGGGAATAATTTTTGTAAAATAAAAATCAATCTGTTAGTTCACACGAACGTGCGAATCGTAGTGTCGAGATCACATTGCGGTATTATCAGCTCAGAAAATGATTATTATCATACTATCGTAGTATCTCGCGTCACGTAACTCGCCGGTTGTTCTCTCGCTCGGCGGCTGCAGGAACCATCCAATAAGAGCCTCTGGATACGCGCTGTACCAGAGAGGCTCCGCTGCGTGCTGAGAGTGGAGCGCAAGGTTAATGCGATTGGATGATTGGCGGGATTGGTAAATTGCCCCGTCGACGTGCATACAGGGACATTGGATAAATGAGGATATGCTGTGCCGTGTTAGTTCGCCCGTGTACTGTACGTACGTAAGGCGCGAATGTATCCATGCGCCCGACTCGTTTTACCGAGGGATGCTGCGCGCTCGCTGAACTTCGCTGGGAAACGCTCCGTCGTCCCATCGGCAGTCATCAGTCAGCGACGATTTCCATCTGCCGACACGGATGAGGCTGCTGATAAGCCGTTTCAATGTTTGCCAGAGCTCGATCGCAATAGCCCTTTTAACCCTTCAAGTACCGGGAACTTTTTGCCGATCGCAAACTACCGTGCATTCTTTTCAGCACAAAAACGATACGGATGTTCGTAATAAATTTCCTTCTGCGTTATCTAAAAATCAACACTTCAAGGTGCATCCGTGAATTTTCACAGATTTTTTATCTTTACCTTCGATTTGGAAGAAGACGATCTAAAAAATCGTGAGTTCGATATTCCGCTAGCCCGGAATATCGAAACGTTTCAATATATATTGAGTAATATATTAATATATATCAAATTGTATTGTATAACTATAAAAATAATTAAAATAATAAGAAAACTTGAAAGAAAATATATAGTTTTTGAATCATCTACTTTTTAAATTCTTAAACCCAAAATGAACGATTTCTTAGAAATCGCTGTTTCGCCGAATTGGCGAATATGGTACATTGGGAGTCAAACGGTTAAGGGATGGCGGAGATGGGGCAACGACGAGCCGGGGCTGACACCATGGCCCGTAACCGCGTGCGGGTCTAGCGCACAGCGGATCGCGCGGCGAAAGGCGCCTCGTGTGAACCGGGCATGATTAACGGACAGCTTCTCGTCTGCGCCCCTCCGGGCAAAAATCAAGCTCGATCCGGCGATTGCCATGCGAGAGATCGCTGCGGGTAGTCTCATCATCGTATTATATGGCACATACGTGCATCCCACTTTTTTTTTTCGTCACGGAATACGTGGTTCGTTAAAGGCAGCTCGTTAAATGTCGATTTATAGGATAAGGTAACCGATCGGAGATTCGGTTTCACCGATGCAGATTAATTGCGTAGCTGGAATATGTACATCGACGATTAACGAGCAAAGAATATTTGTACACGACGATAGAAAAATAATGAAAATATAAACGATTCTTGGAATAGAGAACAAAAGAGAAATTGAATGTTTTTACAATCCTTCGAAAATCGAAGAGTGCGATGGAAAAAAAAATTAGTACAACGGATAAAATCGAGCTCGTAGATATGCATATGATAATTACATAGATTACATAGATATACATAGATAATTGGGTATATGGATAAAAACTGCCGGTACATTAAATTTAATAGAAAAGGAGGAGGCTCATAAAAAAAAGGAAAGATCGAGAGGAAAGCCAGAGCTACCGCCTGCCAATTTTCGTTTCTCGAGACGAAAGCCACTCTGGTCGAGCGGCTGACTAGTCCGCTAGTTTACGAGTACCTCTCTCGTCGACGAACGAGGAAATAGAAGAAAGCAACATACAACCGGAGACTGATGAGCGGGACGAATCAATCCGTCGCTGTCCCGCACACGCGCCAGGCGATAGCCTCCGGAAATGTTGATGTAGCTTCTTTTGAGGCATCGGGTCAAACGAACGTGAAATTAAATTAAATTGAGCATTAAAAAAAAAAAAGAGATGACATTTTATTTCCAACATTGCTTGGTCATCTTTCGGCTTCATTCACCGAGCACTCTCTCTGAGAAACTTCGTTAACCAATGTTGGCTCCCTCATAGAGGAAGCGATGTGATTGACGGCAAGATAAATACATTTTTTTTAATGAGTAGGCAATGCGAGAATGAAATTTTCTCATCCGCCCTTGATTTTTTAAATTAATTGACGAAGCACCCTCTAAGAAAATTCGTAATCCAATTTTGCTTTCCTCACAGAGCCCTATGTGAATGAGTTTCTTTTTTTTAATTCAAAAACGATAGAAAATGAATAAGCAATGTGCCAATGAAATTTAATGAATCTATGCTTCTCCGTTCATCTATCTTTTTTCCGGATGAACTGTAACCTTATCTTCGCGATGGCATCGGTGTGCTTAGACCCCGATTGACTCCGAGGTCGACCGCACGTCGTCGATCCTCCCGTCGTACATTAAACTGGCTCATTTGTCTGCTGGAAGACAGCTTTGTGGCTTTCAGTTCGATCATAATCTCGCCCTAACCGACGATTCTCACGCGATAAGCAAATCCAAGGACAAATTTATATTCGTTAGCATTTGGTTTTTCCCCTCGTAGATCGATTGGCTTCGGAAGGTTTTCTATCATCACGATTATCACCAACAGTGATTGTCCTTTTGTTCCCCACATGCTATATCGGTCCGGTAAATCATGATCGAGTAATTCATAGCTAAACGAGCTGGAATACCGTGAGCCAGGATTGTTGCAATTTTCTAGAGTGTGCATCCGTTTCGCGGCCACGAGAAACGCAGCAGAGTTAAGAAGCTTTAAAAATATATGAGCGCACCGAGGAGCTTTCTCGCATTGAAATTCACTGTACCATTTTGGCGAACGTGAAAGCGATCACTTGCTATATCGCTCGGTTCCCGTTCGGAACGCCTTGGGAAATTTGAAAAAGAATCGCTTCCTCTCAATCGCCGTCAGGAAGGAAAAATATTGGCAGCGTGGATCCGGCGTTGAGAATCTCCCGCTGTACTGGAGGCGCACATGCGACCACCGCGACAAAGAGATTTCCCCGGCGTCCCTGGGACGATTTGTGTCTGATAATCCGTTCCGGGTTTCTTTATTCTACGACCCATTATCAATGATCACGATTGAACCATCGTTTCTTCACCATTCTCCGCTTTCTCTTTCTCTTTCTCTTTCTCTTTCTCTTTCTCTTTCTCTTTCTCTTTCTCTTTCTCTTTCTCTTTCTCTTTCTCTTTCTCTTTCTCTTTCTCTTTCTCTTTCTCTTTCTCTTTCTCTTTCTCTTCCTATTTCTCATCATCATCTTGATTTTCACGTCTATCGTTTTTCTCGGTACCGCGATATACGATGCAAGAATATCGAGCAAGCTCGATATCCGTAGAGTAGTTTATGAGAACGATCGCGATAAACGTTTTCTACGTGGATTGAGTTTCATCGGGGATCAAAGGGCTCTCGGATCGGAACGAAAGTGGCGAACGAGTTGGGAAGTATATATAGACGAGGTGGGGGTTACAATGATCGTCGGGTATCCCACATGGCCCCGCCGTGAAATCAGGCGTGTGCGATAAGCGATATCGGTATAGGTGAATCCGTTGCACAGAGGAGGGTAGAACGAAGACCGTGCCATCGAGTATGGCAACATCTGCCGATACGACGCGACGGAACAGCAGAGGGCGTTCCTCGAAACTCGATTACTCTCGTCCTCGTCGTAATGCAGATACGTGCGGGAACAACGACGAACGTACACTGCGAAGCGACGCCGGCCTCCTCAAGCTGCTTCATATCGATGAAATCAATGTTCGCAACGTTGTCAGCAACGAATACTATTCGAAGAATTTTTAGCACCTTAATTAGACTTGGACCTCCCTGTGCGGCCTCAGGCTTCAGAGTTCATATTTTTACGTTCTTTACGTATATATGAACATAAACTCAAAATCATTCCATAGATTTTGACTAAATTCAATACCAAAGGTCTTTGATCGAAATAGTATATTTGTGTGCAGTTTTAGGACGATAGTTCAAGATTTGCGCAAGTTAGACCTACCACAGAGAATTTCCAACCGTACGCGGCTCAGCGAATTATAAATGTTGTATTAACAGTAAAAAATGGAATACAATAAAATGTCCAAATAAAAATTTCTACTACATATATTCGTACGATTCCCGAAGAAGATGGTATCACCCGTTGTCTGTCCGCTCAAACGAGATAAAATAATTGGTCCTCGACTGGGATACGCGAATTATACGTCAGCTGATATATACGATGTTGCCGCACTGTCATTCAAATGTGGCGACGATAGCCATGACACTCGACGCTTGTTAAAAATTTGTCGAAAATTCATCGAAAGTGTCATTTCATTTATAAACTTTCTTTCTATGCTTTCTATTTTCATCTTTCTTTCAAGACTTCGTTTTTCTTTTTAAACAAAAAGAATCAGCACTTGCTCTGATGACAAAAATTCGTTTGAAATTCAAGTCAAATAGACCTTTCAGTTTTATGACTCCTTGATAACTACCGTTTCATTATATTCTTTATTCGCTCCTTGGTAACTTCGCGGTAACGCGGTTTGAATTATATTCTTTATTCGCTCCTTGGTAACTTTGCGGCAACGCGGTTTCAATTATATTCTTTATTCGCTCCTTGGTAACTTTGCGGCAACGCGGTTTGAATTATCTGCCGGATCAGCAATTTGTATATCCACGGGAAACAGTGTGATAAAACAGTATCCACGCTTTTCCATGTACCGCAAGCTGTCGGGTCGGCGGCCAGGACTTCAGCTTCCATGTCTCAATATGTCTTACCTGCAATTCTCTTCGGCTTTTCGTTTGTGAAAAAGCGAAAACCGAAAATTGTTCGTTGTTAATCTACTTCTGTAAAAAGTGTCCGAACTTTTTTCGAAAATCTAAAAATCTGTTAAAATCTAAATAAATGTTTCACTTATTGAGTAAATTCTAACAAACAGAGGCACCCTACTGTTACATGTATTTGGCGAAGATTTCCAGGATATGAGAAATATTTCCACTTATCAGCAAGCCCGTACCGAAAATGGACTCGAAAGACGGAAGAGTATAATTTTAGCAGATGTGTCTGACAGCAGAGGCGCAGAGACGCTCTGGTGAATTTAGATATCTTGCCAACAGGAGATGCCGTTAAAACTGTCGACAGTAGTTCTGTAAATTTGACCATGCAATCTATACAGGACAACGCGAAAGCTCAACATGGTTGAGTTATCGCAAATTCTCCGAACTTTTATTATTCTCATTTGCTTTTGCTGGCAAAGTTCCCTTTACGTAAAAGCCAAGTGACAAAAAAAAGAATAACAAAAAGGAGGTGAAAATCCATTATGAAATATTTCTATGTTAATTTACAATAAAGTAGTGTCAATGAGAGCAAAGGATAAGTAAAATTCTGTACATTGTGGATGTGGGTCTTGGCTCAATTGCTCCTACCTGCGGATGTGCAGTGTCGGCCGATTCAGCTGTGCCTTCGTCGAGCGCGAACCGTTCGGGGTATTATTCTGCGTACGTTCTGTGCGAGACACGAGACAGGGTCGTCAAGGAGACACCGACGGGCACAGAGAAACAGGCCATACACCTAATTATAAAGGCAATAAGCCGTCGACACGTTGCACAAATATTGAGGCAAGTGTAGAGCCGCGAACGAGTAGGACTGCGAACCGTACTGTGTTCTCCATTCTCTCTAGTGGGTGCTCTCCGACGTTCTCGTCACTCCGTCTGACACGTTCGGCACAGAACCACATGGTGTATGTACCGAACGCAAACCTGAAACCGGCCTTTTGGGCCACGAGAGAGGCATTTGCACAACGCTCGTCACGGTCCGAAAGGCTGCTGGGTAATACAACAGTTTGGGTTACCGCAGCATCTCCAATGAGGAACGACGAGATTATGTGTGCTGTGCGAATGACGGCCCGAAATGCCTACATCCAATATTGTTGGGGCAATGGATTTTTTTTAACATTGATGGGTAATTATTTTATAACCCATCAATTTTATTACCCATTAATGGGAAATTATTTTTTAACATTGATGGGTAATTATATTTTTATTAAGATGTTGAAAAGCATTTTTTTCTGTTACATTTGTAGTAATGATAATTGTCAATCTATGTTATCGCGAAAGATCATTAATTTGCGAACGATCGCCATTCTCCTCCACACTAAAAAAAACGCTCCGACTGGTCTCTTTGACTAAACTCTTTTTTCTGTTTTAATTTTTATTTATTTATTTATTTTTGTTGGGTTTATGCGATTCAATAAAAGCTATACGAAGAATTCCACGAGACAGTCGATGTCACCAACGAGTCATTAATAATCTAGCAGGAATTCCGGTGGCGGTGTTACTCGTGCACGCCTCGGACTTTGGAATCGAGCGACGCAGGCTCGTTCGTCCGACACACTCTAGTTGATACTCTGATTATTTGCGCAGTCGCTCTTACATTCGCCGAAGGAAGAATACCGACGCGGGATAAACAAAGGGCTGCCATTTTGAAACGGAAAATACTATGAAATATCTAGACGGTGAATTCGCAGAGCATCTTTCACGGAAGAAATTAATTTAGAAAATTACGGATTATTCTTTGAAAAAACAACGAATATGGACCTTTTCAAAAATTGGCCCAAACCATTAAATATTTTTAGAAATCCATTACAATTAATGTTTGCCTAGACTGAAGACATCTAATGCAAATAAATCACTATAATCAATAGATGCGTAAAAGTTTGTATAAGCGAATTTGAAAAAAGTAACACACATTTGAATAGTCTGAAGCGCTCCAACCTCCTTGAAAAATATATACTAGATACACATGTATTGGCGCGTAGTATTTGTCCTCTCGGTCGGTTGATATCTCGAAAGAAAATGATTTTTTATATCCAATTAACGGTACAATGGAGTGCGAATTGATAATGAACCAATACCGCGTAGCTTCGCAAACGCGATCGCAAGCGAGTTTCCGCGGTATCGAGTTGAGAGCGGATCCGCGAAGAGCGTTGCTCTTGAGCGAACGAAGATAATTTAATTTGCATAGAGATATCGCGGGCAAGCTAACCGCCACAGTCTGGCGTGGCCCGGAGCTGCCTGCTTTTTTATACTGTACATAATCGGACGCGGGATGCGAAGAGCCACCTCGTTAATTCGAATTGCTTCGCTCATTCGAACAAGACCGCGCATTTATATCGGGATAGTTTATAATACGTGATATCGGATGCCGCGATTTCAAACAACCGAAGATACGAGCGGACGACTGTGACGCAGTCCTTGGAATTTCATAATCTCGTTCGCTTCCACTCTGTGGCTTCAGCTTCATCTTTCGTCTCTTGCTCTTTCGCCAATGCGTCCATCCATTCGTCGCTTGTCGCATCTCTTCTTCCATATCCGGAATATCATCTTTTTGGCCCTCTCTGCGTTTTTTTTCTCCTTCCAATTTTGATTATGCCTCTTCTTCGTCGTGTTCTTCTTTCGCCTCTTCTTCTTCGTCCTGTTCTTGTTTTGCCTCTTCTTCTTCGTCCTGTTCTTCTTTTGCCTCTTCTTCTTCGTCCTGTTCTGCTTTTGGCTCTTATTCTAAATCTTATTCTTCTTCTTCAGCATCGTCTTCGTCTTTTGTCTCTTCTTCTTTAGCCTCATCTTCGTCTTTTGTCTCTTCTTCTTTGGCCTCATCTTCGTCTTTTGTCTCTTCTTCTTTGGCCTCATCTTCGTCTTTTGTCTCTTCTTCTTTAGCATCGTCTTCGTCTTTTGTCTCTTCTTCTTTAGCCTCGTCTTCGTCTTTTGTCTCTTCTTCTTTGGCCTCATCTTCGTCTTTTGTCTCTTCTTCTTTGGCCTCATCTTCGTCTTTTGTCTCTTCTTCTTTAGCATCGTCTTCGTCTTTTGTCTCTTCTTCTTTAGCCTCGTCTTCGTCTTTTGTCTCTTCTTCTTTAGCATCGTCTTCGTCTTTTGTTTCTGCTTCTTCCGCATCGTCGCTTGTCCCTTCTCCTTAATCGTCTTGTGCCTTTTCTTCCTCTTGATCATCATCATCTTCTTCTTCACTGTATCTCCCTCCCGGTCGAATTACCTTGAGTAAAGAGCCCGAGAGATAAGGACCAGCTAGAGGGGAATGATCGTCGTCGTTGCGGGGAACTAAAGACCCCGCTCATTTTCCCCAACCTACACCCGCCAGATTTTCCCTCCTGCAAAATGCAAACGCTCAAAACGCCCGAGGTAGCTCCCGGAGAGCCCGCGACGGGGGGGCATTATTCATGCTTTCGTAATTTCTTCCTCCCAGCCGCATCGGCACGCATTGCGACAGAGTAGTCAATTTATCAAGGTATTAAACTTCCATCATCGAGATAAATTCGAGTATAAAACACTCCGTCCGATTACCCGATCAATTAACATCTTCATCGTTAAAAAAAACTGTTCCCCTATTTATCGAACTTCATTAAATTTACCGGATATTCGTCTTCTCCTAGACAAACATTGATTGCTCGCGTATCGAAACGACTCCGATCGGTTCTCTCCGAAACTCCGATGCTTTCCATTCGTAGGAGAATCGAGTAACGTCGCGTCACGCCACGGCGGGCCAAAGTCTCTTTTCCTCTCGTTGGGGGAGAAACTCGGGGGATTCTATTAGTCGTTCTCGGACGTGGAAAAGTTGAAATTGGTCCGGTAGATCGAATGTACATAATCGAGAGGGTCTCTGCGCGCAACCCTCATCCGTCCAACATGTAATTTTTTTTGTCTTCCCGCTGGATATCGAGCGCAAGACACTGTGGGCGTCGGGCAGTCTGTCGTTTCGCCGTTGTCGCGGAATCGCAGGGAAAAAACTGGATGGATGGAGCCGGTGTGTGCGCGCGTTTGAGCGGGTTCTTCGGGAAATTGTAGAATCCGCAGGGAGCGGAGATCCGAGTCGGAAGCAATCGTGGGGGAAGCGGGGAAGCATCGAGTGGATTGGAATGGATGGGAAGCCTTGGAAAGTGGCGTGTAAAACGGCGAGTGCTTTGTCAACTCGCAAATTGAAGTTCTTCGCGATCTGGGGAGTTAGTGAGGTGTGGTCGCAGTTCGGGAAGGGTTCTTCCGGATCTCTCCGCTTCCATCGACGATCGCTCTTGTGCCGCGCAGCGCACGACGGTGGGAAACTTTAATTGCGCATTAATACCTGCCTAATTGGCCGTCGGGCGGACCGCGAAGTTGCGTTAACTGTCATTAGCGTCAGGAGAGATAGTGTTGTATGCACAGTGCGGAGGAACCACGCCGGCTTCGTCCTCGGTAAGGGAGGAGCGAAGAACTTCGACGGTTTCGACGCGAGTTCTTCGGACACGAACAACGAACGCGGAATAATATGTCTCTTGTCGATCGAAAGCATAGACTGTAAAAAATACTATGAAATTTAAAACACGTTTAGTATACAGAGAGTTATATGGAATATTGAACCTTGGTATATGAAATTAGAATTTATATACATTGTATTTGAATTTTTATAATTTAATCTTGAATGCAATACCTGTGTATTGAAATTACCGGTGATGGCATTGAAAATTAAGACATTCGTATATGAAAATTATGGTATTTTTAGAACAATATTATTTGTAGAATATTGTTTTAAAAATAACATAATTTTCATATACAAATGTCTTAATTTTCAATGCCATCACCGGTCATTTCAATATACAGGTAACCGTACCGTATGTAAGGACATACCTGTCAATGAAATTTCATATACTATATGTGCATAAAACTTCATATACATTCTATGACTGTTACAGGAAGACTCTTCGACAGCCGCGGCATATTCTATTCGCACTCTCCATCTGTCCATTAATTACTCTCCAATCCAGAATTTAGCGTTCTGCAGAGGCACATAATTTATCGTTCGAAAGCCCGTTTCAACCGATCGCTCAGTTGTTATCTGTTTTTAACAATAGTGCCGTAGACAACAAAATGGGAAGTTGTCGCAGCCATCTCGTTTTCTCATCGTCCCGAGTTTAGCAGGCGCTCAAGGGACTTTCGAAAGATTCTTAAGCTGTGTAGGTGAAAGTGCTTAAAGGTACTTCATTGCTCCTTTTCCACGAAGAGCAATGAAACTCCCTCTTCGCCAGCTCGAAGAAACTTTTTCGCCTCTGTACTTAAAGCCCTCTTTCTCCTTCCGCCGTTTCAGAGGAGTCCGACAGGGTCTCCGCTCGTCTTCACTTCCTCCTCGCCGCTTTTGTGTTTTTTTTTCATTGGCTTCCCCTCGTCTTCTTATTCTTCCTCTTCGCCTTCCTTGGTCGCGCGCGCCTCACGAGACACCCCGTAACTTTCGTCTTGTTATTCATGCGTCGTAACTCCGGCTCCGCGATCTCTTCTCTCAAATTAGCCTGACTCCTTGAACCTGTTCCGTGTCTTTCGCCTTCACTTCGTTCGCTTCGGCGAGTTGCCGCCTCAGGATTTTTTTATGTACTTTTCGGCATTGCTCGGACGACGGTGTTCATGCCTCGGAACTCTCGACACTCGCACACTGGCGCTCGGTATATCAAAGTGTATCTTCGCACCTCGTCGTGCGGAGATAAATGAATAAAAATTAAAAAAATAATCAATGTAAATAAAAATTAGTAGCAAGATTTTAGCGATTTTACGAAATTATTTTTTACTGTGTACATACGATATGTTTGTTATATTAAGAAATTTCGCTAAAAGTATATTTAACATACGAAAAATATATTTTCGCTTGAACTTTTTTTCATGGGGAGGAATATTTTCAAACCCGATTAGCACGTAAGGAACTTATTATTTTTCAAATTTCAATGAAAACAAGGCTGCAAAGAACCAACATACTCGTTTTTAAAAAAATGTTATTGACCGTCCGTAATCATCGATAAATCCGACCGGGAAAATCGGACGCCCAGTCTTCGCCATAATCCTACAAGAACAACGAAAAAGTGAAGGGAAAAAAACGATCCGTACTTAAAACTGAATTCATTGGCTTATGAGTTTAGAACCAAAAACTTCCTTCCTTGGACTGCGCGGCAGCGTTCGCGCGTGTCACAGTAAAACTTTTCCACCGAAACTTGTTCCCTTCTCTTCCGCTACTTTCCCTCTCGCTATGGCTCGTCTTAAGCGCTTTTCGTGGCGCGTCAAAAAAAAAAATCAACAAAAAAAATTACCGCAGTTTCAGTACGACCGGAATTTTTATTCTCTGTATAAATCTCTTTAATTTCTTTCTGTAAATTTAATTTCTTTCTGTTTTGCTTCCTACGCTACGCAACTTTCGATGCTCTTTCTAACTAGATTAATTCACTTTAGTACCCTCTATATGACTCTCCACTCACCTTATTGAGCCACCACGTATTGGTCCTTGCAGGATTTCTGTCCCAGGACCCAAATAAACGACTCTCAGGGTCGAATTTTAAGACAATAGTTCGAACTTGAGATCGAACTTAATATCAAAGTTTGGTTCGAACTTCATTGCGTACTAAAGATCTATCTCGAGTTTGAACTTACGATCAAACCTTAATTTGAACTTGAGTTTGATCTTAAGTTTGAAAGTTGACTGTAATCTTAAGTTCGATCGCGAGTTTGATCTAAAGTTTGAACTTGAATTCAATCGTAAATTTGAACTTGACTTCGAACTCAAGATCGAACTGGAAATACAATCAAATTTGAGTTCGGACTTAAGTACAGACTTAAGTTCGAACTCAAAATCAAACTTAAGTTCGAACTTAAGATAGGTCATAAGCAGTCAATCAAGTTCGTGCCCATCCGTGATCTTAAGTTCGATCCGAAGCGCGTCCATAGTTAAAACTAACAGCTTAAAATTCGACCCTAAATCTATCCATAAATTCGCTCGAAAAAAGTGTTCCGCAGAACCTGCGAAGAAAATTTTGTTTGCTATCTCTCCATCAGCACGTTCGTTGGATTAACATACAATTTTCCAGTTCGGGTGCGCGCTCTTGTAATAACAACGTGATCCATCGGCGATGACGGAGGAAGGATTTGGGGTGTTACGAGGCAGGTTCAGCGATCTGTGGAACCGTAATAATAATACACGCTCGGCTCGCGGCTCGAGCGCGGTTGTGAACGTGCCGCAGGTGCATTTTCATGCTCGCGTACACATATCGTCGATCGGTGCGCGAATTCCGCTGCACACATGTGGCATCTCTGAACACTCGGCGAGCCCTGCTGGTGGAGCTCCGCGAAGCGGGAAGGGGGGGGGGGGAGGAGAAACTGCAGGGAATCCCCTCGCAAACGCTTTTCATGCGATGATGACCTGAAAGCCAATTTATAAACTGCTTCCGGGCGACGAGCAGGCGCGTAAACGTTTTAGCCGGTCGGACGATTGGCGTGTATACGTGTAATACGTATGCATGCGCCTATACATATTTTGCATTGTAATCAATCTCTCGCAGGACGAAGTTCGCATCGAGCCCGAAGACACGGGAGTTACGTGTTATCCTGTTATACGTGTCACGACTTCAATTCGACCTTTGACGGGAATTAAACGAAAAATGTAATGGAAAAAGGTCCGAGGTGAAAAACGTCCATGACGAGAATTTATTGCCGAGGGTAAATATCGCTGTTCAAAGAAACACGCAGCTTTTGTGTACGGCTGGAAATGTTTTACACCCCGTGAAAGACGGATATGCGAAAATATATTTATACACATTTTGCATTGTAATCACTCTCTCGTAGGACAAAGTTCGCATCGAGCCCGAGTATGTGAGAGTTGCGCGTCGCCTATTATGCACATCGCGACTCCACTCCGACCTTCGATGGGAATAAAAAAAAGGTAATAAAAAGATTTCCGTATTTGTTGCCCACGGTAAATATCACACGTTCAAAGAAACACGCAGCTTTTATGCGCGATTGGGAATTAATTGCCACTCGTGCCCCATGCGAGAACTACAAGCAGAAAAAAAATTTATTTGACGGCCACCGTTTACGTGAACCAAATAAACGGTGGTCGTCAAATAAATTTCTTTTCTGGGTGTATCTGCGAAACAATACTTTTGAGAAATCTACAAATATTTTCTCCCGAAAATGTGTATAATTTGTATCGAAAATTCAGTTGCTGACAGTGCAAGTGCCCTTATGACTAATTCGGTTCACCAGCACAATGAATGATCCTGGTAGCGAATCGTTTGTTAGGCCAGCAAATCATCCAAAAGCTGCATTTTTCGTTTCCGTAACTAACCGTCGTTTGCTAACAGGGCAATGTGATTGCTACATATACAAAATAAATGACAACAAAATGATTTTTCTCGGTGAATCATCTGAGTATTTCTTATATGAGTATATGAGTATATATGAATACATATGTACTATGTAGTACTATGTACTATCAGTATATATGTACATATATATATACGAGTATATGACTATACGAGTACTTACTTGACAATAGATAAGCATTTAACAGCGACGAATTAATTTGAATGCCTCCTCCGATCATCGATAACAAACCGTCATCCATAAAACGCTAAATACTACAGTGTAATAGCCGAGGTTTCGGTCCCCGGTGTAAAGGGCTGCGCTGCCTCGACCCGCAAAGAGAACCCAAACGTCTTAAGCTCTCCCTTACACTCTCACGAGCTGGCGCTGGACGTAACAGAAGAGCTTGCGCGAGAGGGTTGTTTCACACTCGGCTCTCGACGGTAGGGCGAGTTTTATTTACAAAGTGGAAACAAAGATACAAGACCGTACCATTCGCGAAGGGTGGGTGGGGTGGGGGGTGAACTGCAGATGCTGGGTCTGAGATTTTTTAAGAGACAAGACGAAGATAGGCTTCATGGCACAAGCATTAGAGGATGAACTGGACACAAACGCGTCGCCGAGACGCGAGACCGAGAGGTAAACGGGGGGGAGGCGGGGGGGGGGGTAATTTATCCCGGGGAAGAAACGGGTGAGTGGCACGAAAAGTTATCCGGCGCCCGACGACTTTCCTCCTTCGCGCGAGGATCTCGCGTACCGAGAAAGAAAACGACCCCCCCCCCCTCCCCTCCCCTCCCCCCCACCCCCGCCCCCGCTTTTGAGATGGCACGGAGAACGAATGTAGGAAAAAAGGTCGTCGCTTCTCCGATGCCACTGATCTCTCCACCGCTGGGAGGAACTTTGTCAAGAAGAAAAAAAAAAAAAAGAAAAAAAAGAAGCTTTCGCGCGTGAGTGAAAGAGCCGAAGGGGGGGAGGGTAAAGCTCGAGCGACGGATGCAGGATGGGGGAAAACGAGACGGGGGAGACCGGTGAGAGGACGAGAACGAAATACAGCAAAAGATCGACTCCGGCTGCGCAGAGACTATTCTCTTAATTACTTTTGGGACGAGTGAGGGGGGGAGAAAATTCGAGGCTTTGATTCTCGGCTGCTGGGATTGTGCCGAGCGTTGATAAGAAAAAGAAAAAGAAAATGACTTTAATGAAAAAAGAAAATAATGATATTTCGAGGCCGGGTGGCGAAAGAGCAGCTTTGGCCCGCCGAACGGGAAACGAGCTTCGAAAAGTTTTTCTCATATACCTCTGTCCGAGTCCTTGACTGTGGATGGAAACTGAGGAAGAGGGGAGGGGGTTTAGGGAGGAAAGTAGAAAATTAAGTTAAGCATAGAAGTGCGGGGGAGGATGAACGATCTTATTATTATTCAAGAATAGATTGGTTTGGTGAACGCCTTTATCGCATCGCAAAGAGAACGATAGCGATCGACCCCCCTTTATAAGAAGGGAAAGATATAGCCATAGGCGGCCCGGCACCCTTTATTGCAAAGGCTCTGCCTCCCGACCCTTTATAGTAAAGAGATTGCGGGGCAAAATGGACAATTTTTATGAATTTCTCGCGGGTATAGAAAAAATAAATAAAAGGTCTCATTTGAAACGAGGGATGGACATCCGTTTCGCCCCGTTTTCCCATATATACATACATATGTGTGTGTGTGTATATAATATATATATATATATGTCCCATTCTCTCCGGCAGGGAAAAACTTGGAAATTCCTTCCACCCAAGCTCCATGAAAAGTTCTCACGAATGTTTTACCAATCCGAAAAACTTTTCACATATATGTTAATCGGCGAATGCCTCTGAGCATTCTCGGCGAAATAAACGCCGAGCGGCGAAGAGCAAAAAAAAAAATAGTTTATAGCCGCGAGACTATAATCGCTGCGGCATTGTCATTTCCTGCGAAATTCCGAAATTCCTCCTCCACGACAAACAACTATTCCACCCAGCGTAACACTTATTTTTTCATTTGTTTATCCCAACGGTCTCCAACTGGGTGGAATTCACATGCGAGCGGTTTGAAGCCTTACGGGTAAAGAAACTTTCCGGCTCGTTAGAACGCTCGAGGCCCTTCCTAGCTTCGCCTTGCGCTCCGCTCGTAAGTCCAGAAAAAAAAAAAAAAAAAAAAAAAAAAAAAAAAAATCCGAAAAAAACAGAGCGACTCGTCTAAATAGAAAATGTGGCTACGTGCTGTCGTGGGTAGCAGTCAGTGAGGACGGTGCCGGCGGTGTGCGCGCCCGTTGGTACGAGTTTTCCGCTCAGTGAACCCAGCACAGCGCCCGACGGCCAGAAAGACACAGTCGAGCGAAGCAGGATAGATGTTGTACACCGAGGCAGAGATAGAAGAGAATAACGTTTTGCGCCACGCGATGTAACGAGCGTTATACACTCCAGACATATGTTGAATCATCGCCGGTAGGCGGAGGAGGGGGGGGGGGAGGGATTGTCGCAGATACCTCGTATCTTCTCCCGTTCCGTCGGTGTATTTCGTATTCACCGGACCTCGATGTGTTCTCCTCGTTGCTTTGATACGCTCCGATGCGGTTACACAAGACGGCTCTTGTGCTACGCTTTGGAGGCTGTTGCTGCTGTTGCTTCTGGGTGTCCTATCTCCGATACGCGCACCGGCGATTGCCGAAGCTCTGTGACATGACGGTGGACATCAAATGGATGGAACACTTCTCCGGTAATCCCATCCGATGCGGTTGCAGATCCGAACCGAGTTCGCGCACTGAGGACCGGAGGATTGGCGACATCCGGTGGACTGTTTATAGCACCCGATTGGGGCTGCCGAAGCTCCGAGGAAGAAAGATTACTCGGTCGACGGGGCCGATGTTGGGACAAATCTCGTACCATACGCGAAGACGGACAAGGAATGATGAAACTGTTTTTTTCATATTTTTTTATTTATCTTATGTAACTTAGGTAAGCGGACTTTTAGTAGTAGTATTAATAGTGGATTTATGGGCAATGTGCTGGATGGTGCAATTTTATTGAACATAGCATCACATAACGTCGATTGACATGAGAACACATACATACATTGCCAATTGGCCATCGACCTAAGTTCTTTAGCCATGGGGACTTTTATTAAACGCATTTTTAAGGTTCACTTGACACTTTCAGAATCTGTATTGATTCTCGGCTGGCATCACGAATTAAAATCACCACATTAAAATCACATTTCCTTAAGTTTTGGACTGTCTTGAGTCGGCTGACTCAAAAATCTTTAATTTTTCATTTAAGATATTTTTTCCCCTTCTTTTTACGAAAAACATAGCAAATATTGGAACTCGATCACTGATCAATCACTGAGATACGATGAGATAGTGGACGGAAAAGCAGAAATAAGAAATTTCCCTGTGACTTATATCACTGAAAAAAAAAATTTGCTTGCGGGCTGCCAAAGAAAAAAAATCGTATTTCAATTCTACTTTCAATTATTAAAAATCCATATGATATCGAAACAACGACGGCAACACTGCCAAAGTGACATGTTATCGATTCAATCCCATATGCGATTGTAAGAATTGAAAGTAGAATTGAAATGAGAATTTTTTTCTTTGGCCGCCCGCAAGCAAATTTTACTCGAATCATTGATATTTTTTTTTCAGTGTAACGGCTTAACCGTTGTCAGGAGCTCCTATAGGGACCCCATCGTATAGGGAAGTACGCTTCTCTGGGAGTGAAGGGGTTAACACACTTCCTCTACCCCTCCTCCACAAAATTTCTTGATCACAGAATCAATTAATTTTAATTAATTTTAAGGTGAGGAAAAGTATTAGCAAATTCCTTTCTCACAGCGCATGACAGCGTTAAACCAACGAACTTTTCTCGCGGTTCAACGCAGGAAGTTGATTTTTAATCAATTACGAAGACTCTGAGGTAAGTAAGACAGGGAATCAGCGATTTTCCTGTGAACTAATAAGGGTCTGACGTAATCCCTCTTTCGCGGCATGTGACATGGCGCGGTCGATAATTAAACTGTTATGCAATTTTATTAAAGGGTGCCAAAGTTCTAGCGTTCAAAGGAAATTGGAGCCCACTGTAGAATTGATAACCGCAGTGGCATCGGCACATTTACGTCTCTACCACTCACAACTCTACCAAAAAAGACAACTCCAACAGCTCCACCACGTATCAACCCTACCGATATATTCGGCCAAGAACATCTCTGCTAGAATCAAAATACAACTCTACCGAACTTGAAATAAAACTCTACCGGAATTTGAATAAAACTCTACCAGAATTTTACTTCAATTCCGACAAAATTTTCTTTCAAGTCCGGTAGAGTCTTATTTTGATTCTGGTAGAAATTTTCTTGGCCGCCTATATTTAGGTATAGTTGTTATGTGGTAGAGTTGTTGGCGACCGATTCGCTCTGGTAGAGTTTTTTCCATACAATGGTAGAGATTTTGTTAGAGTTCTATTACAGGAGAGTTGTAATACAGTAGACATGTTTTCCGGTAGAGTTGCGAGTGGTAGAGATGTATAATGTCATTCTATTTCCGTCAACAACAAAGTTTCAGCATCCTAGAAAAAAAAAATAGCATTACGGTTTTTATTACCGACTGGGTGTGGGCTGAGGCTGAGGGAGCAAGAGTGCTTCACATAACCTTTATCGGCCAATTAAGATCTTAAAGTGAGTCAAAAGTATCGTCAATTTCTTAAATTGTGTTTTAGATGCCGCTACTTTGATTATTCTCTTCTCAGGTGCCCAACATCAAAAAATACAAATAAAGAACGACTAACGGCATCTAAAAATAAATAACCCGCGAACAGACAATAACGAGTAAAGCCTTCTCGACCGCAAAGTTTCTCAATCGGACAATTAAGATTTTCCAGCTCACGCGGAAGTATTGGCAATTTTATTTCCCCAATTGTCTGAAGAATAGCGTTAAATCGGCCGACATCTCTCGAAATTCGGCAAACCAGCAGAGAAACGTAAGTTGAGGATTGTGACGTTGACGAGGGAAATTGCGCAACCGCGCCGAGGTACATCCAGTCCGTTTGCCGGCACGGCGTAGAAGCGTTGTAATCACGCCGCGGACTTTAATCATTTCTCGTTGTGTGCGTGCGTGCGAGCCGCTACGGAGCTGCGCATACGTACTCTCATGAATTTATATATGTAAATCCACCGCCGAGAATACAGTGGCTTCATACACGGGGCAGGAAACGCGAGCAACGATTTCTCGGGTGAGCTCCGTGCGCGCATGTGTGTCCGCACTCGGATATTCGCGCGAGAGCTCGCGAAAGGTTTTCTCCCCATCTCGGTTTCACTCGCTCGCTCGGCCGGCGACGAGATTTGCCGGACGGAAGAGCGAAACGCACGTATGCATACAGCCACGACAAGCAAACCGACCGATGTACCTGTGCTCCGCTACTGTACGTGCCAGGCAAGGTACACACGATCTCGATTCACCTGGCCCACAACCCTGCTGACGTACGTAATTGAATTGGCTGCAAGACAGGGTACGAGGGCGGCGAGGGGGAGTTTTGAAATTATCGGCCTCTCAGTTCCTATTCTGGATTCGCTAAAATCGAGCAGACTCGAGGGAATGAGAGGTTGATGTGAGGATGAGAGAACAGATTGTTATGTTTATTTTTTCAAAAATGCATAAGGACGAAACTGTTTTTAGTGAAATTTTATCGCTATTGAAATTTGATCACCTCCCAAATTGGCGATTTTGTCGCCAATTTGGGAGGTGTGATTGGCTTTTCGTTTGGGGCCCTTTTTCCCCATTGTGTGTCAAATTGTATCGTGGTCTCTGTAGATAGAAACTTAAAAATTACGGTCAGAATTTGGATTTATTAATGTTTTTTTTTTGATAATTAACATTTTTTTTCGCAAGGGAGTGATAAAGGCTTTAAAAATGCATCAACCAAGCTCTGTTTGAGGATTGCGCTGAAGTGAATTTCAATTATAAAACAAAAAAGATTCCGGAGGATTGTACGGGCGACTGCCTGCGCGTAGCACCCGATAATCTATGCGTGGAGGTAGAGTTAATGCGATATTACAATTTAACGGAGTGTGAGAACGGCGCCGGTCATCGTTATACGATTCAGTGAGTTTGACAAGCGCATCAGATATTTATGTGTGTATATATATATACTTTTACATACATATTTAAGTAAATATTACTCAAAAAATTCTCAAGCGGAATGTTCTGCTTCTGGAGGGGATTATTCGCAGTTTTATCGTTATCGACGCAGCGGTCGGTAAATGTACCATTTCTATTAATTACAATTACGCTTCGGTGATCAAATTCTTTTTTTAATTGTAAAATTAAGAGGATAACGATAATGAATCATTGCGGGCAAGACATGTTTGTTGAAAGCCTTTCTACGCACTAAATCGAATGCATTTGACGCAAGAGGATTCTATTTTGTGGGAAATGGAAATCAACTTGCTGCAAAAGGACCCTGTTGCGTCAAATGGATTTTATTTGGCGTGTACCGGGTTGAGGCAGAGTAGAAACACTATTGTCCGAACCTCGATTACTCGAACCCTCGATTATCCGAACGATGACTTCGTTTATCCGAACGCTCGGCTATCCGAACGTTAGGGCGAAATATTGTGCATTGTTGTTCGCTGCGCCGGGCTTCGCGCTCGTGTTGAAGCGTGTTGAAGCGCGGATTTCCTTTTCAACGTCAACCCGCTTGCACTACTGGCTTTCCCGAGCAGCTTCATTCACCCCATCAGACAGCGCGCATCAGAGCTCAGATTCAATACCGAATAGCTTGAATCGCCTTACATAATTAGATCCTGAAGCGGCTTTGGGATTTTATTGCTCAAAGGCTCGTAGCTGGCGTTCGTTAATTAATAAAAAATTGACGACTTTATTTCACAGAATCCGTGAAGTAAGTCTTCGATGTTGGAATATTGTTTAAAATATGTTTTGAAGTGTAATATTACTGTTATTTCATTTATACATCGCAGCCCTAAAACAACAGTGCAACAATTTGTACAGTAATCACATAAGAGCTGTTACACTGTTGTTTTAGGGGTGTGATAAGTCTTATTAATTTCGATTTTTAATCATGGCATGTGGAAGTGAATTCCGAAAATTCTCAATCTCATTTAGCATATCCGGGAGGATTTTATAAATCCTAAATCACTACCATATACGCTATATTCTCGAGATATCATAGTATAGGTTTCACAACATACGGAAGTGGATTTCGAAAATCCAAAATTACTCCCATACTCTATATTCTTAAGATTTCGGTTTTCATAGCATATGGAAGTGGATTTCGGAAATCCCAAATCCCTCTCATATGTATGTTCTTATGCACCTGTTACAGAGCTGGGCTAATACACTAAGTACTCGAAGTACGTATTAGATTACCAAGTACTAAGTCAGTGGTCAGTACTCAGAACTTCAGCAATTCAGGTCGGTCAGTACTCAATACATCAGTACTCAAAAACTACCCAACGCTCAGTACTCCAAGTACTTGACACTTCAATACGTACTTCAAGTATTCAGGGTATTTGCCCAGCTCTGACCTGTTATAATGTCGAAAAAAAAATTATTGTCTTTCGATTATCCGTTTTTTTGATTATCGGAACTAGACTCAGTCCCGACGGGTTTGAACAATATATCGTTCTGCTATACACCGTCTGTCTTTTATATTTTTCACTGTCTTCCCGATAGCGCCGACACGGTAGGAATTTAACTTTGATCGAAGTTTGCAATAAAAGCAATTAAATCGATCGATCGTCGAACGGTATGGAGAAACTGGAATGCGAGAAGCCGTTTCGAACGATCGTGAAATAATTACGATCCGACATTTCACCGATAGAACGCTTCGAAAGAAATAAAAGGGGATGCATAAGCTCCCAGTTTCAACTAAGTGAAGGTGGATTCCCCCCCCCCCCCCTCCTCGCCCCTCCCACCGGTCGACGCCGACATCGCGCAGAATGTCCCTTTGTTGCCGCGAACGAAAAGAGTACCCTAGACTTTTATTTCGCGAATCGATGTACTCTCATTATCGTAAGAGCTGCGGTCCGCTGAAACCGAGAAGATCGTTCCGCGCTGGCTCTCTTGCCGTCTCTCGCGGCGCGTTCCCTTCCTGAAAGACAAAATCGCTCCGATTCACCGAAACTCAGTCGGATGTGCAATCCGCCGATACTCCGCTTTCTTGCAGTTTTGCCTTTTTCCTCAGTTTTTTTTGTCCTTGTGCTCGTGCTTTCAACGTCACTTTTGATGTGCAGATAATGAGTACCTGTTTCCCAAATTTGCAATTATTCGTGGTACTTAAGAACAAAAACAAAAAAGTCATGTTAAGAAAAAAAATCTCGAAATGTGTAAGGTGTATTTTATATATATATAGGGAAGAGCGGGCAAAATGGGGCAACGGGGCAAAACGGGGCATTTGGGCAAAACTGAATTTTCCAATCATTTTTGGATCGGACAAGGTGGCAAAACGGGGCGGAAAAGACTGATGTATCGATGAGGCGAATACGGGCATCTAAAAAATATGGGAAAATGACGTTTTGCCCCATGTCCCGTTTTGCCCCGCTGCCCCATTTTGCCCCGCTCTACCCTATATATATATATTTATCCAAATACATGCATTATTAAGCATATAAATACGAGCGGCATATTTGCATGTGTTCATTAATTTAATAAACATTCAATACTTTTTAAGTTATTGAAATATTTATTAATATCGAATAAAAACGTCGAATTCAACAAATATTTCGGATGCATATTATTTCACGTCGCGAATTTCTTTCGAAAAATAATATTGCTGGAAAAATAACGAAAGTCATATGCGCAAGCGCGTGTATAGTATAGCGTACAGAAAGCGGCTCGCGATTGAAATTTTCGATGCGAGAGTTCACCTTCGAAATGACCGCATAAGCGCTGGCAATTTGGCCGAATGCGAGAGTCCTTTTATACCAGCAATATGAGAAAGCGAGAGCGAAGGTGGAGAAAACCGAGTTCCGCGGGATTGGATTTATAAGAGCGCCTCCGTTGGGTTGTTCGGGAGATTTCCGACAACCCGCCGCCGGAAGCGCCCACGAAAGAGAATCAGAAGAAAGGGGTGTGTATAACGCGCGCGCTCCGGGGTTGGGAAATTAAAGCTTTAAAACGTCATTTTCTCCTTCCACGCTTTTCCCGTCTCCGACCTAGGGCTTTCAACGCTTTCAGTCTCTCTTCTTCATAGTCCCGGCGTTAAAACGTTGTTTTAGTTGAGACTGCGGCAAAAAAAAATTAAAAAGGTATATGCAAAAGAATATTTTTCTTTTAACGAAAAATCTTTTTCTTTTGACGAACATTTTTTTCTTTGGACGAAAATCTTTTTATTTTAGTGAAAGTCTTTATACAATTAATATACTATGAGATGAATGTAACGGATAATACTGGAGAAAATATATATATTTTTTTTACTGATCCTTCGCGAATATTAGTTGTTAACATATTTTTCGGATATATTTTACGAGGGCGTTCAAAAAGCACGTGCGACAATTCTACATTTAATTTTTCCAATAATTTCTCTATCGTTATGATTAAAAATAAAGGAGGGCCGGGAAGAATCGGTTATGAATTCATTGTTCAACAAAAAAATAAATCAATTAAATTCGTAATAATTATTCCAAGCATGCGAGAAAAAATGCCTTTCGAGGCAAAAATGAAACTGACCGTCGCGACGAGACGCGACATTTTTCCACAGTCGATACGTAGTTTCAATAAATTTCTGAAGCAAAAATTTCTCGTGCCTCATTTCGCGCAGTCTCTCTTCTGCCTTTTTGATTGTTAATATTTTTTTCCAATTATTTTCCAATCAAATTTTCGTCTCCTAACGTGCGGAACTTAGGCGCGGTTCGCTCCCTTTCCGACTCTCCGTCTGTGAGAGTGCGGCCTACATTTCAGCGACGCGTTAACGCAGAACGGTTGCTTTCATACATATATGTGTGTGCATGCAGACGAGCGAAAGAAACGACTGACGAATGATTTTCAGTCACGCGACTCGCGAGGGCGTGATAATACAGTAGAATCCCGGTTCTCCGCGATAATGTGAGGAGAGCGCAGGTCGTATAAGTGAAATCTCGGATAATAGTAGTAGAAACTTGTACTACCAATATATATTCTTAAAAAATAAAAAACAACCCACTACTTCATACAAGCATTACCTTTATTACCTTTATTAGTTAATACGGTCTTAAAAAAAAAAAAATTATAATTTAGTCAATCAACATTATCTTCGTAGAAACATAAACCATTGACTCTGCAGCTCGCAATATAAAGACGCAGCAAACTTGTACAAGTTTAAGTCCATGTACAACAAAGTAATCATTAGAAATACTCCGCGCGTGGGCATTGCTGTTTTATCCGACTTTTCCAAGTTTTCCTCGTTATCCAAGCCTACACCTCGGTTAACGCGGAGGACTCGGATGAGCTGAGCGCCGCGGATAGCGCGGAGGCTCGGCTGATCGACGGTCGGATAAGCGAGGTTCTACTGTAAAAGGTGCCCCAACTCCGTCGAACGGAGAAGTTGCGTCAAAATCCCTCGCCCGTCGACACCACGCCGGTTCGGCTAAATTTATATTTGTAATAATATACAGCGGGCGCAAACCGCCGACCCTCGACGCCGCGAGCTCTCTCACGCCCCGGAAATTAAAAGTTCGGACGGATATCGAGAAAAAGTTCATAATTTTGGACACTCGCGCAGAGAATATTTTTACGATGCTCTTATTTTTTTCGCAAATTTCAAGCACATCCGTCAAAGGGTTTATTCTATTTATATCTTTACCGAGTTGCATTTTCGTTTTTTTTTTTTTTTTTTTTTTTTTTTTTTTTTTTTTTTTTGTCAACGTATCAGGGGAAGAAGAATTGCATACAGTGAAACTGAATTGCGACAGCTGAATGGCGACGCGAGTAATCCGTGGATTATGTACAACGAGACGCGTTCATTATATATCAGGGCTGTATTTAGTCTGCAGGGGAGAGCGGGGAAAAATGGCACAGTGGGGCAAAACGGGACAATGAGAGCAAAACTCAATTTTCCAATAATTTTTCGATGCCCCATTTTGTCTCAACGATACATCCGGATTTTCAACCGTGTTTTGTCCCACGCACCACCATCGCCACCATCTAAAAGCTATTAGAAAATTGCGTTTTGCCTCATAATCCCGTTTTGCCCCGCTATGCCATTTTGCCCCGCTATGTCATTTTGCCCCGCTCTCCCCTATGCACTATATGTATAGCATCACATTTCGCTGGCATCTCTACTTTTGACTTTTTTTTCCTATATATGATGACTAGGGTATTCGCGTTTAATTTCGAATTCAACCCGGATAAAGTCCCCCTCCCATTTTTTGTTGTTGTTTTTTTTCTCATCGCTGGCCTGCCGGGCTGAATTTTTTACGCGGGGTGAACGAATTCCGCATTTTCGCGAAATCCGGGCTCGCGTTGGTACTATCCGGTTCTTTCACTATCTTTTTCAACGGGGTATCAAGAGATCTCGTATTACCGTACTATTCCATTTTAATACCGCACTATCAACGCTTCTTTTTCCGAACTTCTTCGCGCATTCGCGGGCATTCCCTTTGAATATTTTTCTCGATGAAAAAAAAAAGCTGAAAATTGAAATTTTCATATGGCTTCCTCATGAAAGTTGAAACTTTATTCGCAAAGATCCTTCTATGAGAAAGCATTTACTATATTTTTGGCTTACGATTTTTTGATAAAAATGACTTTTCAAAAAAAAATGTTTAGAATTTTTTCGTTAATGAAATCGGTTGGTAAATATGCGACTTGAAACCAATGGCGGAGGTTTTAATTCGATATCTCGAAATTTTTTGAAAAAAAGTGCCGTTTCGCAAAATTTAACATAGGATTTCCTACCCTGAAAATGGTCAATTTTAAAAATTTCGAAAAAGGTCCTGGTTTTACGTATTCTCTATGAAAATGGGTCTTCTGAAGCGAATGCCGGTGGCAGAAATTCGATATCTCGAAAAAAAAAATTTCGCCATTTTGAAGGTGGAAAAATCGTAAGGGGGTACCCTTACGATGAAAACAATCGTAAGGGGGTACCCTTACGATAAAAACAACTTAATGAATGCTTCAATAGATGGAGGATCAAACAACCATAAATCCGATTTAACCTTTACTTTCGTCAACGTGATTCATTGCTTTTCTTTTTTTTTTTTATCAAAAAACCTTTTTCCCGCTCGAAATGTCAGCGACGCGTGTTTTCATTACACGCGCTCGTCGCTCGCAATGCGTGTACATTTAAAACGATTCCTATAGCTTTTTTTTTTGCTCGTAAGGGCTGTTGAACAGAAAGTACTCGAGCGCGGTGCCAGAGTTAACGAGTGCATCGACTCTGTCTCTGTTTCTCTCTCCCCATATATATATATATGTATATATAAAATATGTGTTAAAAAAATATTTATTTTTTTATAACTTGCACACCGTTCCTCACTCCGCCCTGTGCGCGGTAGTTCTGTACGCTCCTGTAAACTGTGCTGAACACGCGGTAATGCGGATATTATGCGCGTTCTGTAGGTGCCACTGCTAGAGACGATTGCAGTTGCCAATGTTTAATGCATGGAGACCACGGGCAAAAGGGACTCCGCGAGAACATTAGGGACACATCGTTTCCCATTTCCACAATCCGCTTGCTCGCTCTCGCTGAGCACCAGGGCTTTAGTTCACGAACCATAAATATCAGCCTGGCGACGAATCGGGAGTGGGAGCAAGAGAGCACGAAAATCGTCTTCCTCGGCTGTAAATAAACACCGGGGGGGAATCCGTACGGCTTGGAACTGTGACTGCACACACAATAATACTGCGGACGCTATGTTGCAACGGGAACAAATATATATTTCGACCTGTACGGAATTGCGAGGTGAAAAAAAAAACAATAAAAGATTGGAGTAAAAAAAAAAACTGACTGGATTGATATGCATATTTCGATGAGACAGAGAATGCCCGGTCGAGATTGGACGTGCCATCACATCCGACGTGACATCGTCCTCACTGACTCGACCCTATTTTCCATAGTCCGATATTTTTTTGTCCGTGAAAAAAAATCAAATAAAATGTAAAATGAAAATAGAAAAAAAAAATCGTTCCCTCGGATAAATCCTCGAATGCACGAGAGACGAAGGGGAAAAAATAAAAAATAGAATCGGAACAGTGAATAATGCGTTTAGAACTTTTTTTTCCTGTGTGTATGGAGAGAGCTTCGACCCTCTGAATTCGTGTACAGTAGAACCTCGCTTATGCGACCTACGATCAACCGAACGTCCGCGTTATCCGAAGCACCCAACTCATTCGAACCCTCCGCGTTAACTGTAGGCTCCGATAATACATTGAAAAAAAAATATCAAATTTGCTTGTGGACTGCCAAAAAAATTTTTTAAAGTGTTTTTTCAATTCTATTTTCAATTCGTACAAATTCATATCGGATTCGGATCCGACATACGCTCGCCCCAAATTACCTTGGATAACCGGAGTTCTACTGTAACACTGTTCTACCGTGGCGAATATCATCCTACGGACGATTCCCATACACCCCCGCTTCCAAGCCCGAACGACCGTAGATCTCAGCCCGGGCAAGCCCACGTGGGCCGCCAGCACGCGACTGAACATAAATTACCGTGGCGCTGTTAAGGTCAACGTTGGAAACCGTTGAGGATCTTGGGTGGGTCGCTCGAAGGCGGGAACGTGCGAGAAAGTGAGAAGAAAAAATAACAAGCGCGACGAGACGGGAGATTATCGTCAGCGATCTTAAATCTCTCGGAACTTCTCTCGTCGACTCGAAATTTATAAATCACATAAATTATAATGTATATTGAACGCGTCGAATTGAATTTACTCATAATTTTAGATTAATCTTTTATACTCGAGGCTGAAAGGAATTTGTTTCGCAGGAACGATAAAATACAAAACAATATAATAATGTGTGTTTGCCGAAACAAACACACACACCGTGGAAGAAAATAATATCATAGAGAAGTTTATTCTATTTTCATTTAATTGTTTTTTTAGAGGTCCGGTAAGTGGGAAATGATGATGAGAGGGATTGTGAAGGATTCAATTATGTACGACTATGAGCTGTAAAATGTTGACGCTACTTCTGGGGATATCCATGGTACACGATTGAGTGTATCGCATGTCGTGTTTCATCGGTTTAACGCGCGAGGCGACTAGAACAGCTGTTCACGACTGCCACTCGTCGGCATCAACTTCATTAATCTTTTAAGCTCAGAGCTTAAACTCACGATACATTTACATATGTTATTTATGATTCGGAAGAAAATAAATAAAACAAAAAATCCGTTCCGAGTTTTATTGATTATCCCGTTATTTTTCCTCCAAGTGCTCGACACTTTTCTCAATCGAAATATAGAGGTGATTTTTTTTTAATTCGACACTTCAAAAAAAAAAGAAAGAGCTGTGGTGAAATTGTTTCCGAAAAAATGTCTCTATGATGAATTACCATACGTCCTTATTGTTCCACATTCATTGAAATTAATATTTGAGAAAATGTTAAATAAAAAATAAAATATCTGACAAACTTTGTATATATGAGTTTGACAGTTTTAAATATAATATAAGATCTCAAAGAATAACAAGAATAACAATTTGTACAACAATAGTCATTAGTACCAGAGTAAACTATTCCTCCCGTAAAATAATATCACGCAGAGCGCTTCCAAACTCTCCGATTGAAATGTTGAATGTTGATGTTGGCTATTAGAGGATTCAGTTAGTCCTTGCTAATATTGTTCACTTCGCATAAGTTTAAAAGAAATGAAAGGGTATTGCAAACACTTTTGGATGGTATAAAAATCTGAAAAAAATCAAGCGTATTAAGGGTGCTAAAAAGATTAATATTGCATAATATTAATAATTCCAAACTGTTATTAACAAATTGATGAAAAACAAAGTTGTTCAAAAAATCTCCCTGAAACCTAACTTTTTTCATGACAGTGATTCGTTTCATTTTTCTGAGTACGTGGCAATTTTGCAGATTTTTTAATTCACTCTAAATTTTGTGACTTTCTACACATTTATCCCAAATAATATTTAAAAAAAATCTTTTTCTTGTTTCTCTGAAATTTATGCGAATCGAACACTGTTCACCAGGACTATGTTAAGTAGTATGGACCACCGTCTCAAACTTTAATTTCCGACGATTATACTGAGTGACTGCGACAGACATTTCCCAATTACTGATATGTCCTCACATATGACACATATGAATGCATTTTCAGAATGCAGAGTGCCCTGCGTAACGTAGCACGAGTCTCGCCAGTCGGGATAATGAAGTTGCCGTTGTTTCGTTGTTCCGGTTTCCCCCCCTTGGGTCAGCTTGTGCAAATGCAATTTCCCTGTTTTCGTACTTTTGCCCTATACGCAGCAGACGGACGGCCGGACAGGAACTGATAGGTTCGAAACAAAGTGCTCCAACGCGCATGCGCAAAGTACCCGGTCACACACATCGACGGCTAAGAATCAAAAGGACGCATCCACTACGCTTAAGTGACCGAGTTACGCCCTTCCGATTCTCAGCCGTCGAGTATTTATATGAACAAGCTCGTGCCAAAAGCGAGAGAGAACGAACGCGAACCGCGAGAATGAGTTCGCCGGTTCGGACAAATCGGAGTCGGCGGAGCACCGGTAAAGTACACATAGTGCATACATGGTTCTCGTACAAAATTTCGTATAAAAAAAAAAAAATAAATAAAAAAATGAAAAAAAGTGGAAACAAAGCGCGACTGCCTATGTCCATGGGAAATCGAGGAGCCGCGTACCGTTCGAATTAATTCGATTTTGAACTGCTCTCTCGTACAAAATTTCATCTAAAAAAAATAAAAATAAAGAAAATAGAACGAAAGCGCAACTGCCGATGTCCATGGGAAATCGAGAAGGCACGTACCGTGCGAATTAATTCGATTTTTTTTTCAGTTTCTATTCCTGCGGTACATTCGTGGGACGCGGTTCGAGATAAAAAAAATATGTGTGTGTCACGTTTCGTAGTATGCGCCCCTGTATGCATTCCACTGCGTGTATAATCCAAGATATAGAACCTCCAAGTGTCTGCGATTTAACGTCCCGCTATTACATTACAAAAGATTCCAAAGTTTCTTGCCCGCAAAAGCCCAAAATTATTTTCTCGTTAATTTTACAAAAAATAAAATAAAAATATTTCTCAATTTCACAAACATGAATATTTTGTTCGCAAAATTTACAGGAAAGTAATCGTTAACGTTCGCGGACAAAAAGAGAAGGTTCTTTACGCGTCTTCCATCTTCTTTACGCGGCGTTCCATTATTTTTTTTCTCGGTTCTCACGTACGAAATTCTATAAAAAAAAAAAAATAACAATATAGAAACAAAACGCAGCTGCCTATTTCCATAGGAAATCGAGAAGTCACGTACCGTTCGAATTAATTCGATTTTACTTTTTTTTTAGTTTCTATTCCCGCGATACGTTCGGGGGACGCGGTTCGAGATAACAAAATACATGTCTCACGTTTCGTAGTATGCGCCGCGGTATGCATTGCACTGCGTACCCTCAGCGGCGTTCGAGATACCGGTACAGATTTATTAAAATTCTCGTACGGCGACTTTGCGCCACGTTAATTAGTATGTACGGTCACACGTTCGGAATCGGGCACGCGCGCTACGGAGTGAGAAACGGAGAGAAGGAGAGAGAGAGACGCTCGTGCGTAAAACGAATGAGGGAAGAGACTCGCGCTTGTTTCTGTCTGTACTACGGTTATGCGCTCCGACGCATCTCTCTCGTAACTGCATCGCGGAATAGCTTGTATGAATTATTCAGCACATACGTAATATGTTCGCGCACGAACGATGAATAACTCGGGAGTGCATATTTATAGTTTTGTATATATATATATATATATATATATTAGTATGCTACGGAAACCTGAATTCAGCTCATCGAGGGCAAGAAACATTTCTTTGAATCACTCATCCGGTCTCCTGGCGTACGACGCATCGAATTCTTCGTCGGCGATTAACGCCTCAATATAACGCCTGTGTGTCGCTGTTACGCATTCATCATGCATCCTTGCTTGCGCAATAATGGTGCAGTCATCTGCCAGCTGAAAAATCTTCCACGCAATTTTTACGGAATTGTAATGACGAGAGGGTTTTAGGGCGATAATTGCGTGGGGCAAAGTTTAGACTGTTTTTTGGAACACTTTGTGATCTTTCGAGTGTAAAATAAAATGAAAAAAAAAAAAACATTTCAAAGGCTCCACTTTTATCGCATGGAAAATTCAGCAGGCATGTTGTCGTGCAGGAGATGCGAACGGTGATACAGACAAGAATCGGATTCGGTTTTATGAATCTAAATAATCCCGTGCGACACATTGGTCCGACTGTTTTTTGGAGTACCTTTGATGTTTTGAGTGCAAAAAAAAAATGAAAAAAAAAAATTTCAAACGCTTCACTTTTAGCGCATGAAAAATTCATGTGGACATTTTTATCGTGTAGGCAGAGATGCGAGGGTGATACAGGCAAGAATCGGATTCGGTTTCGCGAAACAAAATAATTCCGTGCGGACAGAATGTTCCGACTGTTTCTTGGAGTACCTTTGATGTTTTGCGTGCCAAAAAGCGCGCCAATTTTATCGCATAAAAAATTCATAGGGACATCTCATCGAGTAGGCAGAGTTCTGACGGCGATACAGTAAAAATCGTATTTTGCGTCATAGAAAAAAAATGGTTCACATTGTTCTTTAGGACGTTTCATTTTAACAGGAATTGCACAGAAAGAGAGTGTAAGAGGCGAGTGATGTGAAATAAAAAAAATAAACGAAGGGAAAAAAAAGTTTATCTCGGTAATTTTCTCGGTTTCATCTAAAATGGTGTTTGAAACTGGTGTTTGAATTCAGAAGATCTTTGACCTTGTAACGTCGATAGGGACAAAACCGTGGATAACAAAACTCCATATTGGGAACGTTCTACTTAAGGACAAAAAATATGCACTCCTCACACTTTCCAACGCGATATTCCGCGGAGCTTTCGAGTTCACTTTCACCCCCCTTTTTCGAGTACGAAAAACGCAGTGTCGGATGTGGGTAACAACAAGTGGCAACTGGCGTACAGCTCTCGGGCGCAATATTCTGCACATTCGCTTTCGCGCACACCCGAGGATATGCATTCATAGGCGCAGTCTATATGCATACAAGTTCACCGCGTTCGTTAACACAGTAAACAAGCAACGGTGCACAGTGTATTCGCAACCGAACGAACGTATAGTGAAAATGGCGAGCGTGTCTCGGTCCATGTGCAATTAGTTTAGGTGCTAATCGGAGTGGGCCATATTCCCCACTTTCACTCTAAGCACGAATATTCAGGACTGTAGGTCGAGTAGGTTGCCTACAAAAATTTATGTCATGTCCTGACCGAATAAAAAGGTAAACATAAAAATGGAAAAAAAAATAGAATAAAAAAAGGAAACGAGAAAAAAATATAATATGTGCCAAAAGTTCTCGGGCGAAAAAAGAAAAATACTCGCATTCGAGAGTTTATCAACAAAAAAAAGAACTTGCACAAAATCACTCGCGGGCCGCCGAAAAATATGTTGTTGCGTCAACTCCGCGATTCTTGCGAATCCGTGAGATAGAAACGCAAATTACTTCCAACGATCGAGAGAAAAAAAAACGTCGAGGACCGAAGATGAGACACGTTATTGTTTCAATACCGCATGGAACTGCAAGAACAAAAATTGCAGTTGAATCAAGAAAACAATTTGTTTCAGTTTTTTCGTAGTTTAAAATTTGTATTTTTTAAATATAATTCTTTTAATTTCCAAGAGTAAGAATCCGCAATAAAAAAATGTTACAAAAGACTAAAACTGCAAGAATTAATATTACAGTTGAAACAACAGCCCAACTTTGTCGGCGACTCGCGGGCGAATTGTTTCTTAGTCGTTGAAATTTCTCTTTCTTATTAACTGAAAAACGAAAAGAAGTCTTTATTTGTAAAAGCGGAGAGTCTCGAAGAAGAAATTTCACCGTCGTCGTAAAACAAAGATTGCCCGGGGCGGCTCGAGAGTCGGTATTACTTTGTCTCGCCGTACAACGAGAGGAGAATAAATCCCACGGAACTTTGAACCTCGTTAGGATCGTAGGACAAGACCGAGGGAACGATAAAATTGCGACAGAGCTTTTATAAACAAAACATCGTGACTGTGGACGTGCACAGTACACTTCGGGATCGAGAGAGGAGTATCTCGTTTCTCTAATGGTGATGAACGTAATTATTCCGAGTCGTTTAACGAACCGCGACATTGGCCAGTCCGTCGGGCAGGAAGAGCACTGAGCGCGATACAAGCAGGAAATCTCGGTGGAAGGCGAGCTCATCTCTCGCTTTCTCGTTTATGCTTTGTTCGGTGCACGGACTAAACTTCCTTTATGGAACTCATGCATGAAAAGCGCTACTTTGCGTGCCTGCCGAGAGTGGCGTAAATGGCGCTTCTCGTAAATGCCATGAGCTTTGTAAATTCCCGGCGCATGCGCAGATCGGCGGCTTTGCATGCGATTTCTGGAATGTATTGCCCGCTGCTCTTACTTTATGCACGCTGGCTGTAGAGCGCTACAATGAGCAGGCACGGAGAAGGACTTCTCCTGCATTCGTTTCAATAGTTATTTGTACGGCAAGGGCGTAGAAAGGGAGTTCTTGACGAATGTGAAAATGCCCGAGCCGAGTGCGGCATTCACACGAGTCAGAACTCCCTTTTCTGCTCATACCATTCGCATAATTTTTCCTAATAGATTCACGAAAATCCCGCTTTTCGTTCCCGTGAAGTGTGCGTAGAAAGACACTTTTCCGCACTAGTGCTGAAAAAAAGACTATTTTGGGTTTGTAGGCATGCGCAGAATTTTTCCCGCACGCGATGCGAAAATAATACTTTATTACACTCGGTGCGAAAACATCAGTTTTCCGCACGCTTCGACTCAGCTTCGCTTCGGCTTCCTTCAAACTCGTGCGCAAAAGGCTCTTTTCGCCTCTAGTATCGAAATATACTATTCTAAACTCGTGTGATTGCAGCACTCGCCTTCGGCTCGTGCTGCAAAGTCGCACTCGTCAAAAAAAGTTTTATCGCACTAGTGTCCTAAATTACTATTACGATACTAGTGCGGAAAAGCCGTCTTTCGACGAAGGTTGTGAAGTTGGCTGCACGAGCCGGATCGAGAGCTACAACGGTACGAGGCGAGGTCGAGTGACGTTTTTGTAGCTCGAGAGCAGGAAAATCGTTGAAGCAAACTGTTGCAAAACTACGGGGCAAAACTCTATCGAACGATCGGCAATTATAAAGGCGGGCAGTTTCTTTTACATTTCATTTTTTGATTACGTCCGTTTCTGCACCGGAGTGTCGTATTTACGCTCCTAACTGAACAGGATATCTTTCGCCCTTCGTGTCGTTATTGAATGCCACAAGGGGACTCGAATAATGGACCTACAAACGGATCTCAGCCGGGATTGTGTCTTCCTCTCGAGAGATTGATGGATTTGCAGGGTCAATTTGTATGTATGTATGTATTCGCATCGGACAGAGTAAATAAACGCGTCGCGTATATAACCTCCCTGCTCCCGACGTAGTCGTTCCCATCGTTCGTCCATCCTGGCTTATACATATTCAACATTTTCAACTTTGTATCTCGATCATGATTGAAAAAAAAAAAAAAAAAAAAAATGACGATAGAAAAACGAAAGACTTTGCTCGTCTCGATGACGTTTACATCGAGCAAACAAAGTCTTGACGGTGCGAGTCAACTCCGGCTCAGTAGACAGCTGAGTAGAAAAGAATACCGCTCGAGCGAGACGAGGAGAGAAAAACCTGTGGGTTATCGGTTTTCGCTTCAAAGTACAATATACATGTATACACGTATATATATCTATATACCTATATACCTGTATACCTATATGTATATATATATATATATATATATATATATATATATGCGTATATATGGAGGTTGAGGGTTGGTTCTGGCACGTTGCCTTTTCGGAAAATGCAACTCGCGCCCGCCGAACCGATCCATCTGCACGAGGAACCAGAGCAGAACTGAATCGAGAGTTTTGCTTGACAGCTTATCCGCGGGATTTCCACGTCGAAATTTGCCGGGGGTCTGCGTCAGAGCGTCGCGGACCAGCGAAACGATTTTCCGTCCGGTTCGACGAAGCTTAAACCGCGACAGGCTGAAATTACGTGTCGCGGCATTGAATGTCTTCGATGCTGAGGGGGGGAAGAGAGGGGGCAAAAAAAACGGGTCGTTCAATGCGCGGATTTGCGGGAGCGTAGTGAACGCGTTGATGAAAGTCCGGACGTTTGAGAAAGGGAGATAGAAAGAGATTGGTTAATGCCAATTTCGTGTCTAGTTCTCGATTCTCATTGAGAATCGACCTTACCTCCGGTAATTCTATTCATCGTCTTTCGTACGCTCAGGCTCGGACTGGGCTTGTCCCCGGGCACCAGATAGGAGAATTATGTTAAACGAACGGACCATGCTCGTGAGCGCGGATGTAATAAAGCTGCCGTGAATAATTTCGCTTGATCGTTCGTTACATGCTCGGAGAAACCTCTGTATCCGATTCGATGCTTAATGGATGTGTTACTCGCGATAGTGTATTCTCTAACAGACTATGTATATATAATATATAATATATAATATATAATATATAATATATAATATATAATATATAATATATAATATATAATATATAATATATAATATATAATATATAATATATAATATATAATATATAATATATAATATATAATATATAATATATAATATATAATATATAATCGCGCGCTCACATGAATAGTCTCGAAAAGAATCAAAATAATCAAAGCTTCGGCAGGAGCTCCAAGGCTTCTTATAACAATCAGTTCCCCCTCGATCAAGTCCCCCCCCCTCCGCGGGGACTTAGCATATTTCAGCCTTTGGGGGGGGGGGGGGGGGGGGGTGTCGGCTTCGTCGAACGGGGACAGGCTACCTGTATATGAAACTATCCTTTTTCTTTTATGATAAAGGAGAAAAGGGTCATCTTCACGAAAAGGGAGCCCCCGTACGGTGAAGATGACCCCCTCGCTCCCAGACTGAAATATTCAAAGTTCCTCTATTTCCTTTAATCAATTTTAAGCTTTCAATTATTTGACAAATAAATTTATTATATAATTTCATTATTTTCAATAAAAATTCGTATGAAAAATCATTAAAATGTTTTACTTTATTTGATTATGTGTGTTAAAAACATATAGTATATGTATAGTTCCATATCTCACTTTAGTATATATTAATTTAGGTTTAAGTTGCATTGTATTACTCTCCGTTCGCTCGGGTCCTTACGGGATTTATCCCAGAGCCGAATACACTTCTATCTATATATATATATATATAGTATATATAGCTATATATATACCATAACCATTTATGTAAATGGTATTATTGGATAATCCATACATATACGGCTGAAACTGTAGGTGGATTGCGACAGGAGAGTAGAACTATATCCATTGTGGATTAAATTAAATTATTCAAAGCACTTCTCTGTGCCGATCGACTGGCTTTCGTTAATTCGTCACGCAACATCGTCGACTTAATGGCTTCGGACTGTTCCGCCAATTATCGTTATCAGTGCAGAGATCAAACCTTTCAAACGGTCGACACATTAATTCGTAATTTTCGATCTTCCCCCGGACAAATTAGAAATCGTATGTGACACATATGAATATTACATTTTATGAATATTAATGAAACTAACAGAAACTAACTTGCTTCTTTTTTCAACAGTAACGAGTCTGAAAGTGACGCGAGATCAGTGCCCGTGCCTCCGGGTACGAATCCTTTACCTCGAATCTATTGAGAAAACAACATTTTCGCCGTTTCACACCGTCGAATGTCCCTGGGCAAAGCCCCCTCCCCCCCCCCCCCCCAGCGGTTGTGCAATCCAATTACGGTTGTAACTGAGACTCCCTTCTTCGCAGACATATTTTGTCTATCCAACAACCCCTTTTGTCTTCATTCTCGAATTACAACCACAAAAATTTGACGCAAATGTCTCGAGTTCGAACACGGAGTTTCATTTTTTTTAACATCGATTTTTAATAAAAAAAATTTATATTATATAATACTTATATTTACCTGATAATAAAATTTATTTAAACTAATTTTTTTTTGCCCCCTTCGCCGTCATATCTTTAAGGCCATATAAAACACCTAACTCAGTCGGTATCAAAAACTGTAATCAACTTTTCTCACGGGTTTTTACATGTGCGGTCGAAAGAGAAGTCTCATCGGAAGCGGATATCATCTCAGCTTCCCATGAGACTTTCCTTTCGACCGTATATATTATAGAGAAAAGTCGATTACAGTTTTTATTACCGACCGCAGCGTCGCACCTGCTCTTAAGAGCATGTGAAACACTATGGAATGCGAGAGAGATAGCATCAGTGGCGCTCTTCGCGAACCGAGAGATACACGCTGAGAATGTGGTTCACATGCTCAGTCGGTAACAAAACACTTACCGACTCAGTCGGTAAGAAAAACTGTAACGAATGGCATTCGGAGATAGTAGACATTTCGCGAAAAAGCAAAGTATTAGCGGATGTAGACTTCGATACCGATGATACTTCGCTTTTACCGCAAATGTCAACCATTTTTACCCGGCATTGATTCGAAAAATGCAACTATCTCTCTTGCACTCATACGTCACGTGGTACATGTTTCACCTCGCCTTAAGGAGCCTCACTAGCCGAATGAGTGGACATGGATTTATTTTTTAATCCGACCAAATATTTACTTACTAAAAAAAAAAATAAAAAATAATAACACGCACCAGTTAATATTTTTGCCTGCTGTTAATATTTTTTATGCGTAAAACATCGCACGAATGATTTAAAAAAATTACCACTCATTGAACCAGCGCCGAGAGTTCCAACCTCCTTAAACGGGTATCCGTTTGAAGTTATCTCTCGAAGCGTGAAATTTGTAAATACAGCCGATAAATATGTACTTAAAAAGAAAAACCCAGTATAATGAGAGGTGTTGGGACAAGCGGTGGATGCGTTACTAAAAGGCGAGCCGGATGAACGACGTGCCCCGGATAGCCTCCGAGTTAATTAGATCCGATCGACGGTGAGATAGCCCGGGCTCTTAGAAGCCTTTCGTACACGTGAAAATTCTTGCGGCCGAGTATCGAAGTTGGTCCGCCGTCGCGGACAAACCGGCAGGTATATTACGTGTCTTTTTGTATCACACCGCTACTGACTTTTTTATTTTGTATATATATTTTTTTTCATCTCCGTCCACTGAGCAATATACATTCCGTGACGAACGATCCACGTGCCATGGCTTCGGCGCATTCCAGCGGGACGAAGCGCTTCGTCGGCCCTCGTGACCGTGAATGAGAAACTTGCGATCAACCCCCCCCCCCCCTTCCACCGGCCTGCCCCACCGGACATAAATTGTCCGAGTTAATTACCCCGTCCGCTCGGGCGAGAGAAAATAACGCAATGTGCTCAATTCAATGGACGATGGAGAGAGCCGAGAGTTCCTGAAAAGCCGAATGCCAAACCGAACTAATTAATTGCCGACCGAGAATTCCCGACGTCCTTCCGCAGGGCTTCTGGCAGCTTTCGATATCGATTCCGCTACCGGTGCGGGAAGATAATTGAGAAAAAAAAATATAGATGGATATTGTTCTTTTCTTCGTTTTTTTCACAAAGAAAAGCGTATTTTGTACTGTCACTGTAGATCGGCTCATTGTGCTACGCAGATGAAGGTGGCGTGTTCAATATTGATACATAGCAATGTTGTCGGTGTTTTTGTTTTATTTTGTTTTGTAAACGTAATTAAAATAAAAACACAAAACAAAAAAAAATTAACTGACCTTACTGACGCGAGAGTTTCTGAAAAGGCGAGTGCCAAACCGAACTAATTAATTCTCCACAGAGAATACCCAACGTGTTTCTGCAGGGACTCTGGTAGTTTTCGATATCGATTGCATTACCCGCGGCCGAAAATAATTTTTAAAAGAATATGGATATAGATGTATATTATACTTTTCTTCTTTTTTCAAAAAGAAAAGCGTATTCTGCACTGCCGTTGTAGATCTGCCCATTGTGCGACGCACATGAAGGTGGCGTATTCTATATTAATAGATGGCAATGTTGGCGGTGTTTTTGTTTTGTTTTGCAAACATAATTAAAAAAACAAACAAACAAAAATAAAATAAAATTAACTGACCTTACTGACCCGACAGTTTCTGAAAAGCCGAATGCAAAACCGAACTAATTAATTGTCCACAGAGAATTCCCAACGTGCTTCCACAGGGACTCTGGTAGTTTTCGACATCGATTGCACTACCCGCGGCAGAAAATAATTTAAAAAAGAATATGGATATAGATGTATATTATACTTTTCTTCTTTTTTCAAAAAGAAAAGCGTATTCTTTTCTTTTTGAAAAGTGCTGCCACTGTAGATCTGCCCATTGTGCCACGCACATGTACGTGGCACAATTGTACGTATTCAATATTAATGGCTGCCAATGTTGTCGGTGTATCGGTTTTGCTATGTCAATACGGTTTTAAAAAAATACACTTTTGCACTGACCTTTAACCGAGTAGTCTATCCATGTGGGTGCCCGGGCGGTTCAACGGCGATTCCGTTCTGCAAAAACAAAACAAAACAAAAAAGTTTAAAAATAAATAAATAAACCTCAAAGGCTTTCGGTCTTCCACATAGAAAAAAATAACGGACGATAGTTGAAGAGTTGAAAAAAAGAATTCATTTACCAGAATTCGAGAACTCTTCGGGCATTCTTTACTAAATTTTCCGTCGAAAACTTTGGCGAATGGTATGTAGAGATAATAAAAAAATACCGTTTAACTATCGAGAATTCTCTGGATGCTCTGGTTTCATTCCGTTCAAGTCAAAGTTTATTATATATATATATATATATATATATATATATATATATATATATATATATATATATATATATATATATATAAATCGATGGTCTAACGCCAGAAGGGCAGATGAGCTACGCTTTTGCACATCCTGTACGCCCTTTTAGAATTAAGACATCGACATATATATATATACATATATATATATTTCTGCGGAGAGGCGAAGCCAAAGACGGAGATAGGAAGCGGCATTCTCGAAGTGCCCTCGATAAAGTTTCGAATGGGGCGGTGCGTCGTCGTTCGAGAGAAAAATAAGAGCGATGGAGAGCATTCTCGATGTATCGGCTATCCCGGTGCGCTCCTATCTGTACCAGCGGATGTGGGATAGCGTATTTCCGCAAAGTGAAGAAAGAAAGAAGGAAATGAAAATGCAAAAACGATACAGTTCTCGTGACGTGTCCTTCAAGAATGCGCACGCAGTGAGCGTTTCTGCAAAGTAAAATAGGTTGGTAAATATACAAACGTTTCTTGTCCACAAGGGTCCACAATTATTTTCTTATTAATTTTAAAGAAATGCTTGTGAAATCAACAATCAACATTCGTAGACAATGAAAAAGTTTGTGTAAAGTGCAAAACCTTTTTACGGTGTCAAAGTCCCGAACGCATTTTTCCACCATCCTTGGAAGACACGCGGAAGTGATCGATCGGAAATCTATCAAACAGGATCCCGTGTTTTTGGAGAAGCCACATCATTTTGCCGAAACTACAATAGGCTGAAATCGTCGTAAGGCCGAAAGTCATGGGTCCGAACGCACTTCATCCGAATAGTCATACTTCCGAAACTTTATTTTTCCGAATCATAAACTGCCTAATCTTTATTTTTCCGAATCGTCGAATTTCCGTTACTGTTGGGAAATAATTATTGGCCGAACGTTTTTCTTCCGAATCGTCATTTGACCCGAACGTCGTTTTTTCGAATTTCGACAATTCGAAAAAACAAAGTTTCGGTAGTTGAACTATTCGGATGAAGTGCGTTCGGATAAATGACTTTTGGCCATACGACGATTCGGCCGATTGTAATTTCGGCAAAATTATGAGGCTCCCTTTTTGGATTCCCATACTCGAAAAATAATAAATATTGGATATCATCAGAGGCAATTAAAACCAAAATTTCCCAAGCATGACCATATAAGGACTCAATCTCTGTTAGATTAAACGCGAGCAACAAAAAGCAAAATTGGATATCACTACAGACGACTATTGGCGCCGTAAAATTTCCCAAGCTTGACCAGATTAAGACTTACTCTCTGCTGAAATAAACGCGAGAAAAAACAGGGGGGGAAAAAAGGAAAAAATATCTCAAACTTTCTTTAATGCTCGTGTCGACTGTGTCGTGATTGGAGAGCCGAACCGTTATAACGACAAGGCGTCCGGAGGAACGCGCGACAATTATCCGAATTAGTCTGTGCTCCGGGCTCGCAAGAATCACACTCTCGGGGGAGCGAGCGAGCTGGTAACGAGACGTCTCGACCCGGAGCATCGGCTCACTTGACCCGATTGCTTAACGAGGAGGCGGAGACGGGCAGTCGACTGCTGGACGACAAGGAGAGCGGGTCCAGTGCTCTAGCGCTGGACCCGCGCGCGTGCCACATCAACGGAGGCAGAAAAGTCGTAACTGCACAGAAGTATTAAACTGTGGGAATGTGAAACAACCGGTAACCCCTTACTCGTACGAACGAGACCCTTCAATCGCAACGTCGTTATACGTCTTCCCGTTTAACCCGTTTAACCCTTTACATTCCAATTTTGATTCCCTATATTAGGCAATAATGGGCACTTTGATTTATTTATTTATTTATTTATTTATTTACTTATTTATTTATTTAATTACTTATTTATTTATTTATTTATTTATTTATTTATTTATTTATTTATTTATATATTTATTTATTTACTTATTTATTTATTTATTCACTAGAGTAAAAATCCAGATCGGATTAGCCACCAAGCACACTCGTAGATTTGTCATCAATAAGACTGTATGTAAATACGATCCTTCGCACATCTGTACGATCTGTCAAACAAACGAGCTCGAGTCCCTAGTTCACCCCTGTTGTGTTGCCGCATCTACAGGCCTCTTAGGCAGCATTTCTTAGCCAGTAGATTCAACAATGCTCTCAGCTCGGAGGAAAATCTAGCTTCTCCTTTAGACTGCAAGGACTTGTCTAGTATTAAGGTTCTATTCTATTATATGTCGAATCGTTTTAAACTCAGGGCCTCAGATATGAACTCCTAATGTGGCATTAAACTGTGTTATGTTTAGTACAGATTATATCTAGATACTATTTTTAGCCGATGTTACCCAAGCAACTTATTGTGAAATCTTGTATGTTTTTGAACTCCCTGCACTATGAATCTTCGTATACAGTATATTACAAACCATTAGAAATACTGCAAATTGAATAACTTACTTCAATTTCACTATAAAAGTACTTTAACTCCATTAATTTATTTTCATCTGCCTCCAAAAAGTATATTAACTTTTCAGCATAGTTATACATTAAATCTAATGTACAAGTTTGCGAATTAAAACTTTTAGTCCGGTACATTAAATTTACTATTTTTTTAACAGCCCATAAATTTATATATATATATACACACACATATATATGCATACATGCACACACATAAGATATCCGGTAATAATAGTAAATCCTTTTGAAGGTACATACATCGGCGGCGAAAGCTCTGCTCTTGTACGTAGGAATCGGATCGGGCTCTCTTTCGAATCCGAGGCCATGGTGGGTTTGCTACAGGATAAAGGACAGTCTCGAGAGGGTATGCGAGAGCCGGCAGAGCATACAGGAGAACGGGTTTACCAATAGGAAATCGAGATTCTCTCGCGATTGATCCTCGGTGAGGCAATTCATGCAAATGGCCGGTGAGCCTCGAGGCACCTGGAGCGGCAAGCTTTCGGCGCCTGCAACTACCACGACCGAGGACCGACAATACCTGCTCGACTATAGGGGATCGGAATCGATATCGGTGAATCAACCCTCCGGGCGGCGGTCGCGGGCGCCGGGCATTGCCGTTACACCCGCCGTCCGCAAATCAGATAAACCGCACCGATAGAGGCACAAGTTATCTTAGGCCGCGCGTCGCTTCTGGCTTTTTCGAAATACGCGTCCGAGAGTCGATGAAGGAACTAATGGGATTGGTCGCACCGCAAGATCAGACTCTGGGCTCGGAAAACTTTAACGGCACGGCCAATCTCCAATCCCTGCGACCGACTAATCTGGGTCGTACAATTCCAACTATTGTCTGAGACTATATAATGTTTTTTTTTGCAATTTTTAGAGTTTGGTGCAGTTTTTAGAGTTTGGTGCAATTTTTAGAATTTGGTGCAATTTCTAGAATTTTTAAAATTTGTGAAATTTTTTTTACTGCAGTTTCTTTTTCATTTGCAATTTTCAAAAAATTTCATCCAAAGAATAATTTTTATATTCTACATTTTCAAGAAATGGAACTTTAATACTTCGACCAGGTGATTTTTTTCACACGCTCGGACGACCGTCGCAAGCGATCAGTCGCTGATTGTGGACCGAATTTCTTTCGACACCGAGAAAAGAAAATGAAAACGATTTTTTTCCCAAACATCAGTAATCCGCCTCTCTACAATTCCACTATGGATTTAAAAAAAACCTCGCGACCGGCATGCGAGGGAGGTGAAGATCGATTGAATTGAAAGTCGTTCGGTTCGTCGGGAGCGATGGAAGCGCCAGTATAGGTGGTAGACGTTCGCCCGATTGGAAATGGAACGTCGCACGGAACGTACGACGTGTCGGGGCGCGGCCGTTATTCGAAAGGTAATAGAAACCAGGGAGCGAGCGAGAGAAGCTCTGCCCGTCGGCAAGAAGAGTTCGAGGAAGAAGTACGTAAGGGGCGCCGATCGGAATCTTCGAGCTTCTTCGTGCCTCGGACTGCGCCGGGTAGGCGAGAGTCGTTCTCGCTGCAGCGAGATTCTCTCGTTAACTCTGCGCTCGGATTCCCTCCGACAGTATCGTCGCCCGCTTGTCTCCCCGTTCGCGGGACTTACGACGGAAGATAAACGAAGCCGAATGGCCAACGGCATCGGCGCGCGGGGTAAATCGGAGGATAGGGAAGCTGCGAGTGCGCGCACAGAGCGTTCGACGACGACCCGGCCAATTTAAAGCCAATCTGCATGCATGCAATAGCTGGCGGGAGCGCGAAGCACGCTCATTTTCCCGTCGGGCGGAGGGAGGGAGAGTGACTGAGGCAACGCGCTAAATTGAAAGTCGACGAAGCGTGCACGGTATATTATAGTTTTAGTCTTGTAGCAACAACGAGAGTATCGCGGCTCACGCAAGCGAAGCGGAGCTTCTTCGAGCCGTAAATGAAACAAAACATCCCTTGGAATGCACAACTCTTCCCAACTCGTCGACTAAGGGTCGAATTTTAAGACATCAGTTTGAACTTAAGATCTGTCTTAAGTTCCAACTTAAGATGGAACTTGATTTCATGCTTAAGTTTGATCTTAAGATCGAACTTAAATTCTTAAGTGTGAACTGAAATTCGATTGTAGTTCAAGTTCGATCTTAAGGCCGAACTTGAGTTCTGTCTCAAGTTCGAACTTGAGTTGGAAGTTAATATCGAACTCGAACTACATTAGAATGTGAGTTCAAACGCAACGTCGAACTTAAGATAAAACTTAAGACAGATCTTAAGCACGGAATGAAATTTGGGTCATACTTCGATTGTAAGTTCGATCTCAAGAGCGATGTTAAGTTCAAACTATGAACTTATGCTTGAATCAAATACCAAGTCAAGATCGAACTTAAGCTCGAGCTCAAGTTTCAACTTTAGTTGGAACTTACGTTTAAGTTGGACCTTAAGTCACGACTTAAGATAGAACTTGAGGCGTAACTTAAGATTGAACTCAAGTGCGAACTTGAGCCCAAACTTGGGACTACAAATTTGGTCCCTAAATCTCCTCGAATTTACCACGATTCATTATTTGCAAAAAAAATTATATCTCCCTCTCTCGACAACTAATCCCCAGAGATTCAATCCCGTAAAGCGCCTTTTGTTCCGCGCAACGAAATGGATAAATAAATAAGCAAGTTGCGAGTAAGCTTCTCCCGGAAACGTAACGTTGGACCTAGCGACTAGCTTCGAGTCTCCGGAGCCAGAGGGGACAAGGTAAAATGATTTTACGATCTGCGCTGAGAAAAAGTAAAAAAAAAAAAAGAAGAAAATTCACGACGAGGAAGTGCACAACGCCGATGGCCTGGGTCGAGTCTACCCGGTATAATAACAATAATAACGATAATGGGCTATGAGTCACGAGCGTAGCAGCGTTAGACAACGCAGACGGGGCTCGAATGTCTCCCGATGTCTGTTCGCGTCTCGAAAGAGAGCTTCGAGCAATTCAGGATTCAGCACGTAGGCATACGAAGGCATATGCGCAGTGCCGGAGCCACTGCGGGGGAGGAGTATACATGGCTGACGAGAAGGGGGGAATAGCGTGTATAAGCTATTCGTCTTCGGAGTTTGACCTTCTCCGTCATTGCCTCGAAAGGTATAACGGAGAAGGATGGAATGAAATGATAGATGGAAAATAAAAGAGCGAGGATCCCCGAGACAAGGAACCGCCCGCTGCCCCCTCGTAGCTTATTCGTCGGTTCTGCAACGTCGATCTCACTCGATCCCTCTCAGTCTCGCGTGTATCGCACATGTTCGCGTGTAGGCGGAAGTAACGTTCGCTCGCTGCACCTTTGTAAACTGTAGAGATGTATTGCATATACATATACATATACATATACATATACATATACATATACATATACATATACATATACATATACATATACATATACATATACATATACATATACATATACATATACATATACATATACATATACATATACATATACATATACATATACAAAACGTAGGTACGGAGTCAGGTACACACTGGAGAAGAGTCGTGTGCAAACTCTCGCGTTCAGAGTGTTCAGGGTGTAGAGGCAAAAATTCTATGTTTATGGGGGAAAACACAATCGACGATCGTCGGATGCGATAGCCCCGATGGCCCCGCTGGGGGGCGAGACCGACTCTCATAATTCATAGCTCCGAAGCACACGATGTCCTGTATATGTACGGTTCAAGTATACGGAAACTATGCGGACGCCAAGGGAGCCCCGTAAAGAGGGAGTGGTACAGTGAATGGCCACTAAGGAGTCTCTGTGACAGTGATTGGCATGCTATCTATCGATGTATGGTAAGCTCCGAGGAGAATATTTACCCGACGGTGCATAACTGGCCAATGACTGTGCCACCTAAGTTCGGAGGGGCTTGCGCCGCTTACATTACACAACTATTCATCCATACTGAGAAATCTTTGCATACCCCAATTTAATAGACTCCGGTTAAAATTGGATCATACTTGTGTTGTCTACAGTTTTTGGCACGCGACATTATTGCATTGCAATAATGTTCCCGTAGCAATTCCGCGTTAATGGAAGGCTCAACATGTACGAGTGCGAGAGATACAGTGTAAAATTTTGAATCCGTTTTTCTTCAAAGTGATTCTATGAAATGAAAAACTGTTTCGGAGAAAAATGGATTCAATATATTTTGAGGTTTTGTTGATCTTTCGCCCCGCCTTAAGAGAAGATGAAAGTCACGTGACTGCACCACGGGAGCGAGGGAGCACGTTATTTAGGCTTGCGGTGGAGTGAGAGAGACGCCACGGAAGTGTCTTTGCCATGCTCTTAACTCCGCGATGAATGACTGGCCAATGACTGTCCCTCGCCCCTTCAACCAGAGAACCTTCGCGGGACTTTTCTCAGATTCAACAGCGATAAAAACATTGCGTCCTGCTCACCACTTAATCACCGCGATAATCTCGTTAAATCTCCATACACCGTTGTATAGGACAAAAGGGTGAATATGGACAACCTCGATTAGCGCATAAATAAATTATAAACACTAAAAAAAGATCAATGACTCAAGTACAATTCGCTCGCTGGCTGCCAAAGTAAAAAATTGTTATTTCAATTCTACATTCAATCCTCACAATTCCACACGGGATTGAAACCATAACATGTCACTAAGAATCATGCCGTCGGTGTTTCAATATCACATGGAATTGTAAAAATTGAAAGTAGAATTGAAACAAAAAAAAATTCATTGAAGGCCCACAAGCGCATTTTTTTTCAGTGCACCAACCCGACCGAATTCTCAACTTTCACCCTATTCGAAAATCTTTCCTCCATCCACAGAATTAATCCAGGGCCAAGAGCCATCCTCGAAGGACCAAAGGATCTGCGTAGCCCATTCGTGGCAAAACTCTTGCGCGCCCCCCGGGAAATACCGAATTCCAATGTCTGAACTGCTACGAGCCTGCGCAACGGGTGGGGGAAGGGGAAGGGAACCCTTTGCTTCAATTAAGTCATAACACAAGGCGAGAGCGTGTGCAAGTGGGAGTAGAATTCGAGGGAGTGAGGAACGGTGAAAGGACGAGAGCGAGGAGAATTTCGGCAGGTACGTGGTTCGCGTGCCTCGCTCGGTCAGCTTCTCATCCAGCAAATTGGTTCCTCCACTGCTTTTGCCGGTTTGGCCGCCTCGCCTGTAACTGGATCGTTTCTCTCCGAGGTTTTCTCACTGGCTAACTCTCACCCTCCCTCATTCCTTCGCATCTTCGCTCGCTGGCTGTTATTATTATTATTATCAATCTGTATCGTGTCTCGAGCCAGTGTAACTGGTAAACAAAAATTAATTGTTTTGGTATCGCAATCTTGTACATCAGGGATTAGTCAGGAGCGAATGTAAACACGGACTTATCCCGATCGATCGGTCGTCAGCGACTTTTGGCTTTAAGATTTTAGTAAAAAACATTATGAAATTAGAATTATAAGTAATATGGTTTAAATTATTTTCACCGCTGGGATTCTGCTCGACACGAGAAAAAAATTTGAGCGAAACAAACTTATTAAGAATATCACATTTTTCGCACAAAAATATTAGAACATTTTTTATATCTCATGTAAGTGAAATAAAAAACAATACATTTCCTCCGATATATCCGTCACATTATCTCACAACATACTAATTATTTTTCTACATCGAACTTGTGTACCGCAGGTTAGATCGAGGTAAACAAAAATACAGTAATTCCATCGATTATCTCGATTTTTACAAGGCTTGGAGAGAAAAGGGAATAGATATTGGAAATATACGTAGTGTGATTTTTCTTTTCTTAAAATTTTATTTTCCCTGCGAAGTTTACCACGTACCACGTCCACGGACTCGAATTGCGTTACAACAATTTCGCAATATACTGATATATCCCGTGAGCTCTGATATTGTACTAACAGATAAGGCACGTACGTGTAACGGTGTAACGAGGTCGCGCTAATCAGTGCATGCCTCCTCTAGCTCCTGCCGTGTTGCTGCTCACGTGGGCGTTCGCAGCTAGAAGAACGACGAGCAGTGTTTCAGCTGCGAGGGACGCTCGTTACCCGAGACGCCAACTAGCCGCGTCCCAATTAACGATAAATATTAAGTGGCAACGTGTTATACACTGCTGCCTACGTTTGTCGAATCAAAAACCCTTCTCTCTCGCTTCCATTATCGCGTAACGGCATTATTACTTAGTACGGAGAAGCCGAAGAAATAATTTTACGATATTTCGTACACGATACGCTGTATGTAAGAGGTGTGCAATGTTACGTGAATTTTCGAGTCACGGTCACAAAGATCTATTTGCTACCGCTTTCTGCATCTTTTTTTGTTCCGTTATGGTTCTTGGATCGGTCTAACTCGTTATAGAAAAGGTCACGACATGACTGGGGGTAATTTTTGCGTCACTCGTTCGCAGAAACGTAACGCTCTATCGCTTTATGCGTATAAACATACGAATGAATACAGCGTATACGTTTTACAAACGATCGATTCAAAAATAACTCCCCAGCTATCGCACCGGGTAAGGAGCTCTCGCGATTTCTTTTAGTTTTGTTATGTTTTTGTGTTTGTGTTAAGGTTAGTATGCTTCGCTCTGTCCGGTGATGTAAAGTTCGAGAAAAGGAGGTGCCCGGCAGAGACAATACTATATATTGTAATGCTATATAAATGCATTGCTACGGAAATACACGGTAAATACGAAGATAAAGAAAAAGTAACGCATAAGCAGTGACGTCCAACGCTCGCGACTCTCGGGAGCCGACTGATTGCGAGTCCCTCGCGCTACATGGACCGAGGCGCTGAACGAAGTTGTCGCGCGCGCCCGGACGGCGCCGAGAAAAGACGACCTGCAAACCCAAAGCGAGACACGGAGAGCTAACCGAAATAGTCGAGATATTGTTATTATTGTTATTATTGTTAGTATTGTTATTATTGTTATTATTGTTATTATTGTTATTATTGTTATTATTGTTATTATTGTTATTATTGTTATTATTGTTATTATTGTTATTATTGTTATTATTGTTATTATTGTTATTATTGTTATTATTGTTATTATTGTTATTATTGTTATTATTGTTATTATTGTTATATATGCCTCCTTCTCCAGTCACGAGATTGTACAATTTTCATTGAAAGTATGATTCATAGATATTGTATTTTATCGCTGCCACCCTACGAAGCTCGTTTCATCTTCACCCTTTCATAGAATTTTCTCTTAACAGACCGTACGTCATAGTCAGCGGATATGAAAATATTTTATTTGTTTTTTAGTCACTTCGAAACGACGCTTCATTTTCTCGATCCGTCATAGTCGCTCCGTGAGACGATCCGTCGTAGGTGTCTGAATGTTACGTGCGTCTCTATACGTCGCCGGAACTCGCCCGTGACTCGACGGTTAGTGAGTGTTACCCGAAACCTTATTATATTGAGGGAACAAACCACATTTTTCTTTCCAACACGCGTTTTGTTGTTTCAAGGAAATATTTATTTCAGAAGCGACGTCTCTGTTCACTCAAAAAAGTGATGTCATTGAAGCATCGAGAAGTTTGTCCACTCAACTACATATATAAGTTGGATAGAATACATATTTGATTGTAACAAACAAAATTCGTCTGAAGTCACCTAGTGTCATGTTGGTCGTAGTGTTTCTCATTTTGGTCAAACAATTGGAATTATTTTGTTCGTATTACGTACGTATTTATTTGAACGTATTGACTCGAGTCGTTTAGTTGATTGAAACGAAATTTGTTTCAGTCAACATTTTTTTATCGGTGTGTGTCGGAAACTACGCGCGTATACATCGCTTGATGTATTCGTCGACACGAAAACTCGTCTCCTCCTCTCTCGCTCCTCCTCCTCGACAACGATGTTGACCCAAAGTTGTCCCCGGGGAATTCGAACCGTATATTAGTGTGAGATTCACAATAGGCGAAATCAGAACTTCGAACGATTTTCATCACGTCGTCTGCGAGGACTTTCGAGTGGATAATTCGTGGCCTCGATCTTCCTTGGGGAAAGCTCAACGGTTCACGGACGAGATCAAAAGGGCGGGGGGAGAAAAAATCGTCGTCAGGGGTGTCGAGAGACTAGAAGGATGCGAGAAAAAAAATGTTGGACGGAAAGAGGGTGGAGATGCCTCGGCTGTTAAGATATTTCCTGTCGACGACCCAGCAAACCTCCTTCCTCTCCAACGGGATTCCACAAGTGTTGGAGACGAGAACTGGAGAACTCGAGGAATCTCTATCGCAGCAAACGGCTCGTCGCACTTTTCTTCGTGACGGGTTTTCTTTTATTTTCGGATCTTCATTCTCTGGAGCCTTAATAGAAACAGCTTGGCCAATCGTTCGAAACAACTGTCGTTTATTATAAAAATAAACGAAGAGTTTTTTTTATACTTTCCCAAAAAATACTGAGCATGGTCGATTTTTTTATCGATTTTAAGCAAGGAAAAAAGAAATAAGAAATCTCAAAAATTGCCATTGCCATTGGCATTCTTGTCACTAAGTTTAAGGTAGTCGAAGCGGTAGAGTCTGATTCTAAAATAGATTTTAGAGATTTGTATCCCATCGAGAAATGTTTGAATTTTACTCTGAAACTCACGTTTGACGAGACTGTACCGCTCCAACTACCTTAACAAAGGACAAAATTAAAGTGGACAGGTCACGAAAAAAGAATGAATAAAAATTATGCAATTGCGTGTCCGGAGTGCCGGTTTAGGAGCTTCCATGAGATCCCTAAATCACTGCTGTATGCGCCGGAGCATTTAATTCTCCATTCTCCTTGGCGTCCGCAAAACCCTCCCGGTCTTTCTACCTGGGGCAGGTGCATCGCTTCCCGGTAAAGGGAATTAGAAATGCCGTTTTCACGGTCTCCCTCTCCCGGGCGTGAAACTTTAAAAGCATCAGGTATGCCACCCCGTTGTACATTTACCGAGTTTCGAACGACTATTTCGTGAGAAACGTATTTTATTTTTCCTTTATTCGGGGAAAAAAAAAAAAAAAATCAAAGCGGGTGAAAAAGAGATTCGAGAGTGTGGAATTCAATTTTAAAGCGACACCTTTTTTTCGGTAAATCGATACCGCTTTCGTACGGTCCAGCGAGGAAACGTATTGGTGGAGAGGACAGAATTGGGCGAACAGCGAAAAGATTTTCGCTCGAGGGTTTTCGTTCGCTCGCGTATGTGTGTGTGTGTGTGTGTGTGTATGTGTGTCGGTCTCGAACGATCGTTCAAAGTACCGGTGCCCATTGGTTTCGATGCTGCCCGGTGGAGCACGCGCACCGTTCCAAAATAGCCTCTTTGAGAGGTCGACAAGGTTTGATAAGCCGCCTGGAACTGATACGTTCCATGTGGAACGGTTTGGCCGGGCAGGGTAAGCGACTATACACAACGGCCCGTCAGGACGATTCGTAGGTACAGTAATTCACCCCTCCCCCGCCCCCCCCCCTACGGGCATAAATACACCTACTATATCTAAATTTCCGTCGAATAAGCCCTACCCGCTGTTGTTTCGCCTGGGCGAACACCAGTATATATATAGTGTATATATTTGAGTCTCTTCCTCGCGCGAGAGTCTATTAGCTGCGCTGTATTAAATAGCCTGGTTATGGAACGCGGCTCGTGGCATAAAACAAGCATGCAATATTAGCGTTATTAAAATTAAAAAATAAAAAAAAACAAAGGGAAAAATTGCAAGCTACACGGGCCGACTTATTTTTCATTATTATTTCGTCCATATTAATGTATAATTAGCTTAATTGAAGGTAGGCGAATGTATTCGGTGCGACGATTAAATGTTCAATTCCATTTGGCTTATACAATATTGGAATTCAAGCTGGGTCATTAATTTGTATGAATGGCGCTTAATGGAATGAAAAATGTGCTGCTTTAAGGGCTCGTACAGTTGTAACCGAAATATGTCCGATAAAAGAATTTTTCAAACTCTCGACACTTTCCTGAATCAAAAGTTTAGGAACAATTCAATCTTTCAATTCTTAAACTCAAACAAAAAGAGAAAACGTAATTTCGGTCGAAAATTTTTCGTCAGATGCCGCGCATCAATATTTTCAAAAATTTGCTTTCAAAGATCGAAGACATTATAAGAAAACAGCTATTCTCTAGCAAGTATACCGAGCTAAAGGGTAAGCTTGCACGTGACGTCCGACATTCTTTTTTTTCCCCCAAACAGTTACATTCCTCCGGGAAACGGACTCGGTAATGCGGAAGCTGAATCTTGAGAGTCACGTTCTTCGTTTTGCCTCGCCACCGGCCGTGTGTCAGGTAGTTGACAGTCACTGTGTGTGTAGAGCGGCAGAGACAACATGACTGCAGGAGGTGAGACGAGACCAGAAGCTCGGAGCAGCGGGAACGGCGCGAGAGGAGAGAGTAGTTCCACAGGGATGAGGACACGGTAGAGTCGACGCCTGCCACGAACACTTCCGGACAAAGCTCTCTGATTAATGCGCGTTGTCCGCGCTCGCGCGCTTACGGCGCATGCGCAGACGACCCGAGAGGCTCGAGACATCGGAGACGCTCGAGCCGCTCGCGGGAGCTCTCGGTTACGGGGTTGCACCTACGTAATAATGTCCCGTATAGACAGATATACACGCGAACATATCCGGCGGTGGATATTTCGTAGCGTACCCGTATAATGCACGGTCCGTACGCGCTTGATGCACGGCGCGTACGCCGAGAACGCTAACTACGTTACTGTACGTTGTACGCCTTATGACGTTGGAAACGGTCGAGCAGATTTATTCGAGCTGCCGGTACAAATTTATTTCCGTCAATGTATGTGTTCGTTGAATTCGTAACTTCACGGATGAGTCTCCGGGGTGTTTCCGGACCCCACAGAGCGGGATTGGGTTAGGCAATCAGTGTTCGAGGGTTTAAAGGTCGTCAATTCAGAAACGCTCGAGCGGGACAGGGGAAATGCGGAGAAGACTCTTTTCGCGTTGATAAATAGTGCATTACGATACTAGTGCGAAAAAACTTTTTCTGACGAGTGTGAGTTTTGCAGGACGAGGCAAAGGTGACTTACAATTGCACGAGTTAAGAAAACGTTTTTTGTACGATTATCGTACAAAATTTTATTTCACAAGGTGCGAAAATGGGGGTTTCACGCACGGGACGTATGCGCAAAACAGCAATTTTCCCACCGAGTGAAATCAAAATATTTTATGTAACTCATGCATGAAAAGTGCGTAAGTGGCGCTTTACAGCGAAGTGTACTATAAATAGTCTGCGCATGAGCACATCCGACCGATTTTACTTTACGCACGCTTTTCGTACTTTGCGCAAACTTCTCGTACTTCACGTATGCTGGCTGCACAGCGCAACAATCAGCAGGCACGGAGTAGCACTTCTCCTGCATTCGTTACAGGACATTTTTATGCGATACTAGTGAGATCTAGCGATCATACGTGGACTGTGAAGTGAGTCCAAAGTTAACTTTACCGCACTTGTATCGCAAAAAATTATTATTTTTTCCTCAACCGCTCGACAATTTTATGAATAAAAATTTTCATACCGCATATTCTTAAAGGGTTAAATACTCCGTGTCATGTTGAAATGGTAATGAAGAATGTTTTTTTTTATGGATGATTAATGAAACTCCGATAACATTCACCCATTTCATTAGATTTTGTTTTTTCTCACAAATATCATAAATTTTACTCAGAGAAAAGACACGAATAAGTTTGCGCGATTGTCGTAAATTAGAATTTCAATAGAGTCGTGACATCCGATCAGATTAACGATTTGTTGAGCTCGTATATACACATTTATGGTAATTAGAATTGGAGTATATTAAACAGTGTATCGTGGTAATTAAAATCACTCAATTACAAATGCAAAGCCGAAACGGGCAATGTATTAACACCAACTGTCGGATTATTGGCAATAATGTTTTACTACGTTCGAGCTACAGCGATGGGCGGGTGAATTATGTATTTTGGCTCGAGCATTTTTTATTCCACCGATAAGGAACATACGACATGAAGAGCAGAGTGGCGCAGTGGAAGCGTGCTGGGCCCATAACCCAGAGGTCCGTGGATCGAAACCACGCTCTGCTAGTGTATATTTTTTTATCTTTTTTTTTTAGCAATGTCGAATTAAAATTTTTTTACGGCTATTGGCATCATTCGTTTTTTTTATTCCCGCGCGACTCCACGATGTAATTTCGCTTACCGAACGACATTCGGCCCCTTGCCACGAGCAGGATATACAGGTTGTGTCTCGAAGCCAGTGAAAGGTCCTCGGAACACGGGTACATATTGCCGTATTTTTACCCGCAAATTATCTTTGAATTACAATTATTTATTAATTTTTTCGTTTAACAATTTTTTTAAATAATAATTTTTTTTTACAAATTTCAATTCTTATATTTCCTTATAAATATCGTCGAGACAATTTATTCCTTTATTCCTTCTACTATTTTTTTTATCAATGTCTGCAACGCTCTGGCACCGCGCCACCGATCGGCTTAGTTATTTATTTCATTTCACTTTTATTTACTGTATTTACTCAACTTTATTTTTATCTATATCCCTCCATTTTAGCCACCTAGCGATCCGCTTGCATATCTATCTTTAGTTATATCTTATCTGTACCCGGTCATTGATTTTATACTCATGATTGCGCTGTGTACTGTCCCGTACACTGTAACAATATTTTGTTTGAGATTTAATAAATAGTGTTGGAAGGTTTGTTTTACATAAACTGTTTCTGAAATTTCAAACACATGTGCGTTACCATTTACAATAAAATTTGGATTTTTAATGGAAATTTTAATACCTCGTATTTTAAGTTTACAATAAAAGTGCATTAATGTTCAATTAATGTTTATAATGTAGGCAAATTTTCATTTCCAGTACATTAAATGTACACTTTATTTTTACAGTGTATAATTTACTACCCAAGTTTACATTGTATCCCAGCACTGCTCTACCCGTATCACATCGGTCCTTAGGGAAGATATCGCTGAACTCAATAAATTTCAATACAATACAACGTCGAATTGAATTTTTGTTACCGCTATTGGTATCGTTGTTAGTTTTTATATTGCTAAGCGATTTTACGATTTAATTTCGCTCATCGAAGGACATTCGACCGCTTGCCATCAACAGAATTCGCAAGCAACTCAGTCTCGTAGCCAGTGTAAGGTCCTCTAAACGCGAATACATACTATCGATTTCCAAATTATCATTGAATTACAATTATTTATTAATTTTTCCGTTAAACTATTTTTTTTAATTCATAAAAATGAATCATTTTTATGAATGATTCATAATAATGAATTTTAATAATAATTTTATTATTATTATTGATTTTCTTTACAAATTTCAATTCTGATATTTTTCTATAAATATCGTCGAAACAATTTATAACCTATAACCTATAATCTTTAAATCATGACATCGAAACGAGTGTATGAGAAGCGTGAGTTTCTCTTCGAAAGGATTGAAAGCTCGTGAGAGTATCGTCCGCGGGCCTCGGACGATACCGTGAATTATTAGTGAGCTGTTCGAGTTCGAAATTTCGGGGTATCGGGCGCGTTAGAGGATTCGGACAGCGTGCGAGGATCAAATTCATTTTCACGGCCCCTCGACACTCCCTCTTCGTCGACGGGGCACGCGTACGGGTTTCGTGTGCGAGAGATAAATATCGACCGGTTCAGAGTCAAAAGGTCGTAACCCGAGTAAAACTCAGCGTGAAGCTTGAGCCGTTTAGATTCTCGGTCGTCGATATACGTGTACGGGATTTTCATCCCCCGTGGCATTCGGAACGCGGACGAGTCGTGAAACGAGGCGCAAAACTTCACGGGAGCGACCTCTGCCCCTCCCCCTCCCCCCTGCGGCCACGAACGGAGACCGACGACGTGAAAAAGATTTTTATTACCCAGCCGCTCTGTTGTGTCGCACGAGAGAAATCGCGTACGCCACCGGTTTTCCAAATCGAATAACCAGCGAGTTATCGGACCGGGTGACGTTCGGTGTGCGTACGCGTGAGTTTCAGTGAAACGAAAAATATTCGCGTTTCAGAAGCGTTTATGGTATGTTATTGAACGTGACCTACGATTATAACAGCCCGAGGGCTGCGCAAAGCGCCGCGCACGACCACAACACGCGGCGAATCGCTATCCGTTGCGAGTCTTTGTTTACTTTTTCGTTTATCGTTTCGGTTAGCAAGTGTATCGACGATTAAAACTCTGTAATGGGAGTTTACTGTAAACGGGTTGATATAATATTACGTATCGCGTCGTGATATTTCACGGAAGCGTGTATGAGAGAAATTAATACACGGGTATTACAGATCGTTCGCGATAATGGCGGTGAAAATTCGAGGAAAATAGGAGAACATCCGGGTTAGTCACTTCGCATAAGTTTCAGAGAAATAAGAAGGAATTGCAAACGCTCATGGACGGCATAAAAATCTGAAAAAAATCAAGCGTGTTACTGGTGCCGAAGAGATTCATTTCGCATAATAATAATTCCAAAATGTTATTAACAAATTAATGAAAAATAAAATTGTTCAACAAATCTCTCGGAAACCTAACTTTTTTTTATGAAAATGATTCGTTCACTCTTCTCAATACGTACGAATTTTTTTTAATTTTTAAATTCACTTTGAATTTTTCTTTTTTATACGGCAAAAAACGTGTAGTCACAAAATTCAAAGTGAATGTAAAAATCTGGAAAAATTCATACGTATTCAGAAAAACGAACGAATCATTTTTATCTAAAAAAATTAAGGTTCTGGAAGATTCGTTGAACAATTTTATTTATCATCTATGTGGTAATGACATTTTGGAATTGTTATTATGCAAAATTAGTCTTTTCAGCACCTTTAATATGCTTGATTTTTTTTCAGAATTTTATACCATCCCGAAGTTTTATTTTTTATCAACGACGCGATAATTCCCGTGTAATTTTTTCATCGATAAATCCGCGTGAAAGCTACCACTTACGAGACACGGTATATCCGTCGCGATTCCCTATACTCTTCTCCTCGTTAATACCTTGCCTTTTTTTCTTTGCTTCTTCATTTTCTTTCCTTTATTTTTCCACCGCAACGAAGCCCGTGATCGGGCTCGGCTCCTCTATACATTTAATAATAATAAATCACGCGGCTCTATCGCACCTCGAAGTGGCGTGAACGAGATTCGAGATCGATATAACGGACGAGCCGACTTTCGTTTTTACGACGAATATGTATCGCGTGTAACCGGACGAGAGTCTGTGTGCCTGCTCACGACACTTCGTGCGGAGGATCTCTCGCACCGTGTAGTTCTCGGCCGACGGTGCTGCCGCCCCGCCGCTGGCGGCAGTTTCGCGCGTCACCGTCGAGCGTATGCCCGAGGTCGATTTCCGTTACGGCGTTCGCGCTCCCTTTCTCGATAAGGAGCGTTTTAATTGGCGGTGGCGCGCGGACCGGCGCCGTTTTATTTATATGCCACGGGAATTTGCATCCCCGGGATGCGCGCCTTCTCCTTCCCCTGCACGATGAGAACGGAGAGGAGTTTATACGTTAACGTGTTTCATGAATAAGGTATGCGTAACGTAGGTGTATTTCGCCTGTGTGGACGCCGATCAGCGAGAAGCGACCTTTTATGGCGAGAGAACGCAAGTGGAAGGCGACAGGCAACGCGCTACCGGGATAAGATTGTACGTTAAGGGTAATACTGGATCGTTGATAATTACAACGAAAACTCAGGCATAGTTCTTCTCGCGTTTAATTTCTTTGACAATAAAGAGCGAGTCCGGGCGTTGATGGGAATCTCCGAGGAAGTGCTGGTCGAGATCTTGGGAAAAGTTAACAATGGCCCAGATAGAAAAAGGTTCGGTTAAGCGGGTATCGTACCACTGGTACCTTCACCGTTCCGTCGCCGTGTCGTCATTTTTCTATCTGGAGGGGAAGGAGGGTAATTAATATCGATCGGGAGGCTGATGTTTGGAAAGGCGCGTACAAGTATTTTTTAAAATTATTATTATTAGCGAACGTAAGTGGAAGGCGACAGCCAACGCGCTACCGGGATAAGATTGTACGTTAAGGGTAATACTGGATCGTTGATAATTATAACGAAAACTCAGGCATAGTTCTTCTCGCGTTTAACTTCTTTGATAATAACGAGCGAGTCCGGGCGTTGAGGGGAATCTCCGTGGAAGTGCTGGTCGAGATCTTGGGAAAAGTTAACAACGGCCCAGATAGAAAAAGGTTCGGTTAAGCGGGTATCGTACCACTGGTACCTTCACCGTTCCGTCGCCGTGTAGTCATTTTTCTATCTGGAGGGGAAGGAGGGTAATTAATATCGGTCGGCAGGCTGATGTTTGGAAAGGCGCGTGCAAGTATTTTTAAAAATTATAAAAACTGGGGGAAATTGAAAGTATAAAAATTGATTTGTATTGTGCAAATTGAATGCTGCTTTGAGAGAAAAAGAAACATTTCTTTTGCTTCCTGGGACATGTCTCATCAAGAGTGGTACAAAGACATTACAAATATAGTGTCTCATTGCTTATGGTCGCAAATTGGACATACTCACACATGGACTTAAATTAAAGAAACTAAAGATGAAGTGAACAATGAGACAATAACATAAAAAACGCGAAAGAATGCTACGATTATAAATAAATAGCTCCGGGCTTCTCATTGTGCATGGAAAACTGATGATCTTGACAGCAGCGCGAAGTATGCGGCATCATTTGCGATTGTACATAGAAGTGGGGATCGCGGACGTGATTTTTCGATATGTCACCTTTAACTTTTAACCGGATTTCTCTAATTATGGTTTATTTCCGAACGCAAGTTAAGATTATGATGAAAATAATATAAGATCATGATAAGAATAATGTAACAAAATAATAATAATAATAACAAGGTAGATATGGAAAGCAGAAGGGTTAGAGAGCGGAAGGTTATAGTTCGGACTTGGTGGGCACAGACAGTATATTCGCCGAAGGAGTCATTTTTGTTTGCAGTAGTGTACAGACATATACGCAGTAAAAAGTAACTTTGTTTCTCCCTATTTTTTGATACACACTTATCTGTCGATAAATTGATCGATAAATAAATGTTTCCCACGAGAAGTTCGTACTTCACTCAATGGCGAAAAAAAAAAACCTATTTCTCACAGGATCGAGAAAAAAAATGCCTTTAGCTTCGCATTATACTTTCGGCTTCGGCAATTCGCTCGAGCTATTTTCCTTTCTCGATATCCACCCTTCCCCTCCGCCCCGAGATCCCGAGATGATCAATCTGATCCCCGTCGCGACGTATAATGCACAGGATTTTCTCCACGAAGCCCCCCCCCCCCCCAGATACGGGGGAGGGAAAAGAGGAAGGATAAAGAGACGGAGGTCGAGGCCAATCGAGTTTTCAGCTCACGTACGTTAGCGACGACGGGGAGCCTGGAGTGGAAACATCAGGATCGAGAGTAGAGGGCAAATCCACCTGGAAACCGCCGGCTTGGCAGAGAATCACGGAGAACCGAGAAAACCCATCCACGGTTTCGTTGCTCCTCGTAAAAGGATAGACGTCGTTCGGCCGAGCCAGCACGTACCTCGATCTTTCCCCCCCCCCCCTCCGCCCTGCCAATACTGGCCCGCAGATACATCGTGTATCACAAAATATCGAGGTCGCTCACCCCAATGGTTCATTAAACATCGATGTTCGGCAACATATTTGTAATCAAATTCGCAAACCTTTTTCGCACCGATAAAAATAGGCCAAAGTGAGGATTCTTGTCCACGTCTTAAGGACATGTGAAATGCTGCGGTCGACAATAAAAACTGTGATGCTGTTCTCTTTCGAGGGTGCTGAATAGGAACCTACTGTAGAATTGATAGTGCCATTCTATTTCCGTTAGACAATGAACTTTCAGCACCCTAGAAAGGAAATATCATTACTGTTTTTATTACCGACTGGGTGCGGAACGGCCGGGAGGGACGGTGTTTCACATCACCTTAAGGTGCGAAAAACTTCGCTGAATGCCATTTTGAGACCGCAGCCCGCCGAGAAAAAAGACCATTGTTTTCCCCCTGGGGAATCGGCAGACGCAGGGAAAGACCATTTTCTTCTTCCTCGGCAGTTTGCGGTCTTAAAATGGCCTCCGGTGCAGTTTTGTTACCGACTGGACGCGAGACATGTGGGCGGGGTTTATACATCACTTTAAGGGATAAAATTGTTATAAATTCCTTAAGGGATAAAATTGTTATAAATTCCTTAAGGGATAAAATTGTTATAAACTCCTTAAGGGATAAAATTGTTATAAACTCCTTAAGGGATAAAATTGTTATAAACTCCTTAAGGGATAAAATTGTTCCAAAGTCCTTAAGGCCATGTAAAACACTCTTCTGGTAAATCTCACTCCACTGCGAGTGCGAATAACGTTATCTTTCTCGCTCCCGTTGCGCGGTCACGTGACTTTCACCTCCTCGTAAGAGGCAACATTGTTACAAACTTCTGGGACAGTAGCTGATTGCGTTTTTCCAACTTGCGCTTGTGTCAAATTGCGTCCGCAGTTGTCACTCTATCCCAGCTTACGCAGTGTTCAATTCCAAGCTCTAGATAAACTTTGGAAAATCGACGAGGTGGACAGAGTTCGGACCAGCTTCCGTCATGTCCACCTCGTCGGTTTTCCAAAGTTGATCCCGAGCTGGTCGCGGTAAGGTGAGATCGACGTATGGTGAACACTGCGTAAGCTGGTATAGAGTAACAACTGCGGACGCAATCTCACACAAGCGCAAGTTGGAAAAACGCAATCATCCACCGTCCCAATGTGTTCACAAGAGGTCACCTTTTTGTGCCTATACAACAGTTTCGATATGTCGTGAATGTAAAGGGTTGAAATGATTGTCTACTGTTATTTTATTCCTGATATTTTCCGACGTAAGAAAATTTTATCTAAAATTACATAGAGGCTATGAATAAAAACGTTGAAAATGATGTGATTATCTAGCTTTACCATTCTTTAGATACGTATTCGCGTAAGAAAAAGTTTCGATCCACCGGTCGTCGAAGTGCGTGCGCGGAAATAACCGAGTAGTCGAACGGCGCGCCAGACGCTGTTGCTCGTCGAAACTGACCCCCCGCCCCTCTGCGGTTCCGTCCGTCGAGTAGTCAGAACAACGTCCGAGTCATAACCAGTCGGTTCTCTCGTCTGTTAATCCCCCCCTCACGGCCGTAGAGCCATTGGTCGTACACACCGGTGCATTAGCTATATAACCGCGTAGTAGAGCCGCGTTTATTTTCAAACGTTCGTGCGGTCGAGAGAGTGTACTCGGGCCGAAGTGGCAGCGAAGCCAAAGCTAGAGGGTTACCTCGTAATCGTACGTCACGTTCATGCGCTATTACGCCCCGGCTGACGCGCTAGTCGCGGGCTCTCGTGGCCGCAACGAGAGACTCGAACCGCCGCAGGCCGCCCCGCACTTTGTCCGTCACACGGGATTTGCTCTCTGCCGTTCCCACTCGAGATGCAGATCCACTGTGCTTCCTACAGCCGTCAGGCTTCACTCTGTCCGTACCCCTCGGCCCGTTTGCGTGCACTGTATACGAGCGTCGGAACCGAATGACGAGAGGCAACGGACAACACGAGCGGACAGCAACGACATAGACGCGAATACGGTCCGGGGCACATAAAATGTTATGGCGCGTATATACAGAGATGCGTAGCGGTAGAACGTAGATCCAGTAATCTCTGCGGTTCGTTGGAATGTAAGCTCAATGCGGCTTTCACTGTATTATTGCTCTTAAACCTTTGAACACGCTTTTTTCATGGCGGGAAAGAATAATAAATTATTATCTCACATTAGTGATTGATAATACAGTAGAACTTTGATTTTTTCGAACTTCGATCAACCGAGCCTCCGCGTTATCCGAAGCACCCAACTCATCCGAGCCCGCCGCGTTAAACGAGGGGCAGGCTCGGATAATACGGAAAAGTCGAATAAAACAGATAAAGTAGCTGTGTCTAGGCGCGGAGCAGTTAGTAAAGGCTACAGTGTTGCATTGTTGCATACGCGACAGTCAATCGTACATTGTTCTATCGTAAGCCGGATAATTATACGTCATATAATGGACTACACAGATACATCAATTTATGAGACCCCATCGAACGTATATCATCAAAGAATCGAGGCTCAATCGGGATGAACAAAGTAATTCTCATCGCGCTTCATCTACACCCTATAGAATAACCTGCAATGAAAATTCGTTTCGTGAAAGAAAAAAAAACCTCGAAGATGTCAAACGGGATGGAAAAATAGCTCTCAAAGGGTGAATGTAATAGAATTCATGAGGCTCCGTAGATGTCGTCTAATCAAAGAGTCGCGGCACAGACGCGATAAATAAAATAATTTCGATGGCGATTCGTCTACTGTTTATAGAATATGATACGGAAGCGAAAAATGAAAGAATATCTTCGGCACGTTTTTTGCCTTGATCTTCCCTTTCTCTCCTCGTCGGTTGATAAAGAGGGCTTCGCAGAGGCGACGTACAGAGGAAGTATCTCGTCAAAAGACTGTGGACAAAGTGGGATTAAATTATTCGCATCGTCGCTGTCGACCGGGCGCGTCGTGCCTTCGTTAAATTTTCTCGTTTAATTATCGGAGAGCCAGGAGAGCGAACGGCGGACCCGTATCGGGTCGACTGCAACGCTCTCCGCTCCGCCGGAGGGTCGCAAGGCTCGACGTCCCGCGTTAGCGCGGTGTACCCGTAACCCACGTGTGCTCTGACACCCGAGTGCCGGAGCTCCGGCATCGTCGGAGAACGGCTAGAGCGCGGGAGGATCAGCGAGGAGGTGCAATCCGCGCGCGGATACCCGGGGAATCAATTTTTCAAAGGCCTTTGCCAACAACCCCATCGCCGCTCGAGCCGTGCGAATGTGTAGGGCGAAAATTTAATCATGCTCGAAACCCGATCACTATCGCGGTTTCACGTTTCGCACAGCTATTCCTTTATTCGTAAAGAGACCCGTTAAATTTTTATTTTTTTTTTTTACACTTTGCGTCACATTCAAACGTCACTAAACTTTTTATGTGATGTTCTTTTATTTATTAATTTTTGAACTTATTTTCCCCTTCACTCAAACCTTTGTTAAGTTCGCCGAAACTTTTTTTAGTTGATGGAATTTTATTTTAGTACTCGTCTATATCGTGCTAGCTCACTTTACACGTTAAGAGAGACTCAATTTAATTCCTGACTGCCCATAGGGCAAAAGGGAGCCACGTCATTTTGCCGAATCTACAATCGGTCGAATCGTCGTACGACCGAAAATTTTCTATTCGTAGGATATATCTCTACAGTTTTTGTGCGCTATAATTTTTCAACTTCCAACTGCCCAAAGGGCAAAAGACGGGAGTTATGCCTTTCACAGCGATCACCTGACTGCCGATTTTCTTGATGTCCAGTGTTCTCCGAATCGACAAAAAATTTGTTTACAAAATTTGGCAAGCAGTTTCTTTGAATCGTGACCCGTGTCTTTCGTCAGATTTTGTTATTTTTACTTCGCATTTATATATTACATTTTTTGTAATGAGCATTTTTTAAAAATTAATCTATGTAATTAAATTTTCTCTATTAATCGCCATTGTTATTCGAGCTTTGCACGCGAGAAATTGTAAGCGGGGACTTTTTCTTCAAGAACTTTTTTTTGTTTTGCAAAATTCACGAGTATAAAGATATTCATCAGTTTTGTGCTCGAAGTAGTGTGGAAGGAGTGCCGTCGAAAATAGGAAATGCCAAGAGGGGAGGGGGGCGTAGGATTGCTAGGCAACGTCCCACGGATGACTTTTTTTAATTTTAATATTTTCATTATACGACTCGATGCAGAGTGCGACGAGGAGAATGTGGGTTACTTTGCGATGGCGAATCGCGTGTGAACGAGAGGTGCGCACAAAAGCCGCTCCGCTAAGCAGCTTTTTTCCCTTTCTTTCGTTATTCTTTCGTTCTTCTCTCGGTAACTCGACTCGGTTAATTTTCCTACCCTCGGGCGTCGCGCCGTCGCGCGTCAAGGGGGAACAAAAATAAATAAAAATATAAACTCATTCAAGCAAGAAAAGCCCGGAGAACGCGTTCATTAAAATGTGGATGAACTTTTTTGTTATTTTTTTTTTTTAACTATAATAGCTTGCTCGACCGGAAGCTCCACATTCACCGACTCAAGTTTAAATATCTATTTAACCACTTGGATTAAGCCAACATCGTTAAAGTATCTGCGTACCCGAGCAAAATTCACGAATCGCAGCTAATTTGTGCGGGGATTAAAAATTTCTTTCCATTCTATCGAATTTCTCGGGTGGTCCGAAGTTTTAATAATCTAGCCTGCCGTGTAGCGAGTTATTGGATCCCGCTCTATCGAATTCCGCGCGTTATCGGAATCACGGTGGAATTTTCCGATCTCGTGCCGAAGTAATTCGCCTCCGCCGAAAACGTGCTATGATAATCAATACCTATACATATCTGCGTACATCGCCGCCAAGAGTTACCGTGAATCACGCTGCGCGATATCCGGTAACGAAATCAAATTTCATCCGATAGCTAGCGTCTAAACGCTGGAGAGACTCATTTTTATTTTCACCGTTTATTTACTCACTTCGTAGATAGGCGCGCGCGTCCTTGAGTCGACGGTGCGAACGCAGCTGGTAGCTCGACTCGTAAAATTATCGTTAAATCCGCTTAGCGCGAAAGCGTCATTCGCTGGAAACTAGGAGAAGCAATTTTCGTAGATAAAATAGCTCAAGGATAGCGCTGTGCGAATACGCCCAGGATAACACGAACTCTTGTACGTGTATGTACTAAATGGAAAATATTTGCTTAGGCGCGAGCGCGCCTTATCTCATCCCGAGCGGCAGCACACAGCGAGCAGCGTAAATCCACCATCGAGTGAGAGACGCCCCGCCTCCCCCCCCCCCTCTCCTCGACCTTTTGACGCTCCGAGCTATTTTCTTTCATTCTGTAATGTTTTTATTTTGTAATATTTTCCTAAATCTCTGAGGCTATTTTTATTTTCATCGCCATTTCAACGATAGTAAATCGTGTTTTAGTTCGACGAGCTGTTCGTCGACAGTACGCGTTCACGCCTTCGAGAAATACTCGGTGCCCACAGCAGTAGAGCGGTAGACGTATAACAAGTAAGAAGCTATGCGCGAGCGCGAGTTTTACGGTTGTCGGGCCGGAAAGCACGCAGCGAGAAATCCCGTGGAACGGGAGCACGGTGTCAGTGCGAAACCGCGCGACGACGGAGGCTTTCCAACTTTTTGTTTGTTCTCCACTCGTTCGGGATGTATAAGATACGATACCACTCGTTGTATTATATCGCCGGAGGAAAGCGGAAGATCTCGCGGGTAGGAACCGGTATTACCGGGCGAGAAAATAGCGCGGAAGGAATCGCGTGTGTGTTTGTCTCGAGGAAGTAGCACCGAGGATCTACTGTGACAGCATCGGTTGCACTCGGTTTACTTCGCGATTCGAACCGTTAAATCGTTTTACGTGAGTACAAGTTTCACCTATTAAAACCGATTGTAACCGATTGTAAGGAAACTGGAAAACTTTTCGCGCGCAATCATTACTTTAAGCTGATGCTGAAAAATAATCGTTATATAATGCTGGATAATAGGAGGGGAAAAATGTGGGTTGGATATCAACCGGAAGTAGCGGGAGTTAATTTTTTCCGCGTAACTTTTTAAAAATGGAGTTAAAATTTTTTTAAAAACGCCGTTAAAAATTGACAGATGAATGGTACGAAAGAACATTACGAACTGAGCGGCGTTCGCTTAAGGCCATGTGAAAGATGTACCACGTGACATATGAGTGAGAGAGAGATAGATGTATTTTTGGAATCAATGCCATTTAAAATCGGTTGACATTTCGGATAAAACGGAAGCATCATCGGACGCGGTATTAAATTTTACATCCGCTAATGCTTTGCTTTTTTCCCGGAAAGACGACCGTCTCTGAATCGCATTCATTACGGATTTTGGTTACCGATTGAGTGTAATGAATGCGATTCAGCGACGTTATAATCAAGGATCTCCAGATTTCAACCCAATCGGACGAATAGATTTTCAGATACGATTTCCGTTCTTAATTGTTAATAAGTCCGTTGTTAATCGATATTTTTCAATAAAAAAATCTCAAACTTCATAACACCTTGTACGAATTGTGTGTAAAAACCCGCCCTTGTCCTTCCAAAACACGTGTAAAAAAATGTGAAAATCGCCATGTTTTTCGGACCAAATGCTTATGCTAGTGCTTTAATAACAAAGCAAACACTCCGTCACCTTTGCAGCTTCGATGCAAAGACGCTCGTCGGGAAACAGAACTGTCACAAGCCGGTTCGCTGCTTCCGTTTTCCACAAACACGCTCTATCCTACCCTCCGTATACCGCAGCGCGCGTCAATCTCGTGCAATGTTTCCGATGGAATAGTGGAAGCAAATTGATAGATCGCGCGCGCTGCCGGCAGTCCGATCGGATTTCGCGGGAGCGAGAGCGAACGTGTTTAATTGACACGTGACCGGCCGCTTAAAAAAAGTCGTTAGGAAAAAAAAAGATGGTCGGTACTTACGCAGTCAGCGGCGTCCGTTTGACCCGGCGAACACTCCGGCAGCCCAGCAGCTTCGATCGAAAGACGCTCGTGGGGAAACAGAACTGTCACACGCCGGTTCGCTACTTCCGCTTTTCACAATACACACTACAACCGTCCGTACTGTGCGGCACACGTCAATCTCGTACAGTGTTTCCGATGGAACGATGGAAGAAGATTGATAGGTTACTCGCGCTGTCGGATACCACGCGAGCGAGACCGAACTTGTTTAATTGACACGTGACCAGGCGCGCGAAAAGCGTTCACCAATCACAACGTTGTTTATTGCCGACGCGCAGCATCTGGCTTCGCCGCGACAAGAGTATTTATTCTTTCGTTAATCTCTCTCTGGTAACCCGTCAGTCGTCGAGTTCTGTAACGAAAGACAGGGCCTTAAACGGTGAACTCGATGGGAATAAACATTGATGCGCGATACGCGAAGTTGTCACGTGAATCGTACACGGAGAGTTGCGGGACGCGCGTGCTACGACGACCTTTACGTCACGAACGCCGCGGCGAGACTGAGTGAGTGCCGCGCGACCGCGAGACTCTCAACGTCGCGACGTGAACCAATGAAAAGCGCGTCTACGCTACTAGCACTCCCGTACGGCGAGACGCTCGCGATCGAGCAAGCAAGAAAATCGTTAGAAACTGTAAACAAGCGAGAAAGAGGTTTATCCTCGTTCTTCGTACTGTTACATTCGCGTCGCGCCAATTTTTGTAGAGTTTTGAACTCTGAGTGTGTGCGCCGCTACCGGAGAGCTGTTACGATTGAGGGAAAATGAAACGACGACGAGCTAGAGGGGACAAGGCACACAGTGCAGAGGGTAAGATTACCTGACTAACCTCGACGCGCTGTCGCTCTCTGTTCGACGATTGTTTTCAAGTTTTCAACGTCCATCGCGTGCGCGTGCGCGTCCCGAGATCCGTAAAGTGAATATACCAATGCTCGGACATTTAAGAGCATCCCCAGATCCGAGCAGTTATTAATTGGTCAAGAACAATTTTTTTTTTGTGAAAATAATTGAATAATTGAATATTAAAACCTGACGAAAGAATATCATTGGTTTGTTACTGCCGGAGACAATGAAAACCGTTGCTACTGCAATTAATATATTATGTTAAATTATTAATTATCGTCAATCGTGCGAGTGCTGGCACTTGGCTACACGGCTTGAGACCATGGAAAGGAGAAGAACAGTTTGTGTGCGTGTTTGCCTGATATATCTGCGGTAATCTTATCGCAGCTATCCATACAACTTTTTTAGATATCTTTTCCATCTAGAAAATAGAAAACTCTACATAATATTAACCGCAACGTGATTTCTCTTTCTACAGACATCGAGGCACTTACGATACGTCTTGCCAGTAATTCTTCGAGTCCGGTGGCGGCCGATGTTGGCAAAAAGTGTCCGAACCTCGATCGTATTTCGCGAACGTTGCTTGAGCCGCCGATTCGAGGAAACTAATTGACGATCCAGTGACGGAACTGCTGTGACGAAGAAGTGGAGCGCCCGCATGTGTGCAAGTACGATATATCGATAATTCTGCGTTGCGCCTTTGCGCGTGTTGTTCCGCGAGGGCTTTTTTTCTTCGATACGAGTGCGAAATTTACGGCTATCGGATGTCGCGCAACGGATGGAGAGAAGACTGAATAGCTGGTCAAGCCGCGGTCGTATAATACACAATAATAATAATCATAATAACAATAACAGATACCCAAGTGAACAACTCGAGTTACGAGAAAGTGCTTGCAATGCTCGCGGTATTCTATCGGATCTCTCAAGATCCTTTATGCATTTACCTCGAGCGTATTCTCGTTTACGTAGTTTCCATTGTACGGTCTCGCGGTTGTGTATGAATGGCGTTTATACTTTGGGTTTATACATACAAACATACATACATACATACATACATACATACATACATACATACATAAAAGTACACCGAAATGGAAAATATCCGCTTGCTAGCGTACCGTCGAGGAGCCTCTGAAATACGAGTTTTTCTATGGTGATTCGGCCGCTATGGAGCCGAGACGATGGAACAGAATAGGATCCGTAATAAGAAGAGGAGGTTGACGATATACGAAACATGATATCGCTCCACGAGTTCGAATAACATCGTAAAGTACAAAAAGATTATAAGAAAAAGATCGAAACTCAACGCCCAGGTCGGTGAGAGCTTCACGCCCAATAGAGAACGGACATTTTTTTTTCCTAACATTTATTGTAAATAACGATAACATTTCATAAGATAAGCGATCGAGGATTCGTCCCCGGAAAATTCTCGAGTGATCCTTCGATATCTCTGATTACCGAGGACTTTGGCGCATCCCGTGATGATGATGAATGACTGTTTGTTCGTTGCCGAGTGACAAGGACGAGAGATAGATAGAGAGTGAGAAAGTGTAGACAGATATATATTTTGTTTCTTTTTTTTTCGTTTGTTTTTCGTCGGCTGATGTGACACGCGCCGGTTCGGATGAGCGTGTAACGTTAACGATGACGATGACGATGATGCACGACCGACGCAATTTTTCCAACGGGCAATGTAGTACGGAAGGTGTTTACGACGCTGGGGCTGAAAGATAAATATGTCAAGATAAAAAAAAAAATAAAGCGAACTAACAAATCTCGTATCTTCGATGTTTATGGTCTATCCATCCGGGAAGGTTCGACTAACCTTCGGCGGGTGCGGGTGCTGGTTCCGGTGCTGGTGCCGGTGCGGGAGGAGGCGCAGCTTCTGCCGGCGGTGCATCTGCTGGGGGCGCTGCTTCCGCGGGCGGTGGAGCAGGCGCATTCGCAGGGGGAGCGCCTAAAGTACAACACGGACGATTAATAATAATAATAGCAATAACATAGTGTATTGAATTCGTATAAACTTCTCGAGATAAACATAGTCGAAAATGAGTTTCTACAGTGAGGGAAGGATCTTGTAAATATGACTGTCACTTGAGAGATATTACAGATTTTATACCGATATCACCGGTTTTTTTCCTATCGCATGCACGTAAAATCCCGCTTTCGGTTCCTGTGAAGTGTACGCAGAAAGGCACTTTTTCGCATAGCGTGCGGGAAAAATTCTGCGCATGCGCACAAGAGCAGTATGATCTTTTTTCCCGCACTAGTGCGGGAAAGTCCCATTCTGCACGCACTTTCCAAAAACGAAAAGCGTAATGTTTGTGAACTTGTTGTGAAAAATTATCTGAATGGCATGGGCTTCGGTTCGGTTCGGCTTCCTCTTGGGCGGCATTTTCACAATCGTCAAGAACTCCCTTTTTACGCCCTTGCCATAAAAATAACTATTGTATGTGTGGTAAAAATTCTTGGAAAATCTGGAGCTTTCTGCCTTCGGTGGCGCCCTAGTTGAGTTACCACGAGCTATGGTAAATTTTCTTAGATGACCGGCTTTTTTTTAACCATATCCTTCCCTCAGTGTAGGAAAGCTCAACGAGTTTTGATCAGTAAGATAGTATAAGATACTGACCTTCCGCAGGCGGTGCGGCGCCTTCTGCAGGCGGTGCGGCGCCTTCCGCGGGTGCAGGCGCTGCCCCCTCAGCTGGTGGTGCGCCCTCCGCCGGTGGTGCAGCTTCTGTATTAAGAACAAGTACATTTACGGTCGAATTTTAAGACATTAGTTTGAACGTGAGATCGAACTTAAGATTAAAGTCAAGCCCGAACTTAAGAACAAACTTAAGTCCGAACTTATGATCCAACTTCAGTCCGAACTTAAGGTCAAACTTAAGTCCGAACTTAAGATCAAGCTTAAGTCCGAACTTAAGATCAGCTTAAGTCCGAACTTAAGATCAAACTTAATTCCGAATTGAAGATCGGACTTAAGTTCGAACTTAAGTCTAAACTTAAAATCAAACCTCAGCACGCAATGAATTTCGGGCCAAACTGCTATCTTAAGTTCAAACTAATGTCTTAAAATCCGACCCTTACACTCATAGTACAAACGACATGCAGAGTTAATTACTAAATAGTAAGTTTTCACTCTTTTCTTTTTTTCATTAGGTGTTCTCTTCACTTTTGTCTTATTCTTTCCTTTTCTGTTTTTTCTTTCCCTCGATTGTATGAACAATAAATAAAGAAGGTTTAAATACCTGCTGGCGGCTCTCCGCCTGCGGCCAAAACGGCGTCCGCTGCGGCTTTGGCAGCCGCTATCGCGGCCACGGCGGCCGCTGCAGCCTCCTCCGCCGCTTTCGCAGCGGCTGCCTGCGCCGCCGCCTGAGCTGCTGCCTTAGCAGCTGCAGCTTCCTCGGCGGCTTTGGCTGCGGCGGCCTCCTCCGCCGCTTTCGCCGCTGCGGCCGCTTCCGCAGCTGCGGCCTCCTCGGCCGCTTTGGCCGCTGCCGCTTCCTCTGCAGCCTTCGCCGCTGCTGCCGCCTCGGCCGCCGCCTGCAATTGCACAATAGTACTTTGCGATACTGCTGCGAAAAGGGGGACTTTCGACGAGCGGTTGTGAAATTGACCGCACGAGCCAGAGGCAAGTGCTGTCTGTCGTACGAGCCGAAGGCAAGTGTCGTCCACTTACCAACCGCTATCGGAAGTCCGCTTTTTCGCACGAGTATCGCATACTACTTTTTGTAACAGATGCACAAAAACCACCCCTCTTTATGCCCGCAGCGTGGCGAAAAGGTAACTAGAGTGTTACAAAAGCGTACGAGAGAATAGCTAGAGCGTTAAAAAACTGTGCCATATTAGTAATTTACGATACTAGTGTGATAAAACTTTTTCTGACGAGTCCTGTAATCACACGAGTGCGGAAAAAGTTTTTCGCACGAGTATCGTATAAACTTTGCTTCACAAGGTGTGAAAATGAGGGTTTCACGCGTTTTTACTTTTTGCAGTTTTATGCACACGAAGCGTGCGTAAAACTGCAATTTTCGCACCGAGTGTAATAAAGTAACTAATGCGGCTTACCAATAAAGCGCCAATTTCGCTTTACAGTCACGATAAAGGGAACTTTTTGTGCATGTGCGTTATAAAAATACTAATTGTAGAAAAAAAACAAAAGGAATGCAAACGAAATAAAAAAAAAACATCGAACACATATTTCGGGCGATACGGGGAACGTAAAATGAAGCTCAAAGGGACAAAGTAACGAAGTTTCGATTCGATCCGTAGCGGTGGATTTTTCGGTAATTTTTTAAAAACATTTTTGCCCAACTACGTTATAAAAAGTTCACATTTCATGCCTGTAACGGGGGTGGAAAGTTGTCGATTCTTGACCAGCCCGCCAAAAAGTATCGCAGCGAGCCGAAAAGTAACGCAGCGGGCGGAAAAGTAACGCAGCGGGCGCAAAAGTAGTACAGCGGGCCGAAAAGTAACGAAGCGGGCGCAAAAGTAGTTACAGCGGGCCGAAAAGTACCACTTTCCATCCCCATTGCAGGCACAGAAATATGCCCACTTTTTAGCACAGTCGGGCAAAAAATAGCGGTACGCCACTCGGGAGGAAGAGCCTTTTCACCACGTGTGAATTTCTGCCCTCGCTTCGCTCGGGCATCAAACTTCACACTCGGTGAAGGGGCGCATTTTCCTCCCTTGTGGCATAATATACTATTTCGTTGGGCATCCATTATCACGTTTTCAAACGTATGTTTATCTAGCCGTAAATTCGGAAACCAGGGACGAAATACGTCGATGGTATGCGCGACAATGCATCGTTGTCCTCGGACGAGCGGCGGAGAACCATTTGCATTACGCACTCGGATGGAGTCCCTTGTCTGTTTGTTTATAGGAAACATATATAACGTCGCGTATATAGCAAACTCGGTCGCGTGTACAACTAACTGTGGATGCGGGGTTGATGCGAAAAACGATTGGTTACGAGAGGGTAACACGCTTCCCCCCCCCCCCCCCGAATAATTCGAGAAATTAATTATGTGCGAATCCACCCTTGTTGCAGGCATGATTTGAATAGTATGGCAACGCACGAACGCGTTCACGAGCGGTAGCCTGCAGCACCGTCGAAACTGGAGTTTGAACGGAGCGCTGCGCCGTCAACGAGAGGAACGTGTAAATGGTTTCTAGTGCATCGCAACGAACTCCGCGTATCGAAGTTTCTAGCCGGTACTGAACAAGCTTGGCGAAGGGACGGGGTGGGGCAAAGAGTCACACTGTAGCGAATCGTTATTAAGCGAAAACCTCGTTAGTATCGTACCTACCACCCGAGCCTTCAGAACCACAACGCTCCCATCATCGTCGATTCCGCTCGACCCCCCCATCGGTACCAATTCTCGTTTCTACCGCGTCTCCCGCAACGAGGAATCTCGCGCAATCAAAATTTTGCCTCTGTAACGGGCTGCGGAATTCGGATACGTGTACGCGAGACTAGCTCGTGGATGTATCGCGTGCATTGCGAACATTAATTTTTGCATAATAAAAATAATAGTAATAATAATAATAATGTCGATAAGTTATTACGATTATTACGTAAAATCAATGTTCTAATCAATGTTCAATGTTCTAAGCATGTTCGGTATGGTTGATTTTAGAAAGTACAGAAATAGTGTTGTTGTTGGGAGTGCACACGAGAAATGCTTTTTCTTAATTCGTTGATTGTCCATGAGCGGAATCTCGCGCGATGAAAATGTTGCCTCTGTATCGCGCGCATTGCCAACTGTAAGGGAGATTCGGTGAGGGTTTTTTATACTCCTTACTGAGATGATGAAAATGTGGAGAAAAAAAATCAACCGTGTGCAGGTACTGAGAACATTAATTTTTGCATTATAATAAGGATAAGAATAATGTTGATAAGTTATTACTATTATTATGTAAAAAAAATGTTCTTAACATGTTCGTTATGGTCGATTCCAGAAAGTACCGAAAAGTGTTGGTGTTGGGAATGCATACGAGAAGCATCCCAATTTTTTTTCTTGATTCGTTAATTATCTACGAGCTGAATTACACTGACTTTACGACAAACCACAGCCTTACAGACAATAAACACGAGAAACCATCGTGAACGGTGAGCTGTAGAAAAAAAAAGTAATAAAAAAGGATAGAAAAAAATGGGAAAAAATGTTGGAATTGGGTTACACAAAACACACGTACTGCTCTTCTGCTTCTTCTCTTTTGTAGCTGATGCTTATTTTCTTTCATATTTTTTTTTCTCTTATACATAACAAATCTTAAGTATCAATAACTTTCGCCCGGGTAGAGGCACATTGGGATCGACGAGAGAGAAAAAAAAAACTACATAATTATTGACACTGGTTGTTAGAGATAATTTGATATTTTTTTGTTTGTTTTTTTGTTTACGCGCTTATTTTTTTTTTTTTTGTAATACACAGGCGATAGTTTCACCGATTACGATTAGTGTTAATTAACTGGGGGCTTCGTGGAGACACTCGGTGATCTTCCGACACTTGGGGGTCTGACGACAAAAATCTTGATAAAAATATATTTTATGTGTACTTATATGTGAAGTAAGGATTACGAACGAAAATTATTCTGGAACTGCATACAGTAGGATAACGGGAGTAAAAGATCGTCGAGCATCGACGTGGGACTTAAACGGATTTTTTTGTGGCATTGCGACATGAATTTTGCAGGCTCTTTCATTCAGAGTGTTTTTTTGTTTTTTGTTTTGGGTGAACGTCTCTCATGCCTCGACTTCCTCCTCTTTTACCTTCTTCTCCTCGCCCTTCTTCGACCAGTCAGGTTTCTTCTGCAAAAACGAGAAAATCAGAAGCATTAGCATTGTCCAATCGGATACGAATCGATAATTCTATTTCTTTCTACGAACTATTATTGTTTTGAACTAATGATCTGAGGATAGGTTACAAAAAAACAAGCAATTTTTTATTTTTGGATCACACTTTCGGGGGAGAAAAACGAGATGCTGTACACGGATGCTCGGTTTAAAGTCCCAACTAAATTATCTAAGTACAAATCACTTATTTGTTTTCATGAACATTGAAGTTACCACAACGACGACGACACATACAATCAACAACGCGCAGCAAGCAATGTTTTTTTTTTGTTTTGTTGAACATACAGATGCAGAGTGCTCGTTAACTCGTAACTAAGTTATTTTTAACTAAATTGTATTTTATTTCTTCGGTCGTTCTATTAAAAAAAAAATCGAAAAAATCATTGACATTCCGAGATCTACGAGTTTAGAGGTTTTACCTTCTCTTTTGACGCGGTCTGCGAACATAATGCAAAAAAGCAACATAATTAGTAAACGACGGACGTGGACAGTGAAGCATTTAACGAAAAAGAAAAAGACACGATCGTCACGATTTGACCAAAGAGCCATTCGCCATTTGTTTCGTCAAATCGTCGACGATCATCGACAATAATATTAATACAAAGAAGAAACAAAAAAACATTGAACAACTCTGCAGCTCGATCGTCGATCGAACGTCGAGTCTTTCGGACTGCACAACGATTAACTACACATTTATATAGCCATTGAAGCTTGGCAGCGAATTTCTTTCCAGGTGTCGAAATGTTGCTGAAAACAGCTGTAAATTACTTTCAATTTTCTACGGAGAAAAAAAACAATGAAAAATAACAAATCTACCAAATAATGTTGTATGTGAGTAAAAGCGTGTTTGACTTCGTTACACATACGTAGTGAGCACTCTCACCTTATCGCTCTCTCGTAATCGGCGGTAATTCATTTATTTATCGAAAACGATTGTGCAAAAAATTAATAATAATAATGTCGTGTGTAAAAAATGAAAAATATTCGCGACGCTAATGCTTCGTTTATTTTTAATATACTTCCGAGGAGAATTTATATTAGATTCAATTTAGGCAATATAGTTCGTGTTCTGTTTCGCGGCTCTGTGTCAGTTTATTATTTCTTCGTCTGCCACTCCGCCTTCTCGGACTTCTTCGGCTGTGAATAAATAAAAACAACACCGTAGCCTACAGTGATGACTATAGTAGTGGTTGTGACGAGTAGAATGAGTAACAGAAGCTTGGCGCTTCGCCCAGTCAAGGACTTTTATCGTTTAGCCCTTCAATGCCCTCTTGTCCGATTTACGGCATTCACTGCGTTGGTGAAACGGTTATCTTTGAAACGAATTCTTTTAATTTTTAATAAAAACATTTTAGACAAATTTTTATAAATGTAATTTACAATGTTTCAAATCAATTGAAATTCATTTAATTTATTAAAATTTACTTTCACAGAATTGGCATTTTCGATTACTTATTTTTTAATTATGATTTTAGCTTTTTAAAAATTTTGAACCAATATCGTTGTTCTCCGTGATCGCTGAATTGGCTGAAGGGTTAAACGTAATCCAAAAAGAATTATTATAGGATATTCTCTTCATTTTAAATCGAAACATTTTAGAAAAAGGTCGATAAATTTATTTTACATTCACAGAATGGTCATTTTTCGATTACTCATTTGTAAAGAAGGATTGTAGTTTCTTTTTTAATTTTGAATAGATATCGTTGTTCTCCGTGACCGTTAAAGGATTGAACGTAATCCCATTTCATCGGCGTGTACCTCGCCCGGGATATTTTCTTATTACCTTGAGTGGGCTAACGCTGCGTTATCAGATTACACATAAATCGAGTGGAACTGCATGGTTTGACGAAATCGCGTAAAAAATAAGTAACATTCACATAGACAACGCGAGACATAAAAAAGCCACAGGACTGACACAGTGTGGACAAAAGGCGAGAACTTTTGGATTGCGGGAGGATGTTAGAGACAAAAAATAATTCTCTATCGGGATAGAAAAATTGAAACGATTTACCTGTCTCGCCTATACAAAAATTCAGCTGCGTCGAATATGTATTAAAAAAATAAATAAACCTCACCCATAGATTCTCGTCTATCCAATTGAAATTATTTTTCACCGCGCGAACGGTAGATCGGATACAAAGTTTGAGAAGAAAATAATTAATATATAAAAAAAAAGATTCCTTACCTCCTTATCCTCTTCCTCGAGGGTGAATTCCTTCTTCTTAACCTGCTTCAATTGGTTTCTGAAGTTGAACTCGGCCGCCTTCTTCTGAAGCTTGGCGAATTTGTTTTCGTACTTGGAGACCTTCTTCAGGGTAGGCTTCATGCTGCGACAGAACAATTAGTCGTTTTTTTTAAATATCAAACTTAAAAAAAAATCTTAATACAAGCTTATCGCTTATTGACTCACAATTTTCCTCGTAGGTCGTTGACCTGGCTGTTGAGCTCTTTGATCTGATTGGAACGAAGAAGACAGTTAGACTTTTCTTTTATTTCTCATTTTCTTTGGAGTTTTACAACAGCGGTAAGAAGCGTTCGAAGCGAATTTTATTATGTCGAGCAGATCGATTTTTTTTTTCTATTTTTCCAACAACCTTTTTATTATTTCTATACTGAAAAGCGAGCCTCTCCAAAAATTGCTTCACTCGCTCGAGTATGATATATTGCGACGAGAGGCTGGAGCTCGGCCAGGAGTCATCACGGTGAATAATAAATACTGTCTAGCGCGGCTACTTTTCACCGTGTACTACGAGCAATTCGTGTGTAGAACGTAGAAAAAGTGAATAAGTAAATAAACTGGCATTTTGAAGAGGAACGCAACGCGCGCGCAACAACGAAGCACATTGAAGGTGCGAATTCTTTTTTTTTTTTGCACAGCGTATTTTTTTTGTACAACGTTAAAAAACACTCGTTACTGTTAGAACATTGAAACAGCCACTACAAACATTTTTTTTTCTACGACTATCGACAAACATGCAGATGGAAGGGATTTCGACTAGGATACGCGTTCTACTGGAGGCGCCGTTACGATTTTTTTCGATAGGGACGCGGATGGGGTAAACGCATTGGATTTTTTTTTCTCATCTTTTGGCTACTCAACGGATGAAAAATGATGCGCCTTTGTGGTCGGCTCATGGACCGAGATAGCGGTGCATTTCGGGGTTTTTAAATAATACCGAGTCAAGATCGAGTCAGAGCTTAGTCGAGACGTCAGTATATACGGAGTGTCGGTAGGGTTCGAATGACGATTTTTTATTCATTTTTTTTATCGTCATACATTCGGGGTTGTGTGAAATCAGCCGGTCATGATCAGCCGCTGGAATTCGTCGGGTGCATTCTTCGGAGTTTTGTAAACACTGTGCATTATTTACTCGGGTTAAAACAAGATTAAAGAAATAAATTATTGTGACAGAAAAAAAAACTTGGATTTATGGTTCGTGTGATTCGGTGCAAAATCATTTATAAATTTCAACCAAGAATCGATTCGATGACGAAAAGAAATTGACAACAAAAATTGGTCGCGTTTATCCGGACAGTACGACGGGTGCAAACTAGACGGGATTTTTCTTTGATCTATCGATGCGACAAGAACAATTGTCGTAATCGTACAACACTCGCTTTTCTCTCTCCCTCTCTCTCTCAGGGGGTGAACGAAAAAAAAAGTGAAGAAGAAAAGACAAGAAAAACAATGAAAAAAGAAAAATGTTTATCACACGCGTCCATCTTTGTGAGAGTCTTAAGTACGGGGAGAAGGGAGGAGGGTGACACTTGAGGGCGACAGTACGTAAAAGGGGTTGCTTGCTGGTTCGTCAACGGTATCGAGAATAAGGCACATTTACATCCCTACCACTTACAACTCCACCAGAAAACATCTCCCCCCAAACAACTCTACTACATAACAACTCTACGAGAAAACATCTCTACCATGTTACAAGTCTACCGTGTTAGAACTCTACGAAGATCTCTACCAGAAAGTAAACAAACTCTACCGGAATCAAAATGAAACTCTACCGGAATGGAAATAAAAATTCCATTTCCGGTAGAGTTTTATTTCCATTCAGGTAGAGTTTTATTTCCATTTCCGGTAGAGTTTCATTTCCATTCCGGTAGAGTTTTATTTCCATCCAGGTAGAGTTTCATTTCAATTCCGGTAGAGTTTTATTCCAAGTCCGGTAGAGTTTCATTTTGATTCTGGTAGAGTTTTTTAACGTTCTGGTAGAGATTTTGGTAGAGTTGTGAGTGGTAGAGATGTAAATGTACCGAGAATGATGGGAGATAACGTATGGCATCGTAATTACAGTCGTGTGTTACATTGCGTGGAACAACAATTTATAATTCCCTTCGTGTATTTCTCGTGCGAGGCGCGTCCTGTCCTTTTCAATTGCGTCTCATTTTTTTTTATCTTCTGATTATCAATCAACGTACGAATATGAAGCGCCACACTTAGCAAGCGTGTGACTCAAGCCGTTGGAAAAATATGTAATTGAAAAGAAAATTAACAAACAGTTCTTTGTTATATTTATTATTATTATTATTATTATTTTTTACTTTTTTTTATCGAAACCTATCGTGGAAACTATGAATCGTTATTCCATCGAACGAAGAGACTCCCGAAAGCTCTACAATTCTACAACAGAACTGGGGAGGTGGACGGGAAAAACAATTTGAAGCCGTGCAGCTTTGTTAGCGATAAAGATAAATTGATGACCTCCCCCCCCCGCCCCCGCGTATCGAGTAAATATTAACCGAACGAAATTTTAAGGTAGAGAACCGAGCAACGAAACAATGTGATTTTGCACCGTACACACAGAGACACACAATGTAAAAAAAAGCAATGAAAAAAAGGAAGTCCGGATATCTCCGAATAAATGGAGAGCAATGAAACAACAATTTGTTTTTTCTCTCTTACAAGAAAATATATATTCGCGGTGCTTTTTTTCATTAGTAGAAAGCATGGATGACGATCTATTAGGCTATTTTTTTCAAGGAGCTGAGAGTTGATGGAAAGACAGAATAGACGAAATGGAGAGAGAGTGAGAGAGAGAGAGAGAGAGAAAGTAAGAGCGAGAAAGAGAGAAAAGCGAATGATGGCACTTCATATTGTCGAATAGTTTTTTTTTTTTTTTAATTTATCACCGTGATTTAATTAATATAATTTTTAGTTTTCTTGTTATATATTATATGTACGTACGGGGAAATATCGATTCGGGAAAACTAAAAAGGACAGGCGAGATGCAAGACGGGCCAAGTTTTTCAAAAAGAATCGGCTGTGATCTCATTCGGGCGATGCTCTCTTTTTCGGCTTATTAGCATCGCTTTTCTATATATATATTTATATATATATATATATATATTTATTATTGTTCTTTTTAACCTAGCAATAATCGTCGATACCGGGCTCGAAGACGCGTTGAATATAATATGGGAGTTTCAGTGTCGAAATACCGAGAGCCAAGCGTCAGAATTCTCGTTTACATATTGCTGTTGCCTTAGGGGCTTTTTTTCTCGATAAAGCGAAAAAACGCTCGCCAGGCCCTCGGGATTGACGATCGGGGTTCGATGAAGGGTTGCATATTGTACCTCGTAGTCCCTTTTTCGTACTTCACGCTCCAAATCCCACTTCTGACCCTCACAAATGTAGACGCGGTCATAACACTCTTGGCAATACTCCTTCAAGTCCTCTACAAGAACACACGTTTACCGGTCAGATAATTTTGTCTCGTTGCAGTAAAGGGCAGCTAGTTGTATCCTCGTTTCCGTTTATTATTGCGGGCACGGTAACGAGAACAAAATATTAGCTCATCTCGCAGAAGCGCAAAAGTGTGAACGCATATATATATATATTTTTGCTGCTTTTTTTATTATTAGATAGAAGAGCTGCCGAGAAGAAGCACTTTTTATTTCGTCACGTTGCGACGTTTCGTCAATTGCTGGCCAAACAAAACGCGACTCCGGTCGAAGTTCTGTACGCAAATGTGGTGCGAGAGAGAGAGAGGCAATTTTTTTTTTTTTATAGTATTCGAAACCCGATTGCAGTTTTTATTTTTTTGATTCTGTGTCGTTGTGAGGGTGTGTGTATTTTTTTGTGAGGGCTGCGTGAAAAGCGTGAACGCACGGAACGATGTAAATACCAAAAGAAAATCTATTGCATTGATGCACTCAATAGAACTATTGATGTATATGTACATATTAAAAAAATAATTTAATAAAATATTTTTGGCAGTTTCATCGTACTCAACGGATCCCCGTGGCGTTTTACACATTTTGTCAGTGTCCGAACTCTGAACTCATCATCAGTTATATATAAAAATATATATGTGCATATGTGTATATATGCTTTATAAAAATCTGTATAATCGATAAAAACCTTCGTCTACTCGTCGTTAGTTACCTCAAAGTCTTTCAATCTATTTTGCCTCTCGAGATCAAACTTATCACCCTCGAGTGCGTATAATTTGTTCCAGTATCCCGCGCAAATCGTCTGGAGCTCGGCTAAAAATACAAGAATTCACGAAATGGGGAGAGTCACGAACCGCCCTCGACGTCTCTCAAAAAATCTGAATGAAGAACCCTGCCAGAATAACTTATCATAAAAAAGCCATAGAATTTTTTGTTCTTTCGAATATGCTTTTGCGGACCACCGTTTTGGGGGGATGCGAAACTGGGGAAAAAAAATAAAAGAAAGCCTGGGAATGAATACTGGAGGTTTGTGCCAAACAAGCCTGAATCGGATGTACCAAAGTTACGAATACGATAACTAAAAAAAAACTGGTTTTAAACGAATTTCTACATTAAATTCCATAGAATGAAAAAAAATAACTTCATACAATGCCAAGGGTCGAATTTTAAGGCGTTACTTTTAACTTAAGATCGCTCTTGAGATCGAATTTAAGATCCAAGTTTGGACCAAACTTCGTCGCATGCTTAAGATCAATCTTAAGTTCGAACTGAAGTTTGAACCTAAGATCCAACTTTTGTTTGAACTTAAGATCCAGCTTAAGATCGAGCTTAAGGTCGAACTTAAGATCGAACTTAAGCATGACATCAAGTTCGGACTTGATAGAAAGATCTTAAGCAAGCAATGACGTTCGGGCCAAACTTCGATCTTAAGTTTAATCTCAAGAGCGATTTTAAGTTCAAGCTAACGTCTTAAAATTCGACCCTAACATAATATACACTAGCTCGATACTTTATAATTTTCCCTTCGCCAACGCGTTAATTTTTTCTGCCGCTGCGCATTGGCTAAGATTAAACAATAACGAATCAACAACTGAGGCGGTCTGCTGTCGCATGGGGATAAATTGCAAGTGCGGCCTACTTTTGCTCTAGCTCCAACCTACGAGATACTTTCTACTGAAATTAAGTAAATCAATAAAGTCGAGAGTTATTTTTATTTCAAATTTTTTTGTTTTTTTTCAAGTAAATGAGAAGTTAAAGAAAAAAAACCATCTAACGCGTTTACGAAATTCATTCGATAGACCTCAAAGTCCTTCCTGGATACTTCGAATTCGAGATCGTACTTCTCCTCCTCGAGTGTGTTGATCCGCTTGTGATACTGGTTCAGTATTGACTTCAAGCTCGCTGTCAAATTCGAGGAAGACAACAATTTATAAATCACCGATCCAATTCGATCGTTTTTGTTTTGACGAAAAAAAAAATATCTCTTTCGCCTCGTGTCGAGATCACGCTTCGAGCGCAACCTATTTACGACGTTCTAAATCTTCCGCAACTGTCTCCATGTAATATCCCCCGATTTATAAATAGTATGTAGCGTAAATCGGGTTTAACTTGTGCGTGGGATCGGTTTCGGGCAGTGATGCAAGTCTGGACGTATACTTAGAGGCGAAAGTGTGTTGTATAAATATAGTACAGAGCGATGAACGAGTACGCAACGATAATGACAAAAAAAAAAAATTGCTATTAAAAAAAAAAGAAAAATAAGAGATAAACACAAATTCAGCGACGACACGTGTTTTTTTACAGCTAATTAATAGAAGTGATAATTAAAGTAGATGAAAGTATGAAAAATAAAAAAATAAAAAAAAAAACGAGATAAGAAAGTAGAAATAGTATAATGACGAAAGAGACAGCACATTCTCATTGCCGAGAGATTTGTTAATTCGAACTGCTTTGGTTGCGTGAAACAAATGAAATTAAATATAAATGAAGAGAAGACGAGAAGATAAATAAAATTAAAGTCGATAGAGATGCGAAGCTCGCGAAACACGAAGTTACGATTAACGCTCGTGCTCTTTTTTTTTGCGTGTTTGGGCTTGCTTGCTTGCTAATTTTTCACTCCTTTAAAAAAAGGAGAGAAATTACTACCTCGTAATCCTTTTTCTTTACGATATACTCGACATCGAATTTCTTGTCCTCCAACGCGCAGATCCTATTGTAGTAGTCGCGCAGGATTTTCTTAACGTTCTCTGCGTGTCAAGCGAAATAAATGTTTAATGTCTCGTGTTATATCAGATCCGACAAGTTTCTTCTTTTCTCCCGGGATTCCGAAAATCATGTACAGATTCGAAGAACTTTTATTTAATATTTTTTTCATTGGGAATGCAACTATGGACCGTGTTGTCTTATGTAGTATGAAAGTAGATTCCCGAGATTTTTTCGTTGCGATACTGCAATCAATTGTTGCTGTACTGCAAACAATTGCTGTATGCGACGATCACGAAAATAAAAAAAAAATCGCTCGAGAGCCCAACGATATGTACGTTCGAATGTCAATCACAAGACACTTTTTTTGTTGCATTATGAAAAATCACGAGAGCTATGGATCGTTCGATATGATCGATCGATCGGCGAACGAATTATCTGGAAGAAAACTTGATAATGATCCACAATAAATTTCATCCACTATTTCATCACGAACTATAAGGAAAAATAAATAAATAGTACCTTCGCTAACGTTCTCGGTGTCTTTCGGCTTTCCGCAACGCTCCTCGATAATGCGCCTCCTCTCGGCAGCTTTTCTTTCCTGCTCCTTCTTCAATTCCTCCGCCGCTTTTTTACGCAGCAACAACTGCGGAATAAAAAAAAAATGTTTTAATAGTTCGTTTGTTCGCAGTCGTTTGTTTACAGTTTACAAAATTGAGTGTACGCACCCTGAGCTTCTTCTTCCTGTCCGGTGTCATGAAACCCTTCTTGGCCTTTTTAGCCTTGGAGGCCTCTTCGAGACGGGCGCGGACCTCCGCCCTCTTCCGGTCCGTCTCCGCCTGCTTCCTCTTCTTTTCCTATACATGGCCAGTGTGAAAATTTTTTTGAGTCTCGAATCTAGTGCATCAAAAACTTTTCTCTCGACTCGTGTCTCGTTAACGATCGAGCCTCGCTAGTTCCCTCTTCGATGTTCGATACATTTTTATTTTTTTTTTATAACAATAATTTTTTGAATGTTTTCGATCGAGGTACTTAGAAGAAAAAATTAAGCTGTGAATTTACATTTTATCAATTTAAGCCTCATTCGCGATAAAAAAGAAAGTGTCTATTTATCATTAATCGTGAGTATTGAAAGTCTGAAGTGTTATTGTGATTGTGGTCGACGGATCGAAAACGTTTCGACCCCGTTCGAGACTGCGACGAATTCTAATCACACGAATCCACAAACGCGATCCGATTATTACGTACATCCTCGATGCGCTTCCTCTGAAAAATAACAGAAACAGAGAGAAACCTCTCGTTAATCGAACGATTCGTAACAATAATTGTGGCTATTAATGTGCGAAATAATTGCTATATTTTAATCGAACTTGTAGAGATAAAGATAAATAAATAAACAGCTCGCATGCAGGAAGCGACAAGTGACAAACGACAAGCATTTGTACGACACATACAAACGACACTTTTTCTACTTTACCCAATACAATCGTGTGCTGTATTCGTGTAGTTTTTTTTTTTTTCTACTCTGCCACTAATCTCGACTGGTGGTGTAAAATGAATATATGTACACTAAAGTCTCTAGTGAGAGTGTACGTGAGGACGGTTTAAAAAAAATCGATTTTCTTTATCAGTTTGATCGAGAGCTATTTTTCAGTGAGTACGTGAAAAATAACCCCGACCAGCAATGCTGTGACAAAATGAAGCGTTTTTCTTTAAATCGCCCTATAGTGTACAGTGAGGACAATATAATTAGGAAGTGACAGAGGAAGGATGGACAAAAAAAGGACAACGATTCAGATGAATGAGAGACATGTTTATATCTCAACCAGCTGCAACTCTATGGTATTAGAATTTTGGCGTTATCGTTTGCGTCGTGGTGGACATTTTCGTCGTGTGTTTTTAATACGGAATTTTCTGAGCTGGGCAAAGTACGAAAAATACTTCAAGTACAAGGTATCACAAACACTCGAAGTTTCAAGTATCACAAATACTTGAAGTTTCATGTATCACAAATACTTGAAGTTTCAAGTATCGCAAATACTTGAAGTTTCAAGTATCACAAATACTTGAAGTTTCAAGTACATTTTGTACTCGAACTGTCAAGTACTTTTTGTACTTGAAGTATCAAGTACTTTTTGTACTTGAAATGTCAAGTCCTTTTTGTACTTGAAGTGCCAAGTACTTTTTGTACTTGAAGTGTCAAGTACCTTTTAACACTTGAAGTGTCATGTACTTTTTGTACTTGAAGTATCAAGTACTTTTTGTGTTTGGAATATTTCTCAAATACTTTTCCCAATGACTTTTCCCAATTAGGTTCGTAGCGTTAAGCGTAATCTAGGTTTAAAAAGAGATGCAAAGTAACTTGGACTTCCGGTTTGAAAATGAAATTGTCAAATCGGAAGTGAAGTTTCCCCTGGACGACCTCGCTTCCGGTTGAAAAATGAGATTTTAAAACCGGAAGTAATGCTTTCTCTAGACGACGTCACTTCCGGTTGAAAAATGACATTTTCAAACTGGAAGTGACGTTTACTCAAAAAGTACTTGTACTTGATATTTGAAATACTAAAAAGTACGTGTGTACTTGAAGTACCAAACACGCAACCCGGTACTTCAAGTACTGCCCAGCTCTCGCAATTATTAATACGACAGAGTTACAACATTGCGAATGACGATTTCCGGCAGAGTTCTCGCTCGGCAGAGTCGCAGCTGGCGGAGATGTAAACGCGCCGAAAGAAAGAGGTCACGGACTCTTTATCGTTCCCGTCGGTCCGAGGGTGCATACTATCGTGAAACTGGCATACGAGCCGCGGTACGACGGAAAAACAAGAAGAGTTATAAAAAGCAAACTGGGCTCGGCGTTCCTTATAGACACGCGTGCAAGTTGCCCCCTCGAACGGTAGGTCTAAAGATACTAAACACCGCGGCTTCGATCGGGCAATTCTAAATTCGTAACTACTGGGACGAAAGTGAGAACACGCGAAAAGGTATCCAAGATGAACGAGCGGGAGAGAATTTGTCGAGACTCGACTCGGAGCCGATGTATCGCGTGCACAGGACAAACTTATTACCCCATGCAGCTTCCAGATATTTTTCGTACTCTTCAAGTTGCGTCAAAACACTCCCGAGGCATCGGGCGTGTTCTCGGCGAACTTTCTCTACAGCGGTCCGAGCCGCGGGGGCGGGTTTGGGGCGGCGGAGTTGAGGAGGGATGGAAACAATAACTCCTCTACTCTCAACATATCGCAACAACCACGAAACACGATAGATTACGAAATATGCATACCTTTTAGATAAACAGCCGATTAACTGCGTCGTTGGGAAAAAAAACATCCGGATTCATACGACCAGTTTTTTTTTTAGAATCGTTTCAATGGGGAGTTTTTTTTGTTGAAGCGACGACGACGGGGACATGAAAGAAAAAAAAAATCAATTTGTATTTTCATATATGCAACAAAGATACGATTTATCTATTTTTTTTTTTATTTTAATTGGAAAATTTATATTTACATAATTTTTTTTTTAATAATTCTCTACGATTTTCTTTGGTTCGTTTTCGATACCTACCTCACCTCATCGTCTGCCATGGTGATTCTTCGGTGTTACGCCTGCCGGCCTGAAAGTAAAATTATCGGCTGCGGTTAATGTAACGAAGACGCACTCGGACATATTCAACGCTCCTCCGATCTCGATTTATCGAGAGGCGGCTGAAAATTCATGAGATAAGGTCTATTTTCTTTTTTTTTTCATAATTGTGAAAAAAATTGTTTCTGGCAAATCGTGCGACCGAGCGCTCTTTGCCCAAAGTATTCTCGATGGATACGGTATAGAGAAGTATCCGGCGCGTGCTGTTCGAAAATAGACTTAGTCGCTCGCCCCACTCTCTGTACAAACGTGGCCTGTGAGTGGCACGCTCCAAATTTGGTTGCAACGATCAACGCACCCTTCCTCTCATTGACTCGATTTAATACCGTCGAATGTGCGCTCGTCGTTCCGCTTACTTCACCCATAAAAAAAAATAATAATCATTGATCTCAAAGACTGAAGAATTGCGAATAATTTTTTTTTTTTATAAAAATCTCATTGACGCAACAATTATGGAAAGCCTTTCGCTGGAGACGCGACTCTCCAAGGAAGATGCAGACCGCGATGTTTTATTTATAGGCACGGGAATTACCGATTTATTAATAGCAATCGGCGACCGTAGAGTCGGCGACGCTACAATTGAGAGAAACGAAATTTCGCAGATGGACAGCATTTTTGTTTCTTTTATTAATTCAAGGAATCCAAAGTGGGCTCGGGCAAGGTGTCTCTCACTTAATCCTCCCGAGGCTCTCGGGGACGAACCTTGCAATCGCTCGACCCACTCTCGTCGCCTGCATCCACGTCCCACTTTTCCTTATCGTTATCCATAGCGCACCGATAACCTTCGAACTCTCACTTTGATGAATTAAAAAAAAAAAACAAAAAAAAGAAAAATTTGAAAAGTCGTCCAATCTACTGATCCAGCACTTGCACTTTGCGATCCTATTTATCTCGTCAAACACCAAACAGCCCTATTTATCTTCCATCCACGCAGATCTTCGCTCCGTCCCTCTTCACTCCCAGTCACTCAAACGGTTTCCCAAAATCGTTTTTTTTTTAAATTTTATTTTATTTTTTATTACCTGAACGTATAGCAGATTAAATTTGCGCGTATAAAGAAATTCGTACTGATTCTTACCTGCTACGAAAAATTAAACGGAAGAAACTGAGATAGGGAGATTGAACGAGTGGTTTCTTGAGTGGTCGTGACTAGTCAACCGGGCCCTCGGCAGCTGACTGTGCCGACGATCTACGAATATTCTTCTTTCACAAGCGCCAACCCGAGTGCAAGACGGGATTATCCTCGGCTCCGTAGCGTATACGATCCGACCGGCCGCCACCACCACCGAGCAACTCGTACCTCGTTATATTTCTCAGAGTCGAAACCGATTGGCCGATACGGTTTTAGGCTAGCTAACCCAGCCTCGCCGGTGTTACGAAAATAAATTTAGACTGAAAACGGAGACGACCTGCTGCTAGCGCGGCGTCTCATCCGCTCCGTTCCTCTCCCCGCAACGTTCGCTAACGTCTGAGAAACGACTGACAGCGATATTTAAATATATCAATGCGCGTGTATACATGCGAAATTTGGAAAAAACCGCCTCGAATACCGACGACGAAAAATACCCACGTTAGCCCGACGTCCGAACGCCGACGCAACGGAAAATTTATTTATGTTACCGAGACCAGATTCCACCCTCCAGCTGCGTCGCTCGTACGTTCGATACAAACCCTCTCTCCATCTCCACCGTCTTCCGCAGCCTCCCGGCAACGTTATTTGCGAGTATCCGGTTGTTGTATTATAATAGGTCAGTTTCGAGACGATCACAACAAGGGGGAACGCTCGCAGCAAAAAAAAAATAATAGTATACATATATATATGTATATATATAGGTAAATTTTTCATTCATTCAAAGCCACGGCCGTGAAATCAATGGTGCGATGCAGAATTTACTTTCTTTACGCAATTTTTTATTGAGAAAATTGTCATGGACGGATTGTCGGTTTTTCTTTTTTATATATATATTTTCCTTTTTTTTTTCTTAAAACGATGAAACGACTTGACAAGAGTAGCGTTAGATTTCGATTGAAAAAAATAAAACTAAGGTGTTACTTATTGTTAGAGCATTGTACCGAATTTCATCAGACATTACGGTGTTTCATGATTTTTTTTATGATATATTTACAGCGACGTTATTGTTATTATTGTTAATCGGCAGGTAGAATTATTTTTAAAAATTTAAAGAGAAACAAAAAAACGACTAGACGAATCTCGAGTGCCCCGTTGTGTTCTACGATCGTACGTCCGGTGTGAATTTGTCGAGTTCCTTTCTAATGGCCGCTATGAGCGGTACCGCGGGATCTTCCGACGGCAGCTGATGATCCGCGAGGACCCGGTTCACGTCGATTTCCGGCAAATTCGGCCGATGAAAAGGGCCTGCGCTCAGGGGCCTCGAGCCCCACGCCCCTCGCGGATGAGGCGCAGCGTTTCCGGTTTCCGGTATCTCCTCTTCTATACCTCCACGAGGCAGAGACGTTCGGGGCCTCGTCTTTGGCTGCGTTATCGGCGTTGCTACCGGACTGAAAAAAAAAGAAATTGTAAATTAATAATGAACCAGGGCTGAAGGTTTCAGATCGATGGTCATTTGTCAATGTGCATAATTATCGTTAGGTTCGGAACTGATATAAGAAGATAACTGTATAAATGTATAACATTGGCAATAAATTATGACCCCGAAGATATCTGCATGAAACTAAATTTTATCAAGTTGTAATGGCTATGTTTTGAATAGAGTATAAAATTCTGTAACACTGAGAGAAATATCGGGGATGGAGCGAACACACATGAGGGGTTGACCCAAACAAATATGGTTGGCTCAATGACGATTTAGGTGGCTTAACCACCGAGAGGTTGAGTTAACGACATAAGGTTTGCTCAACCTCTCGGTGAGTTTAAATACGGTGAAACTCATCGTGAACTTTAATCAATAGATCTCATCGAGGCTGAGCCAACCTCAGTGAGGTTGATTGGTACAAGTTGACCATCAGTTTCGCCGCGTTTAACCTGGCCGAGAGGTTGAGTCAAGCTCATGTCGTTAACTCAAACTGTCGGTGGTTGAGCCACCTAAATCGTCATTGAGCCAACCGTATTCGGTTGGCTCAAGCGCTCATGTATGTTCGCTCCATCCCCGTTTTTTCCCTCAGTGAAGGGAAACATTTTCAAGGATGTTGGAGCTGTACAGTTCCGCCGAACGTGAGTTTCAAGGAAAATTTCGAACACTTCTCGATGGGATAAAAATCTGAAAAAAAATCAAGTATATGAGAGATGCTGCAATTACAACTTATCTTTTTTTTCTTTTTAAAGCCATTGACAGACACTTGTTAAAGATGAAATTTGATATCATGCAGATATCTTCGGGGACATAATAAATTTCTCTTACCATTACTACAATAATGTCCATACAAATATAATTTATTCCGGTAAAAAAAATGTATTTTTTCTTTGCAAGTTAAAATGAAATCGTGGAGTAGGCTATGCAGGTTGCGTACCTTACGTGAGCGGACTTCCCTCTCGACTCGGAAAACATTGTCGTCCCTGTTGCGAGACGGTCGGGCGGCGATCTCGCCGCCGAGCTCGGTCGCGACGAAGAATACACCGGCTCCTTGACTCTCGCGTCCCGGGTTCCGAAGAGACTGAAGGAATCCTCGAGAAGTTCGTGAAGTCTTCTTCTTGCGCGGCCCACCGGACCCGAAGCGATCGGACGTTCCCCTCCGTCCGTTTCCGATGTTCCGGTATCTGCTGGCATAGTCAATATCTTTTTCGAGAAAAACGATGCCTCCAGAATATATCCTACACGGTTATTCGACCCGATCCAGGTGATAACCGGATCGAGTCGTTTTGCTTCCTCAAACGAGAGAAGCTTTCATAAAAAAAAATATCGAGTTTTCAGTTTCAGCGTACTAGAAATGGTTCAAAACGTCGAAAAATGCAATTTTTAGCAGGCATCCGGATGTATATATGTGTGTGTGTATGACAGATTTGCTTCGGTCAAAACGACTACAACTCGGAAACGGTTTGAGATAGTGAGTTGAAATTTGGCACTCTAATAGAGTGGTTACGTCGCTGCTTTATTCAGTGCAACTTTTATGAAGATTCAGGTCTAAGTGGAGGTTTTATGCGATTTTGAATTTTTATTTGAATGGTATTTCTAATTTGCGTGAATGTCGAGCTATCGCCCTAAGACTGCACACAAATATAATATTTTTATTAAAGACCTTTGGTATTGAATTTGGTAAAAATCTATCCAAACGGTCAGTTTTTTCAACTTTGATTCTATGGGAAAAGGCTCAAATTTGAGTAAACATGGAGTTATGGAGCTCAAATTTGAAAGATGAATGAATTAACACTACACAATATTTCGTATAAAATTTGGAAAAACATTTGTTAATCGTGTAAATTTTATGAAATTTCAACATTTTTTGAATTTTTTTTTCTACGTCTGATACAAGTTTCCGAATCAAAGATCACGCTAAGAGTAAAATGAATTGCAGTTTTGTAATCAGTATAATCAGTGAAGCAGTAAAGAGTATATTTAAAATTGCCTGAAAACGACTAAATCCGGAATTTCAGTTAGCGATTTTTCTGATTGATCCTTAATATTCTAAGACAAAACAATATTTTTATTCAAACCTTCCACGGCTCTCTGTCTTCTGAGATCCCAGACAATCGGTCCGACGACTCCGGGATCCTTCAGGGCACTTCTCGTTCGGCTCAACCCTTCGTCCGTGCGACCCACAGGGTCGTAGCTGCCGTTCCCACGTCTCTTCATTTCCGGTGTATCGAACTCGAGATCCAAGTGGCGAACGACAACCGGCTCGAGGATCTTCGACAGAGGCTCGACGCTCCTCATGTTGGGGAATATTTTGCACGAGGGCATCGACAGATACGAGTGAGGCGAGGCGGTTTCTTCCAATTTTCGGATACGAGCCTCTTCCAGAGATTCGAGAGTGTCTTCCTGATCTATTACGGTGTCCATGGAGTCGGGCGTTCTCGGCTGGTCCAACGCGTCGGTTCTCGTCACTCTTCTTCTGCCGGTTTTCCTTCAAGTTTCATAAATAAGACAGAAATGATCAGCCAATTAACATCAAGTAACGTACAGGAGAAATGGTGATATTGAAATCAGTAGAAAATACACAAATTCACGAATTTAACTCGAGGTTCCCTGAGGAAATGTATAGAAGTTCTCTCATGCGCGAGACATTTTTATGCCCAACCCTCTAATGTCCCATTCCACCTTAGTGAAAAAGCTGTTTTAGAAAATCATTTATAGATTTTTATCAAAAAGTTGTGAAAAATATTCAACGAAGGGTAATGCATCGTAATGAAAGTGTCTAGAAAATAATGTCACGATTAAATGTTTCCATTCTTATCACACATACGAAGTATTCAAGGGGATAAAGTATTGTTTTATTAAGGTATAAAAATTGAAGATAAATAAATGAATTTTATAAAAGTGTGATTTTTTCGCACACTATAATTTTTAAAAAATATCGAGATTGGTTGAGAATAGTAATTTATGATACTAGTGCGATAAAACTTTTCTGACGAGTATAAGTTGGCAGCACGAGCCGAAGGCGAGTCTTGCAATCACACGAGTTCAGAAACAGTTTTTCGCACGAGTATCGCACCAGATTTAACTTCACAAGGTGTGAAACTGTGGGTTTTACGGACGCGTGCGTAAAACTGTCATTTTCGCACCGAGTGAAGTAAAAATAATTATTTTCTCAGATGAGAGAGGCCTCGGACTCGGAGGGTTGAAACTTTACCTGGACTTTTTTATTGTTTCAGGATACTCCTCGATATCCCAGGACTTTCCGCTCTGCTGTCTCTTCAGTTCCTCGTCATTGTCGCTCGACAATTCTTGTATATCGTCGTCGTTCAGACTCTGCGGCGTTAGCGGTGTTATCGGCGATCTAGAACGACTTCCGGGCGTCTGTCTCTGACTGGTACCGTCGGTCTGTGTCTGAAGTCAGAAGAAGGACCCCGACGAGCCGGGGGGTTCTCTTTACATTCATGCAGCTACGATAATAATTCGGCAACGGTGGGTGACTCTGTCCACGAAGGGATTGGCCCGAACTTTGTTATAATCGATATTGTCCTGGCATCGGTAATTCGGTTGATTCGATACCGCCCTTTCACGGATAATAAAATACTCAGAATTTACCGTGAGCAGGAATCACAAGAAAACGATATTAATGTCGTGCGTTTGCTGTAAAATTTCTGCCCAATCCCTCTAAATAAGCTATAATCGACTTTCAATGAGAAACTTTCGATATCGTTCTGGCATCGGTAATTCAATTGATTCGATACCGCCCTTTCACGGATAATAAAATGCTCAGAATTTACCGTGAGCAGGAATCACAAGTAAACGATATTAATGTCGTGCGTTCGCCGTAAAATTTCTGCCAAATCCCTCTAATTGAGTCTAATCGACTTTCTGTGAGGAACTTTCGATATTGTTCTGGCATTGGCAATTCGATTGATTCGATACCGCCCTTTCACGGATAATAAAATGCTCAGAATTTACCGTGAGCAGGAATCACAAGAAAATGATATTAATGTCGTGCGATTGCGGTAAGATTTCTGCCAAATCGCTCTAATTTAGCTGTAATCGACTTTCTATGAGGAGCTTTCGATATTGTAGTGGCATCTGTAATTCGGTTGATTCGATACCGCCCTTTCAGGGATAATAAAATACTCGGAATTTACCGTGGGCAGGAATCACAAGAAACCGATATTAATGTCGTGCGTTTGCTGTAAAATTTCTGCCAACTCCCTTTAATTGAGCTACAATCGACTTTCAATGAGGAATTATTACTCCTCACATTATTGTCTCGCGAACTTTGTGCGAACTCCCCTAGCTTCCTAATTCCCGGACAACGTCGCGACGAGAACTTTATCCTCTTCGGTAAGACAACGAAGCCAGGAAACTTCGACGTCACGCACTCTTCGATCACGCGAGACTTTCGCGAGGGTTCGTTGGTTCGGATGAAATTATTTATCGTGCAATCCGTGGGCTGGGTAGATTTTCAACGATGCTCGGGGTGGATGAACCCCGGCTTCGAGTTTTACAAGAGACACGGCTCGGTACCGCTAATTCCTCGGGACGATTAAAAAATTAATATTTATCGCGCAGTCACACGAAGAGAAATAATTAGTCGCAACGACGAGTTGCATGCTTAAAAACGCTTCAGGTGATTCAATTGGTTAAACCCAAAAGTTTCTTACTTTCCGACAAATCAAGTGTTCGGCGACGAACTAAGTTTTTGGCTTTAGCGGTTGAATAGTTATCTTTACTGACTAATTTATTGGCGCGGCCGATTTAAATTTTTCGATCAAATTAATCGCCTGCAGCGTACTTAATCACACAGTTTGGTTCGGCTGACCAAATATTTATCTTCGAGGTCCACTGCAAAAAAAAATTTGTATGCAATTTAATGTACTGGAAGTTTTTACACATAAAAACTGGTAAATTAAATTTCGTGTACAATTGTGATGAACAATTAACGTACAGTACATCAAACACTTTGGAAATACTTTACTTTTAATAATTTACTTTAATTTTACCGTACAATTGCATGAATTGTTCACTAGAATTATCCATTACATTGAATGTACGATTTTTTTTTTGCATAAAAACTTTCAGTCCGGTGCATTAATAAATTTACAGTATTTTCTTAAAAGTGCATGTTAAATGTTAACCTATGACGAAATCTCACCCGCCCTTCGGTCTCGGATGTGTAACCGGTGTTGTCCAAGCCCGGGGTAGTCGGCGTGTACACACGATCTTTCTTCAGAATACTATCAGTAGGTGGTGCCGACACCGCGCTGTGTGCTCGCTTACGTTTCGCAGCGATTATCAGAGCAACGATTATCAGACCAAAGAGAGCGATCGCTGCCCCGCCGGCTCCGACCAGCAGCCAGGCATCTCTCTTTCTCGACAGAGCCAGAGGACGAGTCTCCTTCAGATAAGCTGGAAATACATTAAATCTTAAGCTTCAAAGCCACATAATTTAATAGTTTTCTTATATTTGTAATCCACAAAAGATAAAGCATCGCAGTTGTGGAAAATCATTTTTTTTTATCTTACGTTCGCCCTGAATGATGACCGGTACTCCGAGCTCCAAAGCGACTTCCTGCGGCGACAGCAGAGCCATGTCTTTCGCGGCAGTTTCCGCCGGCACCGGTTTACCACCGAGATGAACCGAGTATATCAATTTCGTACCTCCGCTCTCCGTCACGGTTGTATTTTGCATTCTGACTTGGACCAGTCCGACATTCACCGACCTAAGCTTCGATCTGCTCGAATTAAAAGCTTCGGATTTATTGCCCGAAGTTTCCACGACTTTTTCGGAATTTTCGGAGATCATCGAGGCTTTCAGAGCTCTCGCGTCTCTGGTTGGCTGTTTGTTGGCTTCGAACTGGGACTCCTCCGTCGTGTTCGACGATGACGACAACGATGTTTTATCTCCGGTGGAATTCGACGACGGATATCGCCTTCCCCTCGGACCGATTAAACTCGACATAAAAAAAGAGGACTGCAGAGTTTGCACCTTTCGAGCGTATTGACTCTCTGGTGTTATTGTCTTGTCGAATTCTTCTCGAGGCAAAACCTCTTCGCTGGAACCGAATTCCGTTGATCCTGCAGAATGGGGTGGCTGAGTTCCTCTCTCCGAAGAGTTCGATAAAAGACCCTTATCGAGCATCCTCGAAAATGCTCGGGCTTTCGGTATCTTCACCTGCCTCATGCGCTTTGGCTCGGAATTTTTAATATTCCTGTCGTTGTCGACTATTTTCGTTACTGCAATTTCCTCCGCACCGGGCTGGCGAGTATTATTTCTCTCCTCCGTGCGCGTCTGAAATGTGTCAAAGAAACTATATATAAAAATCCAAATAACATATTTCACGGAGTAATTGAAGATGCACTGAGAAAAAAAAATATTACTAAAGTCAATAACACATTTTATCCCGAAAAGTCACCGTTTCATGTTTCTTCGGCACGAGGATATCATTTGGTGAAATTAAAATGATTTTTCTTGTGAAACGAATTACATTCGTATAAAAAATGTTTAAGTTTCTTCCCGAAATTATATCCTAGTATTGCAATGGGAAAGGCTTAAAGCATATTTGTGAGTGTGAGAAGGCTAGAGGAGAGATAAGAAAAGCATTGGTGGAAGATTTGAAAGCTGGTTGGTGAACAGAAGAGAAAGTGCGACTGTTAGTAAATGAGACATTGAAAAGAGAGCCTGTGATTAAGTTGTGCGAATATGTGAGACAATTTGAAAAATTTGTTGAAAGAACGGGATTGTCATTAGGATAACAGAAATAACGAGATAAGTGATAAGTGATTAGTTTAAGGAACTTAGGAGATAAGGTGGAAAACGTATAGGTGAGACACACTGTAAAAACCCTTAAAGGGTATATAGAAATATAAAGGCCTATCTATCTGTCGAATATAAAGAAGAGAATTGAAGAAATAAAGGCCTATCTTAGTATCGAAGAAATATGTTACGGCGACTGTCGGAAAGAAGACTTGATTGGTTTTAGTACATTTTTTTTTGTAATTTCTCTGTTCGGTTACCGTATCGAAATTTTTCTGTTCAGGCACGGATGCGCGATTCTCCGGATATGCACGACGTTTATTGGCGGCTCTTCTCGAGCGTGGATCCGTCGGCAAAAGTCCCAAGTGTCGTTGCTGCTGTCTCGAGAAAGCTGTCCGATAAAGACGTGCCAAGCGCAACTCGACTTTCGGCGGAACGCTCTCGCCCGATCGAAGAACCGTAAGTAGCCAGTATCTGAACGATAAAAGTGTTTTTATTATTTTAACAATAAAATATAGTTTTTTAATCATTTTAATAATTAAAAATAATTTGATACATTATTTTTTACCTCGGTCCAGGATCTTCGCCGACGAGAACTCCGATATCTCGATCGTCATCGCTAACCGTCGGTGTCGGTTCTATGCACGAGATGCATATCGGCAGCTCCGGACTGATTCGTGGATCCTGCGATGGTCCCAGAGACGTGGAATCCTCGTAAATCGTGACTGTGTGATGAACGGTTCTCGTCTCGTAGATGCTCAAAGTTTGATCTGGATCGAGCCATGGTGGTGCGTCTTCGGCACCGGTCCAGAAGAAATCCTGCAGATGCACTCGTCTTCCTGGCAAGTGTTCGATGAGAACGATTTCGTCCTCTGCAACCCGATGAAGCAATAAAAATGATTTAACAAGAGGTTAAAATTTCATTTTCACGTTGCTTTCGCAGTAAGATTTTTTTTAGCGTGAAAAGCATAAGATTTCTTTTTTGCTTCATAGAGGAGGCTACGTTTTCATTTTTTTTTTAAATCGAGATTTAACTGTCGGAGTACTTTAAATAGTACAACATGTCGAGAAAAGTGATTTTTAGCTGGCGTCCGAATGTAACTCGGAAACGGCTTGAAATGGACAGTTGAAATTTGGTACACTAATGGACTGGTCACGTCTGTTTTCCCTTGGTGCAATTTTCATAAACATTGAGGCCCGTTTTGAGATTTTAAGCAATTTCGAATTTTTTCAAAAAAAAAGAAGGTCGTGGTTGCTTTAACTTGCGTAAATTTTGAGCTATCATCCTAAAACTGCATACAACTATAATACTATGATCAAATAACTTTGATATTGAATTTGGCCGAAATTTATCCAATTGGTCAGATATTATGGAATTTTGATTTTTTTGATAAACTACTAAAAACGGTGTAATTCAAGTAAACATGGAGGTATCGAGCTTAAATTTGACACAGGAGTGGACTAACAATGTTTAGTATGAAATTTTGCGAAAATCAATCAAACCGTTTAGATTTTATAAAATATTGAAATTTCTGAATTTTTCGGAAAATGTTTATTTTACGTCCGACGAGAATTTCTGCACCGATCGTCGCTCTAGGAGTAAAATAAGTTACAGATTTATAATCAACGCCGAAAAATACATTAGACTTGGCCACAAAACGGCGAATATCGGATAATTCACTTGACGATAAAACAAAACATAAAAATTCTAAGATCCTTTATTTTTTATATTTAAAAGTATCAAAATTTCTTAAAATCTCAACGCTTCACAAATAGGTTTCTCCGTGAGGGAGAAAAAACGATATCGGCAAATCGGGATAAATGGCGCGCACGAACCTTTTAGTTCGAAGGTTTGCAGACGAGTCACGTAACGAGGCTCGATAGTCGAAAAATCAACAGAACTTCCGGCTCGAGGGTAGACGCGAGATATTCTTCGAGGGACATTGAACAATCATCTCGATGTCACGCGATCATGCGTGACCGTGGATCGTCAAATTTGCATCGATAGTTTGCGTAAATCGCTGAGCCAACGAGTGAAGAGTATAACGACCTACGAGAGCATTGTTCGCCGTACAACTTGGGAAAGTAAGAGCGGAAGAAGCATTATGTCGGAATGAAATCATCACGGAACGAGCGTGGAACGCTCTGTTAAATTTATCGTCGATGACATTAACCGCCGGTGACTGCCTCGGTGAGCAATGTAATTTCAGTGAGTATCGGAGATTCTCTACATCGGACTCTCGGCACGCAACAAACTTCGAGCCTATGTACAACCGCTCGTCACAGTGAGTGTTGCACGTGGTTTTCACTAACGGTTTATCAACCCTCGAGAGTATCTGATCGAGGGGTCATTGATCTTACAATACGCGAAAGAGGAAACGGAATAATTCCAAAACTAATTTGATGTATATATATGTAATATTTTATTTTGATAAAATATGCATAAACAATATACAATTCTTTTTTTTGGAGAAATTGTTGAAATTTATTGGCTCTCAATCGTTTCGATTTTTGCCTCTGAAACAATGATAATCATTTCTGGTATATATATAATATACCAGAAATATTATATATATATAATATACCAGTAATAGGCAGTTCTGGTTTGAAAATCTCATTTTTCGACCGGAAGTGACGTCATAGCGGAAACACGCCATTTCCGATTTGAAAATTTCATTTTTCAATTGAAAGTGACGGTCCAAAAATGAGATTTTCAAACAGGAAGTGACGTGTTTCCGGTATGGCGTCACTTCCGGTTGAAAACGGATTTAACAACCGGAAGTGACGTTTTCCCGTTGATCATCAATCACCCCACTTCCGGTCGAAAACAGATTTTAAAACTGGAAACAATGTTTTCCCCTACAACACATGTACGTAATAACATATATGTATGCATGGTGTTTTTCCAACATAATGACATTTTGACGGAACTAAGTATTGGCCAAAAGGAGTTGGGAGTAAATGATATCCTAGCATTTTTTTCCCTACTCTCGTCATCTGTTATTTCGCGTCAGTGTCAGAACGACCTGGTTTCACGGTTCGTTTGCGTTTCCGGCCCGGAAGCATCCTAGGTCTCGGAGTACAGGTTGTACGACACATAACTATGTATGCTACACATCATATATATATATACATATATGTACATGTATGTACGTTTCGACGATCGGGAGGTTCGCGTTTTACCGCTGTCATTATTTCGGTCTAGCTACAGAATCGGAGCGGAATTGGTAATGCGAGAGACACCTCGATGCATTTTCACTGTCGCTCAGTCAAACTTCGGGATACGTGAAATATAAGCTGTCGGAGCTTCTTCTTGAAAAAAAAGAGATTTCTCTCGACTGGTCGGTACACTTTTCCGAATCGAATTTTTTTTAAGAATTATTTTTTCCAATTTTTACACCACCGTGACAAAAACGGAGGCCCGTTCGGAAACTTACTTTGAATAACATGGGACGAGAGAGAGTGCTGCGCCGGTGCGAGAAGCTAAGTTACCCGGGTACCCATTTAGCACAAAATATTTTTAAGCTCGTTTGTCACCGAAATATTTCTAAGAATGTTTCCGCGTTTATGCGCGTGTGTATATGCAATTTGGATTGGTTTGGTTTGGATTTGGATTGGTTTTTTTTTTAATTTCAGCGAAACATTTGTGAAACATTTAAATGTAAGATTTATGAGCGGATAAAAAATATTTTCAATAGTTCAAGATATATATATATATATATACATATATATATTATCGAAAACCTCTCCAAAATATTTCCTGCTATGTGTGTACGATTTCTGAACGAGGTCTAGGCGTTGAACGGTAAAGAAAAAAAGAAAGAAAGTGTCATAGTTACATAGATATACAAACAGCAACGAAACTTTCGGAGTTGATTACCGTGGTGATCTTCGAATGTTACATGTACGTGAAGGAAATGGAATATAAGTCGAAGGATATAGGTGTGCAGACACCTCCGGTGTCTGCACTCTCACACACCGTAAGTATTTTTAGCTGTGGTGATTGCGGTGTGTTAAATCGATAGGAACACCGAGTTCCTATGGTGAATTAATGAAACTTACTCCGAATCTCTCTACCGGCCCATCGACTCAACTTTTTTTTCCATCAAACCCTCATTGTAATTAACACATTTTTGTCTTTTGAATTTGGCATTTGTTAAGATCAAAAAAATAATCAATTCCTGACAGAAAAAAAAAGACGAAAAAAAAACACGAAATCAAGCAAAAAAATTATCTTAGTACCAGACACCGATTTTACGGATCAACGAAGCTTCGTGTGACCGCGTGCTAAAGGCGGTAATAATATCGATTGTTCTCTCTCTATGAACACCTGCACGCGTTTATTCACCACTTCGGGACAACTTGGACTACTAAGCTAAGCCTAGTAGACCAAGTGACTACATAGCACTTTTCACTCCTTTCCACAACACCCTCGTGGTTTAGGGCTCTTTTCCAAGATCTTCCGTGAAGCTTGCTTGTTACCGGTCGATGACCAAACCGCGTTAAAAATGAATTCCCTATCAAACAATAAATCCCCAATCAATCGTCTTATCGGGTAGCGAGGTAAAAAAAGAAATTACGAGCTAACAAAAGTGCCGTTCGTAGAAACGAGTTTATCAACCCCCTATCCTCGTGACACACCTGCCGGCGTCACAAATAAAAAATGATCTCAGAATCGACCCCCTATAGCAGCGACACAGTGTATGAAACTTTACCCATTGTTTTCACGATTTGTTTGCAGGGCCTCTGAAGGGCGGAAAAAGGGGCTAATTTTTTTGTTATCTTTTTAGATATCGAAGACTCACCAGCTCCAGGAGGAAGGGCCGCGTCGACACCCAACGGAGTGGGCAGAGGCACGAGTATGTCGATTACAATTATACCGAGACAGACAGGCACCGCGATGTGAACGACACTGCAAAGCATCGCGGTACGCGCGCACTTCCCTACTAAGGGAACCACCACGAGCGTGTCACGGGGCTCCCCTTCCATACTGAATACGCGATAAGGGAGACGTTGCGTGGTGGGGGTGGTTGATACGGTCGATGCACATGCGCCTTACAACGCAGCAGGTGAATTAATTATGTATACGTACTACATAGGGTACGCGAGTCTGTAACGAATCGAACTTTGGTCATTCTTGAGAATAAGGTTGTTCGAGGTGTGATACATATTTTTGTACCTCATCCCATTTTTTTTTAATTAATTTTCCACGATTAAGCCTGCGATGCTCGATGAGCCCTTCGTTAATGCTTGGACGATCTCAATAGAGCCATTATTGGGAAACCGGCCGGGTATAAATGAAGGGCACGATATTTTTGACGTTAATGAAATGGCAATAAAAACGTACTTATAACAGTTTTTTAATCGAAAAATTATTGATGACTTTGACGAATAGTAGTGGCATTTTTGAGAAAGTTTTATTAGCGTAACTTAGTCGTAATTTTCTTTTTTTTTCCCGAGGTCGCCAAAATAACCACATTCCTCGCGTGCAACACGGCGGAAAATTACCTATTATTGAATAATGATCATTATTACTCTATGCGCATTTGCAGTAGTGTTTCATTACTTTCCAAGAAGTAATAGTGCTGATTACTACCTCTGGGAGCCTTCTTTCGACATAGCACGGAAATATTTTTTAAATGTTTCAATAATATTTTTTTGAAATATTGAAAATATTTTATGACGTTTGACATTGGGCCAATACTACACAGTAAAATAGGTACCAACGTTCCTTGTCCCCAAGCGTCCACAATTCTTTTGATGTTAGTTTTACAAATATTTTTTGTGAAATTAACAACAAAATAATTGTGGACGTTTGTGGACAAAAACGGTTTGTTGAATGTACAAATCTTTTTTACCGTGTATCTGAAAATACCGAAAATCAGTTTTTTGGGTAGTGGGTGGTATACATTTTTTTTTCGTTTGGCTCGTTGTTTCAAGCCTATGTTCGATGCATTTCTTCCCGTTGGTAACGAGTATGCCAATTATTTTTTCCTAATGCATGCACGTAAAATGCCGTTTCCCGTTCCTGTGAAGTTTGCGCAGAGAGGCACTTTATTTTACTCGGTGAGAAAATTGCAGTTTTGCGCACGCTCCATGCATAAAACCTCCATTTCCACACCTTGTGAAATAAAATTTTGTACGATACTCGTGCTCGTACGGCATTTTCACAGTCGCCAAGAACTCCCTTTCTACGCCTTTGCCATACAAATATTCGAGTATTCGATACAAAATCTCGCGGTAGAAGCGAAAACAACAGTTTTTGGCGATTACCATCTCTGTTTAGTTTAATTTCTTACAAATAAAAGCCCGCTGACTATTCAGCAGTATGAACTGCTCATGGTATTTCCGGTACCGTCGTGCATCCGGTATAGATGTCGCCGCATTACTGCCCAACAATTAAATTGTCTTACTGTCACAAACGGTCGCAACGGAAGCAGGTTAGCTTTCACCGTACGATCCCGTCAAAACCTGCAAGCAAATTGAAACAAAATATTATCAGCGATGGCGTAAGTATACGAACATTGTAGTTGGAAAATTTAATTGCAAACTTTTTTCCATCATTGCACCGTTTGCTGCGTTCATACGGTTCGTAATTCTTAGAAATCATGCTCGATAACCTCTTCCGTACGTCCGTCGATAGAAAACATATGTTTCGTTTCCAAACTCATTGTCTTTTTTTCGAACTTATCATTCATCCGCTGAATTTGTTTGCAGATCGAAGGTAACATTCAAAATAACGCTGACGTCCGACCCGAAGCTGCCATTCAAAGTGTGAGTATCGAAACAAATAAACATTGCTCTTCGCTCGCCATCATGGCACAGTATTTTTAAAAAGAGGTCCGTACATTTGACAAACAGTTCTTATCTTTCCAACATTCCACGATTATTTTCTCGTCAATTTTACAATTTAAGAACAATCAAAACCACGAAAAAAAGGTGGGTAAAAACTTATCAAGAAAAAAAAATTATTCATCGTTGCAGGCAAGATATTTTTGTTAAATGTACAATTTTAATTTACTCCTAAGTTAAATGAAAAAAGAAATTGTAAAGCTCGCTCCTTGTTGCGTAAATATGTGGAAAGTTGTGTGCAAAATCATAGATTCGGTGACCCCGAATCTTCTGGCAGCTATGAAAGACTCACGCACGGTGTTTCCTTTGCAACAGATGATTCGGAGCCAGCCGCCAGAAGATGAGTCGGGGTCGCCGAGTCTGCAGCGATGACATCGGAAGGCAATCGACATGGCAGAAGATCAAGATTTATCGACGATACTAGACACGTTTGACAATTACCTAACGCTAATAGAGAATCCTAAAATCGGTGCTGCAGTGAGCGCCGATAACATAGCAAAGATATTCGAGTGTAGTTATTTTGTGGAAGCCGCAGCAGCCAGAGCGCTGAAAGAGGACAAGGCTCGGTGTCTGGAGAGTCATTTGCAGGCTCGCTGGTTGTGTCAGAACAAAACCGTAAACCATACTGTCTCTTACTTCGAGACAGCTTCCGACCGAATCGTCGAAGTTTTTCTCAAAGATCCATCCGTGCCGACTCACGCGATAGATAAATTGCTGGAACTCTACACACGGCGTTGCGGCACCGAAAGACTGAACAATCTTCTCGGCACTCTGCTAACGGACTCGATGTGTACAAATGTGATTGTCGATTCAGCGATGGAACTGGGAGTTAGTGGCTCGGCTATCGAGGATGAAGCTCTCTTGGTGACGTGGGAGAGCGAGTTCGACCAAGGCAGACATCACGAGGTTTCGATGTGCGTAAAGCAATCGCTCAACGACGATCGTGTCACGATGATCGTTAACTTCGCTTTGCGACTGGGTAACAACAGCGGCCTTAAAAAATTGATAATGCAGAGTCTGACGACTGAGGCGTTCGACTGCAAGCCAACTTTCTTCGCGGCCCTTGCGGACATGAAGAAAGGATTATTGTACAAACTGCTGAGGGACAGCGAGTTCGAGAAATACTTCCTGGATGGTGTGTTCTATTTCGGCAGGAACATGGAGCGTCGGGGAGATGCTTGGCACTGCGAACACGAGTTCACTTACGAGCGGCTCGTGCGGACTATTAAAAATTTGTTGACCGGCACCGCGGATATTTCGGAAAGTGCGAGAAACCGTCTCGAGGACGTCAAGGTGCTGGACAGCGCTGTTTGGAACGATGTCGAGAGGGACGCCCTGAGATAGCAATTAATTACGTTATAATTCTGCAAGTGACTGCTACACGGTCTTGTAACTTTTGTAATTTTTTTTTATTTTTTAGTTTTGATATGTTGAGGAATGTACATTGATGTAGTTAGACTTACCTAGTCACCGATTTAATTAATTATAATCGACCGCCAAACCACCGCCTCGTTTCTCATTCTTATTTTCCTACGAGAAAGACGTTGAAGAGATTTTTTCGCAGGCTCAGCGTCCCTGAGAATACGCCCTTCACTGCCGTTCTCAAGTTCGCCGCCGAAGAGTTCAGGGTCACGGCCTCGACATCGGCGATCATAACGGACGATGGTGTTGGCATCAATCCTCAGCAAACCGCTGGTAAAGATATACATCGGCACGAACGATTACGCCTGCCCGTGTTTCTTATCAGAAATTATATTGCATAATTAGATCGCTAATCACGTCAACGACCTAGACCGCGAATTTTTCTCGCGGAAAAATGTTCGAAACTTTCAATACTGTGGTGCCAAACGAAATTCTTCGTTTCGAGTAATTTAGTAATTTACTAGTCAACGATTTACCGTGTGTTTTCTACTACAAATAACTATTTTCTTTTTTAAGGCACAAAGTGTGAAATATTTTCTTGTTTTTTTCTTTATACATAAACACAAAAGATTTACTAACTTGTTAAAATGCAAAAAGGTATTTTCTCGTCTACTACTATAAATAAATAATTTTGTGATATATGCTACGGCTGCAATGGACTCGTCGGTCCAGTCAGTCGGAAGGCCATTGCGAAACCCCAAACCTCCTCGTTATGTTTCGGCCATGGGTGTTGGCCCTCAGAATTTTCTTAATTCTATTTTTTTTTCTTTTTTTTTTTTTTTATTGAAATAAGAATTTTGTACAAATATGAACTAACTGACGGCGCCGGAGAGTCGATTGCAGCCGTAGCATATATCACAAAGTTGTTCGACATCGACCACTGCCCAACTGACCATTAATTATATTGCATATCTCATTCGTGTTTCAGGCACGGTTTTCTTGAAGCATGGCTCGGAACTCAGGCTCATACCCAGAGATCGCGTCGGCGGAGCGAGTTGACTCCGTCATCCTCGAATTAAATATGAATGTTTGCTATCTTCGCTTAATCGTGCTGTTCAATTGGATGTTGAGTTATCAATTTTTTGTCAATTCAAGCGTGTATACGGCGCGTCTGCGTTTGTATAACAAACTTTGTTCACTTATTGAGTTTACATAAAACAAGGTGCTGTTCGCATCTCTCCGACACCCTGTTATCTTTCTATGAATAAACAACAAAAAGGACATTCCGATAATATCACTAGTGTACAAAAAAATTATTTAATTTTTTTATGTGTAAAAAAAGAATTATTTATTGACATTAAGTTAATCGTTTAAAGGATACAGGAATCGTTGAAATTAAAGATAAAACACAGTGGGCGTTATACTTGGTAGAAAGTTTTTATAGATGAAATACATGTAAGATATAAAGTCGATACAAAGTGACGTCACTACACGACAAAACTACTTTTGGCGAACAATCGTTCTTGACGCGAAACTTCGTAGATCTGTGCTTTTTTTAAATTATTCAGAGTATCGAAGGTGTTTCAACGCTCGACTCGGCAAGATAAACTCGAGTGTCGCGCCAGAAACGATCGTGATCTACCGCTGTGAGAGTCTGTCAATAAAAAACCTGAACGGTGCGATTGTGTTGCTGGGCTACAAATTATGATGAGGAGAATTAAATGCAAAAATTGCACCGATACAATATACCATACGTAACGAATACATATCTCGAGTGTGTTACGGTAGAATACGAAAATATCGTAGAAACTTTACGCCAACTATTGTTTTTAATTTAAGAACAAAACAAAAATATATTAATTTGTGGGACGGTGGATTTTCGTTTCTTCGAAAAGAAACTCCCATCTGACGATCGGACCGTTAAAAAATGTTTATCCGACTGGACTTACGTGAGCGACGGAATTGAAAAACGAAAAATATCTCGAAAAATTCATTGTTACAATAATCACCTACGAGTCTGTTATTTAATGGAATGCATCGGAATTATTATTGAGTGGCTATGAACGTCTTGCGACGTTGGAACGACCGCTGAGCCATTTATTTTTTATTCTCGTCCTTGCAATTGTCACGATACGAAGTTCTTTTTGTGTTTTTTTTGGCACCTCGTTGGTCTTTTGTTTCATTTTTCATTCTTTTTTGAGAAACGGTGTTACTACCTGCGAAGAAGGATCAACGAGGCACGAGCCAGAACTTCTCGTCTCGTGTCTCGTAAACCGAATCCCGTTCGAGCATCACAGGCCTGACGTAGCACCAGTAGTAAAAATTACATTACTCCTTACGTACAATTAATAGGTCACGACATTCAAATGTAAACTTTTCTATACCTCACAGAAACAATGTGTATGTGTTTGTTTTTTTTTCTTTAATTACCTTACTAAAAAATATACCGTAGCAAAAATCGTTGAGTCTCCGTTAACCGACCACAGTACTTCGATAAAATAATGTCTCGAATTCTAATGTAAAAGTGTAAAATTGGAATTGTCAGATATTCACGATTTTTCGTAAAGTCAGCAATGTCGTGAGTCGATGTTGTTCAATGCTGTTCATCGTTTTTCCTTTTCTTTTTCTTTCTTTTTTTTTTTTTGTTTGACTCATTAGCGAGCGAAACTCGCCGGGACGCGCCTTATCAATTGGAAATTTTTAGCGTAAATCGCCGGAGGAGTTTATCGTCGCGGAGTTTCGAGAGCTAATTTTCTCGACTCGCAACGTGATCCACGGGCTAGGAAATCTCTTGGGCAAACTCACATCGGTTATCGAGACGTTAAAAACGAGGATCAAGATATTTCTTAGACTCCCAACAAGGATCGATATGATTCTTCGTTCCTCGGGGAGGTTCGCTGACGAGCAGGGCTGTAGGGGGACTTACTTACATTAGTGCACAATGTATACTCACTACTTATCCGTATTGTGTTTTTTCCTTAACTTTTTTTTTCATTGTATCGTAATCTTAATCAGCGTGTGCGTGCGGGCGTTTCGGAGAATCTCGATTATTCGTCCCAGTGCTATGAAATTATCACTTGCTAATATCACACGCGCAACGTCAATATCCTACCGGATACATTACAATCGGGCAAATGTATCTCGGAGTTTTCATCTCAGTGTTCTTTTCTTTTTCTTTATATTTTCCATCGGAATGTTCAGCTCGGCAATTTATTCGTGGTAGTAGCGATTGCCCAAAGAAAAAGAAAAGAAAATACCTCGACCGAAAAAACATTTTTCGATATCTCGGAATCTCAAAGTGGCACGATCTTACAAGCGATCTCTCCTTACGATTATTAAAAGTCGTTAAGCTTCGTCCTGTTCTCGTTACTTTTCTTCCCTACCAGAGCTCGTTCCCGCAATACACCATTTCGATGAGGTAACTTGCGGTTTTTTTTTTAATACTTTTTTTTTTCTTCATTTAGCCGAAAGAGCTCTCTCGCTCTGTCTCATATCTCGTCCGACGATAATAAAAAATGATCCAACTTCGCGCGTTTTTATCGCACCGAAGCCGGATCTTCTTCTCGATTATATAAAAAAAAAAATCTTGTGTAATCCCATTCGACGACGAAGCCTACGACCGCTTATCCCTAATATAGCCCATATTTGTATAATTATAATAATACTAAGCCGTTAGCATTAGAATTACGTATGCTAAGAGAAATCAAATGAAAAATTCTCCATATATATATACTATATTACGAACGAAATGAAAAAATTAATGCAAAACAAAAAATAGAGAAAAGAAAAACCATTCCAGACTAGAGCTATAATCACGCGTCGATTCTTATTGAAGCCCCGATTTTAAATATCATACGCGGATAAACCGTCGTCACCGACGGACTAACGCGGAAACGAAACTACATTGTTTATATGTATAATTGAACTAATCGCGGCGTAATTGGAGAAAAAGTTCTCGTGAATACGTCGTAGAAAGAAAATTCGTAAAATTTACAAATAAATTAATCTGTGGCACTGGAGAACGAAAAAATAAAAAATAAAATCAAACAAAAAACTAACTGGAACTAATTCTCGCGGATTAATGTTTGAAATAAGGGATAAAAACGCGATTCAAAGTAATAAAGTATAACGCGGGTTAACGATTGTACCGACGAATAAAGCGAGATCGGGGAAAGTGATTTTTTTTATGGCTTGGCCCTTTCGCGAGGTACCGTATGGCTGGAAATAAATTTTCCTGCGCGACTCACGCGTCAATTCTCGGAGCAGATCGTACGACCCCATCGATATCGTGGCTTCTTTGTTTTATTTACGGGCAACTTTCTATTCACTCGTCCTGAAACAGAGAAAAGAGTGTCATAACGAAAAATAATATCGAGCCATTATTCATTAATTCTACCACTCGATATCGAAGACTACGGCCTAAAAAAAAGAGCTACTGTTTATGACCTACCCATTCGTGCTCGTCGACTCCATCCATCTGGTCCTGCTCCAGCGAACACTCTATTACGTCCCCCACATAGTTGCTCATATTTTTTTGGATCTACCACATACAGCACACACAATACACTCGCAAGACATTCGTAAACGACAGATTTTTTTTTTCGAAAATCAGCATATAAATTCGTGTGATCACGACAAAGGCTGAATAATTGTGCACAGTCATGCAGCATGATTAAATAATCATCGTGAATTCTCACCTCATCCTGTTTCGCCTTTACCAAGCCAGACATTTCCGGATTCCAGCCCATCCTGCCGAACGACTGCGAAGACACGGAAAACTGTCCGCCGGATTGCTTGGCCGCTACGGGTGCTGTTACAACGCCTTGACCTTGATTTTCTGTTACTGTGATAGAAAAAAATAAACAACGGAACGATTAAAAATAGGTTTGGCAGATTTGGCAATTTTCGCAAAAAAAAAAAAAAATCGACTTACGGCAATCCATTCCTGGGGGCTTCAAGCTTATCCTCGGCGCCTGCTTGTTCAGACCGTTGAACCACTCGGTGGACGACAGTGTGGCCTTCCATGTGACTCTTGTCGGCGGGAAGAGGTCATCTTGGAAGAGCTCGCTCTGTTCGACAATAGCGTATCGAGTCAACCGATTCCAGTTAAATAATCGACCAGACGATGAATACAACTACGAAGGTTCGGATGGATTACCTTGATCCGTGGAACAGTGAAACTCAGAGGCTCTATCGTGTTGTTCGTGAGTCTGAGCGCCGAAGCGAATTCTACACTGGCGACGTCGCATTTGTTCTTCGGTAGGAAAGAAAGACCTTGATGCAAGCTGGCGCAACGATGGTGACTCAAAGGACAGCAGTACGGTGATTCCTCCGTTACTTCAAATGCGTAGATCGTGGAGTCACCCTGAAAATACAGATACGTAAAAACTGTAACGAACTCCTGTATACACGATTTGTTGAGCGGACAAAAAAAAAGAGTCGATTCCTTACACGTCCCGTGAGGAATAGGGTTGAACTGTCCTCGTCATAATATGGCATCAATATTGCAGGTGATACGTCCAGACCCACGTAGTTCAGCGGGGAGTTCAATTTGTCGGCCTTAAATACCAGTATCTGTCTTTCCGATACTCTGAAGAAAAAAAACGAAGATTATTTATTAATTAATATATTATATATTATAATAAATCTTTGATGTCTTTATAGAAAGAAAAACAAGAAAATATTTCACACTTTGTGCGTTCAGGAAACAAATTATTTGAAGTAAAAAACAAACGGTAAACTGTTGACTAATAAAATTGTTCGAAGCGAATAATTTGGTATAACACCACAGTCTTAAGTTTTGAACAGTGCTGCTTATAATATTATACAATATATAATATTATATTTTATATATTATTATATATTATATAATATTATATAAATTCTATACATTCTTGGGGGCAGTTCAGACTTACTTATCGAAACCCATAACGACGAGATATCGTCCGTCGAGCGCCCAAATGACTCTCGCGCCTCTTGTGCCGACGGGTCCTTTTCCCTCGTTAATCGGTGTCTCGCCGTTTCTCGGTTTGTAAACTCTCAGCTTGCCGTCCTTGCAAGCACTCGCGAGATACTGCCCGCACGGTGACCACGCCAGGCTGAATATCTGATCGGTATGCCCAGTAAGTGTGATCTTGGCGATTGCCGAACCTCCGGACGTGAGAGGGGCGAGATCCCATATTTTCACGGTCGTGTCGTACGACGCCGAGGCGAGTACATCCGATGCAAGTGGATGAAACTTTATTAAATAAATCTTGTCGGAGTGTGCTTCGATCGTGAACTTCGGCTCGTTCGTCGGCTCCATTAGACCGCCTTCGGGGATCTCCCAAAGTCTTATCATACCGTCGTCGCAGGCTTGGGGAAAAAAATAAAATTTTAATTTTCCAGTTGTTAAAGCTTTAAGTACCGGGGACTTTCTTCCGGTCGCAAACGACCATGCCTTCTTTCAAACACAAAAATTATACGGTTGTACATAATAATTTTTTTTCTGCGTTAAAAAAAACAACAACACTTTAAGGTACGTCTATAAATTTTTACAGATTTTTTTTTAGCACATTAACTTTTTTTTCGAATCGTTCAAAGGTTGCGTCTTGGAAAATTAACACGAACGGTTAAAAGATAAAACTGAAGGGACGTAGATAGATAGGAGTTTTATAAAACTCACCGACTGCCAGCCTTTGATTATTGAACGGATCCCACTGGAAATCCATAATGCTTGCACCGTGAACGAGAGCTGGCATCACGCCATCGGCGAGACGTCCTGTTTTTTTCAACTCTAGAACTGCTATTTTACCTCCGGGTCCGCTCAGCGGTACAGCGACGCGATCGGAGTTCGCTAGGATAAAAAAAACACAAATACCAGTTTTATAAATTACTCACATTAAAAATATAAATTAATTTTTAACGTGATTCGACACTCACCGTGAAAACCATCGCATTCGCCAGAAATCTGCCGACTTATGTTCCTTATGTTCTCGATATGCGTTGATTTGTGACCCGGCGTACCTTTCAGATGTCTGAACTTCGATACCCGACCTGCATAAGATTGATTTAGTAACTCGTCATATCCCCGAAAAAAATAACATTGCGACGCCGATAAAATTAACATAAGCAGTAACTGTTAAGTTAGTTTGGCAGTGATCGACGTCGAAAATTTTTTTAATATATGCTACGTCTGCAATGACTGCCTCAGTTCACCAGTCGAGCAGGATGCAGCGAATGTATCGCTACCCATTCAACATCCTTATGCATAGTCAAATGAGTCGATCGCAGCTGCAGCACATATAAACAAAAAACAAACGGTAACATTTCAGTAGACGATATACTGACCGAAAACGGTCGACGTTCTTTTCGGCGTCGGAGTCGTGATAGGCTCGGGTTTTTCGAGCCGCGGATCCATGCTCTGCTGGCGTAGCATCGGAACGATTTTCTTCACCTCATCCTCCTTGATGACGTCGCTCTTAGTTTTGAACGAATCTCTTCTTCGCAATGCGGTGGGCGAGCCCATGGCCTTCTCGGCGAGATTTCCATCGGTAACGGAAACCGAGCGACTCTCGTAGAGCCTCCTTCTCTCGGCTATAGAATTTCTGTTCAAATTTCCTCTCTCGAAACTGCCCGGTTCCTCGTTCTCCGGCGACTCGTCCTTCACCTTTATCTCGAAAACCTTGCGCCTCTCTGCGGTACTCGGTGTCTTAGGCTTGTAGCCCGAGTCGCTGGAATTCGCGTCCTCCTCCATAGAGCTCGAGTCGCTCTTGCCGTTCTCCGATTCCTTGATCCTGTCGTTCTCGAAGGTCGGCGACTTGTCGGCGTCCGGATTCCCGTCCGGGATGATTCCCGTGTCAGTCGGATAACCGTTGTTCTCGCTGTTCGGCGCTTGAGGCACGGAGAATACCTTGTCGAAGGAAAATTCCTGACTGCCGGATTTAGCCTGGAAGGGCTTCGGTCCGAGACGCGGCTGCGAAGAGACAAACAAAAAATATACACTCGTCGCCACGATTAAAACGATCTTAAGCCTAAATTTTGTCTCGCAGAGAGAACTCAGTTAACAGTTAACTAAACGATAGATGCGCGATGTCTTAACAACGATACAGTCGCTTATCGTACAGCTTAATATCATATGAATCGTTTTCTATCGTAGAGATTCCTCATTCGAACCTTGTAGCCGCCGACGACGTTCGGATTTACGGAAGTAACGACGGCGCCAGGACTCGGCGCGGTGCGTGGCCGGGCGACGGGCTTGGGCTCGTCCTCGGAGATGCTGTTGGCGCGCGACGATCTCGGCAGAGGTTTCGGCGGCGTCGTGTGACTTCCGTTCTGCATCTTCGCTTTGTCATCGTCGGTTTCCGGTGCTCGCGGTGATTCGTCCGCTGGCTTCTCCGCGGTCTCCGCTTCGGGTTTCTTTTCTTTATCTTGAACAGCGGGCAGGGCCGGCTTGACGGGCTGCGCGAAACCCTTTGGTGTCGCGTGCAGCGACTTTGCTGCCTTCGATTGTTCGACTTTTATTTCTTGCTGAGTCTCCTTGAGCGTCACCAGATTTCCCTTGTGTATCTGGAGGTACGTTTAAGCTTCTTCGTTACGCGGTACGACGTCGGCACAACGAAAGCGGCACAAAAACATTCTACTCCACTCATCTACCAATGCCTCGTCGAACAACGAATAAAGCTAAGCTCAGCAAACAGTCAATCGACACTGGTGTAAATATGCTCGCTCGCTTTGCGCGAAGTACGATGAACGAAATAAAAAAAAACTACAAAGAAACTTAGGAATTACTTACACTGCGAGGAAAGCTACGCTATCGATGGATCGATCGCTACTTTAAATATAAACATCGAGAGTACGAATCTTCGGTATACCAAAGGCATTAATATTACAAGACATTCATCGGGCATCTGAAACGTGAAATTCAACACAACAAAAAAATAAAATGTGTAACAAAAACGCATTCGCAAATTATATATAACAAATACTGCAAGATTTAAATAATAAATGAAACGAAATACGCTGACCTAAATGCGTGTAGCAAGTGCGTATTCTACTTTCTTACAGTCTAACACTCGTCGTGCACGTTCTTTAATGCAGATCCGCTCAGTTACGCGTTCTTCTATTTGGGACTGTCCACTGACAGCGGGTTTCTTTGAATTACTAGCGGTGCATCCGATTCTTTCCACGATATACATTTGGTGTGTTTTCATAACAAGAGAACTCTTATCAGAGAACATTTGCGTAAAAAAAAACCCTGAATGCAGCAGACTGGAATATAAAAACGCCTATTTCAGCTGCGTATGCATGTGGATACATCTCGAATATCTCCGGATTTAGCAGAGCAGAATCGCATTTAAGAACGCATCCATAAATAGGTCGACAAGAGAATTAACGAAGTGCTAAATATGGTTCTAAGTAAAAAGACTTATTATTGTCGTCGCTTTAAAATAAACGAAAATTCACACAGATGCATGAATCGAACAACGAATTTAAAACGATGCGTTACAATGAACTATGTATAGATAATCATTACAAACGACAGAAACACTCGGTATCAAATATCTAACTATCGAATGAGCGTCAAGGTACTCACGGTAATGCATTCTTCGCCTTTGGCTCGTTTCGCCGGATCGAGAGATATTTTTGGCACTGGAGCATTGTGACCTTTGATCCAAGCTTCGGCAGTATTCTGAGCGACGCAGCCGGCGGTGTCGGGATAAATGTCACCGTGGAAGTCTCTGTACGTCTGCAATTAATTGATCAACGTTGAGGAAAGACTCGGCGGCTTGATACCCAGTATTTTATTTTCGCAAGGAGGAACTTGATCGATCGCGCGACGATCCTGACCTTTCGTGGCACTTGGTACATTATCGGAATGACCATGTTCGACGTGAGTTGAAGCAGTCGGTTTACTTCGGCTTGCATCACGTTGAGAGCGCGTTTCGGCACGAGACACACGCCCTTCGTCTGCTCGCCGCTGTGTCTTATGCCTTCGACGAGGTAAGGATCCTTGTCCGTAACTTCCATGTACAGAATCGTCGTGTCGCCTTTGCCGGCGAGGAAAAGCATGTTTGTGTCCGGATCGAAGAGCGGCATGAGAATTCTGTGCGGATACAAAAATTACATTGAATTATTTTGAATATAAGAAAGTTCACTTTGACAGTTCAAATTTTAGTAGAAGGTCAATTTTTTTAAATTGATTGTATTCAATCTACCCAGTGCTGCAGTCGAGTTCCAGAGTTTTAACCGGCTCGTTTATGTTTCTCAGATCCCTTATGTAAACCTGACGCAACCTCGCCGCGTCGAATCCAGTCGTGAGTATTCTGTTGCTGCTTCCCAGCCAGACGATTCTCGAGTCCTTGATGCTCTGATGACTCGAGCAAGTGTTCACGATGCATTTAGGCCCTCGAGGGTCGCATATACGGACTTGCTTGTCTTTGCAGGACGTTGCCAACGTTGTGCCGTCGGACTTCCAGCTCAGAGATTGTATGACGTCCGCGTGCTCGTTATTCGCTGCAAGTGGTCGATTTGTTACGGTGGCGTATTTTTTCAGACATTCGTCAGAAACAATAAGCACGACAGGGAAGATATTCTTACAGAAAAGTTCTTGCTGCGAAACGACGTCCCACAGCGATAAATTCGTGTATGAAACTGTCGTGAGTAAATGCTCAGCCGTTGGATGCCAGTGTACAGCCTCGACTCTTCTCTGTCTATGAGAAAACGTGCACTCGGGATTGCAGAGAGATTCTTCCAAGCCGCTTTCGGGAATGTGCCAAAGTTTCACCTAAAAAAAAAATAAAAATAAAAGATAAATAAAAAAAAATACAGATTCGTAACGGAAACTTTTTATACTCCGGCAACCCGAAAACTTCCGGAACACCACGTAAAATCATTTTAACACTATATATATATATATGTATAGCTATTTTATCGACGGAATCTCGGCTAGAATCAAAGATTCGACTGTACGAGGAACGTAACGATAATTCGACACGCCGATTGATCGACGTTCGATGAAAACCTACAAGACAATCCTGCGACCCAGTTGCTAGCAGGCCGTCGTGAAACGGTGAAAAGTCCATATCGGTGACGGTGTCAGCGTGAGCGTGAAGCAGAGGCATTGTCTTGCTCTTTCTTCCGCAGTCTTCCAGTGGGAGAACTGCCAGACTTGACCCTAAGTAAAAAAGACATATATATATATTTTTGTAAGATCATTTTTCCCACCAAACCAAATAAACAAATAAACAAAAGAACAAATAAATAAATATATATATAAAGAAATAAATCAATTTAAAAATGAGAAAAATTCAGAAAATACAATCCAGTCTGCTTGAAGTAAAACCAAGCAGGATAATTTGAGCCATGATTATTTACCGTTGTGATCGACGTTGAATGCCATAAAGGCAGCGGAGGCAGCGATGTTGTTCCCATATGTCTGATAAGATCCGACCGAGATGTCACGAATGCAAGACTCAGGTTTAGGAACGATCGGCGTGGCATTTTTGTACTTGGAAGCCTTGAAGCGCCAAGCCATCTTGACTCAAATTAGCCAATGCTCCTCTCTCTCTCTCTCTTTCTCTCTCTCGCTCTCTCTCTCGCCCCTCGATTACGCTCACCCGCCTTTAACTCATGTAACCTGGGAAATAGAGAAATAGAAATCCGCATGATTGACCGAATCGCAATCGTTGCTTTTGAGAACTACTTAAACACTATCGACTAGAAAATATGAAACGAAAAAAAAAAACTGCTCCAAAGAGTGTACTCCGAAACAAAAAAAAAGTGAACGAAACATTTTTTGGATAAAGTTGAACTTGTGTGAAATAAAATATAAAGGACAATATGCTAGATAAAAAAAAAAAAAAAAAATTAGAAAGGCTTTATTACGCGACAGTCGTATGGAAATCGAGGGTTCGTATGAATTACCGTGTCGATTGTATAGTCGGCCGATTGGTGTGGCTGTAGATGCGACAAACGTCTCGCGAGCTCGACACAACGAGAGATCGAAAGGAAAAAAAAAAAAAGTGGAAAAAATAATAGTAGTAGAAAGCGGCGGTCGTGCGTTGACGTAAGGCGTGAAGGGAGAGCGCAAGGATTGTGCATGACTAATAATTCGGGGGTGAGGTTTCCCACCCCACCCTCGGCTGTCGCTCGCTCGGTTGTAACAAAAAGTTGGTTATACGTCGCATCGGGACTAGTGGAGAGGCCTCTCTCTCTCTCTCTTCGAGGTCCCGATAAGGATACGCGAACCGATCGTAAATGGATGTAATACTCACGGAGCAATTTATCGTCGCCAATTCTCTTCCTCGATCGCTTTCACGTTCTTTCGCCGAGCTCGTTTTCACGATAACGGGTATATGGAAAAGAAGTGTTTTTATAAACACGGAGCGCGAACACACACAGTGGAACAGTGGCAGGCGTCTAGCCGGGTGACAGCCGGAAACGGGAAACCTCCCCTACGCCTTGTCCTTGTTCAACGCAACGCGTCGTCTGTACTCCTCGCCCCACCCTCGAGTAGCGACACGAACCGAACTCGGTTGGCAATATACCGACCGCTAGAGCTGTCGTACTCTCAGGAATGCGCGCGCACCCGTTCAAAGGTGCTTATTATTATTATGCATTATTATTATTTGCATCATTATAATTATACATGTTATATATGTATTTTGAAAAGTTGTTAGTGATTTTCAAAAATTCAAGGAATCTAGGGGACGCCCTACTAGACCCCGATAACTATTTCTCGATTATAGTATTCTGTTTTTATTGTCTGCGTCTCGGTGAGTTGTGCCCTATTGTGTAAGTTACATTACTAGTTCGCTCCAGCTGCATGGTTAAACCACCGGAGACAGTGGTGCGCAGAAAATAAATAGAAGTAAGAATCGGAAAAATAAACTAGAACTAAAACTGAAACTGATATGATAATAACGGTGTCAAGGAGGCCGAGAGACAGGCAGTGAGAGAAGCAAGAGAAAAAGTTTTGATCGATGTGAGTTTTTATTTACAACTACGATTCATACGGGCTGTAGTATTACTGGAGTGTCTTTAATAAAGTCACTCCATCTAGGGAATTTTTACAGGCACTCGAACTTCAATAAGTCCCAACTAGAGACACTCCACCATTTGGAGTGACTGTAATTTGGAGGGTCTGCGAATATTCACACCGGTATGCGGACGGTATAGAAGTGCCGCGACCTGTGTATAAGACCGTGCTGTGAAGAGAGTGGCGCAGTTCTCCGCCAGGGGACGAGCCAACACTGGGCTAAAAAAACCCTACTGTCTGCTGCCGTCTGAAGATCGCCAAACGTAAACAAAAATTATAACCTCCAATCGGTTTGTCGAGTGCGACCGAACTATCGTTAGCTGTTACACGAGTTATATTTTGTTTAAAAATAAAGTAAAAATGGAACAGCTACAAACGGCTCTGACGGCGATAAAGGTTTTACGTTCGAGCGTCGGACAAGTTTTCGATTCTCTGGGAAATGGACTTAGCGCCGAGCACGGCGAGGAGAACAGAGAAACTAAATATTTGGCTGAGCTTCAGGACCTTTTGAACGCAGTCAATGTTAACTTGAGGTAACGGCTTTTCGCTCAATGAAAAAAAAAAAAAAGAAAAAAAAAGCAAGCACCCAACCTTCGAACTCTGAGCTTCCATCCGGTCGTGCAAATATTTTTCTTTCACTAACGACCATTGTATTTTCAGAGATGTAGAGCAAGCGGTGACCAGTTTGAAAACACCGCAGGGCCCTTTCAATCTAGCCAGCTCCACTTATCTCAGCCAAGAGACCATGCCAGACAGACAAGCTCTCTACAGCACTCTCGTCAACAGTTACAAATGGACTGACAAGGTTCACGAATACAGCAACGTCGCTCAGGCTCTCCTGCATCAAAACTCGTTGAAACGTTCGTACACAAATTCCAGCAGATCGAAGCGTGGCAGGATCCAGACGAGCAGCCACAATGTTCCACCTCAGTATGTTTCGAGAGGCAAATAGACTTCCACATGATTTTATTTTTCGTTGTAAAATTGGCCCGGCGTTCTACAAAGTTCTTAATTACATTTTTTTTTATTACATTTATTTTAAAAAAAATTTATTATCAAGGGATATTTTCATATTTTTATGTCTATCGTTTCTTTTCCAATCCGATGGATAGCTTTCAAAATAATTTTGAGAGTAAGTCATTTTGCTCCAGTGTGATGAGCGCGGAACTCTCGAGCCGTTTGAAATTCAAGGGTCGGAGACAGGAAAACGAAACATGAAAGAATTTCAAAATGAGCGAATTTGTTTATTACAGAATAATTGTATCGATTTTATCGTCTGTTTCAGGCAAGTGGAGACCTTCATCGCGTCGTTTGACCGCCAGTTCAATGACATGACGGTTTCCGTGTCGCGGCCGTTCGCCTCAAACGCCGTTTTGCACATAACGCTTGGGCATGTGATGAAGGCCGTAGTGGCGTTCAAAGGACTGATGATCGAGAGAGTAGTCGTCAAGGGCTATGGAGAAACGATGGATCTTTGGACAGAGTCGCGTCACAAAGTCTTCCAAAAAGTAACGGAAAACGCTCAAGCTGCGATGCTGCACTTTTATTCACCGGCGCTTCCGGAATTGGCCGTCAGATCGTTTCTCGTAAGTTTATCGTTACGATGACTGTCGAGTGTTTTTTTGCTTCCTCAAAGAGGAAGCTATGTATCGAGCTTAAATCTGGAACGGGAATGGACAAACCGAGTGCGTTTGTAGCTCTCGATCCGGCTCGGGCAGCCAACTTTACAACTTTCGTCGAAAGACCGCTTTTCCGTACTAGTATCGCAAAGCACTATTTAATTATAGCTTCCTCTATGAGGAAACCCAAATCGGACAACGAAATTTATCATAGAGGAAGTTATGCGCAAAACCGTCAACATGTGCAAACACACATGACTTTGAAAAGTACTTTGTGCGCTTTTATTACACTCTGACGATCGAAATTATCGAATTGACTTACGATTTTCCTTTCTTCCAGATATGGTTCCACAGCTTCAACAATTTGTTCAGCGAACCGTGCAAACGTTGCGGACTGCATCTTCACAGCGCTCTGCCGCCGACGTGGCGAGAGTTTCGTACCCTTGAGCCTTTTCATCACGAGTGCAAGCCTTAAGATTATCGGCGCGAGATATTCGTCGAATTGTACATAAAAAGGTGGGAGGAGAATAATTAAATATATGAATTATCGATAAATTAAAAACATACGGAACTTCGAATAAACGGACGTGTTGGCCAGAGATTTTTTTTTATATAAAACCGATCGATCGACGAATACCACAAACCGTTTTCCTTCATTCTTTCATTTTTCACTGTATCTTTATTCAATGAATAACAAAATTGATAATAGTATAAAGTTGAAGGGCTAGGAAGTTTTCGAGGCAATTTTTTTTCTTTTTTTTCGTTTTTTTTTTGCATGGTTCGTAATGCGCTAACAAAAAATCCTACCGATCGGTTCATTGCTGATATTACACAAGTATAGATTCAATATAGAAACTTTTTTCGTTACATTGGTAAGTACAGTTTGCAACGTTATTACTCTTTTTTTTTTTTTGTTTTTTTACGGAAGTTGGTCCACACTGAGCTTCCCGCAATAAAATAGAAATTGTATCTTCGATCGTCACTTTGCGTTTCGCTAAACAATTCCAGCTATTTTGTTGTTAATTTTTTTTTGTTACCTGTCTGACCCTAACAGTAACGATGCGCGTTTCGTGGTTGTATTTTCACAGTCTAAAAAAAATGAATCAACGCGAAACAAAGATTCTTACGTCGATTTCTATACAATGGTTTTTTTTTTGTTTTTTGCTTGTATTTTCGAGGGAAATTTCGTTACGTTAATTGCCAGTAAACAACAACGAATAAAATAATTCTGATATTATACCGATTGTTTGATATCTACAAACTGGTTTCGGAGACAATTAGAAATCTTCGTTCAGTTTTTTCTTCTTTTTTTTTTTTTTCACTGCTAAATTTTACTGTACACAACTGATTCTACAAGTTAAGGTAAGTAGGTCTTTCGTAATACATTGTTTGAATATCATGATTATTAATTGCCAACTAGCGTGTATATTTAATCACAGAGCTTTATATGGACCGAAAATGTGTTACAAAAATCATCAGACTTTGTAATTCGATATTTCGTAATTTTTTTTGTTTATCTACGCTCACGTCGCTCTTTCGCTTCTTCGTTGAGTGTTCAGGGGCTACGAATCGGGGTTTTTTTTTTTTTGCAATCGTTATTTACAGCGCTTTTCCGTAAGTCAGTTAATTCATAGTGTCGAATAATAAAACGGGGTACACGTTTTGGGCGAAGATAGTTTATTCTTATCGTGAAAAATAAAAATAACTATAGTAACTTCGTCGTGTGATTTTTCGAGAAGTTCAATGTTCAGTTAATCAATTACACTCGAATTGAACCCGAATGGTTTTCGGTCAATTCGTGAAATTTTCATTCGTGATGGTTTTTTTTTCTTTTTTCTTGCGGTTAAAATGAAAGCGTGCGTTTTATCAACATTTTCGATTTCGGTATATAATAGCTCTGCAATCGGTTAATTTAATAAACCTACGTATGTATACCATTTTTTTCCCCTTAATGTCGCTTGTTATGCTAGGTAAGTTTTACATAATACTCACAATTAGTATCGTCATGTAAATATAATTATAAGTAATATTTTCTTTCACATAACTGTACACATTCACATTTGGAATATTGGCGCTTTATTTGTTTGTTTTCATTATTTCCTTCGTCCTTTCGTTTAGAGCGCAAGTCATTTGAATGGCAGTGAACTTATTTTACAATTTGTTATCTTTTTTTTTACGTTTTTCTTTTTTTTTTTATTGTGATCACTTGCTTCATGGACCGATCCAAATTTTCGTAAGGCTCTATCTAAAGTTGCATCAATGAGTTTAATATAATATCATTGACTCAAAACTATGTATGCAATTATTGCTCGTTTAGAGTTTTTTTTCTTTTTTTTTTTGTGTTATCTAACTCGTGGTTGTGTGAGATACGATACACGCCTAAGAAAGTGACTTCCAAGTTTAATTACATCATTATTATCGATTGACCGAAGAACCATCGCGCGCTTCTGTGTGACGTTCGATCACCTCGGATATCGATCTTAATATTTTATTTATTTTTTCATTTGTTCGCTAAAAATCTGATTTTACTCATGTCCAATCTAAAATTATTCATCACGAATTTCAGATTATCTTGACGTATATATTCCCTCCTTATTACACAGGATAATTAGCGTTTAGTGGGGAAAAAATAATTTCAAGTACTTTTTTTTTTCGATAGTCCGTTAGCGTCGAACCGCAATGCATAACTATTTTGAGTCTCCAATAAACTGCAACATTTGAATTGTCGTCTTCTCGTGCACGCACAAGTGTACGCCTGAGAGAGATTATTCATCACGTATACGTACGAGGCATTCCACAACAAGTGGACCATCGATTGTCCATCGTGCCATTTTTTTTCTTTTTTTTTTTTGCAAATCTCATTTGCTGAAATTAGAGGAAAATTCAGAATTATATCAATTTTGACGAAAACGCCAAATTCTATCGTTTGGTGAGCTTGGGACAAAAATGTCACCCAAAGCCCGTTCAAAAACCTAATTTTTACATGCTTGGGTTTCTTTCTGTACGAAATGACGATTTCTTTATGAAAAAATCATGCTCAAGTATTTATCGATTGAGCGTGCGATTAAAGAATCTTCAATAATTTATCGGCATTGCAGACGTCCGTGTACTCTATAAAATGTGTCGACACCTTTTCGCACTCCGCGTAAATACAGGATGATCCGCTTGACGTGGAGATGCCTCATTTACGGCCGCACATCGATTATTTTTTATTATTTTTTTTTTCTCGTAAGCCTATAATGATTTGAAAACGGATATGCTAGCTTTTTACTCGGTCCGCAATTATTGTACAGCCATCATCTAAATTTGTGACGCTCTTCGCCCGGTTGACATTCGTTTTACAATGTGACAAAGTCCTGTTATAGTTTATATTTTTTTATTTCATTTCTTTTTCGATCAAACATTAGCTTCTTCGCTATTCATGCTTCTATCGCCTATTAGTCTAATCATCAATAATACGCCTAATCTATATCGTTTAATAGTAATGTCGGAGATTCTTGATATACCACAATGCAAGGAAACCTACGTTTAGCATATTTTTGTGTCTGTTTTTTTTTTCTTTTTTTCATCTCAGTTCAGTTCAACAGCTTTATTGCCTTTCTCGCTGATTCTGCTCGTTTATGTATTTATTTCTTTTTTTTCTCTCGGACAGCTTAACGATCAGACGTTCCTTTATTTACGGTTTATACGGTGCTTTGAATTTCACTCGATCCTCTTTTTTTTCCTCCGCGACTCTCCTTAAGTGTGTGCTCTTTCTTCGCCTCCTCCCTCACTCGTTTATTAGTTTCTATACTACATAACATATCGCCCACGTGCGGACAACAGATGCCACATTACGGTAGTAGAAATAGTTGACTTGTGTGTGTGAGAGTTTTATAGGTCGTTTTTCGTCTCGTTATTTTTTTATTTTAGGTTAGTTTTTTTCAGAATTGTATAAGCATTATTATACGACGAGAGGCTGAGTTTTTTTTTATATATATATTTATCAAAGAGAATAATCGATCAATCCTATCATTTCAGCGATGAGAAGTCTCAAACGCCCGTTTGGACGATGAGCAGATACTTTTTTTTCCCCGAATTTTATTCAGCGCTGTGGCGATGGCTCGTGCTGCACTCAACGCTTTTATCCCGTCCGCGAATTCATTTCATTTCTCGTTTTTCTTTTTTGTTTAGTACATCCACTCAATTTCGTTTTATACCTTGCAAAGTATACGTAAATACAAGAATGTCAAAGTGCACCAGAAATTGTCCCTCGTGTGTGATTTTGTGTATTTTTTTTCTCGGCACAACTGTACTATATTACCCTCTCGACTGTTGATATGAAATTGAGAAACATTCGTTCGGGCTCGTTACGATTTTTTTTTTCACCGTTGCAGAGTAGTTTTTTTTTAGTCGTTTAATTGGCTTCGTTCGAAACCACATGATAAAGGACGCCCTTTAGCTTTTTTTTTATTATTCCACCGAGGCGCAAGATCGTGCTTTATTCGTTATCGCGATAAACCGGGACAACAAATGACCATTGTCGTTAGCTCGTTCGATCGCGAGGACTTAATTAACGGCTTTTCGATGTATGCAATCCTAAGGTCTCGTTGAAAAAAACATCGCATGCTACAGAGTAATATAGTACACTTACACACCCGCTGTTTTACAGTGTTATTGTATCGCATATATATATAGCGTTTAAGTATACAAGTATGTACAGTTATGTACATATAAAGGAAGGTTTGCCAGGTTAAAGAACAACTCGTACTGTTTTTTTTCTTTCAGACCAACGTCGAGCAAACGATCAATCGATAGTAATCGATTGCGTCGATATCCTCGTCCTGGAAACCCTTCCGTTACACCCACAAAATTTTCTCGTCTAATTTATTCTCCGCCTCATCGATCGACGAACATAATAATCATAATACTATAGCGAAATCGTCTCTACAATCCCAAAGAACCGACCCGACAGTCAGTCCTTCGTCGAATATTGGCGTGATGATTTTTAACTTGAGCCGAGAGTGCAGCGTTCTTTTTTTTTCTTAATTTTCAATTGATTTTCTTTTTCTTTTTATTCGTTAAATTATCATCAGTATCAAGAAAGCGTTCCCTCATCGTTATTTTCTCTTCACTGCGTCTTAACCGGAGAACTGGAACGTGCAGTCGTATTTTTTTTTCTTTTGTTAATTTACTTAATAATTTACTTATTATTCGTTTAGACCGTGCGATAGACGAATATAGTCTGCATCAACGTCGTCATTTAGCTAGTTGTGAACATTCCCCCCCCCCTCCCCCTGTGATCTTAGGAGTCTGAACATGGTGTCGCTGCATCGTCCTCACTGTAATCGATAGTCGAATCCCATTCGATATTCGTCGCGTTAGCAGCTCGGCGAAGACTGTTTCTCAGGAAGGTAGCGCACGCCTTGCTGCGCTCCGTTATAATCTCGTAAAGATGGTTCTCGAGTGCGATGCTGTTCGTACTCAGCAACTGTGGCAGCGGTATCGGAGTGTTCATTATCATAAAGTTCCCAATATTAAGAGGAGTTTCCCATTGTCAGACACCGCTGTTCGGAAAGCGTGGCGGGGGAAGCGGGGGCGGTGCCCTCTCCGGTTGAGCGGGAGCGATGGAAGAACGTTCTGACCCAGCTGCAAACACAACTGTTAATTTTCGTTAGTCACGCCGAAAGTTCTGACCGACGATTCGACAGTATTATATGTTACTTTTTTTTTTGCAATTTCTTTTTTTTTCACGCTACAGACAATCATCAATCTCATTATGTCGCTACGAACATCGATCTACTATTAGTGTAACCAGGACTATCCGCATGTCAATCTATATTACGCGTCGTATTGTGGAATTCTTTTTTTTTACTTCGCATTTTTTTTCTATCGCATCCTACACTGCGAGTAATGCTTATTTCGGAGAGAGAAAATATAAGTATCTCGTAGTGCCCGCGAATTAGGAAAAAAAAAATCGCGAGACTGATTCGATATAAGTTGAAACAATAACTTAAAGGAAATGGCAAAAGAACTGGCAAGCTTTACCGGAGAGTAAAGTAGCTTTTTTCATGCAAACATGCCTTTTTTCACAATCGTGCAGCTTCGGTTTTTTTTAACGCTCACAGTATTTTCGGGAATGGATTGTTAACGATTGTTGATTTCTCGAAACTCTGTTGAAAATACTAACTTTCATTCCCCCCTCTCTCCCCAGTTTTTTACTCCCTGCTGTTAAGATAGAAATACAGAAAAATAAAGGAAATTAAGAAAGTCAAGTAACACATGAGACGACACTTCTTTACGCTGTTGGCTTGCGGTTAATTCTTATAACATCGACAATAGGTCTGCACAAGACGCATACTATAATGATAACAGATAGATTGAGTATCATTGAGTTTTGTACACCAGACAAAAATAAAAAAATATATATGTTTATTTCGAATATACTATATATATATGTATATATGTATTTCGTTTTATGAAAACGAAGACTACTACAGAGGCCAGTGTTCTTCGTGTGTATACAAAGAGCAGCGGAATCCACGCGAAGGGCGGTAAGAGTGATGCATTATACAACGTGAATAAACGAAGGAAAAACAAAATGTTCATTTGCACAAAAACAACTGTGGATGATGCTGAAGTCTCTAATGATGAACTGAAAAAAAAACCAAACAAACTACCGACTAAAAAATGTTTGAATTTTTTTTTCTTTCAAGAACGGAGTTTATTGTTAAAGTGAGCTGAAGACGTACCGTCAGTTCCTTAATTCTTCCGTTTCTGTCGCTGACTACAACCGAGATGAATTCCAAATAGATTTGAGATGTATTACGGACGTAAGTTTTTTTACCCACTTTCCAGTGTTCCTTAATTCACTCGTTTCCATTACTAGCTACATGCGAGATACATTCCAGAGTGAAATTTAAAAATTACTTTGTAACGTGACTTCCAGTTGTAAAAGCGAACTTTCGGTGTGAAACGAAATCTAGATTTTTGACCGGGAGTAACGCCATATGGAAAAACGTCATTTCCGGTAAAAAAAAAGCGTAATTTAGAAACCAGAAATGACATTCCGCTTGATGACCTTACTTCCGGCTGCAACCTGAGATTTTGAGACCGGAAGTGACAATTTCCCGTATGATGTCACTTCCGGTTGAGAACTGAGATTTTCAAACTGGAAGTGACGTTTTCTCGTATAACGTCACTTTCGATCGAAGCCCGAGATTTCGAAACCGAAAATGACGTTTGCCCGTGTGTGGTCATGTCCGGTAAAAATTCGAGATTGTGAAACCGGAAGTGACGTTACACAGAATATTACTATTCTTCTCTGGAATATATCTCGAATGCAGCCAGTGACAGAAACATGTGAATTAAGGAACACAGGAGAGTGGGTAAAAGAACGTGTGTGACGCGTCTCAAATGTATTCGCAGTTCAAGTCGAATGTAGCCAGCAACAGAAAGGGATGCATTAAGGAACACAAGGTGAACCCAGCGCCAATGAAACTCAGCTGTGCGCGATATAATCTAGTCCATGTATATCCGCCCCTGATCAGCGCTAAATGATACAAAAAATTGGTTCCTTGTACAAGCATTAAAATAAATTCTTGCAATCAAGATTGTAATGGATTACAGTGAAGAAACTACAAATCAACAATTTTTTTCACAAACATACAGAGAGATAATAATAGGTGACATGCAGAGTGTGGTAAATCGGCAGTGGGGTGGAGACGGGGGGGGGGGGATTTTATGGGAATTATGTGATTTACTCAGCAAACGATTCCTCCAGACTTCTGCAACGAGACCGCTGCAGCTTTGTATTAATGACACATAGTAGCGTTGGGAAACTGACGATCGCAGACGGGCCGAGTTTTCTTTGCCACTTGCCGGACGACAATGTGCTGGATGATATATATTGCAGTATGGCATTGATCGGAGTGATCTCTCACGCAATTATATATAATTTCATGACGATGATGTCGCGTTTATTCACATTTGCTATCATAACACTCAAACGGCGAAGGGAGTCATATCATGTAAAATTATTATTATTATTATTATTATTATTATTATTAAAATCCTTTCTTCCGATTTTACTTATTTATATATAGTATATTATAATGTATTATATGAAGAAAGATGTAAGAAGATTCAAGACATTAATGGATTAATTAATCCATGAAACCCTTCAGGCGTTGTAGTGATGAAAAAAAGTTGTGAAAAACGGTGTACGAATGCAAATACGTGTAATCATCTATAACTACACGGTAGCGTCTCGCTTTGAAAAAATCGTGTCTTTAAATGCTCGGCGTCGAGACGCTGCCGCGTCTCTCGATATTATGCAATCACATCGCAGTGTTGTGCTCATAATCGTGGTGTGGGTAAACAAATAACTATGGACAGTGACTATTCGAACTTTGCGCCAAAATTTCAACGAGGGTACTAGCGTGTCTTCAACATATGTTCTTTGCACGTAACACATACAAAGAGAGAAAGCGATGGATCTTCACGTCTGTGAACGTCGATCGGTTTTTTTTTCATAATAATTTCGTGTACGCTAAATACACCCACACATACACACATAAGGAAACAAGTGTGCGTTTCTACAGTGTAACGCGCGTTCGGGTGTGTGTGCTCTCGCGTGGGGGTCAAACGTGTCGACACCATACAAAAAAAAAAAAAAAATTGTCCCCTGTTCGTAAAACACGGTGGACAATCGTTTTGACAAACCTTACCGGAATACTCGTTGGAAGGGGCATTTTGTCTCTAGTCGAGAAAGCAATCCTAAAATTGTCCTCGTCGTGGGGAGTCGTCGGGTCGATCTAAAAATTTTGACGTAGCATGAAGTAATCGAGGCTCTGTCGACCGCCTTTTCTATATACATTTTTTTTAACTCATATCCCTCTATTGTCGCTGATACTCAACGAAGAACCTTCGTATCGCATTTAAGTATTTAAAAATAAAAGATCGTTTATAATTTTCATTCTCGTACCACAGCCAACGTGCGAGACAACGGGAAATCTCTCTCTTTCTCTCTCTTTCTCTCTGTATCTCCCTCCAGCCCTGCTCGTCTGTTCTCTCGAGACGCCATTGGACGCACTCTTTGTTTTGCGGCTAACTCTCGGGAAGGCCTAAAGGTGCGGGCCGGTCGCAGCACAGTCGGACGTGGGACTTGGTATATCGTACTACAGCTACAGCCAGGTCTGAGGAATTGTTTGCCTTGCCGATGGAATTGGTGATAGTGACAGGTGGTGGTTGTAGTTATGATGAAACGGGTGTTCTCGGTGAGGTTGACGGGCCTTACATGAATCAGGATGTGGCTTCTCCTCGGCAACCATCAGGGCTGCGTTCTCCGCCGGCGGTATGTGTCCCTCTAACGCATTCACACAGTTTAGCATGCTCCTGGAAAACACCACGCCACTTGTCCAAATTTTCTATTTTCTTCAAAACATAACGAATTTGATTTCTTTTTTTTTTCCTCTCTGTCTCTTGTCCCCTCACACACCCAATTTTTCATTAATTTTCAGTAAATATAATAAACCCGGAGGGCAAGCATACAATTCTCCGGGACGTCACATGCATCGATAGGTTTTACCGATTATCCGTTTCGCGAGAGACATTGTTATTATTGTTTTATTGTTATTATTCGCAGGAGCCTTTTTAGGGAAGAAGCGATTGTCGTCAGTCAGCGGGGAAATGGACGCTCGGACATTGTAGGAAAAATGTTTAATGCAGAGTTGGATTTTTGATATCGAAAGAACGTAGTTGGGTATAGTTGAAAGCTATTTAAAAAAAAAAAACATACTCTTGCGCTGTTATTCGTTCGAGAAATGTTGCGCTGCGAATACATTTTTATGCTGTTTGTTTCATGATTTTCGTTTGTTTTGGTTTTATTGATTTATTTTTTTACTTTTTCGGGCGATAGTTTATTCGATCGTCCAACCGTCCCAACGAGTTTCCACTTTGTTGACCACACACACTCGCTTCTGCCCTACCCACGTTGCGTTACGATAATTCGTTTTACTGCAACCCACGACGATAACTGCGACGAACGCATACTGCATGAATAGCTTTTCAGCGATTATCGACTATACAACACTCAACGATGTATAATTATTTCTGATAAACGCTAAATTAAATATCGAAAATGCAAACAACACACATGTAATTGTTCCCACGAAACCCAAGAGCATATTTCTCTATCGCTCTCTCTAGCTCTCTCTCTCATTCTTTCTCGTTCTCTCTGTCTCTGTCTCTGTCTCTGTCTCTCTCTCTCTCTCTCTCTCTCTCTCTCTCTCTCTCTCTCTCTCTCTCTCTCTCTCTCTCTCTCTCTCTCTCTCTCTCTCTCTCTCTCTCTCTCTCGCTCTCTCTTGACGAGGAAGTGAAATTAATTGAACAAAAGCATCGATATCCGATTAGAAATAGACATAATATTGATATTAAAGCGACGCGAATCAAAACCGCGGAGAAATCTGTCGTATATAAAGGGTTTGAAATATTTAACAAACTGCCGAATGGATGAAAGAAGAAACCTGTTTAACCCTTTATAAGTAGCACCGCCCGAAACCGTACCGAAACGGGACTAGCAGAGGCGGAGTGGAGGCCACGCGTTGCTACGGTATCGCCTAAGGTTGGGGATAGAGGTATAACTTATAAAGGGTTAAATTGATTCAAAAGGAGTCTTAAAGAGTACATAAAAATGAATCAACAGCGTAGGAAAGAAGATGTAGTAAGATGGAAGACCAAAAGATATACGAATCTTTGTCAAGTAGCTCAAAGCTAAATAAATTCAATCAATCAATGAATCGCTCTCTCTCTCTCTCTCGCTCTCTTTTGCTCTCTTTCGCTTTCTTTCGTTCTCTCGCTCGCTCGGTCCCTCCCTTTCGCCATTTACGTCAACACGGCAATTATAATTCGCTCGGGAAATGGTTTGCCATTTCACAGTTTCTATTATTATTATTTTTAATGATAAAGTTATTTTTAGCGTTTCACTGGCCTGTGTAGTAGAAGTTAAACGAACTGGATTGGTTCACATTCCAGATCATTTGTTTGTATCAGGTGGTCAACGCGTTTATCAAACAGTTACTCGATTCATGTATAATAATATTGCTTTCATTGTTCATCGTTGAATCGATGATTTCGCGTAGAATCTATGAGGCGAGTCATAGCGTTTCGGTTTCCAACACCATATAAAAGTGGAAAATAATTGAGATAAACGATATTATAACACAAACAAACAAACTTATTTATTTCACAACATGGAATAATAATTTATTCTCATCGGTGATGCCGAAATATTCGTAACGAATTATCAATTATTATTAATGATTAATTATTAATTATAATTTCTTTTCAACTTTTTGTTGCTGCTGCCGCTGTCATTTCGTGTTGTTTATCGAGTGTGCGAATTGTAATTTTACACTGTGTATTTGTCGTCTGAATAGTTATATATAATAGTATGTATAGTCCTAAGTTCGACCTAAAACATCATCACTATTAACAGTATATTAATCGTTAAGTGTCTCTCCGGTCGCGACGAACGAAACTCTCGTCCACGAACGATACTTTGTTTAATTTTAATTTTTCTCGTCTTTTTTTCTTTCTTTTTTTATTCTGAATTAAAAATTGTCCAACTATTGATTATTAAATTGACGATTTATCAGTAGGTTGGGTATTGTTGGCAGTGGTGGCGTCAGATAGGACGGTCTCCTTGCTAGAGTTAGTGGCGAGCTCCTCTTCCCTGCAATACAACAACGTTACATGGCCATCGCGCCTCGACTGATTTATGTCTTTGCTTTTTTTTTACATGAGAAATAAGATCCCACCTAGGTTTCTGTGTATGTCTGTGTGTGTGTGTTTTTTTTTCACATTACACTCTAACGATGCACGTACACTTTTCACTCTAACAGTTACTCGGTTCAACGAAAAAAAAGATGTGTCATAAAACTTGATTCTTCGTTGAACATATCGTCGAGCGCTAAACGCCTTGCTAGTGATATATTGGTGATTTTATTTTGTTATTATTATTATTATTTGATTTATTAAAAAATATAATTAATGTTTCGAGTGTCGTCTAAAAGTTTTAAGAGCGAATCCTTCGAACCTTTGTCTACGTGGCGTGTCAGTTACGCGGCTAAACAGGTGCGAAAGATTCGATGAATGTTTCGGCAAAACCTTAACAGCATACAGTAGAATAAAAATAAATTAAAAGAAGAGACTTATAGATTTTATATGAAAAAAAAAAAATTACTTGCTCGAGCGTTATTGGCTAGATAAGATCATGAAGCCTCGAAGAAAAAAAATTAAACTTCTATAATATTAGCTTTGAGAAAAAAACGTTGCACAGCAGTGCTGCTTTTATTCTCTTCATTGCAACAGAATGCTAAAGGTTGTTCTTTATATATATATATATATATATATATATATATATATATATATATATAATGCAACAGTTCGCTTTTTAACAATTCTTTCATAGAAACACAAGCTTACCGGAGCAATGACGAGAACAAAATTAAACAACGCTGGTACAACGGGTAACGATCGCGAAGCGCGCGGCCGTACAGTTGCGCTTGACTGTCAATAAAATTACTAATGTATATTTAATTATACACGTAACTTGTTTACGCTCAACCATTACTTAAGCGCTAACATGCAAATCGCACAGAACAGCGCCATAATTTCGTGCCAGCTATACAATAGCGACATGAAAATTTTTGTTGAATCAAAAAATCAAAAAATCATAGTTAACGAGGTTGAAAAGAAAAAGAGAAGAAAAAAATATTCATGTCTCTCTCGAACATTTATCGGGTCTGATGGACTAAGAGGAGCATGCGATAAAATGCAAGGCTCCAGAATATCAAGTGTTTCGGGGCTCTTATGTAATAAAATCAGACGGCAGCCACCGCGGTGTTGTCGTAGCACAACCGCTCGATCGGAATTCTTTTTTAGTTTTTCGTTTTGTTTTTTAGGTCCAATGATTTTTTTTAACATCACATAATAGCCCTGAGGAACTTTGCAGAAACTGTGAAATGTACCTTCCACGCAAAAATTAACCAGACGAATTGCTTCATAGTAACAGTAGTAGTTGTTCATGCAGCTATGACGAATGGTACATAGGTATATCATTATTAGGTAGTCTCGTTGTATTTAGCTTTTTTTTTTTTATCAAACTCGTTCGGCATAATGCTTTCGGCATGAGCTAATTTTTAATGAAAAATTATATATAATATTTCATGCCAGATTTTTGTTTCTGATCGGAACTTACAATATAAACGGTGACTATTTCTTTCACTTTCTCATCTAAAGTAGGTAAGCGTGGGATTATTTTTTTTCAATGCAGCTCACTAGGATATTTAACTAGTAAGTTAATAGTTTCGTTGCAGCAAGAGTGAATCCTGTTTGCTTCGATTAAATATATTTATAATAACAAAACAATAAAAAATAAATCAATGATCCACTCTTCTGAGTTCACGCAACGGTTTCGTTTCGTTTCTCATGCACGAAAAAATGAAAAATAATGTTCGTTGAACATATGATATTCGATTTTTTTGTTTGTTTTTCTTTTTCCTTTTTTCGTTTCTATACGGAGAGTCGAGTAATTACAAAGCCGGACATCGCAAGAGAACAAATTTTAGCAGGACTCACCCATATAGTCTGCTGTCCCGCAAGCTGCTCCTGCTCCGAGAATAACACAGACAGAAAGCACAGTTACGACGACAATAAAAACACAACGTATCACTTTCATTTCATTTCGTGGTTTTTCTTTTCTTTTTTTTGGCTCACGAACAAACTAAAACATTAACGAAAATGATAAATAACATTAATTAATAAATGATACATTTACTGTATACCAGAACCTTGAAATAATCATTTATTTATGTAAAACAATACATTTACATTTAGGCTAGGTAAATAATTATAATAATATTCATGAGGCACGAGAACTGATAACAACAAATCAAAGTGGACGTATTCCGTTAAGCTACAAGAAAACAAATGTTAAACAAACTTATCCGTAATAAAACTAACGGAACTAACGTGTCTCGCTCGCTCGTTTCGTTTCTTGTTTGCTCGACGTGTCGTTTTTTTGTTTCCTCTATTCGATGTTCATCATTGTTGAAACGATGCTTATCGATAATTGTATCTCGAAATTAATCGAAAACGATTTGCAATATTGAAAAAAAAAAAAAAATGCTCGTAACAAATCGCACGATAGGAAGTATCTATAATCACCTAACAATGAGCTTTGTGCACTCCTGAGCTTCGTAATATATTCATATATATATATATATATTGAAAATTCAACGACTTTGTTCCTACAGATAAATTGTTGCAACGCAAATTAATGCGCTTTCGTTATGTACTTTGATTGCGTTATCTTACGCATGCGCTTAATAATTTTTTGTTATATATTATTTTTATCGTTGAATATAAACGTTGAAAGCTGTTCGTACTAAATAATACATCGCGAGCATTACAGAGATCGTCGTCAAGAATGTTGAATCTGAACATTTTAAGTGACGTGGACGGTTAATCGATTAGACTTTTTTTTTTCTATTGAACTTGTCGCTATACACGCATTTCAAAATTATATTTAATTGACTCGTTTGAGCGAATTTAAGTTACTAGTTTGTAATATATTTATGGAATTCTTCCAAAGATATGTGCTTTCGTGAATGAGCGTGTTGCGAAATATCGTGAAAGGTTGTGATGCACGCAAGTCCTCCGGTGGCAAAACAACAATCTGTACTGGGATAGTTATTTATATGGCAAGTGTGAAAAGTGTGAAAATTCACACGAGTCAGGACCCACTTTTCTACGCCCATGCAATTTCACATAATTTTTCCTAACAAATTCACGAAAATCACACTTTTCGTTTTTGGGAAAAGTGTGCGCAGAATCGCACTTTCTCGCACTAGTGCGGCAAAAAGACGATATTGCGATTGGACGCATGCGCAGTATTTTTCTGCCTCGTGATGCGAAAAGTGCCTTCCTGCGCACCTTCACAGGAACGGAAAGCGGGATTCTACGTGCTTGCTTTAGGAAAAAATTGTTTTATTGGCGATTTCGATGACCTTGAAGATAGATGCATGAGACTAAATTTCATCAGCTCATAACAGCTGCGTTTCGCACAAACTTCGCTCGGAGAAGTTTACTGAGAGAATAAAATTCCACGAGCGAACCATTTTTTTTCTTCCCAAAACAGTGCATTGGCAAAGACTTGCCAAAGATGAAATCTGATGTCGTGCGGATGTCTTCGGAGTCATCGATTTCGCGATACACCTGCCGACAATGTATCCGCCGTACATTTTTTATTTCGACGATATTCTCGAAATAAAAATATTTTTATATTGATATTTTATTGCACGAAATTCTCGATAACACGATTATTTCGCTGCAGAAAATTCTTTTGCCACCGGAAGTCCTCGCTACACCAGATAATGAAATAATTTGTATCTCGTTACATCGTATAATTGCTATCGTCGATACTCGACGCGAATCACTCATGATATCGTCAACAACTACGACGCTAAATAATATATCTCAAGTGCGTTTGTATTATCGAACGAAAATCTCAACAATTTTTTTTCTTTTTTACTGAATTTTCTTAAAAAGTTCTGATATATCTATACCATCGCTATCCTCATATATCTTAATAACTGTGAAAAATAACAGAACACACGAGAGCGCAGTTTCATGCGTAACTCGGATTTATAAATCAAAGTCTTGACGGTAACTGCACCGAAAAGTGCACTCTCCTCACTTATCACAGAATGTAGGGCGACCAATATATATATATGCATACACATATGTATATATATATATATATAACGTACAGAATAGATAGTCTCACAATCGTTGCGCTGAACATTTCTCAATGAATTCATATTGTGTCATTTCATTTTTTTTTTTCAAATAATAATAATTAATATAATTTTTTCAATGTTTTTGTTTTCATAAAAATTCTCCGTTTCACCAGATGAATCAGAGATAACTCAAAGACTTTCGATGTTGAGCCCACGTGGTCAGTATTCGATTGATGTATATGTACCTTCGGTACGCAATAAAAAAGAAATATATATATATATGCGTACGTTTAATTTGACACAACAAACAATGATGATTCGACGTGTAGAAATATTGAAACTATCTGTCCGGTGGTTTGCTAGTGTACGTACTGGGTATCACATTGACTTGTTTGTTTCCATCATACCTGTCATGACCGTGCCTGAATAAAGCTAGAATCTCCTCGAAGGTCTTATTCTTGGTCTCGGGAACCTTCTTGTACGTGAAGATCCAGAAGAAGGCCAGGAATGCACTGAATGGTAGGAACGTGTAATTATCAAGGCAATTCTGAAAGCAAAGGAAACGGAAAAGAATTAATAAGATGAATTTAAAAAATAGCGAAAATTGTTTGATGTTAGTTTACTTCTGTAGACAGTTTCAGTCCAATATCTCAAAACTTGCCGTAGCTGAACCAGGAAAACACTTTTTTCGAAAACTTCAAAATCCGATAAAATCTGAACGAATGTTTTAATTATTGAGTAAATTGTACCCAATTATTGTAAATTGAGGGGCACCCAACTGCTCGCAACTGTTGTGTCCCAACTGTGTGCGAGAGGCCAACTGTTGGCAAGCTCTGCATGCGTGCAAAATTTCGACCCGAGTGATGAAGCCGTTCTTCAGTTATAGGCGATCGAATTTTGCAGGGCTAACACACGCACGCAGACATTTTTTTCTAAACACGTTCTAATTAAAATCTCGAAAAAAAAGTTCACCAAAAGAAAGCTTCCTCTTTGAGGAAGGAAAAATAAGAAGAAACACGAAGCAATCACGAGATTATTCGACGAATTCGATAAGTTAATTCAGTGTCTGGAATTCGGTCGAAGACGTAACCACTCACCATCATGCTTGGAAAAGCAATGCCAACGACGAAGTTGGCCATCCAATTGACAAGAACTGCGATAGACATTGCAGCGGGTCTCGGGCCTTGCGAGAATAGCTCAGCCGTTATCATCCATGGTATAGAGCCGGGGCCGACGGCGAAAAATACAACGAAACTGAGCGTCGATACGACCGACAGATATGACATCCAGTCGATCATTTCCTGTACGAAATTGAAAAACTCCTATCAGGCGGTAGAATCAAATTCTTCTTTCCTGATCAGCCGGAGGAGCTTCAGGACTTAACAAAAATTCCCAAATAAATAATATAATAAAAATATGAATATATGAGTGTGTTTGTGATTTTTTTTCTTTTTTCTTTTTCTTTCGTGTGTAATGTGGTGCAACGTGCAGCTCAATCCTGTACGAAGTGATCGCGTGTGGAAAATATCATTGTGAAGATATCTTATGTAGATTTATATTTCGCAAACGGACAAAAGTGCTTCGTTATTTACAGCGGCGCCTTAATCTTAAGCGGTGTCAGTAACATTGAATTGCTGGTCTGAAATAGTGCCAGGATAGCTTTTATTTTTATTTATTTTTAACTCCAATTTTGAGACCTCTCTCATAAAGGCTTCGCACCGTTAATTTTCTTTTTTTTCCTCTGCGATTGTGAGTGCAGAGGAAGATGAAGAGAATGTTTCGATAAGTTTGTTTTAGGTAAGTTTAGTTACAGGTTTGAGCACTGTGGTTAACGAAAGTTAATAATAACAAATGGCCGAAATAAATCTCCTCCAGACAGTCACGAAAGAGGTCGAGAACAGGGCGAGGGAGGAACGGGACGAGCAAAATTATAATAATTATCTATGAAATAATTCGTTGATAATTGGCATGCGGTGTCATGTGGAGCATGTGTGTGAATGATTAATCTAAGTTGTAGAACTCGAAATTCCGAGCTCCTCGAGACAGTCTATAACTGTAAAACATATGGTAATAAAATGTATCGTAAAAATTATTAAAGTGATTTTTGTAAAATAAATTACGTAATAAGCGCATGCGTGATTTAGGGAACTTAACCTGCTTACACATATAACATGATTGGTTTGGGATAAATTAGAATGATTATTGGATGAAGTGAAATTTTGATTGATTGATTTTTTTTTTCATAACATAGTAGCAGTGATATTCTCACAGTCGGTGCAGTGCCTCACTCCAGCTGGGAACAAAGCGTTATAAGCACCTTACGACTCAGGTGCACATAGTGTCGAAGATCGAATGCCGTTAGCGTTCGCGTATCGCGCGATTAATCCGATCAAAAGTGTCGCACAATTTCTATTTTTTTTTTTTTTTTTATAAAAGTGAAAGACATTTATTTTGATCAAGTTTGATGGAAGACCATTCAGACTTTCACGAAGGTATATATAAAGGGTAAAAGTGGTAAATATGGACATAATACTTACAGTGTTAATCGGGGTGGGCCATATTCACCACTTTCACTCTATCGGCGTTTCGAGATCGATATAATTTTTTATTTTTTCTATTTTTTACATAAAGTTTGTTAATTTTGAAAAGCACAACTTTTGTCCACAGAAAAAAAACATCGCGGCGAATCTGAAAGATGCTTCGACCAAGATTTGAAATAATTCACTTTCTCTAACGTATTTCCTGCTACCGCAATTCTTTATACGAGCCGACCATGAATAAGCGCACGAGATATACGTATATGTGCGTTAAAACAATATACTAATTACTAATTGCGACAAGAGATTTATTAATGTAATTGCGGTTCGTCGGGACGATAAAATTTTTACCCACCTTTATGAGGAACGAAATTGTGATGAATATGGAAAAGATAAACATGCCACCGAGACCGTAAAGGTGTAGCGTCCGCCTTCCTGTCTTGTCCATTAGCGGAATGGAAATTAACGTCATACACACCATAATGGCACCTATACCGATAGTCGCGAACTTGGCACTCTCGTCCGCCAATCCAGCGTTTTTGAAGATATTCGTCGAGTAATAAAATACCTACGAAAGACACAGATATAGAGATATTGGACGGCAGGTTAGAGGATAAAAAATAGTGTGACGAATCGTTAGTGCAGTAGAAGCCCGTTTATCCGAGGTAATGCGGGCAGAGCGTACGTCGGATAAGTAAAATCTCGGATAACTCGAATAACTTCCACTGTAAAAAAATTCATATGAAATTTAATGTACAACTTTGATGACAAAATAATGTTCAGTGTTTAAAAAAAATGGAAAATATTATTTTTCCATAATTTAGTTTAATTTCAATGAAAAAGTGTATTAATTTTTCATCACAATTGTACATTAAAATGAATGTACCAGTTTTTGCATAACAACTTCCAGTTGTGTACATTAAATTTACAATTTTTTTACAGTGTACATACTACGCGCGCAAGAATTGCTGCTTTATTCGTTTCATCCGAGTTTTCCGTATTATCATTGCATACGCCTCGTTTAAGGAGATTGATCGAAGATCGGAGAAACGAGGTTCTACTGTACACTGATAAAAAATGTCATTGAATCAACTAAAGACTCGGGCAGGGATCTTCCAATAAATATTCAATTGGTCGAACAAAATATTTTAGTGTCTCAAAAATATTTCGGTTTAGTGATGAATAGTTCAACCAATAAATCTTTTAGCTCCACCAACAAAATATTTATTTGAACGTCCCTGCCCGAATGTTTAGTCGATTCAACCGTACGTTTTATCAGTGTATCCGATAGCGGGAGCGCTAGCGGTTAATACTCGTAGCTGGGTCATACTAAATCGTACCTAAACTACTGTAACAACGTTTACACACGATATACCCAAACAATGGCGCAGCGCAAAGCACTTACCGCATTGATACCAGAGAGCTGTTGGGAGAGTTGCATGACGACACCAATAACGAGAGGTGCCCTCAAAGTAGGGCTACATATAAGCTCCGTCATTGAAATTGTCGACTCGGCTAGTTGAGCCCGTTCCTCCGCTCTCATTTCCTCTATGTCCTCCTCTACCTGGTTACTAGCTCTCAACCTTCTCAAGGCTTTCCGAGCTTCTTCCTCCCACTGCTTTGTAATGAGCAAATATCTGGCGGGAAATTCGGAAAAGTTTTTTTTACGTTAGAAAAGCCAATTCGGGTTTTGTGAAATATTGGATATATGTAATACGATGGCTCATAATATATATATTAAAAAAGTGCATATATACAGGGTGCTCCATTTTCATCTTACGCCTGATTTATCTCGACAAATACGCACGCGCACACGCACCCTTAGGATGTTAAAGACTTTATCTGGAATCATCTTAGATAGCACTAAAATAGTTAAAAAAAATTGTGTTCTAACTTAAAAATGATGGACTTAATAAAAGAAATTTCATACAAAGGTTGTTAGTTTTGACCTGAGAAATTTTTTGTTGAACAACCAAAGACATATTTCCATTTACAAAAACATCTCGGGCATCTTAACGTCGCGATTTTCAATGTTGGACAAAAAAACTTTTTTTTTAACATCCCCCTTTGAATCCTAAAAGTTTCATTCAACTCAATACTTGATCGGAACAGTATCTTTCGAGACAAAGCAGCTGTAAGATTATATAGACACACATACATATATATATATTTTTTTTTTTTTTGTTTAGTATTTGAAGCATCGTCCAAGAGGACAACAATCTATATCCGGATGTTGCCGTCGTATTCCGCCTGGGCCAAAATATGGCCTCGGTGAAAGGCGTCGAATTGGCGAAGACAACATATTCGTCAGTCTGGAACGGAGGAATATAGTGGCGAAATAATGTTACCTTGGAGATTCTGGACAAATGGGCAGCAGCAGGAGCTGCAGTATTGCCGGGCAGATAGCTAGTCCCAAGAGAACTGGCCAGCCATCGTTCGTTCCAAGGATTTGCTCGATGCCCAGCACCTGGGAGACCAGGAGGCCCACCGTAACAGCGAGCTGGTTCACCGTGCCCAGGCCGCCTCTCAGGTTCAATGGTGCTATCTCCGATATGTACATGGGAACCAAGGAGGTGTTCAAGCCACAATTGACACCGATGACGAACCGCCCGAAGAACAGCATCTCGTAAGCTTGGGATATCTTGGTACAACCCATCAGGCATGCCCCGACGATGCCCAGCACGTTGTTTAGCAGTAAGCCCCCCTTTCTGGTTTGTTTTTTTTTTGTTTTGGTTTTCGTTTGTTTTCGGTTTTTTTTTTCGTTCGTTTTGATGGTGGTTTTATGTTTTTGGTTTTCGAAAGAAAAAAAAACGAAAAGAATGCGTAATAACGCGAATTAGTCTCGGGTGAGGAAAGATTTTTTTTTTTTTTCCGTCGATTAGGTATTTATGAATCAAGTAGTTTTAACGATGTGATATTTGCAAGGGAATTTTTGAGAGGACATTCTCAACAACGAATTCAAAGTTTCTCGAATGCTGAATTAACTTTTCTTTTTTTTCATGAAAAATTTACTTTTTTTTTGCAGTTACGTTGATGAGGATTAATGTGGTTTTTTACTAACCTGCCAAATCTGTTGGCAATAATGCCTCCGCTAAAACCACCGACCATACCACCGATTGCGAATATGCTAACTGCCAATGAGTACATCCTCTGTACTGCCTTGTCCGATAAATCCTCTCCATACCTGTCCTTGTAAATGTCCTTCATAAAGTTCTCAATATTCTGAAATCAATTGACAAAATGTTTGTTAGCATGAAACATTATTTAATTTCTTTTTTCAATTACCCTGTTGCAGGATCGCGAATTACGTACCCCTTGAGGCGCATTTATCACTCCGGTGTTGTATCCGAATTGTAACATTCCAAGCACCGCTGCCAGTATCGCGTACGACAGGAAGAACGTCAAGCCCTGAGAAAAAAAAATTAAGTCGATTTAATATCTCGACCAACACAGTGAATCACACCGAAAAATAAATTACCTTTACGACGAAATAACAGATCAAAGAAATTATGAAGTGAACTTTTACGGAAAACCGATTTTTGGCAACTTTTGGTAAGTAACTATCGAGATACCTTTAAAACCCACGATAGTAACGAAAAAAATCGAACAGTTTTTCGTAAACGATAATAACGATGTACAACAGGCGATATATTTTTTTAAGAACTTACGATAACGAAGAAACAATAAAGTAAATAAATCATAACGAAATCGTGAAGTGGCATTTTTTTTATTACACAACATTATGGACAATGATAACAAAAATAATAAAGTAACATAAAATAACAATTTTGATCATCTTAAAAAGAAAAAACCAATCAAACACACACACATACAATCTCGTGCTTAAACATAGCAACATCCCATCACCTGTTCGAGGAGTCTCAGTTTCCGTCGATGCGAGTGTTCCTCCAGGCGATCCACGTACTCCCTCAACTCCTCTATTTCCTCTTTCACCTGCTGGACCGTGTCCAGCTCGTGCTGCGTGGCAACCACAGGCAAATTTGTTGATAACAGAGACCAAGTACTTTTTTTCTTAATCAACTTCGTCCGTGCACTTGTGACAATTTTTTTAATGACAGGGTCTGGCCTCGGTGAGAATCCATCAATTTCAGGCAAAACAAGTGTTTTTCTCCCGACTTCGGTAAAATGACCACATTTCTTGCGTGCAACAAGGGCGAAAAATCGCATATTATTGACCAAAGATCATTATTAACATCTGCGCATGCGCAGTACTGTTTCCTCACTCCCTCGGGAGTAATGGTCACTGGCGAACATGTCGATTTTGTGACGCAAGAAATGTAGTTATTTTAACGAAGTCGGAAAAAAAGTATCGTATGTTACACGGGAGGGGACGGATTTTCACCCCGTGTGATTTGTGGCCCCGCTCGGACAGCAACCTTCACACTCGGCGAAAATCGCGCACAATTTTTTGCTGTCACGAAAAATAAATAAAATGATTTTTTGTTTTACTTGAAATCGATGGGCCCCTAAAATTTATTAGGAGAAAGGATGTTTTTGATTGTCGAGTAAGTTCCGGGGATAAAATAATCGTACCTTGATCGCCACCATGTCCCGCTTGACCTCGCTGACCTCGCTCTGGCAGGACTCTACGCTCTTGGTGAGTTCCTGCAGTTGCGTTCGTATCTCACAGAGTGCAACGGTCGTCTCCAGCTGGCGGTCGCCTCGCTGAAGCTCGTCCAGCTTGGCACTCAAGTTCATACTCATCACGCTGACCTGTTTCTGCAGACTGGCCGAACACACACAGACACACGTCGACGAATAAATTTCGTTGTACCTCGAGTCGCTCTGGTCGAGTGGCGAAATAAACATACACACGCACACGCACATATATATATATCGACGGACCAAGACCAGCTAGTCGGCTAGTCCCTAGGGTGTGTCCAACTACCTTTTCATCCCGGTACTGCCGAGCATATTGCAATCGTTTCATCTAATGTAGCGAACAGCGCAGTGCCAGTGTATTTTCGTTTTTTTTTTTCTAAATTTAATTTAATTTAATTCAATTTAGGTGTGAATTTTTTATGATCTACTGCTATCTCTTCGACGAAGCAGGCACACACACACGCACGAGACAAGATAAATCTTGGCTTCACGAAGCACGAACAGCTCGGCAGCCGAATCAAGTGTCGCCAAATATTAGCGACTATCAAACGCAATAATAATTTGGCATCAAATCGACAACACAATAACAGACAAATTACAAAATGCGACTAATATAATATTTAAGCATGTCTATAGTATAGAACCGTGTCAGTAAGTGTTAGGATGAAAAACATTTCTACGGGTTTTCTTTTTATTGAAATAATATTGCGGCTGTGCACATGTGTTCTCGGGAATGAGGAGAGGCTCGGGTGAAGGTGGGATTCAATTAAATTCAAAGTTTTCACTTATCTTCTTCGAAAAGCTCTGGTTTAATCGAAAAAAGAGAATCTATTTTTATTAATGCAATGCAAATGACCAAATGAAGGTTATCTATAAAAATGCAATCGAGTGAAGTACGAAGCGATATATCGTCTACTGATCTGTATGATATATTATTGTTAAGGTAACAGTGCCAATGCTCGGACACGTCCCAGTCCTCGGACACTCCTATGCAGATTTGATTTCTCTCGAATTAAAGTATCAGAAATCCAATTTGATACTTGTAATCGTATCTACAAACATTGTTTGATGCACAGAAAAAGAATTGTGCAAGGTTTTGGGCCTACATTATATTCTATTGTTGCATTTTGTTAAAAGACAGACGATACTTGTCCGCAAATTGGTGCAAATGTTACAACATACGCGACCCAATAATCGAACAGTTCAAAGATGTTAGCTTTGTCAGCTTTCCACGTAGCTTATCTTCAGTACTGTTTTGCGTAAATATAATTGTTTCCATTGATTTAATTAGTAAATGGCAAAGAAATTCTTTTCGTTAACATAAACTAGACGGGTTTGTAAATCGGGATTCTTCAAATCAACGGTTGTCCGAAACATTGGAACGTACCGAAAAACCGCTCCCGTGGATTGATAGATTTGAACTCTCTTGTTATTTTCTTCCGTAATCAAAAAATATATTTATCTATTTGTAATTAATCGATGTGTTCTGGAAACTAAAAACTGTCAGCTCGACATTGGTTTCAATTATATTCACAAAAAAATTTGTTTTTGGCCAATGAATAACTGCTGGATGCTCTTGACGGTCCGAGCATTGTTACGTTTACCTTACAACCGAGCGATGCAGGGTGTGCTTTTGCGACCTCTCGTTAATCGAAGCAATCGTTATGAGTCTCTAGGAGACTTTGTTAGATGGGAAATATTGTATTAAAAAAAAAGAAAAGAAAAACACAGAAAATCGAAGCATCCGAGGTATTGAAATCGAGTGTTTGGATTCGATGTGCACAGCGATGCGTGAAGAAATAAGAAGGGAAAAAGGGCGGTGAGGTGGGTGATATAGAGCAAGAGAGGTGAGAGTCGACAGATAAAGATTTCAAGAAGAATTGAGCTATGGCGAGTCGGCAAATTGAAATCTTCGTTTTCACCAGTTTCCAAGCTTTGGTAGCTTTTAAGGGAGTACGTCACAGCTCCCCGTTTCACAATGATGGGGGGGGGGGGGATTTTGCTAGCAGTGGTTGAGGCCTATATATCTATTAATATGCATGTTTGAAGCTCCTTCAACTCGTAATATCTTCGAAAATCTGTGGGCAGAGTTTGATATGATTTTTTTTTATCGTCCCTAATAATGTTGTAATGTTATTTAAGAAAAAAATTCTAATACGTAGTCTGCAAATATATAAAAATATATAAAAATATATAAAAATATTTTAAAAAAAGAATGTTGCTTCTCACCCCACACCATGTGCATTTCAAGCTAATCGACACAATTTTAAGCTCAAGTACCTCAGAAACCATCTGGAGAAAAAATGATTAGGAATTGTTTAAAAAAAAACTCTTATTCCTTGCTTCACAACACTCATAATTTTTAGATCCAAATGTATAAAAGTCATGTGACGTATTCCATTAAGCCCATTCACTATTGACAGTTTCGATGTGAGGCAAATTACCCATCTTCGTATATTCGCTCGAATATATCCGTCACATCTCTCAATATATTAGTTTTTACCTCACGAACTTTCCACTCGGACAAAACATCAAAGTTATCGCGATTTGGAAGCTTGGAAAACTGTTCGATATCCGCGCTGCCGATTCGACTCATTTTGCACCCGCCGCTCAATTATCCTCGACGAGCGACGATACTTATGACCGTGATGCTTCAATGTGTGACGCCGGTACGAAAAGGTGTGAATGTGGTGGTAACGGGAGCGAAGGGAGGGGGGAAGTCATCGGGATGTACAGCACAAATGAGAATGTCTTATGAAACCGTACAGAGTTAGGGGATCTTTCAGTACAGAGACAGAGCGATAGAGATTAGAGATAGAATAGAGAAGATAGAAAGAGAAATCAGTGACGATGTCGTTTATGTACCTGGGAGATAGGGAGACCATGGCTGTGTTCCGAAACTACAGTAGCCTCTATACGCCTCCCAAAACTCACTTCCTCTTCCTCAATATCACTCGCACGCAGTATATTTCTTACTTATGTCGTTAACGACGTTTTGGCTCGTTTCAGGTTTTTTTGTTTTTTTTTTCGCTCGCTTCTCTCTCGCTCGCACCGTTTTACGCTCTCGGTTCTTTTTTTTGTTCTTTGGATTTTTTTTTTGGTTTGTTTTTCGTTTCTACATGCGTCGGTTAGCTCGTGCGAAATCCGATAAGAACGAACGCACCCCCGTTTTCCCAACGCTCTTGCGACCTCGCTAGCTCGCTCTCGCCGTTTACGGATAGAGAGAGACGTGAAGACTTCCACGAGAGCAGGATAAGCGGACCGGTATATCTCGTGGATTATTTCGGGGCTGCGGAACCCTCGCCCCTTCTCTTATCGCACTCTGTAAGCTTTACCTAGTTTGGAAACACAGTCGTGGTTCAATTAAGTATGCACGATCGGCGTCGGAGAATTTTAATCACGCTCGCGTCACTCGGGCGCGACCTCCCCCGCGTTCGTCGTCGTCGTCGGCTTTCGGTGTCGTTTCTTTATCTATATCTGCGCTTTTTTTGTTCGGTTTCGTTTTCTCTTCCTTTTTTCTTTCTTTTCTTTATTCGTCGCGATTAAATTTTTTGTATTTTTTTTTCCATGTACACGCGCTTGAACACACGTACGCCAACGGCGTCGTCGTCGACGTCCAGAGGGTCGCGCGCGCACGCATCATCGCCGTGTGCGACGCGCCGCCAGCTTACTCACCTCTGCCAGATTATAAGAAATAAAAAAAAATCAAAAATTTGAAAAAAAAATTAGGGGACTAAATTTTTGGTTTTTTTTTTGTTTCTTGTGGAAGACCGCGCGTGTCCACTGGATAGCGAGACGTTTCAATCACGGACCAACGGACGTATATCATCATTTTTTTGTTTCTTTTCTTTTTTTTTATCATTCCTCTCTCCCGGTTTATCATTTTTCAGTTTTTTTTTTATTCTTTTCGTTTCATCTCAATTCCATATCTTTCGTATGAAAGTCGAAAGGAAGTTTCTTTTTTTTTAATGATGATTACGGCGAAAAAGAATTTACAAAAAATCAGCAGTGACATCATGAATGATTGCGGACGGGCACACCAGCGAATCCGGGTGGAAAACAATTTGTCCGAGTCTTTTATATTATTATTTTTTTGCTTCTTTTAGGAGAGAAAGTTCGAAGTCTTTGCTTTTGATAATTATTGTATGTGGGAAAAGAAAGAAAAAAAAAGAAGACGAACGCGTGACGAGCTTCTTCGTGCTTGAAACATACATGTATGATGCAACCCGCGAGAGACTCGTTTGTGCGACCGTCCGACGCCGGGGAACATGAACGAAGTGAATGAGCAACCAGTGGTAAGCCTGCGAGCGCCGCAGCCAAAGTAATCTTTCAAAGTAACAAACGTATACAAACAACGTATTTAAAAAAAAAAAATGAAAAAAAAAATAATAATTAAAAAAAGACACGCACACACACACGGTGTCTCGAGTAGGTACTAGTCAGTTACTGGGTACATTTAACGCGTGTGTGTCTCATGAAATTATGGTGTGTCTCTTCCACGCGTTACACGTACGCATGAATATACACAGAGTTTCGAGCGTTTGAATTAATGTTCGAACGATGAATACGTACGGGGCATTTCACGTCGGGTGGACCAACCCATTTTTCGCCAAGGGTCAAAAATAATACATAAGAATGTTCACGAATTCCGGCAAAAAATATCTTGTCAGGTAAAGAGGAAAACAAATATAAATGTATATATATTTCAATCATTGCTTCTTAATCGACTCCTCATATTTTATATTTGGGTCCTTGAAAGTGTTGATCTTTAACGGGCACTTTAAAGAATTTTTTGCTTATTTTTTTTCAAAGTCCAGTCGAAGCCCGCACAAGCCAATTTCAGTCGAAGGAAAGATAATCTTTTTTTTCTGCATCAATATACCAATATTTTTTAGGTTTTTTTTTTTCTTCGAATTTTCACAAAAGAGTAGCCCAGTTGAAATGGAATGCCTCATACACATGTATAATGGTGGAGAAGCCTTGCATTGCATTATTGGATAATCTGTACTATGCAAGTATACGAGAACTGTTTGGATATAACGTTTGTTTGTGAATGTGAGTATAACGGTATAATGTAGGTAAGCAGAGGAGCGCCTTGTTCGTGAGTATAATAAAACCCTTTGTCGTTATTGCAAACTTAAGAAGAAAACAAAAATGAACCAAAAAAAATATGAAAAAAAAGAAGACGAGAAACATAATCAGCCTATAACTTTCTAGTATATGCAATAAGTAAGTAGTAGATAATAGAAGTATATAGGAATGGAACAGTCCCAGCAACAATCGACACTCCTGGCAATCATCTACGTATATATAGTACATTATATATACTATAGATAGATATATATATATAAATGTAATCTCAGTGACGTATGTGTCATAGAGTCATCGCACGAGAGAAATAAACATAATAATCAAATAAAAAACGATAACAAATCAATAATCAAGAAACGTTATAGTATATAAATTTACATAACTATGATAGACATATGTATGTAGTAAACAGAGAGAGACTCTCTCTTTTTCGAGTATGTACTTCAACCCCTCTTCCAGACGCTCCGGACTCGGGTCTTTTTTTCAATCTCTTACAAGTACCAAAAAAATTTATCCGACAAACGCGAATTTTTTCAAACAATTTAATCCTCAAATTCCACCACGCTAAACACGTACATTCCCAGCCAAAAGTGAGATTCAGTGAGAATTTGAACACTTCCTAATGTTATAAAAATATGAAAAAATTTACTATATTAAAAGTGCCAACAACATTAATTTTGCATAATAATAATGTTACAAAGTTATTAACAAGAAATTCGAGCCTCTGCATCGATTTTTCAAACTTTCAAAAAAAAAAAAATTCAAATGATAGAAAATTCTGTAAAAATTCATATGAATTCTAAACAAATCAAGGAATTCATTTAAAATAACAAAATAAACAGTTGTATGATTTTTTTTTACAATTAATTTTTCTAATAACTCTTTAATAACATTTACCCATTATTATTATGCAAAATCAAAGGTATTAACATAATTAATACCGCCGATTTTCCTTCACATTATTCTCATGTCGCCGAGTACTGAAATTTTGGTCGTTTAAAACTTTTGTTTGGGAATTTACGTGTGCTGCATCCTTAATTCAGCGATACTCTCGAGCAGAGCCTCTCACGTTATTCTCTTCGCCTTCGACACTCCATTAATATTGTATTCCAAAAAATTCCAGAGTGCTGAATCGACGATTGGATTCGTAGTGTTGTTTTCTTTTCCTCCCAAACGTACCTTACGAGCAACTCCCTGAGAGTGGCTTCATCGTCCTCCTGTATTTCTTCTTGCGTCTCATCACTGAATGGGCCCCGTGCAAAGTGATGATGCCTCGATCTCGCGCCCGGACGTCGCAGGCTGCCGACGCTGTGATGATGGTGCTGCTGTTGCTGATAATAATGTTGCTGCTGATGTTGATGATAGTGAGCCGCGGCTGCGGCTGCTGACTGCAGGTACCGGGCGGCTGCGCTTCTGCCCCTCGTCAGCTTGAATGTCGCAGCCGCTTCGATTTGACCCCCTGTACCTGGCTCCCCGTAGTAACCGCGCGACGCATATCGATGATCCTCCACCCTGGGGCCAACGCGGGTCTCGCTGTCGTCCTCGCCGAGGCGACGAATGCGTCCCTCCTGCTGTTGCTGGTCGTGGCCCACCTTCCGCTTCTTCCTCGCCCTGTCGAGCGTTACCTCGCCGACGGCGACGATCGTCGGTAGGGCCGCACCGACCCCGCGCAATTCACTGACCGGGACACCCTCGCGGGAGGATGAGAGACCCGAAATCTCCTCGTAAAGACACTCGGAATCCGGATCACCCGAGACTGCCGCGGTCCACAGCTGGTTTATTGGCTTGAAGCCGCGTGAATCGGCCATCGTATGTGCTGGGGATCGGCACGCAAATTCGATATCCGGTTACGCCGGGATTGATTTTGCATTGGTTTTTTTTTCTTTTCTTTTTTTATTTCTAGAGCGTGTGCATGCTCGAGGGGATTTTTTTTCGGGAAAAAAAATGAAGGAAAGCAAAGGTGAAATAAATTCCTGTGCGGAAAGAACGTGCGCGTTTGGGAGGGGGAAACGCAATACGATTGATGCGTTTGTGGCGTCGGCGGGGAATAAAATCTGTCGAGGTTTCATCGAAGAGCGGACGCGGCGGAGGACTCGTTTATGATCGATAGTTGGGCCACTTTTTTTTTGTTTTTCAGTAACAAAAATGTAGGTTATCTTTTTGGATCTGTTTTCACTATAAATTTGGTAATTTTAAGACTAAAGTGTGAGGTTGTGACTTTTTTTTTGGTGCTGACACCATGCTGGGAGAAATTTTGGAGCGTTACTTGAGGGGACCCGTCGAGGCCGGAAGAGGTCGATAAAACGATTTCAGGGTCTTATCAAAGTTCCGGACCTTATCGGGAACCGTCGCGCCGAAAATTTTACCGGAGTGTAAACGGAGTGCGACTTGACGAAAAGAATTGGCACAATCTTTTTTTTCCTTCAATTCTTAAAATTAATGAAGGCACTAAAACATAAATACGCAATGATTTTCATTAAAATCAAGAAAACGTTCCATTGAGGCTTTTCCACTTTTTTTTTTAATAAATAAAATTCGATGAAATCTTACTTTACAAAATTTTTACCCGAGTGTAAATGAAGTGCGGTGTGAGTGAAAAAATTAGCAGAATCTTTTTTTTTTCTCTATTCTGAAAATTAATAAAGGCACTAGAAAATAAATATACAATTATTTTCATAACAATCAAGAAAGCGTTTCATTGAGACTTTTCCATAAAAAAAATGAAGAAAAAGTTATGAAATCTTACTTTTCCGAAAATCTGGAGGAGGTTTGTGGAGAAAAAAAATTCAAATCTGAAAGGATGTAATAAAAGACCCCGCGGCTTCTGAGTCAGGGTATTTTCGCCGTGGCGTTTCGACGAGCCACGCGAAGCTCGCAGTGCCAGCCGCGAGCCACCACCGTTTCTCGGCGTCCTCGCGAGTCTATTACACGGAAGTGAGCGCGTCGATGGCACGTCGGAAAATCGAGGTTGCCTCGCCGCAACCTCGGGCCTGTCCGCATTCTTCGATAATTTATTTTTTAAATAACGAGTAAAAGAAGAGAATAAAAAGAAAGATAACCCTCGTGAAAAGCGTAACGTGCATCGGACAGTCTGTTTTTTTTCCGGATAGTATCGGCGAAACAACCTCGCCGAGAGGAGAGCGAGTGGAGAACCCACCTTGACAAAATAATCAGCCATCGTGTCCGTCTATTATGGATGATCGGTTATCGACACCCGTGATCGTTCCTGGTCGCGGATTTTCGTCCGCGCTTCCGCTTGGTTCCGGTCCGCAGACGACCGTGCCGGTACCGAGACGAAGAAACGCACGTTTCCTCAGTCCTGAGGGAAATCCTCCGCAGACCGTGCTCCTCGTTGTCTCTCGGCTCTAGGCGGGAATATTTTCGTCTCCTAGCGCTGATTCTGTTCCCCGAGCTGAAAGAAGAAAGAAACCAAATTGTTACTCGTCAGTCAAGAGCAGTTCAAAAGTTGGGTCGAATTGAAAGTACAGCGCTGAATTTTTTACGCGCTCGAGGACGGTGTTTTGTCTTCGGCAAAATTTATCCATACCGGATAAGTTGCATCCGTTTAAAAGATAGGAAACAAAAATTGCATCCAGCTAGAACATAAATTTGATGAAAACAATTAACGTGATAAGATATTTGTAAACACGAGGAATTACACCGCGTTAATTCGTGTTTTTTTTTTTTTTTTTTAAGTCTGTCTAGCAAATCTTTGACACTAAAGTTTTTTTTATTGGATATAAGTTGAAATTATCCATTGAGGATTATTCATTGCTACACATAGAGCCGAGGTAATTGTATGAAAAAAATGCATACATTAACAAGCAAAATAAGAGTTTATTGAATGAAATTAATATAATAAGACACACGTAAATCCGAGTTATTATACTACGTTAATTCGTGTTTCTTTATAGTCCGTTTAGCAAATCTTTGACACGAAATTTTTTATTGGATACAAGAAGTTGAATTTATTCATTAAGGATTATTCATTGCTTACGCATAGTGCCGAGATAATAGCAGTTAAAAAATGCATCCATTAAGAAGAAAAAAAATACTGAATGAAATTAACATAATAAGATACTCGTAAATACGAAGTATTGCACCGCGTTGATTGGTCCTTTTTTAAAGTCCGTCTAGCAAATCTTTGAGACGGACCTTTTTCATTCGATACAAGTAAAAATGATTCATTGTGGTGTGTTTTGAAGAGAAAAATATTTATAAACGGCCTTGTTGCTTGTTTACGTCGCTTTACAGGACAATAGAATCGTCGTAGCTACCGGCGATGCCTCGACGGTGGGAAAATCACAATCATCGCTCGCATAGTCTAGCTCGCCCCGTTGGTTAAAATAATTATCGTTTTTAATCGGCGCGTCGGTTACGTAGACGTTATAGCGCACAGGATTAAATTTTATCGTAATGCGATTCTCTGGTAACCGGTTTCCGCAAGGTCTCGCCGACACGGCATCGTTCCGATTGCCTTGACATTGCGAAATGGCTTTCGGCTTCGTGGATCGACAGGGGATTCCCCGGGGACGTGGTCTCCGTTCGAGATTTTCCACAGTTAAAACTCCATTATCGCGCAAAATACAAGTTTCCCATTCCCGATAATTTCTTTTTTACTTAATAATATTATAATAATAATAATAATAATAATAATAATAATAATAATAATAATAATAATAATAATAATAATAATAATAAATAAGATAGTACGACGAAAGTTGTAGAGTTGTGGCCACATGAGCCGAGTGTTGCCCACTTCCCAACGTCGGGAGATCGCTTTTTTGGATAAGTGTCGCATATTACTACTATTTCACTAGATGCGGAAATGACAGTTTTGCGCACGCTTCGCAAAACTGCCCTTTTTCACACCTTGAAAAATAACATTTTGTACGATACTCGTGCGAAAAACTTTTCCTGAGCTCGTGTGATTGCAGCACTCGCCTTCGGCTCGTGCTGTAAAGTCACACTCGTCAGTATAGTTATTTGTGTGGCAAGGGCGTAGAAAGGGAGTTTTTGACGAGTGTGAAAATGCCGCACGAGCCGAAGGCAAGTGCGGCATTCACAAGAGTCAGAACTCCCTTTTCTACTCCCATACCATTCACATAATTTTTCCTAACAACTTTGCGAAAATCACGCTTTTCGTTCCCGTGAAGTGTGCGTAGAAAGGCACTTTTCCGCACAGGTGCTGCAAAAAAGATCATATTGGGTTTGTACGCATGCGCAGTATTTTTCCCGCGCGCGATGCGACAAAGCGCCTCTCTGCGCACACTTCACAGGAACGGAAAGCGGGATTTTACGTGCAACTCCCCTTCTACGCCCTTGCCATACAAATAACTGTTTCGCACGAGCATCGTACAAAGTTTATTTCACAAGGTGTAAATATTGGGGTTTGCGAACGCGAAGCGTGCGCAAAACCGCCATTTTTCCCACTGAGGAATATAAAGTAACTAATGTGATTTGCGCATGCGCAGTATTTTATGCGCATGCGCAGTACTGAACAGCGCCGCGCCTCACAGACCCGAAAAGTGGAACTTTTTGTGGACGTGTTACAACAATCAATCATAATGATAAGTCAAAAAAAGTACCCAAGAATATACTAAATGGAGATCGTTGAATCGGCAACTCTCTATCCGTTTCTCCGTCGACCGTTACATATACATGATCGATGCGAGCCTTTCGTCCCGTTGCCATGACCTCCTTCGGCGTTGCCTTCGAACGACACCGAAAGCTATCGCATCGCTCATTCTTTTTATTCGCCGTCACATACACACCGATATACGTACACGATGAAACGTATCATTCGGATTTTTTTCTACTAGCCGTTCGAGTTATACAAATTCCAGCGTAAAAAGTTTAAATTAGAGCCTCCGGCATGAAGAGTCCTCGTTAGTGTAAAAGAGTTAAGGGGATGTATAAATTGAAGCAGAAAAGATCTCCATGGAGAGTGCCGTAGTACAGAATACGAACGTTGATTAGTGCAGCGAAGGAGTGGAGAAAGTGGGGAGGGGTCTAAAATATCACAGAGCGAAAGTCGTTTTGAATGGATTGCAGATAAGGTGCACCGGAAGTGAGCCGCTCATCCTGCGAAAGCTCACTTGGCTCGAGTGGGAAACAAAAAAAAAAGAAAAAAAAATATATATCACGTTATCAGCGAATGCAGAACTACCGGGCGCGCTCCCCCTCCTCGTCGCAATCAGTTTCGTTATGTCCCGAATAACACTTTCGCCACGGCGGGCGGGCGGTTGCTGCTTCCGTCGATTTCGTATAAAATATACCCTCGCCTTGTTTTTCTTTTCCTTCTCTGATTGCGAGAGCCGGAGAATCTCTCCGGTAACGTTCGCCGGTGGCGTGAGAGATGCAACAGGGCACGAAATTATAATGCGACTCTCGGAATGGCCACGTTAAAGTTCCTCCGGGGAGTTTTCCTTGCACCAGAAAAGGGACGCTCCATCCTCGAGCCCACTCATCGGACGAGCAATGTAACCGTGATAATTTAACGACTAAATTTCGTCGAGTTTCTCATTCCCTCGTTCGGCTGCCTTCTCCCTCGGGACGCCGCCCGTCCGCCATCTTGAATCACTCGCGATGCGATTTTTTTTTTCGTCGAATGCAAAACAAAACGCGCACGATGGAGCCGCTGTGCTCTTCTCTATGTCAGTCGCTCCGGGGAACAATCGAGAGATTTTCGGGCTCCCCGGAGGGGGGCGCGCGCGTCGTTTACAGACTTTGGGGAAAACGGGCGAGAGCGGCCTCAAGGGTACGCACAAACTCGGCGTGTTTCTACTCGGGACGTTATTCACTTCTCTCACTTGCCTTAACGAGATATTTCATAGAGTGAAAACTTTGGTGTACGGTTTGAGGCGCGCGAGGGCTAAACTCGACGGGACGGAAGTTCTCTCGTTGCCGACTTGGTTTGGCTCGAGCCCTCCCTCCCAGTCTCCCTGTCCGTCCGTCCGTCCGTGCTGCCTTGTCGGGGAGCGCGAGGCAGAGACGACTCTCGCTCTATCTCTCGTGCGAACTCGTGAAACCTTCGTTTGCGCTGTTTACTTATTAAGGAATTCATCGCAAGGCACTGTGCACTGTGCACGCCACTGCACACTTGATTGCGAATGTGGCGATGCTAAGTCCCGACTGCAAACTTTGATAACTCTGCTAACTTAGATGGAACCTCGATTCCTCGTAACTGTAATTATCCACTCTTGTCGAGACGGAGACTGGCGGACGGCTGTTGTGCAACTTGTGCGTGCTAGGACAGAAATGCACAAGTTTTTTTTTTTTTTTTTTTTTTTTTTTTTTTTTTTTTTTTTTATCGAAATATATTGAGACTGGCTGATCGAATGTATCTTCGCGTCGTTAATAGTTCGCGGTCGTTGACATTTTGGTGTAACATTTTTGGAAATTTTGTATTGTAAAATCGAGAAGTTTTTGAAATGTTTGCTGATAAAACGTGTGTTTGTGACGTCAAAATATCACAAAGTCATTGACTTCTTTTTTCTTTTACAAAATCGCGAAAATATTAAGACTTTGTATAGACTTAAGTGTTTTCGCGTCGTTAATAGTTTACGAACTTATTGACGTTAAAAAAATATTTTTTCTGGTAACAATAACATATTTTTCTGGCTCACAGAGAAACGGGGATGTTCAAGACTGAATTCCATTAATCTTAGCCTAGTCGATCGTCTCGATAATGTTTATTTTTTTACGTAATTCATTACTGCAACTTTCTTATCTCATGAGTAACGAATAGAGAGCATATTACTTGAACACTTAACGGCTCGAGTGACTAGATAAGACATTGTCGCGATAAGAGGGCATGCGGAATATTTTTAATCCAATTTCGTTCGCGACGATTGATCACAGCGCGACGAAATCCATGTCGATGTCTGGCCATGAGAATGTGATGTAACGATCGAGCGAGAGCAATTGCCGAGAACGCTCACGAGACGCGTTATCGTCGAGCTGAAATAATCGTCGATCATTTACTTTATATTCCGTTCGGTAACATCTCCGCAATAAAAATCCACGTGACAAGCCGACAAACAACCACCGACAGGTCGATTAACCGCAAACAACAAGTATAACCAGTTTCTGATTCTCGTTACGGAAATAAAATCAACGCGAAAAAGAATCACCATCGCTGAAACTGCAAATTCGTACACATAGCAGCAGCGCACTCCTTTCGGATTCTATTATCATTATTATCGCGAGCTAGAAAATTCCGAAGCGGCGAGCCATTTGTCAACGAAACATAAAAAAGAAATAAAGAAAAAGGTCGAGGAAACTTCAAAGTCGCCTACACGTCTAGCCTTAGCTTCGACAGTGTCGTTTTTTTCCGCAACAACAAAAAATCCAACCGGTGCCAATATATCGTGAAAAACGATATCAGAAAAGTCGAGATAAGTGCCAGGTGTTGCGCAGCTGAACGATGTCGGAACAAACGATCTCTCGTTTGTCAGACGAGATTTAGCCGCTCGGACAAAATATTGTCGAGAAAGAGGAAGGAAAGAGCGGTGAGAACAAAAATTGAAACTACACGGAACGAACAAGGAAGTGAAACACAAAGGGGAAACAACGTTAACGGAGGCGATTGGAATCGAGACAGCGAAGCGTGACTCGATGCGTTTCGTACTAGCGACCGAGTAGCGAGCACAGTAGCGCCACACCGCTGCGGGCTTGTTGTTCATGTGCTAGTTGGTGTAGGCTGTTACTGCACCGGCGATCCAATAACCTTTGCCACTGGAACAACGTGATCCGAGCGGTTTCCATTTTCAGTCCTAAACACAACTTCTATATAGGGCTTTCCACGTTAAGTCAGCAGCACATGTTGACTTTACTTATTTTTTAGTATGACGTTGTTATCAACACATAAGGGTCTCGGAAATTTTTTCAGATTTTTTTACACCATCAATGCAAATTTTGAATCCTCGAAAACCCATTCCCATAATACCGCTTTAAAATCATAGAATGAGTGTGAATTTTTTTCAGATTATTAAAAAAGGCCTTTTCACAATTGGTTTTTTCAAGGATTTAACAATTTCACTGGTGGTAAGAAAAATCTGAAAAAAGTTCCGAGAGCCTGATGAGTCGGTGACAACGTCATATTAAAAAATGAACAAAATCGCTGAGGGACATGGGCTGCTGATTTGACGTGAAATTCCCCATATATATATGCATATACGTGCAATATACCACATCGAAATAATAAGTATTCAAGAAGTTCCTGCATCGACACCGATACACCGATAAACTAGTAGATACGTACGATCCTTTCGCCCGTGTGTTACACGTATCGCAATCCCACATCGTTCGAAACCGAATGTACGCAGTTCGTATATGCCCTCAACGAATTCGATAGAAAATTTGTTCATCCTCTCGAGAGTTCGATTCCGAGCTCGAAATCGTCTATCCGGAGAGGTTTGCCGTTCGAGTTTTGCGCACTATATATATACACGAATGTACATTATAGTTTCGCAGTGAGAGATACAACCATTCTAATAGACGACCGAGAGGCATTCCGAAGGATTTCTCGCGGGTAGTGCCAGAAAGTTCTATCTGGCTGGCGAGGGAAAGTTCATAAACTTCCGAACTACACACACAGACACACATATATATATATATATAATATATACTGTATATTATATATATATAGAGACGCTTACGCACAGTGGCGCTAGTTTTCACTCGTGTTAATGGATATAAACGCGATTGAGCCGTCGAAGCGATGATAATCGATCGGGTTTTAAAAGTTACCGGTGAGCGTCGAGACAGTAAGTATAAACGAACGCGCGACGAGCGGCTCTTCCGTCGATAAATATTGTTTATAAGCTCTTTCAGGGTGTTAATAGCATTGGGTTACTTTTTTGTACTTCTTTTATTTAAGCGAGTAAGGTAGCGAGACAACACATGACGCCCCTCTTCCGTGATGCACGAGGCACCTGTTACCTGTTAACTTTTCGTTTTTATTTTTTAATCCGACTGTGCACTAGCGTTAAGAGGCTCACTCCCGAGCACCTGGGCGCGAGCTTGATAGCCCGCGCGAGGGAGAGAGGGCGATATTTCACAGCTTGTCAGGCAAACTTATATAGATTCACCTTGGAGAAGTCAACGTGGAAATCCTCACGAGTGAACGTCGCGTCGACTACTGATCGTCTCTCGTGTCGGGCGCTAGAGACGAACGAACGAACAAATGGGCAGAGGGAACGGGAAAATCCTGTCACTTGTCGGGCTCGGCTTCCCCCACTCTGGTCCTCTCGATAGCGTGGCGTGTAGTCTGCGGTAAGTACTTCAGGCGCATTTTTTTCGATCTACCTATCTATCGATAACAATCTGTCGGTGTTTCCATTATTTTTTTATTAAGGGGTGTACGGTTCGTTAAAAAATGACATTAAGGTAGTCCTTGCGATATAGTGTTCACTTCGCGTAAGGTTCAGAGAAATGAGAGGGAATTGCACACACTTCTGGATGGTATAAAAATCTAAAAAAATCAAGCATATTAAAGGCGCTGAAAATATTCATTTTGCATAATAATAGGTCCAAAATGTTATTGACACATTGATGAAAAATTTAATTGTTCAACAAATCTCTCGGAAACCTACATTTTTTAAAATGAAAATGATTCGGTTGCTTTTTTGAATACGTACGAATTTTTTCAGATTTTTTAATACACTGAATTTTTTTTTAATATGGGGAAAACGTATAAAGTCACAAAATTCACTTATAATTATAGATAATTATTGAACCCATAATGATGCCACGAACTGTATGAAAAGGCAAAGGCAAAAGATCGTCTTTGTCTTTTGGAAATATTCGGATAAAGAATGTAACAGTGTTTTGCTGGGAGGTCAAAATAACGCGCTGAAAAGAAATTATGTATAAAAATGAATGGACGGTAAGTATTGGAAGCTTTTTTACATAAACTGTTTCTGAAATTTCAAACACATGTATGTTGCAATTTCACAGTACAATTTTTATTTTTAATGAACATTTTTCTAAATTTCCGGCAAAAGATTTGTAATTTTTATATCTGGTATATTTAGATAACAAAAAAAGTACATTAATGTAGAAGCAAATAAATGTAAGTGATGTAAGCAAATTTCAAGTTCCATTATTTAAATTTACAATTTTTTTCTACAGTGCAGTCACCCTTGATACATCTTTTATCGGGAATAGCGCGTAATAAAAACTTCTCAAAGAATTTTCAAGATAGTTCCAGTTTATCAATCAGACGGGCTATGAGACGTTTTTAGGTTTCATCGATTCATTGTAACGTATGTGAATTGCCCGGCAATCTGGACAGTGAGTCAGCATGTCATAATCGTCATAACAAGGCACGTACATTGGATATACAACAGATTAACAACGTCTGCGATTAAATTCTATTTATCGTCCCTATCTTTCGCATTAATACGTTCAGACCTCCCAATCTTCACGATTACGGCATAAAGCTATAGCTAAATTCCTCACTTCATTTTTCGCCGCAAACAATATATATTTAAACTTACACGGCAAACATGGGCTATTCAACACATTTTTTTGTCCACAAAAGTTGACAATTCTTTTGTCTAGTAATTTTAATATTTTATTTTTGTCATCAAATCGTATTTCAAATTACAAAAAAAGGTTAAATCCAAAAAAAAAAAAAAATTGAAAATTACGCACATCCTGCGAGCAAGAAATGTTTGTCAGACGCGCGAAGCTTTACCGTGTACATTACTTGTAATGTAAATATAAGCAGCCCTATGCAGACGCGCCCGAGGTTTCTCACGGTTCGGAATAATACGGTGAAAATTAGCATAAAGCTGTAATAAATCACACGCGCCCCTCCACCCAAGTGATTTCGTATATATTTTTTTATTTATTTATGTTTTTCTCATCCAATTTCTCTTCCACGCTTCTTCTTTCAGCACGGCCCGCTTTTCGAGGAGCCTCGAAGTAAACTTCTCGCTTTGGCGTACCGCGACGTGTCGGTTGTATAGTAGGCTCAGCGGCGCAGCCACCGCAAACCGTGGCCCAGACGGGAAGAATAAGCAGAAGAGAAGAAGAACAAGAAGAAGAACAAGAAGAAAGTTCGCGCTCTCCGGGGTATTCGTCGGCTTCTCTATCTCGCCCGCTTCAAGGTGGGAGATTTATTGCGCGAAAACGCGAATACGTGGGGTGTACTGAAAAGCCCCGTCGAGAAGCTAGAATCGAGGGCTCGGCACACCCTGAGAGGTATAAAAATATGCGAGAGTTTTCTCTTCGGGATGGGGTTGATTCTGTACTCTCCGGCGCGCCTCGCGAACCGCACATCCCGCATTTTCGTACATTACAGCGTACCCACCGCTATACATGCATATACATATGTATAAACGTATATGTACATATATACATATATACATATATATTCACGGTAAAAATTGCAAGAATGCGGCACGGAGGGACAACAATTTTTTTCTTACAGCGAGAGCGGCGAATGGGGTAAAATAATGTACTGCTTATAATCTCGCTCGAGGCGAAAAAATTAACTCCGTCTGCGGTGTACTTGTGTGCATAGATGCGGGGGAGAATATCCGAGCTATACGCACAGCTGTCTCGTGCACGGAGATTGTAGAAATTGTTCGCCGAGTTTCGCCCGGTCTCGTGTTCTCTAATTACTCATAGCCCGTCGAGCAGCGTGCGCGACGTGTATACGCAGACGTTACTGTTGCACTCTTAAGGTGGCTATGTCGTTACGCCGGAGTCATAGACATCAGCGTCTATATGACATAAAAAATTAATTATATGTGGTACTTCGTCTGCATCAAGAATATTATAAAAATAATAGAAGACTATAGACTCAGTAGAGTATCTATGAAAATTTTCGCAATTAGATTGAAACGATCATTTGTAAGCACATTATTTGTTTAGTGTGGATTTGACTTCATTTTTACTTCATGTTTACCTTTCAAACCGTGACAACTACTTCTCTATTATAATATTCCGGGGTATTCTGTGCGTCTTGGTGAGTTCTGAACAATAATGTGGTGCACAACAGCGCTGTACACTATCACCGTGTGCAAATTAAAACATTTTTCGGCTAGAAATACGTCACTTCCGGTTTGAAAATCTCATTTTCAGAACGAAAGTGACGTTATACCGGAAATACGTCATTCCCGGTTTTAAAATCGAATTTTTTGAACAGTGACCTTATATCGGAAGTACGCCACTTTCGGTTTGGAAATCTCATTTTTCGACCGGGAGAGACGTCATTCCAGAAATACGTCACCTCGGGTTTAAACATTTCATTTTTCGACCGGAAGCGAGGCCATACCGGAAATACGCCACTTCTGCTTTGAAAATCTCACTTTTGGACCGGGAATGACGTCATACCGGAAAGACGTCACTTCAGGTCGAATAATGAGATTTCCAAATCGGAAGTGACGTACTTTTTCCGATAAATCTACGAAAATCTAAATTGCCGGTTGCTAAATTCCATCGACCATAGCGAGGGCGCGAAGCTCCCGAGCCCCAACAACCCGCTGGTATATCTATAATTTGATAATAAATATTACGTCGACGATGACCAATAATATCAATTTCCCGTTGAATAATGTCGCAATCTTTCATTGCCATTTAGTTCATTTGGCAAACCGTATAGCAAATAAAGCCTTTACACGAGAGTTTCGTATTCTCTAATTACTCATCTGACGACAACTCCGTACTCCATGTACATCCAACCACAGCCATCCCCAAACCGCAGCAGCCCTCATAATACAGCGCTCTCAGCGCACATAGCCGTAGAGATTGCCGAGTGCGCCAGACGTTAGTAATAATGAAAGGTAACTGTGATGTAGGGACTAAGTTAAGACGGGAGAAACCGAGATATCTATATATATATATATATATACATATATCTTGCGGCTGCGGTCGGATAGTATGGATGTGCTTGGGCGTTACGGGCGCAAGATGCAAATTGAGTAATAATTGACCGGAACCGTGGAGAAGCGAGAGAGAGAGAGAGAGAGAGAGAGAGAGAACTCCGGGGTTTGAGAGTTACCGAATGAGCAGCGGGAGCACCGTGGACTCGAGAGCTGACGGCCACTTCGTCATAATCAATTCATAACGATGTCGAAAGATGGTCGTGTGCTTCTGCGGTGCTTGAGGCCCCGAGAGGCAAGAATGGCCGCCGCCGCTACCCCCGTGACCTCTCGACAACACCCGTTATGTTTTTTTTTCCCCCCATTTCACAGTCGAAATCTCACAGGAGCGAACCGCGGTGACAGAACGTCAGTGAAACGAGACGAAGACGGAGTCCCCCTCATTACGTATAACTTCGTAGGGTAATGCCGGGTTATATGGCCATGGATATATATATATATATATATAATAGATATATCTCTGGCCTGTTTTTTTTCTTTTTTTTCAAAACGTAATTGGAGAGTTCAGCGCATGCGAGTAACGACTGTGTTCACGAGGACACTCGAGCAACTACAGCACTAATAACAGTAAGAACATAATAAGTGCTGATCTAACCCTCCAAGCACTCTCATTCAAAAGCAATAATTTTTCGAATTTCCGCCATGAACCTTGAGTCAGTTACCGAAGCAATCCCCGCTCGAGGTTTGCACCGCGAATTCATTCGTATGCACGGTGTATCGCGATTCAAACTCGCGACAACAATAACCAACGATTCGTTTATTTATAGACAAATCGGAATAAAGTGATTCGACTTTCGAGCAGAGTCTACGGCTATACTTCTAGTTTACCTAGCTATAGAGTCTAGCTATAGACTCTAGTTCAGCACAGTACAGACATAGATGTCAGTGGAGCGCGCATTCGGTGCTTGGCGAAGAAGAAACGATCCAAGATCGGGCGGAGAACAAAGGGAAGGAAGAATCGTGTTCGTCGAATCTTTTTTTTTTTTCCTCGATTCGTCGGAACTACTAAAAACTGCTGATGCACGCGAGATCGTGATTCCCGACGAGCTAAAAGCCAAAGAGAGATCCGTGAAACGAATCGGACGCGATTCGATTCGTAACCTAACCTCGGAGTCTTTCCGTCGATGATTGCGAACGCCGTCTCGCCGCGAGACGGACAAAGAACGAATTTATCCCACTAATTAACACACACGCCAGTTCCGACCGAGCCATCGGCAATATTATTTAATCGGGTGTGAAGGATTATACACGTCGCGTGTTTATACGCGATGCAGGCGAATAAATAAAACTAAACTACGGTCTACCGCATCGGGATCCGTCTGTGAACAACCGACGATTATACGTGCCCGCTGCTGTCGGGAGGGGATCGACGGGAGTGTTGAGACCGACCGGCTGTGACTGTGTATCGAACTGTTGTGTACTGTGCGGTGTACAGAAATGATAGTGATGCGTTTTGTTACATCTATAGAAATACCCTTTCATCGTGCTCGCGGGAGGGTTCCTCGATTGTCCGACGGAGAGAGGAGATATAGAGTAGCGAGCGTATCGACGCGCATGCAGGAAAGTTGCCGGCAGTGGATGGATGGACTGCCGGGCGCGCGACGAGTCTGTCCGGGCAGGGCGAGAGAGACAGAGAGGGGGCGTTTGCTTGCTTCGGCTAATTGGTCGCTTCCGAGCGTCCCTCCACTCACCGGGCTTTAATTACTCGGCAATGTCCAGTATATATTCTTTTTTTTATATATTTTTTTTAAACCACTCCCTGTGTAACCATCCCCGAGAGGATGCGGGCAGAGGGAAAACTAAAACTAAAGCTGATGCGTTCGGCGTGTAGGAAGGGAGGGCGAGCAAAAAGAAGAGGCGAAAAACGGGTAAACGTTCGCGCCGGTTACCGACCGTGCGGGAGTTTCCGAACGGTATCGTAATTATCGATGCCTCTGGTGCGTTTTTTTTTGCTGGGTAAAAACGCCGAAACTAGAAACAGATACAGGTTTCCTTTTTCATGAGTCGGTGGATTGTACGTGTCGCAACTTTCACGCTTACCAACGATTGAAGTACTTGCGCACGGTATTTAAATTGTCGCTGCCGAGTGGCTCAGAAATAGCGAAACTTTTCGGTACTATTTATAGTTTTGAATCGCGGTTTCATTGGTTCGCGGTAGAAAAATAAAAGCAGTGCATTCGTGTCCAGTGAACAACAATAGTACATTACGATAGCAGCGCGAAACAAAACTTTTCTTTACTCATGCATGTGAAATCCTCGTTTGCGCGCCACTCACAGGCATGCGAAATGGTTGATTCCCGCACGATGCGCAAAGGCGATGCGCAAAATACTTTCACCGGTGCGAAAAATGCCTCCACCGGTGTGCAAATTATTTTGCGCACTGGTCAACGGTGTGCAAAATAAAATTTTACTACTAGTCCCATCTAGCGTCGCAAACGGTTCGCATGTTACCAAACGGTTGCTATGGTAACACGGAGGCTATAACGCCATTGTGCATGCCTGTGAATGGTGCACAACTTGGATTTTGCATTGCATTCGTAAAGAAAAATATGGTTCGATACTTGAGGCCAATCTCGCTTCTTGCGCACTGCTCGTGTGAAGGCAGCACTTCGCCTCGGCTTCCTGCTGCCTTCAAACTCGTGCGCAAAACACTTGTTTGGCCTCTAGTATCGAAATATACTATTTTCTGACGCGTGTGAGTTGTAACGCGAGCTGAAGGCGAATGTTACAATCACACGAGTTAAGAAAACGTTTTTCGCACGAGTATCGTACAAAATATTATTTGATAAGGTGCAAAATTGTGGGTTTTACGCGAAACCGCAATTTACCGACCGAGTGATAGAAAACACATTGTAAATAGCTTCGGAACCGACCGATTTGTCGAAAAATCACGGTTTCGGGTATTTTCGTGCAGAGATTATTTTCCTCGCCGATAGAATTACAGCTAAGTCCAGGGGTAAGTCGCACGCCACGGAAGATAATACGTCGGACAGAGTACTTGGCAGAGTTTCAAAGCCATTCGTTCGAGCTGTTACACCAAAGAAAGTTTAATAAACAGCATAGCAATTTTTTCAAATAGAATATGAAGAGTTATAAAAAATGTACCGGACTAAATATTTCCATGTATTTTCGTTCGCTGCACGCGAATCCGACAACAGTTTGGCCTCAAGTCCAACAGGACACGGGTAATAGAAAGAAAAACAACTACCTTTTTGTCGCTTGGGTCGCGTGAAGTGCCTCGTGAAGAGCTCGCAGCTTCAGCCTCGTTCAACAACAGCCAATCACAGAACGAATAAAACGGAAAAACAATGTCCTTTGACGAGTACTTGCTGAGTTTACGGATCGGCCTCCAACTGCATTGTCCTCAAAGCGCATTTAATTTATCTCTCTTTTTTTACAATTTTACAGTCCGAAAAGCGTCGAAATGGCTCACGACACAATTGTGACCGTATTCGCAGCGGTAAACTACACTCGATCGAAATGTACTGAAATAAAAAAAAAAGTTTTTTTTTTTACAATTTTACTGTCGGTAAAGCGTCGAAGTAGCTCTTGTCACAATCGCGACCGTATTCGCAGCGACAAACCACAACGGCATCGAAATGTACTGTACGAGGTAAAAAATAATTTGCACATGGCTTCCTCATTTATTACGAATTAGCGCACAGCTTTCGCCATGAGAAAGCTCGATTTTGGCTTCCCATAGAGGAAGCTATGCGCAAAATTGTAATAAATGAGGAAGCCATGTGCAAATTACTTTGGACCTTTTTTGTGGCATAAAAAAATGTTTACGTATCATAAAATTGAAAGTAAAAATTAAGCGCAAAATTTATTGTAGAAAATCGTTAATGGGAATTTGGATAATTTGTAGTTTTGAGGCTGTTTTATGGATTTTTTCTCACTGATGGTGGATTTTTTCTCACTGATGGTCTTAAGCTGGTATTTTATCTGGTATTAACGACGTTTCAAACTATTTTAACTACTCCGACATTAAAATCTCAATTTTTCGTTGTTGTTGCGAAAATATAGCTTCCTCTTCGAGGTTTCGAAATCGTTTTTTTATCGCTCGTTCTCGCGTTCAACTCGGAATGGGTTTCGCCACTTTCGTACCGCAGTTGTTGTTTACATTTCGGTCTAACCGATAAAAGTACACTCCCTTGATCCCCTTATCTATACTCCGTGCTTGACGTACCGAGACTCTAGAGACGGTCGTACCATTATAATCCTCTCCATTCGATAACCCGTAAAAAAATGTTATTATGTAAATTTTTGTAAATTTCAGGCCATAAATTTGTGATTTTAATATCTGGTACTTTAACTTTACAAAAAAAAAGTATATCAATCTTCAATTAATGTAAGTAATGTAAGCAAATTTCAAGTTCCAGTACATTAAATTTACAATTTATGTTTTAATGTCGAGAAATCGTATTTCTCCGACTATTTTAACTACTCCCTCAAAGTCACAAATGTTTTTTTATCAATCGTTTTCGCTACTCTAGTACCGCAGTTGTTGTTTACATTTCGGTCTAACCGATGAAACTACACCCTCTTTATCCTCGGCCCACTTATCTGTACTCCGTGCTTGACGTACCGAGACTAGAGAGAGGGAGAGCCGATGGTCGTACTGTCATAACCCTCGCCATTCGATAACCCGTCGGGTAAACTGTCGATGCTTCCCAGGCCTCTCCCCCCCCCCCCCCCGCTCCGGCGAACGGGGCAGCCCGGCAGCTCCCGTTTCTAGTGTGTAATCCTTTATTGATGGATGATGCTTGAGAGTGACAGCCGGTACAGTGTGCTTCACCGGCTACCCGAACCTGTCTCAAGCGTATCTGCTTTGAGACTAAGACGACTCTATATATAGGATATCGATGTATTGGCCTCGTATCGCCTACCCGCTCGAGCGTTAATTTACTGCCTACGTAACACGTATAAGCGATGCCGAGCGTGCTCACACACACACACACCTAATGGACGAGCTTCCCGATTTTGGCAACGGCTTCCCAACGTCCTGGCTCCAGTCGCGAATACACATCGATCGATATGACATTAGCTGCAAATGGGCTTCCGGTTTTACCAGTCGGACTGGCGCGAGCGACATATAGTTCGTTAGTAATAGTTGCTACGAGCAACTTCGAGATCCGCTTTCAATCCGTCGGCAGAGCCGGGCTTCTTTCTTGTTGAATATATATATTTCATATTATCTATCTATCTATATGTATATATATTAGGGTATTTAAATAAAGGCATTTTTAAATATTTTCCTCCCACCTTTTTAAAGTACAGATTTCGATCTTAAATTAAAACCGGCAAAAGGCGGTTTTAATTTGTACCTAGCAAAAAATCCCAAGACCTGCCACATTCGGCGTTGTACCCAAAAAATGCGGCACCTCTCAAACTTAATTGTCAGCGACCGCCTTTCGCTGGATTTTTCGCTCGGGAGCTTAACTTTTTGTCATTTTTTTGTATTAAACACAAAAGACGTCGATTTAAAAATTCTTATCTAGAAAACTCTAAAAATGTCCAGTAGGGTGAATTTCTTGAAAAAAAATTCTTTTCACCCTCCCAAAGTATAGATTTTATTATGAAATTGAACCTCGCGAACGGCAGGCCTGAGCGAAAGATCTTAAGAGATGTCGCATTCGTCGTTTATACCCAAAAAGAAAGAAGTCGAATTTTTTGGTACAAACGCCGAATGCGGCACCTCTTGGAATTTCTTTCCAGGGACCGCCTTTCGTGGGGTTCAATTCGACATTGAAATCTGTATTTTTGGAGGGTGGGAGGAAAATAATTTTTTTAAATGTTCTTTTTTGTGAAACACCCTAATATATATATACATTCTTCTCAAGTGTTCGATACTTTTTGTCTCTATAAATTTCCTTTTTCTCTTTTAATTGTGAAAAAAAAAAATTCATTTTTTCATTGTGCAGCTACTGAGTGACGAAGTCGCTTAACAATGTAGTCTCGAGAAACTTTGGTGAATTGAGCTCAAGAGTTAATCTCCGCGAATAAGAAGCCGGGAGATTTTTTAAAAATATTTTTAAAGTTTCAGGCAGTAAGACCGTCGAAGAGATGCCTGAAAAATTTGCAACTGTAATTATAACTGCCGAAGGTGGGGAGGCAGAACTTGTATAAAAAAAAGACTGTGTTAAATCCTAAAATCTCGCACCACTGGCGGGAAATTTAAAAACCCACTGTTGAAAACTGCACTCTTTGCGCATAATAAATTATAATCGAAGTGCGACCCATACATTTCCCTCGACGAAACGATAAACAACTGTTAAATATTAAAACAGCCATGAATGGCTCGGGCTCGTTCTACCTCGAAGACAATGAGGCGAAAAAAAAATGAAAAAGAGCATAAGTACGCCAACATAGATAAGGAAGGAATGGTCGTTTAAGATTAATGCCTGTAATGTGTATCGCTCCACTCTCCCTCCGACTTACCCGGTTTTATGAATAATTCTGAGACTTTAGGAATTATGCACTTTGGTAGAAGGGGGAGGGGGGGGGGCGGTGTGGGGGTCGTCAGGTGTGACGTACCGAGCGCTTTACTTAACGCCATGCCGCACACTTGTGCTGCTGTTGTAGGGCCGAAGCTACGTAGCCCGTGTGAAATAATCAATTGGATGGCCGATGTGAATGGGTGACGAGAACTGCCGGCTACGAGAGCTCACCCCTGCATAGAATATGCCTATATAGCTATTTCCATATCGTCATACATAAATACTTATATATACATGTATGTGCATGCATATGTACGTACGTATACATACACGTACATATACACACATATATAAATACGTATGCATATTCATATGGGGCATTTCACGTCAAATCATCAGCCAATGTCCCTCCCGTCGATTTTGTTCATGTTTTGGTACGATGTTGTTACCGACCCACAATGGTCTCAGAATTGTTTTCAGATTTTTTTTCACCACCAGTGAAATTTTTAAATCCTCGGAAAACAAATGGCGAAAACGCCTTTTCCAAAATCTGAAAAAATGCTCGCTGATTCTATGATTTAAAATATGATTTTTAAGCACCACACGATAAGGGATTCTCAATATTGACGATTCTTTCGCAAGTTTATAGTTTCTTTAATGTCGCAATTGAATTTTTTTTATCGGTCATAACTATCTCAAATATCAATGGATTTCAATGTTCCTGGAGTTTAATAAAATACCAGAAGGCCCGAATACAACTGATGTCGTAAAAAAACATAATAGTAAACATTGTTCCCATTGTCGGGTGGTGCTTAACGATCATATTTTAAATAATAGAATCAGTGTGAGATTTTTTCAGATTTTTTTAAAACGACTTTTTCGGAACTGGTTTTTCGAGGATTAAGAAATTTCACTGGTGGTGTAAAAAATGGGTCGGTAACATCATACTAAAACAAAACTTCCTCTATGAGGAAGCAAAGTACACGGCTGCTGATTTGACGTAGAATGCCCCATATACATATACATATACATATACATATACATATACATATACATATACATATACATATACATATACATATACATATACATATACATATACATATACATATACATATACATATACATATACATATACATATACATATACATATACATATACATATACATATACATATACATATACATATACAGAGATCAGGGTTGAGGCCGAGTAGGGGTGAGAAGGCAGATGAGGCGAAGTGCGTGTGAACGGTGCGCGCTGATGGGAGTGACGCACACACGCCGGACGAAGCGGACGATGCGTGTGCTGTGGCCGCCGGAGGTTGCCCCCGGGGGCAGTAGCAATAGCGGCGGTAGCGGTCGCGACACAGCATCAGGGGTTTCCGTCGCAGGGTCTCGGACACGAGATATAGCCGTCGCGTTAATCCCGGAGAGAAAACCGAGATGATGACCGGGGATGGGAAGAATACGTAGGAGAGACGTCTCTGTATGTTCCGCGAAGGCTCTTGACGAATCAGCGCACGCACGTACTCACCTCGAGTTCCCTGGGCTTTTCGAGAGAACTCGGGACCACGGCGAAGGGGGGTGGGGGAGGGGAGGGGCGAGGATAACACAGAGGCAACGGAAGAGCAACACCCGGCAACGCCGAGCACATTCGGGAGCCACGGAAGCCGAGTTGAATTTAACTAAAAATTTTAACTCAACGCAAATAACGGCTAGGGTAGTTGGCACGCTCATAGCGTCAACGCCACCGAGCAATTCTGGGACTTAATGTTTCAAAGGTGAAAATTACTTTTTTCTTTCTACTGTAGAAGTATGTAAATCATGCAAAAGCTCAAAGCTTGTAAATCTAAAGGGGGCTTTGAGAGCTTCATCCTTTAGCTATGTCGGGAGGCAAAGCCATTTATTTTCACGCAATTAACAAAGGTCTTTGCAGAAGAGAAATTCTGGTGACTGGAAAATTGAATATTCGAGGAGAGAGATTCATGCAAAACAGAAATTTGTCCGCGCGGAATTATTGTTAGGGCTCTAAAAAGCGGAAGATTGTTTGGTTCGGTTGGAAGCCGGCACGTAAAATTTATCGTTGTCTTTTATCCGGCGAGGCAAACAAAAATACAGGAGCGTAGACAGTGAAAAAAGTTTGTACTTCTTGCAACAATAATGATGTCCACAAATTTCCGCAAGCTTTTATTCGTTAATTTTCCGATCGGATCATCCGGCACTGGTTTTACAAAAGTAAAAACTAAAATCGTTAATGACACTAAAAATAAGAGGACAGGTTTGTACACTCAAACCTGAACAAATGACTGTGTCACTTATTTGACAATATAATTTTTACGAAACTTCGTATTCCGATTTTACGAAATTAATTTTTTATTGTGTATCTTGCAATAGTAACTTTCTGTTACTCAATTTATTAAAATTTTTTTTCTTTCCTTTGTATCAACGAAATTCAATTTAGTTTGTACGACACTTTGCCTGTGAATTAATAAATAAAAGTAAACAAAATGACGATAAGAAAACTTTGAGGCGTCCCTAATTACTATTAGCGTTTAAATTTTGCCCGAAAAATTGCGGTTTAAACCGCTCAGTTCTCGAATCCCTCAAATCACCTCGATTTATTCCCTGCGCTGACGACCAGCGATATATTTGTCTTCTTCTTTTCCCGTCGATAACCCTCCGACGTGTTTTTAATACCGAAGTTTACGTACAAGAGATAAAAAAAAGTTCGCTCTCGTAGTGTGACGATTTTCAAGAAATCGATGTCCCCATCCCCGCTCCCCGCTCGCAGAGAGCCCGACGCGCGGCGGTCGCGACCCTTGACGCAAAACGATACGGTGCGTGAGATACCGAACGGGCCTTGACGTTCTTACTGGAGACGTTGAAGGCCTAGTCCGGAGATACAAACTATACAGGTTCAAATGTCCCCTATTTAGCTCTTATCTAGCGATTAACACACGAGTCTCTGTCTAAAAGGCGTGCCTGCGCTCGAGGCACGAGCCTCGCCTTTACGCGTTGCTGCACCCAGCCATTGAAACTACGAAAAGAATTCTCGACCCACAAAAAAAAAATATTCAAGATTTTTTTATACATACAAATATTTTATGTAATTTATTTATATATTTTATATAATTTTTTAATATTTTACATAACCTTGCTGTCTATTTTTCAGACCGATGCAAGTTTCTAAGGCAAAACACGAGGAGCCCCGGTCTGGTTGCGCGGGTGACGTAGGCCTCGATCGAACAAACTCTCGTGCCATCGATCGATTTCACAGTCTCTGCCTTCTCGGCTCCCTCTATAACTTTCGTTACTCTCACACGTCTTTACGTCAACGCCGGAGAGCGAGGCAGGCATCGACGCGTCGTCCCGTCGCGGCCCTTCAAGTTTTCCCGAAGCCGTCAGACACGATGGGATGCGACGAGGATGGCTTTTGCCAATGAAACAGTAAACCCTCAAAGATTGCCGGGGCGGAATGCGGGGAGCAGCGGAGCGTAGGAAACACAACGCCTACCGTTCGTTTGAACGATTGAGCTGATCGTGTACTACGCCCAGCTCCCTCTCTTCCCGAGCGACTAGTCAGAGAAACCTGGCCTCTGCGGCTCGGCGAGTAGTACATACATTCCTATGGTCAGACGTCCCCGTCCCGCACAGTGCTCGCCAAAATAAGCCGCGTCGAAAGGCGTGTTACGCCTCGGAAAAAAAACAACCTCTAACCGATCGACGAACAATTCGTCGAAAACTATGTATCGACTCGATCAGAAACACCAACGGTTTCGCGTGTCCTGCCGCAGACGCGAAAACAGCAGTTACGGAGAGTCAGGCGTACCAACAAAGATCCGTTAAACACTAAACTACCTCGATACTTCCCCATCATCGGTATTCACTTTTATTTTCCTTATTCAATCGTGGATATATATATGTACATCCAGCTTCCCTTTCCGTTCTGACGACGACCAAGCTCCGTCGATAATTAACCGACGGAAAAATTTGTCCATGCAATTCTCAGGTTATACACGACATATATCAGAGCCTCTGAAGATGCTTCGGCGTGAATTAGAATAAGCGAAAGAAAAATATTGTCACTCACCCTCAACGATGATTATAAGACCGCGGCTTCCGTTGGTCGGTGAAGTGCTTCGCTGGCGTCAAACGACGAAACATTAGCTCTAGATTTATTGCGGGCAGCGTCGATTATTGCGGCAGTGGACGTAGCGGCAGTGTTAACGATTGCATGTATAACAACGGCACCGGCAACGACGATTGAACAAGCAACTGTAACAGCGGCGGCGGCAGCTGTAGGGGCACCGAGAGAAGACAGTACGAGACGGGTTGCGCTGTGAGCGCTCGCGGAAGTATTAGTAGCAGCGTTGAGGTCAAACCCGCAAACGGCACCAGAAGCAATATTATTATATTCGGAACGCACGAGAGTAGTTTTGTCGGTAAAATTCGTCCTGTCCCGAAGGTACAGCATCTCCCATGTAGGCGCCGATGCAGGTGAAACGTTTCGCCGCTTGTACAGGCTGTATGTAGCCCTGTCACTGAACTCTTTGCGGCAATCCGTTACGCGCCGCGACATCGTAACATCGTTGACAACGGGGGGGGGGGAGGTGGGCGGTTTGGCGGGGGGCCCGAAGAGGCCGAGGAGGCGCGCGGGGGTTTCTCTCGATTGTGCTGATGCACCGATTTTTGCACCGATGCGGAGAGGACGATGCGAAAAAAAAAGAAATATAAATAAAATAAAGAAAAAAAACTATGTAAGGGCCAAAGAGCCGGAGGCCGGACTGACGTATATATCTATATATGAATGTGTATACTATGTATAGAGGACGACGATCGGAACTGTTTCGTTGCCGGGAGCCTGCGAGAGAAACTCGATCACCTCGTAGCTTGTGAAAAAAATATATATTTAGGTTAAATGCGGATGCAGTGATTTTTTTTCGTTAGCCGATTTCTTTTTAATACACAAACACCCACTGGCACAAAACAATTCGACTGCTCTTGGTATTCGCCGAGAAATGCACTCTCCGCAACAACCCCCGTGTGCCTCCCTCACTCCCTCCCCATTCCTCGATTTCGGGCTCTATGTATATGTGTCTCGAGAACGTGGGTAGTGACACGGCTTGACGAGGCTCGGCAATTGACGAGCGAACAAATAAAATTACTGTTTCGTCGACCGTAGGCGATGAGTCTTTTTTTTCCCCCTTTTTTTTTTGTTTGTTTGTCAAGATCGTTCGGCAACGGGGCGATGAAGGATTGTTTAACTCTTGTTGATGTTGATGTTGTTGTTGTTGTTTTGTTATCTAACTCGAAGGGTTGTAATGTAAGAAACGACGGGAGAGCACACACGAAAGGCGGTGGCGGGTTTTGAACCCCCGTGTGTTAAACGGGTAAAACGGCGAGAGAGCCCTCGGACGTTCCTCGACGACGCGCGGCAAGGAGACGCCCCAACGCGGCGTTCACGGTTCGACGTATCGCGAGCGACGGCGCTCAACCCCTACACCGGAACCCCGTCTGCGCTCGGGCCGAGTCGCGCAGTGCCGTGCCGCGCAGGGTGCCTTAGCCAGGGGTGCGATATACGTCGAGCAACCAACCCATCCTCGTATATATATATGTGTATGTACATATAATATATATATATATATATATATATATATAAATACGACCCGCAACGAAATTCGCCGAGCTCTAGCAGCCGACGTCGCGATGCGCCGATGACGCGCTCTCGCCCGCGCTCACCGTTCCTACCGTTCTCTCGTCTCTCGCGGCGATGTATTTGTTATAAACGTGCAGGCTTGAGTTTTGCGTAGGTGAGAGACCGGGGCTAATTGGCTCACTCGATCTTTGATTAGATACAGACTCGTAGCGGTGAATCTGATTGGCGAGAGGTTTTGGAACTATGTTTTTTATTTATATATATGTATAAGCAAAAATATGAAAAATCGACGTGTGCCAATAGGCAAGTGGATTCTTCGCAAGATAATTGTAAAATAATGTGTATATATATATATACAACGTAAAAATAAGAAGCGTCAAGTCGCCCCGGCCACCGATGCGTGGAAGCTCGTGGCGGCCCCGACTATCCCCGAAAACCGCGACGCCGGGACGACGTCCCTACTTTTCGGACCTCCCCGCTGCCGCTCAGCTATACCTATACGTTGCGTGTCTCCTCTGCATGCCGTTGCTCGGTGGGACGCATCGACAGAAATAAATCTACGATCTTCATTTCATTTTTCATATCCTTCGACCGGCAAACTATCGTAGCATAATAAATTATCTTTGTTTTCACTTCCGGATTATCAGCGAATTTTGGTAATTTTTTTTCTTTTTTAATTGTTTTATTATTTATTTTTTTTCGAAAGGTGAAAATGTCGGGTTATTGGATATTGTGGAAGGATTACCCTTTGGTTTTTTAGATGATTTATTTGTATACGGAAACCTCCGGCGATTTTCTTACAACGGCGCTGATTTTGTTTTTGCCTAGTTCGCCGGGGTTATGTTGTACATAGAGAGAGAGAGAGAAAGCGGGAGAGAGAGAGAGAGCGGGAGAGGGATAGAAGCGACGAATCGGCTCGGTGAAATTGCGTTAGACGCGGGCACCGGGAGCCCTTCGGGGTGACCTGGAGCCTTCGGGCACTCCGCGGCAAGGCGGGGGGCTAAGGAAGCCCTTGAAATCAATAGCCAGCCGCTACTGCCACCGCGCGGCACTGCCGCCCCCGCCGACGCCTCCCCGATCTCGTTCTCTCACTCCGCCGTCTCTCTTTTTCTCCCTCCCGCCCGCTCTTTCGACTCGCTTCCGCGGCTCGTTCATGCGCGCACAACGCCATTCTCTCACTCACTTCGGCGCAACCACCGGCGGCAGAGCGTCCACAAGCGGCAGTACCAAAAATCCCCGCGCGCCATATACATTCCTATCCTCTTCTCTCGAATTATCTCTTACTCACTCGGATCGCCGAGAGAGTGAGAGAGAGAGAGGGGAGGGGAGCGCATAAGCGAACTACACCCGCCTACCAACCGAGGAGTCTGCTTGCCGCCACTGCGCCTCTCTATACCTCTTTCGGCAACTTCGAAATTTGTATACGACCGTGGACGCCACGGAGTAGAAGGGGGGTCAGGCGGGCTCGTTGCTGTGTGGACGAGAACGCACGGGGCCGGCCGGCTCAGTCGCAGGTCAGACGCGGAGGCCTCAACACCACCACTACTAATGCAATGTTTTTATTTTCTTTCTTTTTTTTTTTTTTATTCTGCCGTAAGGCGATGGAAATTTTGCTGAATCGTCGGCAAATATTGTAGCACATTCTTACCGGTGTCCTGATTAAATTTCTACTGCGCTAGTTTTCTGGCCGATGCAACTTAAGGGGAAAACGCAGGGGTGTTCAGGTTTTAGAATACTCTCTGGCGACTCGGGTGGAGTCGAATCTCCGCGGAGAACTAAGTTAGATGTCCCGGAAAACTTAAGAAAAAAAAAGGACATAGACTTTTATTCGAGTCGCTCGGGGAGTAAGATTTGATTTAAATCCGAGACTCGAGCTAGTTTCCTCGGAAGTTTTGTTGTAAAACTTCCGGGCTTCGTTTGGATGATTCTTCCAACGATGATCCACGTAATTTTTCTGGCCCAATAACGTTGCGTCCGTGAACCATCGACGCCTCACTCGTGACGATACGTCCCGTTCGTAAAAAAGGACCCAGCTCTTTTTTTGTAATTCCCAACTTACGGAATGACACGATTTAGCTTCTCATCATAAAACTTAAGCTTTTTTTGTTTCGTTCCTCTGCATAGCAACGTATTAACCAACGTGTACCGAGCCTTACGTATCTTACCTGAAAAATCCGTCTCCGAGACGGAAGATTGTAGCGCGTTTATGAGCTTGACGCTTTGACATTTGCTGAAGCCCGCGGGCGTGTAAGAGCCGGGGCTTTCTGCTGTTGCTGCTCGTCGCTCTCTCCCTCGTTTTCCTCGTTTGCCGCTGAATCGGCGTTGCGGCGCGACTCCCGGCGTCGCGACGGCACCGGCGCTCCACGCTGCAGTGCACAAGAGTGCGGAGAGGCAACCCCTCGTGCACGCATGTATAATGGTGCAGCAGCAGTAGCGGCACCGGTAGCGGGCTGTCGAGCTCCGCGGTTGACCTACTATCGCTTACTGGCGTGTGTGTGCGAAGCTGTGTACCGCACTTATAACACACCCCGTAGTCTTTCGATAGCACGCGCGCGCCACGGCTATCGGAACTCCGTGCGCGAACGACCGCACTGCTCGCTCCTCCTTTCTTCGCTTTATTTCTTTCGCACACTCTCCTTCCTCCTATATTCCCACCACTTGTCCTGGCTCACCTCCTCCCGCTCGCGCCCACTCGAGGCTCTCGTAAATGCTTCTCGTCCTTGGACTCGAACGTTTTTCGATCCAACTGGGAGCAACCAATGCACTCGTAACTTCCCACCCGCCCTTCCGCCCTCGCGCAATCCCTCTGCAGGAAACGATGCGTTGAGCTATTTATATTCGATTGATATTTGTATACCTCGGGAGAGCGGCGTGAGGTCTGTGCCTTATTAATTATTATTCGAAGGCAGGTGTTAAAAATATACTTAGCGACGAACTCGTTTCAGCTGATGTTAAATACCGCCGCCGGTAATAAAAACTGTACCGTTTTGGGACCGCAGGCCGCCGAGAAAAAAGAAAATTGTCTTTCCCTAGGGAATCGACAGACGTAGGGAAAGACAATTTTCCTTTTCCTCCGCGGTCTGTGATCTCAAAACGGCAGGCAGTTCAGTTTTTGTTACCAACTGGGGGGGGGGGGTTATACCACATCACCTTAATCCGGGAGACTCTCTCTTGAATTCGGAATTTACATAACGAGGCCTGAGCTTTATAATCGTGGGGGAGTCGAGCTCAGGACGTGATCGATTGCTATTGATATTTTTCGACAATAGGCATGAAAAACTTACGTCGTAGGCGAGCAGCCGCCGTGAGGCGTAGAACATAACCTGGTTCGATTGTGGAACAGCAGCAGCGCAGCGCGGTGTTCGATCGGATCGAGGAGGATCTGACGTCACGGGGTCCTGCAGGCCTGACCCCGATTGGAAGTTTGTTTCGAGCGTGGCCCGAGGCGTTTGCCCGCTGGCCGGCAGCAGCACGTCGGGCGCGAGCAGCAACCACGTCGCCGCATGCTTCTCGTGCCTGGCCGTGCGATATCGCTCGGCTCGTATCGCCGTCAAGAATCTCGGACGGCTTTCCGCGCATCGAACGACCTTGTCAGCCGCAAAGACGTCAGGAGATTTCTATCGATAGTTTAAATAATAAATTTATTGTACGGTTTTTTTGTTTTGCTTCATGTAACATTTTTCTTTTCTTTTCTTAGGTTTTCTCTCTTGGAACTCTCTCGTTATAGGTACGCTATCGATTATGTTGCTATAAATAGCTAAACATCCTAAAACATGACCTAGGTACTGAACAAATTCTATTTTTTTTGTTCTGCTGTACCGTGTTATAGTTTAGTTATGTGTTTTTCTTTTTTTTCTTCGTTTCACTTAGCCTCTCCCTCTCGTAGCGAGCAGTGTAGCACTTCGATATACAGTTTCGTCGATTATAAACACAGAGAGAGAGAGAGAGGAAGTACGCTAAAACAATCGATATATATATATCTATATATATATACCCACAGAGAACAGCGATTAGTTGGCAGCATCCACAGATAATTTAATCGAGCTAAAACTTTATTTATTTACACGTTCATAACATTGAGATGCATCGATTCGGTGATTAAATAGTCATTATTATTGAATATTTTGTTTTTACTGTATTTTTTTTCCGTTCACGATTTAATCGCAGGTCTGGCTCGAGGCTTGTGCATCGACTAATATATATACTTTCATAGAAAAATCTCTGGCTCTCCCGCATCGAAATGCACGGATTTCGTTCGGAAAGTACTATACGATCAATTCAATGTGCCTCGTGTATTTTTTTTAAATCTTTCATTTTCTTTTTTTTTTTACTATTTCTCGAAGAATTAGGTAAAAAATTCTCTCCCCGCTACTTCGCTAACGATACATAATTAAATCAACGTGCCCGGTAGTGCAAAAGTTGGATGAAACGAATGACGAAACCGGCGAATAAACACGCCTTGGAACGAAATGTTTACATTCATCGATGACCGTCAATATATCTTTGCCTCCGTTCCAGTTATTTTCACGCAATGCAACTTAGTCTTCCACACCGATAAAACCAAAAGTATATCGTAAAAAAAATGTCTTCGAACCACAATGTTGAATGTTTAAAAAGAAAAGTTTATATCGCAAAATCGTTTTTATAATGAAACTTTGTGCCTATAACTATAGTTGTAGTGTGTGTGTACGTATGTTACAATTATCTTTCGCCCGCCAAGCCTCTATATGTTTAAGCTTCTTGAATATATATGCATAATATATTCTTCCTTTTATCCATTTGAATGAACATGGTTGCTTTTTTATGTTTCTCTTTGGGACCGAACAACGATCCTTTTGTATTTCTTTTTAGTTCTATCCACACCCGAAGCCCTCAACGAACGCGCGACGACATTTATTTATGATACTTTACGAGTTAAAACATACAAACGAAAATACTAGAGATAAGTAGTTTTTTTTTTTTTTTTTTTTTTTAGGAAGTAGCAAGTTTTTCTCGTGATATAGTTATAGCTCGCGTATATCAACGACACACGAAGCTAGATATAAGTTGTTTCAAGCATCGTGACGAAACTCGATACGTGGTAACAGCCCTGCAGCTTGCCGTACGATATTCTCAGCATATGTTATCAATTATCCATTCGGCTCTCTCGAGATACGCTATTAATATTATCGATATTTCGTAATATATATGTATATATATATATACCTCTCTTAGTCGTTAAGAAATAAAAATATTAAAACCGGCTTAAAGACGTGACGGGTACAAAGGCACAATTAGCTCTTCAATGTGACATCCTAGACATCTTTATTCCGATTAATTTTTCATAAGACAAACATAAATTATTAAAAATTACACTGATGCGTTGGTAAACTCAAAGTGTCAACTTGTTGCCGGAGCGCTCTAGCCCCGTTTTATTTCCGAGACGGTATAACTTAATTCAAGTCGAACCAATTTCGCCAGCCTACGCACCACCAGCATGTGTGTGTGTGCTTGTGACGGTCGTTATTTAATTTTTTTCTTTCTGTTTTGCTTTACTTTTTATTTTTTTTATTTATTTACTTTTAGTTTGTTTGCTTGTTATTCAGCAGCCACCGCCCTCCCGCACGACGATCAGAGGAGACATTGTTGTTTGTTCATTATTATGCTCTTTTTCTTGTTTTTCCTTTTTTTTTCCTTCCCTGTTTCTCTTCTCATAGTGTCGGATATTTTATATACAAATACCTTAAATAAGTCTAAAAATCAGATTCGGACTGCACCGCAGTTGGTTTTTCGCTATAACTTTTAATGACTTTAAGATTTATCCCATTCGGTGGCGCTAGTTCGATTTTCTCGGACACTCATCGAAACCTCATTCGCTTCCATCGTGTCCCGGACAACTATCACCCGTATCGTTAACGGCTCGTTCGTTCAGCGGGGAAGCCGGTCAGTGTCAGAGACACGTGTGCGGACCAGCCTTCGCTCGTCAGCTTCCGCCTAAAGTCCGTCATCCGAGAAACTGCCGACTGAACCGGCGATGCGATTTAGTAACTTTAGAAAATTAACGAAGAAAACGAAGAAACAAAAAATCATTTCGGTACAGGCAGCCACATTGACGCGTTCGATGTTTCAAACTCGGAGAGACCGTTTTCTTGCGCTTCATTGAGAGAACAAAAGAAAAAAAAATTAAATAAAAAAAAACGTAATGAAAATAAAAAAATCTTTCGAGTAAAACGCGGCTTGTGGCTTCTCGATCGAGACGAACGGATCTCGGTAAAGTTATTTATTAACGTTCAATCGACGACATACGATTACTTCGTTAACAATTTTTCGCACCGCGATTTCCATCTCTCTCTCTCTCTCTCGCTCTCACTTTAACGCCGTAACGCATACCACTCTCTAATCCATAAACGTTGATAAATATTATTTATTATGCGAAATTATTAACGAGGATGGGTTCCAGGGTTTGGGCCGGGCCGGAGGGAGGGAATAGTAAACTGAAATCGTTGTTGCGACACGATTGAGTGATGGCGTCGAGCGGAGAGGCGCGGTGGGTGTGGGAATCGGGCTAAGAATGATGAGAGGGCAAAGGGGGTGCGCTGAGGTTGTTTTATACGGTCATTCGCAGGGCGCTCAGATAAGTTTCCCAAGGAAATAACCGACTATGACCATTAGCACTGCCATTATTGATGTCATTCGAACCGAGTACTGCAGCCGCATACTGCTGCGATCGGCTGCGATGGGCGAAGTGAGCCGCGTACTCGACGTCACGTTCACACCCTTTTCCATTGCGGCATTTCGCCACTTCAACATCTCTTCCTATTAATCGAAATAAATTACAAAATTAGGGTTGTAGGAGCCAGGTCGATGGCCCTTTGCCAAGGGATTAAATTAGCAGATATAAAGTTTAGTATAAGAAGATCACTGTAAATATTAATTTCGGCAATAAATCTCTTTTACTACTACTACTTACAAAATTATGTGCAACGAGGGCCAAACGAGATTTAATCTAGAGACTAGCGGATATAGCGATAGTTAAGACATTCGAAACTATTTGCATATCGATTTAAAGAAATCTCTCGATAATTTGTCCAATAATTTATGGAAAGTGTTTTTTTTTTCAAATAAAAGAACCCCACGTTTTTTCAAGCACGCGTGTTAAACCTTCAACGGTTAAGTGACTGAAATATTATAGAATTGAATTTAAAGAGGGCATCTTCATTAATATATTCCATGGCGGTATTTCGCGACTTCAACATCTCTTCCTATTAATCGAAATAAATTACAAAATTAAGAGCAACGAGGGTCAAAGGAGATTTAAATTTGGAGACTAGCGGATATAACGATAGTGAAGTCGTTTGAAGCTATTTGCATATTGATTTCAAGAAACCTCTCGATAGTTTGTCCAAGAATGTATGGAAAAAATGTTTTTCAGTTCTTTCTTTTTAATAAAAGTGACCCACGTTTTTTTAAGCATATGTATTAAACCTTCAACGGTTAGGTGGCTAAAATATTGTAGAACTGTTAAAATGCCAAAACAAAAAACAAAACATATTTTACGTTGATCGAACTTATTGAATTTAAAGAGGGTTTCTTCTGAACGATATATTCCATGGTAAAATTATATGCTCGAACGTTCCATTGGGTCTGTAGCTAATCTCTTGTGAACAGTAATTTTTGCTCATCCAGCTCGAACGATCGAGCGCTGGGGTCGAAAGAGATCCCACTTCACCGTTGAAGGGTTATGCGTTTATAAATAAAAATAAAAACTTTATAATAATTTGCTTATTCCGCGAAGACGATATTTGTTTGTCGAGAGGAAGAGAACAAAAAAAATTGAGCAGCATCAATTATCGTCGCGCAAGAGGGTTCTTACCTCGAGTTGAAGGTACTTCTGTCTAAGTTGACTCTCTTCTACCCTCAACTGGCAAACCTCTTGTGCTGCTTTTTTCAGTTTCTCCTCAGTCTCGTCGAATGCCTGTGAAGAAAACGCAGAAAAATAAAATTAGTTTTAATTATATCGAAACGCTAGGCGCGAGATCGTGCCAAATTCGATGCGTTCGTCCGCCCGCGAACGGTTCTTGGCACCTTGAATGACGTTTTGGAGGTATCCCCGATAGACTTGTTTTTGCCATTAGTGTTGGAATCTGGCTTCGCCGCGGCCGGCGCCGCGGCTGGTTTAGCTGCAGTCGCACTGCTCACTGGATTCTCAAAAATGCATTTAAGCTTATAGTCCATGACTTGACTCGGATTTGTGTCTTTCCACTGAAAAAAAAAAAATTAATTGAAAAAAGAAAAGTAAACGAATAAAAGTTACGGTAGAAAAACCCGAAAACCGGTATCCGGACGATTTACAATTGTTTCAACGTCACACACCACATCGTTCAAATTCTCGTGATCATCGCCCTCGGGCGCTATCACTGTCTGGACCATAAACTTGTGTTTGTTCTTCTCCGTTGGATCAACCTCGTATGGTTGTAAGCACACTGCAAAAAATAAAATAAATAAATAAATAAATAAATAAGTGAAAACGAATTACGAAAAAGTGAGAATAAAACACTGTTGGAGCTTAAGAAAAAAAAAAAAAAGAATTCGAAGCGACATTGACAAAATGTGAATGGTGATATTTTTTTTAAGCACCGAACAGTGTTATCTCATCCTGAATATTATTATTATTATTATTATTATTTCAATTTACAGAAAGTAAGTTTACAACTTATAAAAATTTGCATCTGGGTAAATAAACTTGCACTATGTCTTCACATGAACGTGTGTGCTTCTAACATGTCCTTAAACCGATTGAACAATTCCAAGTTGATTATTATATTTTTCAACCGTTCAAGTACCGCGGACTTGTTGCTAATCACAAACAACGATGCCTTCGTTTGAGCATAAAAACGATAAGGACATTCATAAAAAATGTTTTTCTGCCTTATAAAAAAAAACAACGTTTCAAAGTACATAGGCAAATTTCTACAGATTTATTTTAGCAAATTAACTTGTTATTCGAATCGTTCGAAAGTTGCGTCTTGGCAAATTCTAGGTCCTCATTGAACAAGGATCCAGTACGCAAAGGATTAAAATTTTTATTTTTATTTTTTAAAAAGTCTTTTTAAGAAAATCAAATCAGTGTTTTTTTAAGCAAAACAACCCACCTGCTATTTGAGCAGATTGCTGCGGTCTCAGTACACCATTGTTGGGTCGCACGCAGTACCTCTTTGGGGCGGTGGTCTTTATTTTAAAATAAACTCTGTTGACCGTCGGATTGGAAAGATTGATGTAAGACGTGACCGGCGCGCCTGTGAAAGGGCCTGCAAACAAAACAACACCCCGTCTTCCGTTAACATAAAAATGCAACATGCCAACCGATCTTAAAGTCAAGTTCCAAAACTTCGCATGCAACGTAAGTTAAATCTGCCGTCGATCGACGCTCCGTAACGTCTCAGCTGCATAGATCCAAGGATCGATACCGCGATATCAAAATTTCTTGCTAAAAAACATCAGCTCAAAACTAATCGAGCGGCTGACGACTGCCCGCCGCCGAACCTTGGCACGAGGCGCTAGACAGATGCGACAGAAAAAAAGAAAGTAAAAAAATAATTTGCATGTAGCAAGGGCAATGATTCGGCGTTAATGCCTTCGGTAATAAAACATGCGGAAGGGCGAGGGGGGGGGGGGGGGGGGAGCTGGAGAGTTTGAAAATAGACATAAATGGACGACACAAGGCAGCCAAGAAGATATACGCGCCGCGCCGGGAAGCGCCGGAGGGGGGAGAAGAAGAGGCAGAAAAAAGAAAAGGCACACACAGAGGCGCGTATTTAGCGAGCGTATGAGCTTTGACAGCGCTGACGGATGTCTCGTGGGTTAGGTACGATCTCCTCGACCGCGAAAGGGCGGGGGAGGGGGAGTCACGGTAAATCGTGAGCGATGCAAAAAAAATCGTCCATCGGGAAGACGTGACTTTTTCTTTATTTTTTTTCGTTTTAATAGGCGCCGACCTTACGTCATCCTGACAACGCATCGGCTCGCGCTCGCGCGATCGAGAAGCTACGCGTAATCGTATTTACGTTACTCGTCAAATAGAGCGGCTCCCCCTCCCCGCCCTTCGCCGCCCCCCCCCTCCCACCCGCAGCAGCGGCTTTCGCCATGTCACAGAAAATCGTCAACGATATCGTCGACGACAGAAATAACGACGTCGATCGTTGCGAATATCGAACGTAGCAACATGGACACAAAGGTCTTAGATTGATGAATTAGATTTTTGTATGATTCCATGCGCGTACCCCTGAATCGCAACTCGCCCTGCGGCTCGATACGTAAAACCTGCTCAGGCTTCGCCATCCTCCGGCCGTGTCTCCTCTCTCGAGCGAACTGTTATCGACGTTTTATCCAAGTCTCGTTCAGCCCGACGAGACCGCAAAATGCCCTGTGGTCTCGGTCGAAGGTTCGAACTGTCGAGAATAAACGGCAGGATTACTTCGACCCGGGGGGGGGAAAAAACACGACAAAAAATTTTGTTCTCTCAATACAAGGCCACCACAAGTCAGCAGCGAGGGCACACACGGGCACACGGGTGCTCACTTCCACTTTCTGGGGATTCCGTTAAACTAATTCTGATTTTTCACACCGTAGCCGCAAATACGCATGCGTCATGACGGAAATTATGAGAAGTTTTGTGTGTGCGCCCGTTACGTCACAAGGCTGGCGTTACCGCGGTAATCATATTCACTACTCCTCACAACTTAGGACACACAATTTTTATTATTTTTTTTGCTTCTCTTCTTTTCTCTTGTTTTTTTCTTTCCCTTTATCCGCGTTCGGCTTGCTTTTTTTCTCCGCACGCACGGAGTTCCGTCGTCGTGTTCTCTTCTCTCGTTCGACGTCGATCGATTGCAATTGCGAGAGCTGACCGCGGACTCGGTCTTCGGCTCCCGTTTTTCGCAGGACACGTCTCTCCGCGTTTCTGCACGTTAGAGACACCGCGTGCCGTTGCCAGAAAAAGGGTTGCAACGACGCAGCGGGGACAAAGCTATTATTCTCCTCTCCGACACGGCGAGAGGAAGATAGTATCGGTCGAGCGGCTATTGGTCCATTTCGAAAAGCTCGATTCATCGCCCGGCGGATATTGGCTCGAGCGGCATTCCCATTGGACGCCCGCGCGCCGCTGCTCCGTAACGCGGGCGCGTCCTGCGTGCAAACATCGCACTCCTCCCGAGACAGAGGGAGATGGACGGATATTCGAAAATTCTCCAACTGACAAAAGCTACTCACGGAGAACGCTCTAGCGTTATCGAACACGCGACCGTAGCTCGTAGATCGCGTGTATTATTTTTTTTTTAACTTAGATGTAAATAACTAATCGTAGTAGAGGAAACTTAAAAAAAAAGACCTCTTCGAAAGCAGCTGTGAAATATTAATTGCTCAATCTTTAATGTTGTTTTAATAAAAAAAGACTACGCCATGGAACAAGTTTTCTGTAATAGCCCGAGCAAGAACACGATTTGGAACGACGTATCCGCGCTGACGAGTCCGCCGACTCACAGAACACCGGTGAGACAGAGTGACAGAAGATTGCTTAAAAATAGTCACCACACGAGCATCGGCGGTTTCGCCGTACTCCCGACGCACATCACACCGCCCTCGGGACTAACCAAATTCATCGCGAGAAATCCCTTCGAGGCCGATCTCACGAGCCGACTGCATCTCTCCGTTATCAGTCCCACTGTTTTCAGCAAGGTAGTCGCGACAAAATGAACACTTTTTTATTTTTTTTTTACGATTTTTCAGATTTTAATACTTATTTGTTTGTTTTTTTTTTTTTTACTGTTCTAAGGTTTCTCCCAAGATGAGCTGTGACTCGCCGGGTTTTTCCTGGAGCGTCGACGAGCTCGCGCTTATCCAGCCTGCCAAGATAGAGGAGTTTCCGGTGCAGCAGATGCACTGCAGCGATCCGGATCTGGACAAAGTCGCGCAAGCTGCGATCGAGAAGTTCTTCAATGAAAATCAAATTATTCCCAGTCCTTGGGACAATAAGCCAAAGGTTTCCGTCGGAAAGCTGGAAATGTCGACACCCAGCAGACCTCTTGAGGAGTTGAATATGACAAGGGAATCGTACAAGACTAAGAAAGATGGTAAGAACGGAGGAATTGTGTAGGTAAAGTTGGACACCGGGCGAATAATGATTTTTTGTATTTATTGCAGGTTGGTCCCAGACTGTGCTGACTCTTCCGCCCGAGCTTCCCAAGGAGGTGGAGGAGGCTCTGAAGCCATATTTTACATTTAATCAGGTGAGGAATCCAATTTTTATGCTGAAAATATTTTACAGGCAAAAGTGATTAATCAATGCAGAGACAGGTAAAATTTTTTTTTTCGCCTTATAGAAAAGGCTAAAATGACGAGATTTTAGTGTCAAAGTACTTAAAATTGTCTGAAACGCCGAAAAATGTGATCTTTACTCGGCGCTCGAATGTATGTGTATATAAAAACCTGTAAAAGCACATACTATGCGATAGGGTGGTGGACGCGTGGAATGCATTACTGGCAGATGCAATTGCGGCAGAGTCAACGCATATTTACAAAATTAAAATTGATTTACATATTTTTACGTGACAGGCAATATATAGAGGCATATGTAAAAACAGATAACTTGTTTTCTGTAAAAAAAAAAAATAATAATAATTATGTGTATGTGCATGTGTGTGTGTGACAGACTTGCATCATTTAAAACGACGATAACGCGGAAGCGGTTTGAAATAGCATGTTGAAATTTAGTAAAGCAGTAGAGTGGCACGTCTCTTCGTTCAGTGCAATTTTTATAAAGATTGAAGCCGAATTGGAGATCTTACGCGATTTTGAATTTGTTTGTATACCTAATTTGTGTAAATTTTGAGCTATCATCCTAAAACTGCATACGAATATAATATTCTGATCAAAGACCTCTGGTATTGACTTTGCTCAAAATCTATCCAAGTGGACAGATTTTATGGAATTTTCATTTTTTTGAAAAAGGCAATGGACTAACAGTGTACAATCTTCGGTATTAAATTTAGCGAACATTTTTTTTTTGCAAGGAGTAAAAACCTATCTTGAGCATATGAACACTCGAGAGACCCGTCCCTGGTGTGAATACAACATTGAAGTATCTCGAACGTCGCATCTTCTGTTGCAGGATCAAAACGTAGACGCGGAGGATGCAAACTCCAGCACCAATTCGACGACTTCTCTGAGAAGAAAATTATTTTTCAATCATGACAATTGTACCGACGACGAGGACGAAGCGTCGCTGCCTATGTCGCCAGTGCGGAGCCACGGTTCTATGATACACGCATCTAGTCCACCGCATAGCGGTATGCTCGTTCACGGGACTCCATTGACGGTAAAAATAAAAAACTTTGTCGATTAACTTTATCGGCGGGTCGGCTATCTTAACGGTGGATCTTGCCCTCCTCCGTGATGCGAGATCCACCGCGAATGATTACGAAAAAAAAAATACATCCATTCATTAAATTGTGTGTTGCAATTTTCTCAGACACGATCCTTCAGAATGGAACGAACACACGGCACTCCGTACGCCGGCAACGTTTCGCCACCGGATATGTCGCCGATTTGCACCAGCGGTAACGAAATGTCCTGCCAGAGTATTAGAACGCGTTGTCAGCTCGCTGCTCGTTTGGACTTTACGACCGACATGAGCGTCGATGGCTCCGTTCGGGACGACAAGGAATTGAGACGCCTCGAGGATGCTGAGCTCGAGGATACAAGTATGTTGATAAATCGATTATAGGCTATCATAATCGAATGAAACGAAGAATAAAAACAGTGTATTCGGACTCTTGATACACAATATTTATAATAACAAAAGTTATAATAATTTAAACGAATTTATAGCAATTTACAAGAAGTTATAACAACAGAAAAATGTATTCAGTTAACGAGATGCAGATTTTATAAGTGTTGCACTTCCATTCTGTAAAGTTTAATGATAATAGTAATAATAATAATATTTTCTTCCAGATACGTCTATGCTTCGATCAGAAGCCGCAACGGATTGTCCGGCGATGCCCAGCGACGACGAGCAGCAGCCCACCGACGAATCTCCCGCCCAGAACGAAACCACCGAAATGCTTTCCCAACAAACGACACCCCTTAAGCACGAAGACCGAAAGAAATTAAAAATTTGTACGAACACGAACAAAGATATTCTCGACAGACTTAAAGTCGCCGCCGACTGGTGCAAAAATCATTCGGACGAGAGTTACGCACCGGAAAATAACACTCTACTGGGTCATTCGGGATCTGGCCAGCAGAGTACATTCAATTCGGCTCAAGATACCGGTTATCAGACTTACAGCATGAGCAACGTAACGGGCAACACTGACAATTGTAGCATGACGCCGACCAAGCAGAGCTTACAAAATTGGAACGAGAGAATCTTATCAACTGTTGACGAAGTTCAATTGTCCGATTGGCAGGACAATATGAAAAATATGTTTAGCTCGACGCCCTCGAAGTATTCGCGACGGAGAGACGATCAGTGATGTGCCAAGATCGACTCGCGAACATCCGTCGACGGGATGTCCACGACTTCTCGTGAATTGTTTAGAAAAAATTTAATTGACCGCGAAAATGTTGGGGACTTTTGTAAAGTTTTCTCCGATCATTCTTCCCGCACTCTTTTGTCATTAATGTATATAATTGACGCGTGATCATAACAGTTGTTCTCAGCCAATGCCATCCGCATCACCGTACTCCCATCTGATGATTCAGCTATTGTGTAGCTCAGCATGTGCAATTTCCGGTGATCGTCGATTCGCGAATGAATTTTTACGTATCTGTTTCTCAATTCACATGCCATACAACAGTATTTCTTTTTGTAAAACATTGCAAATCATTATGAACTTCTAAGACTGAAATCATTTATACATTCAGAACTTCGAGACTGGTGAAAAATAAATAAATCGTATTTTCTAATGAATATCTGTTTTTCGTTTTTACTCATTGAACAAAAATGTTATATTTCAAGTGTAAGATAACAAATACATGTTACGATTGGTAATGTTCACGTAGGGTGTACTTACGTGAGAATATGACGAATACGCATGTATCCGTTTGTTATCAGAATCTCAATCTTCGACCGGAAACATCGCTTCCGGTACCAAATTCTCAGGTTTTGATCGAAAATTATTTCGACTGGGTAAACGCAACGGCTGGTTTGAAAATTTCAGTTTTCAACCTCAAGTGACGCCATACCGGAAATACGTCACTTCCTGTTTGAAAATCTCATTTTTCGACCGTAAGTGACGCCATACCAGAGGCAGGCCACTATTATATCATTCCCGAATGAAAAATGAATTTTTCAAACCGGAAATTACGTTTTCCCGTACGACGTCACTTCTGCCTGAAAAATGACATTTTCAAACCGAAAATGAGGGTGTCCCGTGTGACGTCACTTCCAGTTGAAAAATGAAACTTTCAAACTTGAAGTGACGTATTTCCCATATGACATCACTTCCGGTTGAAAACTGAGAGATTTTTCACCCAATTAAGTTTATCATGTATTCCTTCGTTGTCAGAATCTCAATCTTTGACTGGAAATGATGTCACGAGAAAACGTCGCTTCCAATCCCAAAATCTCAGTTTTTTTTTTACCGGAAATGATGGAGATTTTCCACCCAACTAAGTTTGTCATTTACTGAGTTTCCACCGGGACTGAGAACGGACTGAAACGAGTCTGAACTAGCGGCAAAATTCTAGTTAATTCGAAACTTTCTAGTCAACAACAAATCCCATAAGTGAATTTTTGAGTCTACTACAATTTTTCCACTAGTTCAGAGTAAATCGCGGCCCGATCTCACTCACGGTGGAAACTCGGTATAATACTTCAGAAATTTTGAGGAGCCAAAACGAAAATCACTATTAATCGGCGTTTCCTAGACACTCAGAAAATCCCCAGGCGGTTGGCAGGATTGATTTTTTTCGCGGCAAGACAACGTTACGACGCCGAGCCACTAACAGCTCTCTACACCGCGTCCGCACAATCGGTCCGATTACAAACAGTCGTAACGTCGGTGCAATAACTCGAGACTACCGTCGGCCACACGTATCCGCATAGGATTAGTTCGTTTAACTCCGCCCAAGGACAAAGCTGGTAAGAAGTTCAAGCCCTTCGAATTATTTATCGAATAACGCCGAAATCGCGAAATTCGCATGATCAAGCTTCCCGGTCGCGTTTTACCGCCATTTTGCCCTCCATCTTAAGCGAACCCGGTTTTTTGTGGATTCATCGTATCTCGCTTAGCCGGCTATCGAGGCAATCTTCACGTTTGGAAAAGATCTCCGTCGATCGATCGTCCGACACGGTTTATTAATCGCCGATCTCAACGACTGAGATTTCACAACGTGAGTTATCTGTTACATGGGCTCTGCTTTTTGTCCACTACCGAATGGCTATGTTTGCGTGTAACGCTGCTCGCTGCCTCGCTCCTCGCAACGCGGTGTCGCGTGTCTCAATCGCATCACCACGTTTTCGCCGTGCCTTTGTTCCACACGTTCCAATTCTCGAGCTCGGAGTTCGCGTCCGCTTGCGCTCTGCTCAAAATTTAATTCTAACAATGAGCTCGCTCCAAGGCAGCAGCAACAGGAGGAAACCGCTGTGACAAACTCTAATAGTGACATGTTTTTTTTTTCTCTTCTGTATCGACAGTAAGAAAAAATGAGCAAATCGAAGGACTCTCCGGCGACCGATGGCGAAACTGAGGAGGAATTCAGTGTCGAGAAGGTCTTGGACAGACGCGTTGTCAAAGGCAAGGTGAGAAATGCAACTGCAACTCTCTCCCCCCCCCCTTTCCACCTCCTCCCACCATTGATCCAAAGAACCAAAACAATAGAAAAATGGCTTTGTGGAAAAAAAAAAATAATTGAACAAAAACATTGCGGATTGCAAATCTTTTTAGGTTGAGTACTTCCTGAAGTGGAAGGGGTACTCGAACGACGAAAACACATGGGAGCCGGAGGAGAATCTCGATTGCCCAGACTTGATTGCACAATTCGAAGAACAGCGCAAAAAGAAGGAGGCTTCGTCTAGCGGCAAGCGTCACGAGGAGAAGGAACAGAAGAAACGAAAAAGTTCCGGCACGCCGACGCCCACGCAGGTGAAGAAAAAAGTTACTGAAGAGAAGAAACCCGAAGGTACGCCAGAATGATAGTTGACACAAATTTTTTGTTTCATTTTTATTGCAGTATTTTTGTACGTTTTTTGTTCGCAACAATTGACGAAAATTTGATAGAAAATTGTAAATTATTTCAATGTTTAAATTTTCTTTCGTTCTTTTTTTCTCTTGTAAAACTCTGAGAAGATATTTCAATCTTCGGCAGCTTTCTTCCGCGCAATAAAAAATAATGGCCTATTTTTGTTGCTGTTTGTTTTGATGAAAAAATTATATTTTTCAGGTTTTGACAGAAATCTCGATCCCGAGCGGATCATCGGTGCGACGGATTCGAGCGGCGAGTTGATGTTCCTCATGAAGTGGAAGGGCACCGACGACGCGGACCTCGTGCCAGCGCGAGTAGCAAACGAAAAATGTCCGCAGATCGTCATCAGATTCTACGAGGAGCGGCTAACGTGGCACAGTCCCACGCACGACGAGGAAGGCTCTACCAAACCCGACCCTGAGTAACCCTCAGCCTTCCGATACTGCACGTACATTGCTCGCTTTAGGATTTGTCACGTCTACTGATGTGAGACTTGAGCAAACGAACAGAAAAAAAAACGAAAACGTACACTTAACGTATCAATATGACGTTTTACACGGCAATTGTTGCCAAAAAAAGAAGTAAAAAAATCGAAGATAATACAAGCTCGGCGAAGTATTTTTTTTTACGAGTGGCAAGAAATCTACGTTTGCGATAGGTGTAAGTGTTAACTGTCCCTTGTCCGTTTCACTATCGATTACAGAGATAAAGAGATTATAATAATCATTTAAACTCGCGTCTTACATCAGACACGAGACAATTTGAAATTACATTCTTTCACCGATGAGATGAAAAAAATTCTCGAAAATTGGACGTAACGTTCTCAACCCTTTGCAACTGAGTATAGAGACAGGAGAGTTTATTTAAAAAAATGTACTAAACAGTCACAGTGCTCAAATTAATGACTTTGAAAAAGTGAATAAACGGAAAATGATTTAGATCGGATATTACTATTCGGCAGTGAACGATGTGACGGAGAACGTAGTTGCCTCGAAGTATTTTAATGTATGAATATGTTTCTCTTCTTTCCTCTCGTTAGCACGGGGCGAGACCAAGTAAAAATAATTAAAGTAAGTTTCTTACCTGTTCCGTGACTGTTGATGGTGCAGTAGAAGTTAAGTTAATCTCAATTCTTGGTAAACAATATTTGGCGATGTAATTTTTTTTATTTCCATTTTATTTTGGCAATCGACTCATCGATATTGAAAATCTCGGAGACGATCGTATTATCAAAAAAAAAATGTTGCTACCTCGTTGAACACCGAATTAATCCGACTCACACTTTGTACATTCAGTCAGTGTGTTATTGCTGGAGAAATGAAAGAAAAAAAAAATTATCACTCGATCATCGATAGCGAACAACTTCTGCTGTACAGATAAAACATTAGAGGTTTTCTCTTTTTTTTCTTTTTTTTTTTACTCTTCACGGAATATATTCGGCTCTCTCGTCTACATTATTTGAAAAACATTGAACTACCAACCGCACAATGCGCTATCCCCATGTGCGAAATTCTAAACCCGAACATTATTTTATGAAATAATTGTGTAAAAAAACGAAGAATTGTACGAGGGAGAGAAAGGAAGAAAAGAGAAATTTTCATTCACAATATACATATATTTAATTAGAATCTTCGTTTCAATTTCTTTACACTCGTCTTGCTGCTTCCCTTGAATTTTTTTGCGCCTCCCTTTTTATTACCGTAAGGCCTCTTTTTGCCGGCGAGTCGTTGGTTCCTTCCGATTTCCCAGTCCAATTGCTTGGCGCTCGCGCCGTCGGCGTCACTGAACGCGTTGCTGCTCCCGTTTTTGATTTTCGAGCGGCCCTGCTCCTCAAGCATCTCCGCGAATTCTTCCGCAGACACGAATACGTTGCTATCGAAATCCTTTTTCGCGCCCTTCTTCTTGTCCTTTTTGAAGCTCGTTTTCTTAGCCTTCGAAGTTCCCGGGCTTTCGATCTCGTCCTCGAAATCATCGTCGTCTTTGAACTCCATGTCGCTCAGATCCTCGTCGTCGAGCCCATCGAGATCTATGTCACTCATATCGTCGTCGAGTCCATCGGGATCGTCGAGCTCTTCGCCGTCTTCGTCGTAAAGTTCGTCGTCCTCTTCCTCATCCGCGTCCTCATCGGAGTCGTCAGTCGCTTCGTCCTCTTCTTCGGCGTCAGCCAAACGACCTGATAAAACAAATTTATTATTATTACTGTTTACAGAATTTAAGTTTCCACTAATTGATCAGCTTCTATATAATATAATATCTCGGAATAGTATATTATGCCACAAGGGAGGAAAGTGCGTCTTTTCACAGAGTGCGAAGGACTTCACACGAGGTGAAAATGCACTTCCTCTCTTGTGGCATACGATATTTTTTCCCGACTATTCTCAAATTGAGCATATTTGTATGCCTGCAACGGCCCACTGATTTGTCAGCTGCGTTTCTTCCCTAGCGAGCAAACATACTACTTTTCCTCCCGCTGGCCAAGAATCGGTAACTTTCCACCCGCGTTGCAAGCATGAAATAAGGCCTTTTTAGCGTACTCGGCAAAAAAATTGCTATCGACTTTGCTTTTAAATTGGTTCAAAGTCTCTGCTTCTACTGCTTTCACTGGTAGTGCGTTGCACACGTCTGCCACTCTATTGTACAGCGCATGTTTTTACGAAGTCTTTCTAATGATTAGAAAAAAAATAACAAGAAAGAATAAGGAGTATCCCGACAGGGATTCTCTTCGAGTGCCAATGAAAGATTCGCACCTTTCTTCTTCCTCGACGAGCCGATGTCAGCCGCTATGTCCAAATCGTCGAAGTCTTTTTTGCCGCCCAATTCATCGAGCATATCGTTGAATTCTTCGCTGTTGACGCTGCTATTGTCATCGTCGTCCTCGCCCTTCACGCCAGAAATCCTGTGTTCGTTCTTTTTCTGCAGATAGCGATAGAGGAAGAGCTCGTCGACGGGTATTCGATCCTCGCGTTCGTTCAGGTATGCCTGACTGTCGACGGGCACTGATTTAACGCCCCGAGGAACGTACTTGGCCCGTTGAGCCAGGGGATCGTTCGACTTCGATACTCTCTTCTCGTCGAGCTTCTTCGGATTCTTGAACACGTAACGGTCGAGGAAGCGTATGAGATTCAAGTCTTCCAGAGGATCGCCGCTGTACTGTATAGTCCTTCCTAAAATAAATTAAATACATATATTTTATGACACTGAAGATATCTGCGCGACATCAAATTTCAATGTTGGCAAGTGTCTGTCAATGAACAACTTTGGGAAGAAAAGAAAAATTGTTCACTTGAAAAATGTTATCCTGCAAGCGAACTCCCCCGAGCGCAGTTTGCGCGATGCAAAACACAGACGTTGTAAATTGAGGAAATTTAGTCTCGTGCAGATATCTTCAGGGTCATTATATATATATATATATATATATATATCTTTTTTTCTATTAACTTTGCTACAATTTTTATGGGGAAGAGGGAGAACGTTTGGATTACCCTGCACTATCGTGCTTGCGAACAAAGCCACGCTCGGATGAAAATGTGTCGAAAGTGCTTCCAACTCGGCGAGTGGTGTTTTCATAGCACCAGATCGGAGGGGATTCAGGCAGAAAGGATCGTAAAACGCGGCTTCGTCGTCCTCGATCTTAACGTCATCTTTAACGTCCACCTCGCAAACCTCCGTCGATTCTTTCGCCGGCTCGATTCTCACATTGGACAACATAATGAAATTCTCTTCCGGTTTCGCATTCGACCTCGTGTCTTCCTCGTCGTCGCTCTCCGATTCTTCTTCCGGTTTCGTCGAAGCCGAAGTTTCGTTAAGATCGGCGTTCTCAGTTTTCACAGCGCTGTATCCGCGCGAAATGATCTTCTGCAGATCCTTGCGAGTCTGCAGGACCTGCGAGACCACGTAGAGCGTCGCGCAGCTCATACTCGCCGGGAAATAAGCGACGATTTGGAATATTCTCTTGACGAAAGCGTAGAGTCTCGTCAGGCTCTTGTCGCTGCGCAGAACTCGATAGAGCAAGTTCAGAAACACGGCGCGTTTGTTCGCCACGCCGATCTGCGGATCCAGTAACTTCCGGTAAAAGGCCGTGTAGAATCTGTTCTCTTGCTCCGGCTCTTTGCTGACGACCTGCGAATAAAATTTTCATTCAATGATGCACAAAAGAAAAAAGAGAAGTCATGGTGTTCAGTTCAGGCTCGGAATAAAATTTAAGGTCATTTCCAGGACTTTCAAGGACTTTTCGAGGACGTCGGGAATTTCGAGGACCGCCGAACGCCATGAGAGAAGAAAAACATGGTGTTCAGTAAAATATCCTTATGAAATTCGAGGACATTCAAGGATAATTTCCAGGGCATTTCCCGGTTGTGTTGGGATATTTATTAAAAATGAAAATATACATATTGCGCGCGATGTACGAAAAAACATTTAGTTCGATAACCATTTTCGGTTTCTTTGGAATCGGTTCAGGAAAACAAAAACTACTCAATATCTGCGAATGGATATATCTCTCAGTGGAACTGAGATATACATTTTTTAGGCTGGTCGCTAGTAATATAAATTTGAAACAAGCTCAAATTTGCAGAGAAGAAAAACTCAAGGACATTAGTTGAAATTCAAGGTCTATCCAGGACTTTTTCAAGGATAGACAAAATTCCAGGACAGTTCCAGGACTTCAAGGACCGCTGGACACCATGAAAAATAAATTCGATACTCACTTGATGCAGCAAGCTCAGTGCATTGAGCGAGACGTTGAAAGAACCGACGTGCACGACCTTGTAAACGGAATCTATGTGATCGTGCAGTTTCGTCGATTCTACGTTGGCGAACGGATAGGCTCGATTGACGCCGGTCAATATAGCCGCCATCATTCGACTGTCGGGTTCGCCGCGTTTGAGGCAAGCCTTGAAGAACGCGAAGTAAACGTCGATAAGGCAATTGGCAGCCTCGACGTCCTCGCGGCTCAGCACGAACTGCGTCAGCAAGCATATAGCGTAGTACTGAGCTCGCTGAGCGACGTTCTTTCGAAACAGCAGTTTCTCGATCTCCCGAAGAACAACGAGCTTCATGTTCGGATGCTCGAGCAAGAGTTTGCTCATGCAAAAGACCGCTTTCGACGCAACCTTGCTCCGTGGATCGCCGATCTTGTTCACGAGGAACTCGAGCAGCTTGTGCTCCTGCTCGGAATTAGCGACGAGCAAATCGGTCATAACTGAAACGGCTTTCTCGCGATTAGCGTCGACGCTGTCCGAAGCGACCGTCGAGAGCGCCGTTATGAAACGCTCGTACTGCTCACGAAGCTGATCCTCGAAGTACCAGTGGGCCAGCAATTTTTTTCTATTTACTTCCTGAGTAATCTTCGTCGCGTTTCCGCCGACGCTCAACGAATCCAATTTATCCAAGTCCTGTTCCTCGAATTTCAGACACTTGTGCTCGGGATGAAGAAGATCGGTCACGAAGAGATCGCGAAGCGATACCATGAGCATGCCGTTCTGACTGTGCTTGGATGCTCGAACCTGAGAAACTAGAGATACGAGACGAGCTAGATTGTACTTCGGATTGTCCTGTATCAGCACTATGCTCGCGGCTATCTTGTCCGAGCTTGTTCCCTTCGTCAACGCAGTCTTCAGCCACTCCAGCTCAGAGTCTCTGGACTTGGATTGCTTCAACTGAAACGCCGCCGTTTCGGCTTCGAGGTGCTTCTTGCCATTAGCCTTCAGATCCATCACTTCCACTTCTGTCTTGGAATGCTTGCATGGCAAAGGCTCCTTCGGGTATTCTTCGTACCATTTTTTTGCTGCTGGCTGGGCAATCTCGCCGTATGCCATGTCTGGTCTCATCTGCAAAACGAGACAATTATTATTATCATTATTATTATTTATTACAGAAAGAAAGTTAACAACTTATAATATCTGCATCATGTAGTTAGCATTAAGTAGATAAGTGTTTATCGCAATTGGATTAAATTGGTTGATTGTCTCTGATTCTATTACTTTGGCTGGTAATGCGTTCCATTCACAACCCTGTTTGATGATGTATCTTTCTAATAAAGATACACGTAAATAAATACAACACTAACAATTTTTAGCTTCCAGGGTGGGCAAAAGTGAATCGTAGTCGTATACAAAAAGCAAAATATATACATAACAAATCTAGCAATTTTTCCGGAACTTATGCGAGGGTAGTTATTCAGGACAATAGTTAGACAATGTAAGTAATATATTATAGTTAATTATGCAATATTAGGCAATAGTTTATCCCACACAGACATCTATTTGAACCACTTTTGGAACGATGTGTTGATTATTTTTTTATCATTTACTTCGCATGCAATAAATGAATGATTAAATTACGAACATGATAAGCTCAGTATATCAAAATTTATTGTACGGAATTATTTTGGTTATTAAGATAAATATGTTATTATTATTATTATTTACAGAAGGTAAGTTTTTACTTTTTAAATCTGCTTCTACATAAATGCTCTTCACGTAAAAATGTATACATCTATTTTATTTTTAAACATGATGATTAAATTTGCTTCAATTGCATCAACTGGTAAAAAATGTATATATTTTTTTTTGTAAGATACTCTGGGTATTGTGTTTTTACTTACCGCGTGGCCGGATTATAACCTCTCTGTCGGGTGAGCGGGAGAACACTCCAAAGTTTCTGGTTTTTTTTAAACTAATTTTTCAACAAATTTGTCATTATCAGCTTTTATTACAACAATCAATTGTCGTTAATTATATTCACATTTCCGACAGCGACGAGATCGCATCAACTATCCGAGAAAATAATTTTTGTTTGACTTTGCTTTCGTGCTTTCGAGCGTGTTGGTGCACGACTTCGTCGCCGCTGTGGTGGGGGAAAACTCGCCTCCCGTTGCTTCTGGAACGGGAAAGAAATCCTTTTTTTCACGCAGAATGTTTTAATGCACGAGCTTTTTTTTACTCACGGAAGTTATGTACAAACAATCGATACACGTGATGAATATAAAAATAACGTTCGCTGCATAATAATGATTTATAAACCAGGCTTTTTCGTTTATCTTTATTCATTTAGTAACTATTTTTTTTAACTATTGTTTAGCTTCGGAGTTTTTCTTCTTCTTCTTCGTTTTAGTAGGCGACGCGACGGGTTCGTGATTCGATCGTTTCTTCGTCGACCTCGAGGATTTCGTCTCGCTGTCCGAGTCACCGTTCTCCATCGGCGATTCCTCGGTGGTGCCGTTCACGAAATTAACGGTACTAAAGTCAAACGATTCCAGGCCCTCGGACATTGCCTTCGTCCGCAATTCGCGAGCCTCTTTCTTCATCTTCTGTTTGTCCTTCTGTTTGCTGCGTATCTTCGACTTCTTCTTTGTTTCTTTCCTCGATTTTTTGTCTTCCGTCGAAGCGTCCTCGTCCTCGGATTCGTTTTCCGGGCCGGACACTCCGTTCTCGCGCTTCGATTCTTTGCCATTGCTCAGTGCTGCTTTGGCCAGTTTGTTCGCCTTCGTTGACCTGCAAATTACATATTTGTAATTAATTTGTTATATTTATCTTTATCATACTGCTCGAAATTCTGCGATCTCACGAATGGCCAGACTGGTCAATGAATTATCGGCACTGAAAATTACTGGGTCGCCTTACAAAACTCTTAAAAAATCGGCAAACATAGCAGTTCTGAGATATGCGTAGGTGAGAGGAGGTAAAATAAAAAAAAAAAAGAACGGCGCATCGTCACAAGCAAGTCTCACGTGAAGTGTTATTAACTTTTTCACCTTCTATTAACTTGTTACCCTGAAGATTTTATATTTAGAATTTATTATATATTATATTTCGATTATGAGGAGAAATACGTCAAATAAATTATTGTTATTATTACCATTAATATCATTATTATTTATTTTCTTCATATTCATTTATTCATTTGAATACTTACATGTTCGTCGGGGCACCGATTTGCGAGGCTAATTTGTTGTAAGCAGTCTTCGCGTCCCGCTTCAGAGTCACGTGGGTCCTGTACTCGGTTATCGCCTTTGCGATCACCTTCCAGTCCCAAGCTTTCGGCAGATGCTGGGGATAAACGGCGTGCAAAAGGGTAAAAAATAGACGGACGAATTTTTGGTTGACCTTAGATTTGTCGATATCGGTGCTCTTGTTCTGCTCCGCTTCGCCGTTCGCGCTCTGCTGAGCGGCGCCCAACTCCTCCAAGAGGCTTATGCTGTTCGCATACAATCTCTTCTCCATCTTCAATCTCACGGAATTGTGAGTCTCGCTATTGACGAGTCTGTTGTTGCGATAGAAAATCGTCAGGAACTCGAAAGCCTGACCTCGCCGGAAGGAACGGATTGTGTTGTCGAAGGCGTAATCCACCTGTTTTCGCGTAAAAAAATACATGTTTTAGTTCCAGCTTTCACGTCTAGTCGCCGATGCTTCAATTCGAGCAAGCAGAACAAAATCGCTCTCTCTTACCAGCAACGGTGCCAATTGCCAGTTTCCATCCCAGACGATTTGCAACGCGTTCCTGAAGAGATTTGCCGGTAGAACGCAGTCGCGTTTCTTGAAGAAAGCGGTCAAATTTTCGCCGTAGATCTGCACGAGAGTCTCGGCCGGGAGACCGGCATGCTGAACGCACTTTACCAAGAAGGTTGCGCACTCGGCGAGTTTGTCGCCCATTTCCTGGCAGATCGCCGTTGATCTCTCGCCCTTCTCCATCAGCAGCTTCAGAACGTCGGTCAGCAATTGAGCGTCGACGCCTTCGGTGTCTTTGAACTTCTTTACGCCGGATAATTTCTTAAGGCAACCTCGCACGCGATTTTCCAATGGTTTTTGATGTGGATCCTTTATGCAATATTCCAGGAGAGCGAACAACGGCATGAGCATGTCCAGAGCCAGCCCCATCGACGGGCCGGAGTCGATGTAAGTCTCCAGCAGGTCCATAACGCGGACCCTGAAGTGCGTCAGAGCCTCGGCAGACTTTTCTTGTTTCTTCGACGGGGTTTGACGATTCTCGCGAAGTATACGAAAAGCTGCGGCCAGGGATTCGTCGAGACGTTTTCCTTGATCCTCGTCGATTTGATCGACGTCGATATCCTCGTCGTCGGTTTGCACGCACGCGTCGCCGAGTGCTTGACGTACCGCAAGTCTCAGGCGATCGGTCACAGTCTCGTCGTCGTCGTCGTCTTCGTCGTCGTTGTCCTCATCGCCGCTCGTATCTTTGTCCGATTCGCTGTCTTCTTCCGCCTCGACGCCGTCCGGACTTGATTTTTTCTCGTCGTCGTCCTCGTCGGAATCGGAGTCCCCCTCGTCCGTTGACGAGTCGTCGGCGTTCTCGTCGCCTTTGGGAACTAACGGGCTCTTGTCGTTCTTCGGATCCAAAATCTGAAACGTTACATTTTTTTTGAGTCAACATAGCCGAAGCTTGGGCCTAAAGAAATTAATCTTTGACTAGTGGAACTTGGATTCTATGTGAGATATTTACCATGTCTGGATGGAAAAGACAGCATTGCTGTCTTTTCCATCCAGATGTGGCAAATTATAGAATTTATTGCTAGGCAATAAATAGTTCCTGTTGAGAAGTACAAAATGACTCAAACGGAATCCAACCACTCCGTCAAGAAAAAGTGTATTCATCGGTTGGGTAGATGAAAAAGAAATTCATCTTTTACTGACGCAGCTTGGATTCCATGTGAGATATTTGTTCCTTCCGATGGGAACGACAGCGACAAATACTATACACAAAAAATAATAATTTTTTGCACTTCGATTTCTCACTATGCAGATATCAACTGTTTGTCAAAGTGTTAATTTCACATTGATACATCCAGGTTTTTTTCGTCGTTTAATTCCAATTTTTTCACTATTTTTTTCTTCCTCATAGAAGCTTTGTTTTCGTGAAAAAAATCGAGAATTTAATGAATACGTGTTCAGAGCGACGTATAATTCGTGCCAACGTTTATAAACTGACCGAGAGTATTTGATGAATTGATGCGGCGGTCAGTACTGGACACATGTGGGGAAACACGAAGCCGACCAGAGAGCGCAGAAGATGGCTGTTCCTCGAAAGCCAAGACAGCAAAAGATCGACTATCACTTCCGTCCAATGAGGCTCCTCGGCACTGTCATCGACGTTCTTCTTTGTTTTGCTTGATTTTTTAACGCTCAATCTTGCCGAACAGCTGTGAATCTCGTTTATCGCCGATACCGCCATTTCCGAATCCGAAAACAATTGCAGTCCCATGTTCAAGTCCATTGTGTAGAATATCAAAACAACTTCTTTGTTTCTCGAGTCACCCTCGAGATTCGTTATAAAATGTATCATTTTCTGCCAGGCTTCGATCGCCGTATCCGTGAGAGGCGTTCGCAAGGTGTGCGTCTTTTTTACGAACAATTCGTCGTCCAGGTGATGAATCAATTCACTGAGAACCGTCTGGAGATCGCTCAGCTTTGGGAGTTTGTAGTCCAGGGCTCGATAAAAGCTCTCTTTGAATTGTGCTGAAAGATAATTTTTTTTTTCGTAATCAATGTAATACAGACATGCACGATGGAAATTTGTTAAGGTATCAGTCATCGGGCACTCCGATGCAGATTTGATTTATTACGAATTTAAGTATTAGAAATCCAATTTGACACTTATAATGGTATCGACAAACATTATTTGATGCACAAAAAAAAATTTTACAAGTTTTAATCTTAAATTATTTTCTATCGTTGCATTTTTTCCGGAAATTGGTACAAGCGTTACTACATACGCGACCCAATGATCGGACCGTTGGAAGAAGTTTGATTGGTCAGCTTTCTACGTATCTTTTCTTCAGTATTGGTTCGCGTAAATATAAAATTTCATTGATTATTTGATAAATGGAAAAGAAATGTTTACTTAATACGAACTAGTTGTGTTCATACATCAGAATTCTAGAATTCTATGATTTTCCGAAATATCTGGACATGCGATATCCAAAAATAGAGACGTGCCGAAAACTGGTATATTTGGACTCACTCGTTATTTTCTTCCGTAATTAAAAAAATATATATCTCTGTTACTTCTCGATGGATTTTGGAAACTAGAAACTATCAGCTTGACAATGGTTTCAGTTATTTCCACCAAAAAATTGTTCTTGACCAATTGATAATTGCCGGGATCTGGGGATGCTCTTAATCGTCCGAGCATTGGTATCTCTACCTTATCGCATTAGTTTCGATAGTTTACTCACGAGCCAATTCTACTCCGACATTCGCCGTTTCGCACAGTCCAAGATTGAATAAGAACTTGAGCTGATCCAATCGCCATTTGTGCTCCGTATTCACCGAAGGGTGTCCCAATAGTCTACAATAATTATATTTACATTATGATTATTGTTCCATGTGCAATAATTAATAATGAAAACAATGGTTTGCAGAAAAATAGGTCGTTGATCACCTAGTCAACAGCTGAGCGGCGTAAATTCTCTCGGCGTTTGTCCAAGGCTCGGTATGGTCGCCTCTCTTCTCCTTCGGCTTCGAGTTACTCGCCATTTCGCGATACAGCTTCGACAGTTTCTTAACGCCGTCCGTGTCCATGTGAGCCGTCAGCATTTGAACGACCTTCGTCCCCGTTATCTTCTCGATCAAGAGATCACCTGGGTAGAGGATCAATTTCTTCAACACGCTAACTTGCGTCTTAGCCTTGATTTCTTTATCGTTCATGATCGAGACAAGCTGGGTGAGAATCGCCTTGAAACCCACCACCAAATCGTCTGTCTTATGTTTCTTGACAGTCGCGAATCTTTTCAGCATGCGCTGCAAGAAATTCGGCGTCAGCAGAGACGGTAACAGAGTTTTGTCTTTGAGATTTGTCAATATGTGCTTCAACAGTTCGATGCTCAGCAATTCTATGTTTATGGAAGGCTTGACAAAACGTTGCTCAATTCCGGCCCAAAATTCGACGAGATGATCGGAGGCGACTAACTTTTTGCAGAACAGTTGGTAGACCGGATGACGGTTGCACATGACTCTCGGTATATCCTGCGAAAAAATAATTAATCGGAGCAGTCGTTAAACGATCGGATCGATTGAAAAACGACGATTACATCGTTCAAAAGAGCTCGGAACCTACGGTCAGCAGTTTCGAAAGTTCCGTCATGTGTTCCGTATCGATTATATCCTCAGTGCCGAGATGTTCTTTAAAAAATTTCGCGTTGACCAATGTCGGAAACTTCTCGCTCATCGTCAGTAGAACGTAAAATGTATCTAGAGTCTGTTCGGCCCAAGGTTTTCCGAACTCCGTTTTCAACAGCGGCCATATACCGTGTTTTAGCGACTTCGCGTCGGTACGATCGAGGTAGTCTATGAGGAAGAAAACCGATACGAAGGAGAGGTAGCTTCTCTGTTTGCCAGCCGACAACAAAACTTCAAAAACTTTTCGCTGTTCCTCGACTGAGCAACTCTGTAGCAATTTGGATCTGACCAGTGCTCCGCACAGTAAGATTCTGCCCATGGCGATGTCAGCCTTTTCCTAAAAGATTAAATATATGTAAATTATTTCTGTCGATAAAAATTATTGGGAGATTAATATTTTAAAAAATATATATATGTAAAAGTATTTATCCTGTGAAATAAATAAAAATAAATATAAAATGTTCAACAAAATATCTTAAAATTCAGATAAAGGAGAGCCCGGATCTTCTTTGGAACAAGCATCTTGTTTAAAAAAAACATGACGGTAGTTTACTACATCCATGCACTTTTAATCGGTTCTAATCACTTGTCATCAGTGAATAGCAAACGTAAACATAGAATACACTTCACATGTTCTCTCTTGTAATAAACTTTGTAACAATCTTCAAATATTTAGGGAATTTCAAAAAATCAGCGTGCACTCATCTTTTGCACATGCGAGTTCTAGAATATTTAATATCCTACAAAATAGAATCGGGTGACATTTTGAGCAGCCATGTCGGTTTCAGCAACAATCTGCAATATTCTATTTTCTTCATTTCTTAGAAGATTTCAACCAAAAGTATTACTGTCCTGTAAAGTTTTAAGCATATGCGTAGCATATTAATGATATAAAGTCGAGTCTACAAAATCGCCTTGTTCCATTCATAAAACAGGGAAGTGCAGCAGCCCCTTAACTATTTTACTTAAAATCGGAGAAAACAAATTTTGTATATGTTGTATATGTAAATAGTATGTATGTAAATAGTTTGTACTTAATTAATAATAATAAAACAGAAATGAAATGGAAATCAGACCACTTAATATCTTACACTTTTGTGACTGCTGTTCGTAGCGTGCAACTCTGCGTCCATTGTCTTGAGGAGTTCGTCCACGCGTGTGTCAGGATTTGTTTTGAGATAAGCAGTCAGCGTAGTGTAAAACCCTTTTCTGGAGGTCGTTCTGGAGGATCCGAGGCCGCGCACCAGACGCGTCAGCGCGTAACTCAACTCTTTGCTCTCCTCGTTCTCCTGAAAATCATTTGTTTGCATTATTTTTCCAAACCACGTGTCACGCGATATGTGCGAGTGAGCACAACACACTGTTTTGTCGGCGTCAAATTGCGAGGGATTCGAGGTTAAGGTCGGCAGGCGAAACACTTACCGATTTCTTTTCGTACATGTGACGTATCAAATCGACACCACCGTTCAGTCTCTCGTGCTGCTTGTCATTGACAATCCTCGAGAAACAATCGAGAATCGTCGAGCCCATTTTTCTGTCTTTCCGCGGCTCCGGGCCACACGAGGCAGTCTCGATCTCCATGTGCATCGCGTCCGGCATGCCTCCACTAGCCATCTTTGATTCTCTCCCCGAGACTACACTAGTAAAAACAACTATTACAAACTCCCGTCCCGACGTGCAACATTTTTTTTTACATTAAAACGACAACAAAAGTCCAACCAAGAAAGCTACGCAACTATAATCTCTCGCGATTAAAAATACGCAATTTTTCACATAAACGATATAAACATTTTTCGTCATTTAATTGTTAAATATTTTAATTTTCTTCTCGACAGACGAGCGGAGAATCCAAGTCTGAAATAAGCCCGGATCGACGATGAATTCTAATCCAAAGTCATTCGGTACATTACCAAAGTTAACAAACTTATGATAAATTGTTTATCGGCTGAAAAAGAAAAGAAAACATTGGCTATAATTGAAAATTATTGCAATCGCGGCACATCGACCTTCGTCGCTTGTTTCTATGCATTATAGATAGCTCGAGATTGATTAACTTTTCGCTAATTAAATAAAGCAAAAGTTCTCCCTCGACGACCCCAACATGTTGCGTTCGTATCGTTGAATGCTGCGTTAGCGAGCGTTCGGACGTTTCGGAGAACACCGCGACGTTCTGCTTGTTGCACGCGCGCGGGCGGCTTGTTGTTCGGGTGGTTTGTAAAATTGCCATCTTGATAGCGGTGGCTCTCCGGCCGACTCTCGCAAGGTCCCGGCCAGTTTCGTGCATCCAACATGGCTGGTCGAAGTGGTTATGATGATCCGAGGCAAGTATTATTCCCTCGATATTATAAATCGTGTGCGATCTCATCGAATAACTCGGGGAAGTCAGTGTTGTGATACGCGCTCTCTCGTGTCAGCGACGATCCTAAATGCGTCGCGTATCGTCGATTATTGTTCGACTCTCGGGTGAGGTTAAACGAGTTCCGTTTTGAGTGCGGCGCAAGCACTTTGCGAAACATGGGTGCTCTCGGGGGGAGAGAGCACGCGGCTTTATTTTTCGACGATTTTAGAGCCATTCGCTGAGCTCCGTTCGGCGTTATTCGCTATCGCTCGCCGTCCCGCGTACACGACGATGTAACTTGTGCTATTTCGGTTAAGGCGAGCTACCTTTGGACAGCGTTTTTTTGTCATTTGTGTGTCAAAAATGAAATTATACCTCGGTTGATAAGACAGAGAATCGAACCGGGTGCGCGGCGATTTTTCGCCGATATCGGCGCGGCAACTTTGTGCCTCTGTTGTTCACTCACATTCACCGGCAATATTCGAGGCGGTCCCTCGCGATCCGCAGAGCCGAATCGGCGCGTCGTAGGACTCGGATTAGTTTCCGACGATTCTCGATGCTCGGACGAACGAAAAAAAGCTGACACAAAATTCGTCGTTGATTAATTGCTTTCTGTGATTTCCTTGCAGAGATTTTTCGGGAGGAAGTTTTGGCGGTTCGAGGAGCAGCAAACCATTGCCCAACGAACCTCCGTACACGGCGTACGTTGGTAATCTACCGAACGGAGTTATCCAAGGAGATATCGATCAAATTTTTGCTAATCAGAAAGTGAAGAACGTTAGATTAGTGAAGGATCGAGAGACGGATAGGTATTATTATTATTATTATTATTATTATTATTATTATTGATATTATTTGATTTTTATTTATCTGTATTGTCCCCTGCTTCTCAAAGCTACTGCCTTATAGTGGGTCGGCTTGGTTGATGCGTAATTATTGTTCCTCATTTTTCCATTTCTGTGTTATGCACCGGGCAAGTGTCTCTATTTTTGCTGCTGCAAGTGACTGCATTTGCCAAGGTCCTACAACTAAAAGCACAGAGAAACAGCAGAAAACCTATGCTGATACGGCCGGTCTCCGATTTATGCCATGGTACCGGCGTTATGTCGAGTTTCGCTGAGAATGTAACCATGGACTAAAGCTATATACTTATGGCACACGTTCAAGTACATGTGTGTCTCACGTACATGTCTGAAGCTATGTCCTGCCCATAGTTTTATTTCTTGATGAAACAACGCCACTGGAAATCGAACCCGCCGGTTCGCTGGTTTAGAGGCGAGCACGCTAACCACTACACCGGCACAATGGCTTTTATTATCACTAGAAACTACAGAAAGGAAGTTTATAACTTATAATATCTATGTTTTTTTACATTATGTAGACGTGGATGAAGTGTTCGTCAAGTGAATTTTTAAATTGGTTTATTGGCTCGGATTCAATTATTGGGCTGGTAATGCGTTCACGCACTCACTGAAGGTGTGCCAAGCTTTGGGGTTTTCGACCCTTGTCCTTTTTTCCTTTCCTTTTTGCGCAAAATTTTGTTTTTTTAATATGTGAGTGACAAAAAATATATGAATTGGTTATTGCAGGTTTAAAGGTTTTTGCTATGTTGAATTCGAGGAATTGTCCGACCTCGTGTCGGCGCTGGATCTGAACAACGTAGTGGTTGTGGAGGGAAAGCCCATTAAAATTGATGTAGCCGAGGGGAAGAGGAACGACCGAGGGGGAGGATTCGACAGAAGGGGTGGCCGCGGCGGCGGGGGACCAGGCGGTGGAGATCGCGGTTACGGTAGTTCCACTTATTCCAGTAAGTTTTGTTATGGGGCGGGCATTTGTTCGCCGATGTACTCGCGGGATTTTCGAGCCCAAATAAGTCGACACTGTCGAGAGGATAGAGTTGTTTTATGTCGCAATTTTCGTGCAAAGTGGCTCAATGTTCGTTTGTACAATTTTTAAAAAGTTGCTTTATTTTAATGTTTTTCTTTTTTTTTTAGGAGGGGGAGGCGGCGGTGGTGGCGGTGGTTATAACGACCGAGGACCACCCGGTGGACGCCAGGGTGGGGGTGGGTACAACGATCGCCCGAGCAACCGTGGAAATTACGGCAACTTCGGGGACGAATCGGGCGGAGGCGGAGGTGGTAGAGATTGGGGATCGCGCGGCGGCGGTGGGCCCAGATCTCACGGTGGATCGCGCCAACCTCGCGACGGTCCCGGAGATCGTAAGAATTTCCAAGGAGAACCATTCCTCAACGACCCGCCCGCCGGTAAAGCAACGCCGATCGATTCGGATCGACATGGCTGTCCGCGTACAATAAAATTTTATTAAAAATTAATTTACCGTTTTACAGATACAACGGGACGAAAGCGGCTTGTACTGACGAAAAGAACAGTCGCCGATCCGGTGAACGCGATCGCTGAATCGAGCAAATCAAGTTCGATCTACGGTGGTGCGAAGCCACGGGAGGAGAAAGTCATGCCTGCGGAAAACAAATAAAAGTTGTGGTAAACGTTCATCATGCAATAGTTATTATATCTCCGCGAATGAAAGGAAAAGAAAAAAGAAAAAAATATAACAAAAGACGGGGAGAAATTTTCACGAAGGAAACATCATTGGTTGAACCAACGTAAGGGTGGCAGCTTTTTCAAACAATAACACCGGGTCACAATTTGACCTGTGAAAAACATCCCTATAAAACCATAGACACACACATACACCGTTAATATCAATATAGCAATTTCTTTCCATCCCAGTGGAGAGAGTCTTCCCTGAAGGAAAGTATTGAGAAAAAAAAAGAAAACAAATATAAAGTACACAGAAAAATAAAATAATAACGCAAGCAGACACTGCAGTGTCGTACGAGGTTTGGCTACTAATCATGTGCGTCGTACTTCGCTACATTTCGATGACTGCAATGCAAATCTTGTAATTTTTCTATTCTGATTCCCCTCTACCTCACGCCGCCAATATAATTATTGTTGCATCATTTTTTTTTTCATTTTTTTTCCGCATGAAAATTGTATACCAAATTATTGATGAATCACAATAATGCTCCCCCCGAAGTCCCCCTTGTTCTCCGACTCATAAATTATCCAAGTGCTTATCACATACAATGAATGTTTGAATATGATTGATTATAAACATACAATGAATGTTTGAATGTGATTGATTAAGGTTTGATGTAAAACAACAGAAAATTGAGAAAACAAAAACAAGTTTATTAAGACGCTTCGGGCAACATGAGATGTAAGTTTCAAGTTTTCAAGTTTATTGTGTCGATTTAATTACCCGGTTCGAGTCGGCTTATTATAATTATTAGTAAGTTGATTATTATAAAAAAAAAGAAAAAAAAAACTAGTAATTCCTTGAAAGAAAAAAAAGAAGAAACAAAGTGTGGAAATGTGTGTGAATCACTTTTTACAACATTGAGCGATTAACGATCGAAGCGCGCTAATTATACATAATTAATACGGAGTAATGCCTTCTTAAAAATTGCGTTACTAACAAAATAAAAAAAGAACGTCTGTGCGTTGCGCATCGTCGACGATGACAATTGTGTGAGACTAATAGGAGAATGAAAATAAGTAATAAATGAAAGAATGATTAACAAAAAAAAGAGAAAATTCGAAAAATAAACACGAGATACCGATGAGAACCATGTAAACCGATGCTTGTATATGAATATTGTTTCATGAATAAAGTAGATGTTTGCTTCGATAAAGAAACACGAAAAAAAGAAACTGACTGTAATGAATTGTACATGTTAGATTGCCGTTTTTCGTTAACTCGCATTATTTAATATTGTAGTTTTACTATCGATGTATTTTACAAGTCAATATAAAACAACAAAATTCCATTGCTACTACTTCAATATTACTGCATTCGACGATTCAGCGACAGAGATTTCTCGCACTGTTATCAACTGCAACGAGTAAAATTGGCATAACGAACGTTACAGGCGCGCTTTGTCAGCAAGGGAGCGAACGCCTCCGTTTCATACATTTTTTTTCGTCGAGTTTGCAACTGCAGCTAAAGTATGGAATAACTTATGACTCATCGAAATAATGAATCACGTCTTTGGTATCGAAGTCCTCCACGAGCTTTGTGCAAGCAAAATATCGGTGTGACTATTCGCACCAGACCCTCCAAATTACAGTCACTCCAAATGGTGGAGTGTCTCTAGTGGAGACTTATTGAAGTTCGCGTGCCTGTAAAAATTCCCTAGATGGAGTGATTTTATTAAAGACACTCCAGTAATACTACAGCCCGTACGAATCGTAATTGTAAATAAAAACTCACATCGATCAAAACTTTTTCTCTTACTTCTCTCAATGCCTGTCTCTCGGCTTCCTTGACCCTCGAGCTCTCGAATTGTATGTACAACATGTCCTCTAATTTTTTCCGTATCTATCCGTCCGTGTTATTGTATACCATTTTTTTTACTCATATAACCCGCTTCAAGCCTGGTTTTCGTCAAAAACAACAAAAAAGAAAGTGGTTTCCTCGAAGACCCGTTTTCAAGTGACGCCACCCGCGTGGAAATGGGAAACGAAAGCGCGCGAAACGATCGCTCATTGGACGAATGAAAAGCGTCGCTCGCTAAGCGATTGGTCAATAACCGGATGTGCGAATTTTGGGCCAATCGCTGAGCGCCTCCCCAGAAAGGGTCCTTAAAATCAAATGTATTTTCGTCAACCGTCTTTGCTATTAGCCGGCGCGGATCTGTCCCTGTGGCCAGGCATTCACCATTGTGGATGCGGCCTAAATGAGAAGAAGAAGAAGACACCGTCTTTGCGAGATCAGCACGTGCGAAGAGTCAACTGAACCTGACCATTTTAATTTGATAAATTATTATTTGATAACAACGAAAATGGCTGATAAAAAGAAAACGGGCAAATCGAAACTTCGGGAAACGAGGTAAGTTTCAAAAATAAATATATCACTCGTGCAACAGGTTAATCCGGCGTCTCGCTGGCGACGAAGCTGGTGGTTTTTCATTTTTTTTTTCCACAAAAATAAACTGCTGAATTAAATCGAGAAAATCGCTTTTACAAATATCTGTGAGCAGTGTTTTTTAAAATAATTTTGAATTTATTGAGCCGTACTATGAGACTGTTTCCGAAACAATGAAATTACCTCACAATAAATTTACTTCACAATGAATTTACCTCACAAAACAGTTTCATTAAAAGAAAATTTAATACGATTTTTGTTTGCCCTTACGAGTCAGTAACGTAAAAAAAATTTTACACGATTTTTATTTATCATTATTAATCAGTTCGATTATAAAAAATTTTCTCCAATTTTTATTTACCCTCATAAATCAACTTCTATTGAAAAAAATGTATACCATTCTTATTTACCCCAACGGATCAGTTCCATTAAAAAAAAAATGTACATGATTTTTATCTATCCTGCAGATGGATGGACCAATGTAATCCATAATGTCCTCAGAGGGGCGGAACGACTTATCGTACATGTAGGCCAGAGACCCCAGCATCCTGACGTACGCTCAGAGGCCTATCCCATCGGAGAAAAAGAATCTGATGTCACTGTACGAAGAGGAGGAGAGCATCTCTGCAGCAGACAAAACTTGCTCAACCATCCCTAATGCAGGGAATCTTCAGACAGTTAAAGTTTATTTCAGGCTCAAGCCTCTTCCTCGCAAGATCACACTTACAAAGGAAGAGGCCGAGGCGTATAAAATTCTAAACTCTACAACTCTGTTGACAAAGCTTCCCAATGTGGATCACACAATCAGCTCACTCCAGGGAGCCAAGCTGGCAGACACGGTATGCAGAAAGTTCACATTCAGTCATACTTTTGGCCTGGAAACAACGCAATTCCAGTTGTTCGAGGAAGTTATACAGCAGAAAATGATTGACTTTCTGGCGGGACAAAATACTACCGTCATGACTTATGTTAAGGATGAAAAAAATCCTAAAAAAAATATATATATATAAATATTAAATATCTATACATATATATAAATATTAAATATCTATACATATATAGAAATATTAAATATCTATACATATTCGTCCAAAAATTGAATCTTTTTTTTTAACTCGTTTTTTTTCCATGTATTAAAATTCATTTAATTCAAAGATTTTTTTTGTCACCAATTTTATTTATTTATTATTCACATATCTTCGCAGGAACGACAAATTCCGGAAAATTGTACACGCTCCAGGGCACGACCACATCGCCGGGCATAATACCGCGCAGTTTGGAATTCATATTTTCAAACATAAACACCAGACCGATGTCCAGTTACAAGCCGACGCACAACAGCGATGTCGTGAGTTTATCGCCGGTCGACCGTGCCCAGGAGCTCGAATCGAAGAACAAACTTCTGACATTTGCCTCGGTGGACAACCACGCGTACATAAGCGCATACAAACAAATGCAGAAGTTGCTGCAGGAAGAGCCGCCGATTAGGCCGAGCCAGGCGTGTGGGTGTCGGAGCACGAGGACGACGAGGACGACGACGAAAGACAAAGCATCAGCAAACTAGAGATCGAGAATGAACGATTGACATCGAAACTGCAGACCGCGAAGCAAAAGATCAAATGCATCCGGGCCGAGAGCGATGCTGCCATTGCCGAAAAAAATAAATGGCCTTCGAGCTTGGCCTGACCCAAGAGGGGGTAAAGAGCAGTACGGTAAGACCCTGCTTACCGTTGCGCAGCAGGAACTGTACACCGACGACCAGAGCACAACGTACATCGAATCACTCCGGAGCGAACTCGACGCTAAGCAGGATCGTATAAAGGTAAATAAATGTTCACAAAATTTCTTGCCGCTGTAAAAATTTATTGTAAATTTAATTTACTGGAACTCGAAATTTGCTTATATACTTATATTAATCAAACATCAATTTACTTTTTTTGTAAAATAAAAATACCAGATATAAAAATTATAAATCTTTTGCGTAACATTTACAAAGATTTTCATTAAAAATATAAAATTTAACTGTAAAATTGCAACGCACTTGTGTTCGAAATATCAGAAACAGTTTATGTCCAGAAGCTTGTAACACATTTCATTCATTAAAAAAAAAATTGTATGTTATTTACTTATATGTTATAAACTTATGTAACTTATATGTTATAAAAGAGTTTCGACCTCAAATTTATTTTTCAGAGCTCAAAGAAATTTTTGGACGCGGCGAAGGAGGAATACATCTGAATAACAACGGACGCCGCGGAAATTGAACGCCGTCTGAAGAAGCGGGACGAATATTTGATCGACTATCAAGAACGCATAGGGGATTCGGAGGAGCTCGTCGGCCAGGTGAGCGCCTGTCTCGCAGAAAATACGAAGGAGAAGGAGATTCTCGAGGAACGCGGACTCGATAGTGTCATTCCTGCAATTACTTTTGCATATTTTCGTCGTGCATATCCAGACCAAAAGTATGACTGAATGTGAACAACTTTCTGCATACCGTGTCTGCCAGTTTGGCTCCCTGGAGCGAGCTGATTGTGTGATCCAGACTGGGAAGCTTTGTCAACAGAGTTGTAGAGTTTGGAATTTGATACGCCTCGGCCTCTTCCTTCGTAAGTTTTATCTTGCGAGGAAGAGGGTTAAGCCTGAAATAAACTTTAACTGTCTGAAGATTCCCTGCATTAGGGATGGTTGAGCAAGTTTTGTCTGCCGCAGCGATGCTCTCCTCCTCTTCGTACAGTGATATCAGATTCTTTTTCTCTAACGGGATAGGCCTCTGAGCGTACGTCAGGATGCTGGGGTTTCTGGCCTACACATACGATAAATCGTTCCGCCCCTCTGAGGACATTATGGATTACATTGGTCCATCCATCTGCAGGATAGATAAAAAATCATGTACTTTTTTTTTAACGGAACTGATCCGTTGGGGTAAATAAGAATGGTATACATTTTTTTCAATGGAAGTTGATTTGTGAGGGTAAATAAAAATTGGAGAAATTTTTTTATAATCGAACTGATTAATAATGATAAATAAAAATCGTGTAAAATTTTTTTTGCGTAACTGACTCGTGAGGGCAAAAAAAATCGTATTAAATTTTCTTTTAATGAAACATTTGTGAGGTAAATTCATGGTGAGGTAATTTCATTGTGAGGTAATTTGATTGTTTCGGAAGCAGTCTCGTAGTACGGCTCAATAAATCCAAAATTATTTTTAAAAAACTGCTCACAGATATTTGTAAAAGCGATTTTCTCGATTTAAGGGGGGATTGTCTTTTTTTCGCAAAATTGACCGCTTTTTGGGATTTTTTTTGTGAAGAAAGTATACAACGGAAAACTTGGCATATAGTTTTATTGATCTGTTTACTACATACAAAAAAATGTTTAAACAATTTCATCAAAAAATCCACCTCCCACCCCTCTCGATGCGCGATGGTCCTTTTTTGATGGTGTGCACGATTACAGCCTTCACGTTCATCCTGCAACAAAAACCCAAAATCATTTTACTTTAGACACATATAGCTATCGTTTGATAAAGGGAAAAAAATTGAAAAAAAAAAATTTACGATTTGGTGACGTTTTGAACTTGAAGTATCGATTTTTCGAAAAAAATTGATCGATTTTTTGTTATAAATAAAAAACTATTAAACGTATTGCTTTTAATAAAGTCACCCCATCTAGGGAATTTTTACAGGCACTCCAACTTCAATAAGTCTCCACTAGAGACACTCCACCATTTGGATAGACTGTAATTTGGAGGGTCTGGTGCGAATAGTCACACCGGCAAAATATAAACCTCGAGTCCGAACGAACCGACTTATTCGTATGGTTCCCGATCGCCGGAAGTTACATTTCTAACCATGGTTGCGTTTAATCATCTGCGAGTTGCCAGCGACGTGCAGATAATAAATTGTTAGGTATAATATGTAGCTGACAGAACTATCGCTCAGGCTCTGCATAAAATAACTGTTAATGCAGCCGGTAACTTTACCGGTAAAGGTAGAATCGAAAAAAAAATTTACTGACAAATCCGAACGATTTCCGAGTTTCAAGTTCGAAGCGCTTTCGCACGATCTGGAGAAGCCTGCAAACGGCTGCGACTCTCGCTGCTGTTACCGAAACTCATATTGACCCAATAACTCTTAATTCAACTTGATTGTATCTTTCATGCGTCGAATTCTCCGCATTGTAATCTAAGACTTCGTGGCCGATATAAGCCGATATGCCACGCCTCTTCGAGCCGCCCTCGTCGCTCCCTTCCAGCGCCACATGGACAGGACACAACTCCGCGCATAAATGTACGACACGACACAACCGTCGCTGACTCGGCTCCGCCAACACTTCGGAGCATTTCCCGCAGAGCCGACTTATCCTCCAACAAATGTCCTCCGGAGCGACCAATAACTCAATCGCGCTCCAGCGGAAGGCGAACCTCCCACTTTAGCCAAAAAGTGCGTCCAGCACAGCGAAAATAAATTTTGTCCTCGAATTGCGGTTCGCGTACGTCGCGTTCTGTCTGTCGCTGTCAGCACGGCGTCCGGTCGTCACGCTCGATTCAATTTCAATATATTCCATCGATAATTCAGCAGCGATAGTTTTTTCGCGCAATATCCGACCCCCAGACACTACAGAGGATCCTCCATCGTTCAGATTATGTCGAGCGAAAGCGTGAAAACGGTGAGAAAATTAATTTACGAAGAAAAAGGTTACAGAATTCTGATACTTGCGGCACTTTGCTAACGAGCCCTTTGTCACAGGCGATACACTGACTCTCCAACAAAGTACTGACTGTCGCGATATTTATTTTTACATTTTTTTTGTTTTTTTTTTTTTTTTTTTTGTCATTTCACAGTTCGCGAGTTTGGAGACTCCCGGATACGTGGGTTTCGCCAATTTGCCTAATCAGGTTCACAGAAAATCTGTGAAAAAAGGGTTTGAATTTACTCTCATGGTGGTCGGCGAGTCGGGTCTTGGAAAGTCGACGCTCGTAAACAGCCTCTTCCTCACCGATCTTTACCCTGAGAGAATAATACCTGACGCTGTCGGTGAGAATAAAAAACAGGAAACAAATTTTGTAAATAATTTTTGTATTTTTCAGGGAATTTAATTTTTGTATTTTTTTCTAACAGAAAAAACCAATCAGACTGTAAAACTAGACGCCTCCACCGTCGAGATAGAGGAAAGGGGAGTGAAGCTGAGACTGACCGTCGTCGATACGCCAGGCTACGGAGATGCCATCGACAATACCGACAGCTTCAGAGCAATAATTCAATACATAGACGACCAATTCGAGAGGTTTCTCAGAGACGAGAGCGGACTCAATAGGAGAAACATAGTGGACAACAGGATACACTGCTGTTTCTACTTTATATCTCCTTTCGGTCATGGGTGAGCATCAACACTTACAGCTTAAGGACCAGCGTAGATTGCAGAACTGGTGGGAACAAAATGGCTTTTGCGAATATCATCAATCAGGTCATCGACCTTGGAAATAACAACAGACGGTCTATCTTTCATTACTGACGCTAGGAGATAACTCGCGAATACACGCTATCTGTGTAAAAAAAAATTTGTATGAAATTTAATTTACTGGCACTGGAAGTTTTTTTTTGCCTAAATTGGTACATTAAATTTTATTTCCAATTGTGATAAAAAATTAACGTACAGTTTATTAAAAACTTTACAAATACTTTGCTTTTAATAATTTACTTTAACTTTACTGTAAAAGTACTTTAAATCCAATAATTTACTTTGTTTTCACGGAAAAATTCCATCAGTTGTTCAGCACAATTGTACATTCAATTTAATGTGCCAGTTTTTGCATAAAAACTTCCAGTCCGCTACATCAAATTTACCATTTCTAACAATGTATTATTATCGTGCTGGAATAATTGTTTGATCAATAAATTATTTTGCTTGCTCAGTTTGAAGCCGCTGGACATCGAGTTTATGAAGCAATTGCACAACAAAGTCAACATTGTGCCGGTTATCGCAAAAGCGGACGTTCTTACCAAGAAGGAAGTATTGCGTTTGAAGAAGCGCGTTATGGACGAGATCGAGGGTAGCGGTATCAAGATATATCCCTTGCCCGATTGCGACAGCGACGAAGACGAGGATTACAAGGAACAAGTCAGGCAATTAAAAGAAGCCGTTCCGTTTGCCGTCTGCGGGGCAAACACGCTCCTCGAAGTCAAAGGACGAAAAGTTCGCGGCCGTTTGTATCCGTGGGGCGTCGTCGAGGTGGAGAATCCCGATCACTGCGACTTCATCAAGCTGAGAACTATGCTTATGTGAGAAAAAACTAAACATTCCTAATTCGCTGCCTCGATGATTATTGAAAGAGTTCAATTTTTCTTTTCTTCCTATTTCGATGTCTTTTTTCAGTACTCATATGCAAGACTTGCAAGAGGTAACCCAGGAGGTCCATTACGAGAATTATCGTAGCGAAAGATTGGCAAAAGGTGCTCCGGTTCCTCCTCGTCGGCAGATGTGCGTAATAGAATTTTCCCGCTCTAACGTGAACGATTTATTTATTCGTTGTCTGACCCTAATTAATATGACGCAGGGTTGCCGAGGCTAAGGAGACGGTCGCACCATCGGAGAAAGATCGTATCTTGCAAGAAAAAGACGCCGAGCTGCGACGCATGCAGGCACAGATCGCCGCAATGCAAGCGCAGATGCAACAGCAACATCCTTAACCGAAACGCCTCGAGCACTCCATGGAATCACGGTGAAGCGAAGATAATTGATTCTTCTTGCCCAGGTGCCAAAAAAAAAAAATCATTTCAACCTATACTACTGTTTAGTATGCGAGGAAGAAGTGGCCGTAACGGTTTTTTAGGCTGCTTGCCATGAATGTCAATTCGTGAATGAAATCAACGACATGTCCGCCACTGGAATGAAGCCCGATATGTACTTACGGATACGTAGATTCGTGATATATTTTATACGATACAGTATTTTTTAACGAAAGAAACGAAAACAAACAAAAAACGAAACGCAAACAGAAGAAAAAAAAACATGCGAAGAAAATACGAACGCGAAACGAAATTTTTATCGATCATCAGCGCGACACAGAGGTGTGGCTGAAAAACTAATGGAAATTAATCGGGAGCTACGTCACCGCCGCCGCTCGCAATCATATTACTGACCGTCGAAGTGCCTTGCATCGATTCTTTTTTTTTTCATTCGCAACGCCTGAATGTTTATATCGAGCTATACGTCGGGAGTCTCAAAACAAGCACGTACTGTGTACTATGTAGAATTTAATGCTTTAAATCGGATTCTCATTAATTCATTTTATCCGAGCGTTTAAAGCATTTCTAATCTTCCGTTGGCGTTTTCTTTATATTTTTTTTTCATCGACACAAACCAAGATAATATAATTGGTTGGAAGGAACTAAGTAACTCAGACGGTTTTTAATCTATAAGAATTCGTACGCGCAACAATCTTCGAGGAGAAGAAATCTTATGTATAACCCGAAGTCCGTTTATTGTGCAATTTCGTCTTGTATTTTTTTTTCTTTTATTAACTATTAATAAGCAGCGCAACAAAGTCAAATTCTGCAGTTCTTCCGGCGAAAGATCGAAAAATCCATCGTCGAACTATCTCACAGACATCTTCCAAGCTCTGACGCTTCCGATATCGAAGTACACGACAATTGTGCATTTAACGATTTAGAATAAGCTCTGCCATAATCGGCAATTTATTTGAAAAAAAAAAATGAATAATTAATTAATGATAATAAACTTTTTTTATCACTGTGATAGGCAATGGTATAGAGAAGATACGAAAACGGCTTTTCTTTTTCTTTCTCTCGAACGAATGGGTCCCAAAATTCTTGATGTGATCACAATCATTTTACTATTTACGCGTTTTCTACGATACTGAGAAATTTACTTTGAGGACTTTTTTTTACTTCCGCAACTTTCCTATGCATTTTTTTCACGTTTTTCTTATAAGATGCTGCCTCGAGTAATCCTTTTGATATTACGTATTGTAGATAAATAATGGAGAGCCTCATTGAGTCTGTGTGCGCTTGTGAGGATGATTAGATAGAGTGTCGAAGATAATTCATGTTCGAATAAGTAATTTCACGATTCTTTTTTACTATTTTTATAACTACGAAGAACAGTTCGTGTCTGCGAAATTTCGCGTCGAATTTCCACCTTCGAGATGCGGCTTTTTTTACAATCATTTTATACAACAATAATTACATTATATAACGGCTATATCTAAGCTAATTCTCATTTGTGCATATAATAGTCTATCGCCGTGGAAAACGCGGCGAATCCTGCGGCACCGAATAAACCTGCCTTTATTCCGCCTGAAAAAAGCAACACGATAATGTTTAGAACTATAAGAAATCTTGCGTGTAAACTATATAACGTTGAGTCTGTATGTCATACCTCTCAGTCCTATCAAACCGCCGGTCAAACCACCGGCGTATGTACCGTTCTTCCAGTCCGTTTTCCCACGGTACTGAAAAAAAATATATATATCTAGTAAGATAAAACAAAAACTTCAACGACATCGAAATAACGAATAAATAATATTGTACCGATTCTATGCTGCACTCGATGGCTGAAAAAACGCATCCTATAACGGCAAAATTTTTTGCATAACCGACAGTCGTAGTTTTCATTTCTCTGAAGACTTCCCTCGCGGTCTGCTGTTTCTCGACGGCAGCGACGTTGGGATTCACGCTGGAGGAGAACAAGCCTATAGCGGCTCCCAGGCCAAACCCTAAAATCACGACGGAAAATACAGAAAGTAAAATAGTGCTGGAAAAAATTGCGCGAATTAACCGGGAAAAACTGTACCTAAGACGCAGGCCATAAAGCTCTTGAATGCGCAGCTTTCCACTGCTGACTCGATCATTTTTTCGTCGTCAGTCTTTATCCTGGCGGGTGTGAGCATCGTCGGTATTATAACGTTCTCTCTGAACCTGTGCTGAGTCCCGACTAGGTACACAGCCATCCTGTCCCATTCCGCGTCACTCATGAAAACTCTTTTATCACCCTCGGGAGCCGGAGGTTTCGGAACTTTCGGAGGCTCGAAGGACATCATTTTTGATTCGCGTTGTTATCTTCAGTGAAGCATCAACCGTTGCACGATGGTTGAACGCGCTGCACAAGATTTCTTTGTCGAGTTACTGAATGAAAAAATTATTGTCACTGGCAAGAAAACACTGTAGCACGAATCTCGTCGATTCAAGAGGCTTGACTCGTAATTGAGAGACCATCAATTGTTTGTATTATCGCACACGATGCTTAAATCCGGAGCAGACGAATCGTAGGTTATGCTGCTCATAACCTCGAGATTCACCGACGCGTCCGGCACGTTGGACTCTCGAACAATATCGACGATTACGTTCGACGAGGGCATATGTTAATCCATAAAAATTAACTTAAAGCAGAAGATTTTTTAGAATCTGACTAGTAAACGAAACTCCAACGTCAACAGCAAAGCTCATACTCGCGATACGAAACGTACTTCCAGATAGACATTGCGGTGTAGATGGACATTGCTCCTCGCTAAGATTTTTGCTTCATTCAATCGGGTAGCCGTGGACCTAAGTCGTTATTTTTCTTAAAAGAAAAAAAAATTATTTTTATTTATTTGTTTCTTAATGGATTTCTCTTTGAGCAGTAGTTAAATATAGATGTGTCTTATAAATAGTTAGATCTTTCAATTTCAATAGAGTGGGAGTGAAATTTAAAAACAAGAACAATCGACACAAACTACATTATGCAAGTTTGTAACAATTCGTTAATCATTTTCGATGTTATCTCTCATTCTACCCATATAGAACGAAACATTTTAAAAACAATTTAGATATATTTTCAATATTTCAAATATTACGAAATGTTTCTGAAACATATAAAAATAATACTTTGTAATATTCCATCAAAATATTACAACGAAACATTTCTTAAGTATATCTCAGAAATATACCTAATCTTTCAATACATCTGAATCATTTCCGAAACAATTCAATGTAAGATTTATGAGCGGACAAGAAAATATGTTCACAATATTTAAAAGATATTGCACAAATATTTTTTTATATTGTCAAAATATTTCCAATATAAAAAAAAATATATATTTTTGCGACATTTCAAAAACATTTCCGTGCTATGTGGTTACCGATTCATTATCATGAGATTCCGTTATTTTGAGCTAGAAAAAAAACTACAACGTTGGTTCAAAAGTTTAAGTTTGTTTTGTCGACGATGTATAATCTTTTAGCATCGCGTTTTCGGGGTGTAATGATCGGCGAGAGGCGTCCTTCGCGAGTACACACCAGTTGCTTATCCCCCCGGCGCGAAGTGTAGATAATCGTGCGCGAGTGAGACGGCGACGTAGAGAGGAAGGGATAGGCTATCGGATTGTAGGTCATTCGACATCACCTCGGCATGGTGGGGTTACCCTTCTGCCTTGTGGCGGCCACGAACTAACTGGACATGCAGACGGTACACCAGTCTCTTTCTCCTGCAGGTTCGATCCAGGTGATAGACGAAGCGCGGCTCTTGTCTTGCGCGTACATCAACACAAAACCATTCCGGCGAAAGTCAGACGTTTTTTTTCTAAATTCATCTTTTCATTGTCCATCAAACAAGATACTGAAAGTCGATTGAAAAAATTGATACAAAGTTCGGCGATAGGTGAAAAGGCGTGCAGTGCAAGTTTTCTTTCGTAGTGTCAGTGCATTAACTGGACAGCTCCTCGCTCGAAGAAATGACAGAGTTTCTTCGCCGTTACGACGATCGAGAGATCTTTGGTGTGCGGAAATAAAGCACCGGGCGCCTGTTGGGACGATGGGAGTTTTAATGAGCTGCTAACCGGCGTGTTAATGCGCGTGTCCTCAACGTCATGTCGACCAGCTCGTTGTTCTACAAGGACAAGTATGCCGTGAGTAAAGTTTTTTTTTATATATATCGTAAATTTGTTAGTTTGTGCGGTTGCATTTTCTCGTGCGATACGAGTCGTCGTCACCGGATCGACAGGTGTTTTAATTTGTCGCACGATTAAATAGAATAAAATAAATAAATATTATCTCGATTGCGCATGCGCGTTCGATAGATTTATTATTTACGACCGAAAGTTCAGACTTCGTGTGTCCCGAGGATTGTACTGGAGATTATACTGTATATACAGTATATCTTGTGCGGTACGGTGTATGCTTCAGCACCTGACACTTTCACGGATGTTTAACCATTCGACCGTAAAAACTGGATAGGCTAAGCCTCTCCGGCTCGAAACAGTTGCGTCGTTCCTCGAGACTGTGGCGTCCATCATAATTTTCTCTATGGCAAATTATTAATGCTCTATTCGCCAGTGATAATAATAATGTGCTCGAGAATTGCACAAGAAAGCGTTTCAATGATCGATACCTCTTCGGTGCATTCTCCGGTTACTGCGAGTAGCAATTTGTTATTTCGCAAACAGAGACAACGATTTTTTGGTGCATTTGCCATTCCGGTCTGGCTATTGGCCGCAACTTGCGAGAATCACATTCGCTTTCTTGCTTATTTATTTTCTCTTGTGGGAAAGTGTGATGAAAATTTCAATTTTCAGCTTTTATGAGGAACAGATATCAAAATTTCAATTTTCAATTTTCTAATTTTTTATCCAAACACGATATCGCTATTTTACGAAAAGCTTCGCAATAATTCGGTTAAATGTTTCTATTTTTGGAAAAGTACCTTAACAAATCGTTCCGCTTTGTTGTCACGAGGATTTATAGTTTTTACTTGTTCCACCTACCACTCGGACGATTCAATTACAAATCCCTGCCTCCTATCAGCGGTAACTTGTAAGGTGCAAATTCGTCTTTTTGTTTTTTTTTAATCCACACACGATATCGTCATTTTACGAAAAATTCGATAATGAATCGGTTAAAGATTTCAATTCTTCGAAAAGTACCTCGAAAAATCGATTCGCTTTGGCATCGCTAAGATTTATATTTTTTACCTGTTCCACCCAGGTGAGCGTTTCTGTTCGCTCAACAATTTACTTCGCGCATTTGCTCGTTTGGAAATAAAATCTAAACATTCTTTCTTCTTTACCGTTGAATTATTTATTCGACGATTCGAGCATCGCTGGAAAAAAAAACCGCATGTAGTGTACTCGTGAGATCATCGAGGTGATATAATTGCCGTTATATTTGTCATTCGTGCACAATATGCGTTGCCACGTACTTACTCGAGGCTATAATAGTGTCACGCATTCTACACTCGGAAAACAAGTAATAATATAAAAGCCTCGCCGATCCAAAATAAACACCACCCGACGGGTTATCGTTTCGGTATCTAGCAAAGACGTTCCGAAGTCCGATATACATATCTCGAGCCATTTCCCAACTATGGTGAAATACGGATTCACCGAAAGTGTCAATGTTTGTTCGAATAAGAGCTAGTCAAATATTTCACGAGTTGGCGGAAGTGAAAATGATAAAAGGCGGTTGTGTCTCAACCGGAAGATAAAACTCGATCGATCGGTGCACCAACTATGCTGCGATAGATACGCTACATATCTATACACATCAAATATATATAGAAAATCCACTTCACTTTCTAAAGCGGATGAACGATGAAGTCGTTCGGGTTGAGTGCGTGTAGAATACTACAGTAGAATCTCCATTATCCGAATCGATTGGGGTCGAGCCTAGTTTGGATTAATGATTTACTCGGATAATGAAAATTTAAAGACAAGAAATAACATCGGTAGGACATCAAAAAGGGAGCGAACGATGTGCCGGCCTCGCCTCGCAAAAATGGCCAATGTTTATTTTTCACCGTATGAACATTGTGTTTCCGCTTGGAGATGGTATTGTTCGATGAAGACGCAACGCTCTTGGCTACAAAAGTACTGTTTAATCACCAATATTTTTTTACGTGCACGGATATGAATATCTCTACGCGTCGTCGAGAACTAATGAATGAGGTAACAGTACGAATGCTCGGACACGTACCAGTTGTCGGACACTACTATACAGATTTGATGTATTCCAAATTTATGTATTAGACATTCAATTTCAGACTTCAAATCGTAACTGTAAACATTATTTGAGGCACAGAAAAAAATTATACGAAGTTTGAGCCTAAATTTATTTTCTATTGTTGCATTTTGTTACAAGCGTTACTACATACGGGAGCCAATAATCGAACCGTTCGAAGGAGTTAGGTTCGGCAGCTTTCTACGTAACTTATCTTCAGAATTGTTTCACGTAAATATATTTTTTTCATTGTTTTAATTAATAAATGGCAAATAAATTTTTATAGTTAATTTCAATTAGTTCAGTTCGTGTATCAGAATTATCGAAATCTATGATTGTCAGAAAAATTGGGACATACAGTGTCGGAATATAGGGACACGACGAAAAACCGCGTCCTTAGATTGCTACATTTGGACTCTCTTCTTATTTTGTTCCGTAATTAAAGAAATATTTATCTTTTTGTAATTAATCGATGTGTTTCGGAAAGTACAAAGTATCAGCTTGGCATTCGTTTTCGGATAATCGATAATCGATAATGGATAATCGAGATTCTACTGTATATTCCAATTCCACCGATGAACATCCGTTTTCACTCGGATCGTCTCGAAAGCGAGAATGAATTTTTTCACGAGACACATTCGCCGCGAATACCGAATAATCCTCCAGTTTAACATAGCATACGAGAGATTAAAAGCCCTCTGTATAATTTCGCAATACGAAACGCGATCGGGATCAGCAGCGGCGGGGCGAGCCTACGAACCAGAAATTAGACGGCAGCGGCGAGAGATCCGTCCGAGCGCGGTTGCCTTGCGCGAGGTAACGCGGAGAAACTAGTCGGGTGATTCATTTTTTTCATATTTTTTTCGTCGAACCCTCCAGGCTCGCTTGTGATTGGCATGCGATGATGCAGCAGCCAGCAGGAGCAGCGATATACAGCGACTGTGCACACAGTGTTAGACCTTTCCTTATATTATTATAGTGCTCCTGCATCTCGCAACACAGCTTGGCCGCTACCTTATATATATATATATATATATATAATAAAAAGACTTCGCCGCCGTGTCAACTTGGATGGGCGCAATAGTCGGGCTTAGAATTCTAAGGGCATACGTCATTTAAAAAAGGGCTTGGAATGATAAGGGCTTGGATTCATAAAGGGGTGCGAGCGCCCGAGCCCCCCTAGTATATATACGGTAGAGCGGGGTAAAATAGGGCTGCGGGACAAAACGGGGCATGGGGCAAAACGTCATTTTCCAATAATTTTTTCATGCCCGAATTCGCCCCATCGATACATCAGGCTTTTCTGCCCCGTTTTGCCACATTGTCCGAAAAATGATTGGAAAATTTAGTTTCGCCCAACTGCCCCGTTTTGCCTCGCTTTTCCCTATATATATATATATATATATATATATATATATATATATATATATATATATATATATATATATATATATATATAAAGTCGAATAAATGGCTATAAATGGCCGGATAATTCGATGTTGGGGATGTGTTTCGCTGTATGTATACGCTTTATGATGGGTCATTCTTTTTCTGCGCATTGGATATTACATGCTGTGACGAATGACTCTATATAGATCGTTCAATATCTCATCATCGATCATCGAGCTATAATCGTCATCGTCGTTGACTCATCGTCGACACGAACGGCTCGCGTACAACGGGAGTTGCAAGTTGAATTATTTTTTTCAAAATAGGTATTCCGCCTTATCGCCGATGTAACTTTGCTATCGGATGAAAAATCGTCCAGTTAGGATTGTGGAATCGTAGTTGCGCTCCATCCTAGGTGCGCGAATGTACGAAGTATCGTGGAACAATTTGCGGGAAAACAGGCAAAAGCGGGTCGAGAGGGTAGCGCGAGATCGCACCTTGTGGAAAAAAATGAATCGTATATAAATGGCGATATGTTACAAGGTTGATTGTTATAAGTTCGCGAGAAGTTCGTTCGGGAGCTCTCGACTGGGCAAGAATTTACGCAACACCGCAGCAATTAGCCAACTCGGCAGCCTCGAGCGTTTCATTTTCTTTCTCTGAATTTTTATTGTCAATTTCTTTAATCGTAAACGTGGGTGTACGCGATGAAGTGTGGGCGTGCAATTATAGCGGCAGTTTCGTTCAATAATTGTCGCTGCTTGCCGCCGAGCTGGAAGTTTCGGACTTTACGCTTCGACGATTCGGACGAGGAGGTTTGGACCGATTTACTGACGGTAGGCCAAATGCAAGATAATATTCTAATTCAAAATGTATTTTCTTTTATATTCCCCGACGTCTCGGCTGTAGAATGAGCGAACTTTGTCGTCGAAAGCCCGTGCTCACCCGTGCGTGCGAACGCTGCTCCCGAACAACCGTAAAAGATTTATGCACCGTGCGTAAAACTAGTGGTACGAGAATAACGACACTTCTAAGTAAAGAGCGCGATTAATATCCACCGTTATCTTGCTCAATTTTTTTTTTAAATTTACTCCTGTCGGTTCATCTCGCGTGGAACTGTTTTTTCCATTATATACATTAGAGTGATCCTTAAATTAAACATTTTTGATTTTTCTGGAGGCCACCCTGTATTATCGTGAGGTATAAAATAAAAATTTAGGTGTGCGCGGAATCCTCAGAATTAATGCATTTTTAGAGGTCGCTACCGCGGGTTAAAAAAACAAAAGGTTTAACAATTATAGCTAATAGTTACAAAATGTTATACAAGGTGAAAATCCGTCGCAGAAAAGTAACCGAATATTTTATTTGAACAAATATGTTTCTTGCAACAAAAGTTCAATAAAAAAAACCGAAGGTTTATCTAAAACTAGCGATACGAGGCTATGCAGATAGCCAACCGTAGCACTGCCAAACAAGTGCAACCGCTTGTCGCGAAGCTTTGCTGTTTCCTTGTCATAAATATGCCCGCATTTCATAAAATCACACCATAAAGATGAATGCGCATTTTTGGATTTTAAATTTTTTCGAAAATTGTGCTAACGCTCAGGTTCATTAAAGCGTCGACATATCTTTCTAAAATATGATAGACAAATGGATTAGCACTAACGATCCTCGATATTGATTATGAGAATCTACGAAAGTGCCCTTAAATTTGATAAGAAAATATTTTTTAATTTTTACCCAAAATAACCATGACTCAAGCAAATAAATCTTCGTAGTGAGGCGCAAAGCACCAGCAAGTTGCTGCCAACACGCTGGCAATATGCTCCTATGAATTTTCCGCATTGAATGCCGGCAAAAACATAGGCAAATGTGGACGCACATGACGCAATTTTGCCATCATCCCATGCGGAAATATGCTGCCTATTTGCTGGCGGATTCTTGGCGAAATGCTATCTGACCAACGACACTTCTAAGTAAAGAGCGCAATTAATATCCACCGTTTCCTTTCTTGTCTTTTATTTCAATCCCCGTCGGTCCATCTCGCACGGAACTTATCCATTATATACATATAATAAATGCCGCCTAACTTACACAAGCGGGCACTGCGGCTGCGTTCGTTTCACCGTTGCTCACATGTTCGTTTCACCGGGATCTCTCGAACGCTCGCCTCTAGGCTGCTGCGGAGCTATATGCACTTGTGGTTTTTCGTAAAACCCGTTATGTACGTATATACAAGTTATACTGTTCTGCCCGGCTTGGTCTCTGTAACCGCACGAAACTGCGTATCTGGTCTACCATTTGTATTCGTATTTGTTTATTGCGATGCCCAAGAGCCAACACTCGCGATAATAAACCGAGGCGCCTTCAAATGATCGGAGTTCAATCGTAGACTTGGGCGCTTGCACATTCATAAACGTTGCACCACCATTTATTTGCAATGTTTAATTCTTCACTGTTATACCGCAGCGCTTCCAACGGACTTTCATTGGTACGTCGCCACTTGTCTCCACCGCGTTTCTTCTACACGCACAGAATGACCATATTTTCAATCTTACACTAAACTTCTGGCTCCATGAGCAAACGTCGACCGGTGCTTGTAGTTACACGCTGAATCGCACGCATGTTCGATCGTTCGCAATACGTATATCTTCTATAACATGTTCCATTGAACAATTTAAGATGACGGAAATTAGGCCGCTCAACTAAAGATGCCTTAAACCGGGCCGCTTACCTTACAGAGTGTCACAGAGCGTCTGTGCTTCTCCCTGATTTCCGTGTGGTACGAAGCTTCTCGACGACCTTTCTTCCGGTGTTTGGAAAACTTTACACAGTTAAACGACGCCTCGACGAAGTGGAGACGCGTACGTCGAGCGTAGACCAATTGTATGTTTTAACGACCCGTGCCATCGTTGCGTGCCCGAAGGACATCGGCTTTGCATATAAACAAGGCACGTAACCAAACAGTGCAAGACGGACCGATATAACATAACCTATACGGTTGTCGGCACGACAGAGCACCTCTCTATCGGTACAAAAGAGTACCACCGAATATTGATTAGTTGGGATTATTTTTCGCCCATTAGCCTGACAACAATATTTACGAAATTGGCCCGATCGTCGTGACGAATTCGAACTCACTGTTGCGAACATAAACGCACCTTTGTGAGTGCGCGGTATCTCTGAGGATACCGCGTGCTGCATATAACAGTTGCGCTGCCCGAGTAATTATAGAGCCAGTTCGTACGTGACGAGACGCGTCTCGTCACGTTCGAGTCGCTGGCCGAACGCCGATGTCGTGTATAGTGTAGCGGTTCCTCGACGGCATCGAGAGAGAGGAACGTTGATGTACCTTCGGGCTGCATAAACTCTCACGATAGTTGGCTAGAGAGCGTATCACTTTAACCCTATAACGATCAGTGGCTCGACTTCTCATCGTAACGCAGCTTTCCGGTATAGGCAATAAAACAGACATTTCATATCTACATGTAGTTGGAGTTCTTTTTATACATCTTATTTTTCAAAATTTGTGATCACGTGCGAGATTGGTTTTCCTTCGTTAAGGGAATGTGAAATGCGCCGGTCGATAACAAAAACTGTAATGCAGTTTCTTTTTTTCAGGGGTGCCGGAACTTGAGCGTTTAAAGAAAATAGGAGTTCCACTGGAGAATTATAGATATAACGTTGACATAAACGTTTCGGCGTGCAGTCGAATTTTCATTAACAACGTACGATGAAATTTAAAAAAATGGAATATTACAGTTTGCAAAAAAAGCATGCAAGTAGTGTCACAATTGCCTACCGGTAGCTCCACATCGTACCCTACACTATATTCATGGGATTTTTATCAGCTCCGATGACGTGCCTCAAGTGAACAGTACGCTTGAACACTGTACATGGATTTATTTTGTGTAATACTTTGTGACGGTTTTGGAATATTCGGGCAATTTCGGGTAGTTTTACATATGCGACATCCAGAATATTTGATAACCCACAAAACAAATGCTGTTGAAATATTGAACGGCCATGTTGGTTTCCGCGACAATCTGTACTATTCGATTTTCTTTATTTCTCAGAAGTATTCAACCGAAATTCAATTCCACGTCGCGGCACTTATGGTTAGTATTACATTTCCGTAACATTTTAATCGTATACGTAGTACATCAATCGCCTAAAGTCAATCCTACAAAATCGCCTCGTTCCCTCAGTAAAACAGGAAGGTCCAGCAGCTCCTCAACGATCATTTTCTTTTCCATCACAGATAGCGTATCGCAGTCCGAAATGGCTTGGATTTCCAAATCGACGAATATCCAAATTTAAAAACCCTCCTAAAAACAAGCTCACCCGACTAAACGAATGCGGCGATTATCCGTGGACTATAATCCGCTGATGTTTCTCGCACGCATGAGTTAACCATCGCCCCAGCCTCGCTTGATAGCGGAAAGTTCAAGCGACTCTTGCTAGTCAACGTCTCGACGTTTTATTTGATTATATAATTATTGGATAAGATTGTAAGTGGCCGAGAGTGAGGCCGGGGCGCACCATACGCGTAACTCGTTGTACTGCCAGCTCAGCAGCTCGCAGACTCCTCCGGCGGTCTGAGATACGACGTTCGGGAACATACAGTGTGTTATAGTCGGACGCCTCCGTCCCGCGCGTAGCCCCAACGGGGGTGAAAGTCTTATGTCAGAGACATGCATCTTATTATGCCGGACAAGCGAGCGGCCCACGCAACGTGACGAGCCTCCGTCGACGCCGCCGGTGTCGCCACCGTCGTCCCGGCGCGATCTCCGTGCCCCGCAGAGACCTCTCGATCGCTTCTGCGACTCCCACGGAAAGTTATTTCCTTCTCGATAAACACACCAGAGGCCCTCTCACCGTTCGCCCGCTCTCCGCCGGTGATGAATGGCGATTCACCGGATGGTCTCCCGGCTGCACGGCGATACTTCGCAGCGTTGTACAGTAGAACCTCGCTTATCCTAACTAAACCGAGCCTCCACGTTGTTCGAACCACCCAAGTCATCCGTGCCCTCCGCGTTAACCGATATGACCTAAAAAAAATTGTTAATTTAATGTAACGGACTGGAAGTTTTTGTGCAAAAAGTGGTACATCATATTTAATGTAAAATTGTGGTGAAAAATTAATATCCTTTTTCCTTGAAATGAAGGTAAATTATAAAGATTAAAGTACCTTTATAGTAAAATTAAAGTATCCGACGCACACTCTCCCTACATTACCTCGGATAAACGGGGTTCTACTGTGCACCCACATCCACTTATCGATCTACGTTCTCCTCAGTACAGAAAACAGACGTACGCTAGCCGCTGCCGAGGAGCCGGAGATCTGGTGCGTTCGAAAGGTATTCGATATATGGCACACGCACTTGAAGCATTACGACGCATATATACGTCTCTACACTCTTAGTACGATGAGATAAATCATTGTGAGAAATAAACGCACGTTAGGCTCTTAATATCCAAGCGTGCGGGATCGTTCCGACCTACGGGATCGTTCCTAACATTGATTCGACAGCTCTCACGATCATAGACGGCCGTGCAATGGTAAAGATAGATTCGCAACGTGCGGTTATTCACGTTGGCAGCGCATCGGGCGATAAATAATGAGTTTTTTTTTGTTTTCTAGGGTTATTTACTCGAAGTCGTAATGTGCGTTGTAAACGATGCGCGCTACTGATGATTCTATTTATTTGTTCGGATGGTGCGCCGGTGGATTGTGTGCTTTGTGTACACTGTAAAAATAAATTGTAAATTTAATGTAGTGAAACTTGAAATTTGCTTACGTTACTTACATTAATTGAACATTAATGGTTCTTTTTTTTTGTAAAATTCAAATATCACTCTTTAAATGACAAATCTTTTGCCTGAAATTTGCAAAAATTTTCCATGAAAAATACAAATTTTAATGTAACATTTTAAGGCAAATGTTTTTGAAATTTCAGAAACAGTTTATGTAAAATAGCTTCCAATGTCGTACTTTAATTTTCAAACAATTTTTTTACAGTGTAGTTGTTGCTACTTGCGTGTTGTTACTGGTGAGTTGTGCATTGTGAGCGGGGAATTTAACGGCTGCAGTGGGTATCCAGAAATATGCAAGGAAATTTTAGAGCTTCTCGTAACGCATATGAATTCTGGTGTGTTAAGTGGCAAAGTGTTTTCCCAATGTGTACACCGCGATGCATAAGCGTAGGTGTATGAAAAATGTTTAATGGGCGATGCGAACTGGTGTTATGTTACTATCGAGAAATTCTTCGAGTTTCGTCATCGGGGCCTCGCCCGCGTAAATATACGACACCCGACGAACGGGCGGCCACGCGTTGTTTATGCTGATTCACGAAAAGGCTATTTCTTTACGTTAGTTCTTCACACTATCATTCGTTACGCGGACGAACATTTTTTTTCACTTTTGTTTTTTTCAAACCTTCGAACTGCCCGGGTTCAAAAATGCTCGTGTGCTGCATAATTTTGATAGACAAGCGCGTCCCTTCATACTGAAGCAATCTGGATTTTTTGTACCGGTCACCTAAAAATTTCGTTAATTTTTTACCGACCGGAAGTCAATATACGTGACCGTAGGTGCACTAGTGAAAGAACATTTATTGACAATGTTAGACGTTTTTACAACTACATATCGCACGCCTAGAACAACAGTGTAACGTCTCTTATGGGATTGCCATATAAGTTGTTACACTGTTGTTCTAAGGGTGCGATATTATCTCATTATAATTTCATACCTGATAAGAGTTACATTGTGTACTAATAAGTGTGTACTAATAAACATTGTGTACTAATAAGTGTACATTGCCAAACGGTCATTGACCTGAGTCCTTTGGTATTCGGAAGGTTTTCTCTCCTGTTCCTTACATAGGTTACGATTAAAAATTGTAGGTTTTATTCAGTTCCTCTATCGTGGTTGTAAATTCTGTGTGTGTAGGTGACCTCACATTAGATACGAACTATAACTATTTTATTTTTATTTATTTATTTATTTTTGTTTATAGGCATTGTGCCTGTTACAAGGTCGGCCTAGATCAGTAGCCAGTCCCCCCCTTGCGGCTGCAGCCCACTTCCCAAAGCATCGCATTCACCTTGGCATTACTGTCAAGGGCATAGGGAAACTGCACAAAACCTATACCTATACTGTTTCTTTCAATCGACAAATTTTGAATAAATTTAAGCAAGTAATCGTTCAACAAAACAGTGCTTCATTTGTGCCAAACAAATAACAGCTTTGAACGTATGTCACAGCGACTTTTGGTTAATCCAACCAATTTTTTTTTCTCAGTGTATCGAACGAGTGTACGATCGAAGGCGCGCCGCCATAAAAATGTTCCCGAGACTCGGTAAAAGATTCTCAATAAAATTGAGCAGGCTACCGATCGTTGACGCTCTCCGAGTAATTTAATCGTTCCAACGTACGGTGTCTCTGTGTGTCTGTGAATAAAAATAAAAGTCGCTACCTCGCGGACTGGAGGGATACGGTCGATCGTCCGATATTTTACGGTCGGGATCGAGCCCCGTTGGGAAGCTAAAAGGCGTGCCGAGAGATTTTCTACAGTACCACCGGGTAAAAGTGTATTATGGTCGAGGAATAGTACACCGCTCGGTTCTATAGATATATATCGTCGAGCTCGGGAAGTAGCGTGGTTACTAGACCCGTGGTAAAGGTCGCGGGACGAACACGCTCCGGAGTGCATTATCGCTCTACTCGCTAAGTAATCTCGGGAAAGGCCTTCGACGGTAACGTAAGTACAGCACGAGCGTAACGCGATTTTCTGGTCTCCGGAGAAAACTTGAATCGGACACTTTATTGCAAAAAAAAAAAGCGAAAAAAATATTACGATTCAAAATTACAACACAGAGTGTTGCGTAAAATTGATGTTAATTTTTTTTTTTTATATATATATTTTCGTCGGTGAGGAATCGCTGCCTTTGCGTGCCGAAAGTGTTTGCGGCGGCGCTGACCGACTGGTAAGGTCTCTTCGAAGTGGAACAAGATCTCATTCGGAATTGCTGTGTGAACGATTGAAGTAATGCATATCGTAACCGAGGCTTGCATACGGTTGATTGTGATGATTCGTTATTTTCATTATTTTAGTTATTCGGGACGGTGTAGAAATATCTGGGCTGTTTCAGCCGCGCTGGATCGGTAAGAAAATCGCTTTCCCAATTTTCTTTGAGACTGTCGATACTTCGGAGAAAAGCGCATTTGGTTTTCGTAGGCGGTAGATATAGGCATTAAAACATAATTTGCCTTTGATCGACCCATCGACGGTCTCGGAGAAGACAGGGAAGACGGTTTTCAGCAAAGGAAAAGAATATCGAATCATAAAAATGGATCTTAGAAATTATAATCGTTTAAATTACTTGAATTAAAATCGAATAAACATTGATTTCTAATAAACATTCAAGTTGCATCGAATCTAAAAAAGATCGAATTTTCAATATTACAAAAAATTGCGCACACACGGTAGATAGCTAGATTGATTGGGAAAGCAGTTTTTAGCAATAAAAAAGAAAAAGAATGTCCAATTATAAAAATGGATTCAAAAAATTATAGTCGTTTAAATTACTTGAATTAAAATCAAATAAACATTCATTTCTCATGAATGTTCGAGTTGCATTTAATCTAAAAAAAAAATTGAACCTTCAATTTTACAAAAAATTGTGCTCACAAGGTAATAAACCCTATGAAAGCGTTGCTTCTTCTCATATGCCCCCTGCGAGGTCTAAGCGTCATCCATGCGTGGAAGAGAACACTGTTCGCGTTATGTACGGCGCGCGTGCATACCACGGTAAAATCCTACGAGCCGTAGCTGGCCTGGAGGAGGAACACGTCGGCGCGGTGTGGCATAGCCGGTTGGGAAAGAGGACGGTTCCGGTGGTAGCCCAGCTATTTCCGGTCGGACGTCGTCACACCGGCAACGCGTCCATGTAGTCCTCACGTACGCTCCGGTACCGCTATTTAATATAATTTAATAAAACCCACCGACTGCCGACTCGGATAAAAAAAATGAACGTAAAATAATAAATAGGCAAATCTTCGTTGAATTTTTACTTTCATTGTTAATTGTCTAATCAATTATTCGCTTACGCAAACACTAAAATGAACGTGCAATAATAAGGACGCAAACCGTCATAGAATTTTTCGTTTTATTGCTAATTGTTCAATCAATTATTTCTTTACGCAAACACTAAAATAGACGTAAAATAATAAATGGGCGAAAATTTGTTGAATTTTTTGTTTTCCTGTTAATTATTTAATCATCTATCTGTTTACGCAAACACTGTGCGAAACAATGTTCGTCTACACTCGACGACGTTTCGTGCCTTGAATCGCGAGAAAATTACAGTTTTAACGATGCATCTTAAACTCCATTATTACAGCGCAGCTTATAGTCAATTAAGGACAACATGCTGCTGGCGACGAAAACACGCAGCTGGTTACTCAATGCCGCATCGAAATACTCGAGAGAAGCAGCAAAAACTCTCTTCCGAGTCCTTGCCTGTGTCGAGCCTCGCTCGAACTATCGTATTCCCATTCTCGAGCTTCACCGGCTACATAATACGATGTTCCCACTTCTGCTTCCGGACTCATTTCCACGTTCAATTAGAAACTGGGTTTAAAACGCAGGTCTGTCGTTCCGATTGTTACTTTATTAAGACAATTTTATACTCCAATGATGTATTTTATATATCATCAGAATATTTGGAACAATATCATTTAAAAAAAAAACTGATTTTCAATAATTTTTATAATTGTATAATTTTTATAATTTTATATAATAATTATCATTATCTTTAATTACCTCCAATCTTCCGAGAAAAATAAATGTTAAAAACCACGTAAAACTTTTTTCTTTTCGTTTTTATTGATATTTTTTCCATATTGCATAGTTGGAAATAGACGTTTTGAACGGAATACAATGAGACCATTTTTTTCTTAATAGCTTGGTGTGACCTCTTTAAAATGACTTTTGAAATTTGAAAATCGGGACATTCATGAAAAAAACCAACCATTTGTTTCTAAAAACAGTACCATTGATGCCAATTTTTCATTACATTTGGGCTTTAAGTGTGATTTTCACCCTCCAAACTTCAACAAAATCAAATTTGGCGCATGCCATTCCTCTTCCTTATTAAAAAAAAACGAATAGATTCCTGTGTGGCAAACCCCAGTTACTGCTCATAGAACCCTTGTACGTAAAAGAAAAGCGTGGGATTGATATCTACCCCAGTCATGAGTTGGAAGGTAGAAAAAATGATACCCGAGTCCTAGGGTCAAAAACGAAAACGGTCATGAAATTCCGGTAACAAAAAAACATGTTTTTTATGATGCATTGTCATTCGTCATTCGTAAAATTCTATTAGCATTTTAACATAGTATGTATACATGTATATACTATATTAACATAGTATACATATATGTATATGTATATTCTTTTCATCAAGATATTCTTAGAAATAGTTATTGCGCCAAAGCCGATCTGAAAAAACAAATTCATTATTTCTTTAAATTTATCGATTAATCACATCGATTAAAAAATGCTGAATACGTATCACTCGTTCCGCGACTGTTTTAACGTTAAATCAGCCCGCCATATTCACCCACTTTCACCGTTACTATTTCGACCCGTAAAGTAAATTATAGCAGCGAAAAAAAAAGTTTTTTCAAGAGTCAAATTTTGAGTCCATTGTACGGCAAATATCTCTACGCAGAGTAAGACCGGTGCGTCTCGCGCGCGGCCCGAAGCCCTGCAGCAAAGCCCGCCTAGCCGTGCGACTGAGGCCGGAAACTTGTATACACACGACAGACCGTCGCCGTCGTCGGTGCACGTGGGTGGTGTTGCGAGCTGGGTGCTACTGACCGCTTGACTGGCTTAAACGAAACTGTATACTATAGTAAACGAACGCGCACGGAAGTCAACGTGCCCGAGCCGATGTTATCGAAACGAAACACTTTTTTCCCTCCAATGAGTCCAACGTGGATTATTATTCTTTCGCCTCGTCGAACGGGATTACGCTCGTAGCGGTCCCGAGGCGAAATGATAATCTCTGCATAGTTTAGTGAGAGGCACAGATACATCCGCGGCTGCGAATCGAAAGGGCGTAAGTCGTTTCGCTTTAGTGTTGCATTTACGCCCTTCTGATTCCGAGCAGCCGATATTGCGAGGAAACATATCGCGAGTATACGCGGCCGTTCTGTCGTATGATAAACATTAAGGAACACACGTGCGGGCCTTATAAGAATTATTTAAACTCACGTGGCAATTATGCATTTTCACTGAGCCTTCGTCGCTCTCCGGCACACCCATTCATTTTAGTCATCAGCTGAGAGCGGCTTTCTTTTTCAAACTCTTCGAGTACACACGCGTTTCGTAAGATCTTGCCGTGTATTGTAAGAACTTAACTGGATGTATGTACGCGATATATATATGTATGTATATTGTTTATATGTGTATGTATTTTGTACATACATATATATATATACACGTATGGCCTGCATACATATATGAATGCGAAGGGTACGCGCTAAAAGCATTGAACCACATTTGCAACTGCACGGCGCCGGCTCGAAATTTCTACCGCTACGAGAGAAACGAGAGACCGGTAATTTTTTTTTCCGGCTCTCTCCGTACCTTACCCGAATGATCGCGCATTGAAGATTTCAACGCGACTTTTTGTTTTGTTTTTGTCTCGTTTAGCGAGACATACCTTCCCGCTGACGAGGACGGAATAACATTAAAAGCTAAGGGGGGTTAATCGTGTACACAGTAAAATAAGATTTGTACATTAAAGAAACCTTCTTTGTACACACGTCCACAATTATTTTGTTGTTAACTTCACGAAAAAATATTTGTAAAATTGACAGACTTTGTTGTAAAGTCGACAAGATTTTTTAGCAAAATTAACATGAAAAGAATTGTAAACGTTTGTGTATTTTATTGTTTATCATTCGAGGACCTGAATTTAGGATTATTTGCGGCCAAGATTTTAGAATCCGTCCCTTTGGAAGCTCTGATGTACAGATTCCAGTCACGCATGGTAAGAATAAGCTAAGGTTTAATGCTAAAAAATGATTCCCCCACAAATTATAATATTTATTTTTTTAAAAAATTTTACACTCAAAATTGATGAAAGTGCAGATTAACCGCCTGTCTCCGTGGACAGAGTGTGACCAAAGAAAATCCATCGCTCTTCGTATCACGAATTATTCGAAGCGAGACAACACTTAGAGAAAAGAAAAAAAATAATGATAATGATTAAACTGGCGTGTCGTTTCAGGATTAAAACTAAAGCGGCGCCAGACGCGCCCCCTTTTTCTGCGCAGCCAAGTCCGCAGCGTGCAATTGCAACCACGTGACAATCATTCGCTAACGCATGCGAAGGTCCTGCAAGTGCAAATTATAATGTACACAATGTCAACCGTCAAACGCGGCGAGCCTAGAACACACATTGAAACCGAAGTGTTTTATTGCACGCTGCTCGTTCGTCACAATTTTTTTTTCTGTTTTTAATATCTCGAGCCGGATATGCCCCACATGTTTGAAATCCGCTACAACGAGGAAGAGTAGGTTACCGAGACGGGGGGACGGGGGGAGGAGTAGAAGGGAAGCTAAGCATAGGATTTCTGCGACAGCGAGTGTGCAATATGTGTGTACTGTGAAGTAAAACATATTTTTCCTAAGGCATGCACGTAAAATCCCGCTCTCCGTTCCTGTGACGTGTGCGCAAAAAGGCACTTTTTCGCATCGCGTGCGGGAAAAATACTGCGCATGCGTACGACCCCAATATGGTCTTTTTTCCAGCACTAGTTCGGAAAAATGCTTTTCTACGCAATTTCTTAGGAAAAAGTATGTGGATGGCATGGGAGTAGAAAAGGGAGTTCTGACTCGTGTGAATGCCGCACTCGTCAAGAACTCCCTTTCTTCGCCCTTGCCGTACAAATAACTATGCTTTAACGATAATTGAGCTCGGGTAGGACATCGGACGGCGATTTAATGGCACGTGAAAGGCCGCGATCGATAATAAAAACCAGAGCTGGACAAAGTACCGAAAATTACTTAAAGTACTAAGTACTGCAAGTAGTTTAAGTACAAAATAATTTCGGTCCTTGAAGTACTTTAAGTACGAAGTAATTTCGGTACTTGAAGTACTTTAGGTGCAAAGTACTCTTTCTTCTTAATCGCGACTTACTTCGTAATCACGTTTGAATGTTATGTCGAGTGCGAAACAGGATAGAGAAAATAAATACTGCAAAGTCGTCACATGAGTAACTTTGGCAAGACACGTGCGCTTGCAGTAGTCTCGGGCTTTGCTTGAAGAATAAAGGAAAACATTTCAGCTAGCATATTTGCTAAGGGATGGGGAGGTCATGACTCTAGTCTCATTGCTTCGGTTTTAAGGGTCTTCATAATAGGCTTGTCTCTCTGTCTCTATCTGTCTGTTTTTTAACTTTAAATATTTGCCTACCAACGAACTTTCGCATAGAGAAAGCTATGATCAAAATTGTATTATATGTAGACATTTATTACATTGTATTACATTAAAGTGCGAGGCATGGTAATGTTTTAGGCCGAAATAAAAAAAGTAGGTTTACGAGTGCAAAACTTGTCTATAATTAACCGAACAGATCGCAAGTCGCTTGCGTCCGAACACTGGAGGAAACTTTGATAAAACGGGGTCTCGAACGAAACTTTTCACGCTTCTCGTTTAAGAGCATGTGAATTACTGCCGTCGGTAATAAAAACTGTAATAAACTTTCCTCATGGATTCTGGCATTCACGCTCAAAAGAAAAGTCTCATCGAAAGCCGATATGATATCCGCTTGCGATGTAACTTTTTTTTTACCATACATACGACAAGCCGTGAGAAAAGTTGATCACAGTTTTTGATATCAACTGACCCGACACTGTAAAAAAAAAATTGTAAATTTAACGTACCGGTATTGGAAGCTTTTATGAATAAACGAGTACATCAAATTTAATGTACATATATTATCTAAAATTACAGTACTTTCTAAGTAATTTAAAAATGCTTTGAGTATTATTAAAGAACGTTTTGATCATTTTTTTTTACCATACATTTATTTCTCATAACATTTGCACTTAAAATTTAAGATACCAGTTTATGCATCAAAGTTTCCAATACAGGTACATTAATTTTCATGCAGACATTTTTTACAGTGCAGGATGAACGGAGAGGGACATGTTTCATAAGGTTTCAAGGCCTATATCCGATGTATTTTCTGCCACGGATCGCGAACCTTTCCCTCATCTCGCACCTCGACCCGTCGAAAATAAAAATTCGCTTCGGTTCCTCGAAGAATGTATTTTTCAATTTTTGCGATTAACATTCCAGAGCGCGAGAAAAACCCTTTCGCCGGTCTCTGCAAAACCGTCGTGATTACCATACAAATTATCTTTTCGCAATATGAATTATTATAAACACCGGCTTTCTCTCATGCCATATTCGGCGACCCGGCTCTCGGCTTTTCTTCTTTATCCTCCGAGTCTTTTTTGTCCGTCCGTCTGTTCGTCGTGTTCGTTTCATTGAACGAACCCCCGACCCGTCGCCGTCGGACTAAGGCTTCCCGAGCGCGCTCCCGTACCCCCTTTGCATCGCGAACTGGGCGCGCAGCGGTACAAACGCGCCGGCAAGAAACTAAACCGTAAAGATATATCGCGCGCTACTAGAGCCGCGGTCTCTCCCAGGATTGCGCAGAAGCTACTCGTTTCGGTGTTAAGCTGACAATCCCAATTATCTCAATTAGCGCGAAGGGTCGTTGGACGACGCCGTATTTTTTTCCCCCTCTCCTCTTAGTTCTCACTATGTACCGCGCACACCCCTCAGACGTTGCGACATTGAGGTAGACATAGGGGACACCGGGGCAAAACGGGGTACTGGGGCAATATGGGAACATGTACCCCGTTTTGCCCCAGATGGTTTTTTTTTATCCTTGCAAAACCAGTGCCAATACAATTTTGGTGTGAAAAACAATGGATCTATGCTTTCGGTATCATTGTTGTAGGTTTTATTGCTTAGTGTCCCCGTTTTGCCCCGGTTTATTTTTCTGAATACGTATGAATTTTTTCAGATTTTTAAATTCACTTTGAATTTTCTGACTTTCTACACGTTTTTACCATATCAAAAAAAAAAAAAATTCAAAGTGAATTAAAAAATCTGAAAAAATTCGTACGCATTCAGAAAAATAGACGAACCATTTCCATAAAAAAGTCATCCAGATATCTTCAGGGTCATCAATTAAATTATTATCAACGCATTGTCTATGCCGATCTTTTGCGTTCATATCAATTACTAATCGTAGATACTGTTTTAACAGTGACTGCTATCTTTTATCCATCATATTCGTAATAAACTCAAGTCTGCGAACCACTTGTCCGGTAACTGGGAAGTGTCCACTCATTGCTACGTTTACCGCAGCAGCGATCGTCCATCGCGGTAACTTTTCAACGTTCTTCCAGCGAAAAAATATTTTCATATTTCCACCCATCGAAGATACCGATAACTGACGGATCAATAAATAAACGCCCACTCGTACGAGTATGTGCCAACGGGTCGTTAAATCCAAGATGGCTCTCGCGCGGCAAAAGTAACTTTTACACACATTAAAACTATCCGCACTGGCAGATACGACTCGTCGAATTATCGTCGAAAGGTTATAATCGTCTCCGTACATGCGAGGATTATTTAATCGCGATCGAGACGACTGGACAAGTGTCGCGCAGATTCCAATTAGCAAATTGCTGGAGGCCAATTAGATCCCAGTGGAATATAGCGTCGTGCGATTCTTCGAGTCTGTTTCGCAACAAACGATAAGGATATTAGCCTCGAGCGACAGCGGTCCCGAGGGTACAGAGCGGGGCAAAATGGCACACCGGGGCAAAACGGGATGATGAGACAGAACGAACGGACAGAACGAAAATACGCCACTACCGGTTTGAAAATCTCACTTTTCGACTGGAAGTGACGACCTGCCGGAAATACGTCACTTCCTGTTCGGAAATCTCATTTTTCGTCCGGAAACGACTTCACAACGGTAATACGCCACTTGTGAAGTCACTTGACGGAAGTGACTTCACAACGGTAATTCGCCGGTAGAAAAATTATATTTTCAATCCGTAAATGACGTATTTTTAGATTTCTAAATTTCATAATCCAGAGCGAGGGCTCGAAGTCTCCGAGCCAAGACAACCTGCTAGTGTATTCATATATTTGTATATATCGAATACAGCGTCAAGTGTGACTTTTAAATTGTACGAAATTTGTCGGGCAGTAAGCGAGCTGGCAATCTATAAAGTGGTATTCTTACGTACAAACGTCGGACGAGATTGGAATACAAATTGCATAGATTTAACCCGCGATCGGTTATAGTGTATTAGTGGGGGGATAATAGAGTGGGAGAATCGGGGGACGATATCCCGCGGCGCGAAAATTGTCGGGATTAAAGTTTTAGCTCTCGGTGAATGATTTATAATGGTTCGCGCACAAACACGGAGTGTATATCTTCCGCGGTTCGATTTACGAGACGCTAAGTTTCTTGCCCGGTGCGCTCGCTCGATCTCCGAGAATTGCACGGTACATAAGCGAGATCGTAAGTATACGTCTGCGAGCGTCGAATGAACAATGTTCCGTTTCAATACCGTTCGCCGAGCTCGGTACGGACAATGATATGCCTTCGTTGCCCTTATTTTTCATCCGAGACCCGTTTTTATCGTAACGAATTCTTTATCGTTTAGCGGCATAAATTCCGCCCAACGGAGGAAATCGCGAAGCAGTTATGAGCTGGTAAAGCGCGTCGCGGGAATTTATATCTTTCGCGAAGGTATTCTATCGCGGTTATCGTCGAGCAATAATTCAAATCAGCGACTCGTCTAGTACAGAGTAAAAAATAATTTCGTAAAATCGGAACACGAAGTTTTGCAAAAATAATTTTGTTAGATAAGTTACAAACTCGTTTGTTCGGGTTTGAATATACAAATCTGGTCTTTTATTTCCCGTGTCATTAACAACTTAGGTTTGTATTTTTGTTCGCGCAGGCCGGGCGGAGCGATCGGAAAATTAAGAAACAAAAAATTGTGGACGCTTTTGAACAATGAGCTGTTGTTAAAAGTAGACACTTTTTTACTGTGTAATTGTGTGCAAACAATTATACAATCACACAATTGTATGCACGCTGTAAAAAATGTTTATTTTGATTCTACTTTAAATTCTTACGATTCCATGTGATATTGAAACGGCGACGGCAAGACTGTTAAGGACGCTTAACACGTACATTCTCAGCTGAAAGCGAGATTCGGTGAGAATTCGAATACTTCCTAATGGTAAAAATCTCAAAAAATCAACTGTATTAAAGGTGCCAGGAACATTCATTTTGCATAATAATAATGTGAAAAGGTTATTAACAAATAACTAAAAAAAATTGTTTAACGAATCATCCGTAAACCTTTTTTTTCTTTCCAGATGAATTCATTGATTTTCTAGACGTCACATGATTTTTTTCAGAATTTTAAAACATTTTTGAACATCCTTACAGTTTCTAACATTTTTGTATGTGTGATACATCTTTAAGGTGACATGTTATCATTTCAAGCGCGTGCGGAATTGTAAGAATTAAAAGTAGAATTGGAATAACAATTTTTGTCTTTGGCAGTCCGTAAGTGAATTTTACTTGAGTAATTGATATTTTTTTTGTTGCGATGTACGTATTATAATCCAACGGCAAAACTCGAGCGTGCAAAAATCATTCCGATGGAAAAAAATTCTAGGAAACTCGTTTCCACGCATCTGTTTATAAACAAGATAAATATCCTCGTCCGGTGTTCCGAACGCATAATGTTGCGGAGATCGTTGGAAAATAATTAGCGGCGTTAGGATTTTCAACGCTGCCGCGAACGCGAAGTTCGCATCGCCTTCGATCGGTATGCAATGATAATGTGTAGATGGTAGTTCGTTGTACGTGGACACGACACGCGCATACATACATCGTATGGAATGCAGTAGGTGAGTCCGCTCTTTCAAAACTCTTCCACGCTTTCTGCTCAGTATGATTTTTTTTTCTTCGTCTTCTTTCACAAGAAGGCAAACTCCACGACGGTGAGGGGAATCGAGCACTCGTTTCCACAAATCAACACCACAAACTAATTCCAATCATTTTCGTAACGGTGTCAAATTAAAAATAATAAACACAAGTTCATCCTCCAAACGTGCACCGAGGGAGTCGGTAGCAAAAAGTTTTCTGGATCTAACAAAAAATGTTTTTATTCTCAAATATTCACCATTTTATCTCAGCTAATTTACAATTAAAAAAAATGTTTTTATTTTTTTTTTATAATGTGAAGTGAAGAAGCAAAAAAAAATGTTGACCTTTACAGACAGGAAATGTTTGCTACCCGTACAAATCTTCTTTTTACCCTGCAATATTGCATCTTCGAGCCTAACAATTTCCATAAACTGGAAATATCCACATATATATATTGGGTTAAAGTATCAGCAAGAATTTTCCCTGCGTTGCATGCCTCGCCCCGGCTCGGTACACCACGTGCGCGTTCTCGGTCCGAGCCGCGACTAAATATAATCATCAAGAGGAGAAAAACATGCACGAGAGCCCCCCGCTTAGATCAACGTTTGCTCCTCTACACGCTGTGTTAACTATAACACACGTCGTTGCAAGAAAGACGGAGAGCCAACCGAACGGAGACAGAAATTCCCGGCAGGAACGTCGCGCCGGAACGGGCGTTTGGATTCGAGAAACTGAGCGTTCGTCCTCGTCCCGTGGTCCGTCGGCGGTCGCGTGCACGCCCCCGGGTACAAAATATTTTCTCGACGTTCGGTGCCGCTCGGCGATGCAATAGTCTTGCAGTTCTCGCAGCGTCGCGATCGTGACTGTTCAAAACGAGATACGCTCGGGTTCTCGTCAAACGTGGTACACGAACTACAAAGCGTTTGCATTCCTCAACACGTTCAACGCGCGTCCAGCTGACGCGTAACTCATCGAAGATGCGAACGAAATCGATTTTTCGCCGTGCCAGCGCAGCGAACTTCACGCGCTAGACGCGCGGACGGAAAAACTCTTCGTCGCTTTTATCGTCTTCGATGTGTTCTCCCTGGAAGGATTTTTTTTTTGTGTATTTTGTTCCCGCATTGACGACGTTGAAGGATTTGCATTGCGTCGGGGCGAATTGCTGGCTCGAGTGCGCAGTCGTCAGTGCGCAGCACCAGCGAACGGACATTGTGAACGGATTTAGGGTTACGTTTTCCGAAAAGGAGAATCCTAAAGTGTTTATCTTCCGAGAGTGAGAGGTAATGCGGATAATACGACGGTTCGAGCGGTGGAGGAAATGGCAACGATGTGAATTCGAAGAACCCGGTGTCCTCGGCTCGCGGCGCGACTATAATAGATCCTGGGACTTCGAGGCACGCGCGCGCATCTTAGGTGCGCATGAACTCGGGCGAGATCAAGAACGATCGCCGTGGACAAGGTCGCGCTCAGCTGTTTCCAATCGATCACTCCTTCGGCTACTGTTACAATCATACTGAAGGAAAAAAAAATGGGGAGATCAAGAAAGCACAATAGTATAGTTTCAAGGACTCGTGAAATTTCATAATATTATAATCAAAACAATTTATTTTTCTAAAATGCAAGATGAACGTCGATTAATTTCGGTAAAAAAGTTATATCAAAGGAGAAATGAAATATGAAAAAACATTCGGTGGGAATGTTGAGTAGTTGCGTAGTAACGAGGAAACGGCTGGAAATATCTCGCTTCGATCTTAATTATAACACTATCGAAAAATAGTTCTGTAATTAAAACGGGTCGCAGAACTGGCACGCCTTTAATAGAACTTTGCAATATTGCGAGCGAGCTAGCGGGTATTCGCGAATCCCTTCACCACCTCGGCTATGTGAAAATGATTGTTTCGAAAAATGAGCATTTCGAAAAACCATAATTTAAAAAAATTAGTATTTTGAAAGATGTATTTATATACACGATAATTTTCACCATCAAACAAAACGAGGGAGAAGCATTCATCACCATTTTTTTTCGTACTCTCCACTCTTGCGACTTAAAACTCTCGAAGACCCGTGCACTCGATTCTACCCAGAAACCTATTCTTTCTATATCTACCGTCAATAAAAATTGCGATCGAAGTTCGCGCCTTATATGCCCCGCTTCGAAGTAAAGAGCCAAAGAAAGTCCCGGGGCTGAAGAGAATCCGAGATCCCCAGAGTCAAGTGTCTTCGCCTCTCTAGGCCGTAGCGAAGTGAGCGACGAGCACGGGGGGTATCGATACTGTCCGTCGACCCCACCTAGAGAGACCTATAGCGTTTCAACGCTACTGTAACTATGTTCCTACGGGGCGTTCTACGCCAAATCGACACGGTCGTAAACCTCGTATCCCCCCCCCCCCTTTTTAGTGTATTATAGTGCGGTATAACAAAAGACTCGGCCATACATTTTTATTTTTTTCAGCCGGTACCCTAAGTTAACGTCCGTTTCCGGATTGCTCCCAAAAATGTTGTTTTTCAAGATAGATTTTTCAGTAAAAGTTTTAAAAAATTATCGGTGACGTACTTTTTTTTAAGGAAATTTTTCGAAGTTAAAAAAAAAGCTTGAACGAATTATCGATAAAAATCTGAACATTGTTTACCCATTCGACATAGAATGGCCCATATACATTTTCCCCGATCTTTCAAGCTCTCGCCGTACACCATGAAAAGCATGGTGTGTTTAATACAAAACGTGTTTAATACAAAAAAAATTACAAAAAGTTAAGGTTCCGCCCCGTAGAACTATATATTTTGGTTGATAAAAAAATCCAGCGAAAGGCGGTCGTAGACAATTAAGTATGAGAGGTCGCGCATTTTTTTGGGTAAAATGTCGAGTGCGACACCTCTTACGATTTTTTAAGATCGAAATGTGTGCTTTAAAAAGGTTGGACGAAAATAAACCAAAAATGCCTTTTTCTGAAACACCCTAATAAATATACGAGGTGATCGCGACCCTGCCGATTCGGCATGGAATCTCCCATATGCATTCTCCCTGATCTTTCCAAGCTCTCGCTGTACACCATGCACTGCACGGCTTACATACATCCCTTGTCATCTCGACTTCTGTGCAACAACCTGCTAGTAGCATCAACAGCCGTTTTCCCAGAGACGCCGGCTACGTCTGCCCCCGGTTGTATAACACCGAAGGCTTTGCACGCACATAACCCATGACTCGTTGTTATTTGGCTCCATATACGAAGCTGTACGTACGCTACCGTGGACAAAACACTCGCACGCTACTCGGCGCGTACGTGTATTTACAACGCAACTCAATACGGATATAATCGTTTGACGCAGTTGTGCAATGTGCGCGCGACTTCCACACTCGAGTTCCATCATCAGTGCGGATCCAGTCGAGCGCCGCGGGAGTCGCGTCGATGCGTCTCCCCCCGGAGCTCTTCGCCTCGTCTAGTGCGACGGACGTTCGAGCGGCAAAACAAGTCGAGGAGCAGTCGACGCGTCCCGTGACCGAGCCCCGGGCCTGTCCGTCCGAAACCTCTCGTCCCGACCGACAGGATAGGGAATAATTTTTCGTTCGTCAATAGTTGTCACGAGGAACAAGTTTTCGCGGGGAAGCAAAGTGTCGAGACGCGCGGGCGGTTATCCGAGAACTTGTCGATTTCGCTAAACGGGGAAAAAAAATTATAACTTTATCGAGAAGAAAAATCGTTTGTGGCAATTAAGTGTGGCGACTTCCGGTGTTGCGGACCCCGGTCGAGTATAAGTAGAGGAATTCGTCGATTTCGGTGAAGGACCAAAAAAAATCATTTTTAAGTAAAAGAATAAATAAAGGAAAATTCTATCGAGAAGAAAAATCGTTCGTGGTAATCGAGTGACGCGACTTCCGGTGTTGCGGACGCCGGTTGAGTACAAGTAGAGGAATTCGTCGATTTTGGTAAATGGACAAAAAAATAAATAAATAAAGGAAAATTCTATCGAGAACAAAAATCGTTCGTAGCAATGGAGTGACGCGACTTCCGGCGTTGCGGACCTCGGTCGAGCATAGGTGTGCTGAGTGACCGTACACACGATCGCCCGCGTAGGAGAGAAAGAGATGTCGCTCTGGAACGCCGCTGATGGAAGCGAGCCTGAACGGTCGAACCGACGACCGGGGTCACGAACGGGAAATTACACTGAGAGATCTGCAATCATCTCGACGCTATGTGCAATTTAATGATCGAAAGAAATTGATCGATTCGGAGAAATGTATCGAACCTGTGAGCTTCGAACGGACATCGCTGTGAGACACCGGCCAATTAACGCTCACATCGATGCGTCAAATAAAAATATATTCTTCGTTTTATTCTTTTGTTTTTCAAACTTCAACAAAAGAATAAAACGAAAAATCCCGAATAAATATTTATTATCGCGTTAGTCCAATTATAATGTTTTGAAAAAATATTATGTTCAAACTTGGCTAGAATGCATCGTGATAAGATTTATAAAAACAAAAATTCGAGATATTAAAAAAAGTGTTAAATTTTCTGCGTAATTATCGACGATACTCGAGGGTATGTCGAGAAATATTAAAGAACGTCCGAGGATGAAAATTTTTGTTTGTCGACGATGAAGCGTTAATTCATTGTCGCGCGTGCACAGGTCCATAGTCGAGCGATTTGTCACACTGGGGCGGGGCAATGCGAAGCGAGTTAAGAGCACCGCACAAAAAATTTATATTTATTTATATAAAATTTCGAAAAAAAAGTTACGTTTTTTTAAACTTTGAAATTGTCTGCGTCATTATCGACGATACACGAAAGTATAGCCGATCTATAGTCAAGCAATTTCTTAAAGAGGTTGGGACGCTTCACGCTAGTCAAATGAGTGCTACATTTTTACATTCGTTTATACAAACTTTCACGGATCTATTGTTTACAATGTATGGTCATTTGTATTACAACAAATGTCCATCATCTATTAAAACATTAATTGCAATGGATTTCCAAAAATATTAAATTATTTGTGCTAATTCTCGAAAAGAAACATATTCGTTCAGTTTTTTCAAAGAGCGATCCGCAGTTTTTATTCGTTTTTGATGTATTACGGCTCGTTGTCTTTCTCGAAAGAAGCTCCACGAATTATCATCCAGTTATTTGATAGCATTTTCCGTTTAGAAATAAACAGCTGTTTCTTTACGAAGCAATTTCGTCAATTGATAAACAAAAGGATGCCATTTTTAACCGGAAAATACTATCAAATATCTAGACAGAGAATTTCTAGAGCATCTTTCAAGGAAGCGAATCCACTTTGATACATCAAGATCGGGCAAAAATGACGGATTATTCTTTGAAAAAAAAAACCAGTTAATATTTTTGCAAATCCATCGCAATCAATGTTTTTCTATGTTAAGCACGTCTGCTGTAATACAAATAACCGTCCACTATAATCAATGGATGCGTAAAAGTTTGTGTAAACGACTTTAAGTCATTTGACTGGCGTGAAGCGACCCAACCTCCTTAAACTGGGGCAGGGCAACGCGAAGCGAGCAAAAAGCGCCGCGAACGAATCGACGGGGCTTGCGTAACACGCGAGCGAGGCGTTCGCGTGAGTCGCATTTGAGAGCTACCGTGCGTTTTCATTATGCCTGAATACGTGCATACGCGCATACGCACACACATGCATGGACGATCCGCGCGGAGCAGCGCACGCTCGTTAAGTCGAACGTTAAACAGAGCCACAGCCAAGGATGAAAGAGTCATCGGGCACCTGTGACGTATAACTTTGCGGTGGTCTGACCGATCCTCCCGGGCCGCCTACCATATTGTTCTATCCGTACTCGAAGATCGTCCAGTCATAAAAATACCACGTCGAGAACTTCCATCGCCTTCATTTTTTTCAGTTTCTTTGCATTTTCAAGCCGTTAAATATTGTTTGCTTCAATTTTGTGCTCAAAATACGTTATCAATTTCGTTGTTGTCCTTATCAATGAAATTTTCGTGTTGCGGGAAATGTTCTTCTCCATAAACGTCTAATCTTCAAATAGAACTGTGAATATATTGTTCTATCCGTACTCGAAACACCGTCGACTTGAAAACAGTTATAAGAATACCACTCTGAGGACTTACTTTAGCTCGTTTTTCTTCTTTTTCAATTTCACTGCTTTTTCAAACGGTTAATTTTTTTTTTTACCTAACGCATACACGCAAAATCCCGCTTTTCGTCCCTGTGAAGTGTGCGCAGAAAAATACTGCGCATGCGTACAAACGCAATATGGTATTTTTTCCCGCACTAGTGCGAGAAAGTGTCTTTCTGCGCACACTTCACAAAAACGAAAAACGTGTTTTTCGAGAATTTGCTAAGAAAAATTATCTGAATGGTGTGGGCGTAGAAAGGGGAGTCTTGACTCGTGTGAATGCCGTTATCGCAGTCGATATATTCACACGGGTCCAGAACTCCCTTTCTATGCCCCTGCCATACAAATAACGATTTTTTAATTTCGTGTTCAAAATTCGTGATCAATTCCGTTGCTGTCCTTATCAATGAAGTTTTCTTGTTGCCGGAAATGTTCTCCATAAACGTCTGATCTCTCCATAAGCCACTGATAGGATTAAACAAACATTTCTAGAGCGCACCATCCGTTATTCGGATAGGTCCAATCTGATCGCCGGTACGCGACCGACACCGTATCCGTCGGGATGATTTGCCCGATCCTCGTAATTCCACGAAAGCCTTCCATCAGCCTCGATCAGGCTCTCAAAAAAAAAAAAAATTACCATAATCCGCTGAACCGCTCTTCTCCACCGGTCCGTTTTTTAGATCTATTTTATTTTCGATACAATTTCTTTCTTTCACTTCGTGCAACTCGGCTCAATTATACTCGGACGAATTCAGACGAACGAATATCGGTGTCAGTCGGTCTTCGAAGCGAGCCAATCCGTTTATACGGAACGCTCGATTGTAACGATAGATCGTTAAATTTCGTAGGAGTGTCCGTCCGTTCATTCGTTTGTTTGTTCGTCCATGTGTGTGTGCGCGCGCGCGCGCCGTCGACGGCCGCTGGACTCGGCCACTGGACGGCTCAGTCAGCTTGACACTGTTCTCGGTAACGTCTGTGCGCCGGGCCTCGTGAACCGCTCCGTCCAGCGCGCCACCGCGCCGAGTATTATTATCGCGCCGCTGGAACGAGAGCTCTCGCTCGAACGAGAGCTCTCACACCCGATATCGCGTACGCGCACCTGTCGGAATGCCTCGCGACACGCTCGCCCGGACAGGACGCTGTTGAAACTCAATCGGTCGTTATCTCAAAGTGTTAAATTATAAACTCGGAGACTCGAGGAAAAAGTATTTACGCGGCACGATTGTTGTCGGCAGATAATCATCGACGGTCTCCGCTCGCCTCGCAGCTGTGCGTGAAACGATTTGCGATCGATACAGAGTACAAGCTCGCTTATCCGAACTTCGGTCAGCCGAGCCTCCGCGCCAGCCGAGACACCCGACTCATCCGAGCGCTCCGCGTTACTCGAGGTGCAGGCTCGGATAATACGGAAAACTCTGATGGAACTGATAAAGCAGCAATGCCTACGCGTAGTCCGTAACGGCTACTTTGTTGCATACGTGCTTGAGGATGCGTGACACGTGCATTCCGAGCCAAAAGCGAGATTCAGTGAGAATTTGAACACTTGCTGATGGTATGAAAATTGTAAACAATCTACTGTATTGAAGGTTCCTGGAACATTCATTTTGCACGATAATGTCGGAAAGTTATTAGCAAATTGCATGATAAAAAATTGTTTAACATATAATCAGTGAACCTGTCGTTTTTCTCTTTTCAAATGAGTTTGTTGATTTTCTAGAAACCACATGAAATTTTTTTCGGAATTTTCTTACATTTTTGAATTTTCCGTTTTGAACTTTTTTTTAAGCCATAAATAGGGAGCTGTCTGCGCAATCTCCCCGAGACTTTTTGTGTGTACTGTGAAAATGTGGCACGAAAATATATCTCAAATCCGTGCCTCTAACATCGATTTTTCAAATTGTCGAAAAAATAATTTTTAAGTGTAAGAAAAATCTTAAAATTTTTGTATGAATTCTAAAAAAACGAGGAATTCATTTTAAATGAAAAATAAAAGGTTCTCGGATTTTTTGAAACCATTTTTTAAAATAATTTGTTATTAACTTTGGTATTATTATTATGCAAAGTACGGCACATTTTAAAAATTTTTTTTGACATATCGCGAAGTACTGAAATTTTTATCGAATTAAACTTTTGGTTGGGAATGTACGGTAGTAAGGTTTGAATTGATGTTGTCCGCATTATCCGAGATTTCCATCCGACTTATCCGACTTATCCGACCTACGGCTCTCGCCACATTACCGCGGATAAACGGGCTTCTACTGTATTGTCATTATTGTTGTTATTGTTATCGCAAACAGAGACGACGGATTGAAAAAAAAATGGACTGACGCCGGTTCGGATCGCCCAACGAGCCTGTCTCCAATGCGAAGACACGAGGGATGGCACTTGGAGGGGCAAAACAAAAGATAACTGCGCAACGAAAACTCAAACCGACGAACACAACGAGGTGTTAAATTATTCGTCTGTTTGTACGTCCGTATCGCCGATCTCGTACATCAGACACTGACATATGTATAACTAAAAACCTCGAAGCAGCGCGCTCTCCAAAGTGCTTATCTGGCAAACATTGCACCGCTCTCAGTGAAGGAACAGTGTGCAGCGCGTTTTTTTTACCAAAGAAGAAGCGGCCGAACGAGAACTCTCGTTCAGCAACGTCGTGCGACGAAATGTTCCGAGTGTAAAAAAAAGACTCAGTGTATAAAGAAAAAAAAAAGTTGAAAAGAAGTTACAACTACGAAATTAGCGAACTTTTTTTTTTTAACGAAAACTCGATTCCCCAAGAAAAAACCGGGAAACAAGGAAACCAGCGTTACGATTCGACCGATTTCGCTTCCGGGTCAGGAGCATAATCGCGATACTCGTATTACGAGTATTTCTGGTACAGGTGTCAGAGAAACGAGACAAAAAAAAAACATTGATAAAAGTAAATATCACTGCCCAGCCGATATATCGTCGGGCGATCGGCGCGTGCGGGGCGTCGTCGTCGGTCTCGCCGCCCGAGAGTCTCACGCACGCGCGTCTCGCCGAAGCGTGTCTCCCGTTGGCGAACTCGTGCGACGTTCGGCGAGGCGAGTTTGTCCGTTCGAGCGCGAGTCCCTCGAAGCGATGACGGAGTGCAGTGATCGTCGTTTGTGCGACCGGTGTCGCGCTCGTGCCCGGTGGAACAGTTGTCCACGCGGCGCAACGGGATCGGCTCGCGGATAGGATTTCGTCAACCTCGGCGACAATCGCCAGAGGGCGCTGCCGTCGCAAACAACAGTAAACTTTCATGGCCTACCATCGAAGTGTTTCTTCATTGATCAAGAAAACAATCATTCACCAGTGAACAATAAAACATCGACATCGCTCGAAGCAGACGAGTAGCTTCGCGGTCGGATTTAGAGGATGAACGAAGTGAAGCAGGCGTGGAGCTCGCTTCTCTCGTCGAGAACTCTGACGCCGAGCGCCGCGAGCGGCAACGTCGTGAACTCCAACGCAACTTGGTACGACGCGCCCGCGCCTGTTATAGTGCACAACAGAAAGTTTCGCGAGGAAGCGATGGATTCGAAAATCCGTTTTTATAACGAGAAGAGAGAAGGCGAATCGAATCGTCGAACAGACGAGATCCCGAAAACGCCTAAACTGCGAACCAGCCGGGAGTCCGTAACGGAAACCGTCGCCTCTCTGCGGCGAGCCTTTCTCGACGATTTTCGCAAGTCCAACGAGCGGCGCAGCGACGATTCCACCGAGGAGAAGGCAGATGGCGCTGCGGAGGAAAATGTTGAGTCGGCTAAGATGGTCGGCGAAGCGAATTCGTCGGAATCGTCGATTCCGTCGAACCCGCCCGGCGCTTTCAAAGACGAGGTGCTCTACCAAAATAACGTCGAGGCGGCCTTGAACAGTCTGAGCAAGGTGTGCGCCAAGGAGCTCGACATGAGCGTCGAATCGACGAGCTCGCCGAGGAATTCTAGCGACGTTGATGAGGAAGCGGAGGACGAAGGGAGCGAAGAGATCAGCGGGGATTCGACGAGTGGCCGAGGAGGCGGACGAAGAGCGAGAACGGTGAGCGACGGCAGCCGGCGTCTCAGTTCTAGCGTCGAGCTGACGGCGATGACTTCCGTCGGCACCGGCGAGGACGGAATGCCGACCATAAGCTTCAGTTTTCTTCGGTCCGAAGAGAATTCGAGGACTTGCGTACGCGAGATACCGTTCGAGGAGGAGAACTGCCCAGAGACGTTCAGTTCGGAATCCTCGGAAAGAATCGTCGAACAGCTCTACGATTTCCCGAAGAGCGGACGAGCAAAGCTCGTCGAGGCCGTTGAGGAAGTCGAAAGAGAGGATGGAGGAGAAAAGAGAAAAAAAACGGAAGAGTCTGCGAGAGAGGACGATGAGGATGGGAGAGTCGTACCGGAAGTGAGATTGCTCGGAGACGGGAGCGTCGGCCTCGACCCGGCGAGTTCCTCGGAGAGACTCTACGATTTCCCCAAGAGTCGAAGAAACTCGATAAAGATTTTTGAGATCGAAGATTTCGAGAATCGATCATTAGCGTCGAATTCCGCTGGGGAGATCGGCAAGGAGCGAGTCTACGAATCGCCGATCCAGGCGGACTCGGTGACCTCGACCTTGAGCGAGGGCACAGCGAGGTCGACGTCGAAGAGCGATGGGGGAGGTGAGCGAGAGTCCAGAGCCGATGCGGTCGAGCTGACTCGCAGAGATCGACGCAAGCTCAACTACCGGTCTTTGAGGACCGGCCGTAGCGCGGCGACGAGCGATAAACCGGAAGTCGAGGCCGGGGCTCTTCAGGCTTACTATTCTGATCCCGAGTTTCCCGAGGCCGGCAACGCCGATGAGGTCGCCGGTAACGCCTGTAACCGGACTAAGGGTCGCAGACATCAGCGGCGTCTGGGCAAAGCCTGGGGAAGAATGCGCAGTTGGCTGCGCGAAGAGAAATCCCGTATCGGCGAGGTCGTAAACAGACACGCCAAGATGCAGGCCGTTGGCGCACTGAAGAGTGGAAGATCCGATGATGGTTCGTCGCTCGGGAGTCGTTGCGGTTCGTACGACCTCATCGAGGCGAGAACGAGGGAACTCGGATCCATAACTCGGGTCGAGGAGTTCGGATTGTCTTCCGTGTCGGAGGAGGGCAACGTTTCCGAACCGGAAAGAGCCGAGCCGACGTCTTACGATCTGAGGATGATCAAGGTGGAAATCGAGGAGAGCGCTGGCAACGGCGCCGAGGACGGGAGAAACAGCAAATTGGATTCGTCTAATGATCCACCGGACGGTGATATTGGATCGGGAAGATTGAGGAAGAAGACACTGAGCACGGAGAACGTGCTAGGCACGAGAATTAAACTGACCCCGGTATCGTTCAGCCTCGACAAACTATTCGACGAGGAGGGGAACGAGGAGAACACCGCTCGCAGGGATAATGCCGAGCAGACGAGGGAACACGCCGGGAAAGGCGGTCTGATTAAGAGGAGAATGCTCGGGTCGATCAGGGGGTTAATGGCTTCAACTCATCTCCTCCAACAGCACGAGCCCGATGAGGTAGCTAAACTCGACCGCAAGTCTATCTGTTTATCTTACCTCTGCTGTAGAGTTTCTCCGTTCGCGTAATGCTTATGAGATACAAATTTGCAATGATGCTGTTACCCGGTATGAGGCTTCCTGCCGGTTTGTCCGTAATCCACGCTATTTGAATTAGCTTCAAGCGTTTTCGTTCACGTTGTTGTGCATGCCTTGCTTGGTGAGGTGAATTGTGTTTTGTTTTTTTAGTTTGGTGTTTAGGTAAAGAATTATGAGTCGATGATGAAGGGAAAGTTTGTTATGATAAATCTAGCTAAATCTCAGATCAATATTGGATAAATCTCAGATGAATCTTAGATAAATCTCACATGAATCATCGATAAATCTCAGATTAATCTTGGATAAATCTCAGGTGAATCATCGATAAATCTCCGATCACGTGGTGATGCACGTGGTGGTCGGGTGTAATAAATCTTGGATCACTCTTGGATAAATCTTGGATAAATCCTGGATAAATCTTGGATAAGTCTTGGACAAATCGCAGATAAATCCAATGTTTCGCCGGTAAAGGCATAGAACTTGAATGAATCATTTTTTCGTTTTCACCCCATATGGCTGATAAACAAAAATGTATTAAAGAAAAAAAATGCTCCCATAACTTCTTCGTTATCGGTGACCAGTGGCACAAAAAATATATATCTGCAGATGTGTATCTACATGGTCGTACACGCCCCGATAATTTTGAGCATAGACTCGTAGGTGTGAGTTTCATTGAAACAATTAAATAGCGGTTTGAGCTAATTCGAACCAATTATAATATCCAAACGAGGACGTTCGTGGGCGAAAATTGTGTAATCGCGCAATCGCAGCCAAATACCTATGCAACCGTAACATTCACGGCAACGAATGATGATATCATTAGATTAGCATACCGGCAAAGTGTTACAATCTGCTTAAAAAGCACGACGATCAAACGTGCGAATTGCAATATCGAGGTTCGGAAGAATGCCTCCTGCATCGCCGCTGCTTGCACCACCAGCTAAATCGTTGAAACTCGGTACTATTTTCTATACCAGAGGAAGTTACTAAAAGAAAAAACGAAAAAACAATAAAATGAGCGAATAACACGACAAGCCATAGCTTCGGGCGTCGTTCTCGATTCGATTGTCTGAGAATCGGGTGTAATAAATCAATTTGATAGAATAATGTGAATTCCAAATTAGATACCGGTGGGTTCTCACCGGGCTCTCGACGGGTTCACAATCTTCGACAGAGGTAAAACAACAACTACCGTTGTACGTGGCTTAAACCTAGAATTGGCATCGACGAAAGTCAGCCAGATAGACTCTGCAACGAAGCGAGACGATCGTGCAATTGGTCTCTCTCCTCTCCCATGGCGGGTGGGGGGAACTCGCAGAGCATGGATAGTCCTCAGGAGTCGTTGTACTTGTTGCAGGCTCAACAAGTGGCTTTGCTGCATAAGAGGTCATTCGCGATTCGTGCCGCGGTTAGGCGGCTCTCGCGTTACGAAACGGGAAAAATATTCTTCGAGAAAACTTCTCGGTCCCTCCTGGAAATCGGCCACTACAACACCCCGCTTGTACTTGGTACAGTGAGCGTTGCAGTTACTGGCTGCAAGCGCGGCGGGTAGCCCAAGAGGCCCGTGTGAGCAAATAGCACGTAAATCGACCGAGTCTAAGCGGCTACACGTCCCTCGCTTACGTCACTGGGCGTTTCTTCGCTCTTAATTGCAATTCGTGACGGAATCTAATTAAGAGCCGGGAGGGTCCACGATCGAATCTCTGTAGTCATCGGGGCGCACTTGTCTTTAGCTGGAATTGCACGATTTTTTCTCTCTGTTCTTTCGAGCCTTTGAAAGATATTTGTGAAACAGTTGAGTGAAAAATGAGATTTTTTTTTAATTGGAAAAATTAGCTCAAAAAAGAGATTTTTTTAAATGAATTTTTTATTTAAGAGTTTTCTGCAGAATTCAAATAAGGTAACGTTTTACGCGGCTGTAAAGAAAATACAATATATTAAACACAGTTTAAAATAGTATATTATGGTACGAGTTTATTGCCCGGGCGAAGCGAGGGCAGAAATTACACGAGATGAAAAATCTGCTCCCTACCGTGTAGCATACGATACTTTTTTCGAGTTCGTTAAAATAACTACACGAATGTGGTTATTGTAGCAAAGACGAGAAAAAAAATAATTTCATTTTACATCCTTAAAAAAAAAAAATCATTATCAGTTTTGTTATGACCTCCAAAAATATATATAGGCACAGCGATATTGTAATACAGAATACAGTCCAGCTATAGCGTATCCAGCAATAGAACTATATATTATTGGTTCGTCGGGAAACAAAAAATCAAAAACAGCAACGACCTCACAGTTCAATCTCGTAATATATTCACCACGCGTGTGTAACTCTCCTTTTCGATAAAGCAGGAGCGAGTAAATATCGTCCGGGAGTGAAACTCGTTTCGAAAACTCGTCTTGAATATATTATCGGCATAAAATGAGCGGCAACTTGCTCGAATGAAATTCTTGTAATCGTGGTCAAGATGCCCTATTAGTATGACCATAATTATCGCGATGCCTGTGCGGAATGGAATAGAACCGATAGAAAAAGTTCCCGGTGAGTTTATCAGCGAAGATGAAACCTACACAAATTATATTGCGCGATATAATTAGAGTAGATTAAAAAAAAAAGAAAGAAAAAGGCATATCATCTACACCCGACACCGCCAGCAAAGACGACCTTTCGATTTCACTCACTCGACTGTAGCGGAGGGAGGGGCAAAACGGACTGTTTTCCGTTTTGCCCCTCCTTACTAGATACATCCAATTCAGGGTAACCCGAGGTGATATGGCCATAATTTTTTAAACAATAAAAATTGAAGGTTTAACCTTAATGAACCTCTAAATTTTGGTCGTAATTGTCTCTAGAATCATCGGACTGAAGTAATTCACTAAGAACTTTCGATATTTTCGATGCGTGATTTAATTGCAGCTCTATAAATAAATATTTGCGTTCGGTCATATCAACCGGACACTGCAGGTGATATCGCCATAGTAATAATGGCAAACGATTAGGCCTGGAGAAGCATAGAAGGATCGCACAAAACATCTCTTAGTATATTTTAGGTTGTCTACATGAACTACAGAAAGACAGTAATTACCTCCGTCAAATGTTTCAGATGTCAAACTAAAATGAAAAGGTTTTTCTGGCCATATCACCCGGGAATTGCCCGGGATATGGCCAGCCGGCCGAACTATAATGACCATTAGCCGGATATAATTTTTTAAGACGGCATAAATACCAAGACGGCGTACAGCCCTAATTACGCTTGGCCATATCACCTTGACTTACCCTCTATCACGGAAAAGCGTTTATACCGCATATACTCCACAATATACTCTGCATACGTAAGTTTCTCTTAAAAGTGTATATATTACAGATTCGTAAATCTATTTTTCGTTCTATTGAAAGTACACTTTATTTCCACGTGAGAATAAATTATCCGCAAAGTGTCTTTCTCCACCTGTGATGTTTCAAGGTGTATCCGATCTCGTATAAGAGATTAATGATAAAAATAAAAATAGTGGTATAACAGCATAATTCGCCTTGAACGAGCAATCCATTCGAGCAGAGAAAAAGAGAACGAGCGAGAAGCCGCGATTGTCGTCTTGGCGCCCCGCGCGCTTTAATCACGCTTAGCATGGAAAGTGTGGGAAAGTTGCGTGGTGAAAATACGTGTCTTTATTGTAGAGTCGAATTGCCCGTGCACGTAGTGGCCATATAGCCGCTTCTCTGCGGGAGAGACGCGGACGTGAATCGAAGCGAATGTACTGTAACACACAGGTGCGAAGGAAGAGGCTCGCGCATGCGCGCCCCACCGCAAGCACAACCATGACCGATAAAGCAGTGCCCCACCGAAAGATCCCCGTGGCGATAATCACGCTCGCTCGCACACACACACATGCGCGCGCACACACAAATACACGCACACTCGCGCTAACGCAGACACACACGTGTACACACGCACGCATAAACACACACATACGCACAAACACACACACACACACACAAACAGACACGCACAAAAACACACGCACGTACAGACACGCACAAACACACATGCATGGACAAACACACACGCATGGAGAAACCCACACGCATGGAGAAACACACACGCATGGAGAAACAGACACGCATGGAGAAACACACACGCATGGAGAAACCCACACGCATGGAGAAACACACACGCATGGAGAAACAGACACGCATGGAGAAACACACACGCATGGACAAACACACACGCATGGACAAACACACGCGCATGGACAAACACACGCATGGAGAAACACACACGCATGGAGAAACACACACGCATGGACAAACACACACGCATGGACAAACACACACGCATGGACAAACACACACGCATGGACAAACACACACGCATGGACAAACAGACACGCATGGACAAACGCACACGCACGCAGACGCATGCGCTGTGTTGTATCCCACCTGCCAGGCAGAGCCCCTTCACGGATACAGAAATTCTAATATTTCACGAACGTGTGCGAAATGAAGTGCGAAAGAAAGTACAACGCCCGTGGTGATTTATCGCTTGACCGAGTGACGCATATTGCACGTTGAGCAAACTGCCACGGAGCGTCGGAAGAATAAGGAAATATATACGTGTACATGTATGTACGACTTTGCACGTAGAAATTTTATGTATAGAGAAAATTGAAAGTTCGTTGCACAATCGAACAAGCCGAATATCAGTAGAATCCAATTTGATGCTTGAGTTTACGATCCGTTTGAAGTGAAGCTTGGGCGATGATAAAAATATTTGAATATTGAATGCTCGTGTTGCCTCTCGACTCTGTCGACACTGCCGACAGGCTTTGGTGCAGAGAACTTTACAGCCTTGTGGAAATTCGTAGTAAAAGGTAAACACCTGTAGCAATGATAAAAATTGCGTTTTTTTTTTATTAATATCTTTTTTTATACATCAATACTTTACTTGCTCGGCAATATTTTACTTTTGACGTCATTGGCATAGTTCAGCGACAGTGTAGAATGAAATTTGGACCGGACGAAAATGAAAGATACGAAAGTTCATTTTTAAAAACTTTTTTCGGTATCAAATTTTTCCAAAATTTAAAAATAAAAATCAATTGAATAGTTTTTTAAATGAAATGTTTGAAGAAACATTGACCACACCTGCTGTGTGTAAAATTTCAGCTCGATCGGTCGAGGCATTCACGAGTTATGACGGTTTGAATTTTTCGCGCTGTTTACATACATGAGTACATACATACAAACAGTCGATTTCTCGATGTTTTGGACATTTCTGAACACGATATCATTAAAATCTCGACATTTTATTTTCGCCAAAAACAAAGTTTCCTCTATGAGGAAGAAAAATGAAAAATATTTCTATTAAAGGGTTTAAGTTAAGCCGTCTTTTTCGGGCCATTTCCTATTGTTTAAATATAGTTGATGTTATTCATATTTTTATACCATCAGAAAGTGTTCAAATTCTCATTGAATCTCACTTTTAGCTGGAAACGTACGTGTGATGACTCCTTAATAGGTCCTCCAAATTGGAAGTCAATCTGTTCATTCGTTGCTGAAACATCGCTTTCCGAAGTTGCAAAAAGGCCGTTTCGAGAAAAACGAATTTAAAGTTTTTCGTGCAGTCTCGACAGGGATAATAAAAAAATTTTGCAACTCACACATAATCAGCAATTCTGTGAATACATTAATAATGTCTAGATAAATTTGCTAAAAATTCTCACGACTATGAACTTCGCGAAAATGCAGAAAATGAAAATTCAAAAAAAGTTTAACCCCCTTAACGGTAAATTCAAAACTACCTGCCAGCGCGGCACGAGCGAAACCAAATACACTCTGCGTCACTCGTCACGTTTCGTTGATCGCACGAAAAATATAATAACAATAATAGTTATAATATTTAAATCAGAATTTCCAAGGCCTCGATCTCGCGCGATCGTTGATAACGTAATGCGATGTTAATCCAGTTTTTTGTGTTTTATATATTGAATATACTATATCGATTGCAGAGATAGGATTGCCGGTGCAAATGCTATATAGTACATCGCGCTCGTTCCGGTTTCGAGTGAGATCGAAGGTCGAACAATCGGCCGTCGAGATATACACACACACACTCAATGTGAAATCAAGATTGCAATTAGTATTTCACGTGTGTGCAATATGTAGTCGCCGTAGTAAAACGCGTAAAGTGTAATTGCCAGCTTAGATATATACCGCGCAAACCCAGCAGAGCCCGGAGAAAGTGGCAACGATATTTCTTCCTCTCCTTCATCTTTTCTTTACCTATCGTTCTTCAACTTTTATTTTTTCTCTCTCATTTAAAGATAAATACAGGCCATGTGACGAAATGAATTGCTCATTCGTGCCGCCTTAGTCTCGGTTCTTAGTGCGCTTCGCCGACGTGCTTTTGCCGCATGGATGCACCTGTTTTAATGAAAAAAACGAGCCGCTCGCCGTACGACTCAATTTATCGATTAAACATCGACGAAAATTCGATGGAAAAATAATCATCAATTATTTGCAATTGTTTTAGTGAGAAAAGAAAAAAAATATGTAATAAGAATATATTGGTATTGACATTGGTATATTTATTATGCCCTCGTTAGTCTGTGGCTCGATATGAGTAATTGGAGTGAGAATATAATAGTTATGGAAGAATAGTAGTAACATCGTTGGGATACATGAGTAAAAGTAAAAAGAAATATTAATACTATAGTAGTAACACACCCAGAAAAATAATTTATTTGACGGCCACCGTTTAGTTAGTTTAAGTAAAATATTTATTTGATTTAAACAAATATTTATTTCATTTAAGTAACTATTTGCGTAATTAAAATAAATATTTATTTAAATCAAATAAACATTTTACTTAAACAAAATAAACCGTGGCTGTCAAATAAATTATTTTTCTGGGTACACTTACCAATAATCTTATGTTCAATTTCGTGGTAAGTAGCTAATAAGTTTAGGATTAAACTTAAACCTAAACTTATTAGCTACTTATCATAAAATTAAACATAAAGAGTCTTCCGATTTTCTTTCAACAATTATTTTTAAAAATAATGTCTTCATAACTATTTGCCATTGCTATTACGCAAAATCAAAGATCTTGACATCATTAACATGCCTGATTTTTTTTTTGTTTTTTAAGAGGGGCGTGTTGGATGAGGAGTTCCAATATATTGATATTAGTACCAGTCGCAGAAAATGCGCTCTATTAGCCTCAGCAATGCAAGATCTCGTGTCGTGTCAATACATCTGTGAGTGTGTGCGAGTGTTTTCCCCTCAGGCTAAAGGGCCGTTGACCAGAGTCCTTCAGCCTACCAACATTAGTATTATTAAAAAATACTTCATTAATGTTGGAGAGTGTATCTAGCGTGACATTGCCGGCGCGCTCGTCGGCGATGCCTTTGGCTCGTTAAGGCAAAGAGAAGACTTGGCCTTGTCGCTAGTTGCAGCGTGAAAGTTTCAAGGAAAGAGCAAAACTCTCCGGTCGCTCTTGGCGGTCCGTTTATACCGCGTTCGTTATACCCGGGGCGGCTCTGTTGCGCTACGAGAAACATAAAATCGCGGTTGACAAATATAATCCATCCGGGTAACCTTTCACTTTTTCGACGTGTTCGCTGTCGTTACGATAGTTCTTATGGCGCGTAAAAAAAAAGGAAAACAAAAACCTGGCGCTCGTGCCGGATTCGACGGATTGAGAAAAAAAAACATGATATCTTATCGGTTGGGGTACGCAGCGTGAAACCTGTGCGTTTGCGTACAGACACGACTGCCCACTCCGCGTGTCTCTCGATCCGACGGAGCTGTTGCGAGGTGCACGAGTCATGCTCGGATAACGTTTCGAGAGACAGTTTTGTGCACCGCTCGCACAAGCGACAATTACAGTGGTTTGTATAATTATCAAGTAGCTCGGGACTGCGTGCCCTAGAAGTCTCTCGGTGTCGTTACCGCGGCTCGACGGCACGGCGAGACCGCATAAAAAGTTTGCGGATGAGAATGTACAGCTAGGCTACGATGCTGGAAACAATTTTACGGTTCTCGAAGAAAATGAAACAAAAAGAAAAAAAAAAAACAAAAGTCTGGGATTGTGTCCGGGATCGACTGTGGGAGTTACTCCGGGTTAACGGAAAAGGGGACGGTCAGGCTTATGAAATTGTCAAGACAAGACGGTGCAAACTTAATTTATGCTTTAGTTCCTGATATGTTTGTTTTTTTTTTTTTTTCACTGACTAAGTTGCCTCTATGAGAATGTTTGTTCAACAATTTTGACTTCCCCGTAGAGGAAGCTGTGCGAATGACGAATGAAAAAGTGAGGAAGCAAATTGAATTTGCACCTTTATTCGTTGATAATTCGATCAATTAATTAAATTATTTATTTCGTAATGAACGGGCAAAGCCCAATTACAAGTGATTAGAATCAGAGCGAGAAATATATGACTTATAATTATAAGAGAAATTTAAATAAAAATAATAACAGAGCTCACTCATTAATTTAATTGGGCTCCCGATATGGCGGAGAAAAGGAAAACAAGGCAATAATGATGGTAAAAATAATGAGAGATATACCATTTAACAGAAGACAAAAAACGAATAACATATCAGTAAAAATATTTTGAGATTTTCAATTTATGTGATTTGTTTTCATGATGAACGGGTAATGCCCAATTACGCGGTCGTTGTGAAAAATTAACATAATACGTACGGCAGGAAAATAATAATTTCAGATTATTACCAAAATATGAAATTTTATCCGAAACGCCGATTTTTATGAAACTGAATATTTTTTTTGTACCTGAGTATTGCGCAATAATAGCAAAATGTATCCAATATACACCTCGAGAAAATAGCATTGAATAACATTTGCATTACTTTTTGGTACCAGTTCAACCGGTCGCATTCTGGCTGTTTGATAAAATTACAAAAATATTGGACGTCTATCACGAAAGTCCAGTATTCAAATGCAAATGGAATTTGAAAAAAAAGCCCACGTACGTGAACTCTCGAGTTACAAAATTGTCTCGACAACTTTTGTGAAAAAAAAAAAGAATAAAAAAATGTTCGCCTATGAGAGTGGCCCGTTCTCTCCCGATTGGCTTGCTCGATTAATTGAGATTCAATGTACGATTAAGGCAAATGTCACCGCCGTTCGGCAAATGCGAAAGTCAATTTATTCCTCTCGTACGACAAATGTGCGTCCATTCGGAGTTTTCTCGTAATTCGCCACACTCGAATAGTCAAGGTGAAAGGCAGACGGAAGTGCACGGTTGATACATACATTTACATTATGTGTATATACAACTCGCAGTTCCTCCGCAAAACTTTTCTTTTTTATGGGAACAATGGTCGGTCGCTATGTTTCGCCTCGAACTCATGTAGAGCGGTAGAGTGAGGCAAAACGGGAGATTAACAAATAAAAGCCCTACGGCTTAAGTTCCTGAGTTATGAAAGGTTTTTATTCGCACCCATTCGGAACGTAATAAATTCTACTCCTTATTCTGACAGACAAATTTTGTGGTACCCCATTTTGCCCCAAGTTCCGAACGTGTCCCATTTTTCCCCCTCCCCCCTCCGTTTAAAATTTGAGGATTCAGATATACCTTTGAGCCAAATTTTATTTATATAATATGATTTACATATTTATTTATTTAGTAGTAGTGGATTTATTAACAATATTACAGATGGAACAATTTTTGGTACATAGCATGACATAACGTAGACTGTAGTGAAAACATTTGCATTGTCAATTGGCCATCAACCTTTAGCCAGTTATTTATTTATTTATTTATTTATTTATTTATTTATTTATTACAAGGATTCTAGTCGAACAATAAACGTCCTACTTCCGCCTCCGTGTCATTATCCCCATGCGTAGCACTGTCGAGCTCTCTACGAACGAGAGCACGACGGCCTTTTCCGTACACAATCGTTAATTTTACGGGTTTCAAGCATATCGCTAAAACTTTCACGACTCTACGAGAGATCACTCGCCGGCTCGAACAGCTCAATGAACCGATCCGATCTCGATGCCAATTGAGCCATCGAAATCATGGATGATTAATACTTCCGGAAACAGAAGAAAAAAAAATTCTCTCTAGGCCCTCCGTCGGTTCCTCTTATCAACCTATCGGATTATCAGCGTTGCTATACAGTCGAGATAAATTTTCTTTATTTAGTCGAACGGGTGTTGAAAATCCTCAGTCTTATCCGGCAAGAGAACGGCTTCATCTTTTTTTCGCTCTCGCGACCGCTTCTCGTTTATTCGTATTTAATTTGATCGAATTCGTGTTTTCACTAAAAAAAATTGTTTCTGTAATTAATTTTATTGTGCGGTACGTTTTCCGTGATCGACACGGTGCAGCGGCAGCGGCAACGCCTCGCGGAAACGAGCCCAGGGCGTCGTCGAAGCACGAATGGAATTGTCATGATTCGCTGGGAGACATCAGAAATATTGCATCTCGTGTCTCACGAAGCGTGTTTACCGCTACGGAGGGTTCAGTGCCTGAACCGCTGTGGATACTTTACCGTATAATGATAGAACAGTACATAGTGTACAGTATACGAGAAGTTTCAAGGTCATTGAAGCGCGCGAGCGAGTTTCGCAGCGTTCGGGTATGGGCAGATGGAAAAATATAGTATGACTATAACGCTCGGAAGGAGGCAAGGGCGTATCGTGCGATTCATCAGCCGTAGCTGTCAGTCATTTCGCGATATCGATTTTGTAAATATCATCGTATCGGGTGTGTCGGAATTCACGCACACTGACACCGAGGTTTGTTGGTGAATGTGATCGACTCATCGTTTGCTTTGTTGTTCGCAGGGAGGTCCCGGCGGTTTCGAGGATGTTCGGCGATACGTCAAGCAGGGAGGCGACTTTTGCAAGGAACTCGCTGCTGTTTTGCACGAGAGGTGAGTGCACCGGAATAAAAAATTATCGGGAACGAAATCAAATATGGCGGACCGAGGATGTTGGGAAATAAAGGAAAGGACGAGCGTGTGAATCGGAAATTTATTGTTTACCGACGAAATAATGAAATTCTTAATAATTATTCCGAGAGCTGGAGAGAAATTGCGATTCGGGGCAAAATGGTACGGAGTGGCCGGTACTTCGGAATTGTGAACTTACCGTTTACCGACGAAATAATGAGATTCTCGATCATTGTTTCGAGGGCTCGGGAGAAATAGCGATTTGGGGCAAAATGGAACAGGGCGACCGGTAAATCGCAATTGTGAATTTAGTGTTTACTGATGAAATGATGAGATTTTCAATAATTATTTCGAAATTATCGAAATAATTTTATCGGAGGCACAGACACTCATGAATAAAACAAAAATAACAGTTGTAGTACATAAATATGTAGTAAACAAAGTAAATAAATATGAAGAAATATAAAGGAATACAAAGAAAAATAAAACATAAAGAAATATAAAGAATAATTTTTAAAATGCAATAAAATGGGAAAAATTGGATATGGTATCGCCATATCGCGATGAAATTTTTAGGCTAATTATCGATTTTATATTTTTTTGTACCATCAAGGGCCGAGCTCGAAGCTTCGTATTCCAAAGGTCTCAGCAAGCTCAGCGGTAAGCTGACGAAAGCGTGCACGAAGGATCAAGGTGAGGGTCGAAGCAGCTGTTTATTTATTTTCAAGAATTTAAGAATTTTCATCCAAAATAGACTCTGTCCCAAATAAATATCATACATATGTATATAAAATCGCAAAGAACAAAAAAAATACAAAAACACACCCAATACACGCAAAAAAGGAAACTAATTAGAGATTCATAGACCGCATTTTTTAAGCTATTCATATGAGCATTTTTATGAGCATAATAAAACGAAGTTTTTTTTTTATGCAGGTGGAATCGGCAGCGGGGGTGTGACCGAAGCATGGAGAAGCATCGGCGAGGAGATGGAAGCGGCGGCTGAAGCTCACAGGGCATGGGGCATAGCGCTCAGCGAACAACTCGCCAAGCCCTTGAGGGTAATTAATTTTTTTTATCAACCCTTGAACTCCCACGATAGCATATTTGCTACATTGGCGAAGCACCTACACTAAAAAAAAGTTTGTACTCTTTACAACAACTTGGTGTCGGCGATTTTTTATTTGTTAATTTTTCGATCGCACTATCCGGCTTTAGTTTTACGAATAAAAGTACAAACTAAAATTGTCAATGACACTGAAAATAGCAAAAGAACAGGTTTGCATATTCACCCCTGATCAAACGAGTTTGTCACTTATTTAACAAAACTATTTTTACGAAACCGATTTTACGAATTTATTTTTTACCGTATAGTTTGATCAACGAGATAATTCCTTTTGATCCACCGGGCTTTTGTTTCACCACGCGTAAGCGCACATTTTCTTGACTGAATTGATATTTTTTCTCTGCGTAGTGCGCATGCGCACAGGTTATTAATTACCATTGTTCAATAGTAGGCGATTTTCTGCCTGTGTTGCACGCAAGTAATTTTACTTTAGCCTAGTCGGGGAAAAACTATTTCAGTTCCCATTCAATTCATTCTCCCAATAATAAAATATTCACAATTTTGAAGCCCAAGCCCGCAACGCGCCGGAAAAAAAAAAACTATTTCAGTTCCCATTTAATTCGTTCTCCCGATAATAAAATATTCACAATTTCGAAGACCAAAAGCCCGTGAAGCCTTGGCGAGGGCCTTGATGAGAACCCGCTTCGGGCGTCCTCGAAATGGTTCGTTAGCGGTATTAATCCTTGCGATCGTGTCTTTACAGGTGGGCGTAGCGGAGGCGCAAGGACGTTCGCGAAAAGTGATCGAGAGCTCGGTCGACAAAGCCTCGAAGTCGTTGCAAGAGTGGCGTGGAATAGCGGCGAAAAGTAAGAAGCAGAGTTTCTCGTGCGCCAGGGAGAACGAGAGACTGCAAGATCTAGCGAGGATACAGTCGATAAGCCAGAGCCAGCAGAACAATAACAAGACCTCGAGTCATCACATGACGGAAAAGGAGGTCAATAAACTTGAGACCAGGAGGAGAAAGGCTGAGGACTCGTCGCGTAGGGCGGACACAGAGTTCTATACCGTTAGCGTGAGAGCCGAAAGAGCCAGGCTCGAGTACGAGAGCACGGTGAGAAAGGGAGCCAAGCAAATGGAACTATTGGAGGAGGAGAGGCTCAGCGCCTTGAAGGACCTTGCCAATGTGTACCTCGCACACCTACAGGCTCTCGCGCCGAGGCTACAACAGGTTGGCTTTGCTTTTATTTCGTCAGAGAGAGGGACAGAGAGAGACCGCCTTCACACCTTTCCCAATCGAGGGTCACTGCATTTATTTTTATCTGCTTACATTCGAGACGAATCCCAAATACATTTCAGACGTATCAGTCACGTTCGTTTACCCGCTTTCCTGTGTTCCTTAATTCACACGTGTCTGTCACTGGCTGCATTCGAGATACATTCCAGAGAAATATTCAATATGTGACGTCATTTGGGAATATGTCACTTCCGGTTTGAAAATCTTGGTTTTTCACCGGACGCGACGTCGTATGGGAAAATATGTCTCAAATACGTTTAAAACTTATGACATCCCAGATGAATTCGATATACATTTGGAATTCACCTGGATTGTAGGACGACATTGTCGCATTTTTATCTTCGATTTTTATGTTATTGAAAAGAAACGTGCGTCTCGGAGACTAAAATACAGATCGCAGAAGTAGAAACTTTGATATTGTTGCAGATCAATCTTTGCCATTGTCTTCTTATATTTGAATAAACGTTATTACTCTAATTTCTTATTTACAGAGCGCGGATCGCTTATCCTCACCGGTCCGTAATTGCAGTGTATCACAGGACGTCGATATACTGAAGAACGTAATACGAAGATTGGACAGCAACGACGCATCGAATGTCGATCAGCTATTGCCGGATTTCTATGCCGAGCACGTTACCCTCGCTATGAATAGAGAACGCCGGAAGCAGTCGCTCGTGCGGGTCTTGCACCTGATAAGGCAAGATCTCGAGAGAGAAAGGCGAGGCAGAGAAGGCCTCGAGACGTTGCATCGTGCTTTCATCCAGACACCAGCATTCGCTGCTGACGAGAGCACACAGAACGTCACGGAGAAATTGCATCACGTAAGTTTGAGAAACGTTTTGCCAATCTTCGAATATCGTTGCAAGTATCTTGCGGTTTATACGCATTAATAATAGTTTGTTATTGAGGCGACGTGATCCAAACTCAGTCGGTAACAGAAATTGAAAACCATTATAGTAGAACCGTGCTTATCCGACCTTCGATCAATCGAGCCCCCGCGTTATCCCAGGCATCCAACATATCCGAGCCCTCCTGGTTGACCGACGTGTAGGCTCGGATCATACAGGAAAATTTGATAAAACGGATGAGGCAGCAATGCCCGCGAGCCTACACTGTAAAAAAAATTGTAAAGGTAATGTACAGGACTGGAAGTTTTTATTCAAAATCTGGTGCATTTAATTTAATGTACAATTGTGATGAAAAATTAATATACTTTTTCATTGAAATTAAACTAAATTACAAAATTAAAATATTTTTTATAGTAAAATGAAAGTAAACGATTAAAAATAAAGAATTTTCAATGTTTTGAGTACACCGAACATTATTTTTTCATGACAATCGTACATGAAATTTGATATACCAATTTTTGTATTAAAACCTTCAGTTTTTTACAGTGTAGGTTAACCGAAGTTTAACTTATCCGACGTACGCTCAACCCACGTTACCTCGGATAAACGGTATTCTACTGCCGTTTCAGAGGTGCTAAACTATTCTGAGAAAAAAAACAAATTATTGGCGTTTTGTGGATTGTTAGATCACGACTCTATTAATTTGCGTTTTGTCTAAAATTGTTGAACACCCTTTAAAAAAATGATTAAAGTGTTTGTTACCGACTGGGTGTGTTCACATCATCTGAACTTATTAAGAATGGTACACACGTACATTCCCAGCCAAAAGTAACATTCAGTGAGAATTTGAAGGCTTCCTAATGGTATGAAAATCTGTAAGAATAATTTCAAAAAGTTATTAACAAATTGCTAAACAAGAATTGTTCAACCAAAACTTTAATAAAATTAAACTTTCTATTGCGAATGTATTTGCGATGCATCCTCAATACTGAGTACTTATTAAATACTGTGTATATTTGTTGTCACAGATGCGCTCGATGCTCACGTTCCTCGAAGCAGCGAGATACAAAGTCGGAGGAACACTAGCCGAAGTCGAGGGCGGCAAGAGAGGGAAGCATCCATTGGCTGAGCATATTTTGGTTTCGCGGGACAAGCAGGGACTGCAACAGAGTGTTCTCAAGGTTCGTTTCGATGTCAAAATTCGACTTACAGCAACAAAACTTATGTCCAAATAAACAACGGTTTACCGACGTGCAAAAAACAGCACATTAATAAACATCTCAGTCCAAGGAAACCCCGACGAAATTTAATGATTTTTCTTCGATCTTTAAGGTTCCATCTTGGGCGAAGAACGAATCGTTCGAGTTCCCGGAGAGCCAAGACGAGCTGGATCTCCACTTGACGAAGGATCACGAGTCCGAGCGTCGTGACTGGGTCGACAGAACGGCCGGCGACGGAAACTCGGAGAATCCACCGGACGAGGAAGACTTCAGCGATTTCGACGAGTTCAGCAGCCAGTCGGAGGACAACAACAATCAGGAGGTCGAGATAGCCGACATAACGGAGAAGGGAGACAGCATCGAGCAGTGCAGAGCCATATATCAGTACTCGGCGAATTTGAACGACGAGCTGAGTCTCACGCCCGGTGACTTGATAACGATTCAAGAGAAGCAAGCCGACGGCTGGTGGATCGGCGAGTGCGGCGGAAGGACCGGCATCTTTCCCGCCACTTATGTTCAAATTATTCACTAAAATCGACGATTTTTTTTTATTTTCCAATCACATAACTCTCTTATCTCCCGTACTTGTAGAGACAAGTGAAACACGATTGTCGAAGCGTGTCTCGTCTATGTAATACCGGTGTAGATCTTCTTTTTTTGTTCGCCGATGATTTACAAGTGCCAATCTCTCACGAGGATCACCGAGAGGACCGAAAAAATGAATATACGATTTGTTAGCCGTTAAGCGGCGAGTTTATTAATCCAGAAGAAAAAAAAAAGATAGCTTGTAAGCTAATTCTATGTATAGTCCCCCCGAATCGCCCTCGGCCACGTATTGACAAATCAATCTTCTTATCGTATTCGAAGAACGAGCTTAGGTCGTTGATCGAAGCATCAACGAAAAAAAAACAAATAGTCCGGAATGCGTAAATGGATAGGCGAAGCAAAGCTTGGAGCATAAATAATAATTTAACACGTGTATCGGTGGCGCGTCCAGTTTTCGATACTGTGTGATCATTCACTCGCGCAGCTTCGATTCTCATCTCGAACAAGCATTTTCAAAAGACCGATCGATATTTATGATTATCTCTCACTTCTCCCACTCTCCCTCTATTCATCGCGATCATAATACGTCCGAAACGACGGATTTCGTTATTCGTAAACGAACGACTTAGATTTATAATTATTTGAATCGCGATCGAACGCGATCGATAAGGAGCGGTACCAAATGATGGATGTTTGTACATAATGGATTTATCAAATGCGAAATGTATTCGATTGTAAATAGACACTACCGTGCGAGAGAATGTTCGGATATTTGAATTGAAGAACAATCGTATCTGTAAGTTAACCGAGGTTTATTAATAAAAATAAAAAAATGCGTTTGTTTACTGACAATCTGTATTGATCAGGATGTAAATCATTTCGAAGTTGCGTACGCTTCAATCTTGAATCTCGTGCATGTAATCGGCCATCAGCTGTTGTCTCACTTCTTCCTTATCCTGCTGATTCGGCACTGAAAATTATAGTTATTATTTGAATGAGCTTGTGCCCGATTTATCGCGCAATCGGCAGTCCAGTTTTCATTGCTTACAGCAGAAAGGCGGTGCTCTGGATGTTATCGTGAAGAAAGTACCGCGTTGCTGATGATTTTCCGCTCGTATACCCATTTCCGTGCAATTACTGACCTGGCACGATTCGGATATTATTTGCAAAGCACGGCGATAGCTTCGATCCCAGCTGTGAGCCCAGAATGTGCAATTGTCCGCGGCAGCCGCAATTATAGACTCGGTGAGATAAATGTACGAGCGTCCGTGACTGCATATAGCTTGCTCGATCACTGTTTGAAAATTTATGCAGGAAGTGATAAATTAGGATGGATTCAACGGATTAAGCACTTAGCGTCCAGAAGAGACAAAATCATTTGTTTTCCAGTAATTGTGGAAATTCTGGAGCGAAAAATTATTATCATTTAAACAGAAATATTATCTAATGGGATTTCAATGTGAGCTAGCTCGACTGATAGAAAAATCCTTATCCGTTAAGGAGGTTGGAGAGCTTCAGACTAGTCAAATGAATGCTTTGTTTTCAAAGTCGTTGATACAAACTTTTGCGCGTCTATTGGTTATAGTGGATTGTTATTTGCATTGCAGCTGTTTGTTTATTAAGGAATTTCGTCGGTGGATAAACAAAGGGCTGTTATTTTTAAACGGAAAATACTATCGAATATCTGCATGGTGAATTCGTAGAGCATCTTTCAAGGTAGGGAATGCGCCGCAATTCATCAAAGTCGAGCAAAAAATTACGACATAGTCTTTGAAAAAAAAAACTGAACGAAATGCACCTTTTCGAAAATTAACTCAAATAAATCACTAATCAATTTTTATTTTTTTAATTACTTAATTATCAATTCATTTCGAGAATTAAGTCAATTAATATTTTTGCAAATCCATTGCAATTAATGTTTTTCTACGTTAAGGACATCTGCTGGGAAACAAATAACAATCCACTATAATCAATAGATGCGCGAAACTTTGTATAAACGCTTTTAATTACGAATGTAGCACTCATTCGAATTGTGTGAAGCGCAACGACCTCCTTAAATCACCGGAAACATTGTAATCTAGTGGGAGGCCATTTTACAACTGAGCGTTAAAGCTTTAATTTTTTAAACGTAAGCAGTATAGATTAGCTCACTTGCTTTCGGGATCGGCAGATAATTGAAGTAGGAACTCTGCACCCTTAAACAACCCGGTTGACGCTTTCCGCCGTTAGGATAGAAATCAACGTGTCCTAATAGAAGATTTTTTGTTTAATTTAACGTTTTTTAACCATATTTTTTTCAAACCGGGTCATCCAAATCAGTAATGAATTGGATGACCTTAGGCAAAAAAAAGAAAGACCTATAGGTTCGGGTAATCCAAGTCCGAAGGCTGACATCAGTCTGCCGTTCGTGTGAATGATATCGACGAATGGTGCGTCGCTGACATCCAACTGCAACGCCAAACTAACATTATTGAAGCATGGCTGTGCCGGATCTAATCCCGTGATTCTGCTGACGTGCCAAGTATTTTGTCGCTTCTTGAATTCTTCTGAAGCGAGCCCGCAAATGTGGGCTCCGAGGCTGTGGCCCACGAGATGAAGAGTGCCCCAATTCTGCGCTTTTGGTGCGGACGCAACTATTGTCGCGTTCACCACGTGGTGAAGAAATCTAAAAAGAAAGGATGATGCGTTCATAAAAAATCTCGAACATTTTTTTTTTTCACCAAAACAAAGCTTCCTCTATGATGAAGCAAAATTACAGGATTTCAGTAGCTCCTATCAGTTTCGATGAACATAATTTTTCAATTTTTTAAGGAATATTAACGAACCTTGCAATTTCACCGCCCACCGTTTTAGTGTTGACCACAGCTTTGTAATAGTTGAAAGTATTGCCTCTCGCTGCCCAATCGACCACGACGAGATTGACATCGTCCTGCCGTTCGACACGCGTAAAAAACAGTCCAGTAAATTTTCTCTCGACGGATTGTTTTTTGTTATTTAATCGTCGTTAACGATAAACGATATTTACCCATAAGAGAAAAGCCTCTTCCATTTCTCTGATCCAAGTCTCGTTGCCGTGCGACAGGAAGCCGTGAACGATAAACACGGTTCTACGTTCGACTCGAAAATCCGTCCATTCCAAACCAAACTGCCTGCCGGGTAGTACTTGGACGCGATTGCGCTGATTTCTCGAGGACAAAAAAAATCTAACGTCCAGTACGTTCGCCCTGTCGTTGTTAATCGTGAACCACGATTCCAAAGCTTTCGCCACTGTTTGCCCGAGACCGAAGCAATCTACGGGTTTCGATTTCTTCGAAAGTGTTTCGGTGAAATTTAACACTATCGTCGAGCGGTTCGACCAAGTCAGAGCAAAGTCTTCGAGATTCGCTGTACCGTTCGATGCCGCATTGTCTTTGCGCGCTCCCGAGTTAATGAAACACTCTGTAGAAGCGAGGAGAGCGAAAAAAACTACGAAAGCTACGCAAAGCTTTGTCATCGTGTCGACCAACGAGTCGGACTGATCATCGACAAAGTATAATAGATTTCTTCGCCTCAAGTCGTCGCCAAAGAGATACCAACATGTCGCAGATAAGACGTGACATGTGACCTTGATCACGGAAATGAAAGAAAAAAAAAATGACTCCGAATCACTTATTCCAGATAAATTGTTTCGACAGAAACCTTGTGAGGACAGAATTGCCGATTTATCGTATGAGGCATCCAAGTTCGAGCCAATAAGGATCGAATCAGAGTTCACGATGAATCGTGAGAGACGAACTTAGTCGTGTTCGTGTTCTATGCAGTAAGAAATATAATGTAAGAGAATTGCTTATCTATGCTATTAGACATTGATCGCTGTGATTAGTGAACGATTAGAAAAGTCGTTGACAGACGAAAAGGCTGTTTTGTGAAGTGGACAAGCTGTTCTTGAGTTCTCGTCATCCGGACTGCTGTATTTTCGTAACAATCAAATAGCAAATTCTTGTAATCAATCTCCATTCGTTATTCGTCGTAGCCTTCGACTCGATTCACACGAATCGCTGTGAGGTTGATGATAAACAAACTAAACATTATAATAGCAAACTTTCCATAATATAGTACATTCGAGATTTAAGAATAAACATAAAAATTAGAAGTAAACTTTAAACTCACGTCACCCACAATGGTACTTATATACCATTTATTTTCTGCTTCTTGCGCTTCTTGCCTTTCTTGATCTTGTCCTTTTTCTGCGGAAAGGAAAGAGCAATCGATTAGCTTAAGCTGGACTATCGATATTCAGAGGGGAAAAGAAAAAGTAACGGTAATTGACCTTCTGTTGTTGGAACTGGGTGGATTTGGATTGGTCGGCAATCCTGCTGCCTCCTTGGAAGCTACTGAAGTCGACAGACTTGTAGTCGAAGTTCTTTTCCGGCAGCATGCCTCTCTGGTGCAATTCATCCATGTGCGCGCGTTTCTCATCCTTCCTCTTGAACCCGGTACTGTCAGAAACATACACTCTTTAGTCACAAACTCGTAAAATTAATTATACATTATCAAGCTGGTTATTATTATTGAAAACCACAAAAAGTTGAATTAAACAGAATTTCAAGGATTCTTCACACGTACATTCCCAGCCGAAAGTGGTAATAACTTATTGGCATTATTATTATTGCAAAATCAGTGGTTTTGACATCATTAATACAACTGTTTTGTTTCATATTTTTGGCATATCGCCAAGTACTGACATTTAGATCGAATTAAACTCTTGGTTGCAAATGCATGTGTGATGCATCCTTAAAAGAACGATTTTTTCGTTCAAATTTTGCAAGCTCCCGCCCCTCAAGGAACGATACTTACGCCGAAGAACTCAAGGTGCGGAGTCGTTTGATCGGCTCGTGTTGTTGGTTCGCTGCAGTTTGCGTTTTCGCCAACGCCTTCTTTTTCTTTTTCAGCCCGAAATTCTGGCGGCCCTGTGCAGCTCTGTCCGGCGACGATGTTCTCGTCGCGGCATTGTACTTCGCGCCATTTCGAGATCGCGGCGAGTCGGGCGTTTCATTTTTCCGTTTCTTCACATAACTCTGACACACCGTCACGTCCATCGATGGTCTCGGCGTAGAGACGTCGTACTGCGGTTCTTCCCGGTAATCCGTGGAGTCTGTCACGTCCGATTGTCGTTTTCTCTTCCGGCCGTGCATCTGACTCAGGGGTAATTTGACCTTCGGCGTTTTCGGCTCGGAAGGCGTATTATTGTTGCCTCCGTTAACATTTTCCGCGACAATCTTAAAGTGCTCGTGAACCCTCTCTATGCTCTTTGCCGTTTTTTCTTCTTCCTGCTGCGCCAGACGATTTCTCTCGGCCTCCTCCTTTTCCTGCTTCTTCCTGTCCTGTTCCTCCTGCGCAGCGACCATCGGCATGACGCGCTTGTAACGCTCGAACGGACTCACGAACATGGTCTTCTTTTTCCTAAGTATTCTCTGTCGCTCGGCCGCTTCGTCGTTCTGCAAAAAAATAAAATAAAAAATGTGTAAATATGTACACATTTTTTTAGCACATTAACTTGTTATTCGAATCGTTCGAAGGTTGCATCTCGGCAAATTCTAGCTCTTCCGCTACGTGAAGGGTTGAAACAGCAAGTTTCCAATATCTTGCATACTCACATCTGAAGTTGGAAGGTTATCGAAGACCGTAACGCTGTGAGGAACATTCGAGTCGTCCGGGACGCTTGCCGTTGGTTTATCGGAGTTCAGCAGACAAGGCAAATTAGATCTGACCTCCATACCGCTAGGTATATCGTGTGGCGCGTAGATCCAAACATCCGAGTTGACGGCTTGATTTCTCTGCGTCAAACGCTGTCTTATGTCTTGCTCCAAGACCGGCTTTATCAACGGCTGTTCCCGAGCCTTCAGTATTATCTTGTGCATCTTGAGCAGATTCTGTCTGACCAACGGAGGAATCGGATTGCAGCACGCGAGTATGCCTTGCATCTCGCGCGGCAGAGTTTCAGCGATATTGAGTAGCATGTGATTCGGCAATACGTAACCGGTGCTGTCGTCCTCCTGCCTCGCCGTCGCGTCCCGCCATCCGTGCAATTCCCTCAGAGCGTACAACTGCCGATTGTTGAACATCTTCTGACTCCTCCGATACATGTTCATGTAACTCTCCTCGGTCCAAACGGGCTTCGTGTAGACTCGCTTGCACACCTCCGTGCTTCGATCGTAAACGACTTTGAGTATGTTGGTCTGACCGTTAGCGGCGTCTACCAGTTCGTTTCTCAGTACGTCCTTAATGTAGAGCAGGTAGTGAGTATCTGCACGCGCGTAGTTCATGAGTTCCTCGGGCAACGGTCTTATCCGCCAATCGGCGAGTTGAAAGTGCTTGTTGGCGTCCAAATTGCAATAGCGTTTCATCAGATAGGCGAGACTCAGGTAGGGTAGGTCCAGCTGTTTCGCGGCTTGGTGGGTGTCGAACATATTGACTATGTACAGCGAGAGATCGCGCTGAAGCCACTGAATGTCGCTGTCGGCACCGTGAAAGACCTTTAGAACCGACGGTTTTGTGAATATTTCGTTCAAAACGTGCAGATCCGATCTCAGCGTGAGCGTGTCGATGAGATAATCCGTGTCGCGCGTCGATATTTGCATCAGGCAAGTGATTCCTTGAAACGTTCTGTAGGAGTGATGCTCGAGATCAATAGCGATCTCGTTGTACTGACGCAGATCGTCGAGAAGAATCTTCACGTCCTGAGGCTTCTCGATGACTATCAAGAGCGTCTCGTCGAGAGACTTGTAGGGAATTGGCTCGGATCGCGCGAGCTGGGATTCCGGAACGGAGAATTTTTCGAGCTCGCACTCGTACGGGTGATTGAAAACTTCGCCGTTTTCACCCTCCTCAAGGTAGATCGCCAGGGGCTTTATGGAGTTCGGCTTGTCTTTGATTCTCGGCTCCCACGGCTTCGAACTGTTGTCGATCTTGTCTTTGAACGACAACTGCGGCCGCTCGACGTTCCTCGCTGCCAGTAGACGGATCGACGATATCGTGCTCGCGGCATCGCTCGCCGCCGGAGCGTGCGTCGATGTCGTCGCGTTCCAAGAGCCGTAAACGTTCTTCTTGCTCGTTTGGGAAACTATCAGGGCGACTCCCGGCTTTTTCGGCAATCCGGCCTCCTCGTCCATGCAGACACCCTGCAAAGTTGTTCAAGGTAATGGATGACTTTTTTTTTTAATTCGCCGTATATGAGACGATCATACTTACGGCGCGATCGAGAAAAATATCGTTCGCCTCTACGAGAAGCTCGAACTTCTCGTCCATGTCTCTTTGCTTCACGTTGCCCGCTGCGCCGGACAGTTCCACGACGCCTTGCATGATGGTCAGCAATCTCTTCAGTTCCTTGTTTCTCACCTCGTTGAATTTTGGAAAACAGGCATAGTAATTGAAGTTTTCGCCATTGGGAAGACTGTTCGACGCTTTGACGCCCTCCCGCATTGCGCTAAATGCGTACTGGAAAATAAGATGGAAAGCAAGCAAATCGTATAGAGAATGATGTAAAATTACATGTTTTTTTTGTATTTTTCAACATTGTATCCACGATATGTTGGGAAGGGGCATGGAATATAGACGAGTTCTTTTAAGGTGGGGCTAAACATTAACATGACCTCAAAATATTTTGATTAAATTTTTATTCGAAAAGGTTTTACAAAATAAAAAAGTAATTGCGGGCTCACTGCACATTTAATTAATACATTTACACAGTGAGCGCCGCAATTCGTTCTTAATATTATAGAATCGTTTTGGAGCAAAATGAATTCAACATTTTTACTCTGTCTCTCCCACACCAAGTCGATTTGTATTACAACATCGATCGAGTCCTCAATCAAGGAAACTATTGACAAATGCATAGAGCGATAAAGGCAACTCACCGTGACGATACATTTTAATACACTGGTAAAAAACCTCCTTGGTAAATTTTTAGAGCAAAGTTTAAGAACTAAAATCGGTACTCAGAGTCACCGAGCAGCCATATCAGGGATTTGTCAGGACAGCAAAAGAATGTATACTTAAGTTTCAATACACAGCTTGAGTTTATATAGGGATGAGGTCAGATTACTGGTATAGTTATAGTTTCAGTATTATCGTTATTATATGTTTATCGTTCTATACTTGACTTAAATAGGATTCGTTAAAGCCAAGGGTTTGTACATGCGTCCAGATATTAAGCTGTTGAAACAAATTTGTGTTTATATATTTTTTTGTAAAGGAGCAATCCGTTTAGAAATAAATAAATAAATAAATCAATCAATCAATCAAAATGAGCCGCAGTACATTAAAAATGGTTGAAAAATACGGATTTTACTCCGAAAAAAAACCAAACTATCATGGAAACTTGCCTTTACCAGTTGTGTTAGCAAAACCATCGCGATTAATATTTCTCTTGGTTGAGGACGCATGCAATAATAGAAAACGACCTTCTTCACTGTCAATAGATGCATAAGATTTTGGATAAACAATTGTAGAAATGTAGCACTCAAACGATTAGTGACTTAAAGGACACGGCAATACCGAAAATTCCGAAAATTAAAAGAAACAACGAGGAAAAAGAACTCCGCAATGATGCAGAGTAAACGTATATCAATGAAACTGTTACTGTTTTGTGGTTAGCCACGTGTGTTCGTCAAAACAATATCCGTACCTTTACGTAATCGTCGAAAGTAGCGAAACCCGGAACGACTTCCTCGACTTCGACCTCTTTGTCCGTCTCCTCGACCGCCGCTTTATCAGTATTTTCTGAATTTTCAACATCTTCAACGTTCGTACTCATGTTGACAATTATAATACGAATTTCAGGTTACGTCGGATTCCGTACCATTCCGTACGACTGCAGTCCGGACAGTCCGAAGTAATCGCCGCGTTCGCACGGGACAACCCACAGAACTGAATTTCTATGTTACCAGCTCCATGGTTACTAGAAAGAATCCCCCACCACAGCCTACCGTGAGCCATTTGGAACGCGCGAGACGTTTAGGTTGGGTGAATAATTCAAACTCGATCGCAGCTCAGTAAAACACCTGAGAGTTTATAAAACGAGTGATAAAATATTAGGAACAAGAAAATCACTTGAACTGCATAATAACCTTTTTTCACTGTGATCTGTAGTTCATTTTTAATACATCATTTCGAGAAACAATACCGGGCTGGTGTTTTTTTCCTTTTTACTTTGAGGTTGAACGAACCAGATTGCTATCATTGCTACACTACGAGAGACAACGAGAGGACGGGTGTGTGTGATAAATTCAAGTAAGTGGCTGAAAAGAGGGGAAAAAATGGATAGGAAAAAATTCTTTGTTTATTTTTAAAAGTTTTTCATGTTATGAAGGCTCGTGGTCCTATACGTGTATATAACGCACTACGATACTTTAGGTCCGTAGTTGATAAGATAGTTCCCTATATAGTTGTTAAGTGGCTCCCAAAGCCTTACTATATTTTTGTACCCTGTGTACTCTTTCAATAGAAATAAAAAAGAACGTGAACGATTTTTCCTCTTGGGCTTCGCGTTGAGAGAGAATTATTGAGGGGAAACGACTACTATAGAGAACGTTAAATTACAGGGAGTTAACTGTATCTGTGAGATCGATCTTCTCGACTTAATATATTTGCTGTGCACCGGGCCGCCTTCAGAAATCATACCCGGGTAACTCGCTGCTCTTTCCGACATTTGCGCCAGCGCAACACTCTCCCTCGTTCTATGTTATCCAAAGTAAGTTTCCGAACGGGTCGGCTCAGTGTTGGCCGGCCTGCCTCATCGGAGCAACTTCGCGAGGCGTGCTAACGTAAACTAACGTCAGCGACGATCGAATTGCTTTAAAGTATATTATTGTTAATAAATTATACAAAGGCTAACAATGGCCAATCCGAACTTGGCCGACATGACCGAAGAGGACGCGGCGGATCTCCAATTTCCAAAAGGTAAATAAACAAAAGCAGATTACAGCGATTTAAAAAAATTTCAGCGTCTCGCCGAGAGATCAATCTCTAACCTCCAAGCGAAATCAGAAGCGTGGAATGCGAACGATCTGAATCCGAGGCGGTTGGAGTCCGAGTTTACGATAAAAAGTTTGAATATTGCAAAAAGAATTTTAAAAAAGACGAACGTGTGTCCAAGGCTGGTGAAAATATGTCTCTGAATATGTTTGAAAATTTATCTGGAAGTCTCGGAAGCTTGAATATTGCAAGAATTAAAAAAAAAACAAAAACAAACGGAGGCGCGTTCAACCCTGGTGAAAATATTTCTCTGAATATCTCTGAATATTTCTCTGAATATGTCTGAAAATTTCTCTGAATATGTCTGAAAATTTCTCTGAATATGTCTGAAAATTTCTCTGAATATGTCTGAAAACTTTTTTGAATATGTCTGAAAATTTCTTTGTAAGTATATGCCTGAAAATTGTTGTGAAAATTGGCTGTGAAGTTTGTTGTTTTTCTCTGACTAATAATTTTCTGTATTCGCGAACATTTATCTGAAAATCTCGAATTTTTCGCTGATATACAGCGAGTAACAGAATGAGTAGATCTTAGAGATAAATTGTGACTTCTGGAGGTTGTGCCGAGAGAATGGTAGAGATATTTATCAAATAGCAAAGAAACTCATATAAAAATTTCGGAAAATCGCTGAAAATCACTAAAACTGTCCGTTTAGAGTTTTTCAGACAAATTTTCAGAGAGATATTTTTACCATGGAAGCCGTGAACAGAGACCTACAGATATGATTTTCTTGATTTCAGAAAGCGCGTCGCGTGTAACTTTAAAGAGTGATTCGTACGACTTCGACGACGACGATACAGATAACGATCTCGAAGTTTCTATTGTGACGGAGGAAATATTTGCCTCGGATCCGATTTGCGAGTCTTGTAAGACGACGCTGTCGGAGCCGTACGTGAGATGCGCCGAGTGCAGGGACACGAAAATATGTCTGGTTTGCTTTTCAAACGGTCGCGAAATACGCGATCACAAAAACAATCACAATTACGTTATCGTGAAGAACGAATTTCCGCTGATCGAGGAGTCCGACTGGAGCGCCAGACAGGAGTTAGAATTGCTGGACGTTGTGCAGGAGTGCGGTTTCGGCAATTGGATAGACGTGGGGAGGAGAATGCAGGGTAAATCGGCGGAGGATTGTAAAAACCATTATCTCAACAATTACATCGATCGTCAGAGCTTGCCGGGTTTACCGAAAATTCGTGAGACCAGAGCGAGCCTGTTCGCGGCCGAGCCCGTACCTTATCTATTGAAATTGCAAGAACTCGAGGAACCGCCGAGATTCGCAACGAACACGATGAATTGCCGTCTGCTCGCCGGTTACAACGCGGCGAGATCGGACTTCGAGGTTAATTTCGACAATCACGCGGAGCTCCTCGTTGCCGACTTGAAGTACGAAGATTTCGAGCCCGACGACGCTGACTACGAATTGGGACGTAGTCTGCAGGCTTCCATCGTTCAGGCCTACAACAACAGGCTCAGAGAGAGGATGCGCAGACGAAAGATCATTCGCGATCACGGACTCATAGCTTTCCGAAGAACGATCTCTTGGCTGCAGCGTTACGAGACGACGATATCGCGACCGATTTCCGAGAGGTTATTGATATTCATGCAGCTCGTAGGCGGCGTCGAATTCGACTTCATTGTCGAGGGACTTCATCGCTCAGGCGAGATAAAAAATTATATTAAAAAATTGATCGAATATCGCCGAAACGGCTTGAGGACGTTTCGCAGCGTGACTATGTTCAAGAAATTATCGAAACTCCGCCAGGAGAACGACAAGGACAGAAAGCAATATCTCAACAACGCCGACTACAGCTGGAGAAGCGTATTGCCGAGTTCCGTCGTCATACCTAGCGTGCCGCTGGCGTCGACCGTTTCGCAGCGAAAGATACCACCGCCTCTGGAGATCAGAGGCCTGCCCGGCAGCGAAAAACTCACACCGGCGGAGAAAGAACTCTGCTCGAACGCTCGCGTCGTACCCGCCAGTTACTTCGACTACAAGCGCATTCTCATAAACGAGAGCAAAAAGATCGGCTCCCTCAGACTCGCGCAGGCACGCGTGCTGCTCAAGATCGACGTCAACAAGACGAGAAAGATTTACGACTTCTTGGCCGAACAGGGATACATCAACAAACCCGCTCAATGATGATTAGGCGAATAGGATTTAGCTGATAGGCTTTTACACTAAGGAAATTTCGTTTTAAATAGTTTAATGTAATTGTAATATTGTGATATTAGCCGTTATTTTGACATCAGACTGTAATAAAGTATAATAAAATAAAACTGGGAATAAAGCGAAATGAAATATTTCATAACATTTTTTAAATTTATTTTTATCGAAGTGCGGGATTGTTTCGTAGGCGATTTTTTAAATTTGTTATTTAAAAGCCCTTTCGATGTATCTTGAGCGTTAGCTTGGTTTGACGAAAAATTTCTCTTCAGAATTTGAGAACGCCGAGACACTACTGATATCCGAGGTTCATATGCTTCTCGAGCACAGAAAAGCTCAGAACGAGTCGGCCGAGGAGGAACAAGAGTTTTCCGAGGTATTCATGAAGAGTCTAAACTACACCGATCGCTTTCGCAAATTCAAGAACAAAGAGATCATCGCTGCAGTGAGAAAGTACGTTTGGGCGTCTCTACCGCTTACAGCTAAATTCGTGTATTCTTCGAGATACTTTTATATTTCGTATGATATTTTTAAAAATTCTATCGTCGAATATTAACGAATTTATTTTGCACTGCAGCTTATTGATGCAGAAAAAACTTCACAAGTTCGAGCTGGCATCGTTAGCGAATCTCTGCCCGGAAACGCCGGAAGAAGCGAAGGCGTTGATACCGAGCCTCGAAGGTCGTCTCGAGGACGAAGAGCTCAGAACTATACTGGACGACATTCAAACGAAGAGATCCCTCCAATATTGATTTTTCATGTCTGTCCGTATACTCCATTAAAATTTCATTCCATCATTGTCGTTTGTTAAGTATTATTTTTAAATAAATCGTCAATTCTTTTACAATATCATCGATGTGGTTATTATTTTCAGATATTATTTTTCTTGGAACTGGATGGACCGAATAAATTTGGCGGATACAGACTTTCGGTCTAGGGAATTTTATTCGCGCGTCAGACAGGAAGAATTTGAAATAGATCGGACTTTTAAGCATGAACCACGAAGTATAGTTGTTTTGTTTACGGTCATATTTTTCGTATGGTAAAATCAGCGATTGATAAATTAACTACTTGAAGAATTTTTTGAGATTCTTTAACACTCTCTACTTCTACAATGTGTAACATTTCTTACCTCCACCTGATGCATTGCATCGGTTGTGAGGCCTGGGATGGCGCGCATCGCATCGCGTTTGTCTTGGCGCCTTAAAATAAACAAAATATATAATCACGTCTTTGAGTTTGCCTTGTGTAAAGTAGAAAAAGGTATTTCAATGTTTTATAGATCAAACTACAATGATTCCATTTTGTGTTTTTTTTTTCTTTGCATTCACTTTTTTCTCTACTTATGTGTGTATTTTTCATTCGGAACAATTTCGACAATCAATTCGAGGGAAAAAAAATAAAGTTCGAACATTGGCTGAACCGCAGTCGGTCGTGTTTACGAGAATTGACGTACTTATATAGAAAAAAATATAACCTCTTTTAACGCACCTCCCAACCCATCGCCATCTTCGTGAAAAAGGACGTTTTTTATTTTTCGAATTGCCCATTGTTTACACGAAACGACAATACGACTTCACTGAATCGTCGATTTGACTGCCATTGCGGTTAAGTCAGCTGTCAGTGTTTGCACTGAGGCGAACAATAAACGATTGACCCACCAAGGGTATGCCGAAATCGAGATGCCCTCACTAGTCAAGATCCTCAAGCTCCTGACTGGCGCCTGAGTCCGAATTTTCAATGGACGATAGAATTTCTCCCCGAAACTTTGAGGCGAAGTGAAACCGACTCAGTCGGTAACAAAAACTGTAATGAATAGCATTCGGAGATGGTGAACATTTCGCGAAAAAGCAAAGTTTTAGCTGATGTAGAATTCAATACCGCGTCCGATGATACTTCGCTTTTATCCCAAATGTCAACCATTTTTACGTGACATTGATTCAAAAAATGTGTGTGTGTTTTTTTAAATAGATCGTCGTAAACCATTTTTTTTTTTAAGTTGGTTCGCAGTGTCCCTGATTTCAACTTGTCATTTCATCAGAAACAAATCTTTGAAACTGTTCCTTAACAAATGATATATAATGCAGTCCTTGACGAGGGTGAAAATATTGACAAAATAGCGGGTAATATATAGGCGGCAGAAAACAAAACCTCGACCATGACCAACCTCATAAAAAGGGTCTCTCAAATGTCGGGCAACAGCCAATCAGTCGAGCGATACACAAACTCTGTTTATCCAACGAAACGTCTCCCGCGCGATGTCATAACAACACCGCGACGAATTATCTGTCACACGTGCCGTAAGAAGAATCTCTCTCTCCATTGTCACCAATTTTTCAGCCTTATTTTCTTTTCGTCGTGAACAATGCCGACAATTCGATAACGCGCCGACGATGAATCCCGGCCGAATGAGTTACGTCAGTGGCGCAATAACCTTCAGATTACATCCCGGTGAGAGGATTGCACAATTACCGTACGCAATTTGAATATTTACGAAAAATGCTATTTTTTAAAAATTTACATCATTTTTTTTGCCCTCGCTTACGATTATTGTATCAGGTCATTTTATCGTTTGGGCTCTTTTTTGCTCGTCAGGTTTGGCGCGTTACGCGAGTCACGCGTTTGTGCCCGAACATCGGCCACCGAAGGAGGAAGAACTTGACTCGTTAAAAAATTTTTTTCGCGACGAACGCAGACTGTGCGTACTTACCGGGGCTGGAATATCGACGGAAAGTGGAATACCGGATTATCGATCGAAAGGTGTCGGCCTGTATGCAACCAGCGACAGGAGGCCGGTGCTTTACAAAGATTTCGTGGAGAATGAACACGTGAGACGCAGATACTGGGCAAGAAACTATGTCGGCTGGCCGAGATTCTCATCGTTCGAGCCCAATGTTATTCACCAGACTCTCAAGATGTTGGAAGACGCTAAGGTCGTGAGCTCTGTCGTTACGCAGAATGTAGACAGGCTGCACACCAAAGCCGGCAGTAAAAATGTTGTGGAACTACACGGCACAGCTTTCGTGGTCATGTGTCTGGGTTGCGAAGAGAAGATAAGCAGAATGGATTTTCAGGATACTCTGAGAGATCTTAATCCTAGCATGATTGCGAAAACTCAGGAGATTCGGCCGGATGGCGATGTGGAATTATCTCAGGTAGATTCAGAGGATTTACCTTTGCTTTCATTTTTATATAATATAAATTTGTGAAAGATCATTGAGTCTCTGTAGCACATTATCATAAACTTCGTATTATGGTAATCTGTAGCACATTACCATAAATTTTTCGTAAAATTCAAACAATTCAAAATTTCGCACTAATTACACGGTTCAATTGATCCTTGCCAAATTAAATAGGGGTCGTCGGTCGATAATAGTTCCTTTTTGCACGAATTTTTAGCCTAATAGCTAAAAAATTGCAAGAGCAAGTGTGCGCACAGAATTGGTTAGCAAAGTTCGAAACCGCGTGCAATTTTAATAACTGAGAGCATTTTTCTAAAAATGTAACCAACCATTGAGGTTGTCCTCTCTACCTACCAGAAATACCTACCTTTCCAGAAATTTCAGCTTGATAACTCAAATCGTTCGGTTTCAAACGTTTCTTCTCTGAGGAAGCAGAAAGAAAAGAAAAATTATATTTACATTAAATAAAGATTTTTACAATTTGAGTACAAAAATAAAGAAAAAGAAGAAAAATGAGGCAATAGAATTAATACGATGTGCAACGTATATAAAAGATATACTGTCATAAGTTTCAGTGATATTTCAGTATCACTTTTGCTTGTATTTCTTCTCTGCCTGTGGTATAGTGGAAAAAGGGCTTGATAATTGGCGGCTCAACACTTTTCATCACCCATTGCGCAATTGCGAATTTTTCTTCATCGGCGTGTAGAGTCGATTCGCCTGGTCTCTATCAACTTCGCGGATAAATGAAACAGCAAAAAAACTTAATTGAGGTGTAAAAATGTTTCAGGAGCAAGTGGAAGACTTCAGAATTCCACCGTGCGACAACTGCGGTGGTGTGCTGAAGCCGGACATAGTTTTCTTCGGTGACAACGTCCCGAGAATCGTGGTGGAAAGAGTTCGCGACGCCGTTAACGAAGCCGACGCTCTTCTGGTTCTAGGAAGTTCGATAACTACGTTTTCGGGGTATAGAATAATATTGCAAGCGGTTGAGGCGAAGAAACCCATTGCCGTTGTGAATATCGGCGAGTCGAGGGCCGACAAACACGCGGACGTTAAAGTTTCGAGCCGATGTGGCGAAGTTTTGTCAAAATTATTCGCGATTAACGAAGATACGAAGAATTCTCGAGGATTGAGTCAACGACGGGAATCCCGATAGCCACGTGCTTATGAATAGACCTGCTTGGCGGTAATGTATTTATTTATTTTTTTCGTTTGTTTGAAATGTTTTTCAATATTTTCCTTGTGTATAAATTTGGAGCTTGTACATAGATATTGTAAATAAAACGCAAATGGTGTAGTTACACTTTTTATACAGCGTTTATAATTCGCAGGGGGGATCAATTGAAGGTACAATAAGATAATATCATTCGTTTATTCGTTTCATTGTTCGTTGCCTTAAAATTCGCTACTCAGATCATTTTTTTTTCTTCAATCAGCACTCATTCAATCGGTATATGTTGATCCGTTACGATGTCTCACGCTATGACCGTCACAGTGTCGACACATAATGCACTACGAAAAATTGTGCAAACGTTAATAAAACTCGGAATGCGACTGTTTAAACGACAATCTCTTGGCTATTCCGAGTCGATCAATATTATACTCTATATATTCACGAGTGGGAAGGTATATAAAGCTAAAAATATAAAGCTAAAAAATTAATCTCACAACCCGTGTGCAAAGATAGTAAAGGGATCCTTCCACTTAACTGCATACGTAGGGTACAACGTTAACTTCTAGTTTGCTTCCCTTTGTTAATTTACAGTAGTCTATAATATAACATTAATATAATTATACGTATATCACATGTTCGATTCGGCTATGTGTTACGAACTGCATAATTCGGATACGATCGAAACAAATTACCCTAGGAAATTTGAAGATCTATGTATTACTGTTTGTTCCACTTTTTTTAGTTGTTTTAAAGCTAATTACAAACTTAAACGACGGCTTAAATTTTCTAGGGAGGTATACGACGTTCGTGTAACATTATAATTAAATCGTGGATGTGAAATTCCTCACCGAGTACGTTCCTCACGAACCGACGTGAGCACCACTCACTTTATCTCTCCTGCACTCGGTAGCAGGTTTCGCAAGCTCTTAAAAGGGACACCAAGAAGGCCACAGTTTTCGTGATAAAAAAAAACAGTGGGAAAATGTGTGATTTCTATGTACTCTCGACATGTCTCTCAAGTTTTGGCCAACTAAAATCGACATTTGTAGAGATCAATTTCAGTTACCTATCTATCATAACTAGAAAACGTAGATGTGAACTATTTTTTTTTTTCAATTTTTTTTAAAGTGCGACTTTGGGTAAAAATTGCACTATGGTCGGATAGAATTTCGAGGTGGCGCGGAAGTTTCCTTGAGCGTCGAGCTCTCCGACGCATCGGGGCTCGAGGAGCAATGAATTAATTTTTCACCGACTAATGTAGTTAAATGTGCGTAGAAATTAGTGTCATACATAGGTGAAGAGAAGCAACTGCGCAACTACGACTTACAATCTAATTTGGCCTCGCGCGGGAGCTTCAACGGATTTTTTTATTGATATTTTTTTTCTTTCTTTTTTCAGTAATTCCCGGACTCCCCTTTATGTTGCTGTCTAGTTCATTTGTTTATGCTGAGAGGCATCAACGGCACGTACTTGTCGCTCGGTCGAAATTTGTACTGCGAGCATAGACGATTTGATTCTGCCTCTCCATAGCCATTTCTGCAAGAGAAACAAATTAAATGCCATTAGATTTTTATTCGAGAAAAAATAATGCACTACTCAAACTCCACGGCACTCCGCCACAATTAAGCCTTTAGCGCCCCATGCAAAATATTTGTTAATTGGCAAAACAGCGATGTACAAAAAAATATATCTTCAGTTATTATGAAGAAATTGTGAAAAAAATTGACAAACAGTATTCATCCAAAGCAAACTGTACGGCCTCAATTTTATAATTCTTTTTACTTCCTCATAGAGGAAGGTTTGTTTTGGTTAAAAAAAATGTTTTCGAGATTTTTATGAAAACATGTTCAGAATGTCCCGGAACGTTGAAAAATCACATTAAGCCTTTATTCACGAAGCTTCCTCTATGAGGAAGACAAAAATGTAGAAAATGCTTTCTCATAGAAGAAAGTTTGCGAATGAAGGAACATTTGGAAAAGCGATATAAAAATTTCAATGTTCAACTTTTATGAGAAAAAGCGATACGAAAATTTCGATTTTCAACTTTTATGAGGAAGCGATATCACAGTTTCAATTTTTTTTATTTGGACATAAAAATTGAAAAACTGAGTTTTTCCAAAGTGACGGTATAAAAATAAGACGTTGACAGGTTTATCTTGTTAATGAAAATCGCCGTATCCAATGAACCACAACCGATAATTTCTTTTACTGTTTCGTACGGTTGTACAATGCCGATGATAAGTGGGATGGAAAAATGATTGTTAAGATCTCCGAAATGGATCGGTCTGTTTCTCTCGTCTCTTAGCCCTCGCACCGTCCACAAATATGTTCAGAAGAATCTTTAACAGGGATTTCGGTCTCCCCGCTCTCCAGGAGCGTCCAGTTTCCGCCGAATAATATCTCGGCGAGCGTTGCCACTTCACGGGTTTGCTAGAAAAGAAGATGGACAGAAGAAAAAAAAAGATGATACTCCATGCAACGATCCTAGCAGATCCGGGAAACCGAATGGTTTCGGTTGCATTACAGTTGCTTTTTGGTTGCTTTTCGGCCCACAGTTACTTTCTGGTTGAATATTAAGGATTCCGGTTGCAATTGTCGGTTGCGTTCTGTTATTTGGCAACAAACAGATTTCCATTTTCAATTTGGAACAATTCAATTCCAATTTTTGGTTGCATCTGAAAGGCAACCATCGTTTTTGGTTGGAAATGGGTTGCTTTTCGGTTGATATAATTTTTTTTCGTTTTGCGTCCACAACAAGGCTAGCTTTGTTTGGCGGAATTTTTTTTTTCGAATTTTTCATTTCAGAATATTCAAACCAGTTTAAAACCTCGAGATAAGTCATTTTGTATATACCGGCTTAAAATTTGGACTACAAGTAAACAGTGATTAAACAAGTATTCAGGTTGGATTTGGAGTGACACCGTTGAACGGTTCCAAATTTACGGCATTTTGAATTTTGTCAAAAATTTCCGTTTTTGCACTAACTTCCACAATTGTGCTTTCTCAGAAAGGAAGCTTTTTAAAGATATCGGGCTCAAATTTTGCCTGCATGTAGACTATTGGACAGCATATGAAATCAAATTTGGTGTAAATCCGTTAACGGCTTGATTTCTAGAAAAAATGTTTACTCACTATCTGTCGTGATAATCGCTTTGCTGCGACTCTAATTGTGTTTTCGTTTAATTTGGAAACATATTTTACTTAAAATCGATAATAAAAGTAACTCAATTTTTCGACGAGGGTACCTTTTAACATGCCGCACCAAAAAGCAACCGATTAATTTTTATTTTATTAGTTATTTATGGGTTTCTTCTTTAATTAATTATTAATACTTGTTTAATAAATGATTTATGAGTCCCACAGTGACGGAAAGGAACTGAGTCGCTTTTCGGGTTTCGCCGATTGCCCGGATTCGCTAAGAGGACTCCATGCCACGAAGTGTTATAGCGTGACGAAGAAAAAGTCGAAGACGAATAACGGAGGCGCGCAAGATGCTGATATCTTCGCTGGCATTAAAAAGAACTGACCTCTGCCACTGGGAGCAAGGACGCCGTTCCTTGAAGCACGTTACTTGAATGACATTGAAGAATAATGCACCGAGTGTGTTGGCGACCTCGGTATTCAAGTTTTGCAGACATCGACGAAATTTCGCATCGCAGTCGCAGTGGGACCGAGTGAAGGGCGACGTGTTGCAAATACCGTGGATGCACGAGCGTGGAGAAATAACGACCGGGCAATGATCGTGCTCCCTGCAACAGGCGTCCTCGTTCGCATGATGACCCAAATCGTCGTACGAGCCGGCAACGCTTCCTGGTCCGCACCATTTCGTGCCTGGATAGATCAAGCCGCCGCCTGCCGGCTGATTCTGGATAAAAGTAAACACCGAAATATATAAATATTTTGTTTTTACACTTCAAGTACCGGGGACTTTTTGCCGATCGCGAATGACCATGCTTTCTTTTAAGCACAAAAACAATACGGATGTTCATGATAAATTTTCTTCTGCATCGGTGGTGAAAATATTTCTCTGACAATTTGGGTAAAAAATTCTAACCGGACCGTTTCCGGAGATATTCAGAGTTTTTTTTCCGAGAAATGATGGAAAACTCTGTTTTTTCTGATAAAGTACTTTAAGAGAAAATAAGAGTTGACTCTAAGATGTGCCCATTCTGTTACTCGTGCCAAGAGTAGACGTTTGAAAAAAAAAAGAAACTTTGTATTTTTCGGAAATGCTATGATGTTCAAAGAATTTCAAAGAACTTACGAGTTCGAAAAAATTATTAGACAGAGAAAAACAACAACGTTTATAGTCATTAAGAGAAGTCGGCAGAGAAAAGCAGGGTTTCTTAAAACAAACAGAAATATTTAGATTCCGAAAAATCGTTGACTTTTTCTTAAAAGAAAAAAAAAGAAAAGTGCGAAAACTTTGAGAAATTCGCAGGAGTTTTCAGAGAAATTGCTAATAAACTTTTCGAGACTTTCAGAGAAATTTTCAGACATATTCGGTGAAATATTTTCACCAGGGGTTATAAAAAAAACAACACCTTAAGGTACGCCTGTGAATTTTTACAGATTTTTTTAGCACATTAACTTGTTATTCGAATTGTTCGAAAAAAGCGTCTTGGAAAATTCTAGCTCCTCGTTGAACAAGAAACCTGTACGTGAAGGATTAAATAGTTGTTTTTTTGCAACGCAAAAAAGAAATCTAGCTTTGAAAGACGGGGAGCGAATTAATCACTGTGATGGTTGAAATTCGTACCTTTCCCTTGTTCCGCGACTCCCTGCAGGTCTCCTCGAGATCGTCGATGAGATTGCTCGACATTTGTCTGACTTTCTTCGGATCGGCTCCAAGGATCATTTGCTGAATAATACCGCGATCGTGATAAAGGGCGCAGAACGGTGCACCGGCGTTTAGCTCAACCATTCTCGACATCGTCATGTCTGCTACGAGAACACTGGCCTGCCCTCCACCGACCCACATCATCATCGAGAGTGCAAAAGCTACGGCGATCATCTGCAACGATCGAAACGTATAGTACAATATTAAACAACAAAAAAATTCGATTCTTCATCGACCGAAACGAATTTCCGAATAAAAAATATTCTTTTCTCTTCGAGCAACGCGGACCATAAAATAAATCATAATTTAGTAAATCAATTTCGCTAAAAGAAATTTCAAGAGTAAATCAATTTTGCTAAACGAAATTTCAACAGTAAATCAGTTTCGGTAAACAAAATTTCAACAGTAAATCAGTTTCACTAAAAAAAAGTTTCTTTTTGTTTTGTTTTTTTTTCAGTCAATTTCGTCGGAGGACCCACCGGGACTTAGCCGACACGAGCGTCAAACGAGTACTAACCGAGTTTTGCCGTGTCCCGTGAGAAAAACCGATCGGTCGATCCCGTCCCCATGGCTAATGTAATATTCATGCCGCTAACAGAAGCATCAGTGAGGATAAGTGCAATAGCATCGAGCATCGGGCCAGTATATTGGGAACGAGGAACCTCGACGAATCAGCCGTTTTAACTTTTTTCGAAGGTGAAATAGTTGTTATCCTCTACTCTAAAACCGTTCTCATTACGCATCTCTGTATTCAGCCTCGAGCCCGCAGCGCAACATCGGGCGATTCACCGCCGGCTCGCCGGTTACGTTGAATTCATATTATCGGAAAGGGACACCGACGCGCGGACGAGCGGCCGAATGGAACTCGCATAGAGAGGTGTGACATCGAGATATCGTCAGGCGCGCGCTGCGCGTGTCGGTGAACCGCGCGCGAGGACCGCGACCTTCGAGGTTCTTTGTGCACACTCAAAAAAAAGAAAAAAAAATCCGTTCACCGAAGATACACCGTGATATTCTTTTTTTCTTCTCAAGGAATCACCGCGTCGCGGAGAGAACGCAGCCGCATAAATTATTTTTACCGAATGGAAGGAGGAAAATAAAATCAGACCGATTCGTGCCGGTTTTTGACAAACATTAGACTACTTAACAATCGGGTATATCCTCGCGGTAGCTTTCGTATTAGATGCTCGTTTCCCGCGCGGCAATAAATGGTGCATCCTGTCGAGCGGTGCGGGAGATTTTATCTCTTAAATTGAACTTCCCTGTTTTTGGTCTTTGATATACATATAGGCCGGCTTTTATTAAACAGTTTGACGCGCTCCGAGCATAGAGACACACAGCTGAAAGCATTAATAAGCCCCAAAGGGCCCAGGCTTTGAATAATTAGCGTTACTCGATTGATAGGAACTTTGCTAAAACAACAACGCGCAGTTCCAGCCCGCTTATTTGCTATTTTTTAATTCCTCTTCAATACAATTCGACAAATTCTTTTTTTTATTTTCGCTTCAATATTCGATTCAATAATATGTATAAATATTTATTTATTTATTTCTTTATTTATTTATTTAACGAGTAAAGCCCCTTTCCAGGACGATATGTACATATCGGGGAAAACAATTATAATATCACTTGGAAGGGTCGTAAACTCTCTTAATATTAATATTACATAGCATGAGAGGATACTTAGTAAAAGGAATAATGCGGAGAAGGTTGCTTACATGCGTAGAACAAAAAAAAACTGACTTAGCCAGTTGGAAATAAGATATTTAGAGTGTTCTTAAAACTATAGAGCAAAGAGTTGAAAATGCGTGCTCTTCTCCGAGTCTAGTAAGACGAGGATGCTAGTTGTAGTATGCACAACATAGACGATAGACAGGAACTGAGAAAATTAAGAAAAGAAAGAAAATATTATTATTTAATGCGTTCAAAGCTGTACGAAAAAAAATTAATAATTGTAAGAAACGGTCGAATCGAAGAGGTGTCAGATTAATAAATAGTGTGAGGGTAGACGCTCGACGCGTGTCAATGAGTCGTCTCCGTTGACGCTGTTACATAGTTACCTACGAGAATAATGTGGGTCAACGAGCCCCAGATAAAAGCGTAAATGCTATGACGAACGTGCTCGTGCCTGAACATGTGTCTCTCGGCCTTACATGTTCGCAAATCGCCAGCCAAAAAAAAAAAACTTCCAGCTTAGATTCTTCCACGTGACACAAGCGCCTAAGCTCTTCTATCATTACACGCGCTATTTAGCTTCGAAGCGCGCCCCATTCCCATAATTTGTCCCGTCAATGCACGCACGTCGTTCATCGGGGAACACCCAATCAGTCTCTAATGGGTCTCGTTAAAAATCTGCGACGAAGTATAAACCGTCAAATATATATAACTATGTAACTAGCCAGTGTATAATAATCAGTTATGATTCGCAGGATCGACAGCGGCCGGTGTGTGTATCGCGTGCGGGAGTCCAGCATAAAGAAAACGCCGGAAGACAAATTGCAACGGCGGTCGGTGAGAGAGGGACGCGCGAAGGTCGTCGAAGATCGTGTCGCGAAGAAATCTTCGAATTATCGCCAATAAAAACGCACTGGGACGGGAAACTCTGAACTGCACCAGGAAGGACAGGAAAAAAAACGATGATTCCGTTTGCGAAGAACTTTAAAAATTCTTATCACGAGCATCGAAGAATTAAACATTCGAGCCGCGGGAAGAAGCAATAAAATGTGAATTAATCGAAGTTCGATGCAAGGTCGAAGAATTGCAGGATTGAGAAGATGAAGAAAAAACAAAACAAAACAAAATAATAGAACAGGAACTGTATTTTCGAGGGCGAAAAGTAAAGAAGAGAAACGAGAGAGGAAAGAGAAAACGAGCTCGCACTCACCCCTCTTTAGTATTAATGGTGACAATGACAAACGGAAGAAAAATCCGACGCGCGGACGCGCGGTGAAAGTGCAAGCGTTCGAGAGTTCGCTGGACGACTGAACGTCCGATAACTGCACGAAAAACAAACGACCGAGCGAGTCTAGAGGGTAAACGCGATATAAAGGTGGGATATTCAGGTGCGCCGAGAGGGTTGAGACTGCGCAGAGAAGGGGAGAGATTGCAGGACGCCGAGGGGGTGGCTCTACGCTGGAAACCGTTAAAATAGCTTAACCAGGAGTGACGCAGTGCGCAGTGCTTCGCTCCCAATACAACTGGCTGGCAAATTTTCCCTCCCGGATACGCGCACGTTTGTCCTGCCAAATACGCGTTGCCACGAAAAAAAAGAAGTACACTACGAGCATGTTGCACAGCGAAGAGAGAACGAATAGCGTACATTAAGAAATTTATCGATAAATCTGGATCTCTTCGGGTCAGCGTGCGTTTAGCCTTGATCGTTTGTTCGTTAGATCGGGCACATCTATATATATATATATATATATGTGGCAGACGCACGCTTCGACGAGGGATCCGGTACGACCTCGTTACAGATCGTAAAGGACGATTACATTGTTTGTACCTCTCGGCTAGTCACTGCGTCGAGATGACCATTTTCAAGCCTAAACAATTTCAGTAACGCCTCAATAACAATTTCAATCCTCGTCGGAAATTTCTTTTTTTATCCGCTATAAAAGCCTAGCACGCTGCTAACAGAGACGCGAGAATGGATAAATGCTAGAGGATAATCGTGTAGGAAGCGAGAAAAATCGATCGTGCTGAAATGTTAATGAAGAGGGAAACTATACCGGATAACATTTCCAGTGGCAAATCGCATTCATGCGAATGACGTTCTTAACAGTAAAAAAAAACAAATTAATCCCTCGCATAGAATAATTCTTCAAGCTCGTTGCAATGGGAGAATTGCGAAGTTTAAAGTTTTCGGGGATAACGGAAGAAGATTACTTACCTTCGCTTATCCCGTGCGGTAGATTCGAAGAGGAGATTTATCCTTGACGATCGAAGTATATTCTTCGGCGGCGAGTGGTTTTTTCTTTTTTCTCGCTTGCCTTACAATACTCGACGGGGCCGAATGTTGTTGTCACTCTTCAGCGGTCACTGACGGACTGATCGTTTGGATGGCACGCTCAGGACACTAATACATTATTACGCGAGAGCACATGAGAATCGACGAGTGGGCACACGGGACAGCAATATAGTGCGGCGAGAGATAGTGTACACACCACAGATGGATTGTTATAGGTCACGTGTGTTGGCATTTGAAAACGGAATTTCGCAAACAACGGATTAGACGCGTGTACAGTACACTGTACTGGACTCTTCGGGAATTCCGAGGTCCGTCTGTTATCGATCTTCAATTGGGAGCGTCGACGGCCCTAGCTGATTAACTCTTCACGTATGGCATTCTTGTTTAAAGCGGACGTCGAATTTGCCAAGACGCCACCCTCGAACCATTCGAATAGCGAGTTGATGCGCTAAAGAAAATTTGTAAAAAAATTCACAGACGTACATAATATTCATTACGAACATCCGTATCGACTGTAAAAATCGTATGAAATTTAATCTAACGGACTGGAAGTTTTTATGCAAATACTAGTATATTAAATTTTAGGTACAATGCGATGAAAAATTAATGTTCAATGTATTAAAAATATTGGGAATATTTCGTTTTTAATAATTTGCTTTAATTTTACTATGAAAGTACTTTAATTTTTGTAATTTACTATAATTTCAATGAAAGAGTATATTCATTTTTCATCACAATTGTACATTAAATTTAATGTACCAGTTTTTCCGTAAAAACTTCCCGTTCGGTACATTAAATTTACAATGTTTTTTTACAGTGTCGTTTTTGTGCTTAAAAGAAGGCATGGTTGTTTGGGGTCGGCAAAAAGTCCGCCTTTTTTTAAGGGTTGATAAATCATGGGTCAGTTAACGGCGCGATTCGATCACTCGCCCAACTGTACGACTACAGAAGAATAATTGATTGGACGATTGTCGTTAAATCATTGACGAGGCGCGCCGAGCTCGACGATAAGTTCAAGGACAGTTCGTGAGCGCCGATAACCCCGCCGGCTATCGGAGCGCGTTACAGTTTTCCGCGACTGTATCGCAACATCGATTTTCCCCACTCGATAAACGGGCATTTGCGTTCGAGTAGCGATCCGTTGAGCAGCTTAAAAATTACTGCTGGAAATCGAGGCATCGCAGGTGTTAATTCGCATATGCGAATGAATACTGAAGGAAGAAACTTCGTTATATTTGGCGAGAATATTTATTGCATAGCTTATATAGTTATATCGGATGATTGTCGATATTTCGTTCGTCAGTCAGCAGCTCGCACAGATCGCGAGGTGAACGTTGTGTCGACAATGCTAGATCGTCGTTTAGCGTCTATCGAGAGACGTTGTCAATGCTCTAGGAACTCTCACTTAATATAAAAAAAATTATTACATCATTTTGTATAGGAAAAAAAAAAAAAAAATTAGAAACGATCTCTAAATCATACACCGATCGTTAAAAGAAACGATTAGAAAATCGGCGCGCGATCGAAGGATCGATTCTCCAAACAACAACGAAAAAACAATGTAAAAAAAATATACATATATAGAAGAGTCATAAATTTCTCTGATCGACATCACGTTCGATGAATAGAGTTTAGGGTATCCATTCGACCTCGTTGGTCTCGATCTTCGCAATTGCCGCTACCGACGGAGGCGTCGTGGTCGGAGCCGTCGTCTTCTGCTCGGTTCCGGCGATCTTGTGATAAACCTTGCTTCCCGCGTTAGCCACCCACTCGACCCCGTCGCCGAGCTTCTCACCGGCTTTGCGCACGATGTTACCGAAGTTCGACGACGTAAAGGTGTTCGGGTCGACGTTGATGTTGACGGGGTCGTCGCCCGTCTGGCATCCCGTCTGCGGCACAATGCTCAGCTCGAAAGGATCGACGCCGAAGTTACTCAGCGTACGTCGAATTTCGTCGATCGTTGACTTGTCGAGATCGCGGGTGCGAGACAATATCGTTGCGCTCTGACGGTGAGCGAAGGCCAGCTTCTGACAGGTGAATATCGCAGCGTAGTTGCGGTAATCAGTCGCGAACACGACGTGAGATGCGCTACCAGCGACGCCTAAACAAACACATTTAAAAAATTAATGAGATTCCGTAATAGTATTTGCATAAACAAATATTAGCTACTATCGACTAGTCGCTGTCGAGGTTTCGGATATTATCTGTTCACTATTAATCCCCGCGACGCCTAAACAAACACATTTCCGTAATAGCATTAACATGAAGAAATATTAGCTATTACCTGTTCATAACTGAGTCACAAAAGTTAGCAACACATACCTTGTGCTCGATCTATACTTTTTAATAATAATAATAATAATAATAATAATAATAATAATAATAATAATAATAATAATAATAATAATAATAATAATAATAATAACCATCATAATTATCACTATTATTATTAGAGGTTTAAAAAAAATCAACTCACTTAGGGGGAAGCGAACTACCATGCGACCCGGCGTGCTAGGTTCGGGCACGGACAATTCTCCCGTATAGTGATATTCGTGTTTCAACGGCGTAAGACCTGTGAACAGTAAAGCGCACGGACTCTATTACGTATAGTACAAGCCACTTTATAACCGGGAGCATTATTTAATTGACGAGGGGCTTTATCAGAGTTGAAGAGCTCTTCATATTGTATAGTACTCCTTTTCCATCAATTCTTGCGGATGATGCCCAACAGGCCCGTACAATGAAGTTATATACGTCTGTTATTTTTACATGACGCATTATTGTTAAAGACCCCACTTTAAATAACCCTCGGGTCTCGGTCATACGGCTTTAAAGCTATACTCTCGAGCGATATACTCGAATGTCCCTCGGGTAAAATTGATGTCCAGTGCATCTAGCACATCTAATGGACGGCGGTCCACTGGCAGTGCGGCTATTGCAACAGCTTATTACCTAAAACCGGATGATTAGAGTCTTGGGCTATCAAATATTCGCCGGGTTCCTCGCCGACCGTGTAATTGTAACCGATGCACTTGCTGGCGGTCGATGTCTTCTGAATAACGTACCAGTAACCGAGGAACTGAAAGATGAAGAAAAAAAACCATAAGAGTTCACCCTCGGATATTTTTTTTAAGTGTTCAGTTTTGCTTCCTCATAGTTCGGATCGACGTGTGTGCGTGTGTTATGTGTGTGTACAGACTTGCATTGTCTAAAACGACTATAAATCGGAAACGGTTTGGGATAGCAAACTTAAATTCGCTACACTAGTAGAGTGGTCACGTCTCTTCGTTCGGTGCAATTTTTATGCAGATTGAGGCCGAATTAGAGCTTTTATGCGATCTCGATTTTTCTTTTTGTTTTATGTCCGGAATCTCTAGCTTGCGTAAATTTTGAGCTATCGTCCTAAAACTGCACACGGATATAATATTTTTATCAAAGTATTGACTTTTGATATTGAATTTTAATACTGAATTTTGGTATCGAATTTTGATATTCAATTTTGGTATTGAATTGTGTCGAAGTCTATCCAAGCGATTAGATTATTTTGTTTACCGTTATCGCAATTATTATATTTACCTTGTTCATCTGGAAGCCTTGAAGCGGCTCGACGATCGGGCACGCTCCCATGTGGTAGGAGTGAGCATTGGCTATCGCCAATAGGCTCGCCACTAAGGCGCAGACGGTCAGGGACTTCATCTAGAAATAAATCGTGCGTTAAAAAATTGTTCAGCATCCCAATCGTTTATTTTATCATGATTATTTCTTTGACGCTTTACTCCGCGAATTTCGAAATTCTCCAGGGGTAATTTCCGTGTTCACTGACCGGACAGAGAACGCGACTCCGGAGTCTGCCATTAGTTTAACTGGCAACACACGACAACCGAGAGGGCAAAGACCTCTAAACGAATCGTTCGTACGGTAATCAACGAATGGCAGAAAATAATTAAATTACAGTTCAAGAACGAAGTAAATTGCAAAAGTCTGTTATTTCGATCGATTGAACACCGAGCGTCGTGTTTTATTTTTACACCGAACGCTGACGAATTTTCAGCCTATCTGCAGCATGCGAGAGATTCGTTCCGGCATCGGTGAGTCGTTCCGAAGCGTTGCATAGAACCTTCGGGGCACGGAGGGCTCCGCAGTGCTTCGGTAAATTGTACACAAGTTTCGCAAGTCACGGAATATTCTAGAGAACGCGTATGTCGTTTTTATTTCTTCTCGTACCATACACACTGCCTTCTATCTTGCTGACCTTTAGTCATCGCTCGTGTGTCATCGTTGAGGCAAGTCGCTCAAAGCGATTCCACTTATCGATAAATCACTGAATAGTTAGAATTACATTTATCATAATGGAAAAAAAATAATAAAAAAAATTAATGAACTTCGTTACTTCAGTGTATCGACGCTACAAGCGTAATTTTTGTCGTAGAAAGTGTTGTCGATTCGATTTCAATCGATTTGTTTACTTACATCTTCCAGTGTTACGCGTCTCCGCTTCTTCCGTCTTCGAGCTCTTACTGTAACATCGGCTCGAACGAAGAATTTATATATACGGTCCCCCCCCCCCACCTCCCTCCTAAGCCGTCCCACTCGAAGGCCAATTACAATATCGCACACAGGACGTGTACACTGCTAAACGAGAGCGACGAATCACAGTCATTTCCTCAGGTCTGTCCCGAGACCGCGTCGTGCCCAGAATTCTCGTAATTCCCGAAATTTCGGATCTTTAGCGTTGAAACGGCCGGAAGGAAACATTCGACGGGACAAACTACCGAGAGCCGCGCTCCTGGCAACTCTGCACGTTATGATTTACTGCATTGCATACATTCAGCTTTGTCCGGCTTACGCTCCCATCTCAATGCCGACGCGGGACACCGTTGCGGAGGCTCCCTGACTATGACGCATTCGCGAGAGTCAGAGCCGGCATTAAAGTTTCTCGGAAAGCTCTATTCCCTGATATGTTTCAACATCCGTCGGCGAAGACGTAGAAGGGTTGAAACTAGCGAAAATTGGATTACTCGTATGCGTATCACTTGCACGAACCTAGATGAAGCTTTTTCTTTTTAGAACTACTTGCACGGTTTCGTAACGATGAGAAGGCATTTGTTACGAATGAAAAATAAAAGATGCCCTGCCGAAAATATTTCTCTGAATATGTCTGAAAATTTATCCGAAAGTCTCGGAACATTTGTCAGAAATTTATCTGAAAAGTTCTCTGAATTTTTCAAGTTACGCACTTTTCATAAAAAAGTCAAAGATTTTTCTGAATTTATGTATTCCTGATTGTTCTGAAAGTCTCTGATTTTCTCTGCAGACTTCTTGTAATAACTGGGAACTTTATTGTTTTTCTCTGGCCAATAATTTTCTATATTCACGACGAACATTTATCTGGAAAACTGAAATTGATTTAGAGTAACAGAATAAGTAGATCGTAGAGACAACTCGTATTTTTTCTTAATGTTCTTTATCAGAAAAAATTAGAGCTTTCCATAATTTTTCGGAAAATACTTTGAATATCTCTCATAAATTGTGACCGTTGGAGGTTTTGCCGCGAAAATTGTAGTGATATGTAGCAAATGACAGAGAAACGCAGTGAACAATGTCGGAAAATCTCTGAGTATCACTAAAACGTTCTGATCAGAGTTGTTTTTTAGACAAATTGTCAGAGAAATATTTTTACCAGGTCATCTAGAAATTTTCAATGGAGATTCAGACAGTGAGGTTCATAGCTTTTGGTTTTTGTTTATTTATTATTCATTAGATGATTATCGTTAATGAGGGAAATCCCAAACTTGAACACTCGAATAAAATGGATAGTCACTCGCAGACAGCGCCGTTGATACAATCAATGGTCCGATAGTACGACAAAAAAAATGATAAAGACGCACGGATCCGCGAATCATGGAGATGTTTTTAAAATATACTATTTACAAACTCGCAGCGCAGCGTCGACACCGTTGATCTCTCGCAGTCGTTCCGTCATACAAAAATACAGTTTTATCTTACATAATAAATGTTGTTTAAAGAAACGTTTGCTTTTTAACTGTGTCGAAGCTGCTGAACGGGATTTCCACGCGAGGAATGGACCTGCGCGCGGTCACAGAATCGCGCACGAATAAATGAGACATAATTTTTTTTTTTTTTCTTTAGTTTCCCCTCTTCTTTTCCGCTTTTGAATGAATCGTTGTTCATAAAACGAAATAGTTATTAACGTCTACGCTGTGAAAGCTTAAAATAAAAAAATAATAGTACAAAGAAACGAATGAATTATGCGACAAAATACATTGCGCAGTATCGTATAAATAACTAAGATAGGCCTATGATGAAAAAAAAATTCGAGTATCGTTCGACGACGAAGTTTTTAAGGGAGAATTGAAGCGCGAGAAACTCTTTGTCCACGTAAAATTAAGTCGTTCGTTGATTTTGTCTAGCGGCAATGGTCTCGATTGAGTTAAAGTAAAAAAAAAAAAATCACATACGAGATTCGCGAATAATATGTACTCGAGACAGTGAGAAGCGTCAGGCTAAGGAGCCGTGTGAACTAGCCGAACATAGTGTAAGACGAGGAAAAATATCCGCAGTCTCCCTCAACTTCTCGCCCCTCCGCTGTGGAGAGGGGGGATTTGGGGGGTAAGTCGATCACGTTGGTGGCAATTTCTTTAAATCGAGATCGTCGAAGTACGGATGCTGCAGAGCGGCGCGTGCCGATATTCTTATCTCCGGATTGTAAGCCAGCATGGATTGTAACAGATCGACACCGTCCTTGTTCAGAGGCTTAACGTGATTTTCCAGCGTGTTGTTCGTCCAATTCGGAAACGTGGCTTTGTAGTCGGACAGTTGAGTCACTCCGGGCCAAATTTCCTCCGTCGGTGTCTTTAAAACACTGAAAAAGAAAAATGTAAAAAAAAAAAAAAGAAACTTAAGAAAACTATTCGCCTCGGGCCTCCGATGCTTCGATGGGCGTAGATCTTGTTTTTTTGTTCTCTTGCTCTTACCGAAATATTCTGAACAACTGATCGATCTCACTGTCGCCCTGGAAGAGCGGCTTTTTGGTCGCCATTTCGGCGAAGATACAGCCGATACTCCAGACGTCGATGGCACACGAGTATCGGCTCGATCCCAAAAGAATCTCTGGCGCTCTGTACCACAGGGTAACGACCTCGTGCGTGTAAACTCGAACGGGAATACCGAAGGCTCTGCCCAGCCCGAAATCCGCAACCTTTATACCGCCGCGTTTGTCGATCAGTAAATTTTGGGGCTTAAGGTCGCGATGAAGTACTCTCCTCATGTGACAGAACAGCACGGCTCGAGTTATCTGTAGATGGAAAAATCAAACAAGTTAAGCAACAGAGTCGATACTAGATTTTGTTTGCTTCTTCGGAGAAGTTAAGCTATATCTGCTTCCCCATAGAGAAGTTAAGCTATATCAGCTTCCTCACACAGAAGTTAAGCTATATCTGCTTCCTCATAGAAGAAGGTAAGCTATATCTGCTTCCTCATAGAAGAAGTTAAGCTATATCTGCTTCCTCATAGAGAAGTTAAGCAACAGGGTCGATACTACATTTTTGTTTGCTTCCTCATAAAGGAAGCCTTATTCTATTGAAAACAAAAAAAAAATTCGAGATTTTTTTTACATTCCTTCAATTAACATTTTTTTTGTCAATTCGTGTGACTACCTGATAGAGATAAGACTTGACGGTTTCCGGCTGCATCAGCTTTCCACTTCCCAAACTGTCCATGTACTTCTTCAGGTCCATCGTCAGATACTCGAATATCAGATAGAGCCTCGACTCCTCCATGAGAACGTCGGACAGGCCGACGATGTTGGGATGTTTGAGTTCCTTGAGGAGAGAAATTTCCCTTATAGCCGTAGAAGGAATGCCCTCGTCGTCGCTCTCCAGTCTGATCTTTTTCATGGCGACGATTTCGCCGGTCTTCTTGTGTTTGCCCTTGTAAACGACACCATAGGTGCCTGGAAAAATGATAAATCATACACGCAAGAGCATCATAAACCCTGTCGGAAGTCCGTGCAAACGGACAGGTGCGAGGGCTCATCGAACAGAAAGTCTCTTAGCAACGAACGAAATTTTTCGTCACTGATACGAGCTTTAACTGTAAAGTGCAGCGGTTACGTCCGGATAAGAGAAACGACGAAAAAAAAAAAGGAAAAGAAAAAAAAATCGCGAACAGGTGTGTTTATCGAGGTGCTCTTCGGTGGACAAATATTGCGTAAGGCGAATAACACGAAGCTCGAGCGCGATCTCGCTTTATCGTTGAGAATCTGAATTAATTCTTTTTTTATTCGGGGCATTAAAAAAAATAAAAAAACTGGCGGAAGCGTGCGGGACAGAGAGAGAGTCGGTCGGAGGCAAGGGAACACACAAATTGATAAGGAACGTACCCTCGCCGATTTTCTCGATCCTAACAAAGTTCTCCATCCTCGAGGAAGCTGCTGGGATTCGGCTAACACAGCCGGTGTATATCGGTTGCGAACGCGAATTCGATGATAAATCCTGTGACGGTTTTCGTTCGTGGGGTTAAGCTCACCCGAACGCGCGATGCTCGAGGGACCGAACGTCGTTAGATGCTTCGCGTAACGCTCAAATTCAAACGCTCGCACGCCATATTGGTAAACACGTTTGAACAGTTGAACGTCGGGGATGCTCGGAGCGATTCGGTTCCCCGAGGAGGCAACAGGCCGCGTTTCCACGTCAGCTGCGAAGTGCTGGCGGTCGCTTCTTCTAGGTCGGGGCGCTTTTGAACAATCCGCAGGGTAGGGTATAGTTTTCGGCAAAGAGTAACATCATTTGGAGAAACATCATATGTATGAATCAGAGCTGGACAAAGTACCAAAAAATACTTCAAGCACAAAGTACTGAGTATCACAAGTACTTGAAGTATTTCTCAAGCACTTTTTGTACTTCAAGTATTTGTCAAGTACTTTTTGTACTTGAATATTTCTCAAGCACTTTTCGTACTTAAAGTATTTGGCAAGTACTTTTGGACTTCAAGTATTTATCAAGTACTTTTTATACTTCAAGTATTTCTCAAGTACTTTTCGCAATTAGGCTCCCAGCGTTAAGCGTCATCTAGGCCTTAAAAAAATCTTCCCCATTGCAAAAAATCGCTGACTGAAATTTTCGTAATTCGTAGTTTTATGCTATTTTTAATCTATTTTTGTTGTTGACTTTCTTTTTTATAAAAAAAAATTCATAACAAAATTTTCTAATAAATTTCATTGAAAAAAACGAAAACGGCCTCTTATCGTTTTTTTTTAAATGGAATTAAAAAAAATGAATTTCGTTTAAAATTATACTGATTGAAAAGTTTAGAGAGATAATCGTATAATAATAGAAACAGAATGTCATACTACTTATCGAGTATCCATAATGCGAATGTGTACTCAACAAGTGCTTGTAATACTTGGTACTTGAAATCGTAAAAAAAGTACTTGAAGTACTGCCCAGCTCTGGCATGAATCTTATACACTATATAAATGGCGCTGCAAGGCTGTTTTGTTTTATGAACTTTTAAAAATGCGCTAACACTTCTTCTCATGCATGAGTGTTTTTTGGTTTCGGGCGATAAAGTATGCTACCGATAATGCGAATTTTCTTTTGTTTCTGATTAATATCGTCATCATTAGTACGCCGTTAAGGGCATGTGACACACACGTATCGTTGCTCCGATGGTAACAAATCGCTTTCCCTATTTTCTCCGTGATGGTTGATGGTTGACCAAAATCAAATTAGGTTTTTGTAGTCAATAGATATATGCTCGTCGTGTCAATCGTTTTAGAGAAAACAGGGAAGGCGATTTCTTACCGACTGAGTCTGTAACACATGCCCTTAAGATGATGTGAAATACCACCGTCGGTAACAAAAACTGTACTGAATGCAGTTTCGAGACCGCAATTCGCCGACGAAAAAGAAAATCGTCTGTCCTGGGAAATCAGCAGACGCAGGGAAACACAGTTTTCTTTTTTTCTCGGCTAATTTTTATTAGCAACTGGGCGCGGGGTTATACCAAATCACGTTAATTCATCCGCTTATATCACCAGCTGACTGCATTCGAGATAAATCGAAAGTGACATACTTCCGGTATAAAGAAATGATAAATTCAAACCAGAAGGAACGTTTCCCTGTACATTAATATCGAAGATGTTTTTCACGAAATAGGATGAAAGGATCGATTCGTCTCCTTATATTGGAAAAACGCTTTATTTTTGAGGATTTTTCGTTTATAATACAAGATCTGAATCCAAATATCGTTGAACCTTGATGTTCATTGCATTATCGTTTAACAGCAATTCACGTCGTGTCGCTTGGACGATCGATGCAAACTACGACATGCCGATCTCGCGATTGCAACAGTGCAATGAAAGGCATCGATAATCGCACGAAAGCTGCAAATCTTCGCTTACCGCGGGACCGAAAGACAAAAACGAAACAAAACAAAAAAAAACAATCTGAGTGTTAACGAAAAGTAATTATTCGTTGCGCGTTGCGAGAGTGTCTTGGATTCAAGCAGCGAACTCTGCCCCGATTTCGCGTACGTTATATTTATGCTGAACGTATGCCTTTAAAGTTCGGCCTGAGCTGTAAGTTCGATAAACGCGGAAAAAGCCATTGATTGGCTTCGATCGAATAGCGAGAAACTTATTAATTTCGTAACCCGCGGTATCATCGTCTTCTTTACCTATTTATATAATCTTGGATCTGTGAAGTAAAAACGAAGGGTTTGCAATTTTTTTGTTAATGTTCTATCGTGGAAATTGATAACCTCCGGATGCGTAACCGAGTCCAACGCCGCGTTGCGTATGCGTCGTTGCCCTCGCGACTTCGTACTGCTGCTCCATGTTGTTGAACATCTCTTCCTGCTTTTTCAGTATATCGGGTTTCTGTCCAGGCTGCGGAGCAGCTGGAAGATCGCCTTTTATTCCCATAAGTCGTTTGAACTTGGCGGTCACCTTGCCGTCTTGGTCGTGTGTGAAAGTCGTGCCCATCCATGTATTCGCAGTCGAGGCAGCGGCCACCGAGGTCTTACCTTCGTCAGCTTTCGACTGATGAGAAGTCGTGAAAGAAAGAAAAAAAATAAGAGCCATTGCCAATGAAATTCGTTTAACCCTTCAAGCACCGGAGACTTTTTGGCGATCGCAAACGACGATGTCTTCCTTTAAGGTAAATTGCAAATTTATCTCCACAAAAATCGGGGTAAAAATGTGCCCAAGGATTTATTGGCGTAAACTGAGTTACTTTTTTTTGCAAATTGTTATACACTTTTTCTCACGTAAAGTAGGAACTCTTTAGTCTAGATCCACCTTCGTTCGCAAACACTTCTCCTCTAAAACGTGTACAAACAATTTTTGAAATCCGGGTACTCGATTGACTTGACTGTACTGCACGGACTACCTTAAGCACAAAACGATACGGATCTTCGTAATAAATTTTCTTCCGCGTTATATATATCTATAAACAACAATAACTATTAAACAAAACTTCAAGGTACGCCCGTGAATTTTTAACGATTTTCTCTAGCACATCAACTGATTATTCTAATCGTTCGAAGGTTGCGTTTTGGCAAATTCTACGTCCTCTTTGAACAAGAATCCGGTACGTGAAGGGTTAAAAAAAAAACCTAGAGTTACATCGACCGCAATAATCGACCGTACAGTCTCCCTCCTTACCTTGTTAGCCCACAGAAGCTTTCTCTTCTGTATCTGCTCGGCATACTTTCCCTGTGTCGCCGTCGCAAGTGGATTGTAATAATTCGGCTCTCCGGGAATCACCGGTATCACCGGATCACCGCCAGGAGCCTTCAATTCAATTCCGAGCTTCTCGAGCTGCGCTAGTTTGTTTCTACCCTTTTCCTCGCGATAGCTCATAGGTCTGAACGGTTGGGGCGGCACTCGATCCTTGGATCGCGATCGGGAGCGCGTTCGATCCTTCTCCTTGTTGTCCCGAGCCGATCGCTCCTCCCTGTGGCGATCCTTCGTTCTGTCGTCCCTGGAATGACGCCTGTCCCGGTCCCTTCGACGATCCCTGTCGGATCTGTCTCGGTCTCGCCTGTCCTCGCGATGATGAGTGTCCTTATCCGCCTTGTCCCGATCGCTGCTACGCTCGTCCCTGCAGGAACTCGACGAAGTTCTGTCCTTCCGCCTCTCATCGTCCCGTGTTTTTCTCTCCTCATCGCGGGAAGACTTCTTTGAGTCCCGGGAATCTCTGCTGTGATCGGAATCCCGGCGGCGTCTGTCGTCGTGCGACGAACGCCGGGACTTGCTGCTCTCGCGGGAACGACGACCACGATCGCTTCTGTCGGAACGCTTGTGATCACGGTCACGGGAGTTCGACGAATGACTGTCGTGATCCGAACGCCTGTAAAACGATTACGTTCTGCAGGGGTATACCACACAGATTCGTATTATTAATCGGCTCACACGACAAAAGCTACATTCTAAAGACGCGTTAGGATGTGCATCGTGGCGTCAATGATTTATTGAATCAAAGAAATTCTCGTATATATATATATATAGAGATTTATTTATGTGGGTGGGGATCAAAATTTTGAATGACTGATGTATAGGACGGCCAATATTTCGAAATTTCACCATTGCGAATATTAGAATATAGAATAATGCGTATTTCGAAAATTGTATTTTCGATAGATCGCTAAGTCGCAAAGTTTCACCGACAGGTTATTTCTTCGAGGGCTTGTTTATTCGAAAATACATTTTCAGAAGCTGGAGGTCAACATTTTGATTAACCAGATTTAAAATGGCTGAAATTTTTAAGTTTAAAACGGAGACATGCTAATATTTTTAATAGCCTACACACCTATCAGACGTATGTCGGGAATACAGATTTCGAATTACTGAAACTTAGATACACAGAATAGAGAAGGACCAAAATTGCAAGAGTCGAAATAGCGAAAGCGACTATCAAAAGGCAAGAATCGCTGAAAATGACGTACTTATTCTCGATATAAGTTCATCTCGATATATTTATATTCTCAATTTTTATTTACTACTTAAGAACTCAAAGGCAACTTTGAGTAAGAACTCAAAGGCAACAAAGGCCATTTGGACATTTATTTGAACGATCATTATTTTTCTATTTCGAAATATCGGCAGTTTTACATTTCGATCGTTCAAAATGTCGACCCCACCCCTTTCGATTCACACAGAGGATACTTCTTTGATACGATAGCAAAAAAGATATTTATTCACGTGCGAAACTTAAACTCCGCGAGATTACCGCTCTTGTTTGGCAAAAGCAAACCAGCCTACCTCTGGTCTGCGGGAGAAGAACGATGCCGCGAAGATTCCCTCCTCGAGCTGGTGGCTTGACGTTCCGTCGATGGACTCGCGGCTCTCTCGCTTTCCGAATCACCGGATGAATTGTTGTTGTTGCTCTCCTAGAGATACAAAAATAAAACGATTCACGAACGTTTCTCGCATAGCGCTTCTCACGCGTGCCGAATAATTCAAAAGAGGATGAAAGAAAAGAAAAAATAAATTAAATAAAAAAAAATGTAATAAAACGATAATAGATACAACGGTAAAAAATTAAGACGACGACGCGCTAAGGTATAGTGTTGTTTTGCATTCTACAAGGTAACAGAGGACATAGATATGCGCTCGTTCATATGTTAGTCGGGTTTTCCAATTCAAATTTACATCGGAATATAATAATTCGTATAGAGTCCCGACGGGTTTAGGACGAACTGGTTTGTTTGTTTGTTTTTTTTTCTCCCACCCCGCCCAGCGGAGAATCGAGTCACGAAATTCTGACGGAATTCTCGGCAGGCTACCCGATGGAAAAAAAACCATCTGCACCGAACCGCCAGTTAATTTAACGATAATATGCTCCTAGCTATTATTATCCGCGTTTCTAAATCGTGTTTTGTACGTGTCTGTGTGTATACATTTTCTATTTTTTTTTGGGTTTTTCATTTTTGTATTTTTTTTTTCACGTTTCTGTTAGAGAGTGTTACCTTCTTTCAGCTTCCTCTACTCACCTATTTCTTCTTTATAGGACTTGGGGGGTAGACTTGCAAGACCCTCGCACAGCATTGACCTTGCCGAGGTGCGTAGATATTGTATCATGTATTACCAACAGAGCTACGTGTTAATATTCTCTCACGAAATGGCACTATAACCATTTACTTATCAATTAAGCATTTTCTCCTCTTAAAAAAAAAATCTCTATTTCCCCTTCTACAACGTCTCTTTTCCTTCCTTTCTTTGATTCGGAGAAATCGGCGCTGGGAACAATTTTGAAATACGCAGATAGCGGAGACAATTTTTTTTTTTTTTTGTGATAAATTTAAGGATTAGAGCTTGAGAGAAAAAATACATGGAAATTGGAAAGCGCGACTTCGCATTCTACATCGACTTTAAAAAAATAATTTTTGATCTTTCAGTGATCTATGTAGAAAAAAAAAAGTGACCCCGATGACGCGTCGCAGTGAACGCAGTGAAATATATACCAAGTACTCATCGCTTGCAATCGTTTTTTTTTGTACCTCACTCATGTCCATCTGTACCGGGTCATAGTTCACGTCGCTGGCTCTCCTCTCTGCTGTTTCACTGCTTGCCGAACAAGGCATCTGAAAAATACAATGAACAAAATATATATATGTATATAGATGGATAAATTCATGTGTGGAATGCCTTTATTATAAATTAATGCTTGGACTGAATTGTTACATGGAGCATGATTGTTTAAGATATTGTAACGACCAAGTGAATAAGTGACACACATATTTAGTTTTGGAGCAGATATTATTAAGTAAAATCGCAGCTAAATATGGCAAGCATGAACTGTTAAACGTCTGCTCTCTAAAAGTCCGAACAAGACTCTAGTCATCTGGTCAATCGATAATCTGTACATTTTCATTTTTCATACCAAGTTATTCTAGTCAACCATGTAACATCCATGTAATATGCATGTAATATCCATGTAATAATCCATATAATTTTACCTAGATAAATATGAACTTTTATATTAGTTATAAGACACATTTTATACATGTTGCGATATTTATACCAAAAATTTATGATGTATAAGAAAACATGCAGGTGATAAGCATACAGCTTAAAAGCTTCTGCAGATAAAACAAATGTGTGTAAATAGTTTGTACTGAATCAATGAAGAATGAATGAACTTAATGAAACACATATACATATGTAGATATGTAGATATATACCCAGCTACGAAAGCGTGCCGTCAAACGGGTATCGTACCATCGGTACCGCCACCGTTCCGTCGCCGTGCCGTCATTTTTCTATCTGGGTATGTATCTGTGTACGCTTCCGTGGATCGTTAATTTTGGAATGACAAATGTTATATATTTAGAAAACCCATAAATACCATGGATTCTTTCTTTCGTGATATTCCGTCAGGCCGCGCAATGCTTCTAAACTAGGACAACGGAAACTTATCGATTTTCGTCGTTAAGAAAAAAAAAATAAAAATTTGGTATCACCGAACATCTCGTTTGCCATTATTTATTACATCGTTCACTTGTCCGAGACTCGTAGATGACTTTGGACTGTACGCCGATAGTTCACCGACAGTGCAGGCAAATTTGGATCGAAAAAAAAAAAATACACCGTCTCGACGAATCTCTGACGTTTCGCGCGTAAGCTTTGTCCCCGCATTAACTATAAGAACGACGAAAAATTCTTAACATTTAAGAGAAACAAAAGTGAGTAATTTTGTTTCATGCTCACCTTCGTGTCGTCCGAATTATTGCTGTTGTCACCGTCGCTTCCGTAATTCGCTAACGAGTCCATAATGGCGTTGTGTTGAACAGTAGTTTACGCGGAGAGGCAGAGGAACGAGAGAAATTCCGTTTCGCCTCTGCGTCGTTGTTGCTGTGTAGAGTAGTCGTCAGTCGATCATCGATTGTCTTTCTCACCGCTGTGGCAGTGATGCACACTTCGCAACGCGAAAAAACCCTACTCCCTTGTTCAGTTGCCAACGGGGAATGAAAAAAAAAAAACACTGAACCCGCAGTTACCCGTGCAGGTCTGGTGCGAATAGTCGAATAGTCACACCGTTATAGGGTGGTGAGAAAAAAATTACCGGTCACATAGTCGGCGCCCATCTCTGGAAGTATCAAACTGCGAGCTCCTGCAGCTAACATTGAAACTCACCCATAGACACTCGGTATGCAATTCTCGCGGCGTCTGCGGTCTGTCAGTTTGTATTCATCATGGCTACTGCGGGTTGATGGTCATTGATCAATTCCAATAATAAAGATTTGTTGTATCAAACGGCGTGTTGACTATCTGATATTTCGAGAATTTTTCCCTCATTGATCGTTTCCGCGCTATCGCAATCGAAAAACACATAATTTTTAAGTTACTTCTATCACGCCCGAGATTGGGTCTTGGTTCAGTTCGTGGACGACTGTCTTTTTGACAATACACCTGTCAATAATTTCGAATTGTTACCGAGCAAGGACTCAACATTATTGACGATATAACAATGAATTTGTGTGACGATTCGGATTCCCCGGTATGCGATACTCTGGATCTAAGCGGTCAGGGCTTGAAGAAACTCAGCAGGTGCCCGTCGGATGCGGACATCGGTACGCTCATCGCAGATGACAATGAGCTCCAGAGACTCGACAATCTTGACTCCTATCACAGAATTACCAAGGTGCGTTTGACTCAACGAATCTCATCAGAAAATTGGTACCGTTGGCACGGCAGTGTACTTTTTACGCTGCTGTAAAAATTACATTTGTTTTTTGTAAAAAGAATCTTGTACTATAAACATTATTACAATTATATGATTTTAGCTTTCCATCGTGAGAAACCAACTCCTGCGCATGTACGGAGTATCAAAATTACATAATCTAGTTACTCTGAATCTTGCCAACAATGGAATATTGACAGTGGAAGGTATCAAGGACATGGTAAATCTACAGACGCTATGTCTGGCTGGCAATAACATAAAGGTAAACATATTATTTTTATTTAATCTTGACAGGCTTGTTAACAGAGGAATTTTTTTTTTAACAGTCCATAGAACATCTGCATACAAACACAAAGCTGGAACACTTGGATCTGTCAGAGAACAGCATTAGTCATATCTCAGACATTTCTTTCCTGAGGAACTTAAAGGTGAAATATAGAAACTTTTTTTTTTCTACAGTATTACCATCGAATGAGATTGGCTAATTATTTAATTACAATGCAGGAGCTATTTCTGCATAACAATAGAATAATAACGCTTAGGCAATGCGAGAGGTATTTACCAACATCGCTGGAGACCCTTACTCTTGCCAACAACAACATAACTGATCTGAACGAAATGTCTCATCTGGGGAGTCTGACAAATCTAATAAATTTTTCCATAACAAATAATCCTTGTGTCAGCATGAGCGGTAACAGTATGTATCCTTTTTGTCATAAAGATTGTAAAAACATAATATACATATATACAAAGTTCATTATATTTTTAGAATCTAGTATTTATAGTCAACAAGCTTTATATCGTCTTCGTACAGTCTTTTGCACAGATTTTTATAGTAAAATACACACTCTGTAGATTCACGGAGGTAGAGCTCATAATTTCTTAACCGATAGTTGATAGCGGGTTCGACTACCGTCCCTTTGTTATTAATTGGTGTATGAGTCTCAAATCCATCGATGGTTATGCCGTGGATCCAATCGAGAGGTAAGATTCTTCATTATATATATATATATATATATATGAATAGAGAGAGAGAGTATATATATATATTGCATCCCTGACTCTTTTGTTATATTTATTGTAATAACACATACTTGTCCTACACTGCACGAGCCGCATGAGTAATAACAAAGAGAATCATTAATACCTAATAATGCTCCCTCACTCAGCCTGAAAGCGGAGTGGCTCTATTCGCAGGGACGCGGCAGACAATTTCGTGTTGGCGAGCACTCACTGCTGGTCCAGTATCTCGCATCGGTATGTCCGTTGTCGGGCGAGTGTCTCGAGAACGAAACCGACAGAAAACTACGGCTTATACTCAGCAAGGCTCAACATCATCAGCAACAGCTGAGCCAGCAGAGCGATTCGAGTAGCGTTCACGGAATGAGTTCGTCGCCAGCTGCAAGACGCAGACTTGGCCCGAACAGAACGAGCTCTCCCCGAAGGCCCGGTACGTTGAGCTTTAAAGCTGATTCTTCGATGAGATTAACTAGCATTATTCAATGAGGGACAAAGTAATTTTTTAAAAATATTTCTTTTTAAATTTGTTTGTTTATTTGTTTTTTTTTTGTGTTTTTTTGTATCGGTAAAAGCGTGTCAAAAACATCCCGGTAATAATGTGTGTTTCCCCAGTTGCACCAATGTTGTCATACCACGAAGATAAATGCTTACAGTCGCCAAAATTTTATGAAGCAAAGTACTGCTCCTGCCAGTCACCTTGCAAAGGTACCACAGAATAAGATCGACCCCATAACGTTGTTTTCTTTTATTTGTAAATTATATTCAAAAATAAGCTAATGGAATCGAATCGCTTCTTTCGGCTTTTAGACTGTATAATCAATAAGGTCGGCGATATTGTAATTGAGAATATAGAAAATACATACGTAGTCTTTTCGTTCATACTATTTGTCGTTTGGGATGTACAACTTAATTTTATAGTAATATATGAGTTTTAGCTATGCTAACGCAATGCCGTCTTCCACGCACTATCCCCAGGAAATTATTGAAAATCCCTCTTGTTCTCAGCCATAGGAAATAGGATATTAATAAGTAAATTAATTGTTTCATCAGCATCTTCCCGAAACTCGATGAGATTGAGATCACCCGATCGTATGGTTTCGAGCTGTCACAACGACACGATGGTATCGTCCTGTCACACGATCCTCGGTAACGATCACGAGCCATTGATGACCCAAAGCTTGGATCCCAATATGCTGTGCAATACGTTGAATAAGTCGGCCAATCACTCCATTCTCCATGACGTCGAAGGTACGTTGATAATTAAAAAAGCGTGCCGAGTGATTTGCTCAATTACTTCCTCATGTTTTATGGATTTGCGCATAAGTTCCTCTATGATAAATCTTGTTGTTTGATTTTGGATTCCTCATAGGGGAAGGTATAATTAAAATACAATTTTCACCAAAAATAAAAATAAAGGTCTATTATAAGAAAACGATATGAAAATTTCAATTCTCAACTCTTTTTTATTGTTTTTTTGAGCTAAGTATAAGAAAATCCATAAGCAAGTTATTTTGCACCTTTTTCGTAACATAAAAAATGTCTACATCTTATAAAATTCAAACCGTCAAAATTTACACCAGAATTTATCGTACGAAATCGCAAACTGAAATTTGCGGATATCGTTGTTGTAAGGCAATTTCTAATCTATTCTTTACCTATGATTATAAAAACATAACTCATTTTATTCTTTGCGTGATGTTTGATTCAAAAACTCGTGTCGGACGTAAAAAACAAATTCTTCTAAAAATTCGAAATGTTAAAAACCCCATAAAATTTAAACGATTGTACAGTGTTGGTCCATTCCTGTGCCAAATTTAAGCTCGATACCTCTATGTTAACTCGAATTAGATCGTTATTAGTAAAAAATCAAAATTCTATAAAATCTGATCCCTGCGGTAGATTTCGTCCAAATTCAATACCAAACGTTCATAGTATTGTATTTATATGCATTTTTAAGACGATAACTTCAAATGTACGGAAGCTACAGCTACTACAGACATATTTAAAAAATTTCAAAGTCGCGTAAAATCGCGAATCGGGCCTCAAACTTCATGAAAATTACAGCGAAGGAAGATAGGTGACCACCCGACTAGTGTACAAAATTTCAATCCGCAATCTCAAACCATTTCCGAGTTACAGTCATTCTGAACGATGCAGGTCTGTCACATACACTCACACACCCGCACCCACACACATACATACATCCGGACCCCAGCTAAAATCTTGTTCCTCGACGTTATCGACCATTTCTAGTACGCGGATATTAAAATCGCGATGTTTTTTTCACGAAAACATAGTTTCCTCTATGACGAATCAAAAAAAAAAAAAATAAACTAACCGAATGTCTACGATAATTTCAGAGACTTCGAGTCCTCTTCAAGCAGCAACGAAGCTGGTACCTGTCCCGGAGTCCTTGATGAGTCCGGACTTCAGACCACCTTCGGGACTGTCAAGAATTCTTCCTAAAACTCCGACGAGCAGGCTCAACTCACCGATACAGACAACCGTGCCGGTAAAGGTTGCCAACGACACAAACGGCAAAGCGATACCGATAATAAACACAGCGAATCCGATGGCAAAGACGAGTGTTGGAGTTCTGAAGGCCAACGCGCTCGCCCGGAGCAATTCGGCAACAAATTGCACCGGCAAAGTCAATATTGCAAAGCCGATAATTACGAACGCCAATAATGCCAAGTGTCCGCACAGCGTTAAGATAAACAATTATGTTCAGAGCAAAACAATGCCCGCTAAGAGAAACTCGAGGAATTCACCCAACTTGGGAAGAAGCGCCCAAAAACCGAAAACCGCGTCTGAAAAGCCAAAAAGCAGCTTGTCGAGGAGAGGCAGAGACGGTGATGGAGACAATCATATTGCGGTGAGCAGCGACGACGAGGATAGCGAAGTTTGTCAAGCGAAACTTGATGGGATTCGGCACAGGGCTAATCAGAGACGACAGGAAGACACCAACAGAGGTAAAGCTTTTTTTTGTACTTCGATATAATATTTTTAAGCAATAATTTTTTTTTTAATCCACAGAGGAGGATGAAACGGAGAAAGCTGCCGTCTGCATTCAGAGAATGTGGCGTGGCTATCACGCTAGAAACTTGAACAAGAAAGCGACGAATATAGTAAAAACAATCGAAATGATGAGGACGAACAAGTACATTCAGTAAGTAGACTGAAACATTGATTACCTATATCAATCTAATGTTATCCTGACGGCTTGCGATCGTTTTTAACAGAAAACTATCGACTGACATGGAAGCCACGAGGACCGCGCTAGAGAGCGAGCACAAGCTGCAACTGTTACAAATGCAAGCGATAAATGCCTTGTGGAAGAAAGTGGTGAGTCTGCAGCCTGGCGGAAATGAGGGGGACAGCGTTGTACAACCGAATTCTGACGTCGTTACGAACCTCGCCCAGACTTGTAATCTTTTACACACGCAAGTTCAACAACTTCAGGACTCTATGTCCGAGATAAAACGATGTATGTCGAGCATGCAACCGAAGCCGGTACAAGTCGATCACGGTGTTGGAACGCAGACGGAAATTTCGGCGGTTCACACACCCGCCGGTGAGGAGAACACCTTTCCTTATGCAAGACCGGCTCACCGTCCACAATCCTTGTCGATTCATCAGACCATACACGAAGGCAGTGAGAGCAAATCATTCGCGGTTAATCTTGTCGACAGTGTGATGAAAAAGGTCTCACAATCCACTGACACGACCGACGACGAGATAAACACGGATATTCTCAATTCAAATGAGAATCCTGAATTACTTAATTCGGGCGAACACGCTGATATGTTCAAGAGTTGTGAGGAAATCGTCGAGAGCGAATTCAAGGATGTTGAGTACAACATGGAGGGAGATGGCGAAGAGGTGGCCGAGAGTGGTCAGATCTGCGAGGAAATGCTGTGCAAGGAATTGCACAGCCTAATCGAGACTGAGACCAGTCGTAAAAGCAACACGGACAGCGACAAAGAGGCTGACTTCGATGAACTCGCAAGAACGAAACCCGATATCGAATAAATTATTCGTGTCAGTGAACAACAATACGCCCTAACTTGGCGAATATATATATATAAATATATATATATCCGATACGCCGGACACTTAGCAAATGCGCCGTTTCTCACATACCAGTAATACGCTTTATCAAAGACATTCTTCATTGTACATAAAGTAACACTGAAAAGAGTGATCTCATCGAAAGTTTACATGCAATTGTTTTATTAACATCCGACGTTAGAGAACGGTGCTGAATTGTATCAATGCACAAACACGAGAATCAAGTCACTAATCGACGATTATCATCGTCACTATATCGCGTTAAAGGCCCACGCGCATATGTGCCGATGTTGAATTTTCATTAATATACTACTAATATAAAAAATCGATGCTCGAACAATGTTGAGGAAAAAAAAGAGAAAGAAAAAATGCAACAATCGCGGGATAGACTCGTCGTGTCGTGCCGATAACACGTCTATCCGTCCACTACAGTCCGGCGATACCGCGCACGAAATGAAAACAAGAATGAAAAAACAAAAAAGTATGAGAAATATTGACTCGAATTATTTGATTATAAGATTATCGGCGCAGACGCGTCAATTTAGACCGTGTCAATTCTTCCATTTTATTTAATTAGATAACGTCATTGCGAGGCGGATACGAAGCCAGCGATAGATTTGCGATTTTAAATCCAGAGATGATAATGAAAGGAAGAACAAAAATGAAGATGTTTTAAAGTAGTCTAGTCACGATGGCTTGTATATTTAGGTAGCTTCGGCTGTTTTACTGCTAGGATTGTTATGTAGGTAATAACTTGTTGGCTTACAGCCATCTCCGAATTGCGGAGACTTTCCCTGCCCCGGTTGAATGAAAAATACTGTTTATTATTTAATGCTTATTATTAAAAATGTATCGTTTGAGAGAACGTGTGACCTTGCCGAAACGTAGTTAGTATTAATACAGCTTGTCGTATTTAATGCCAAAAATGCATTTACGTTGAACGTCAACGATGATTTTTAAGTAACTTAATGTTCAATTGTATCGGAAGCTTCTTGTTGTGATGCTATCGAGCTTAAGCTAAACAGCATCATATCGAGACACTAAGCTAATGTTTTTTTTCGACTGTATTCCAAAGTGAGATTAATACATTCCTTCTAGTAATCCCAAAGTGTCGACCATGATGTTTGATTTGATCGGATTGACGGAGATTTTTTATTCTCAATTACGCCCGTCCGGTCGTATTCGTTTATTCGTTCCATTCGTCTATAGATATATCAAATTCTATGAATCTATATATAAGATGAAAACACATATTATGCAAATAATGGTGTTTCACAGTAAGAGTCATCATGTGACAGTCGTTAATGCTGTTGTTGTTTCCTTCTGTTCTTTCTCTGGGAAATCTCTTGGTAATCTACTTATCGGGTTTGAAAACACGCACAGATTATTTCTCCCAATTTAGAGAATCATATTAATTCCCAATAAATACGTAGATATAGAAAAGATTAATATATATAAGATAAAATTGTCACATAATCGGATTCAACAACAAGAGTATAACTTAACACGCTCGTGATAATTGCAAAGTGCACATAATTAATAATTAATTTCACAATCGTAACACTCTCCGATTGAAACTTACGCCGATGTTTGAAACATTCTTTTGCAAACGGCCCTCTCGAAAATTAGATAGGAATGCTTAATCTTCTTCACTTTTTCGATCTCCCGCAAGATATCTGTATTGTTGGGAGCCGAGTTCCTCGCTTGCGTTAGATCAGCGATTCCTCGTTCGTATTCGTTTAAACCCATGTGCGCTTGGCCCCTTCGGAACAAAGCTTTGCAGTTGTTCTCGCTTATTGCCAAAACCTGTAAACGAAAATCGGGTATATCGAACAAAGAAAAAAGTATAAGAAAAAGTAATTACCAAATGTTGACGCGTACTCACGCGAATCGGTGCTTCGATATTCCACCTACCTGATTGCATAGCTGTAGGGCATCTCTATGTCTTTTCTTTTTAAGCTTAACAGCCGCGAGATTCAACAGCGAAATGACTTTGAGATCGGCCGCAATTCCTTCCAACTCGGTTTGTAAAACTGTGCGCTTGCTCATCCAGGCGTGATATCTCAGGGCTTTTTTGTACTTTCTACCAGCATCAACGAACTTTTTTTCTGAGTAAAAATGATTCCCCGAGTCCTTGATTTTCCTGATGACGTCTATGACGAATTTTTGCTGCAAATTAAACTATGTACAAGTCATTTCTATAGAATTTTTGAATTTTAATTCAAATACACTTACGTCTATCTCTTCTATGCGAGTAGCATAATCCCAATCCTCTGGCCAGGGAGGATAGATATCCGCAGTTCCATCATTCTCCTGCAGACCCCAGTTCTCGCCTCTCTTCAATTCTCCGCAGTTGGTTATGTGAACTTTCTGATCATAGATTTTTGTGTTCATATTTTTTTTGGTATACGTTATAAAAATCATAGATCACTTTACACTACAGTTTTATCCAGATAACTCTCAGGCATTCATACACAGAGCTCCTGGCTCAAGTAGTAACAATAGTTTACCTCGATGGGCGAATCCTTGACTGTCCGAACTCCATTTAGCTCGTATACAATGCCCATTCCTCTCAGAACTTTGCCAAAAACAACATTGGTTCTGTCCAAGTGTTCGCATGACACAGTAGTGATTATAAACTGTGAACTATTGGTATTAGGTTGTCCCTCGTTAACCATGCTAACGAGGCCCCCGACAGAGTGTTTGACTTGGAAACTTTCATCCTCAAAGTGCGGACCGTAGATGCTCTCTCCGGACGTTCCATCATAATTGACTATGTCGCCACCCTGGATCATGAACTGTGGCACGACTAAATTAAGACCATTAAACGAACCATACTTAAAAAAAAAATAAACGCTAATGGGAACAGGATAAAATGGGTATTCATACTTTTGTGAAATATCGTGCCTTTGTAGTGAAGCTTTTTTCCGTTTACACCGATGCCTCTTTCGCCGGTACATAACGCACGAAAATTCTCCGCAGTTCGCGGTACCTTGTCCTTGAAAAGCTCGATGACGATTCTTCCGACTGTCGTTGACGAAATAACGAGACAATTATTGAAACTATCATAGACGACGATAGACGTTTATGACGGACAGTCCATCGATACCTTTCTCGTCGTCGATCGCAACGTCGAGAAAAACAATCGGATTTTTCTCAAAACAATCGCTCTGATCTTCCAATGGTCGTTTCATGCTGTTACGATTGTCACTGCGCCCTACTAATATAATACCTTCTCCTCTCCGAATGGGATATTACATTAAAAACAATTCCGTTCTGTATACGAACGTATCTCGACTTTCACATATCTCGACGAAAAGTTATCTTACAGCAGCATCAGCTCGACTGGCTATTAAAAACGCAAAGTTCGCATATCAAAATAGAGTGCGAATATTAGGTACCGAAATTAGCGCCATCTGGGCGCGTGCATGCTTTTTTGTTGTTGTTTTTTTTTCCAACGATCGATATCGTTAACAAATAATTTGCCGTGTAATCGCAATCTGTCATCTCGAGGACGTGCGCGCCTGCGTGCACTGTCGAGATTAAAAAATATATATATCTATCTCATTGCAAAATAAATAAAATACATTTATGTGATGATGCATAAATAAAGAAGGTTCCACCGAGATTTGAACTCGGATCGCTGGATTCAGAGTCCAGAGTGCTAACCGTTACACCATGGAACCAGTTGTCGTTCATTGAGCCCTTTGCCTACCCAAACTACTACATAATCTTACAGAAGTGATAATTAGGACGATGCGCGGGGAGTAAAGAATTACTATGGTAGAATTTAAAGGTGAAGTGAAGCACATTCTCTGTCGCTCTATCTCGCTCCACCACAAGACCAATGCCGCTATCTCTCTCGCACTCCTGGCTCCGTCACGTAACTTTCACTTCATCTTAAGCAAAAGAAAATTGTCTCTCCTGCGTCTGCCGATTCCCTAGGGAAAGACAATTTTCTTTTTCCTCGATGGACTGTGGTCTCCAAAAGGGCATTCGGTACAGTTTTTGTTACCGACGGTGGTATTTCACATCACCATAAGGTGAGAGCATTATCGTTAATCAGTAAAGCGTTAAAACTTTCACTGCTGTATTACCATCTAGTCGCATATTAATAAAAAAAAGACAAAACAAAAAAATTAACATCAATTATTTATCGAAGGCTCATAAGAAACGTATGTTGTTTACATCTGCAACGATGACGATAATATTATGAAACAAGGCCTTACTTCCGTATCACAAATTCATAGCGGGCCGTTGAAAAATCTCGCTCCCACCAGCCGTTTACGATGTTTTAACATAGTTACATTATTTGAACAGGATAAAACTTGTAATTAAAGAATTCCCATACAAAATTGATCGTTACAGGCGCTGCAGGGCGCGTTATTTCGGCGCTTCTTTCGAAACTAAAAGCGGGAAGCATCGTCGTGTATCAGTTATCGCGAACGAAACCGCTGATTGCGTCGTCGAGTCCCCCGTTGCGCGGGTGCCGGGAGGTGGCGTATGGCTAAGTTCCCCGATTGGCCCCGTAAACGAGGAGCAGAGGGGCATCGACCGGTCTTGCACGGGCTGCCATCGTACTGGCAGGTCACCCATTCAGTGCCACCAATACACAAGGGCCGAGGACTCGCTATCGCCGACCATTGGTCCTCAATTTGCCGACCAATCATTGGGAAAGTGCCCACGAAAATATCCAATGTAAGTTCACAAATTATCGAACCATCACGTACGCGGCACAAAGCGATCACTGTGTATCTCATGCGTTTATTATCAATTAAATTCCATCGGTTGAAAGATAAATTTGGCCGTTCCACGACGGCTTCCTAACCAGCGCGTAAAAGATCGTCAACGGCCATGTTTGGCCGTGTTTGTTCATGTTTGGCCATGTTTGGCTTGGTACGAGTATTTCGGACGCGACGCGGTTCGTCCAGACTCGAATGCCGTTGTCGGTGGCGTCGATCGCTGTCTCCGGTGTCTCGTCCCGATGCAACCTCGCTCCGCTACTGCGATGCCTGGATTAAGAATTTTGCGACGATCTCGCGATTGTTTCACGCTCGAGCGCGTCGACTTTTCGCGGAGCCGCGCTATTTAGCGTTCGGTCGATCTAAATACACGCTACGACGCGGGAGCGCGACGGACAATACGCACATGCATAATGATGAGGAAGATTTTAAAAATTATCCTTTCCCTTCGGCACATTATTGATTCAATATGGATATGTTTGAAAACAAATGTACGATGCCTTCGGTGTCGGAACCCTTGTCTCCGTGGCTTATGGCCAGGGTAAGCCGGTCGCTGCGACCTGCGTTCGGTCGACTATCGTGTCCGAGACAAGAGTTTCTTTATGTTTTTTTTATTTTTTTTAATTATCTGTCGTAGATCTGATTGAACGTTGGCTCGAGTATGGAGCAGCTGAGCGAGGGTCAGGCTGTAATGGTCGGAGGCGCAGGAGGAACCGTCCAAGTGGTACAAATGGGTCAGGGCGGCCAGACTATGATGCTTCCTCAAGCTATTCAAGTCGCCGGTCCCAATGGCCAAATCCAAGTTGTGCCAGTTTCGAGCTTGGGCGGAGGAGGACAGCAGATCGTTATACAGCAGCCGCAGACACCGCAAATCATTCAGACTCCCGATGGGCAGACTTACATATATCAGCCTGTCCAACTGGACGGTCAGGTGCAGCAGGCCCAACCCACTAGTGAGTAATCGATAAAAATATTTATCTTTCGAGTACTAGCAACATTTTTCAAACATTGATGATACGACTGAAAAATATGTAATCTTCGGTATAATTAAATTATTACAAACTCACCGTAACAAAGCTGCAAAAGACTCTGTGGATTTTCAGTGATAAATATAAATGGAAATCTCGTGCACATCGCCGGAACAACAACGCAAGGAACAACTACGGCAACGGCCGCGGCGCCGGTACAACCGATGTCGAGTCCCAACACTGCAGCTTCACAGGCAGGAAATATTGTCATGGTGATTACTATCGGAAAGAGCCTCTATTCACTCGCATAGTCTGTGTATACGTTATACCGGCTAGTAGTGACGACAGAGCGACATTAGAGGCTTCCCAGCCGCACAGGTCGATCGACTGTGCGCTCGATAAATGCTCGGCGCAGAATTACCCGCATGAATGATTTTTTGCTTGATTTATTACTTTTTTTAAACTGTGGATGATAAAGACGTTCTTACCGTCGTTATTTTACTCTTGGATTCGTTCAGATGGTACCGGGGAACAGTGGACAAGCACAATTTCAGAGAGTCGCACTTCCCAACGCCGAATTTCTCGAGGAGGAGCCGCTTTACGTCAATGCCAAGCAGTACAGGCGTATACTTAAGAGGCGTCAGGCCCGAGCGAAACTCGAAGCGGAAGGAAAAATACCGAAGGAACGACCTGTGAGTCGGAGCAACATTTTTCCGATCCTCGCAATTAAATAATAAAATTATACTGAAATTTTTATCTCTTGTAGAAATATCTCCACGAATCGCGGCATCGACACGCCATGAATCGAATTCGTGGTGAAGGCGGACGTTTCCATTCCGGACAAGTGAAAAAACGCAAGTGAGTATTGTCACTGAATAAAAAAATGCCACTGACCGTTCGAGGGCTAACCGAATAAGATGGAAAATCGTTTTCTCGTTACAGCCGTCAAGCAAATGCAAATCTTATAGCACAACACATAACAACCTCGTCGAGCGGTAACACGATCCGCACTATATCTATACCGACTAGCGCGACAGTACAGCATCACAACACCGACAACATGACTTCCACTATTATAATCGAGGTGCGTTTTTTCTTATTGTTCTTTCCACCTTGAAGCCAAAATAATTAGTTCCGCGACAAAAGCAGCAGAGTAAAGTGAAATTTCCTTTCAGGGAGCCGGTGCGTCCTTGCCAGACATGATCGCTGACGCGACTATCGTAACGTCGGATGGACGCTGAGTTTTCGTGCACCTGAAAGTTTAACTTTTCATTGTGTGCGCGAAAGATACGACGGTGTGGCAGTGTAAGTACGAGGAAAAATGGTGTTCATTGTAAACGTCCATTCGAATATCGGCGCGATGACACACGGCCAAGATTTTTTTTTGTATTCCACGATCGTCGTCTGTTTAGTGTAAATATTGATGCATCGTGAATTTCGTTGAGCACGATGAGGGACATCATGCGGATAGTTTTGTGAGAATGTACACCGAGCCCACGCTTCCGTCGGAATTTCATTAATTTTTTTATTTGTGGATGGAGCTTAACACGTCGCAATGCTACAACGATTAGTATAATTTCCTTTTCAGTACAATTACTTACATATTTAATGTAGATATATTTTATCGGTGACCTTATCGGTGACGTGACCGTTCTCTTTCTTTTGGCTTTCGTCTATCACGTTTGTGGAAAAGCTACGTTTCACCTATAATTATCACTGTACAACTTGTAGGGGAGCCAAGATGTCGTGGGAAAATGACTGTTAGTACAATAATGAAATCTAATTTATCAGAAGAGAAGTGTCACGTCCAGGGACAATTATTATTATTATTTTCTCTCTTATCGGCAAAAAAGGGGAGAAAGGAAAGAAAAAAAAGATTAAAAAACCCCTCGATCGGATTGCAAGTACGCGCAACGTGTTCTGCAACGAGGATCTTTGTAAATAATAAACAATAATATCGTCTTATTTGGGGAATGATTCAACGGACTGTCATGTCTGTGAGAGAGCACGAGGAGGACCGCGGTATGCGTGTGAAAATTTCGAGACAGGGATGATTGAATGAGTATTTTCGTTTTTTTGTACCGCATAACTGACTTGAAAATATGAATCGACAATTGTCACTATGAGAGATAATGCCTTAAATTTTATTGAAAAAAAAGACCTGCACCACCTCTCGAAGTCCTTTACAAGTCGTGAGAGATAAATGGATCGTGTCTAGGAGCTAAGATGTCTGAGCACACTCCGACCCGATACTGTCAGGACCTTTGACCCGCGGTGAAGGGGGCCTCCAGAGGAATGGGAACGCCGTGCAGTTGTTCCTCGAAGATTCGACGACCCGTCGCACCGATAACGTCAGCGTACTCCGAGTTTCCAGTCCTGAAAACAATGAGAATACGTCGGAAACACGTCGCCTACACATTCGTCCGTGGTAACCCTTTCGACGTATCTGCGTGGGCCTCGAATCCGCCAGCAGAATGTACAACAAGCTCCACTCACGCAATCCGCAGTATGTCGCGTTCCTTCTCGTTAGGATCTAGATTGTTCGCGGGTTTGTCAATTTTTCGTGCACGAGCATGATCAGCCGGGTTTTTCAAGTCACGGGGGTTTCTATAGGATGCTTTGTGAATTGTTTCCGGTATTATCCAATCGTCCGGCAGAGTAACGGCACTTCTGTATCCACCGGTGCTTCTCGCGTGCAGCGAGAGATAATCGCCTAGCCATAAGACACGGATGAAATCGCTCCGGAAAAGAAAAAACGAAAAAAAGTCGTCCTACCGTCGTGTCTGGAATATTCTAGCTGATAGATAGTTTTTAAAGCTTTTTTTTCCTCCGACTCGACAACTTCTTCGTCCGGCGTATTGTCGGGCAATAATTTATGCAGATGACGATATTTGGCCCGTGCCTAAAATACAATACAGTCAGAATAACGTATCGACGATATTATATTGATAATTATGTCCGCACCCTTTTCAGATTATCGCCAATATCTTCGGTTCTTTTTTCGGGGGATACTTTTTCATTCTTTCGCAGAGAATTGAGGTAATTATGGAAAGGGCCATTCAGAGGGTTGAGCGGTGGACTATAATTAGCAGGGTGAATGCATTTTGGTATTCGTCTGACTCGCTTTGGATAATAGTGTTTTTTGTAAACAGTCACGAATTCTCTGTTCTCTTCGTCAGCTTCCAGAATCATTGCGGATTAATATCGTGTGTTTCGGACAAAATATTGTATATCGATGCTAGTAATATAAAAATAATCGTTGACGCGAAGACAGATGTAAAACAATTGACTGGGGATTTCATCAAGTTATCCTTGGCTGCGTCTCCGCGTTGCAATTAGAGTCGCATTTTTCATAATTACTCGATCTCGCGTTCGTTCGTGGGTGTTTTTACAGGTTGAGAGAAAAGTGTGTTATTGATTTGGACTCGCGTAGCCAAGCACCGATAAATCGATCAATGATAAGACTAGGGCTGTACAGGCCGGCCTAGCCGGCTAAAATATCTTATCTGGCTAATGGATTTTATAGTTTGGCCGGCTAAACTATTTTAGCCGGCTAATCTGTTTTAGCCAGCCAAGCTATATTAGCCGGCTAAGCTATTACAGTCGTGGATTTTGTTTACGAATTTTTATATTTTTTTTCTAATGTTACCTGCAACGTATTCAGAAGTATTTTCGCCCGCTGAACATGAATCCGCCGGCCTTTTTGGCCTAAAGTACAATGCTAGATTAAGTGGCTCGATTTTATGCACGAAATATGGTATTTTTGGGATTTAATTGGAAAATATTGGGTTGGGAATAAAATAATTGTTATATTCGTGATCAGCGGAAAAAATACATCGAATATAGCTTTGAAACAAAAAAAATCGAATGAACAACGATTTTTCAATGTTTGAGCCACTTTTGGAAAAACGTCAATTTTCATGATTTTCAAACGTCGATATCTCGACTCCCAATGGAGGCAGGGAAAATCCGAGGTGCCCATCGTGTTCTACGGGAAAAAATAAACAATATAGGGCCTTGTCCGAAGTTTTAGAATCATTTTATCGTGCCGTTTGAGGACATTGAAAAACGCAAAAAATGTACTCTAAAGGCAATTTTTTGACGAATTATTTTTTTCATTTTTTAAAATTAACTGCCATGTATTCCGACGTATTTTTTCGCGCTGAACACGAATCCGCTGGCCTTTTTGGACTAAAGTACATATTAAGGGACTCGATTTTATGCACTTGGCCGGCTAAAACGGATTAACCGGCTAAAATAGTTTAGCCGGCTAAGACGGCTTAGCCGGCCAAACTATAAAATCCATTAGCCGGATAACATATTTTAGCCGGCTAGGCCGGCCTATCTGTACAGCCCTAGATAAAACAAGAAGAAAATAAAAGAAAAACAAATCAACATCGAATCTACCTCTTCGCGAAGAGTCTGGAGGTGCGACTCTCCCTAGGTGAATCCAAATACAAGTTCTTCGGATACTTGCAAAGTTCTTCAAACGTTGTTTTCGATTCTTTCCTCAATTCACAACAATGCTCATAGTCTACTCGACAAATACTCGCTTCACTGTCCCGTTTTGCCCCTCTGTCCCATTTTGCTCCACGCTCCACGCAGGCTATCAACTATAAGGACTCCTACGCGTATACATAATATTCAACTGATGCCACCTTCCTCGTTTTTCCGAATATTTTTTATCCGGTTTCATTAATTGTATAGCCGAGCCGAGGACGACGACGCGAAATTCGATAGCCTATCCTAATTGGCGTTTATGACCCGCCGCGAGGGTACGATCATTCATTCCTCCCCAGATTCCCTCTTTAACGAGGAATTCGATGGTAAGGCGGGCCGGAAATAAACATATTTTTACATAAATACAATTTAAACAAATTATTCTTACCATTCATTAAATAAATAATCAAACTCGCAGGACGCTGTTGCTGTAGAAGAGAGCGGGGCACAATGGGGCAAGACGGGACAGTAAGCAAAACACAATAATCCAATAATTTTTGTCCATCCGGATGCATCAGGATTTTCTGACCCGTTTTATCTCACTCTCCCATCAAAAAATTATTGAAAAATTGCGTTTTGGCCCACATTTCGATTTTAACCCACTGTCCCATTTTGACCCGCTCTTCCGCTATGTTTGAAAGCGAGTTAAGGTTGGGCGATAAAAAAAAAAGAAAAAATATAATTTCCTATCGTACTACGAATATATCGCGAGGCTTTTGTTCCTTGTTCGTCGAAATCTTGACATTTCAATGAAAATTACGACGTGAAGGGCTTCGTCGAGAATATTAAAATTGTTGTTCCGAGTTACTAAATTGTTCGCTACGGAATGTCCAGACTATTGAGAGAAGGAATACTCTTGTGACAACTCTGACGATGACATCACCCGGTTCGAGTCGTTCTCGACGAGTTTCCGTCCTGCCGAACGAGTAAGAGTCGTCCCGAGAGTCTTGAGTGCAAATGATAAGGAAAAAAAAAACAGAAACGGCAATTAAATGGTCGCGTTAATCAGGTGGCCACCGAGACAGATGGTGTATGACAATTGTGGAAAGAATTCAACGATCAGGGACGGCTTGGCTAACACACCTGCCGACTATTACTGGCACGACGACGAACGAGCTCGTAGATACGAAGTGACAAAATTTTCGAGCTCTCGCCAGGGTGACGTGACGAGTGATCATCAACTGTACAAAGTTCCCGAGGAGAAAACTTCGGACGAGGATTCGCTGACCGAGACGGAAGTCAATGACAATGAGCGTGGGGTAAGTATTGCGATAAGAAAGAGCGGGGCAAAATGAGGCAGCAGGGCAAAACGGGACGGTGGGGCAAAACGCAGATTTCCAATAATTTTTGGATGGTACTCTGGGGCGAAATAGGGCAGAAAATCCAGGTGTATCGGTGGGGAAAAATGGGGCGTCCAAATTTTTATTGGAAAATTGCATTTTTGCCTCTTGTCCCGTTTTAGGCCCACTGCCCCGTTTTACCCCGCTCTCCCCTACATAAAAACTGCGTTATAGTTCTCGAATAAATCGGATATATATGTTTCAGGACGTTCCTCCCACGTACCGACGGTACGAGACGACACCGAAGAAATGTGATAAAACGCCGATGGAATATCCGAGCTACACTGGAATTAACGATCAATCGGCTGTGGCTCCTCAGGGTCAAAGAAATTTCAAGGATTACGCAAAGACGGTGAACCTGCCGCAGGCATTGACAGCGATGAGAAAGCTCGAGTGCCTCAAGGAACTCCAGAGGCGAAGAGATCTAGCCGAGAGATATTATTCGCAGGAGATAAGGCGTCTTATCGGCGAACACTTCTTCAGCGGAAGTTCGAATGTTGATCCGATAATTGGCAAGACCAGAGAGAGAATCAACGAAGCCGCAACTGACGGGGAGACAAGGATGAGAGCCGGTGCTGCTGTCAAGGTATGCGTCGGTGGATCTTTCATATTGATTAATCGTCCTGAGTGTCAAGTGCGTGTGTTTGTTTCCAGGAATTGGAGCCCTGCGGTACGATGACAACGATAACGCGATTCGATTGCGGCTGCGTTAGAGAGACGACGAGACCGATATTCAACAGCTCTACAGGCCACGTGCAAAAATGCGACGGTCATCGTTACCAGGAACGCGCAATTTCAAAATTGACATCGGCGAATCCCCAAGAATTAACGTACATATCTCGCGAGCCCCTGGCCAGCCCTACCGGAACGAAAGAAGCATTTCCTCAAGACTCTGGAACTTATAAGAAGCCACCGTGCACAGTGTCGCGCGATCTCGAGTCTTGGAAAGATCGCAGAGGAATCTCCTCGCAAGCGAGGGTCAGAAAATCACCGAGAAATCAGTCATCCGTGAGAACTCCGTCGCCCGTCCGAAAATACAGCGATCCTTCGTCCAATGAATGACCGTGAAAAACAGATTTGACTATTGTACTACTGTCTTGCGAAAATTGTACGAGATATTATTATCCTAGTTATAAATCGATCTCAAAACAAAAAATGAGCGTACGCATTTTTTAAGTATCTTTTTCTTACGCATGCACGTAAAATCCCGCTTTCCGTTCCTGTTAAGTGTGCGCAGAAAGACACTTTTTCGCATCGCGTGCGGGAAAAATACTGCGCATGCGTATAAAGCCAATATGGTCTTTTTCCAGCACTAGTGCGAAAAAGTGTCTTTTCACGCACACTTCACGGGAACGGAAAGCGTGATTTTCGTGAAATTTGTTAGGAAAAATTATGTGAATAGCATGGGCGTAGAGAAGGGAGTTCTGACTCGTGTGAATGCCGCACTCGTCAAGAACTCCCTTCCTACGCTCTTGCCATACAATAGTAATTTTACGATACTAGTGCAATAAAACCTTTTCTGACGAGTTTGAGTTTGCAGCACGAGTGTTGCAATCACACGAGTTTAGAAAAAGTTTTTCGCGCGAATATCGTACCAAATTTTACTTCACAAGGTGTGAAAAAAGGGTTTTTGCGCACGCGAAGCGTGCGTAAAACTGCTATTTTCACACCGAGTATTATAAATGAATATTTCGCACTTGTTACATGTTGTTCTTTTTTCTCCCGTTTTTCTCTTGTTTCGACTGCAGACATTTTTCAATTTGTTTCTCACTTCATACGAGTAAAAAAGTTCGGATGAAAATTATACAAGAGGACGGAATGACTTCGGAATCGGCGATCGTACAACTGGGACACACCCTCCTGAACGCTGTTCTTCACTACATTCTCTACAGAGCCGCAGTGTCTCTGATAATTCTCGCGAAGGACAGAGTCGTCGAGATTATCGGCACGATGTTCGCAGCTCAGAGTTCCGATACCGTTCGCAAGCAAGCAGCTTCAATAGCTATAGGGACGGAGCCGGCTCTGTCTACGACTGCTTAGTCGGATGTTTCTGCCATCAAAATTCATCGTCAATCCATTTCATCTAAAAATCTAATTTCATTAAAAAATCGTTTCTTCTTGTGGACAAATTGGTAAAAAATATCGAGCAAAAAAAAAAGAAAAATGGCGACCCACTCGGAAACTTTTACAACGATGAATCACAGTCAATTTACTTGGCCGTCTCCGAAGCCACTATTGGCAAAACCTGCCCAGCCTCACAGATGGACGGGGCTTACTCGACTGTACCAGAAGAGAATGGATCCCGACCTTTGCAAGTGCGAGCCTCATGGTTTTCAGAGCGATGTCAACAGGTATTTTCTTTTACGACCTTCCAAAGTCTTTGGATTTTATATCCTATATATAAAACATAATTTTTTTTGTATCGATTATTTTTCAGGTACAAAGTTCTGGCCGATAAGGAACGTCTCTTGCACAATCAAGTGATCAATGTAAATCGCGAAATGACCAATCTCGTGGCAACTCTTCTGGACACCTGCGATATGGAGGAGGAGACAATGAGGAGCGTTTATCAAACGGATTACGCTAAGAGGGGTCCTTATCAGTCGTCAAGACTCCTTTTTTATCAGGAACATTACTGATATCTACAATTTTCAGGACTGCCTATCGCGAACTACAGGACGATGATGGCAGCGGTTGATTCGCCGATAGGCTCGCCCATAAATCCCATCGTAACGGACCTGAGGGATGGATATAGAGATCCGACGAGATTTCGTTACAGCGCTATGGAAAGACCGAACATTCAGCCCGCCGCATTCGTCGATCTTCTTAAAGGTCGATAAAATAAAAAATAAAAGTTAAAAATCGAAAACTTCTTATGGATTTCTCATAATGTTTCGTTATTCGTAAAGGTTCTTTTATGTGAAAGAATTTTCTGTATTTTTGGCTTTCTTATAAAAGAAGCTTCGCGAATGAAGGAACGTTATGATAGCTCGAGTCGTTCTCAAGTTATAAGAGTTTCAATTTTTTGGCTCTGACACACGCACGGATTGGATCTTCCGATTTTTTGGAACATTCTGAACACGTTTTCATTAAAATCTTATCAAAAAAGATTTTTCCATGAGGAAGCAAAATATTTAATTTTACCTGCCTCCTTTTTTAAATGACTTATGACATTAATCGTTTTTCTACGCAGTTCCCGAAACATTCTTCATGTGGGACGAACCATTCACCGGTAGGTCCGAGTACGAAGATACTATCAGCAAGTTGGCTCTGAGCAACATGAAAAGTCGACAACAATATCTCGAGCCGTTGCCGTCGTCGAGACGACGATGGGGAGATTCTAATCTCTGATATACACACATACCCTCATACACATATATCTCGTATATTGTGCAGCACTGTTAAGTAAGTCTTCCTTTCCTTGTTTATCTTCAGATCACCCATTAGTTGAGAAAAAACGATCTGGAAAATTAAATTTTCCCTTGATTTAACTCTACATCGAATATTATTCTTAACAAAAACGAAACATAATTTTTTTATGTAAAAAAAAAAATGACGCTGTCTCGTACCTGGTCAACCTGGTCATTTGGTTTGTTGGCGTCGCATCGATATTAGTCGATACGCGTCAAGAGAAAAATTATTGAGAAATTATCGAACTTCGTCGTCGAATTTCGTTGTTTATGGTTTTGAATTACGTTGGCTAAGTTTTAACATTATAATTTGCTGTTAAAGTTACATTCGTGGAAAAAACCGAGGGCGAAATAGAAAAAGCAAAAATTGAACGCATTGACGTCACGGCGACTTGTTGCTTGACTGTATCTACCGGGTTGGTACAGTCGAGTGGGTGCTATGTGGCGCAAGAGACAGTGGAGGGGGGAGGGTGCGAATAACAGTATGAATGTTGAAACGGGAGATTGAGGGTCGAAGCGGAGACTGATGGATGACGGAAAAAAAGGGCGGTGAAATGATACGAGTAAGAAGATAAAATTTTAGGAGTAGGGTAAAATATGAGAGATATAAAACCGTCACGTTCTCGGTTGCGAGAGTCGGAATCGATTATTATTTATGAAGGAGAAGTCGTTGAGGGCGCTATCCCCTCAAGGTATACGTCAACGATCGATAGTTGAAAGGAAAGAAGATACGAGGGTGATGGAAGACTTTCGTAATCTCTTCAACCCTCGTTACGTGAGTGAATAATTCATTTTTTCTGGACTTTCTAGTGGCCGAGTAATAAATTAATTATTACTCAATCACGATTTTCGATACTTTTTCATTACATCGATTATCGTCGGGGATATTGAAAGGTGTATTTCTTTTTCCTTCCGTTATTGGGACGTACAAACACCCACATTTATGTAGAATAGAACAGTGTTGTTTTATTCGCGTTGCCGGCAAACCCACTCAGAACACCGTGCACAAAACATACAACGATGACTGACAACGAGATGTCGCAACAGAAAATTTAACAATGAAAAAGTTGAAGTCATAAACTTTAAATTACACTATATCACAACCAAAAATTAAAGTGAAGTAACAAAAAATGTGAAAGAATAAAAATAATGAAAATAAGAATGGCATTAACTAAGGCATTTATATTTATTAAGGCATTTATACTATATCAAATTTATATAGTTATTATTTACTTACGTTCGTTTTGGCACGCAAAAACTTGTTTGCTTCGTTTGTCCGATATCATATCGGGAGTTTGAATAAAGGGCTCGACATGAAGAGAAATTTCAAGTTCATAGTCACGTTGCTGACCTCGCCCGTGTAATCCTGCGTTATGTGGGTCGTACACGTGACGCAACAATTACGAAACGTAGCTTTATACGAGCCCTCTGAGCACATAATCGTTCATTCTTTAATGCAGCTTTGTTCGTTAAATGTTTACAGCTCAGTTATTATCCTACGCATCATAGCCAGACGGATTATTCATTGGCCTTGTTTCATTAGTTATACTTTTTTTCTCTCCAACGTAAACAAATGCTTCAATCCCACCGTCTCAATTCTGGACCTGCTTACTCGCAGCCTTTTCAATTTCGCCGATGTTACTTTAATTATCGTTCTTCATTTTATATAGCGAAGTTTTTTACTGATCATAAATAATAACTTAATAACAAAGGAAAAAATATTTAGTTTCATTAAACGATATACATAGGTAGACTCGTTTATTACGTGTTCTAAGGCCTATATAAGCCCCTTTAGAACACCGTGCACCAACAAACAAACATAGAACAAACCATAAGTAGCAGAAAGCGCAAAATCTGGATATAAGCCAAAAGTAAATAAAAGTAGACAAAGCATTCCAGCTGGCCTATTCAGGGTCAGCGCGCAAAAATATACCAACGTCGCGCCTCACTTTGTCGGATCTGTACTCGGCGCGTAAAAATACATGAAGTTATGCGCTCCCAATTTTTTTGGGCATTTTCGACTCTTACTCAAGAAATCCAAATTATACCTCCTTATCGAGCTTTTTCAACCCCATCATATCAATCATCTTGTATATTTCTTGCCATAGAACACGATAGGCGCCTGGGAATTTCCGCGATGGAAGCAAAGCAATCACTGTTTGAAAATACGAAAATTACTAATTTTTGAAACATTGGCTAAAAAATTGCTGATAAACTTTTTTCGTTAATCATGTCTCCAGGACTGTATTCCATGTATTCTTCCACGCTGATCACGAATCTACCAGTTATTTTATTCATAAATGAATATTCAATGAGGAAAGTTGCGTCTAAAGTAAAGTACTAATTTTTCATGAAATAAAAAAAAACTTCAAAATGACGTAAAATCTAAACGGTTCGATCGGTTTTCGTGAAATTTTAATGGGATCATCGGGTGATCATATTCGATCTGTGTACGAGTTTTTTTATCTCACAAATTGAAAATCGTGTACAAATAAAAAACAACTGAACATTTTTCAATTAAATTTTGGCCAAACGTTGACTATTGATCACACATGGTGAACACGTCTTCATTAAAATCTGGAATTTTTCTTTTCACTAAATCAAAGCTTCCTCTATGAGGAATCAAAATAATTATGAGCAGCGGAATGCATATTTTTTCATCAATTTTTTTTCCTCACAAGTATCCTGGCTACGCCTACGAATCGCTTTTTGTTCTTCACTTCATACAAAGGGATGTTGATCGAAGTTGCGCCACCTACGCGCGCTCGGAACGCTTTCCGCATACCGAGCCAGTGGCAATACCCATGCCACCAGTAAAGCCAAACGTACCGTACGAGAAAACATTTTAATTAATTAATATTTACGGAATACATTCTCGTTAGAGTGGCTTCTTTGTGCTGGGCGTAATCGGATATATGTGAAAGCATTTTTCCCCCTAAAAGTCCCGAGAGCACAGAGCTCTTCGATCCTCTACCGTTTAATCCTTTAACCCCATATTAAAAAAAATATATATATAGAGGCGAGAGCGGGGCAAAATGGGACAGTGGGGCGAAACGGGAAAGCGAGGGCAAAACTCAGTTTTACAATAATTTTTCAATGTCCCATTTCGACCCCACGATACATCCAAATTCTCAACACCGTTTCGCCCCACTTACCATCACGGCTACCATCCAAAAGTTATTGTAAAACTGAGTTTCCCCTCGCTGTCCCGTTTTGCCCCACTGTCCCATTTTACCCCGCTCTCCCCTATATACATCTATATACATGCACGAATTTTTTCACTTTCCTATAACACGAAAGCCTTTGCCTTACTTGCAATTAGGAAGAGCTCTCTGGCTAAACGCGGTTCCGAAGGGAAGCCGTAAACTAGTATAACGTATCAGTAAAACTCATCGAATCTTAGATCTCCCTGAAACGAAACACTCTTGGATGCCGCCTTAATAATTTAGTGCTCAAATAATAAAACGATACCACACATAATTGGTATTCTCGACAAGTGGGATTCTCGCCAAGTGGGATTTCCTATCCCCGGGTGGGGGTTTCGGAAAAAGGATCGAGATATCCGCTGGAAAGCGTCAAGGTCGCGCAAGGCAATAAAAAAAACCCCACTAGTAGAGGCATCGTGATGGAGCGCGATAAAGCGACGGAGAAATAAAAAAAAAAAAAAAAAAAAAAAAAAGAAAGGAAGAAGAGGAACGATACCAGTTGCATCGCAACCAGTTGCTCCCGAGTGACGAGCAGAGAGGGTGTCGGTGGTGGGGTGAGGGTAAATCAAGGAAATGATTTCTCCGTTGGCCAGCGGTTCCCTTCGAAAGCTACGATACGATGCCGTGAATGCCGTGGACCTTGTGGCAGAAACTCGCGCGCGATAACGCGGGGGATGAAAGAGCGGAGAGGGTGGACTCCCCCGCGCAACGCCGATCGACAACAACCCCTCGGCACCCCCCACGTTCACCAGGTCCTCGCTTCACCGAGGTAGGGTTTCTGGCCACGCCTCTCTCGTCTATATAAGGATCGTGATCCCGGCGGCACCTCACTAGCACCCCGAAGCATCGCACGGTACACCGGGATCTCTTCCGACCGCCTTCGCATCACCAGTAAATTGACAAATTAAACTGCAAGCAAAGATACATTCAGTGAATTCTTAAGATACAAGAAATAGTGTCGACTAAAATAATCAGGAGTCGCTCTTAAAAAAAATATATATATATACTATATATATATATATATATATATATATACATACACAGATACAGAGAAATAAGATCAAGGAAGGGAAGCTTTTCATTCAAGAAAAAAAAAATGGATATCAAGATCAGCTTATTGGGGGTGTTCGCTGTTATGTTCGTTCTCTGCGTCCTAGCGGAACGAACGAGTGCCGGACCATACTTCGAAGACGGTGAGTCGTTTTTATTTGATTTTTGTTACGTTAGGGCAGACGCCGATACGTTCGTTCACGTTCTGGCTCTTAGAGTAACGCGATTAGGCTATATCGTGTAGTCGATCACGGCCGTTGATTGGGGCCCGCAAGAGTCGCTATGCAAACCGTCGCCGGTGGCGCGCGTCCCTTAACAAGAATCGGGTAACGCGGTAAAATGGGTGCAATTAGCCCACTCCAACGCGGCTCGTCGATGCCTCCGCGGAAATCGCGTTTCGCGCCCGAGTGACTGCTGGAACGATCTGCGAGAGAATTTCAATTACAAAAACGACAAGTGTTTATCGCTGTGCGATTTTTAATATTCGATATCTCATTTCCTTAAGTTTGTTCGTTGAATGATTTTTTTGTAGCCGTGAAAATAGATCTTATAAGAATAGCTGATTAAAGATTGATACGAAATCTGTTGCATCGCTGGATTGTTGGGGTGATGTGAATTTTCGTATTTACATTCGACTTTGAGTAAAATAGGTGGGGGTAGATTTATCGTCTGATCTTGTAACAACCGTCTAGCTTTGGATGGAGTTTCATTTTACTGGATTCGAGGGCGATTCTACGATTAATCTAATTAATCGAGCCAACAATCGGCATGTAGGGGAGAGCGGGGCAAAATGGCATAGCGGGCGAAAACGGGATAACGAGGCAAAACGCAATTTTCCAACAACTTTTGGATGGTGGCGCGTGGGGCAAAACGGGCTTGAAAATCCGGATGTATCGTTGGGACAAAATGGGGCAAATAAAAATTATTGGAAAATTGAGTTTTGCTCGCACTGGCCCGTTTTTTCCCACTGTCCCATTTTGCCCCGTTCTCCCCTGGTACATTGCATATATTTACTTTCTAAATGGCATTAGGGCCAAGATGATTGGGGCGATTGAAGTGGCTCCGAATGGTAATCAAAAATAAAAATAAAGACACATTCCGCGCCCCGTTAGGTGTATTTTCTCACTGAGAAAAGGATAGTGTTTTCTACTATACCAATAGTTTCCAGGGGGAACGTCTATACAGATAGTTTCTGATAGTATACATTCAATTGGTTAAATTATAATTATAGTTGCAACCATGATTTTTTGCCACTGTCGTAACTATAAAATGTAAAGGTTCCGCCTGGGAACTATTTTTTATGGTAAAAATTCAGTATTTTTGCTTTTAATATGTCATTTTTTCTCAGTGCTCGTTGCGATCAATCAATATTATCAATATCACGCGGTCTCTACGTGTTTGGCCAAGAAAGTTAAAATATATTGGTGATCCTGCAGCTTCTATCAGTTGAAGAATGGTGAAACAAGTTTTAAAGGAAGAAAAGTAAACATGTTAATTATTGGATACGCTAATAGTTATATGATAGTAATTATGATTTAAGGAGAAATTCGCGTTATTTCGTTTAGTACATGATGAAGGAATTACTCAAACGTTCCCGAGACGCGGCGTCCTCGAGATTGAATAAAATATTTTATACTCGAGTAATTTGTACGTAGACCGCGGCGTGCCTGTGCGGCGTATCAAAAGGTCTCCCATTCCCTACGTTCTCGTTCTCGCGGGAAATATTAATGTATTTAGGGAAGAGGGGGGCAAAACGGGACAGCGGGGCAGATCGCCATTTTTCAATAATTTTTTAACATTACAGTTGGGCAAGACGGGGCAGAAAATCCAGGTGTATCGATGGGGCAAAATGGGGGTTCCAATATTTTTTGGAAAATTGCGTTTTGGCCCATTGTCCCGTTTTGTCCCATTGCCCCATTTTGCCCCACTTTCCCCTATTAATGTATTATTTGTTGTTCCTAAACGTTTTACTCAAGGGATATATTTATTTGTTGCTTGATCGAATGTGTTTTCATATTGGTTTAATCGAAGAGGAAGCTAATAAGTAACAGATTGCATAATAACGGATAACGGTGAGAGAAACATCTTTCTCGATGCACGATGAAGCTTGTGGTCACACGGGCTGCAAGTAGGGGGAACGATAAAATCGGGGAGCATGGATTATGCGTTATACTGACGATTAACGAGTTTATTCTCGGCTACATATTAGCTCGTTGGGGGCGGAAGTGTAGTTCATGAATATCGGTGAAAGTTTATTCAAGTAGGGATATTACAGAGTGAACGTGACAGATTGTTCATTCGAGGATTAACATGTATAGGTACATCTATAGGTAGGGGAGAGCGGGGCAAAATGCCACAGTGGGGCAAAACGGAATAGCAGGGCAATATTCAATTTTCCAATAATTTTTGGATGCCCCATTTTGTCCCAACGATACATCCAAATTTTCAAAACCGTTTTGCCCCACTTACCATCACCGACACCATCCAAAGGTTATTGCAAAATTGCATTTTGTCCCACTGTCCCATTTTGCCTGACTAAAAACTGAGGCATGTTCTCCATTTGAAATTTCACACTACAAATTCGTAAAAGTATTAACTTTTTCGACGTTACAAGGCTAATAACAGACAATTTATATGTACTTGCAATAAACACGGAAACGAAGATTGTTCGACGAAGAGAGAAAATAACAGGATAAAAATAAAAGTGAACGAGTCGAGAGGCAATTCTCAAACTTCGATGTTACCCCCCCCCCCCCCCCCCCCGCTTCTTCATCCAACGCAATTCTGCATCCCACAGTGGAAGCCTTCCAACTCAAATTGGTTCTCCTTCATACGCAGCATGTTTATTCTCGTGGAGGAAAAGAAAATTTAGAAACCGTTGATTACATCGACGAAGAGAGAATTGTGTCGGTGTCGATTACACGCGTGAACAAGCTGAGGAATCTGGCAATCATATTTTAACATTTGAAATTTCGTCATATTTCTAAAAGTTATTCTTCATATGTAACTAAAAGTGCTGTCAACGAGTAGCCCGGTTTAAATATATATTCGCTGCTGTTTTAACTGCGCATTGCGTTCGACAACTGCGAAAACTGGCTATCCAATTACCGACGACATGTCATTAATATTTTCATCTACAAGAGATCCTCTTTGCGAGCTGCAGCCGAAGCGATATATTTTCATTAAATTTAATTACTCTGATACATTTTTCAAGCAATGTTTCGTCAATCTGAATCTCAAGGGTTCGCGTATTCTGAAAAAAAAAATTTACTTGCGGGCTGCCAAAGGAAAAAATTCTTATTTCAATCCTACTCTCAATTCTTACAATTTCATACTATATTGAAACAACGCCGGCAAAACTGCCAAAGCGACATGTTATCGTTTCAATCCCGTATGCAATTGCAATTGAAAGCAGAATTGAAGTAATAATTTTTTTTTTCTTTGAGAGCCCGCTAGCGAATTTTACTTGAATCATTGATGTTTTTTTTTTTCTGGTGAAGAAAGCAATAAATGTCAGTAGCTTTTTCTCATTGGGATCAAAGATCCGGAGGGATAAATTGTACTTTTCTGCCAAGCTTGCCTTATCCTACCCCTCTTGAATAAGTTTTTTTCCACGTTCTATTTTCCAGAGGCAATAATGTCCCACCCCTGATTGACGAATGGAGCCTGTCCGCTCGACGTCGAGAACCCTCGAGCAAACGATCGATCTCGATTCCTCCCTGCTCTTTCCTTCTTTCTCATAGCTTATATGTGTATACATATATATATATATATACATGTGTGTGTGGGTGTGTATACCACATTCTTTCTTTATTCGCAGCCACGTCTTTGTTGCCCTCCCTTTTTGTCTATTTTGTCTCGAGTACATACCACCCGGAATCTCTTGTATCTCACGACATCTGAGGGATGCGCCGTTTATGGCCACTCTGAAAAAGTTTTCATATCGAGAATAATGGCATTTCCTGCTTCCGATCCGTGCGTCATGAGGGGGAAATAAATATGAACGAACGCACCCAGAAAAATCATTTATATGACGGCCATCGTTTATTTGGTTTACGTAAAATATTTATTTGATTTAAATAAATATTTATTTCGTTTAAGTAACTATTTACTTAATTACAATAAATGTTTATTTCAATCAAATAAATATTTTACTTAAACCAAATAAACGGTGGTCGTCAAATAAATTATTTTTCTGGGTGCGTTCTATCGTCCAGTGAGGGGCCAAAAATCTGAGACGTTTAGGTTAATTTTTTTCCGTCAGTGATCGTTGAGGGCTGATACGAGCATTATCGAACGAAAGAACCAATTATGAAAAATATATTTTTAACCCCGTCGTATCCACCGTCTTGTGTATTTCTTGCCGTAAAACGCGATAGGTACCTACGTTTTTCTGCAATGACATTGGAAAGCGAAGAAATCGCTGTTTAACAATACGTAAAATCAATAATTTTTGCAACTTTGGATATAAAAATTCCCGATAAACTTCTTCGTTAGTCGTCGCTCCGGGACTATATTTAATGGATTTTTCCACGATGATTGTGAGTCTACCACTTATTTTATTCATGGATGAATATTCAATACGAAAAAGTGCGTCCAAAATAAATGATATAACGTTTAAACGGTTCGATCGATTCTCCCCAAATTTAATAGGAATCATCCGACGATCATATTCCATCTGTGTACGCGTTTTTAGCCAGACGGCTTTTTCCCGCCTGGCTAAAAACGCGTACACAGAAAGGCTAGAGCGTGAACAGAGATGCAGAAACATTGACTATTAACCACACATACTGTGTGTCAAATTTCACCTCGATCGGTCGAGGCATTCTCGAGTTATAGCGGTTTGAATTTCCGCGTCTGATTCGCACACACAGACACACACACACACGGAGCCAGCGAGATAATTTTTTTTTCTGAATGTGATTTTTCGATATTTCGGAACATTCTGAACACGTTTTCCTTAAAATCTCCAACATTTTTTTTTTTTTTTTAACAAAACAAAGTTTCCTCTACGAGAGAGCACAAGGAACGAAATACTGATTTTGGTACCGACTGAGCTTAGGGCGGGGAAAGTTAGGATAATGCACATCGCCTGAACAAAATCTGTTCAATGGCCATAAAATTTTGCGCGCCAAATGCCGTTTGGCATAAAAATCGTGACGGTCCGGTTTTCATGTAACTGAGGGTTAATAAACTCGAACATGCGAAACATGTGAAAAAGCCTAGGATTGTAAGACACAACGATTTACCATTCATTCGAATATCTTATTACAGAGGAGGATGGAAACGGGATACCAGTTGAATCGGATTATTCGGACAACGCTCTGGAGAATCTGATGCGCGCGGCGCAACAAAAGTGAGTAGTTGATTCGTTAAATTGATCCCAATAAATAAATAAATAAATAAATAAATAAATCCTCGAACCACGGATAAATGACAGTGAGCAAACTATCGGAACAATAATAAGTATTCAAAAAATTCCATAGCCGCAGAGCAACGTCATCCGAAATTTGGCATTAAATTAAATTGTCCGATAAATCATTATAGCTAACTGAAATTTGTCCGAGTCACTTCCAAACGCCGAACGCACACCGCCGAGAAGCGAGCGTGTGGAAAAAGAAGCGCGCACATTACAATTGAAAAAATTCGATGTCTCCCGATATCTCGATGTGCTTTCTACCGATTTCCCTAATCTCGAGTAGACGTTCCTCGTTGATATATGTGTTTAGGCGTGGATGCATCAGGCGCGACGGAAACTGCGATCACCGGCCAAGCGACTGTTGCTACAGTTCGTCGTGTCGCTGCAACCTGTGGGGATCGAATTGTCGCTGCCAGCGAATGGGGCTTTTCCAGAAGTGGGGATAAGCATCGACCACACTGTGTGCGACCGTCGGATGGGAGTGAGAACGAGGGTGAGAGAAGATGAAAAAAAAACGGGGGAACGAAGAGGTGGAGGAACGAAAGCGGGAGCGTCTGATCCTCGGGATCCACTTCCTATAATAACATAGTATATAGCGTGGAGCGCAAGAAAAGAAGAAAAAAAAAACGTCATTGTATAGCCCTCGAGACTCTTTCGTGGCGACCCTTCAACAATTTTTTACCCCTCCTTCAGAGTAATTGTCCGCGCTAGTAGATTTATTGTCCCCGGAGTTTCGTGTCGCCCAAATTATTTACCATTTTCCTCTCGCTGTTCTTATCTCACAAATCCGATGTCTCCGACCCCCGAGATTTCTCACCCGAAGGCACATCGAATTACGCGAGCTGCTTCCTCGGGGAGCGTATTTGTCAGTTTGAAACTACGTGTCTCGTAATTGTTACCATTGACTCGAGCGAATTCCATCAATGTCACTCCGCGAGATCTCGCGGCTCGGTGCATTTTTCATAAAGACCCGTGGAGTTTGCATCATCCCCGACCTTCGGTGAGGAATTGATTCGCACACGCATTTCCGACAAGTAGGTAGACATTCGAGCGTCCGCGCATCCTTCGTCTCTTGTCAAAGCCCGTCGCAACATCGCAAGCTTCCGTGGAAGGCCCGACGAGCCTTCGAGTTGCGAAATGGTAATTCCAACCGATGAATCAACGAATCTCTCTTCGATCTTATCCAATCAAATTTGTCTTATCCCGCGGATCAGGCACGGAGACTCTCGGACAAGCTTTGGGGGAGTAAATTTTTGTTATCTAATTTCGATAACGATCGTATAAGAAAAACACAGGCTGTCGTCCTAGCGTCCTTGATGACCTCGCAGCATCAAAAGTCGTCATTTAATTCTTCAGAGTGCCGCTATTATAAACGAGATAAATGAAGAGAAGAGATGATAAAAAGAAAAATGCGAGTGCGACCATCGCAGAAGGGTGAGAGGAGAAGAGCAAAGAAACGAAGAGTGAGGAAAACTTGTATGGGAGAGCCGCTATTCGATTGGGAATTTTTCCAGCCACTTTCCTCAATCTTATAGTGGCATCTCCGGTTATGTATGATAGAGAAGACCAGCCCCGTATGTGTCCATCAACTTATCCGACATAGTACTGTATGGGCTCCGCGCACGCGTTTCGACACAACTCAATTAAAGCGCGAGCGACACGATTAAATGTAAGGCTTTGACCGCGTCGACGGAGAAGCAGATGTGAGCAAGGATTAAGAGGAACGAGGCTGATGGGCGAAACGTTCGGTTCGGATCGCGTCGTGTGGATGTAACAATCGGGCCAAGGGGATAGTCCCGTAACAGGTCAGACACGAATCTTTTCGACCCGGCCTAATACACTGGAAACAAGTTATCCATAGTTATAACGCTAACTGTCGAGAATATGTAATACTGTGTCACTTATGTTAACAACGAGGCAGATAACGAAAGGCTTGACAAAATTCGGAGAAAAGAAAATTAATTCGATACCTCTTGAGAAGACGACGCGTACCTATACTGTGTACATGTATATTAAAAAAAAAAAAATACAAATCTATATTGTAGTGATTATTATGATTAATATTATATGAATGTTACATATTGTATCCGAAGGCGGATGTACACGTATCAAAAAGCGTATCATGGACAAAAATATATATGAAACTTATTAAAAATGGCTAAGCAACAATATCTCGAACTCAATCTCGTTATTTTACTATGAGCACCATATTCCTCAATGTCTCCCTCGTAGTAAAAGGAAAGAAGAAGTGCATCTTTAGTTACTGGCATTTGTCGCCACGTAGGCGATAACACTATCTCGTCCCAACGAACAATAATCCTAGAACAATAACGTCGCATGGCAACTGATAATCCTAATAATATGTGTATACGAGTCGACAAATTCATTGCTCCGATATGTTATGCACGACCCACGACTAATCCTTTACTATTATTATCGACATTATCGGTACGTGTATCCGCATGTCCACGTATCAAAAAGCGTATCATGGACAAAAATCTATATGAAACTTATTAAAAATAACTAAGCAACAATATCTCGAACTCAATCTCGTTATTTTACTATGCGCACCATATTCCTCATCCTCTCCCTCGTGATAAAAGGAAAAGAAGAAATGCATCTTTACTTACTGGCATTTGTCGCCACGTACGCGATAACACTATCTCGTCCCAACGAACAATAATCCTAGGACAATAATGTCGCATGGCAACTGATAATCCTAATAAAATGTCTAATAATATGTGTATCCGAGTCGACAAATTCATTGCTCCGGTATGTTATGCACCACCCACGACTAATCCTTTACTATTATTATCGACATTATCGGTTCGTGTATCCGCATGTACACCATCCGGAATTAACCAATGAACCACCATCAGGAATAAATACGGCGTATTCCTGGCTCGCAGCGGACTCTCGGGTTTTATTCCGGCATGCAAACCGTCGCCTTGGGGTTGATTCCTTAACCGGTATATAGTATATGCACTATATACCATTAAGCCCATCAAGATTATATACCGAGGCGGATGTGTGTTAGTCTATACGTAGATATGCGCGGGGCGATCTCGATCCTTTGCCCTATCTCTCTGGGAAGGTTAACCGAGTTAACCCCGTGGCGTCGACCTACGTCAAGTCCCCGTCGACTCTGTGTCGTAAATAATCCGATGTCACGTCGGCGACTATTTCTATCTCTTTAACCCGAACCGCACTCCCAACGGCAGTCGTACTTCATATTTTACTTTTTTTTTTTTTTTCAAAATTAAACGAGCGTTTGAGGAAAGAAGGTGGCGACTATTTTACCGTGTAAATCGTTCGGGTGATTGTCATGGTGGAAACTCAGGAGTCACATACGTATATCGGAGCCGGTTAATTGGGTCGTCGTGTTGGACATTATCGGACGTTTCAGCCGAGGGCAAAGTGTTACGAGATCTACGCACTCGTCGGCAATTAATGCTAGTTTTTTTTTTTTTTTTTTTCTTAATTCGAATAGAAGCATAGAAGATTTAGAGGAAACGACGACATAAAGGAGACAAAAATCTTTTTTTGATTGTTTTTAATTAATCGAATTAGATTGTATTTTTGAAAAATTTTATTTATTTTCGGTATCACCTCGGAAAATAACGTGATTGATTAGGCCAACGATAGGTGGTTGCGTTGTGGGCCACAGTGCAAGCCGGTGAGCCATTGTGGTATTATCGGCCGCGCAACGAGTTACCGGGCGACTTACGAAATACTATGGTAGTACAGCGTACCACAGGTATACAACATAAAGCTGGCGTTATAGTGAAAGGACGGAATGAAGCGAGCAGGGCCCCGGCATCAGGAACTGCTTTGCTGTATAGTTGCCGTTGTTGGGGTCACGTCGCCGCGGGTTCGATGACTCGGCGCTCGCGAGCATCGCACAACGTGTATACTATGTGCCCGGCAAAGATTTTTTAACGCTTCGAACATTAAATTTCTGTTTTTGAATATTTATCATTCCTTACCGAAGATACTTGGTCGAAAAGTAGTGCTGCACAAACTCTTTCTCTGGCGACCAAATGACTGAAATGTTAAAGTGTTATTTATGGATGACCCGAGGAAGTTTACGTGTGCCGGGCAAAGCGAAACTTTTCTATTCTCTCGGCGGATGCGCAGCGATAGAGTCGCGGTTTATTTACCGATAGTATGTAATGTCGAGGCGGCGCGCGCTGCAGCCTTCTGGTGAAACGGTACTTCACCGAGTGGTATTTCACGTGACGAAATCGAAAATGTGTGTGTGTTTTTCATCGGAGCGTAGGTGCACGTAAACGCCGCAGATGTCTGCACTTAAACGTGTGCTGTTCTTATTACTATAAAGAGGCGAGTGCGTATATGATGAACGCTAATTAGAGCCCAGTAATTCTCGTAAGGAGCCCAACTGCTGTGGGAATATTTAACAGAAGAATAGCAAGAATATACTTTTTTTTTTGCTATCGTCCGGAGGAGAACACATTAAGGTGAATCTGACGAGTGTCGCCGAATCTCCGCTTCGTTCTCCGGACTCTATGCGACTTGGACTATATAATTGTCGAGCACGTGCCATCGAAGCAGATCCCCGCTCTCTCGAATCAGTTCAATTATATGAGTCACGGCGCATCACTCGCAAACCCACGTGACTGACGTGCCTTTCTAAAAATTTTCACTTTTCTGTATATTTTTCACCACAAATTGAAGCCTATGTATTTTTGTTGCAGAATCCACCGAACTGTGCCTCTTTTGATGTAAATTATAATAATAATAATAAAACAACAACAAAAAAACATCAACAAGAATGCCTATCAAAGAACCCATAGAGGATGTTTCTGTGCAACATTCTCCATACATAAGCGCAAGTTTGTATTCGCCTGATATTTACCAAAGTCTCGAGGTATGCGTTGCGTAAGCGTTTACGCGGAGGTGGACGAAGAAGGAGGGGAGGAGGTCTAGTGCCGCGCGTAACCTTGAGAAACTCGCGGAGTAAACGCTCCCAATCGTTGCCTTGGTCGCATCACATGTACATACGCTTGTGCATCGAAGCGTGCGGATGAATAACTAAACTTACGTACTCCTCTCGGCTAGACTCTGCACCGACTATAGTATAAACTGAAATATACACAAATATATACATATATATTTCCCTACTACAACGCGACGACTGTGGGGGACAGGTTTTACTATATGTGTGGCGATTCGAATGCACGAAAAGTTCAGCGTACGTATTGCATAGAATAAATAATAAATGTAATTATATTTAGTTTCCTTAACGTACGGATCTTTGATCGGTACGTTAGATTGTGTAGATACATAATTGTTAACAGAATATCTTGATAACCGTTATCACGGAATTTTAAGTAGTAAATTTAGATGGAATTTGAGGAAGCCTGCGGAACGAGGCGACGCGGCTGGGAGTGTCGGCGACTCGGTGAATCGCCTCACGGACTCTCTAGCACCTTCCACTCCGCTCTTTCGCTTCCCAACGTTCCCTGTGCCTTTGGGCTCGGTGGCATCGAGTCGGCTCTCTCGTCGTCCGACTCGCGGCGGTTGTGGCCTCAGTGCGGCCTAGCGCGCAGGCTCGTCGACACGCGTTACAGGAAAGTCGTGCTATCTCGTGGGTACGCGCAGGTACGAACAGGCCCGAGCAGCACCAGCAGCAGCACGGCATCGGGAGGTGGGTTCGCTCCCCCCAGCCCGCCGAGATCCCTGCCTTGGGCTCTCCAACTTGGCCAATCGTCCGGTGTTGTCCCTTTTTTTTCGAAAAGTAATAGGATCAAGTCGAACGAGTATTTATGCCAAGAGGGAAAGGCGCGAGTGCGTGGGTGAATTCGAATCGCCGATTGTACATGTGCTCGTACAGTATTTAAGCATCGTCTATGTCCGTACAGTTCTGTGCACGAAATAAATAAAACAAAAGAAATTGTGTGTTTTTTCGTAGAATATCACCGAGAGCAAAGTGAAACAATCGAATTAATGATATTTAAGTGCCTCACGAGCCCGACACCAAGTAAATTCGATGTAATCACGGATTAAAAAAAAAACTCAAGAACGGGATGTATTTATATAGAAAGTACCGACGGTGGGAATCGAAAGCGTGTAACGGTAACGGTAAACCGTAGTAACGTAGCGACTGAAATGCTGATCGATAAACGCGAGGCATCGATGTGTTATTTTCTCTACACACGACACAGCGTTAACCTTCGCCGTTTCTGTACGAAGCGCGTCAAGTAACCTGCCGTACCGTAGACATGCAGGAAGGCGAGCCATAGCGTTGTTGCACAATTGAGCCCGATCGTGGCCGACACGGGGAGGAATAACAACAGCGAGAGAGAAAAAGCCGCTCGAAACGCAGCGAGGAGGGGAATAACGTACGGACGGTGGTTGTAGTGGTCGGTGCTGCTACGATTGCGCGAAACACAGCACGCGGACATGAGAACGAGGAAGCGAGGCAATAGCGAGAAGCTCGAGAAGAGCGGCAAATGGAATGCCACTTCGAATAAAAAATGCTTCCATCCATCTTGAATTTTTGTAACATTGTTGAAATTGAGAAAGGAAACACAACGAGGAAAAATGAGCTCGAGTTTGTCGGATTTAACTGCGAGGAAGGGATTTAGTGAGAGAAGATGAGAGGAAGAACGAGCGTATCAAAAGATAGCCGTGAATCCGCCGATGATCTTCTCGTATCTTGGCACACTTTCGCCGAAGATATCGGGATCGATCACATCGGCGATAGATCCATTCGCCGACATCTCCGACGGACGTTTTTGAGCTGTGAAGAGCCGTATTTGAGCTGAAAGGAGCCTCAAAGCGGACGAAGGGAAAGATGTGCGAATGAGAAGCGATATAGCTTGTCAGCTCGTATTTTTTTTAGCGGTTCGCTCCGCTCGCGACTCTACTCGGAAACCGGTTCTCAGGAGTTGGCGGTGAAATACCCAAACTCTCGGACCAGCGTGGTTAACCGCGCGGGGAAGGTGGAGGATCTCGAACGAGCACCAAAACATAGCTTGATAAAATAGGAATCGACTTAATACCATTGTGGGCGAAAAAATAAATATATACATATATATATATATTAAAAAAAACCGTCTTTTCTCGACGTCGAGTGACAAGCCCCGAAGGCAGGATCGTTAACTCTCGGGTTAACACTCCCGGGTTCGCCCTTGATCCCCCCCCTGTACGACGACGTCGCACACCGTGGAATGCGAATGCGACCGTTCTATTATCGTCTTTTCAACGTGGAATAATATTAACGGAGGAATTTTTTTTTAACCGACGCTTGTGTATGTCTCTAAAAGTGATGACAAAAATAACGCGATCGTAGTAAAGCCTAAAGAGAAAATCGTTGAAGCGATAGAAGTAAATAGAAATAAGGCTATTGGAAAAAAAAATTGCCAAGAGGAACACAAGAGTGATGACATAATCCGAAGGCGAGGAGAGAGAAACTTTTCAATTTCGAATGTTGCATCTAAGACTGTAGAGGGTGTGTAATATCATCGATAACAACTGCTCGCCTGAAACGATTAAAATTATCGTGTCGAACGGTATGAAGAATGGCCGATACGAACAACCGTCAAGGTATTCGCGGTGTCTCCGGTACTGCGAGCGACCCGCAACGGGGAGAAAAACGCGCTTTGGCCGCTCGTGCAGCCGCAGCCGGTCTCGTCTTAGGAGTCCTTGCCGTCGTTCTCCAATCCGCTACCACGGCGGTACCCGCTTGGGGATACTTCGAAAATCCCGATGGTGAGACATGACATATTCTCTTTATTTCGTGTAATCGTCGCAGAGTTATCTGGGAAAAATCGGACGTGTAACGGAAGTGCCGGTTTTACACGAAGCGCGCACAAGGTTTGACCCAGTTTCTATCCAAGTCGCTATCGCCCCGCGTGCCCTGTGACTGGTCTCTCCTTCGCGAGCAGTCAATTACTTCCTACGCTCCCATCTTGCTTTTTGTTGTTGGTTTTTCCCACCGTTAGCCGCTCATCGCTACTCTACCTTCGCCTTTACCAGTCGCATTAGTCGTTGGTACAAAGTTAACAAATTATCCGTGTTTGTGGAAAAAAAAAAAATTCTTTTAATTCGAGTGTCAATAAACTGTTGTTAATATAGTTAGTGTGTATGTAATTCCACACTCACTATGTTAATACACACTAGAGCAAAATCGATAGATATATTTTTATGCGATATTATACTATATAGAAGCAGATCGATAAGTGAAAACTTAATTTCTGTAAACAACAACAACAACAACAATAATAATAATAATAATAAAAATAATAATAATAATTCCAAGCTGAAAGGATAAAAAATCTTCCGGAAGGAGCAAATCAATTACGTAGAATACACCTCTTCGTTTAATTCAATCTCTTCTCGTTAATTCAGTACAGTCCATAATAGGCATAAAGATAAAAGAGTTCTCGTCGTTACGAGAAATAAGAAGATGGTTCCTCGTTTATACTTTTTTTGTGAACAGATGTGCGATAGTGAGGATGGAACTCAAAATACATGTCTGTGTATATATATATATATATATTCTCGCTTAAATGCTTTTGGACATCACAAGGAGCATGGCCCCTTTCTCTCATATAGTACGCAGAGTAACGTCGTATCTAACCCCGTTGAAGCAGGTGCAACGAACAGATGGTGGCCCGTTGACGGGAATCCCCGATATTATGTAACGTTGACTCGAACGAACGTGCTCTATTTTTTTGTGGAATCTTCGATTATGAAAGTACCCAAAACTCTCCAAGTTCAGACATAAAAACTACGCTCATTCAAGCTAAAGTCGACTAGACCCATGTTTTTTCTTGTTTTCAAATCACCTCATTCATTATTCGAAAGTTAAGAAAGAAAAGAAATAAACTTGGAAGATAAAAGATAAAAGGCAAGCGCAATAACTCGCAGAGGATAAGTCGGCGTCGACGTCTCCTTCATTTTGGTTCTCTTTGTGTGCCGCTCTCCGCGCGTCGTGTCTTAGCCGTGGCTAGGATAACACACAGGTGCTCTCGGTATACTGTTACGCATTCGCGGCTAACGGGGCTCTCTCTCTCTCTCTTCGAGCGCCTCGTTGTAGCTTCTGCTGTAGCACAGTCAGTGTTGAAAGAAAAGACGCCGCTGAGGATTGTTGAATAAAAGAAGGCGCCAAGTAAAAAGAAACGAAATAGTGGTTAAACGAAAGAAACAAAAAAGTATGAGCTAAAATCCTTTTAATTTCGTTAACAAATTTAGACAACGATCGATCGTGCGACTATTTTTGTTTTTCCCCACAAATTGCTGCAGCTTTCGTCCATCCTCGATAGTTTTCATTGCACAGTCCAATGACCTAATGACCGTACAGTTAACACGAGAGACATTAAGGACAGAGTCACGTGATTTACGAACGTTGCGAAAGTTTTGGATCGCGTGCGTCGGTGCGTGTCTTGTAAAGTCTCATAGAATTGACGAAGAAACCAATGTCAGACGGCAGAAAAGGAAAATAAGAGGTCTATCCGAAATGTATGTATCCCGAGAAGTTTTCGATGATTTGCCGGTGCGTTGACTCGGTGGAACGAATACTCTGCCTCTCGGTAACTCGAGTAGTATTATCTCGAGTATAGCGGCGGCGCGTATACCATGCGGAAAGCTAATACGAGATAACGTGCAGGTTGTAGGTGCGCAGGCATACGAGTAGGGAAAGTACCGCTAAGTGAACGCGAGGGCCAGAAGTTGGTAGCCAAGAGTGCAACGGCCTGTACCTGTTTTACGTACAAAGTCTCCTACTCCCTATCCCCTCTTAAAAAAGACATGACACTCGAATGATCGAGATAAATATATCGAATTTATCGAAATCGCGAAGCCAGTTTTCGTAGGGAATCGAGATCGTCCGTTGCATTGGTAAGGTAGGCACACCTAACCTAAAAGAAATTAAATAAGCGCGAGCGAAGCGAGCGCGTTGTTGCAAGTCCCGTCTTAAAAAAGACATGACACTCGAATGATCGAGATAATCCCGTCTTAAAAAAGACATGACACTCGAATGATCGAGATAAATATATCGAATTTATCGAAATCGTGAAGGCAGTTTTCGTAGCCAACCATGATCGTCCGTTTCGTTAGTAAGGCCGGCACACCTAACCTAAAAGAAATTAAATAAGCGCGAGCGAAGCGAGCGCGTTGTTGCAAGTCCCGTCTTAAAAAAGACATGACACTCGAATGATCGAGATAAATATATAGAAATAATCGAAATTATGTAGCCAGGTTTCTTAGCCAATCGGGATCGTCCGTTTCATTAGTAAGATCAGCAAACCTAACCTGAAAAAAATGAAGTAAGCCCAAGCGAAGCGAGCGCGTTGTCGCTAGTCTCTCAAAAGAGTCGTGTCTCACCGGTCTCTTTGCAAATGCCAATTTCTTTCAAGATGCCAATCCTAAATATTGCAACGCATATGTAGCTGACTATTCGTTGAGGCACACGGTATTAGTTGGGTTTGACAAGAGACGAACGAACGGACGATCGATACAAGATCGATCCCTATGCAGAACAGTCTTGATCGGACTTTCAGAATAAACAGACGTTTGAGAGTTCGTGTTCGAGATATTTAGCACTGTGCATAATAATATCCGCCCCAAAACCTGATACGCGCGTTATTCATTCGCTCGGTCGTAACAATATCTTTAAAGATGTTAATTCTCGTCGTTTGGACTGGTTGCGCGCCGACGGTCGAACGCATCGCTGTTACTGCACCTACGTGTTTATTCTAAAACCGTGTCGATCAGCGAAGCTGAATTATACATTTTATCTACCTGTCCTATTTTTTTTTTCGCGGACCGTTCTAATGCCTCCTGCAAGTGTTATCTCTCAATACTTTTTAAATCCCTCGCGTGGGAGCGCCCTTGGTGAAATTCCCGTCGCGTATAAACTCGACCTCGCCGTCGAGTTCCCAGCTTCTGTCGCTCCTGTCGTAGCCGCATGGACGCGTGTGTACAGTCGAAGCGGAAGTGGCAGGCGGGCGCGCTCATCGGCAAAGTGCATTACGTTGGTATGTTGCGCATCCGCAGGCTCTCGCACACGTGCACACGGACAAACACGCATAGCCGCAATAAATCGAGAATCTCGCTAGCAGCGTGGGTGTTGGCGCTTGAATTTTCTTTTTTTTTTTAAATTTCCAACGACATGTTGTATAATTCTCGAATAGAAATACATGCGTCTAGTTTCTCGTTCTGTCACACATCTTGATAGTCGGCTCTCATACCAGCGGCAATTCCATATATTTACTTCACTCGGTAATAATTCGCAGAATTGTATAGGGCAATTAACTATTAGTATATACTATATATGTATAATGTAGACAGGTTTGCACCGTCCCACGGGTTTGCGGAATGAAAAGAGCTCGTGAGAAAATTCAATACACTTGGACTTGCAATATAAATACACTGGTAGATATCATTGTTTTATTTGTTTTATTTGAAAAAAAACAAACAAACAAAATGTCTAATTACTTGATTGAGTTCAGGCCAAAACTGTTATAACATCCGAATTATGTTGTCCAGCACACATTTAGGGACCATCAAATTTGACGACAAAATTGCAAACCACCGTCATGCAAATTCAACTATAATTGTTTGAATATAAGATTTTTGTTGTAATAATTCCGAGCCTACCGGGCGCAATTCTACACGATGCAGGTGAAACTTGATAGTTTTATCTTTCCCTCGTATAAGTGTAGAAGGGAAAATCGGACGAGGTTCGCCTGATTTTCCCTCCACCAGCAGCAGCAGCAGGCGGTGCTGTTGCTAGAGCTCGTGACGCCGTGTTAGCCAGCAGGATGCCATGTCGATAATGGGTACGCGTATTTAGCATAGATCGTGCCCATTACGATGGGTAATTGTTAGAACGATGATGCGCCCTGCCCCTGCTATATGTACCAACATGCACACACATGCATACTAATTCGTGCGCATCAAGTTTGGCCTTATTAAATTATCCTCCTACTCTATGAATTTAGCTCTTACCGGAGAAAAGAAAAAGCATTATTAAATTTTCGTTAAATTTCATTGTCGTCTTCTGTGGTGGAGAAGCGAATTTTTGTAGACGAATAATATTTTATAGTATAAATAGCCTCGCCGGGAGAGTCGAGAAGCGCCACTACGTACGCTCGAGCGATTTCGTGTTCCGGGTGGCGGGACACACCGGAAGTTCACTCGGTGGTCTTCGCTCCGGATTGCTTTTCTGTATTCTCTGTTCACGACCGAGTTTCGCGACTACACCTTTTATATTCTTTCTATTGGGACATAATAATAGCCACAAAGGAGGAAATATATGACAAGAGAGGAAATTTAAACGATCTTTTCTTTCCTCGTAGACGGTGTAAAATCACGTAAATTGGAAAGACGAAAATTCGAAAATCGAAAATCGACACACCGGAAGTTCACTCGGTGGTCTTCGCTCCGGATTGCTTTTCTGTATTCTCTGTTCACGACCGAGTTTCGCGACTACACCTTTTATATTCTTTCTATTGGGACATAATAATAGCCACAAAGGAGGAAATATATGACAAGAGAGAAAATTTAAACGATCTTTTCTTTCCTCGTAGACGGTGTAAAATCACGTAAATTGGAAAGACGAAAATTCGAAAATCGAAAATCGACACACCGGAAGTTCACTCGGTGGTCTTCGCTCCGGATTGCTTTTCTATATCTTCTGTTCACGATCGAGTCTCGCGACTACACCTTTTATATTCTTCCTATTGGGACACAATAATAGCCACAAAGGAGGAAATATATGACAAGAGAGGAAATTTAAACGATCTCTCCTTTCCTCGTAGACGGTGTAAAATCGCGTAAATTCGAAAGACTGCATTGGTTTCGATCGAAGCGATTTACGCAACAGCGACCAGAAAATTACGGGAAAGAAGTGCGAAACGCTTCGCTATACAGACGTGAGAATGAAAAATAATGAAGAGGGAAGAAGAGTAAAAAAGTTGGAAGGTGGGGTACGATCGGTCGAGACACAACGCGCCGGGCGAGGCCCGACGAGGAGCGCAACACTTGGTTGGTTTTTACAACCCGCTCACCGTAGAATTAACGGCCCGGGCAGTCTCCGTGATTCTTAAAGTCTACTTTTCCGGCTCTGCTACTTATAAGACTAGCTCCGCGGTACATCGTATACCAGTACTACTACTTGCAAAATGATACTTCGTTTCTCACGCCTACACTGACTACTTGCGTGTGTCGAATGGCGATACCACTTTAATTTACGGGAGGAAAAAACAAAAGACAATCCGCAAGCCGCGCGCAATCGGAGACTCGCTGCCTCTGCCCATTCGTTCTCTGTAGCCCGCTTTTCAGACGAGTTACGGACCACTACACCAGTATTATTGTTATTATTATTATTATTAAGCCATGTAATCGTTAGAGCACTCTCCACAATTTATATGCTGGATCATTAAAACGACTGATAAATTATAGTCTGTCACGTCGCGGACGCGGCTCTTGTATAATATCTGGAATAGGGAAGAGCGGGGCAAAATGGAACACGGGGGCAAAACGGGACAGTGGGGCAAAACACAATTTTCCTATAATTTTGGGATGGCACTGTGGGGCAAAACGGGGCAGAAAATCCCGATGTATCGATGGGGCAAAATGGAGCGTCGAAATTTTTATTGGAAAATTTCGTTTTGGCCTATTGTCCCTTTTTTTCCCACTGTCCCATTTTGCCCCGCTCTGCCCTATAGGGGAGAGTGGGTGAATTTATCAGGGTCGTTTTTTAGATCAACTCGGTCTATCGGCAGAAGTTTCCGTTATCAGAAAGTTTTTAGCTATCCAAGATCATTTATCGAAACTTTACTCGGAAAGTGCAAACTTTTATCGTATACAATTTTAGACAGACCTTCGAGCTGTGAATAACGTGCAGGAAGTGTTATCAGTATCGTATTTAAATAGTAACAAACGTCGTAAGTATTTAAGATCACAGGAGCGTCGTGCCACTTTCAATTATCGAGTCAAGGATTCTTCGACCCATTGTAAGTGGACATTAAAAAAAAAATCGATACGAGTTATGCCTACATCGGTATTAACAATTTGTTTTGCTGTAAACCATCGCGATTGTGTGAGTTTCGTGATTCATGAGACTCGGCTAACCACGTCCGTTTCGTATTTTTTAAATTGTATATCGTCATAAACGGGCGCGTCTCTCTGCGTGTCGATGTGTATAGATATATATTAAAAGTTGAAGCGTAGCTGGTGACGTACAGAAAATACCAACGCCAACGATGAAAGATCGAGTGGAAAATGAGATTATCCACTTCCAGAAACGTTTGGCCACTATTAAAACTGATGGATAACTCGTTAAATAAGATGGCAGGCTAGTTAAGTTAATAATGTAACATGAATGTAACATGAATACATATAATGGAAGGAAGAGGGAGAGGGAGAGAGATTGATTGATTGATTGTTTATTATGCCTTAGTTTCCTATGAGGCAAAATCACATGCCTTAGTTTCCTGTGAGGCAAAATCACACAAGTGGCGATCAGAGAATATTACAAAAGTAAGCAATAAGAGAAAAAGAAGAAAGTGCAAATAAAGTAAAAAATAAAAATAATGATGAGCCAAACTAAAGATTTAGGAATAACGATAAGAACAGTATGCATAAAAATAAAAATAAAAGCAAAAAACGTACGCCCTACTGTGAGTAGACTAACGTGGTGGGCAGTGTAGAGCAGCAACTCTGCTCGTTACGTCCAAGTAACAAAAAGCAGAATATAATATGGATGAAAAAAATATGATAACAAAGATAAAATGAAAAGAAAAATAACAATGCATGTGGAATGGGGGACAAGAGAAAAGTCTGTGACGAGATATCGAGAGTATAGAGAGCAGCGAGGCGAGACGATAGGAGATTGATCGACGTGAGAGAGAGCGGATTTTTCACGCGGCCTCAAATCGTATATCCTTACATCTGTTGCTGAGGTTTACAGCTTACAATATAGAACTTTAATAATCTCACCATTGTACACTAACTAGCTTTTGAACAATCTCGATAACCGCGATACGACGGTAGTGGATGAGGACGACGAATTTTCTTGCAGTTTAATAAATCCGTTTCTCGTGTAAATTTATAGTGACCGGAATAGACTGGAGAAAAAAAACATTGTTATTTAAGAAGTACTTTGAATTATTGGTATGTCATGTGAGATGGAAACAACATTGTAGAGTTGGAATAACAATATAGGTAGGGAAGACCGGCGCGAGATGGGCCAGCGAAATATCAAGCCGACGCGGGGTAAAATGGGCCACCCTAAACAAGACAACTAGAAGGCTGCAACGGCGGATTATTGGCTCATGAGCACTACTGATAAGTAGAAGTAGGGAAACTCAAGATGTATGGATAGTACAGGTAGGGTTTTAAAAAATGTTTAGGTTTAGGTAGGGTTTGAAAAAAGTGAACAATTTAAGGGTAGCCCGTTTCGCCCCAGACTATTTTTTTTATGCGCTATAAAACTGTTAAAATATAATTGTTGGATGACAAACATTATATTATGATTTCGGCAGCGTTGTAGCTGCATTATTTGCTTAGAGGGCCCATCTCGCCCCAGTCTCCCCTATATATTATAATATAATGTTATTTTAGGTCTGCAAGTGAATCGTTAACGAGGCAACTATTCGGTAGTTGAATCGTCTATATTCAATATATATATATATTGAATTCGTCTATATTCAATTATATATATATATAGACTCGTCTAACCCTGAGACTTATCGACTGCAGTTACGAAACTCCGTGCCGTGTGTACAGTCCCGAATAAAGCTACTAAACTTTACTCAAAGTTGCAATGTAAGACGACTAATGTGTTAACTGTATTTCAGCTAGGAGTGAAGGGGAAAAGGGTTATTTCGGGCCTTGGAGACAGTGCAAACAGTTGTTGTACGGACGTGAAAGATGCGGTCCGGGAGTCTCGAGGTTTCAGCCAGTGTGTGAGTTTGTTATTTATTATTTAATACGACTCGATTATGATTATGACTTTTGACTTTCGAAATTTGAGATTTCAGTGGCTGTGTGGGTTGCCGGTATAGCTGCGGCTGGCGCGTCTGTACTTCTCGCAATCCTCGTGGGACTGGCTGTTTTGCAGCTAGCGATGGCATCGTCGGCGAAACGAGTTGTCATATCGTACAGTACGGCGGTTATCGGCAAAGTGGCCCTTGCCACCCTCGCCAGTCAGTGACAAATTATTTATCAACAACAGCTCATTATCAATAGTCCATTTTTTAATTTATTTTTCTTCACAGCCTGTTTGTCCATCGTGGCAGCGAGTCTATTCGCCCTGCAAACGGACGACAGAGCCAACAGTTTCGTCGTCTCGAGAGGCGAAGCGTTTTACATGCAGGTAACTCATTTTTTTTTTACCCTCCAAATACATTGTACCAACAAATTAGCGAGTACCGTGCAAACAGATGGAAAAAATTGTTCAGTCACGCGACTCCGAGTTGGCACCACGAGAGATCTCGATCTCCTTTCTCTACGCTAGGACCTCGATTTCGTTCACAGCGCCACCGGCTCCGCATCACACTTAAGGAGGTTGGAGGGCTTCACGTTAATCAAATGAGGGCTACATTTTTAAAGTCGTTTATACAAACTTTTATGCATTTTGCTTCCTCATAGAGGAATCTTTGTGATGGTGACAAATTTTTTTTTCGAGATTTTAATGAAAACGTGTTCAGAATGTTCCAAAACATCGAAAAATCACATGTGGAAAAAATGTCCGGGTGTGTGTGTGTGTGTGTGCGTGCGTGCGTTCGTGCGTGCGTGTGTGCGTGAAAAAAGTAACTTTTGTCAAAAAATCGTAAGGGTCCCCCCTTACGATTTTTCCACCTTCAAAATGGCGAAATTTTTTTTTTCGAGATATCGAATTTCTGCCACCGGCATTCGCTTCAGAAGACCCATTTTCATAGGGGATACGTAAAACCAGGACCTTTTTCGAAATTTTAAAAATTGACCATTTTCAGGGTAGGAAATCCTATGTTAAATTTTGCGAAACGGCACTTTTCTCAAAAAATTTCGAGATATCGAATTAAAACCTCCGCCATTGGTTTCAAGTCGCATATTTACCAACCGATTTCATTAACGAAAAAATTCTAAAAAATTTTTTTTTCGAAAAGTCATTTTTGTCAAAAAATCGTAAGGGTAATCGTAAGGGGGCATAATGAATCTTTTCAGCATCTTTAATACGCTTGATTTTTTTCAGATTTTTATACCATCGAGAAGTGTTTACAATTCCCTCTCAATTCTCTGAAACTTATGCGAACTGAACACCATTCGCAAAGATTACCTTAAGAAGAGTGGCCGTGCTAACTCGGACGAAGCCTGTAGCTTCTGGGACGCGCACACCCGTATTTCTCTTCCAAGTAGCGAGGCAGTGCTCGGAAGTCTGCCGTTTAATCTTTAGAAGTCATTAGTTTGTATGTGCGACGCGCCTCGGCACGCTTCTCGATCTTTTAAAACAATGAGACGACGATCGAATGAGTACAGTCGGTGCCTCGGACTCGGTCGCTTACTTACAACTGCTGGACAATTCCACCTTCGGTTTAGATTCGCTCTGTTCAAGCCTTTTCAAGCTCGGTTCAAATGCCTTTTTCTTACTAGTGTGTGTGTGTGGGTGTGTGTTCGGTTTTATCGTCTGTCAATAGAATTTTCTCGTACCGAATAACGGCAAAATGAAATTTTTAAGAATATATCTATATATATAATATGAGCGAGAGAAAGAGACCAAGTCGTCTGAAAGAAGCAGAGAACGATGCGCGGATGGAACGTCAACGCAAGCGGAAAGAGGGCAAGGTGGACTATGGATTGTTTCCAACATTTTTTTTTCTTTTTCTCCAACCGCGAGAGGAGCGAAGATTAATTACAGTCGTCGTTGTGTTCCTGAGTGCGTCTTTTCTTTCGTCTTATTAAATTTCAACATCGTTTTCATCTTAAAAAGCTTTCTACTACGAAGAATGCATTCTAGAATTTTCTCCCTTCTCGCTGGCTTCGCTAAAAGAATATGCTCGAGGAGTTGCTTACAAAAAAAAAAAAATCAGCTGAGGTTTAATTATTCAAGGTCTAAAATAAACTCGACTCCAAGTGTCTATAATTATTTTTTCTTCTCCATATTGTTTGTATTCCAGATAGCGGGAATAGCGCTCAACTTTGGCGTTCTAGTGTCTGCGATTTACGAGGGCATTTACGCGAGACGCGGCGGCGATCCTACGAAAGTGAGACAAGTTGCCGATCCACGGGCTGGGACTATCAACAATCCTGGTTATCGGGAACATCGTCATCCGACGAATGGTACGATTATTACGATACATGATAATTCGACATACGAAATGATACACTAAATATCATTAACAGAGCCTACTAATATCAACCACAAAAAATTCTTTGGTTGTCATCTAAATCAACGGCTAATCCAATCGCGCACAATCACTCAATGAATACGCTGCACTGCACAAAAATGATATGTCGGAAGAATATAAAGAAAACGATCACCGGGCGTCTCCGCACACAATTGTGTGTTCCTAGCTCGAAGCGTGAATCAACGAATTTGCGGGAGCGCTATGTTTTTGTTTACAAGGGGTCACGAACGCCAACGAACGTAGAGGTCCTTCGGCGCTTAACTGACATGGCCGATAAATATCGCGAAAGTAGTGAAACACGTTTGTCCCCCGTGTCAAGCTATATATATAGGTAAAACGTACCCTGGTGCGGCTACAAGCCGCGATTAAATGAATAAAATTACTTTCGTCGGTTTCGCGAATAAGTGCAGTGTTGCGAATGTATCGTAAAATACTTGTTTTAAGTAGTTGACGACTGGATTAGCAGTTCGCATCGATATGGCATCGAGGTAGTGAGTTTGTTGGCTGACTAGAATCATTATTGCATGCTCTGAGTCAACGAATATGATTTCATTTTTTAACATCTGCGTACTCGAGATGAACAAGCATACATAGACTCTATTAGCCATTATACAGTAACAACGTCACGAGTACCAGACTGCGAGCATGCGTTCGCAGATGCGCCACGACTGGTTTATCCCATCGAAACGCGTCTAGGTCGACTTGATTTTTTCCCAGCAAAGTCTGTGAAATTAAAATTCTCTACCGTAATTTAACGAACTACTTTCGTGTATTAGTGGAAGGAAAAACTCTCTCGGAGAAAAGCAGGGTCTAGCACGTCGAGACAATAAAAGTTTCCAATTGTAACGGAGAACACGTGGGATTGGGGAAGCAATTTGTTGAGTAGGAAAATTCGCTATACAGGTATAAAATCAGGCTCTGTAGAGTAGCATGCAGCACGGGCTTAGTGGTACGTCCGCCAACTTAATTCAATTAATGATAATTAAGGCTTCAGAGGGAGAAACAACAACCGCAAACCGAGTACCCTTTCATATATGCAGTAAATACTATTATATTAAAGTTGGGATGACAGACATATGAGTGACAATGACAAGGGGAATGAAAACGCGCTCTCCGAGCCGCAGACTCGTTGTCTGCGCGTCTCCACGTGTACAGACGTAACACTCTGTGCGATATTATTATTATACACTTAAAGTATATCATTTTCATTTATTCGACCCCCATCAATCTCGTTACGGTTCGCCGAATCTTCAATCGTAACCCTCAAGCGATTCGGAAAGTTGTAATCCCTCCCCCCTCCCTCAAGTCTTTTGCGTTTTAGCTTAAGGAGAAGTAAAATATCGCGGTCGGTAATGAAAACTGTAATGGACTTTTTTCAAGGATGCTAATTTTTTTGAGAAAAAAACAAATTCGAGCTTTATGCGCACGGTAATTTCGAAACCAGCACGAATTCATTTTTTTTCTTAAAAAAATTAACACCATTGCATAGTGTTAATTTGAAAATTGCAACTATCTCTCTCGCACGCACGGCTGTTTCACTTCCGCTTAAGCAGACGTTAATACTTTCGTCTTCTTCTCAAGAGTTTGCCACTCTTAGAAAACAGGTATTACAGAATTTGTTATCGACGGAGGTCGAAAATGAAGGAAAAAAAAACCAAACAAAAAACAAAAGTGAGCCTTGTCTAAATATCAACTTTATTACCCTCTCTTTTTATTGTATTTTTGAACGACATTTGATGTGGGGATGGTTAATAACAATGGATGCCACGTATTGTTATATATTATACCATATCATTCATAGCTGACATTACAACTTCACGGACACCGAGAAATTTTTTTTTCTCTGTGCAATAATGTCTCCGAAGAGATGCAATAATGGGGGACCCAAAAAATCTCTTTTTTTTTTAGGGGGAGCAGTCTCGATGACCGACGCGAGTGGAAAACCTTACGTTGGAGCTGGCGCAGCAGGCAATGGTTCCATGGCGTCGGTAGCGACTTCCGGTAGTGTAGCCAGTACAGCCTCGCCGCTCCGCAGTTCGTTGAAGAAACCTAAGCCTCTTGGTATTCACAATCCTGGCTTTTCGGCACACAGTCCAACGCTGTCGAGAAACGGATCGCAGAAGAAAGTACGAATTCAGACACACTCGACGGAAGTCTGATTAACAAACGACGATATTATTGTCGTATAAACAAACAAAATCCTATATATTACTATATTATATATTTAAAAAAAAAACACAAAAAACTAATCAAATCGATCGTGATAATGGAGATTCGGGATACGTGGTATTACGTGATTATTCCGTTATTTCGTTTTTCTTTTTTTGTTTGTTTGTTATTTAACGACTGCTCGCATTCGCCTTTGGTTAGCGATAATGGGAGAGAGAGAGAGAAAAAAAAATTGAAGGGAGATAATACTTATACACTATACGAACGACGAGTATGTCAAAAACTAAAAAGAAAAATCAAACGAAAAGAATCCGTCCAACCCTACGTAGGCAGCTTAGCTGTGAAACGGCGAACAGAGATATTTATATTTTGTAGCGATTCGTTTTTTAATATATGATGAATGAATATATATATATACAAAATATACACGATATTAGGTACTCGGAAGTGTATGCCGATAATTATCGTTATCCAGAAATGTTAATGATTGTGTCTTGGTGCAATTCGAAATTAGTACCACGTCACTATTTCGAAGAGCAAGTGTCGCACTTTTTTCTCCATTACTGTATATCATTCTTCGGAGAAATTGTTTCACAGAGAAAATGAAATTTTCTCATATGAGTGTTCATTGATAAATTTAATTATTCTATTTATTAAACCGTGTCGCAGCGTGGGTGGAGAATTTATCGACGCTTCGTTTCAATGATATACCATAATATATAATGATACGTAGTATCCGCTGTTATTAGTCCGCCCGTATGTCCACGGGCCTATCCGAGACATATATTTTTTATTTTTTAACAATCGCTAGAAAATGCTACGCTGGTTAGAAATTTTATTATTTTTCGCGTTGTGTACATCATAATGATATTGATGCGACCGTTAACGATTGCACCGACTATCTTGGCCTCATCTTCGGTTACTGATGTACTCTTCTAGTTCCAGGGACAATCGTTGAATCAATGAGTCTGCAATTTTAAGGATGAGGGAGGATGATTGTAAACTGCGACGCTCGAAAGTCTGATTGTCAGCGCGAGTGTGTGTGTGCGTGCGTGTGTGTGTATGTGTGTGTCTGTTTTGTTTAACAAGTCGATATTCAAGGTGGTGATAAACGTCGTGTGTATGCACGATGTCTTTAGATTAAAACGAAGAAAAATAGTGAGGAGGGTTGTACAATGTTATTTCGATTATAAAGACAAATAAATTTGTTTAAAAATATTGTGCATTCTGAATATTGATTCGCGTAAACAACTAGAGACATGTGTTAATTTTGTAAAAAAATTAATTGTTCATTTATTCGCTTGTACATTAGTTGAAAAACTTAACGACGTAGTATAATTTTGTGATTTTTCAAAAGCTCAACGAGTACAGTTTTCCTCGCCCGGAGGAAAAAGCCGCCCCACAAATTCTATATAATATCGTTTTTACCGTGACATATAAATTGGTTCCTTTAATCAGAAATAATTGTTTCGATCTTTGGGAGCCGAGGATATCAACTCTCGGCGTTTCCATACAGAAGCAGTTGGACTGGCCCGTTGTCCCTGAGAATTAGCGTTGACCGTCGGCGTAGATATCGAAGTGGCCGATGTTTTGCCGACGAGACTGTCCGCGTCAGGGATGTGACGAGTCTGATGCCTCGAATCCGTGTAACGCCTCTTTGTGTATTTCTTGTTGTCGTTCGTCGAACTCGCGTTCGACGAAGAAACTGAAGTGATGTTATTGCGAGATATGTGAAGCATCCTCTCGATGTCTGCCGTCTTTGACCTGTAATTTGATAAACGAATGGGATTAAAGTGATGTAAAGCGAGTAGGAATTTTAATGAATAACGAGGAGAGAAGGTGACCTCAGAACAGCACCACCGATGCTCGTTATACTGGGAGTATAAGCCGGCGTTACCGAAGCTCTCGAAGCTTCCTGACTGACCGATCTCGAGATTTGTCTAACTTGGCTGGAAGTAGTGAAGGACACCCTCTGAAGCATGGCCTGTTGATCTGGTATATACGAAACAGCTGTAACAGCACTGTCGGGACTTGCCGGTGGTGTCGAGGCCCACGAAGGCGGTGAGCTCGGTGGTTGGTCACCGGAAAGAGTCGCGGACGAGCCTACAGCGCTGTCGCTTCCGTGTCTACCACCTGAATATAACAGTTGGTTTAGTGTGACGGCTTGATAAAGTAAGGAATATAATAATAATATATTTAACCTTCGCTGCAACCGGATATTGAACGTTGCCGTTGTCTTCTAGGCGGAGCGGAAGGTTGTTTTGGCGTCTCTTCGATATACGGAATATCCGGATCGTCGAGATTTAGGGTAAACGCACCGGACATCGGTATGGTTAGACTAGCAGTTATGACCATCGGCGAAGATTTTCTTCTTGAATCGGAGGGATCCTCACTCGAGCCACTGTCGACGCTGTTGCTTCGTCCCTCCTCTTTTCTTCGACTTCCCGGTCGTTTGGGCCTGCGAGGCCTTGGTCCAATGTCGCCACCGACTCCAGCCGTCTGATGCAGGCATTGCTCCCTCGTCCATACTTTTTTAGACACCGTCTCCTCGACCGAAAATGTCTCAGCCTCGCTGCAGGGATCGACCTCATCGCCGCATTGCCTGTGCCGACGCAATCCCAAAATTTAATACTTACTCAACATTCTTAAAGTATGAAATTGTTTATAAAACTCACTCTTCGGCACGTCTCGACAGAGCCACGTCAAGTTCAGTCGGATGAGTGTCCATCATATGGAGATACAGCTCGTCCAGTAGTGCCGAGGGAACTGTGAAAAGTGCCGGGGTATTCTCAAGCAAAGCCCGAACTACGTTTATAACGTCTATTCGCTCCTCGGCTCGTTCGGCTGAGACTTCCGATCGAGCTTGGCCCGGCTTCACGCAGTGGAGTATGTTGGGCGCAAATACCTATTAAACAAATAGCTATTATACAATTCGCTATAACAATAACAACATTGTCATTACCGTTGCGAGATTGGTCACATCCATCTTGTTCCCGGCTATCCTCTCGCCGTTATCAATTTTTCTGTCCTCGCTGTTGTTCGCCACTTCGGTCAAAAAATTCAACAGTGCCCAGAGCGTCTCGCGATTCGGGCTTGGCAACAGTTGTATGAGGTGTTGGAGTGCTTCCTGTTGAAGTCGCCTGTTTCTAATCTCTGACCAAACAAATCGATTATTAGAAAGAAACAAAAAGAGGAAGAAAAAAAACAATTGCTCTACTCACTTTGCGTGTGAACGAAAGCTTGATAGAGATCCCTGCAGAGCAGTGGGTCGGGAAGGTCGCGAAAGAATTCCTTCAACAAGGTGGCTACGTCGTGAGGACACTGATCGGGTCCGATCTTTGTTTCTCGTCCGCAATCGAAGTCTTCCCTCAGCTGAAAAAAATAAATATATATATATATATATACATCTATGTCCATATGTCTACCCAGATAGAAAAAATGACGGCACGGCGACGGAACGGTCGCGGTTCCAATGGTACGACACCCGTTTCACGGTACGTTTTTCTATCTGGGTACTATCGTGACAATATTGACAAAATTGTTAATTACCTGTCTGACTCTCTTTTTCGACGGCGAGACGCGAAAAATTCCCAGAGTTCCGAGTCCCGTAGCCTCGATATGTTTTATGCATTGCCTTACGATTCCTGGTACAGCGTCCCATTCCCCCGATGGACCTCCGCCGCCGGTGTCGCTTAGCTCGACGACTCCGCAGTCGCTTCCGGTGAGTGCTCCACCCTTCGACGGCAGAGACTCGCAGGAGCCACTCTACAAAGAGAAGAAACAAAAGTCAGAGAGTCTCGTAAACGAAAAGTCCACTTAGCTCCGCGCTTTACGTACCGCATGAATAAGCGACTATTGCCAAAATTTAGCGATCTTAATTAATCCTAGGGATAAAATTAGCGGCCCCGGCCCTGTTCTATTTCTGTTCTCCCGCGATTTATGACGTCACGCGGGCTAGGAGCAGCGACGTTAGAGTGGTAGGCGAAGAGTGTCGCGTGACGTACAACACGCCGAAATGCATCGCGCTTTAGATTTATTCGATACTCGGAATAAAATTAAATTTTTCACCGGGATCCCTTTCGATCGGGCTGCGTACAGAGTAAACCTCGACCGATCGACGGCTGGCGTTAGGCATGCTTCGCGAGACAGGGAAGCCTCCTATACTCAACATTTCGTATTGTACACAGACACTTATTTTCTAATATTTCCGTATATCATTAAATTATACAAATTATCTTTCTTTCTTTCCTTCAGTTTAAATTTCATTTTCGACAAATTAAACGAGGAAAAAAATTGTTTAAATGAAAACAAAGAAACGCATTCTTCGATGAAGATTATTCTTCTTTTTTTTCCAACTCACCTCTTCCGTTTTCGAGGCAACGGTGTTCGGTATTTCTATGAGGCTGGTAAAGCTCGACCTGCTACCTTGTCTGCTGTTTCTCGATAGACAACCGACTTCGCTCGAGTCACCCGAAGCGATCCTCGCCAGTCGATCGTTTTCCAGGCACTGGCCCAATGGTATACCGAAGACCAGACCACCTGTCGATTCTGTCAAACAAGCCAAACAATCATTTTCAAATGATTTTCCAATTTTTCCTTTTCCACGCGATCCTTCCTCGATGCATATTGAATTTCCATCACGTCAATTCGACGTAAAACTAAAACTCAACGCTTGTGAGCGCGATGAAGAGATTGTTCCTAACGGCCGTGTGTACGATTATAGAACGCGATCTGGGCCATGCAAGTGGGAGAGTGACGGACGAACGAGAGTTCGTTCTCGCGTCGCCTATCCATCGAGGGAATATATAAAAAAAAAAAATAAAATACAATATGTTAATTTTTTGTTTATCCGGCCGTCATAGATCGAAAACAAAGGCAGTCGATTATGCACACCAGGCCGAGTATGAATCAATGCCTGATACATTAATGACAAAAAATGTAAACAGCGCAGAAAAAAAACAAGAATATACACTTGACGCTTATTCGAATAGGGTGAGGAAAAGCGTTAGGAAAGGAAGATTGCACAGTTATAAAAGCCAGCCGTGAGTGTAGTTATCGCCATAACTATTCGAATGGGTTTCGAGGATTCGCGAAGTAGGTGCTCTCTCTCATCGGGTTCCGAGTGAGTGACCTGGCGTTGAAGTGAGCGAGGGAGACGGACGGACAGAAGACAGCAATGAAACCCCGGTACGGCAATGATGTACGTTTCAGGAGAGAGGAAGATAGAGAGTTTGCATGTTCCGGGGGGGAGTGAAAACGGTTTCCCTCGTATACCCGAGCCGCCGTAGACCGCAAATAAACTTGGTATATATGCGGAAATATGCAACGCCACCGACCCACCCCGCACGCACTATATTTAGACGGAGAAATTGTGTCTCATACCAGACCGGACGATGCTGCTGTTACGCGGACCTGTCTGTCCGCTCATCCGCTTCGTGTCTCGAGTCGGCAAAGTGCCGAAGGGCCATTAACGCTGCGATAATTTTTTTTTGCAAACTCCATCGCGATTCTGTTTTTCCACGTGGGCGAGCATGGAATTAAGAACCATCTCGCTATTCGAGGACTCGATTAATCGACGGAAGCGTCGTTGAAAAATTCATAATTCCGCGAGGAGAGAAGAGAGCGAGGCATCTACCGGAATGGACTATTGCTCGGCTCGCATGGGTTCGATCAACGTCAGCAAACTTTTTCATTCGAAAAGAGATTCTCATTCGGTATTTCACGGCACGGTCGAGGGTTTCAGCAAACATATTCCGTATCCGAGCCAGACATACGATTCATATTTGTCTTTCCCCGTTTTAGCCTTCGGGTCTTTTGCGAGGCCACTCAGAGTGCAATTAGCCCGATCCGAACTTTGCGCGTGTTCGCACAATGAAAAATCTGAAAGTGGATGTCGACGAGCCCGGGAAATGCCCGCCGTTGGCCCTTCAACGACGCAATCTCCACAAATTGATTCTTGTACATACACGACACTACTCGCTCTTTCGTTTTTTTTTCCTTTCCCTCTGTTATATAGAGAAGAGCGGGGCAAAATGGCACAGTGGGGCAAGATGGACAGCGAAGCAAAACTCAATTTTTCAATAATTTTTGGATGCTCCATTTTATCTCAACGATGCAGGGGGATTTTCAATTCCATTTTGCCCCACTTACCGCCATCGCCACCGTCCAAAGTTCATGGGAAAATTGCCTTTTGCCCCATTATCCCGTTTTGCCCCACTGTCCCATTTTGCCCCGCTCTCCCCTACCAGTCCACCGGAGTCTGTGTCACATCGACGAGGCTATTCTTTTTAGAACAACTCAACTATTAAACCCTTTTATTATGCACAGGTATTAACAAGAATTCTTTTTTTCTTTTATTTCAAGAGATACAATCTGCAAGACACACTCTGTCTTTTTTTTTATTGTTAATTGATGACACTCGAAGAGGAAACTATAGTCTTGACAATTATCTCGAGATAGCTCCGACGATTTTCGGCACGTTGTTTAAACACTTGCGAATTTGCAATATCTATTTCTCACCATGGATTGAGTATAAATAGTCTTGGTGCAGCTATTGCTGGACGTCACTGGTGAGCCGGTTGTCTCGTACTCACTGGCCAATTCGGTTCTGCCAGCACGGAAATAAAGCTCGTTCGTGAGAGACTCGCGTGCTCTGCCGTTGCCGCACCGCGGAGCTCAAAAGTAAACCTCGTTTTACCAACGGAAAAACGGGGTACACCGATTGAAGTATCATCGACCAAACTTCTCCAACGCACAATTCCAAACTTTACTCATGAGCTTTGTTACGACCCGATGCGGAAAGATAAGACCAGCGTTCAAACAAATACGGGCTCTTAAAAGTCTAAAAGCGTAGAAAAACTTGTTCCTAAATATATTCCAACTCCGGGGCCTTGCAAAGTGTCCGTTAACGATACCTCGCAGACTGGGACGTAAAAGTTTTCACTTCAGCACTTGATCGAAGCCCACAGTTCAATTATGAATAATAACGGGGTATAAAACAACAACAATTGTCAATCAACAGTTATCAAGCAATTATGAGAAAGCTTCTTTTATTAATAACACTCTTCGCGCAATAATTACGATTAGTGAGTAACCAAGTAGGAAACGTTGAAAACTCCATAAGTCGTATAAAACTGACCCTTGTCCTTATCGTCCTTTCCCTTATTGTCAAAAAAGCCGGTCGTAAGAGCTTTTCGCTTGAGCAAATAAGCTCTCCTCTTCGGCTTCGTCGAGACGCTACCGCTTCCGAGTGATTCTGCAACAGATTCTCGACACGTTCGTTAAATAGAATATACATCCGTAAAATTGTGGATATTTGCGTGAGAAATATGTGAATTGTACAGATAATTCAACTGTCAACAGTAAAAATTTATTGATTTTTCGTGGAGACGGACCGGATGTTTCGCGCCGGCTGTGTGTGTGTGTACATATTCACTTACCGCTCGGTGGACGTATATGCACGCCTAGATTGAGTGCCTGAAGCTTCGCCACTGCAACCCTGCACAGAACCTTTCGCTCTACTTCGGACAGAGCGCGCAAGGGAGTGTCCTGTAAGGTTACCCGTCGACCCGCTGTACCAGCCCACGTACATTTACCCTGAAAAATATTACGTACAATCGCATCATACGCTAGATCTGAAGGGAAAATCAAATAATCTCTTGGGCGCATTCAAGGAAGAAAAATTGCTTTGCGAACGAAACTTTCCAAAGGATTTTTGCACAGCTTCGGGAATTCCTTTTGCTTTCGGCGAAAGTCCATACAATGCGGAAAGTCGAACGGATATGGAAGGATGTGAATATTTGCAAAGTTTTTTGCTTCCACAGAGAGGAAGCTATGTTTTCGTACAAAAAAAAAATCGTGATTTTAAGGTCAGAGTACTTAAAATCGTCTAGATCGTTGAGAAATAAGATTTTAAGCTGGCGTTGGATGGATGTATGTGCATGTGTGTGTGCGTGCGTGCGTGACATGGATGTATGAGCATGTGTGTGTGCGTGACATTGCTTAGAACAACAATAACTTGGGAATGGTTTGAGACAGCGAGTTGAAATTTAGTGCACTAGCACAGTTGTCATGTTGCTTCGTTCAGTGCAATTTTCTTGAAGATGATCGAGGCCCGATTAGAACCTTTACGCGATTAAAATTTTTTTTTGAAAATTTTGAGCTGTCCTAAAACTGCACACAAATATAGTGTTTTATCAAAGATCGTCGATATTAAATTTGGTCGAAATCTATCCAAGCGATCAGTTTTTGGAGAATTTTGAGTTTTTTTAAGTCTCTAAAAACGGTATAATTCGAGTAAACATGGAGGTATCGAGCTCAGATTTGATATGAGAATGGACGAACGCTGTGCAATGTGAAAATGTTGAAATCAAAATTTTTTGATTTCAACATTTTTCAATTTTTCGGATTTTTTTTCTTCGACCGACACGAGTTTATGCATCAAATGTTGCTCTAAGATTAACATAATTCCCACATTCGTCATCAGTCGAGAAAAATACATTAGACACAGTCTCAAACCGACGAATTACGGACATTCCAGTTAGCGATTTTCTACAATAAATTTTGCGAAAAATGTCGAGCGCTTCAATTTTATCTAAATATTTTTTTTATGTTACGGAAAATAGGTGCAAAGTAATTTGCGCATGGCTTCCTCATTTATCACAATTCTGCGTACAGCTTTCTCCACAGGGAAGCCATGTTCCAATTACTTGCACCGTTTCTTTTTATTTCTGTCATACTTGAGGTTTTCGTAGTTGATTTTAAGAATTTAGTCCTTTTACGTGATAAAGTTAATACCAAACACGGTCGAGTAATGTGTGTTCCCGGGATGATCCATTCTTTCGATGCACGGGCCGCGTTCTCGAAAGCCGATTATGGACGGTGTTACCGCGAGATAACCGAAAAATCCTGCGTGAGGTATAAAATGATATTTTCCATACGCTGAGAGGGAATGGTGGATTGGATATATTTTCAAAAAGGTACTCTACTTTCCGCAGCGAACGCGGGATGACGAGTGCCGTCTCTGTTGACGGAGGCGTGAGATTTTCAACGCAACGGACCTCTCCGAAGGAAGCCCGAAGGAAGAATAATAAAAAAAAAATTCAGGAAGCCCGAGGATGGTTACTTTAAAATTCCTCCGACGTGCCGTTGGTCGTGATAAAAATGGCAACCTTTCGATCGATGGCTGCCTGTATTACAGCGAGTGTGTATACGTTAGCCTATTCGTACTATAGATTGCGGTTACTGCGGTGTGAGAAATCCCGCGGGCGTGCGTGGCCGAATGTACACACACTGTGTTGAGGTCCCGCGTGAGCGCGTCTAACTATTTCGGGCGGCGCCAACGAAAATTCCGAGGCCCTAAATTGGTTATCGCGCGGCGCGACCGTTTAACGAGTCGTTGATGATGCTGTTCGCAAGGTCGCAACTGTGAGGGAAACAGCTTCGTTATACTTTGAATTTTTTTACGTTTAGCGATTAGGCGAATCTTGGTGTGCGCGATCAAACGAGAGGCGGTGTCCGCACGCACACACACATATGCAGAGGAGAGCGGGGCAAAATGGGACAGGGGCAAATCTCGATTTTCCAATAATTTTTGGGTGCCCCGTTTTGTCCGATACACCTGGATTTTCTATTGTTATTGAAAAGTTATTGAAAGTTATTGAAGTTATTGAAAAGTTGCGTTTTGGCCCATTATCCCGTTTCGCCCCACGGTCCCATTTTGCCCCGCTCTCCCCTATTATGTATTATCATTGTACAACGTAAAAATGCGTAAAAACCGTGATAAAAGCATAAAATGAAAGAGACTGACCTGAGGCGTCCAAATCGAGGGTTGATTAACCGTTCTCGATGTGCTCTTGCTTCTCGAACGCCAGATCTTCTTGGCTACCAGCCGGCTGCCGTGATGAACGACGCTGCTGGACGATTTGCTTTTCTGCATCGCTGTGCCACCTGCGGAATTGGAGGAGGAGGTGAGAGCCGGGGAGCCCGGTGCCGAATGAGGCTTATCCTTGTGCGTATTCGAGCCATGGAGGAGATGGGATAGGAAGGATTGATGATGATGCTGATGGTGATGATATTTGGGTGTCGACGGTGTCTCTTCCGAGCCGAGTCCCGCATCGATGCTGCTTCGGGAGCTGGCGTTTCGGCTGGCCGGCGAGTTCGTAGTGTCGGCATCCGAAAAATTGTCACCGTTGCCATCGGGCGAGACGCCGAAGCTTTCGCGATAAGAATCGATCCAATTGTCATCAGTCTGAGAGCCCTTGCTGTTGCCATCGTCGTCCCCTGGTTTCGTGATCTCTCCTTTGGCCTTGATGTTGCGCAGATTTCTATCGTAATTCACCCTCTTGAATCTATCAGCTTTGTCAGCATCGATGGACTTTTTCCGGGCCATTCGAAGATACCTCTTGATCGTATCGCTGACCGAGGGTGAGACGTCGTAATTGTCAACGCTGCTGCGTCGTTTCGACGACAAGTTCTTCTGATCGTTGGCCTCCTTCGCGACCTCGTCCCTCTCCCTCTCCCTTTCCGACGCCAAGGCTTGGAAGAGTTGGATCGAGAGAGGATCCGTCTGAGCAACGCCGTCGACCGGAGCCCTCTCCGTGCTCGGTCCCTGGACCGCAATCAACGGCGGTGGCGAGTTGAAGTCCCTCCTCTCGCCCTCCCGCTGGTCGGCGACGATCTCCTTCGGCGACAGTCTCGTTCTCGGAGCTGCCGACCAGCGCGACGGCGACGTGTACGCGCCCGTGGCTCTCGGGCCGCGAAAACCCCGCGTGCAGCGCAGATCGAAGTAAAGCTTCTCCAGCAGTTTCCTGTCGGTCAGAATGCCGGATATAACGCGCTCGCGATTCGGTGACTTGCCGTAGTGACGGGAGAGCGTCTCGATCAGCGATTTGTGGACGTAATCGCCGCGATAGGGAAGCATCGAGCTGGGACCAGCCTCGCCGTAATTGTCGCCCCCCTCGCGATCCTTGCTTCCCTCCGCCATTATAACGTCCAGGTGCTGCTGAAGCTTCTTGATGAGACTCTGGTAATCGAACGGGAGATTGGCGTTGATCGCCGACGCGCTCGCCGCTCTCTCGATGTCCCTGGACTCGAGATTCACAGGTGGTCCCGCCGCTCCCGAGGATCCCTCGCCCTGCATGTTGAGGTACTTTTGCAGCATATCAGCGAGGGCTTTCGTCTCGGCGTCCTGCTGCGGAGCGCGCCTTCTGCCGACAGGCGAGGCTGGCGTGCTGCCGCCAGCCGCGAGAAGCCAGTCTCTCTTCGTCTTCGCAAGGTCGAATCTTCCACCGGAAGTTCCCGTGAAGACGAATCCTCGGCCGGCGCCGCCCGTCGACGAGCCCGATCCTCTCGAGTCATCCGCCTCGTCCGCCGAGCTCGCCTTCGTTCGACAACTTCCGCCTTTTATCAATCTTCGATACCTGTGCGCGCGAAAGCCCAGCGTTCCCGGATAGGAAGCTTTCCTCCACAGCACGAACTTTGGCTCCTTCTGGCACACCTCCTGGAAGTATTGCTCTATTCGCGGTATGTCCTCGGGCCTGTTGTGCGCACCGTCGGGGATCAAACGACGTCCCGCGTCCGTCATGTAGCGCCAAGTCTTTCGCGTCAGCAGCCATCGTTCCTTCATCGGCTTGCCGTTGCGCTTCGTTCTTCGCTCTCGCGAGGAAAGAGCCAGAGTCCCGCGAAATCCCGGCGAACCACCGACACCACCGCCGTTCTCGCTGCTGTCCCGACGGGAATGTCTCCTCGCATGAGCACCCTCGTCACCGGGACGCTCCGCCATCGCGGCGTCGTCCCTTCGCTCGGTCTTGGCTACGCGCACCACTTTCACGCTATTTTTTATTTTTGCCACACGAGAGATAAAACCTCCACCAAACCACACTCTCACCGTCAACGACTCGTCACTGTTTTGTCACTGACGATAAAAACGACCCGACAACATGCGGCTTGACGACGATTCAGCGTAAACACCGACCCAGGACGGACAACGATTCGCTCGTTTCATCGCCTGATTGTCAGATTCTTACTCGATGGCATCAAATTTTATTCGTTACACTTTCTCAGTAGGATACATTTTTTTTCTTTTTTCGCGAGAACTCTTTCTTTTTGATTCTTAACGCGTATACATTGTTTCGGTGATGAAGCCATCTGTCTTAACGACTTTCCAAAATTAACAAAGTTCGCAACTTTGCGCAACGTTCCTCAGCGATGGCGCGCGTTACGTTGAGGCTTGCACGAGTCTTCGGATTCTATCATTTTTCGGTCGGTCGCGAGCTCGCGAGAGCCGGCAAGGTGGAAGCTGCCCAAGGTACGCGACTACTGCTCTCAGGGCGTCCGCAACTACGTGGATGATCCAAGTCTAAAAGCGTCTCCGCTGCTTTTCCCTCTCGCGCCGCTCGTTCCTCTTCTCTTCCTATCGTCTCTCTCGCTACTTCTTCTGCTTCTTCCCACCGCGGCCGGCCCTCTTCGCGTGGCAGCTACGATGACGACGACGATGACGATGACCATGACGACGACGACGAGGACGACAACGACGAGGACGACGACGACGTCGACGACGACGGCGACGACGAGGAAAGCTCTCCGAGACTAAAGTTATAGCGCGTTCACTAGATGAGTCTCTAGTGGACTTGACATCCTCTCCTCCGTGGGGGAGCGCACCGAGTCTGATCGCCACTCACACTTGGTAGGTACTCGTGGGATATTTTGTGCTTGCCAAAATACCGTTCCAAATAGGCTCCTCCTAGCTAGACTGGTTCTCGTTGCTCTCTCGGGACACAATATTTCCGTTCGTTTTTCTTCGGGATTTCGTCGGATGTGACAATTGGCTTTGGTCTCACATCGAGAGCTTTGGATAGTTTTACAGAAAGCTTCTCACTGAGGGAAACGCATTTTAAAAAATGGGCTTTTTTTTAAGGATACACATGGATGGGAGGCTCAGAAATTGCTCGGAATACCCTTCTTACGACAAAGACACTATGAGACATATATCGAAAATATATCCGTCGTGGATGAAATATTTTATTGACAAAATATCGTGTATTTTTAACATCTTAACTTTTTTAACAAGCTTAATAGCAACTAAAAAACGACATAAACGTAACGTTGAGAGTGTGGAAGAGTGAGAGCGCCGAGAGTGAGATAAATTACGCGAAAGAGTTTTTTGGGCTCGCGAGAGAGAGACTATTCGGAATAGCTTTTATCTGCAACGACGAGAATCGTGTTGTAAAATGAATACGCGCCTACGCGGTCTCTCCGGGGGAATGAAAGAGACGCGAGATCATCGACTCTCCCACCTCCTGTCATTCAGCTGTAAACCGCGGCAAACACACACGGCGAGTGTGTTTCTAGTAGCGAGGAAAGAAAAGTCCAAAGAGGCGAGCGAAGAATTGAAAGCGAGAAAAGAACCGGTGGCAGGTTGTCACGAGTAGAAAGAAACCACCATGTTCCACCCTTGTTTACGTTCGTAAGAGACGTTACTCACGCTCGGAATTAACTCTCGTCGAGTCTCGCGAGACTTTCGATCATCCCGACTGGTCCCTTTTTTTAAACTTTTTTCTTCTTTTCTCTTACTTTCTCTCCTTTACGCTATAGGACAGTGGAGCATTGATAAACAAATTAATAAACAAATCAGTCAATCAATTTCTCTCTCTGTACACCTTTGCCGGAAACGTTCTCGACCCTTTAGCGTACCGCTCCGTTTCCGTAAGATAAACAGAAAAGGAATTTGTGGCAAATGGCGAAAAGGGCTGATCATTTTTTGTTTTCCCATTTCAGCCTGGAGGAAATTGAAGCATCAATTCCCACCTTAACGGGATGGCATGGAATTTTATTACATTTTTTCTGGTTCTGTAATTGTGTCTAGTTAAATAAATGAGAGTCAGGTAGGTCCAGAATTTGGTACCCTGCTCGTCCGTCTTGTCCGTTTTTCTCAGCGACTAGTTGAAAATAAAAGAGAAAACGCTCGCTTACGAATCATTGGCCGGGTAAAGCGTGTTCCCCTTCCCGAGGTGGTTGCTCTCTTGGTGGATTCTTTATTTTTCTTTACGGGTCCGCAATCGTTTCCCTCTGCTGATTTATCCAAGTATCCGGAACTCTTCCGCCGATGCTTATAATTCCACAATCGTGAAATTCTTTGGTAGGTTTATTCTGTATCGTGTGAGTGTGTAGCCAGCACGCCCTCCGGTCACGTAAACCTTCGCGAAAAAGCCTCCAAACGTCTTCTCCTTTACCTGACCAGCCGGAATAAATATTTTCACCGTGCTGAGTCGTGTGGTTCTTTGAGACTTACTCCGAGCCTCGAACAATAGTATATTACGCCACAAGGGATGAAAATGCGATTCTTCCCGGGTAGAACACGCTATTTTTTCCCGTGTATGCGAAAAAGTGGCCACATTTCTATGCTTGCAACGGAGATGGAAAGTGGCTGATTCTTGACGAGTGGGAGGAAAAGTTTCACTTTTCCTCACGCTAAATTACCTTTTTGTCTGGCTTGACAAGAATCCGCCACTTTCGACCCCCGTTGCAAGCATGAAAAAGGCTCTTTTTAGCAAAGTCGAGAAAATAGTTATTTGTATGGCAAGGGCGTAGAAGGGGAGTTCTTGACAAGTGTGAAAATACCGCACCAGAACTCCCTTTTCTACGTCCATGCTATGCACATAATCTTTCCTAACAAATTCACGACAATCACACTATTCGTTTTTGGGAAGTGTGCGCAGAAAGGCACTTTTGCGCACTAGTGCGGGAAAAGAGACCATACTGGGTTTGTACGCATGCGCAGTATTTTTCCCGCACGCGATGCGAAAAAGTGCCTTTCTGCACACACTTCACGAAAGGCGGGATTTTACGTGCATGTGTTAGGAAAAATATGTTTTTTCCTAACATATAGCATGATAGCGTAATGGCGTACACTGAGGGAAGGATCTAATAAAAATTACCTATCATCTAAGAAAAATTACCATAGCACATGGCCAAATTACCATTACGATGGCGCCAGAGCGCCACGTATGGCAAAAAGTCTCAGATTTCCAAGAATTTTTACCATAATATCTAAGAAACATTCTTATCATAAATCCGCTATTTCCTACTATAGTAGCGCCCTAACGCCCTGCTGCTATGTGCTATGGTAATATCTCTCAAGCGATATAGTAATTTTTACTAGACCCTTCTCTCAGTGTCCGCCAATCTGGAGGAAGTGCCTTTTCACCTCGTGTGAATTTCTCCCCATCAAACTTCGCGCTCGGTAAAAAGACGCACTTTCCTCCCTTGTAGCATAACATACGACTTCACCTCGATGGCATTCTCACCCGTTTTACCACTCTTAATTCCATTCACGCGTTAACTTGTTCCGGATGGAAAAGCTAAAGATGGAGACCAAAGACTTTTTGTTGTTGTTTATCCAGCAAAGAAGACATCATTATACTTTATACTTTAACCGATATAATATTACCAATTCCTTGAGAAGCTCCATCAATCACCATCTCTGGACCTGCGTATATATTTTTTTACAACGAGCGAGTGCTTCGAGATGGGTCTCGTTGCTATCACATTTCCGCTCGTTTCGGAACACGAGAGGGGAGAAGAAATATTGCCTGTGCGGCGTACAGTTTCTCACAACCTTCAACCTAAACTAAGCTTGGAATCGCTACTTTTTTGCCACGTAATATCAGTTATTACTTTATTTCACTCGATGCGAATATGGCAGTTTTGCGCACGCTTCGCGTGCGTAAAACCTGTGTTTTCGCACCGAGTGAAATAAAATTTTGTACGATAGTCGTGTGAAATACGTTTTCTTAACTCGTGCGATTGCAACACTACTATTTGTCAGTGAAGAAAATGCCGCTATTTGAAGTAAAATAGATGATACACGAAAAGATTTAAAGATATCGGAGAGATGAATCCAAAAGCGTGATTATCGAGCAATGGCTCGATAATCACAAAATGAACACCAGAACCACGGAGCATTGATTTTGTCATGGGTTCTGATGGGTTCTGTGATGGGTTGATAAATCTACGCTATATAGAATTCTCGAATTCTTCCGCTGATAATCTCAACAATCTCAAGAATGGCTCTAGCTTGACTAGCTCCTATTCTGCAGCAAAGTTATGTCCAACGTGACTTTCACACCAAGCTTTCAACGGCACACATAATCCGTAAGAGAGTCACGCGGACACTCACTCGGCTGTACATTGGCTCGGATGAAATTGACGATCTTAGCTATATATTCTCCCTACAATTTTTTGCTCCACCGTGTATAAAATATGTAATATCTCAGCTATAAAGTCAAGTTTCGAAACATCTTTGATAGAGCCCATCAATTTTTTTTATACTCTGTTTTTTCCGTATGTAACACGATAATTAACTCCAAATGGTAATTCGAGCTAAAAAAGAAAGTAACGAAATAGACCAGGTCACGTAGTCTTCAGTGCTTCCATCCACGTAATGGATATTTTAATCCATTCTCTATCTCTCGTTTTCGGTTTTTCCTTTAGTACCAGCCAGTGAGTATACATTCTGTCCGGTTTTTTTTTTTACAGCAAAACAGAAAAGGAAGAATGACTTTAAAAACGACGAAATGTATTCGAAGTCCATGTTCTGTCGAAATACCGCTGAGGACCGCAAAGCAGTAGTCGACGACCGAAAAAATAAACGTGCGCACGAGCCTGACCCTCAACGAAAAGGGAAGGAATATTCCCGCACATCTTTAGTTGATAAAGACGCGAATCAACCGCCTAGCCGTACTCAAGGCCAGCGAACTTCAGCGTTGATCATCCGCAATGATAACGCCCAACAACTTAATGTTTTTAACGTAACGAACTACCGACCGCACGTCATAGACCGTCGGCAACGCACCTAAACGCCTAACGTAAGTCGCCCTCCCCCACCCAGAAAAATAATTTATTTGACGGGCACCCGCAAATAAACATTTATTTGCTTTAAGTAAAATATTTATTTTCTTTAAGTAAATATTTATTTAAATCGAATAAATATTAATTTTAATCAAATAAATATTTATTTAAACCAAATAAATATTTATTTAAACCAAATAAATATTTTATCTAAACCAAATAAATATTTATTTGCGCGTGCCGGACAAATAAATTATGTTTCTGCTTGCCGACAAAATCGCATTCGACTTTTCAGCATTGGAAGGAGGCCCTTGAACGAGGCCCAAATTCGAATCAAAACGATTTCATTATTTGGTACCGACGCGACCCGATCGTGTCCATTAACCATGCAGCACATAAAGATCTGCAAGGCGCCCGCATATTACTTGTACTCACAGCCACTGAGCGCGTACGAAAAATCCGTGCGGTAAAAAACGAAAAGCAGCGGGCGAAGCACCGACCTCTGCGGGACTCCAGACGTCATCGTGAACGAACCCGAAAGCTCACCATGACGAGAGAAATTGAGAGACAGAGAGAGAGAGAGAAGCGCGTGGTAGGTTGGGTTGCAAAAATGTCTAGCTATAGAGTGAAGAGAAGAAAGCTCCGAAAGCAGAGTACAGCAAGAAACTCGTCTATTCGTCGACGGACAATCGAGCCAGAAATACCTCTCTCCCCTCCGCCGTGTTGATTCTATTGGCGCTACCGCCGCGCTCACATGATCTCTTCTGCCTCGTAGAAAATGGAGCGTGGTGAAGTACTAGTGTGTATAATATGCATAAGATATCGTCTCCTAGAGAGACGAGCTAATGCCAAAGGACACGCGAGTATGGTCGACTTTCACCATATAATAACCACGGTACTTTGAGCCCGCAAAGCGTGGATTATGCGATTCCCGGTATAAAATCTCGTAACTCATATCTTGGAAGGAAAAATTATAATTTCTCTCCGTCCGTCGGACCGTCGGCATGCTCGTCAACTCATCAAATGCGAACGATGTAAAAGCTACGCCGTTATCCTACCGGCTCTCTGTTATTCCTGGAAAATATCCCGATGAATAAAGAAAAAAACTAAAAAAGTATAGATTTATGAACACAAGCTCGTAAACGTTCGATTCTAGGTAAAGTTGCATAAATCCACTCAGTTCCAAGTCTCTATAGAATATTAAAAAGTAAAAATACATTATAATATAAAAAGGGGAAAGACCAGCCCTCGTTTATTATATCGTCGATGACACAAGTCTCTTTGGACCGCCGTCAAAGATGCAAATTAAATGGAAAAGTGTCTAGCGACAGGTTGGGATCGCAGCGTTTATAAAACGATACGCAGTGAGAGGCGATGAATCCCCCAAGTGTCGAAGATTCGAGACAGAAAGTGAAACTTGGTTAAGGAAATAAGTTTACAATTCGAAGGTTCATCAACCAGGTCGCAACTTAATTCGATAGTCCTCGTACGTTAACGAGGTAGACAAAAAATCCTCTGTACCTCTGATGGTCTTGACTAAAACGGTCGGAGAGAGACCTTTCGCTTGTCCACTGTTGTAAAACCTTCCTCCGCTTTATTTTTTATTTTCATTTTATTTTATTGCGGTTTACGTTTAGTCTGTTAGCAGTAGTGCGCTATTTTTTTTGTATTCGTTCCGTTTGTTGTTGGTTGAGTGATGTGCCTAGAGGACCTCAGGTCTAATGTACAATGAATGCCATATATCTATTTCTCTCCCTCTCCCTCTCTCTCTCTCTCTCACACACAATCGCTCCCTCACTCAGTCACTCGCTCACTCACTCACTCACTCCAACCGTCACGGGTGTTACAAGACGCGCGCGGAATTTATTTTTGGTAGGTGCAAAAATACCGCAAGGTCGCGAGTAGCGACGGCGGCTCACCCGCCGCTGCTGCTGCCGAGCAAGAGACGGAGACAGCATCTATATAGATAGAGAAGTAAAGTGGACTTAAAGCTTGCGGAAGAGCGCCGCGAGCGTCGCCACTTTACGGAAAATATCGGACGAGTGTTGGCGCTGGCTTAAACTCTCGACGGAGTTACCTTCCTTCGCGATCGTAGGTACACGTTGCCTACACGCTCTTCGACTTGACGTCGATGACGACGGAGAACGCTGCCGACGAGACACGCTTCTATCGTCGATCACTGACCGTTCACCGTATCCGTGTATCGCTCATTTTTACAATCACTGTTATCGACAACTGCCTTTATTACCGATAGATATTTATATACGTTACACAGTTAAAACAAAAGAAGATTATTGAAGCGATCTGAATACGTGGATTGTCCACCAAGGCCTCTTTTCCATCTATCCTATTCCTATATATACTCCATATACTCTATAATCTACGCTGCCTACGTGAATCGGAAATACACTCGGTGTGAAATAGACGATGCTTATTTGTGGATTATGATGGACTCTATTGCCCTCTCTCCGCTCCCCACAAACTGTGTCAATGTATATACTCGGGAAATGTCTGTACGAACATTAACACTACAACTGTAATCAATGACTCTAGGTAATATTGGGGATAAAACGCGAGGGAAAATTTGCCTCTAAAATGTTTGTCGCGTGATGTGCAGTCTAATGCGTCGATTCACGTGCGTGTGCCGTCCGGCTCGCGTAGTTAAACGCGATGCTTTCGATGAAACCCTATATTATATTTACAGTCACGCAAACACACGGAATTCTGACTCGTAAACTGGCAGCGATCCATGGAAGAGATCTATAGATCGATGCTCGCGGGATAGCAGTCGAGTCGAAGCACTGCGCGCTTTCGATCCTTCCGAGAACCACAACGTCTACCTGCCGATCATTCTTTTTCGCTAAGCACATAAATGAAAGGCGTTTTTTCTTGTTCTCCTTCTTCTTCTTCTATACAAAGAATATGTTGATGAATCGAGAAGAATTGAGGGAATTCGTACACTCAGAAAAAAAATTTATTTGACGGCCATCGTTTATTTGGTTTAAGCAAAATATTTATTTGGTTTAAATAAATATTAATTTAAATCAAATAAATATCGTACTTAAACCAAATACACGGTGGCCGTAAAATAATTTTTTTTTTCTGGGTGTAGACGGGGCGCGTGTCACGCCCGAGAATCGTCATTTTGTCCCTTGCGTTACAACATTTTATTGTTGAAAGATAATATGCATGTGTATGTGTAATTGCAATCGATATTTGCAATAATTTAAGGCTTACCGATAATATGGTGGTATTTCTCAACGAACTGAGCGGTAGTTTGAATTCCCATTAGTGCTGACTCTCGTGTTAAACTTTTCCAGTATCCGAATTTCACTGGCGGTTATTTTCTTTTATTTCTGTTTTTTCTCTTTACCATTATCACAGTGATTCACATTTTTGTTTGAGATGCGATCGATCGTTATTTATTTGCACCGAGTCTCGCACAACTCCGATGTTTTTATTCTCTTCATACGTATAATTGCATATGAAGATACTCTGCACCTTCCTCCAAATAAAGTTACTGACTTTACGTAAAACTTTCAACAAGTTGACACGGGCTCACCATTTTTTATATATTTAAATCGCTTTCTTCTGTTACACTTGTTCGAACACCCATACGTCTATTTGTCCGCGTCTTTGTCCTCTCGTAGCTTCACCCAAAGCTAATACGAAAATATACGAAAAATCATTCGATGACTCGGTTGGTTCAATTTGTATCTCTTCTTCAACCCTTCGACGCTTATTTATTATAACTGTATACTTTTCCACGAGTGCTGTCACTGTACTTTGAGCAACGATTCATTCGGTTAGTGAGTGATCTTCCTTGGCTGCGGATAACCCCGAGCCAAGTCCGATAATTAATTGCACGAGTTTTTGGATAGAACGACTTTTCTCGTGCTCTCCTCCTCAAACCTCTCTCTACCATCGAGCCAACGTGATTCTCACTCACGTGGCAAAATTAATTGGTTTTCTCGACATATAATTATTCAGCAATCACCGAACTAGCGATAATTCCGTTCCAGTGAGCACTCGATGCGAAAGTTGGTTAGAGAATTTACGTTGATTTTTGTTGTTGTTGTTTAACGTAAATATTCACTTCGAGATATACACTTGCAGGCTTCTCTATCCGAAACCCTTGAAAATGAAGTAAACCGCTAGGACACCGTTGCTACGGATGCAATATTCATACGTCCTCGCGATCGATCGCATAACCCGGGATTGACACGCTCAGCCTATAAAAAAAAACCAAAACAAAACAAAAACGAGAGTTTGACCGCGTTTGGGGTTGAGCTTCGTGGACGATCCACGATCAACGACTGCCGTGAGGTAGAAAGAGCGTTCGGGTCGAGTCTTTTAGCATTGGCAGCTACCTCGACGTTTCGCCTCTCCGATGGTGCGTGCTTCTCCTCGGTTCCTTTGCTCCGCTTCTCACCTCTCTCTCTCGCTCTCTCTGCACTTATTTTTAAACCGCTGTCCTTCCAACTCGGCTCGAGCGTCGCGCCGCACGTATTACCGCCGGCAAATCGCTTGTAGCAGAACGCTACCGAGTCCGCGAGCACGCTGGTCATCATTCTTTGGATATTCTCTTATCAACGAAACCAATGAAGGAGCCGTTCGAAAGGTTTATTTTTATTTTTTTTTTCGTCTTTCCTTTTCTTTCTTAGCACGGTACAAAACGATGAGGCATTAAACATTCGTACAATGAAGTGAACCGACTACTGTAAAACGACGTTTATCCGAGGTAATGTGGAGAGAGCGTACGTTGAATAGGGGAGAGCGGGGCAAAATGGCACAGCGGGGCAAAACGGGATAATGAGACACAACGCAATTTTCCAATAACTTTTGGATGGTGGCGATGGTGGTACGTGGGGCAAAACGGGTTTGAAAATCCGGATGTATCGCTGGGACAAAATGGGGCATCCAAAAATTATTGGAAAATTGAGTTTTGCCCGCACTGTCCCGTTTTGCCCCGCCGTGCCATTTTGCCCCGGTGAGGCCTAATCGAAATCTCGGACAACACCGATAACGGGGCTACCTCACGCGCGGGCAGCGCTGCTTTATCCGTTTTATCCAAGTTTTTCGGATAAAAGGCGGAGGCTCGGTTAATCGAAGGCCGGATAAGCGAGGCTCTACTGTAGCTGTGAGATCGATGAACCCCGAAAAATCCGCGAAACGTGAGGCCGATGACAAAGCTTTCGGGATGTCGGCAAACTTCACTTCCTCGGAGGCTTTTGTTTACTAACGTAAATCATAGTTTCAAATTGTACAAAGCTTATTGATTAATTCTTGTCTCACAACTTCCGTAAAATTTAATCAAGTCAGACACTACGCCCGAGATTAATAACTTGACAAATCGCACGCTGTTAATTCTGCGAAACAAATTTCTACAAAGATTATTTTTGCCCCTCGGGTGCCGTGCATACGAGATTGTGCGGTTTTATCCCACCCCGGAGACTTCACGAAAATGTAAAAATAAGGCACGACTCTTCTCAGCGTTTAATTGGATGCTACGACGGTGCCCATGACAAGACTATGAATATCATTATAAATTTAACTCACTTAAACCTTTTGCAGTTTCTATGACGGATATTAATCGCCCGTTTTCACTCTTTCTTATTCGATTCGGTATGTGAGAAACGGGAAAAAAAATGTTTATCTCGCGTCTCAAATTGGATAAGTCATCGGGGCGTTTATAGTGTTGCCGAAAACGTTCCTGAGTGCGAGAAAGATAGATTCGCGACGAGGAGACAGTGGCCGTTAGCTAAATCGATTCTAGCAACCACCACATGTTGCGTGGTTATACCAAGTCGACGGCTCCTCCTCTCGCCTTCCATACGTTCAGTAGATCGAGAGCCTGTATCGGATTTCATTCGCTCACCGGATGATCGTTAACGTGTCTAACCTCAGTCTCCCTCTGTGAAACATCTGCATGGAGAAAAAAAAATCGTTGGGACAAGGAGAATTTTGTTACCATAACTGATTTACCTGGTTAACATAGGGACAACATAATATTTTGCTGCGGCAACAAATGTTTTGCTGTAGCAGCAAATATTTTGCTGCGGCAAGAAATGTTTTGCTGTAGCAGCAAATATTCTGCTGCGGCAAGAAATGTTTTGCTGTGGCAGCAAATATTTTGCTGCGGGAAGAAATGTTTTGCCGTAGCAGCAAAATGTTTTTGTTACCACGACGATAAATTATTAACGATCTACATTTTGTTAGAGAAACAGAACTATTTTTCTCCGTGTGCTTTTCACTCGAGTGACGATGGTTCAGCGAGAGAATGAGTGTCCGGATTTCTCTAGTTTCTGATTCACCCCCCCCCCCCCCCCTCACTCCCCACCCCCACTTGTACGATCATTGATTTCTTCCGAAATTTCGTCCGCATTGGGTTTTTAAAAAGTGAATGTACTAATATTATGCGCGCGTACCCTCCTTTTATATAACCTTATATATAAGGGTTATTATAAAATATTATATATTTTATAATAACCCTTGGTATTATAAAATAAATGTTGGTATAAACAGTTTTAATACCAATTTTGCGATCGACCGTTCCAATAGCCAATCAGAAAAGGAATAAAACAACAACGACACATACAACGAATAAAACAACAACGATATCGAAAGTGCCAGATACTTTGTCCACGGATGTTTTTTTCAAGAGACTCAGTAGAAAACGTGTAACTGCTATATTTTTGGAATGAAAAAAAAAAACAACAAAAACGACGCAGTTGTTCGCGAAAGATAAACACGATAGGAAACAGCGAGTTAAACCTTAGCAGTTTGAGGGGGGAACGTGAATCAGACCATCTGGAAATGAAGAAAAAGACCGAGCTCGTGATACCCATTAATGACTGTACTAAATCAGGCCGCGAGCTGTGTCGTCTCGGGCGTTTTTTATTTTTATTTATTTTTTTTTTTTCACACGAATTATTCCTTTCTGCTCGACGGTATTCTAAGATCCCCTCGGCGACGACATCGTCCGCGCGTCTACGAAGTCGTCTGGGGTACCGAGCGTTTCCGAGAAGTAATTTCGTAAAAGCTCACGGTTCGCCACCCACATTGCTGTTTCTCGGGGTCCGAAAGAACCTGTTCCGAGCAAGCTAATAAGATGCGATGACGCTTGCGATCCGAGGACGGGCACCGTACATCAACGAAGTTTGAGAATTGTCAACGAAAGTGGGCATCGCCGCGCAGTTTCTCCACCCTTGGTCCTGCACGAGAGACTGTTTGAGGTGCGAAAGTTCTGTAGGGAAGAATGGGTAAAAACGTACCATTTCCTTTCTCCCATAAATTATGTAGCGATAACTCTTTTTTTGTGTTTTAACGCGACGCAATAATAGAATATTAATATGGGGAGATAATTAACTTCGGACTGTCGGTCAGTGAGTCTAAAGCAGTTGTTGGGCGGCGAGTTCTGATCTTTGAACGACCTTTATCCCTAAATAATCAGGCAACCAAAGACGAACAATCGGCATGTTGATTATTAATGTTCAAATGAAATAATGAAATGTATTTTCGGCACCGTACATCAACGAAGTTTGAGAATTGTCAACGAAAGTGGGCATCGCCGCGCAGTTTCTCCACCCTTGGCCCTGCACGAGAGACTGTTTGAGGTGCGAAAGTTCTGTAGGGAAGAATGGGTAAAAACGTACCATTTCCTTTCTCCCATAAATTATGTAGCGATAACTCTTTTTTGTGTTTTAACGCGACGCAATAATAGAATATTAATATGGGGAGATAATTAACTTCGGACTGTCCGTCAGTGAGTCTAAAGCAGTTGTTGGGCGGCGAGTTCTTATCTTTGAACGACCTTTATCCCTAAATAATCAGGCAACCAAAGACGAATAATCGGCATGTTGATTATTAATGTTCAAATGAAATAATGAAATATATTTTGTCAAGTTTTATAATAAAATGCGAGCTAGTGATATTATTCTATTTGTAGAGACACTTTCATAATTTACTAAAGTACTGATGTGTTTATATTTTTATTGATGTATGTAACAAAAGGGTTCATCCCGCAAACTAATAAATAAATAAATAAATAAACATGTACTATGGTTCTCGTAACTTTCTTCGCTTTCTTGATTTGAAAAAGACCCCAAGATCTGTCTCAAGAGAGATCCTGTTGGCCCTGAATGACTGACATGAGGCACCACGCTGCCGTTTCTACTTCATCTTTTGGCGCGCGAACTGGATTTATACAAGTTGTGTGGTGACGTAGCGATTCTATTCCCGGTGTGGTGGACGGCAGCGATATCTTTAGAGACCCACGATCGGTACAGTCCGTTTCCGAGGCTTTTCGCGCCGTCGATGCCCACGTTTGAGCACTTTGTCACAAACATAATAAAAAAAAAAATTATTTAACTCACAGTTTATCGATCTCGAGGTAGAATAACAGAAAAAAAAGGAAAAAAAAACTCTATCGTAGAAATTCTGAGAAAAGTATTGCGTTTCCGCAACTCCTGTAATATTGGCAATTGAGTCTCAATGGTAGTATTACGGAGGTTGAAAAAAAAAAAAATGAAAAAAATTGCATGCAGCACTTTGAGTGTTTCTCGATCCTAAGGAAAATGTACCGAGGATATATCGTTCTTTCATTGCTTGCAACTCTTACTCGTTGCAGCTGGTCGACTCGAGTGCCACGATCTCAGCGGAGCGAACGGTGAAGCCAGAGAGGTTGTGCATCGCTCTGGAGACCGGCCAAGAGCAATGAAAAACTTCTGGTCGGAATAAGATTGATTATATCACGTTGACAAATCCAACGTGGATTCTACAATCGACGATTTCGATACTTCTCTCTTCGAAATCGAAAAAAAATTTCTCGCCATTGGTCCCGAGCGGCTTTGGATCAGCTCGTGTTTGCGTCCCCGTCGAATTTTTCATCTGCCGGAAGCGAAAGAGGTATAGTTATTTCTGGTCGTTCAGAATTAACAAAAAGGCGAGACAGTCCTCGATGAATAATATCTCGTGGATGCTCTTCGTTCAATATTCGGTCTCTACGTAAATAAAACTTAAAAAACATGCCCTCCACGCGATGTGAAGTCGTCAGTTCGACCATCAACATCGATCGTCAATGCGAGTTCTCTTCTCGCTTTCTCATATTTTTTATGTTTCAATAATTTGGCAATTTTTCGGTAGTTCCCTCGTCAAGTTTTACTCTCACTGTTTAGAGACCAAAATTACTGCAATGCAATGGAGCTTGATTTAAAAATGATAATAATAATAATAATGATTGTTTATGTTCAAGTATGAAAATATCGAGACTCGTTAACCCGCGTTATTATGTATAGTAATCGGCGAAGATTTGACAGAGTAAATTGATCGGTAGAATAGAAAAGAAAAAAAAATGGATCAGTACCTGTCGACTTATCGTAAAGATTTTCTATGGCCCAACGTTAGAAAGTTTCCGATCCGCGCGTTATCCGAGAAGGTTTTGACATGTAAGTCGGCCGGCAATGGACGCGTTCCATGCACCTGCGGGCCGGAAACGGGTGGTTCAACGGACCTTAAAGAGAACTGTGGCCCTCAAATTGCCGAAGGTCATCAGTGGAACCGCTTGGGACCGACGGCTCCGCTGCTCGATCCAAAGCTTCACCCCGTAAAAACGGGCCCGGGTCCGGAATTTGAGATAACGCGATACGATCAACCAAGCACATATTTAAAAAAGGTACCTCGATACATAATTAAAATTAATTATTTATTCTAAGTTTACCAAAGTTTATAAAAATCCATTGTTTAATTACAGTTGCAAGAAAAATATCCCCGTCTTTACAACGTTCTCCAGAGCGCGCCGTCCGACGATATGATCAGACGCGTCGACCGAGATCGTCTGAGAACTACCTATCAAGTAGACTACAGCCACATGGGTTAGTCGGGGTTTTCTTAAGCAGATACCGTAACGAACGTTTACCAACGTCTTCCTATTGTAACTGCAGACGAGCATCGAGACTACGAGAAGCTCCTCGCCAAAGCGGGCATTCATTCCGAGCGGATAAATAAGACCGTACCGTACAATATAAGACCGCCGGATTACAGTGACACGACGACAAATCGTCCGGGTCGATTCGAGGATCTTCGAGAGGGATTATATGAGGCCGGAGAATTCGGAGGGACGTTTCAAGAGGATAAGAATTATCGAGATGGTTTTAGATATAATGGAAAAGGATTCCAAGATTCTCGTGAAGGAGCTACAAATTACATCGAACCTTCGGAAAATGATTCTGGAAGGGTCCCTCAGCAATCCGGGCATTCCCGAGAAGTCGCAAAGAAAAAAGATGCTTTTAAAGGTGAATCGGCCCAATCGGCGAGAGATGGTTTTAAGGCTGAATCGGCTCAATCGGCGAGAGATGCTTTTAAGGATGAATCGGCCCAACCGGGAAGAGTTGCGCATGAGGATTATCGGGAAGCTGCGAATACAAATAGGGGGGAATCCGGTGGAAAGGCAGCAAAAATCATCAAGAGCGGCGAAGGCGCAGAAGCTTTCGTTCGCTCTACCGAAAAAAAAGAGGCAGGAAAAGCCCTTCCAGCGTGGAGAAGCGAGTACCAGGAGGTCATCGGCCAGACGGGCTATGACATAATAAGAGACAAGATTCATCGGCACGGAGCGCGATCGAGGGGCCGAAGTCTAATCGAAAGAATTATAATGAGATGTCGAGGAATGTGATGTAGAAATTTATTGTACTCTCGATCGATAATACAGGGAAAAAGGGAGATTAAAAAAAATGGACCGCCAGCAAAAGTTGATGCACGTGTGCATCGTCAGTTTGATAGTTTTATTCAATTTATGATACTTTCTCGGCTTTCTTTGGATTTTTTTGAATGCGAATAAAGTGACAACAATAATAAGCAGTGCGCAAAGAGGTAAAGTATCATCGGTTTTGTCGACAAGTTATCTCCACGTGCGTCACGTGCAATGCCGTCAATGAAATAGTACAACGTAACGTTAAATATGCGTACGAAAATCAAACTGATCAACGTTTGCATAAGACACAAGTGTTCGAAAAGCAACGATAATAATCTCTCGACGTTTAAGCCCTTGAGACAATTTCAACATCGAGTAATTCGTCTTAAACGGAAGGAGGAATCAGCTAATAAACTTCCGACTTTAACCTCGAAGTCTAAAGCCAATGATGTTGGGAATAACATTGATTCGTCGTCGATATCCAATGCCGATGAAATTCTCGCTGATGCTGGAATGCGAATGCTGCATCGTTCCAAGCTCGATGCAAAAGACCTCAAAGTCGAATATGATGCAGCAGAATGGCATGCGATAGAGTCTGCTTTCGGGGAGGAGAAAGACTCGGTCTCTGCCGAGGTGACGAAAACGGGAGATAAAGATGATAACTCAAGATTCAACGAGCTTGGCATGCAAATGCTGTCCCGTCGCTTGTATGAGCAATTGTTTCCAAAGAGCGAGTTAAAAGATAAATTGACTAGTCAAAAATTGAAATCGTTGCGAAAAGATCTCTTGGCATCGGGAATGGATGTAGATAAAGTCGATCCTCTACCGGACGTAGATATAGACTTGCCAATGCTGGAAGGACAAGACATAGAAGAACATTTCTACAATATTGCCAGAGATCAAACGAAACAATATAAAGCGATAATCGAGGAAGTCATCCAAGGTATTCCGGAGATGCCTGATAAATGGTTGCTGCAGGAAGGCTGGACGAGGTAACAGCCTTATTTATATATTTATTCATCTATTTATTTATTTATTTACTTATTGTAAACTCCATTCCTTTGATTAAGATACACGAAGGATGGCACGGAGCAAGTCGATCATCCGCTGGAAGATGGAATAATATTGGACGTGGAAGTCTGTATGAAAGAAGGTCCTCTCCCGACTCTGGCAAGCGCCGTGACCAAGGATGCCTGGTATGGCTGGGTATCAAAATCTCTCTTCGAGGGTAAAGGCATCCCTGCGGAGGGTCTCTCACTATCCACAGACGTTCTCATACCTATGGAGAGCACATCCGACGAGCATGGAAATAAATTGACGGATAGGCAGAAAAAGCCAAAGATAATTGTCGGTCACAACGTATGTTACGATCGCAGAAGAATAAAAGAACAGTACTGGTCCAATTGTACAGGGGCGCGCTTTGTCGACACGATGTCGCTTCACGTGTGCGTCAGTGGCTTGAACAGTTATCAGAGAGCAGTATTGAAAACAGAGAAACACGAGGGAAAGAAGGAGATGTGGGAGAGCGTAACTTCGCTCAACGGCCTGGCGGACGTGTACAAACTCTATTGCGAGCGAGAGCTCGATAAGAATCCTCGCGACATATTCGTCGAAGGTAGTTTAAACGATGTTCGGGAAAATTTCGAGCGATCGATGAAGTATTGCGCTACCGACGTTGTGGCGACACACCGAGTACTGACAGAATTGTTTCGGATGTTCGAGGAAAGATTCCCGCATCCCGCGACGCTCGCTGGGATGTTGGAACTCGGCTCGGCTTATCTGCCGGTTAATTCAAACTGGCAACGATACATCGAAGAATCCGAGTCGACTTTTGAGGATCTCAACTACGAAGCGAAGAACAGTCTGTCGAGAAGGGCCGACGAAACTTGCAAGCAGATGCACGGCAGCAAGTACAAAGAGGATCTCTGGATGTGGGACCAAGACTGGAGTACTCAGCCGGTTAAAATAAAAGCCAGCCTGACCAAGGCTAAACGCGAATCTATCGCGAACGAGGAGAAAGAACGATCCGATTTCGACAAGTCTTTTAGCGACGGAGAAGAAGAGATTGATCCATTGGAGAGGGAATTTGATTATCTGAAAGAAACGCGACATTATCTTCCGGCGAAGTTTCCTCACATGCCGGGTTATCCCGCGTGGTATCGGAAGCTTTGCATCAAATACAGCGATGAGAATTGGATTCCAGGTCCTCAGAACATCAGCACCTCAATGCAAATAGCTCCGAAGCTTTTGAATCTTACCTGGGAGAATTATCCTCTCCACTACATCAGAGATCACGGCTGGGGTTTTTTGGTACCTTACAACAACAATCTTGATGAAGTGGAAACGAACTTACCACTGAAGGAACTCTTGGCACAGTGTCCGCTACCCGAACCAGAGACGAAGCGCGATGAAGTCGGCTACGCGATGTCGACGCTTCGAGTCGACGTCCAGAACGATCTGACGAAGAACGAGTTCTGGCGTTACAAGAAGAAGAAAAAAGCCGACAACGCAAGTTTTTACAAAGGCAGTGGTATATGGTGCGACGTCGACATTGACAACTGTTGCTGGTTCCTGAAGCTACCCCACAAGGACGGCTCATCACTAAAAGTCGGCAATCCCCTCGCGAGAGATTTTCTCAATAAATTTTCCGACAATGTGTTGGCCGGTCTCGACGCAAGCGCCACGCAAGTATTAAAAATCGCGAGAACCGTATCGTACTGGAGAAACAATCGCGACAGAATAATGTCGCAAATGGTTGTTTGGCTGAATGAGAAAAGCTTGCCTATCGCGGCGCGCAAGAGTCCGAAAGGCATGCGTTACGGAGCGATAATACCGCAGGTAGTAGTGAGCGGAACTCTGACAAGACGAGCTACAGAACCAACGTGGATGACTGCATCGAACGCCTCTATGGAGCGCGTTGGCTCGGAATTGAGATCGATGGTTCAGGCACCACCGGGCTACAACATCGTCGGTGCCGACGTCGACAGTCAAGAGCTCTGGATAGCATCGGTCATCGGTGATGCTCACTGCGCCGGGATTCACGGTGCAACGCCCTTCGGTTGGATGACCCTCATCGGCACAAAGTCAAAAGGCACGGACATGCACAGCGTAACAGCGAAAGCCGTTGGTATCTCGAGGGATCACGCAAAAGTTATAAACTACGCGAGGATATATGGAGCCGGCCAAAAATTTGCTGAAAGGCTTCTCAAGCAGTTCAATCCGTCGATGAGCGAAAGCGAGGCAACATCAAAATCGAGAAAAATGTTCACTCTGACGAAAGGCAAGAGGATTCATCGTTTGAAGGAGGAATACGTTAACGACGATGTGGAGGACAGAGAATACTCGTCTTACGAAACGTGGCAATTGGCCAAGGTACATGGAAAGACTACCGATGAGATGTTCGAGAAGGGAAAATGGCTCGGTGGCACCGAATCGGCAATGTTCAACAGACTCGAGGAAATAGCTGGATGTTTGAAACCTGTGACGCCTTTTTTGAATTCGCGTCTAAGCAGAGCCCTCGAGTCTCACGGTGAACGGGACGACAAGTATCTTCCTACAAAAATCAATTGGGTCGTTCAGAGCGGGGCAGTTGATTTTTTGCATCTCATGCTCGTTTCCATGAGATGGCTCATGAGAGACAATGCGAGATTTTGTTTGTCCTTTCACGACGAAGTGAGGTACATCGTGCCGACGAGATACAAGTACAACGCTGCTTTGGCAATGCACCTCACTAATTTATTCACCAGAGCATTCTTCTCTTCGAGATTAGGCATTAAAGATTTGCCGATGTCCGTTGCATTCTTTTCGTCCGTAGAGGTTGATACTGTCCTTAGAAAGGAATCCAACGTCGATTGCAAGACACCGTCGAATCCTCACGGATTGGAAAACGGCTACGGAGTACCGGCCGGCGAGAGTCTCGATGTTTCAAAGGCTGTCGAAAAATCTGGTGGAACGCTCGGACCATGGCACGTCTGCAGAGCCAAAAAGCAAACAGATAAATCCAATCAATCCGTCGAATCTATATCGACATAGAAAAAACAGCGAACCCTGATCAGTTTGATTAATCGACGCTGCAGTAACGACTTTATGTATACCACGCTTTGACGCTGGAACGATGATAAATTTTCAGATAACTGAGAAACAATGTCGAAAGTCACAAAACGGAAACACGTGACGAAAGAAGCGCAGGAAGATTTGAGGGTTCCAACGGAAGTGCAATCGATAGTTCGACTCGTCGATTCACGAGGCAACAATCTTCACGAGGTTGTCGACAGCTCCGAGCAACATTATCTCGTCTCTATGCCCGTCAAGTTTCGGCAAAATATATGGGTCAAGAGGGGAGACTTCGTCCTGGTTGAGCCGATAGCTGAAGGTGACAAAGTCAAAGCGGAAATCGTTAAAATTCTGACGAGGGTAAGCCATTTACATTCATTGATTCAATATTGATTGAATGTACAGTTCACTTTTTCCATACTCGCAGGATCACATCAAGTTCTACAGGTCGCAACATTGCTGGCCGAAAGAATTCAACGAGGAAGCGAGTAAGAAGGAAGCTGCTATTCGAACGAAACCGAAAGACGATGACGAATCGAGCGAGGACGATCGTAACGAGATCTTCGTCAATACGAACAGACACCCGCAACATTTTGATGATATCAAGGCTAGTGGCTCGAGCTCTCAATCTTCCGATTCAGATTGATGCAACGTACGACCCCACACATACCTCACAATTCGCATAAAATTATCTCATTCTTTACATCGTTTTCCGCAGTCTGGTGTAATTATTTTTTCTACTTTTTTCTGTATGATATCTTTTTCATTAACGTGATTATATTTTAAGGAATATTACAGCTTATGTTTGTATTATTCGTCACTTAGACATCACGAGTATAGCAATAAATGCAACATTTCCTAAATGGGCTCATCCTCGAATAATTCAGGTAATTCGAATTTCGATTCGAATTACCCGCCGTTGCGGCTGCCAATTTCTAAAATACGAGACAAGACGAATTTAGTTTAACCAATCGAAGCTGAGAGCTTCCGATCTTAAAAGCAGCCTCATGTTCGCTCATACAGCGTGTCCTGTTCTTCGATCCCTCTGTCTCTGTCTCTCTCCTTCATTGGCTCGAGTCATATTTTCAACGGACGTAGCACTTTGCACGAGATCCTTCGATCCTTTCCCCACAAATATCGGTCCTCTAATTTCACGAAACTTCCACGTCACTCGTAAACTGTGTCACTCTCGTAGCTGAATCATTATTCTCGTCGTGTTCTCCGTCGGTCGGATTTGGACCTTCCGATCACACGAAACGAGAAAACTAGACGGCTTCTTTTCTCTATGAAAAACAAACTTGACAGAAAGCCGATACCTTTACGTACAATCGCAGCTACGCGAGTAGAGTAATACATTTTTGTTTATTTTTACTTTTACTACGAGTTCAAGTCGATATGAGTAAACAGAATATCGCTGTGTACTTTATCAAACATTTTTTTTGAATGTTTATTTACTTCCTTCTTTACATGCACTACAAACACAGAGACTTTTACGAAGCATTTTTATGTTTTCCATTACACAGAATTTTTCTTTACATTTCTACAAAGAATAGAGTGAAAAACGCATTTCCAGTTTGTAAAGACAAAGCATAGCGTAATGGACTGATGGGTGAAATGAAAAATGCCGCGTATAATGAAGTATACAGAGATTCACAGACACTTCGAAAGCTCCTCGGGAGTTTACACAGTAAGAAAAAGTCTGTACATTTAACAAACATTTCTTGTCCTCGAAAAGCGACCAATTTTTTTGTTCTTGTAAACGAACCAAATTTTTAACTGAACGAATCGTAAAATTTGAGGCAGAATCTCACACAAAACTGACGTAGCGAATGAGATGAGATTTTGAAACGCGGATGTATATGGTAACGATCCTGGAACTATTATAATAGGCATGTGATAGTAGATAGTAGGGCATTGAAAATCTCATGGCTAAATTACCACGCAAAACGACGGGAGAGGCACAAAAGATTATGGAGCAAGGACACGAAATGAAATAGTGTTTCGACACTTTATTAACATATTCCATGAATGAAAACGTATTGGTTCGAGGTAGCCGTGAGAAATTTCACTTACAACCCAACCCGTTCGAGCATAGGTAACAGCTCTGTGTTTCCAGCTGGCTTTTACTTATCTTTCTTTTTGTTTCTTCTTTTCTACTTCGAGAGCTAATGAGCGTCTGTACATTGCAGGATGTACCGTTGGGACAAAATGGGGCATCAAAAAATGATTGGAAAACTGAGTTTTACTCCCGTTGTCCCGTTTTGCCCCACTGTCCCATTTTGCCCCGCCGCCCCCTACTTGATACTTCAATACGTACTTCAAGTACTTAGCGTATTTGCCCAGCTCTGGTATTTAGACCAGTGTGCACCGGTACCGATGAATATACGAGTTCGCAGTGTTATGTAAATCGTTTAGTTGTGTTCACGCGAGTCGAGCTTTTCTCTGATGCCTCGTCGTTTGTATAGTAATACTCGACGGGCTTAAAACGTCGCGAGAGATGTTCCAGGGAGATAAAAATGATATACGGTGCACGATTGAAAAATCATAAAAAATTAGCGGCTGGTATGACGACTGTTTTGTTTTTTTTAACAGCCGTCAAACAATTAAAAACACAAGATTGGCAATTGTGTTTCTCCAAGAAAATTGGTTACGTGGAGCATTGAAGAGTTTCTTGATAACTCCGATACAGTGGGACGGTGGTATTTATCGACGCGCAACGTTTGCTAGCGTGGATGAAGATGCGAACGCTCATATTTCTCTAAAAGGATATCACATTTTACCGCGATATTTACAAATCAGAAGTATTTCTCCCTGGAGATTCAAAATTTGTACTTTATGCGGATACGTAATTAAAATACTCAGTAAAAAAAGGTCTCATATATTTAACAATAATTTATTTTCCAAGAACGATTTTTTTACTGTGCGTTAACAAAAAGAAACAAACAAAAGTTTATCAAATGTACAACACTTTTTTTTACTATGTAGGCTAAATGGGGACAATACAAACACGTGGGAAACTAAAATTTGCAATCACGCTACGTCAGGGGAAAAAATCAATTTGTAGAATAATAAACGTGACGCTTTATACACGCATTATAATAAGCCAGATGGACTGTCCTTGGACCTCCACGTGTTGCGATCCGTACACCCTGTCATTTTTTTCTCTCCCTCGTCTCGTACCGTTTTAGGGGAGAGCCGAAGAAAACGGACCATTTTTACCAATTTTTTGTGAGATATAAAAACAAAAGAAATAAGTCTCATTAAAAGTGGAGAAGGGAGACCCGGTTTGTCCCGCTCTTCCTTACATTCACTATCAGTCTCTGTTCCCCTTGTCGAGCGTGTACATTTTTGTCCCTCGAGGAATGTAGGGCAGACCGGGGCAAAACGGGGACCCTAAGCAATAAAACCTGCTACAACAATACCGAAACCATACATCCATTGTTTTTCACACCAAAATTATATCGGCCCTGGTTTTGAAAGGATATTAAAAAAAAAACCATCTCGGGCAAAACGGGGTACCGTTCGATTTGACTTGCGACAACTTTTGTTAGCTTCATTATTACCTTATTTCGCCCTACGTCGATATGACACTTCATGTCTCCATTTTGCCCCGGTTTCCGTCGTTTGTTGGCTATCATTAATCGATTTATTCGATAATTTTGGGTACCCCATTTTGCCCCATCGATATGACATTTCATGTCCCCGCGTCGGCCCGGTTTCCCCTACTTTAATTTTAATTTAGTCAGCCAGCACCGGGTGAATCGACGCTCATTTTTCTGTCTGTACCATCGTCGCACAGTGGAAAGAAAACCGTAGCTACAACTTCGAACTCAATTTATTCTCCGTTTCCACTCTTTTTCTTTTCATTCTTCCATAACGCATGGCAACAAACCCGAGCTGCCTTTTTTTATTTCTCACTGATATATAACTTTAATATGGTTATACCAGTGGTTCGTCCCGTTAACTCGCGAATGTAAATATACTGTTTTGATGACGTGGTCATTCGATCGCTAAGCGATAAATGATAATAATCTCTCATCGAGGTAAGAACGTTCTCGGTAAGTGGGCTTTCAGCACGTGAAAATAGTATCTCGCGAAGAGTTGGCGAGCTCGGTGGTCTCGTTTCCGTATCTCTCCTCTCACAATCGCGATAGACCGTCGACGATCCGAGCATATCTATATATACACACAAATATCATTTTTTTCTTAATTTTACACGCGAATATACACCCGTATTATATCACTCGTCGCTCAATATATTAACCGAGCTTATATTAAAAAAAAAAGAAACATTGTTTTGAGTGCCAAAAGAAATGTCTTGCTTGTGGAAAAAAATAAGAAATAACATTATCGAGCATGGGCGAGTACGTGAAAGCCAAGAAACTTTGGGGCTCAGGCTGTGCCAAGTGTGAAAAAAGAGGCGAGACAATTTACAAGCGGATAGGAATTTGCATGATGGTGAGAAGAAAGTAAAAACTACTCCGACAAAATTATATCGACCGTTAAAAGACAAAGGGGCGTATCCACCCCATGTTAAAGCACACGAGTTACGCTCTTTTGTTTCGTAGCCGTAGATTTAGCACGGCGGCGAGCGACTAACGACCAAAGTGGCAGCGAGATTAACAAGTTTAGAGGAAAATTGGATTAATCGAGAATCCCCGGTGAGCCTTCGTTCTTCGATATCCAACGGCAAACTGCTCTTTTTCAACCCCGTGACGGAGTTCTGATGTTCCTTGGGCGGCCGTTAAAGAGGAAAAATTGTATCGTCTCGCCAGTGAAATATTCGAGATAAGTTAACAAAAAAGCGTAGATAAGAACTGACATGTCGTCGTCGTCGGACGGTAACGAATATTTCGAGGCTTTCTGGAAAGCCTTGAGCCACGAGAATCTCACGGAAGCTCAGTACCTCGATAGGATACTTGGACCGAGATACTTGCCATCAAAGCTCGTAATACCATTGACACTCGCTTATGTTACTATATACGTTACCGGTGTTGTGGGAAACGTTATAACTTGCACGGTTATCGTCAAGAATGCAGCTATGCACACACCGACGAATTACTATCTTTTCAGTCTGGCAATTTCGGACCTCATGCTACTTAATCTCGGTACGTATAAAGTGAATTTGGAAATAAATTATTTCCTTATATTGCTTTTTATATTGCGTTTTGGCCCATTGGCCCATTTTGCCCCGCTGGCCCGTTTTGCCCCGCTCTCCCCTACATCAATAAGGCGCGATCTCGTATTGTCATGCACCTCATGACAATACGTACTGGAACGTATTGTAATATACCGGGTCTCATATTTTCATGTATCATTTGGCACTGAACTCGAATCTGCTAACAATTATTCCCGATAGTCGAATCGAACGGTGCTAATCGGTGAAAAGATTTTTTTTGTTTTTACCTTTTCGCGCGTATTTCTTCGTGAAGTATTGAGTTGGGTTTACAATGACCTGCGCATTCACGATCGGGGAGGGGGGGAGGAATTTCAGTCGATTTTATGGGGTTGAAACAACGAGTGAAACATTTTTTTGGCATCGTAAACTTTTTTTTAAGTCGCGATTTGGGTATTTTCAAAGGCGGCAAGGTCTCGGCTTTCCTATGGAGAGTCGGAGGAAAACCCTCTTGACTTTAGCCTTCTACGTATTCCATACTGTACATTTTCAAATGCAGTCTTCCTCGTATTTGAAAATGTAGAGTATCGTAAAGGAATAAATACAGACTTGCCGGCATATGCACGATTATTGCCGAGCTCAAAGTCTCCAACAGATATGACGAGAGAAGATATTGCGTATACAAGTATAGGACCAGCTCTAGAGTCGTGATAAGGATTTTGTGCGAACAGTCATATAATGCTCCTACTGTAAATTAATGTACAGGGACGACAGGGACAATTTTAGTAATTCCTCAAGTTCACCAGTTAAGTATCTACACTCAAATGGAAAATTACAGACAATCAAAGCAGTTTATTTCGGTTTGAGATTCTGTTTACGACACTTACTTCGAAAATATTTGATATAGTCTCATCGACGGTATAGAAAAAAATTAATAAAGAAAAAATAGTTTTTCGAAATGGTACAATTTGTTTGACGAATGTAAACTGTTATACAAGCAACCTCAAAGTTGATAAAAATCGTAGGGAAAGCACACTTGATTCGTTACAATTGCGAACGTTCGTAAGGATTTCTATTTTGTGAGCTACGACACGAGGCTCCTTGGCACATTTACATCTCTACCGCTCACAACTTTACCAGAAAACATCTTTACCGTACTACAACTCTATCGTATCTGAACTTTACCAAAATCTCTACCACTGAAAAAAAACTCTCCCGGAATTTAAATAAAACTCTCCCGGAATTGAAATAAAACTTTACCGGAATTGAAATAAAACTCTCCCCGAATTGAAATAAAACTCCCCCCGAATTGAAATAAAACTCTCCCGGAATTGAAATAAAACTCTACCGAAATTTTATTTCAAGCCCGGTAGAGTTTTACTTCAATTCCGGGAGAGTTTTATTTCAATTCGGGGAGAGTTTTTTTCTTCAGTAGTAGAGACTTTGGTAGAGTTCTAATACGGTAGAGATATAAATGTGCCGGCTCCTTGGGTAAACGAGTGCAAAATGAACAAGGTGCACGAGTACAAAATGAACAGAGCTATGTATAGAAGATTATAATAATGCCGGATGTACGTGTTTCGAAATTTCAATATTACATTATGTTTATTAAGGTAGCAAGCGTACGAAATGAAAAACGAGGCTCGTAATTAATTTGCGTACAGCTGCGGAGTGAAACAAGCAAACGAGATACCCTCGTTGTTTCTCGCGGGCGCGCAACTTTGCAGGGAATACGAAATAGTAACGGTAAATTTTGCATCGCGTGAAACCACTCGCTTTAATGTACGTGGGATTTCGTTGCACGTGGCACCGCTAATTACCATCCGCGTGAGGGTTTCGTATAACAAACTGTGGAGTACCATCGATATAATACATGTAGACGAATCACCGCGCAAATCCGGTATCAGAAAATTAAATCGCAGGCGAGTTATGCATCTATTCCGACGTATAACTTGATCTTAAGTGTTTGATCTGAAGTCCGAACTTAAGATCAAACTCAAGCACGCAACGAAGTTCGGGCCAAGCTTCAATCTTAAGTTTGAACTAACGTCGTAAAATTCGACCCTAAGAGTCATATTTAAAAAAGAAATCGAGACATTACTGCCAGAAGTGCATAAGCGCTTTCTTTTGATGTCGACATACGCTTCAGTCGCAGAAAGATTCTATGAACTTGTCAGTCCGATCCAATCGTCGCTGCTTTCATAATAGAAGGAGATGGGGACATGAAATGTCATATCGATGAGTCAAAATAGGGTACCCAAAATTATGGAACAAATCGATTCATGATAGCCAACAAATGACGGAAACCGGGGCAAAATGGGTACATGAAATGTCATATCGACATGGGGCAAAATAGGGTAATAATGAAGCAAACAAAGTTGTCGTAAGTCAAATCAAAGGGTATTTTTTTTAAATCTCCTTTCAAAACCGTTGCCAATATAATTTTCGTGTAAAAAACAATGGATATATAAGTTCGCTATTGTTGTAGCAGGTTTTATTGCTTAGCGTCCCCGTTTTGCTCCGGTTTACCCTACAGTAGTTAACTTTTCAGCGCTTACGCTCTCCTTCGCTATTACTCTACCGATATAGAACAAACTTTCACCTGCTATGTGCAATTAGACAAAAACAAAACCGGCCGTTGACGTATAACCGTTTGATAATTGATCACTTATCGATTGCCGGCTTGCAGGTTTGCCGAACGAATTGAGCATCTTTTGGCAGCAATATCCATGGGCTCTCGGTGTCGGTCTCTGCAAGATAAGGGCCTTCGTTTCCGAAATGTGAGATGGAGGGATGGAGAGTGTGTGTGTTTTTTTTTAATCTCAAAATGTCAAGTGATCTAAATGTAATTATTTGGTTTCAGGTCTTCGTACGTCTCCGTACTGACGATAGTGGCTTTCTCGATGGAGCGGTACCTTGCGATTTGCCACCCCCTACGTTTGTACGCGATGAGCGCTATGAAAAGACCCACGCGTTTCATTCTCGCGGCATGGCTCATAGCCCTCGTATCTGCCATACCTTTTGCCGTCTTTACCAGAGTCAATTACGTCGAGTATCCACCGGATTCGGGTAATAAATCTCTCGACTCGGCTATATGCGCGATGCTACTGCCCGAAATGCCAAATTTTCCGCTGTACGAGCTCAGCTGTTTGGTGTTCTTTCTCATTCCCATGCTCGTTATTCTCGTATTTTACACGCGAATGGGTCTCAAGATTAGAGCCAGCGCGAGGGATTGCGTGTCCGGCGGCGAGGCGCAAACATCGGCGCACTGGGAGTCCAAGCAGGTTCAGGGAAGAAAGAGCATAGTCAAAATGCTCAGTGAGTAAAATTTTCCAATGTTTTCTAACATTGGTTAGGTTTTCTAACATTGCGCCGCATCGTTGCGCCGATTGCGGCGCAAACGAGAATTTATTTATTTACTTGTTATTCATTAACAGGCGCTGTGGTAATCATGTTCTTCTTCTGTTGGGCACCCTTTCACGCTCAACGACTGGTATACGTTTACGCTCAGGAAGCCGATTATTATCCCGATCTCAACGAGTGGCTCTACATTCTCAGCGGATTTCTCTACTACTTCAGCACTACGGTGAATCCGATTCTTTACAATCTAATGAGCGCTCGATATCGAAATGCCTTCAAGGGAACAATATGCTGCTGGGGCGAGGCTAAATCCTCGGATACCGGAAGAAGGGCGGATCTGCGCAGGTGCGATAACGATCTTAACACTAATTTATTTTATTTTTTATGCGATTTATGTGTTATTTTATTATATTTTTTGTTGCTACTTTGGTTTATTTTCTTACTTTATTTTTATGCCGGTTTATATTCAGTGCGTTATTTGCAGTATTTTATTTTTTCGTATTCATTCGGTTTGTTGGTGGTTGGGTGATGTGCCTAGACGACTTTGGGTCCTAATGTACAATAAATGCCATCGTTCTATCTATCTATCTAGATTTAATTCGAAAATATTCTGAAACAAAAAATCCACTCGTTTTATTTATCTTTTTTCTGATTTTTTTTTCGTTTTTCCAGCAAGACGATCAATCAGGCGAAAAAAATGTCCCGTTTTGGATCCGATCGTCAAATCAATCTCAAAGATGTGAAAGCATCGATGGATTCTGGCCCAAGAGATGGACTTCACGAGGATATTTATCCGGCTAAGCCGCTGCTCAGTGCTAAACATCAAATAGCCGAACAACAGTCGAGCAACGAGAGCTCGTTTTCGCGAAATGGACTACGTGAATCATTCTCCACTGCGAGCAGTATTGTGTAAAAGAAAAATGCCCATATCGCTAACTTGTGATAGCGCAAGTTACGTTCGGTGCTTCGTTAATATTTTTCGGTTCTGTCTCAATGTCAATCGTTACGAAATATACATATATATATATAGACTATTCGGACTCTTATAATTTATCGATGAAATCTTTACCGATACGATAAACAACAATAAAAAAATATATATATAAATAAAATACTTGTTTTTTACGTAATAAAAGCGCACCTATTTGTCTTCGTGCTTGGCGGTTGACGACAAAATAGCAGAGCATCTCTCGAATTTCATTGCGCTATCCAACGCTGGGCGATAATTGTCACTGCACGTACGAATGCTGATACCTACTAAACGTGGTACGTGCATGTAAAACCGCATCGAACCTCTATATCCTTGTATTTACTTAAATTCTCCGCATTCTCACCGTAACATGCATTGCCATTAATTATGCGAGCGCAACAATATACCGATTGGTAAGCGTCATACAGGCTTGCATTGAATCAGGTATGTAACAATTTATCAAACCATGCTTCCAAAAGAAAGTACGTTCCGTTTGTAATCATTACACCAGAAAGAACGAGATTTACGCGTCTGTTTATTGCGTTGTCTCCAAACATATGTACTTTCTCCCTCGCTCGTTCTCTGTCTCTTGTTCACACGAATTTGGGAGTGGAAATGGTATGGAAAAAAGGAAGAGTGAACGAGGGGAATGCACGAGGATTTTTTACGTAAATCGTTTTGTCGAGCTATAAACTGACGACGAGCTGTGCATGGTGGGAATACGAATCAACGAATGGACCGACGACGTGGCATCGCGATGAAATCCTGTTGGCGTGCCATTGCAGAATTAAATGTAAACGAATGAGAATGTATTGCTGACTGAGCGGACTACCCACCCATGCTTAGGGGAGAGGGGCAGTGGGGCAAAACGGGGCAGTGGGGCAAAACGGGACAACAGGCCAAAACGCAATTTTACAATAAAATTTGCTCGCCCCATTTTGTCCCATCGATACATCTGGATTTTCTGCCTCGTTTTGCCCCACAGTATCATCCAAAAATTATTGGAAAATTGAGTTTTGCCTTCACTGTTCCGTTTTTCCGCGCTCTGCCCTACTTAATAGACACATACTTTACAGAAACAAAACAGAAGAGTGAAAAAAGGTTGTTCCATTTGTTTCTCGTCAACCTGACACGGAAAATGACCCAAAAATATACTAGGGGAAACCGGGGCAAAACGGGGTACTGGAGCAAAATGGGTACCCCGTTTTGCCCCAGATGGTTTTTTTAATATCCTTGCAAAACCAATGCCAATACAATTTTGGTGTAAAATACAATAGATCTATGCTTTCGGTATCATTTTAGCAGGTTTTCTTGCTTAGCGTCCACGTTTTGTCCCGGTCCACGGAAAACCGGAGCAAATCGTGGACATGGGGCAAAATGGGGACATGTACCCCGTTTTGCCCCAGATGGTGTTTTGTTTTTTGGTGTGAAAAAATTTTGGTGCGAAAAACAGTGGATCTATCCTTTCGGTATCATTGTAGCAGGTTTTATTGCTTAGCGTTCCATTTTGCCCCGGGTTCCCGTACATGGTGACCCTGAACCGGAAACGGGGTAGGAAAAAGGTAAAATCGTGAGATGAAATAGAGCTGCGGGTTCCAAGTTCACGTAACTCTATTTGTAGCGACTAGAGGGGGAGCTACGATTCTTCAATCGTGAGACGTATAGTATCGTGTCCGAAAATTACTTTCGAATCAGGTCGATCTAGCGCGTCGCGAGAGCTCGACCTTCGAATCTGGACTTCCTCCGGGTTTCGATAAGATAATTGAGTAACCCGTGGACGACAGGCTGTGCACGGCCCGATATCGCTGGCGAAAGCATTCGATAAGGTCGAGGTCGGCGTGAACCGAGAATCCAATAAATCCCATATCTCTAAAGAACAAACTCTCACCGTGATGGTTCAATGAAATTTTTCAAACATTCGTTTTCCGTGTTTCACGTGAGTTGCTCTTCCAGATATTAATATTTTTGTTAATTCCTAACTCGGTCTCATATCATTTTCTTTTTTTTTCAATGTGAGACAACATCGATACTAATAATAATATTTTGATAATTGGTATTTTGTATTTCGGTATGAGACACGACGATAAGAAAAGGCGGGCCGTGAAAGTCAAGGAAGGGGAATTGCCACTTGAAAATTTAATTAACATTGACACATCGCTGCGATGTTTAATACAGTCACCTGCGTGAAATATTTATATTGAAAATGTGCGAGATTAAACAAAGCAGTATCGAAGGGAGGCATTTGTGTCAAAATAAATGTCAAGTCCTAACCCGAGTTCTCAATGGGCTATGGGAACGCGTTGATCCTGATAATGGAGTTGATTATTTGCACGCTAAAATTTGCATTGTTCGTCCTGGAGCCACTTTTCGAATTCTCCCTGTGCCGAGTCGCTGAGATTTTTGAAAAATTATTCCACCTCCAATTATGCACTCGAGTAATAAAATATACGTTCAGTTAATTTGATTAACCGGCAAACAGACTATAGAAAATCATTGATAGTTTTAATTTTCGACAGGTTTAAAATTGAACTTTTTCAATGTCTAATCCGTATCTCCTTCCTGGAAGATTAACGACGAATTGGCAAATCTGTATATTTGATACACGAAGAAAAATAAAAATTGTTGAGACAACAAGAATTTTGTCACCATAAATGACTCACCTACTTAACATAGCGAAACAAAATATTTTGCTGTGGCAGCAAATATTTTTCTACCACAACATTATTAACGATTTACATTTTGATAGAGAAACAGAACAATTTTTTTCGTGCAGGAGCTTAAATTTAATTGTTCCGTCCTAATAATTCCAGATCGTCGCATGCACCCTATTAATGGGCACATCAATGATGCTGGTGTCTTCTTTCGATTCTTCGACAAATCATCGTATAACGAGCGGTCCCTTGGAGCTCGAAACTTGCGACATTCACAAGCCAATCGCCGCGTACGAATATTCTCTCAAGACCAACTGGAGAAAACTGAACGACGAACGAATGAGCGGTGTCCTAGAAAATGGAAAAGAAATAATTCACTTTCTCGTAAGCTTGGCAAACGAGACTCGCGATGTGAAATCGACGCAATACGAACAAGCAACAATTCAAACGATAAACGAAAGAGAAGCAATCTCGACTTTCGAGGAGACGGACGATGAACTTGCACAGAAGAGAATCATCGAGGACATTGAAGAAGTGATTTTCGTAGTGGAGCCTCTCGTCGACGAATAGTGAAAATTTATTGACGATTTACGCAAACTCCCGATCCCGATATTTACGGATTTCGATATTTACGGATTCGAGAAGAATTATCTTTACAATGATGCCGATTCTATGCCGAGTGCTCGGCTTGAGCCGTGCTCGGAGAGGCGGAGGCTACGAATTCCTATATATGAACGGTTGGCTGCGTAGTGGACGAAACGCGTCGCTTGTCAGCCCTGCGAGGGTGAATCGGCGTGGCATCGGCGACGCGCCACTCGCCCGCGGTCCTGCAAGCCGCGTACTTTGCCGAGCTCCTTTTCGCTCTCTCGTCAATGAACAAACGTACGTGCGCGCATTATGTGTACACAATAACGCGACGTTACATTGACGCTGTAATCCTCCTCTTGCGCCTATTAAAATTTCAACCGCAAATACGAGCAGCTGTGTGCTTTCGAAAAATCAATAACGCGATCGCAACCCCTTTTCGGACTCAACAATTGGCTCATTTAAACAAAAAACTTTTTAATTCATTTACATAGGCGAAAAGCCATCCGGGATCTTTCCGACCAGTGCTTCGTCTTCAGTGGACTTGTAATTTTCACATTGAGATGGTTACGTAACGTTTAAATTAGTTGATATCGATGCGACACTTTGACTCGCTCGAGTCATTCATTATGTGAGTGCTTTCGAATGTAAACTCGTAATTGGGTAAAAGGGACAGTGAAAAAGTTCATAAATGTCCTTGGCTTTTGGTATTACATGAGTGATAGCTGTTGACGAAAGATACGTGTTTAAAAGAAACGATATCAATTGGAAAATTCATCGATTATGGAGGAGAAGAGCCAATTGCCGATACTCTCGATCAATCTGACCGACTACGAAAATTTCACCGAGGACCAATATTTGGAGAGGATACTGGGACCGAAGCACTTGCCATTGCTCAAACTCGTATTGCCGGTCACCGTTATTTACGCAACAATTTTCGTTACCGGTGTGTTCGGTAACGCGGTGACATGTTTGGTCATCGTCAGAAATCCTACTATGCAAACGGCCACTAATCATTACTTGTTCAGTCTCGCCGTTTCGGATCTATTGCTGCTTATGCTCGGTGAGATTCAATTAGCTTGTTCATATGTTTATTAAAATGTATCGATGACGCTACCGATGAATCAGCTTTAAGGTACACGGTAAAAAATAATTTCGTAAAATCGGAATGCGAAATTTTTGTAAAAATAATTTGATTTAAATAAGTGACAAACGAGTTTGTCACTTATTTGAATATACGAAACTGTTCCTTTATTTCCCGTCTCATTGACAATTTTAGTTTCTACTTTTGTTTGCGAAACTAGAAAATTAACAGATAGATAATTGTGGAAGTTTGTGGACGATGAGTTGTTGTAAAATGTACAAACTTTTTTTTACTGTGTACAATGACAGTGATTCCTTTTCTTTTTGTTGTCGGCGATACATCGAAACACCGTTTTTCGGGAACTCCAGTTGGGAGAAGCAATCTTTCATTGGTGCACTCACTCTGGCATCGATCGTGGGAGATTGATAAAATCCAAATAGACTAACGAAAAAAAAATATTGAAACCGGAATCATATTTGTAGCCGGAAGCTACATCGTTTCTGACCCGCACGGTCCATCACTACTGGCTAGAAAATAATGAGGCGACTAGCGGAGCGCTCGACGAGATTTAGAGATCGCCGTTTTTTGTATGCGTGCTTCTTTTTTCTTGTTTCTTACCATAAATAACCAGGGTGGGAAACTGTCTGTGTTTTCTCGCTTCTCCTTTCTCGAGAACTTGCTTTATTTATCCCACCGGCAATTTTTTTCTCTCTCGACATTTTTTAAAGTTTTTTTCTTTCGTAGTTGGACGTCAAAGTGAAAACTCGTGAGCGAATGTAGATTTCAGAAAATACGCGTACTGCGAGGAGTTTCGAAATAGCTTTCGATAGTGCATCAATCAAGCTTTCACGATATTTCAAACAGCTGCGTCTTATGGTTATTACTATAATGGACATTCCATTCGAATTCCATGGGAACCGCAGCGGGAAAAACGCCTGACGCGACGCATGAGTACAAAGTCTTGGTAATTGATAGCTCACTCGGAAATACAAAAGGATTCTGCCCGATTGTGCAAGGACGCAAAGTCCTTGTGAGATCCCCTTAAAATTTATTCTCAGTTTCGCCGGAAAAAGAAAATCACTTGAAAATGAAAATATTTTCAGTGTGTGTATGTATATATATTGTTACGAATATGTAGTTGACTATCCGTTGAGGCACTCGATATTAGTTAGGTTTGAGAAGAGACGTTCGAACGGACGATCGATACAAGATCGATCGTCATGAAGAAAAGTTTTGATCGGACTTTCAGAGTAAACAGACGTTTGACAGTCCGTGTTCGAGATATTTAGCGGCGATTGTACATAATAATATACGCCCTATATATATATATATATATATATATTTATAGTAGAGATGTAACAATAGAAGGGAGTCTGTGATGCGGTTCGAAGAACAATATACGAAACGTGCGTGCACAGTAAATTGCCGAGTACGTGCAAGATATAGGGCAAAAGTGAACGAGAGTGCGAGCTTCGAAGTCTCCGTAGTTGCGGCGAGAGTTAACATTAGAAATAAAAATCCAGGGCGACACAAGTATAGGATTCGCGAACGTGTACACGTAAAGAAGTGCGGGGGGGCAGAAGTGAGAAACGCCATTTTTCCCTGTGTGTTTAGTAGACACTGCGTGAAATAAAGGTGACCAAGTAATATTCAATAAAGGAAAAATAAAACAAGTCTCTTAGGTCAAGTTTTAAAAAGCGATGGATCAATGGACCGCTTTCTCGGTCATCCAGACGCAACAAAAAGCCAAGACCGGGAAGCTCTCAAGGACATGTCAATAATCGGTCGATGAATAATTTCCTCCTCGTATGGGGGCGGCCTGTACTGTAGGATAAATCGGGGTGATATGGCCATGATTTTTCAAACAACGAAAATTGAAGGTTTTAAGATTTTGGAAACTTAAAAAAAAAATTCTGTTGTAACCAAATCTAGAAACATTAAACTAAAGTAATTAACTCAGAACTTTCGATATTTTCGATGTGTGATTTAATTGCAGCTCTATAAATAAATATTTGCGATCGGCCGTCGCACCCGGACACTGCAGGTGACATAACCACAGTAATAATGGTAGTCAATTAGCCCTAGAGAGGCATCGGATTCGAACAAAACATGCCTCACTATATTTTTATGTTGTCCAAATGAACTACAGAAAGACAGTAATTGCCTCCGTCAAATGTTTCAGATGCCAAACTAAACAGAAAATTAAGAGTTACAATTATGAATTATGGTATGTTCGAACATTGCTACATACAACACACATGTAAATAAACACTGTAAAAAGGGCTTTGTCCCGTATATATACACATAAATAAATAAATAAATAAAAATGGTTTCACTGGCCATACCAGCCAGATATTGCGACCGAGATGGCCACGTGGCCATCTCTCCGGAAATATCTAGGTGATATGGTCACCACTGACATGGCAATATCTCCCGAAAAACAAGTGGCCATGTCTCCCGAAAAACAAGTGGCCATGTCTTCCGAAAAACAAGCCATATCACCCATTTTCTCACAAAAATAGCCGCTGCTTAAATTCAGGGAAGGAATTTTTTTAAATAATTTTACCACGCGCCAATCTTTTCTTGAAGGATCATACTATAGTGTGCAATGTTGATTTACCAGCAAAATTATAATTTAGTGTGTCTCCAGAGCGTTAGAAATATAGCTCGAGAAATTTCCAGCTACTTCGAAATAGGGATTGACCTTGCACGTGCAGTCTTAAAATTTTGTGTGCAATCGCATCGTATCCACATATACTAAAAACTGTGCAAGCGTCGGCGCCATTCGTTTGTTACGTTAAAAAATATTACGGGTGGCCATCTCACCCCGATTTATCCTAGTATGCTGTACGGGAGTGTCACACATGAGGTCAAGACGACTCCTGAAATTCACAGACCGTGGGAATTGCACTGACAAGATAAGGACACTGGACGGACTTTGCCGAGTCGTGTCGTCCGAGTTAACTTGAAGGATCAAACATCCAAACGGAACACGAAATTGAAGACTAGCAGTGGGACTATTTTCATGATAGGCATTGTCGTCACAGTCATCAGTGAGCGAATCGTAATTAAGGTGGTTAGAGAGCCGATGAAAAGGCAAAAACGGCCTTAGCCTTCGAAATTTTGAATTGCTTCGGAGCATCGATTAAAGTATTTGGCTGGGAGTGGTGACTGCTCGACTTCAACTCGTGACCATTTCGTTCGATCCTGGCCACGCCACCGCCAACGACAAAGATAAATGAAGGGAATGATAAGTGAGCTCGACGATACTGCCGACTTGACACGACGCTTGCTCGCGACTGTAATTGACAATTAAGAGGGTTCTCGCACGTAGGACTGACCGATCCAAATCTCCCTGAAAGGATTTCGTGATACATTGCAAACATTCATTCGACAATAATCGCTATGATTTCTCCGTGTGTCTGACCAGAGCGAATTTGCCCTATTCGATGTCACTTGAATTACCTACGAAAATATGCTGTATGCTTATTCGGTTTGTTGTTATTTGGGTAATGTGCCTGGAGGACCTCAGGTCCTAATGTAAGGAAGAGCGGGGCAAAATGGGGCAACGGGGCAAAACGGGGCGGTTGGGCAAAACTAAATTTTCCAATGATTTTTGATTTTTTTGATTTTGACAATCAAAAGATGCATCGATGGGTTATGGCAAATGTAGTTACTAACCGCGACGTGGATAAATAGATAAATGTGCCATTTATTGTTGGGTAGAGCGGGGCAAAATGGCACAGCGGGGCAAAATGGCACAGCGGAGCGAAATAGCACAGCGGAGCAAAATGGCACAGCGGGGCAAAACGGGATTATGAGACAAAGCGCAATTTTCCAATAACCTTTTGGATGGTGGCGATGGTCGTCCGTGGGGCAAAACGCGATTGAAAATCCGGATGTACCGTTGGGACAAAATGGGGCATCCAAAAATTATTGGGAATTTGAGTTTTGCCCTCACTGTCCCGTTTTTCCCCACTGTCCCATTTTCCATCGACTCTTAATGTTAGGATATTACGGTCTCGACGAGATGATAGTGCTTTTTCCACTATTGGTTTGTCTAACGATATAATCGAAGTGGCTCGATCTCGAAAGCGCATAAACGACGAGTCTGATTGCAGCCATTACGCAAACAGTTTGTGTGCGAGACGTCTTTTCTTTTGTTACATTTTTTTTATGGAATATATATACATCATCCATCGCCAAAGCGAATGCCTACGAAAAACTAGAGCCAGACTCTTATAAACTCATGACTCTTCATCGTTACCTACTGTGGTTTCTCCTATTTTTGTTTCATTATCGGCTAAAGCGGCAAAATGCACCGCGAGATAAAATATCTCGGCGGATGCGCGCAAGTGTCCCCATTTTTGTAGCAATTTATCTGGTCCAGTCGAGTACGTATATCTAGAAGTCTGTATACCTGTATTTTGGAGTATAGTGGAGAACGTGGCAAGCTGTTGTGGAAAAAGCACAAATAACATTACCATCTGCCAGATGGCTCATTTTGGGATTCTCGTAGCGAGGGTTTCGAGTTACAGGGAAAAGACTAAGAAGACTCTTTGCATTTGTTTGGTACGTCATTATCTATTATTATTGTTAAATGCTCAGCTGTGTTATAAATATTTATTATAATTATGAGACATAGCTTTTTATTGAAATTCGCTGTAGATACGTTGGCCGACGCGGGTTTCTCCCAATGGCCAGACTGGTTTCCACAGCCGTGGACCCAGTCAAATTGAAGAAGAAGAAGAAGAAATTAGCTTTACCATAACCAAACTGCCGGGCGCAGAGTTCGCAGATTATCCTGAAATACGATTATTAAATAGTACAGTTCAGGATAAAGCTTCTCGGTTTCTGATCTCGACAAACTGTCGATTTCCGTCACCGCAATAGCTACACACTATAGTAGAAATTCAAAGATATTCAACGTGGTACACTACGAGTGATGTATAATGCACGCTTCGCGGATAAACGTAAACGGGCGGAAGTGAGAAAGCACGACGAGCGTCCACAGCCAGACTGATTTATGGTTACACGATATTCATAGAATATCGACTATAGCCCTATCGATGGAAATTTTGCCAGTGTGCAACTTATCATACAAATCGTAGAGGTTTTTTTCTTTTGCCGCACAAATGTTCCATCCACGAGTTGAACACTTTATCGTAGAATCTCAAGAAATTCTCCACTATGGTCGGAAAGATGGTCAAGCCAAATTTGGCCACTTGTTGAGATGTGAGACTTTCTTTTTTTGATCTTTGCTTAAAGAAACAAATAATTTGCTTATAAGCGATAGGCAATTTTCATCAAACAAGAAAAATAATACATTTTCAGCTACGTGCTTTGAGGCGCATTTGATTATTTTTCCTCACGTTATTCGCGACACGACGGTTTGCATATAGTATACTCGATTGAAGATCTCCCGAGTATACGGACCGTTTGGTTTCTCGTGTCCTCAGGCTTGCCTAACGAGCTTGGGGTCTTTTGGCAGCAGTATCCCTGGGAGCTTCCCCTCATTGTGTGCAAGGGACGAGCCTTCGTCTCCGAGATGTGAGTATATTTATCTAATTTAAAAAAATTTGCAGCGTTCGCATGTTAAAAAGAAAAATGAAATTTTACCTGACATCATCTTTCCTTAAACCCATTGTTTTTTAAGGTCTTCTTACGTATCAGTATTAACGATAGTGGCTTTCTCGTTGGAGAGGTACTTCGCCATTTGTCATCCACTCCGTCTTTACGTTATGAGCGGTCTCAAACGACACATAATCATCATTATCGCTGCCTGGTTTATCGCATTCGTCTGCGCAATGCCGTTCTTCTGGTACACCGACGTCAGTTACGTCGATTGGCCACCAGGTAAGGAAAACTCATATAACTCCCATGACAGTAATTTTTGTTAAAACATAACTTAGGTATTTTTGTTAAAACATAAATTAGGCATTTTTGTTAAAACATAAATTAGTCATTTTTTTTAAACATAAATTAGTCATTTTTGTTAAAACGAAAATTTGTAATTTTGGTTAAATTTAAAATTTGTAATTTTGGTTAAAACTAAAATTTGTAATTTTGGTTAAAACTAGAATTTGTAATTTTTGTTGAAACAAAAATTAGTAGGTATTATAATATTATTTAATGCTTGAGGCGCTTCAGTACCTTATTGCAAGGAGTCAGGCCGGCGGCCGCCCGAGTTAGGATATTCGTATAAACAAGCCTTGAGTTGGTTTTCAATGGGTTATTATTTTAGCCTGCGAGAGACACCCACGATAGCGACGATTAAATTATTCGACTTTGCCTTACGCTTACTTCTTGCCACAGTCTCGGGCACTTGTTGGATCATTCGAAAAACAGTTTCGTTGACATATCACTAGCATCCTCGTATATTTAACGATATTTAACTTTGCCGAAAGAGAACACTTGGACGTCCTGAAGATCCGCTCCGCATCGCGCAAACTTTGAGATCGTTTCCGTTTTAGTTTTTGCCATGCGCCATAAAAAAAATATTTTGTGCATCTAAAGTCGGCACCTACTTCTAGAGAATAATCTCTTTCTCGTCCCCGCAGGCTCGAGAAATATATCGAAAAATTCGGCAGTCTGCGCGATGTTCAACATGCCAGACTTTCCACTCTACGAGATGAGCTGTTTGATATTTTTTCTTCTTCCAATGGTTATTATAATGTGGCTTTACGTTCACATGGGCATCACCATACAGAGCACTACACTCGGACACAGGATAGACGGCACGGTTCACGGTGAAACGCGACCGTCTCAATCACGCAAGGCGATAATACGTATGCTCAGTAAGTATTATGTCACTGCTCGTTGGTACCTACGTAAGCAGTCGACGGGTCAAAATGGAACAGCGGGGGCAAAACTCGATTTTCCAATAATTTTTGGATGCCTCACTTTGCCCCAACGATACATTCGGATTTTCAACACCGTTTTGCCCCACTTACCATCCCCGCCACTATCCAAAAGGTATTGAAAAATTGCGTTTTGTCCCACTGTCCCGTTTTGCCCCACAGTCCCATTTTGACCCGCTTTGCCCTATCCATTAGAATTGGGGTGAACTATACAAATTTAACTTAATAAACTTGGATCAAAATATATTTCGGGCCAAGTGAGAAGTTACAGCGTTTTTATAATATAAGGCATGATCCCTTATATTCTATAAAATGGAAAATTTTGCCACGGGTATTTATCGAGGTCTCTGGGTGAGAGAAAATTTCCAAGAGTTGATATCCATAGTCTTCATCTCGCGCTCCGTTTCATTGATCGAAAGGGGACTTGAGAAACAAAAGACGTTCGTTTCGCTCTAACTCTTGTGGCACTCTCCCTTACAAATATAAATTGGGTATTAGGTAATTGTTTTTTTGTTCGAAGGTGCGGTTGTAATAACTTTCTTCATCTGCTGGGCTCCATTCCACGCTCAACGTTTACTCTACGTTTACGCTCATAGAAACACATTCTCGTCGATAAACGAGTGGCTCTATCCGCTGGGAGGTTCACTCTACTACTTCAGCACAACGATAAATCCAATACTGTACAACGTTATGAGTGCCAAGTACAGAAATGCCTTCAAAGAAACTCTTTGCTGCTCACCAACGAACAATCATCATCTTCACACCGAAGCGGATTTTAGTAGCATGAGGGAAATTGGCGTTTCTCGATGCAATTCCTTCCGCAATTCGCAGATCGTTAGAGTTCGAAGCCTGTACTACAACAATCGAAGTGGCAAGTGAGTAATTATATCACTGAAATAAAAATATCAATGACTCAAGTTATATTCGCTTGCGGGTTGCCAATGAAAAATATTCTTATTTCAATTCTTACAATTGCATGCAGGATTGAAACGATAACGTGTCATTTTGGCAGTCTTGCCGTCGTTGTTTCAATATCATATGGAATTGTAAGAATTCGAAGTAGAATTGAAATAAGAATTTTTTTCTTTGGCAGCCCGCAAGCAATTTTTTCTCAGTGCACGTAATGCACATCTTTACGTATATATATATATAGGGGAGGGCGGGGCAAAATGGAACAGTGGGGCAAAACGGAACAGTGGACCGAAACTCAATTTTCCAATAATTTTTGGATGCCCCTCTTTCGTCCCAGCGATACATCGGATTTTCAACCTCGTTTTGCCCCCACTTAATACCACCGCCACCATTTAAAACGTTATTGGGAATTTGCGTTTCTCCCACTATTCCGTTTCGCCCCGCTCTCCCCTAAATTTATTTATTTATTTATTTATTTACTTATTTATTTATTTATTAATTTATTTATTTATTTACTTATTTATTTATTTATTTATTTATTTATTTATTTACTTATTTATTTATTTATTTAATTATTTATTTTAAAAAAATGCTGCAGTAGGTGTCAATTGGAAAGCCCGAGGGATGAATCGCCGCTTCCGAACGACGAGAACGAGAATCATCATCTCCACAACAACTGGAATCGCAACAACGTGGCGAGGTTACAGGTTCCCACAAACGCGTTTCGTCAGAGCGCAACAGCATGTGAAGCGAGGAAATATTCAATGATGATAAACTCGAGAAACGGTAGAGCAAAGTGTCACTCAAAGGAGCAAGATGAGACCGTAGCTTCCGGCGAGAGTCGAATCTGATTTAACGCCCGATGATTAATCGACTAGATCGATCGAACGAAAGTCCGCTGCGCGGATTCAATCGCCGTCGTCCCAAGAATCTACTCCGACGAGTCTGACGAACGGTGTCGCGAGAAGATGGACGGATGCTCGCTCTAACGTTCTTACGAAAATATTGGACTTTGCCCGAAACGTGTCTAACGGAGACTATCTGTAACGTGCGATAAATAAAAGCTTCTCATTCCGATCGTTCGGTGTGACTAAATATATATACATATAAAAAAGGATCACCTTAAAGTAGTCCTTGCGAATAGTGTTCATATCCATAGTCTTCTTAATGTTCATATCCACAGTCTTGGCATAAATTTCAGAGAAATGAGAGGGAATTGCAAACACTTCTGGATGGTATAAAAATCTGAAAAAAATCAGGCATACGTTTGATTTTTTTTACAGATTTTTATACCATCGAGAAGTGTTTGCAATTTCCTCTCATTAATCTGAAACTTATGCAAAGTAAACACTATTCGCAAGGACTACCTTAAAGCACCAACCGGCTTCTATCGAGAGCTTCCACCCCTCTGTACTATTTTACCGTCAATGAAATTAAAAGCTTTTGCCCTCAAGTGCAGCTTCCTTCCCCTACTCAGCAACTAATTTTCACGTATTTCTGTTGTCCGAGAATAAATTCCGTGGCTTCGTCAAGAGACGTATGATGATCAACGACCGTTCGTTTACATTACTTCCACTTCCCATCGGGCTTGATTTATCTTGCTGAGATCGAAGCTTCTTCATTTTTATTATTATTAGATCGTGTATAATATTTTCGACGTTTCGAATAAAAGAGCATGTTTCCATTTTTCTCTTATTCTTTAATGCCCTTTCTATTTATTCGAGAACTCGGAACAAATATTCATTTTCATCAAAATATTAATGTAAAGCAGTGCTGCGGTTTGGGGTTTGAAAAGAAGTAGCGTTTCGCCGCTCGAGGTTCTTCGATAGAATCCAACGCGACTACCGTCGCTCGAAAACTAAATAATCGTCTATCTTATGAGAAATCCTTTTCATGCTCTCGGTTCTTATTTGATTTCGGAGTACTTAATCTTATCTCACAATTATTTTTATGTTATATATCGATCAGTTTTCTTGTCGTTTTTTTTATCAAAAATGTGAGCTGTCCAAGATTTACCCTTTGTCGAGCTGCGACAAGTTCACCGAAACCGCATATACAGCAGAAGCCGATATACACCGCATATCAGAGCTGCGCAAATACCCTAAGTACTTGAAGTACGCACTGAAGTATTAAGTACTTGAATTACTAAGTGCTGAGTAGTTATTGAGTACTGACCTATTATGTACTGGCAGAACTGAATTGCTGAGGTTCTGCGTACTGGGCACTGATTCAGTAGGGGAAACCGTGGCAAAACGGGGACGTGGGGCAAAATGGGCACATGAAATGTCATATCGACGTGAGCCAAAATGGGGTACCCAAAATTATCGAATAAATCGATTCATGATAGGCAACAAATGACAGAAACCGGGGCAAAATGGGGCATGAAATGTCATATCGACGTGGGGCGAAATAGGGTAATAATGAAGCTAACAAAAGTTGCCGCAAGTCAAATCGGAGCGTACTCCGTTTTGCCCCAGATGGTTTTTTTTCTAATATCCTTTCAAAACTGTTGTCTATACGTTACGATATTGCTGTAGCAGGTATTATTGCTTAGCGTTCCCGTTTTGCCCCAGTCTACCCTCCTTAATACATCAATACGTACTTCAAGTACTTATTGTATATGCTCAGCTCTGCCGCATATTATTGCCACTGATGCTTGTGTAAGCGCTGGTGAAGCTCGTCGTTCATCGGCACTTATATAAGTACGTGCCTATACAGCGATGCCGATTAATTAGGAATTTCTGCTTGCGTCTTATATAAATAGACTCATTCTCATATCTCGATATCTACAAAGTTTACACTGGCACTGGCAGTGCGACAATGTCATGCCTTTTGAAAAAAAAATTCAAGCGTGACAAAGTATTGAAAGTCAGCGTGTCTCTGTTACTCGATGGCAGCAAACGGACGGGAATTTCTACGTATGGCAGCACACGGTTGGCTACAGGGAAGAGCGGGGCAAAATGGAACAGGGGGCAAAATGGGACAGCGGGGCAAAGCGGGACAGTGGGACAAAACGCAATTATCCAATAATTTTTTGATGGTACAGTCGGGCAAAACGGGACAGAAAATCCAAATGTATCGATGGGGTAAAATGGGGCGTCCAACATTTTTTTTGGAAAATTGCGCTTTGGCCTATTGTCCCGTTTTGTCCCACTGCCCCATTTTGCCCCGCTCTCCCTTACCTATATTTACCTGTCCCTTTACCTTTGTGTAAAAACGATCTGCTGAATACGTGCAATCCCTCCCACACGCTATAAATCGTAGGGAAGACCGGAGGGATTCTCGAATTACAAGCATTTCCGGCTGCCGCTGGAGGCGTCAAACGACCCGGTCGTTATCGTCCGGCTTTTACATTTGACCCATTCGAGTTATCATCCTCCTACCCGCGGCGCCATGGACATTTATTTTTCATCGTTCTTAATAGCTCGTATAAATTTACGCCTCGTAAAGGAGAGGCACATTCACCCAGAAAAATAATTTCTTTTACGGGTACCCAGCAAATAATAATTTTTTCGATTCAAGTAAATATCTTTTTAAATGAAATTAATATTTATTTGCGGGGCGCCCGTTAAATAAATAATTCTTCCGGGTGGGCTTACACACATATCGCGCAAGTGGATTGTACAATTCGCCCATTTATTATAGCGAATGAAAATTATATCACATAAACTTATCCGCACCGCCATCATCGATAACTCTTGATAACCCTGGAGTTGCGTGCCTCACGCTCGCTATCACCTTATCAGTTATCAGTATCTCACCTACTTTCGAAACTTGTGAGAGAACATTTTACGGTCTCGCCACGAAGGAAGGAGGCCTGGAGTAACGCCAACGTTTATTATACAAGTTGAGCACCTCCCTCGACAGATTGTTTTTTCATTGTTTATTATTGTACAATCATTTTATTTTCCTTAAATCGACCCTAGGTTTGCTAGAAGGTACGATAATAAACACTTACGTTCTGCATTGTTGTCATAATTGCAACTCGGAATTAAAAGCGAGTCGAAATTACGAGGAAACGACCTTAAGTTAATCCTTGCGAATTGTGTTCACTTCGCATAAGTTTCATAGAAATGAGAGGGAATTGTAAACACTTCTCGATGGTATAAAAATCTGAAAAAAATCAAGCGTATCAAAGATGCTAAAAGAATTAATTTTTGCATAATAATAATTCCAAAATCTTACTAACAAATCGATTAAAAATAAAATTGTTCAAGAAATCGCTGCGGAAACATAATTTTTTTTAAAGAAAATTATTCGTTCATTTTTTTTAATACCTATGAATTTTTTCAGATTTTTAAATTCGCTTTGAATTTTGTGACTTTCTACATCTTTTTCCCATGTAAGAACAATAAATTTAGAGTGAATTTAAAAATCTGTAAAAATGCATACGTATCCGCAAAAATGAACGAATCATTTTCATTAAAATAGAAAGTTAGGTTTCCAGGAGATTTTATGAACATTTTTTTATCAGTTTGTTAATAACATTTAGGAACTATTATTATGCAAAATTAATCTTTTCAGCACCTTTAATATGCTTGATTTTTTCAGACTTTTATACCAGCCAGAAGTGTTTGCAATTCCCTCTAATTTATCTGAAACTTATGCGAAGTGAAAACTATTCGCTTAAAGACGCCGGTTCAACTTGATCAATCTAAGTTTCAAGGCTTCCTAGCTTCGGTAGTTACGGTACTCCGGTTGTTACTATCTGATAATTCGTATGCTATGTGGAATATGATATTCGAGGGACGGGAATGGAGAATAGTATCTTCATGCATATCACGTATTCGCTCGTTATAATGAGTCTCTAGCGGCGTCGAGGTTAAAGCTGAAAAGCCTTTCTTTGATAAAACGTGACATTGTGAGCTTCACACGTATAAAATCCATGGCGGAACACGTACGACCTACCGCTCGTATATCGCCTCTTTAGCGTGCAGAAAATCACACACGTTTAGATCGCAGACGTCATCGGGGCGAATACAATTACGGCGATGGAGATATCTTTTCATTTATTTTTATTGTTTGAGCTTTAGATTTCATCCACTGACCACAAACAATTTCTAAAAGCTTTATGAAATGTCAGAACGTGCGGCGTAGACAGATAAGCCCCCCCCCCCCCCCCCGGCCGCGGCATCTCACCGCGATTACAGTCTAATAATACGTCGAAGCTGTATGAATGCGACGACACAGCGATAATGACCGAGATTTGGCCCTGTGGAAAATTAGTTTTCCATACACGCTCATGTGCATGATTAATCGCCTCCCTTGAACGTCTTGTGTTATTACTGAAGGGAGATAAATCAATGAAATTAAAGCGCTCAGCGACCATTGCGACTCTCAAGTTTCATCAGTCTTTCGAGTATCGCTGAAACTCATTTTTCATTTATTTTCGGGACACCCCTTCATCAATTAGTCCAGAAATCATTTTTGAGGCATCGAGTAGAGCATTATTTGTGCTCTTCGACTGTCGAATATTGACCAAAAATTTACGAATTCAACATGCCGCTATTTCCAATTTTCAATCATAATAGTAATGCTTTTTTCCCTCGAGATGAAAATAACACGCACACAAACTTTCGTTAAAATAACAGCGATAGTGTGACTCGCTGTTATTGTTCTGCCCCAGGTGATTTTTTTTCGTTCACTAGACGAAAAACAGATACAAATTTGATAATAGAATAGAGATCAGAGCGTTAAATTTGATAATAAAATAGAGATCAGAGCATCAAGAGAACCGCGACGTAGTATCGAGGAATTATCTCGGTGTACTCGCTTATAGAAATCTCGAAAGTCGATACATATAGTGACACACCAACTTTTTAGGGGTGCAAAAAATATCTATACTGTGACGCACATTGGGCGAGTCTGAATTTACCCGACAGCACCCCTCCGGAAATCTACAACAGTACGATTAGCCAAACTAGCGAAGAGACACCGGCGCCCAAATGCACGAAAAAATGAATTATATTACGGCAATCGCTAATCGCTAATTGGACCCAGATAGAAAACTGACCGCACGAAATTTACTCGGTACTAGCACGGGAACGCACGCCGTACCGGTACAACGCAGACATGTATGTCTGCATGTGACGATACATACTGTGACGGCACGGCATTTCGACACTAGACTGCTGCTTGCACAGTTCCAGCTCAGCGTGAAGCTCCACAGCGAGCCGGACTGTGCAAGCAGTCTAGTAAATAAACACCGTGCCGTCACAGCGTCGTCACATGCGGACATACACGTCTGCATTATGCTGGAACGGCATATCGAATGTTACGGCACGCTTTTCTTTCTGGGGAGAAACTTATCATTGCTGTTAGCTTGTTAATTCACTTCCAACGAATCGTCACTTTCTCAAACAAACTTGTGTGTTCGCCCTATGCCCAATAACTTAATAATTATTTGAATTAATAACGCTTACTCGCGATCGAGCGGTGTCGAGTAATTTGTAGTATGAATCATAAGTGGTACTTGTTGGTGATTTCGGGTTTCTTTTTTTCTTTCAAGGAGTGAGAAGACATGAACATTTATGATGTGCTTATTTTATTGTTAACTTTTCTCATTGTCGTCTTGATGAACAATTACAGAGTGGTTTGGTGGATATTTTTTTGCAAGACAAGCTTATTGTTTAAGTAATTGATTGAATGGTCAACGGTATTCCAATCGATCAGTTACGTGTCGCCGGAATAATGAATTACGCGCTTTCGTCGTAACTCTGCTCTATTAATCTACAATATAATGGAATAACCAATTGAAGCCATAGTTCGGGGTATCCATAGTCCTCAATGGAATCTTCACTTGCACGTGCATGACTTGCAGCCGCACGCACCACCGGCCTTACAGGTGCATTTATCTGTAAGTAAATAATAGAGAAAGTTAGAAAACGCCTGTACAGTATTCGACTACAATGCTATGCTTGCCGAGCCGAAGGAACGAGAAAAAAATGTAAATAAAAAACAAAGCAGAAAAGATAAAGAAATCGCAACGGAACGACCTGGGTCCCGTTACGTTTTTCGTTGGTAAGAGAAACTTCTGGAAGCGTTTCGCATCATTGACCGCACAAGAAGGACAGCTGATGAATTATTTCTTACCACCGCAACCGTCGTCGCAGCATTTGCAGTCGTCGCCGCAACGGCATCCGTCCTTGCAGGTTTCTGAAAGTAATCAATAAATGAATTGACTTGAATCGTAAAACATCGATGAATGCAGGCTTAACTCTGCACGTAATAATAGCACGGTGCTGGGCTTGGTCGGCGAACACTCCGAGTGAACAGACTCAGCCAATCAGACACACTTCCGATTAGTTAAACTATCAATTGGCCGCACCAATAACCTCCATGATAAAACAGATCCGAAGTAGCGGTACTCTTACGAGCGGATCGAAACCAGCCAAGATCCATGAGAGTAAAGCCGAATTGATACAAGTTGGATGAATATAATCGTTTGACGGTCAATGGGAAAACTGCTTTTTCTCAATCCGAAATTTCTATCTATATCCGAAGTTTGAAATTTAATGGAAAGCTATCTTCCAACAATACTCAACGACGATACCAACGATAGCTTCGATCAACGACACACTGTATATATTTAATAATCGTCCGCGTATCACCGAACCGAAAAAATGTTTATTGAATAAAACTGTTGTTACCTTTGCACTTGTCTCCGCAGGGTCCCGGCATTTTGTTTAAAGTGTCGGTATTCTTTTGGGAGTCACTGGTGGATAGACTGTTACTGGCACGTTGGCTGTAGAGCTGTTTGGTCAGTTGTCGGCGAGCGGTTGAATTTATTGATCGTTCCCCGCTTCTCTGCGAGTTCGGGTGCAACGACAGCGTGTGCAACCGCGGAAGCTGCGTGCCATGCGCAACCTTCCACTCGAGGCTTTGTTTTCACATGGTAGAAAACCTCGATTGGCCGGCTTTGCACACCACTCCTCAGGGGCGTAGATTGTCGAGAGAGTCGGAGATACCGATTACCGAGGCCAGCTAATCCAACGATACTCAATGCCTGCGGGCTATCATTGCCGCATGAATGATCTGGAACTATGACCTGATTTTGTGCGCCGTTCTCGGATCGACAGCCGAATATTTCTTGCTTAAAGATTTTATTACTCGACGGTAGGATCGAGAGATTGATTCGATATAAGTATGTTGCATTGTCCTCGATCGCTCAATAACCTGCGTTCCGAATAATGAGTCACGCTCCTGATAACGGTTTTTGCCTATCACCGATAAGCCCGTATGACGAGACATACCATGACGGGCGTAGATGATATAATTGGCGCACGGCACGCTGCGTCAAATGGAAGACATTACGGTAATTTTATCGCTGCGCAATCGATCTATAGCTTGAAAATTCTATTGTTCATAAAAATGATTATGGCATTGTTACGCAATCGTTGTGTATCCCGCCTCGGTGGCCCGGATTGATTGGTAAAACAGATTTCACCTTTTTTTTTTTCTTTTTTTTTCCTTCCTTTTTTATGCCCCATTGTCGCCCAATCGTGTTTGTATTCGATATCGATCTTTCTCGCATTTCCGTTGCGTGGCATTCTGTAAATTACATCTGCGAACGGTGGAATGACGACGATTGCGAATTATCGGCAATAAGGCATTCGCTCCTATTGCTGAGAAACCCGTTGCGTGAGAAATACCGCGCATTCCAGTAACAGTGACTTCTCATATTAGTCTGTTCTGACAAACTTAATTTAAATAAAAACATTTATCTGGCGTAAATATGCGACATGTTCATCAAAGATTAATTGTGTTTCGTGAGTTTATTCAATAAAATGTATGGCATATCAACGATTATAAAACTAACGGAGTATCAAAAGCTACGATCTAATACCCATAATGTAGGCAGCTGCTCGATCAGTCGGATTGCATCTCTATCACTAAATAGAAGTATCTCGTCGACATTAAGACCAACTAGACTCAAATGGCCTCTATTAAAAAGATATATTTCTCTTTGTTATTAAAACGATATTCATACTGAACTTGTGACACATCGAACCGACGCTAGAGAATGAAAGAGATTATGCCGATCTTGTACATCAAAAATATAAAAAATAATGGAACGTATTCTCTCATAAATAACTTCTTCAAAGGAAAATATACAGAAAATGCAAATATATTTTTATGTATATCCTCTCTACTTCCAATGACTCATGTAATTCGTTTTCTTGGCAGATTTTTGCACGTGTATCGACATGTCAGCCGGGTCGCTGCTACTCTCGGGTACTCCGTTGTCGTAATTTTTTCCGAACCTCTTCCCTTCGTGACGAATTACAACGCGATTTTGCATCGATTGGAGGAGTCCTCTGGTACGGGCACCGCGATTATAGGTCGGATTCTCATTCACCTGAAGAAAAAAAAGGGAAGGAGATAATAAGTCATGAAGAATTTTGAGTTGCATGGATAAGTTTCACAATATATTCTCCTACACACCGTACGCACTTCAGCTGGAAGCCTGTAAGTGGCCTTGGGAAGCGCGAAATCGGGCTCTTGTATATTTTCGTCATTAGCATCCGACTGTGAATCGGAAACCTGCAAAAGCGCGAACGGGTTATCAATCGACCGTCAGTTAAATAATAATAATAATAATAATTACAGTTTTGCTTTGACTGAGCTGCTGTTACCTCTTTGTTGGCGAAACGGGCATTTTTTGGTGGCGTGCTCCGAGGAGTCGATGTCTTTCCCGAAAGCTTGAATCTGAGCTTATCCTCTGACGTAGCTTTGGTTGGAGTTAGCAACATCTCGTTCTTTTTCTCTTGCCTGTTTTGTATTAGATTCATATCGGTACCATGAATGTACATGCTCACTGGAGATATTACTGTTTGGTAGCCCAATCGATATAGTCCAGGCGCGTGAAGGCTCTTCATAACGCGAGAAGACCAATCCTTGTTGACCGCGCTGTCGATGTTTGGAAAGAATATCCTCTTCTTATCATCGCTATTCACCGGTTTCGGTTTTCCAGGGGTAACAAAGAATTTTCGTCGGGGGCTGTGCGCTGTTTTAGCAGATACCGGAGAACTTTCCGTTTGGCAAGTGGGCGTCTTCGTAATTCTCTCTTTGCTGTGATTTATCATCAACGGCGTAACCCGCGTCGAAGGAAGAAGATCGTTACTCACAGGGAGCCTCGCTCTTTGTGGTGTAGAATTCGGAGTATCGATGATAGAACGACCGCTCCGCTTCTTATCGCTCAATGTCGGCGGCGAGTTGTTTGAATTTTCTCCAAGTGACGCCAAATCTCCACCGGAAAGCTGACTTTCATCGTCTGATGATTTTTTGTCGAAAGAGATTCTCGCGTCGGCGCTCGAATCTTCCGTTCGTTTAAAGTTTATGTTCTGACGTAATGACGCGAGACAATTTTGATACTCGGAGGACGTGGTGATTGTCTTGATGAATTCATTCGACGGATCCATGTATAGATCCGATACTTTAGAATTATCCTTGTTGCCACTATTGGATTCTAGCACAATCTCTTGCATCTTCATCGCGGTATCGAAGCATCTCTGACGCTTTTTTCTCCATTCAATGAGAAGGCTCGTTGAAAATTCACTCTCATTTATCTCTTGTTCGTTGACGATCGGTTCTTTGACGGGATCTCTATCCGCACCTACGGACGATGGCTGTTGGCGCTCTCGTGCTCCCCAACCTTGATGACTGTCGAAAGTATCAAAGGCCACGGCATTTGTATAATCATTTTCATTTATTGTTAACTTATCTCTCAAAAGTACGGAGATATCGGAAGTAGAGACGCTGCGCCGAAGGTTTCTCGAACGATCAGCGGGCTTTGAAGGCGAACCCTCAATGTATTTCTCCAATTTTTCAAAACCTTCGGTACTGTCGAGGGAAAGGTGCGAACCTGATGAACCGAAAGCTCGATTTTCTCTGAAGTTACTCTTAAAAATATTGAGGGGCGTCTTGCGATAAATCTTGTTTGCTTCGGCTTTGTGCTGTGGTGTTTTGTATCCGGTCGAACACAAAACTCTTGGGGATACCACATTTGTATCGGCTCTCTGAGACTTTGAATTTGCGTGGATTAACTTATCTCTTGAAAGTACGGAGATGTCGGAAGTAGAGACACTGCGCCGAAGGTTTCTCGAATGATTGTCAGGAGTCGAAGACAAACACTCAATGTATTTCTCCAATTCTTCGAACTCTTGGGTGCTGTTGCGGAAATCAGGCGAACCAGGTGAACCGAGAGCTCGATTTTTTCTCAAGGTACTCTTAAAAATATTGAGGGGTGTCTTGCGATAAATCTTGTTCGCTTCGGCATCATGACACGGTGTTTTGTATCTGGTCGAAGGCAGAACTCCTTGGGATTGTACGATCGTATCGGCTCTCCAAAACTTGGCCGAGTCGTTGTCCTCCGGATATTTTGATGTACACAGAGTGGCATTTGCGCAGAGAGACGGGGCCCATTCTGGCATCGACTCGTCTTGGATGAATTTGTAGTTGTTGTCCTTTGTTTTAATGGTTCGATCACCCGACGGATTGGACGCATCTAAACGGAAGAGAACATTTTGAGCGCCTCTGGGCTCCGGTGTGTCGCAATGTCTCTGTGCGCAGTTGTTTATACCCAATGACGATCCGACCACCTTCGATGCCGAGACTCCTTTGGACATATTTTTATTTGTATCCAAATCACTGTCTGTACCAAGACTAGGAGTTAAATCCAGCTCCGGCCAAGGCTCAAATTTAACATTTATAGCTCTGTTGATGAAACCGGGTTCCAGAGACCTCCGACAAGCCACACTGGCATCCGTCGAACTTGAGTCTCCAGCGACGCTCGTAGTTCTTGCAGTTTTATAAGAATTTTCCGTAGAGTCGGATTCGACTGCAAGATCGGACGGAATAGTAGATTCTAAGCCAAGCATCTGTGAATCGATCCTTCTGTTTCCCTCGCTTTGTAGACTGGACTGCGAGGTAGAGAGTCTTTGCGACACCGTATCCAGATCTGTCCCGCAGTCTGTGTTGCCTGTCGGGATTATTTATCATTTGTTAAAGTTATTTTTACAAAGAAAGATCTCCCGAATGATTAAAACTGCGTCGAGGCACGCTCTCGATCAGGTTAACCGCATGGGGCAATAGAAAACCTTTAAATGCGCATCGTCTAATCCTCAGAAGAGCAAAAGGTGACGATTCTCTCGTTACACAAATATTAAAATCCTCAAATTGCCTTGCGACTCATTCGTCGAGTTGTCCAAGTTTTATATTTACGTGTACCCAAGAGGTTATATATTAATACTTACAAAAAGATTCGAGTGAGTCGCAAAAGTCAGCCCGGCGTCTTCTGTTATGGCTCATTGTGCTGCTGGACGATCTAAAAAACGGTCAATATCTTCTTTGTATAACACGAACGGCGATTGGTTAGGGATTATAGTACGGTTACGGTAAACTCAAACGAAAATAAATCAGATATTGACTGTGTGTGACAACGAATATACATACCTGATAATGCTTGGTTGAAAGTAGGCAGAGTTTGAACACAATCAGGTGCGCCAACCTTCGTCGCTCCGCACGTGGAAGAAATATAAAATCGACGTAATCTTAATCAAGTCAATCCAACGATCGGCACAGTTATTTCATTTTGGGATGTGGGCATCCTTGTTTTTTCTTTAATACATTGAATTCCGGTTGAACGTGAATTTCCAGCAAATCTTTGTCGAAGATAAAACGCGCCAAAGACTTATCTCCGATGCCGGTTAATTGGTTGACGAATTTTAGCATCGTGTTTACGCTCTTCATCTGATCCCCGATGAAATTGGTAACGACAAAATCACCTGCACTGAGATCACCGTGCTTCGTTGCCACAGCGTTGACACTCACGAGTTTATCGGAAATGTCCAATTCCATTCCGAGGGCCGCCTTAAATTTTAATTCGATAATACTTTGTTATCGATAAATGTTTGACATCAATTTTAGCCAGGATCCTCGATCGCTGAGAGCGATTACTTTGAATGCGTTCAACGGAGATTTCCAATCTTGATCGCACGGCGGTTCGATCGGGCAAAGTTTAACCAATCCTCCGCGCATTTTTATGTAATTTACAAACTGGAGGGCGTGCTCGTGTTCCTCCTCGTGCATTTGCATGAAATATGATTCGCAACCGGGCAGGGCAACGTCCACACGACCGAAATACGATGACTTCGATAATTCGTTAACATTATCATTTATAATATTGATTAATCCGTTTTATTACTTACCATCGAAAGATAGTTATAAAAAGCTCTAAATTCGGCGTTGACTTGTTGATTGAGAATTGCCAACGTTTCTGGATGAAGTGCCACTGAGTTAACTTTACTTCCGCTCGGCGATTTTCCAGGCTGACCGAACTCATCGACACTCGAGGAATCACTTTTATTTCTTATAACGCAACGATTTGAGTATACATTTTTTAATTGTGTGGCTAACGCAATAATTTTCTTTGATCGATAAATCATGACTGGAAAGTTGTAAGAGACGAGAGGCGATTTGACGGAGTGGTGTGTGAGGTTGTTTTACTTACTATCGAAGTCTTTAAGTTATCGATTGAAAAAAAAACCCCTCGTATTCCGTGTGATTTTTTCTTGTATATATTGTGATACATTGTCTTTATTGGCTCCGACGACTTTTTTTAACACAACAAATACGGTTACTTACCCAAGAAGACAAGCGCCAGAAAAGTAGAAATATTGGCTCAATATTTGCGACATGTGCAGCACATGTCGCAATTATTGCGCCAACTGCTACTTGTTGAAGTTGTTTGACGACTAGACGCGTTCGAATGTACGCGCGCAACTTGGCGCGTCAGTAGCGGTGGGTAAGTAAGTCAGAATGTAAAGTTCCTGCGTTAAGCTGTTCGCACACAAAACTACGTACGGAACACCGACGGGCCGTGCCGTCAATCATACACAGCCGTGATTGGCTGATGCTCGCGTATTGGTGTCCGAACGACTCGTCTGTGTGACGGAAAACGGCAAACGTTGTTTTATGTGCGAGCAGCTTTAGTTGTAACACGACCATCTAAAAGGACGACACGAGACGAAAAGCTTACGCTTATAATAAAACTGTTTTTCTATAAAAGCTGAAACCATTATTTAATCCACCTGCATCTTTCTACTAATTAATCAATCCTGCGTAAAACTTGACACTACTTTTCGTGGCGCTTGTCTATCCGGTCGCATCGTATTTCTCATCGCATATTCTCTTCTCATCGGTTATTAAAAAGAATTAATATACAACACAAATATATGCACTGACACATATCACAATCCATCATAGTTTAAATTTAACTTATAACGACTACGACTGAAAAACTGGAGAATCTCTCGGAGGCAATTTTCACTGAGTTTCCACTGGGACCGAGATCGGACCGAAACGAATCTGAACCAGTGGCAAAATTTTAGTTACTTCGAAACTTTCTAGTCGACAGCCAATCCCATAAGTGAATTTTGAGTCTACTAGAATTTTTCTAGTAGTTTAGAGTAAATCTCGGCCCGATATCACTCACGGTGAAAACTCGGTAGTTGTGCGATTATTCATTCAGCTCTTTGTCAAACATAAAGACACCGAGTCCCTCGCCGACCCTCTCGAGGTTCGTCACGTGATCCGAAATCTCTTTTATCGAGTCTACCTGTTCCTGCAGGTATTCGGTCTCCAAGAAGTCGAGAAGGTTCGGATCGTTGTGCGCCGAAGCGAGAGCATGAATCCGCAGGAGACTCTGTAACGTTTCAATCCATTATGCTAAGAGCAGAGTATATACGGGGATGATATAAAAAAATGCATAAATATTCAAAATACTCGCAAACATAAAACATTTAACAGCAATACAGTCGAGATATGAAGAAAAAAAAAATGCATAAATATATTTGGAGGAGCTGGGATTTGAACCCAGGACTTTCCGCATGCGAAGCGGACACTCTACCACTGAGTTACACCCCCGGATGATGTAAGATGACCAAAAGTCCAACCAGTGATACATCAATTCAACAAGGTACAAAGAGGGCTCATCATTATAATCTACCGTTACGATCAAATCAAAATGTGTATTGACAAGAAATTATTGAATTGGTCATATCCGTCTTATTACGAGCTTACCGTATTGACCTCTTTTTCAAGATTCAAGGCCTCGGTCATAGCGTCTTTAGCGGTGCCCCAATTGTCCTTTGCCGGCTTTTTTATGTCCATAAGAACAACAGTACCGCCTCTTTTGTTTTGATACTTCATGAGCTTCTCCGCATGGGTGCGTTCATCGTCCGAAGCTTTCTTAAAATAATTGTGAAGTCCACGAAGAGCTACGTCGTATCTATCGAAATGGTACGCCTGTACGAAAAAAAAAAAAAATATTTCATGGTGCGCTCTCGCGTCAATCAATTCTATTTTGCGCACGAGGGTAACGTTAACTTACCATCGAGAGATAAACGTAACTGGCGTACAATTCCATATTGATTTGGCCGTTGATAGCATCCTCGCACTCTTGTGTGAAATTTTGCCTCGGCAAATTCGTTGTGCTCATTCTGTTTTCTTTGCGTTTAGTTACTGCTTGTTAATACAATCCGTGTAAATCTACTGCTGATGTCGCGGCGACGGGGAGAGACAGTTGCGACGTTGGTATAGACACGCAATGCGCAGTTGGTGTAGACACGACTGTATCTGAAAGACTGAGCTCACGAAACCTTGCACGGCTGTTCCTGACATAACAACGCAGAAGTACATGAGGGATCGACCTGCGCGGTGCGAAATATATATAGTTTGCTACCACCACCCTGGCGACACAGTGAATGAGGTATAAACAGTCGCAATATATGCGACCGATAACAAGTACCCACTCGTTGCGACGGTGTGTTGAAATCGCATACACTGAATCCTTTTGCCTTTCGAATTTAAATTCATACTAGTTTGTTTTAATCGATTCCAGTTTTGTTATTCTGGATCATTCTGTTTTGTTTATATACGGTCTAGACACCGATCCAACCCTATCTGGTCCAATCCATTTCAAACTTTGATTCATACTATTTTCTTTTGATTGATTCGATTACCGAGATCGATTTTTTTTTTGGGTGTGACGGGTCAAAAAACTCATTAGCGATTCCCAAAACCACCCTCTATCATGAATATGTTTCCCCGTAGAACACGTTAAGGTGAAGTGAAAGTCACCCAACGGAGCCAGGAGTGTGAGAGACATAGTGACATTGGTTTTACGGGGGAGCGGAGAGAGCGACAGAGAATTTGTTGCACTTCACCTTAAGAGCATGTGAAACACTATGAAGTGCGAGAGACATAGCATCAGTGGCGCTCTCGGCGGAGCGAGCGAGACACGTTGAGAACGTGTTTCACATGCTCTTAAGGCATGCAGATAGAAAAATGACGCCACGCCGACGGAACGGGGGCGGTGCCAATGATACGATACCCGTTCGACGCCACGTTTTTCTATCTGGGATACTTCGAAATATATCACGAAGTATTAAAAAATCCATTTTGGCTTCCTGATAGAAGAAGCTATAATAAAAATACATTTTTCACAAAAAAAAATAAAGAAACGTTATGGGAAAGCGACATGAAAATTCCAAATTCCAACTCTTTTTGCTTCCTCATAGACGACGCTTTGTTTTAATTGTATTTTTGAGTTAAGTATAGAAAAATCATGTGCAAATTACTTTGCACTTTTTTTCGTAACATAAAAAAATGTCGACATGTCATAAAATTAAAACCGTCAAAATATACACCAGAATTTATTTCTGCCTATCGCATTCCCGTAGAATGCAATAGGCACCTCCGACTTGAAAAATATTCCTGCATTACCGATAATTCTCCAGCGATCAGCTGTGCAACCCTTCACAGCTACGTATGACGCTTCGGAACAAGAAACACGCGATACCGAACGTCGTGAAAGAAAACAGTATTTATTTTTCTCAATTATAATGTGTTAGGTACATAAATACCTATCGGCGTGTCGGATATCAGTTTCAATCTAGATAGAGCACCGCAGTCTCTCGTAGACATTGAATTCGACCGCGTACCGACTGATAGTTGACCTGCCGGTTCTAACCTCATCGGATCGTTGGTTGTTTACAAGTCAACCTTGACACCACTTGACACATCGCAATAATGGAGATCGGACGCAGCGAACCCGAGTCTCGAGACGAAGATGCTCCGCAGGAAGTGGAAGAAAACGTTTCAAAGACAATCACCGAATCCGATTCCGCAGAGAAAATCGTCGAGCCTACCGCGAAAGATGAAGACCCAAAAACAGACGAGAGCCGCGAAGAGCCGAGCAAGGATTCCTTCAAAAAACCTGCTCTGCTCATCGGCCCGCGACGGGGAAAGCCCGGACAATTGCGCTCGGTTTCCGCACCGAATTTCGATGCCTCGAAGCCCTCAGAACCGACCCAGCTAGTGCCGGAAAAAATTTCCGACGAACATGACCTCAAAATCTCCGAGACCGCGAAAACTCCAGCGAGCGACAAACTGCAGACTCCTCTGCATTACAAGGAACCCGCCTGGGGCGGAGAACCCACGGGCGAATACAAGATGGAGGTGTTGAAGTCCGGAGTCATTTTGCAGACCATAGAGATGGGTGACAGGAGCTGTCACGTCATAGGCAGACTTCCCTCCTGCGACGTGTCTCTGGCTCACCCGAGTATATCGCGCTATCACGCCATTCTGCAGTACAGAAGCGTCGAGGATGAAAAGCACTCCAAGGGTTTTTATCTGTACGATTTGGGAAGCACGCACGGCACTTTTTGGAACGGATGCAGAATCAGGCCGAACACCTACGTCAAAGTTGGCGGCGGTCACATGATAAGATTCGGATGCAGTCAAAGAAAATTCATACTGCAGACACCTCCCGAAGAGGTGGAGGAGGAGTCCGAGCTGACCGTAACGGAGCTCAAGGTATCCTCGATTACTCCTTGACCATTAAAAATTCTGGACATTTTTGGGAATCTTATTTTGTACATTCTTGAAATTTTTTTCTTTTTTTTCGTCTAATTTTATGTGGGTACTTTTCTGTATAACTGAACATCGATCATTATCAAGTTCTTGAAATGCTATGAAAACTATAATGTTGCAATTATAGCATATGGAATTGAATTTCATAATTTTGAAATTTTGTAATCCAGTCTTGAAATTATAGCAGATAGAATGGACTTTTCGAATCTCGAAATATATTCCATATGTTATGAAAACCGTATTTCCGAAATTATGGCATATGGAATGGAATTTCGGCCGGCCGTTTAATCGCTGAATTGGGTTTCTACAGGAAAAACGACGGTTGGAACTGCTGGAACGGGAGCGAGCGGAAACGGAGCGGAAGGAGAAGGAGGAAGAGGAGGAAAGGCTGAGAATCGAGAAAGAGGCCGAGGAAGGGATAAACTGGGGTATGGCCGAAGACGCGGACGAGGAAACCGATCTGACGGAGAATCCTTACGCGCTCACGAATAACGAGGAGCTTTTTTTGGATGATCCCAAGAAGACTTTGAGAGGATGGTTCGAGAGGGAGGGCCACGATCTGCAGTACCAGACCGAGGAGAAAGGCATAGGACAATTCCTGTGCTGGGTCGAGTAAGGAATATATTGTACTTATTATTGTTTTTCATTCGCGGGAGGAAATTTATTTGTAACACATTTATGAATGTTGGGTGTTCGTGAATCCAGTCTTCCGTTGGACACCTCTACAGGACGTTCCGTACGAGCCGAAGCTCTCGTAAAGGGAAAGAAGAAGGAATCGGTTATTCAATGCGCGCTGGAAGCGTGCAGAATTTTAGATAGACACGGCGTGCTCAGACAAGCCACTCATGGTAAGGAACGATGATATTCTCGTTACTCGTCACGCACTTCTCGTTTCGAGCAACGGATGAGTAATTTTTTAAATTTATTTTCCATAGAGGCGAGAAAACGTAAGACGAGGAACTGGGAGGAGGAAGATTTTTACGACTCGGACGAGGACAATTTCTTGGACAGAACTGGAACAGTGGAGAAAAAGCGTCAGCAGCGAATGCGACATGCGGGAAAATTGGAAGAAACAGTGGAGACGTATGCCTCGCTGGTAAGCAAATTACCTCGACGAAATTAAGGACTTTTCGTAACCAAGTAATTGGACAGCGTCCAAATGTTTAACAACCAAGTACTTGGAACGACCAATTAGTTAGTAAACAACTAATTGGTTGACAATTAAAAATTGGATAGCGTCCAAATGGTTGACGATCAAGTACTTGGATAGTGACCAATTGGTCGCCATCGAAGTTAATTAATTGGTTACCCAAATTCGTTAATTGGTCAGCAACCAATTGTTTGGACTGGTTGGCGATTAACCAATTATTTGGCGACCACCCAATTGTTTAAGAACCAACTAATTGGTCGACAATCAACTATTTCATGCTGTGGCTACATATCGTTTACTTGTATCTAGCTCGAAAAGCATACCGAAGTGACGAAGAGAATCATTGAGATCGAAAGCAAATTGAGCAAGTCGCAGAGGATGAAAGAGGCGGCAATGGCAGAAACAAACGAGGATGCACTGGACGCCTACATGTCGAGGCTGAACTCGACGGTGCTCAACAAAGCCGACGTGACTAAGATGAAACTGGAGCTGCAGGCATTGCGTAAGGAGGAAGAGAGGCTACTAAAGCTTGTTAACATCACGAGACCGGCAAATTTGCCATCGTTAACTTCTCAAAAGCCTTCCAACGATGTAAGTATACAACAATACGCTATCGGAACAATAAGTTTATTTATTTATTTATTTTGTCTATATAAGGAGACGAGCCCTTTTGCGATGATATTAACGAACATGAGTGTACAGTGCATTATTTACCCATCCAGCAAACAGAAGCGACACAGAAAAGTAAAGAAAGATAAGATGGAGTATTATGCACAGAGTACTTATAGATAATGTCACGGACGCAAAAGCGGTGCAGTACACAGTAAAATAGTCACCAACCTTTCTTGTCCACAAACTTTCACAATTCGTTTCTCGTTAATTATACAAAAAATGTCCATTTTCCAATAACGTCTCTCTTAATTTTACGAATATGTTTTGTAAAATGAATAAGAAACGAACTGTGGACGTTTACGGACAAAAAGTTTGTTGAATGTACAAATCTTTTTTACTGTGTACGAGATAGGGTGTACAATAAAATAGCCGTATAAAATATATACGTAATAATAATTAGCCGTATAAAATATTTTAGCCGGCTAGGGCGGCCTATTTGTACAGCCCTAGTACGAGATATTGGGGGGACTCCAAAAATCTCATAATCGTTAGTGTGAACACGCATTGCCTATTACATATATCGCCTGTTCAGTTTTTCGGACAAGTGCCCCAAGCTGCCGAGATCACATGTGGAATGCCATACTTCATCGTCAGGTTCCTTTCCCCCGCTCCTTTACAATTTTTCGAGCTCCGTTAGACGAATTTTAGACAATCGACGAATCTTAATAACATTAGAAATATCGTTGCAGGTTCCTCGGCCAGAAAGATCTGGCAAGCACAACATCAACGTGGCGAAAAAACGCTCGATCGATCGAGACTGCGACAGCGCGCCCGTTAAAAAATCGGCGATCAATGAGACCGTTAGCGAAGCTCAAACGGAATCGTCCGACGACTCTGCGCAACGATCACGGGTCGTCGACCCTGAGACCGTGGATTCGAGAGCCGTCCAGCCTTCGCTCGAGGAGCCTCCGAAGAGCGTCGAAGAGGTTGATACGCAAAACTCGGCGAGCACGGAGAGCGAGGCGAGTCGTGTCGAAGCAGCGAACATCACGAATACCGACGAAACGCAAAAGACTGAAAGCGAGATCGTTAAGAAAAAAAAGAGAAATATGAGAAGGATGCAGCAGAGGGCCGAGAAGGCAGCGAAGGAAACTCAAAAAGGATACGAGGACGTCGTCTATGACGAGGATTACTCTATGTGGCTGCCGCCGCAGGGCCAGAGCGGCGACGGAAAAACAGATCTTAACAAAAAATACGGCTACTGAAACGAACGACGCACGATCGTGATGTTCCGCATCGCGACAAATTTTCTGTACAGCAATGTAAATATAATCCTTAACGGCGGAAAGTCGCCGGATTTTTATAAAATCACGTTGATAGTAAAACTATTTGCCACTAATCCTTCGATTATTCTATTCGGTAACGAGAGATTTTACCTGTGAGTAATCAGATTGTTTATTTATTATATATATTATTCAAGTTCTTTCACCGTATAATTCTTACGAATGATTATTTTAACATGGAGTATGCGCAGTCATCGTCGAGGGCACCGGAGCCAATTTTTTGTACATCGAATTCTTTCAGTTTTCATTAATTGTCTACCATCAAACTCAGATCTCGCAAGCCCCCCTTCCTCTTGATGAACAATTTAGTATTTCTCTTTATAAACCTTGTTGGAAACCCTTAATTCGAATAAGCTATGCGACGCGATTAATGGTTCGTCTTGCGTTCAACGATTTTTAACCGCATCCACCTTTGCCGCAGCAACTTCGTTTTGGAGGTCGGTATCCTCGACTGGAATCGCCCATCAAGGGATTGTAGCCTGGAGACAACGACGTTGGAGATTAACACGTGTGTAAGTGATTGCCTTTTAAGTTCTATAAATAAAAAAGAGGTGTAATAAAAATACGCACCATCGTGCAATTTTGACGACGAGGCCTTGGAACCGGAGGGACCGTCCTCGGCAGTTCCTAGCCTACGACCTCCGTCCTGCTTGCCCATCAGTTTAATCAATTCTTGCCTCTTTGCTTCCTTGCGCTGCAAACATTAAAATGAATTTTTTAATCGGATATGGTACATATACGAATCGATATCAACGGTCCAATGTCGGAAGGGCGTGCAGACTATGCTTATACACAGCCTATATGACCTTATGGCATTTAGGTAGCTATTGCACGGAACACTAATCAAACAAGGGCTAAATTTTCACAATGTTTATGCAAAGTGTTGTACATTTATTAACAGTATCGAAGGTCGATTTGTATTACTGCGTGGCTCCTCAATATAGGAAACTATTAATAACGATGGTTTTGAAAATACATAAACTGATAAATGCAAATTTCTATGACGATACATTTCCGTTGAGATTTTTTTCAAAGAAGTATCCTTACTTTTCAACCAATTTTAATGTATCACAGCTCATTTGGTTCTTCAAACGTTGCTCTACGAATTTACCGAGCAGATTTTTCAAATAGATTTGGCCGTTTAAAAATAACAGCAGTTTGTTTATGGGAAAAAGTTCACTGGTTAAATAATGGGGCATACTTTTCATACTGTCAAACCTCAAAAAAATCTACTTTGTGAATTCGTAGAGCAAATTTTAAGAAACAAAGTGAGCCGTGGGTCATTAAAGTCGGTTGAAAAATATGGATTTTACTTTGAATAAACCCAACAAAAACATACTATCAAAGAAATTTGCATTCATCAGTTATTCTTGTAAGATCATCGTGATTAATATTTCTCTTGTTTGAGGTCACTATGGTATTTTACAACACCTTAGGGTGAAGTGAACCTCATGTGACGGAGCCAGGAGTGTTAGAGAGATAGCCATATTGGTCTTATGGTGGAGCGAGAGAGAGGGGCAGAGAACGTGTTTCACTTCATCTTAAGGTGCGAGAATGCAAAAATACCTCTTCTTCCAATTGCAAAGCAGTCTTCGCAGTGGCATTGTACTTTTCCTGCATTCTCTGCCTTGCCCGTTCCAGGCCCTGCAGCCTTTCCTGCAGCAGATCAGGATCTACCAGACAAACATAATAAAAGTTATTAAACAACGAATCCTCGCAAAGTCACCCCCGGTTTTGCCCTACTGTCGTTATTCCGAAATTTTCGTACTTTTGTGATACTTCGCTGCATACTCGGCCTCGTCTTTCTTGTGTTTCCAAGCCGTGTATTTTTCCTCGAGGTACGGAGCGGCGAAGAACAGCGCGACTCCCGCTCCAAGTACGTACCAGCCGATGTACGCTATGCCCGCCCATACTGGGATTTAAAAAAATAATAATTTTACAACAAAACCAAAAAAACACATTCTCGTTAGACAAACACGTTCTCAAAACGCGAATTTATCAATTTGGAGTACGAGTACAAAAACGCTGCGAACAGAGAACATAACCTACGATTATAACTAATGAATCATATTTTTTAAATGTTGACATTTTGCAGCATCTTAATTATTGATATTACATATTGAAAAGTTAAACTCACGCATTCCCACGTAAGAAGCCGAACTCTGGCTAATTCCGTCCTCTTCCATGATCGGGTTGTCAAAAAATGCTTGTCAACAACGCGAAGCTCTGTCGTGTACGTGTAGACACGTAGATCGACCGTCCTGCACACGCGTGGGTGGAGCGGAGTGGGGGAACAGAGAAATGTTCGTCTCTCAGACTGTCGATTATTTTAATGGTTTTATTGATTATATTTTAAATGAGGGGGAAAAAATTAAGAACATCGATGTTCGAACGACTTGAATTTTATTTTACAGTATAATTACATGATTGACGAGCACGAAATGACGTTAAATGCTGCGGAGTCGTCGTTCGACCTCTCGGGGTTTTTCGAATTGGGATTTTCCGGTACGCGACTGATTTGTATATAATTGATTTCTTTTTTTTTTTTCGTCGGAATACTTTTCGTTACGATCTACCCGCTATCGGCAGTTGAATTATTTCACTTCTTATTTACAAATTCCTCGCCCTTGGCGATGTTCTTCTTGAGCTCGGGAATCGCCGCCTGCAGCAATTTCTCCTCGAAGGCGCTCAGCTTGCCAAGGCCAAGATTCTTCTCGACTCCATTTTTCTGAAAAATTTATCGTTCGAACGTTTGTTACAGGGTTTATAAAGAGCTGAAAAAAATAGCTATTGGCCAAAGATGGCTTCGAACGCTCACCCCGAGGAGGACGGGCGTAGAGAAATATTTGGCATCGGTTATGTTCGACCTGACGTAAGAGCACTCGACGATGTTCTGCTCGCCGTTGAGAGCCTTTATCAGCGAGAAACCGAAACGCGCGCCGGCGTAGGCCATCGACAGCGTCGCCGATCCAGTTCCGGCCTTGGCCTTGACCACCTCGGTACCGGCCTCCTGAATCCTCTCCGTCAGCGCCTTGAGCTTGTCGTCCGGGAAGGTAACGCTGGGTTTCGCTTGGGAGATCAACGGAATGATCGTTATTCCGCTGTGCCCGCCGATCACGGGGACGGAGACCTTGAGCGGGTTCAAACCCTGTTAAAAAAAGTTAAAAACTGAAATTTTCATATCGCTTTCTCATAAATTTGAGAATTGAAATTTTCATATCACTTTCTCATAAAAGTTGAGAATTGAAATTTTCATATCACTTTCTCATAAAAGTTGAGAATTGAAATTTTCATATTGCTTTCTCATAAAAAAAAAAAAAAAAAAAAATAGTAAGATAATGAACTCTTAGCTACGAAATTTTGCAAGGATGAGAGTGGAAACTTATTCTGTCGGTCGGTTTTCGGTCCGATCTGCGGGACCGCCCTTATCTTATCTCCGCTTTGGCAACTGGAAAGTCGCGTTTCGTAACGTGAGTGTAGATAGAAATCGATCGGCGAATTTCATTGTACCTTAGCCTCGGCGATGAAGGCGTTCGATCTGACGATGTCGAGCGTCGTAACGCCGAAAATCCTGTTCGGATCGTAGACTCCGGCCTTCTGCAGAACCTCGCTCGCGATCGGAACCGTGCTGTTCACCGGGTTCGAGATGATCGCGATGAATGCCTTCGGCGCAACCTCGGCCACGGCTGCGGCGAGATCTCGCACGATCGAGGCGTTCGTGTTGAAGAGGTCGTCTCTGGTCATGCCCGGCTTGCGCGGCACTCCGGCTGGAATAATTACCACCTGAAGCGATAAAACGCACAGATCGAGATTAAATAACGCACCCAAGTCGCATCAAAATCAACGCTCTAATTATCGAACAATATGAACGGAAAATGAATTAAAAAAAAAATTCTTCATACATTTACAGATAATACTCAACCATGAGCAATTCATTTTTTTTTTACTTGAAAATATGCTTGAAAAAATATGTTTTTTTTTCTGACTCCAAAATAAGCTTTGAAAAAAGGTGTTTTTTTCAACACTTGAAAATATGCTTAAAAAAAAGATGCGTTATGCAACTTTACCTGAGCTCCGCGAAGGGAATCTTTCAACTGGTCCGGTCCATTGAAGGCCTTGACCTTGGCCGGTGAGTCAATGTGGGACAGATCGGCGGCCACTCCGGGTGTGTTGACGATGTCGTAGAGAGACAATTCGGTGACCAGCGGCGACTGCTTCATGAGAAGAGACAGTGGCTGGCCGATGCCACCGCTCGCTCCCATAACAGCGACCTTGGCATTGCGCTGTTAAAAAAAAAAAAAAAATTACCAATCTTATTGCAATTACTCAGATTGCAATTACTCCAAAACAGAAAAAATCATCCTACTGACAAAACCCCTTGCACGAAGAACTCAGGCGATATCTGGTAATTTTTTTTTCTTTCACGAAAGATGTAATCTTCTTAAGGTCGCATAGTTGCATAATACATCCAGCCGAGCTAGATCTTCATGGAATTGGGACAGCGCAGATTGGACAATCACGCTGTACGAGGGATAACGAAGGGAAGCGCGTTAAGGAAAGCTCGTGAACTGGATCTGGTGGACACGAGGTAAAAATAGGTCAGACAAAACGTTCTGGTTCGAAATAAAAAAAAGTCGTCTTCCGCCCGGGAAAAATGGCATCGTGTGCTCGCGATCTGAAACTCACCTGAGCGCTGGTCGACAATTGTTTGGCTCCCTGCTGGGCGACGCTGATGGTCGGTTTAACGAATCTCGGCAGCATTTTTTGTGTGTAGGTTTTCTTTTAATTTTCGTTTTTTTTCGTGCTCTCGGTTACTCGATCGTGCGTGTAACTGATGTGAGAATACGAGAGCGAGCCTGCTGAGACACGATGTCGCCGATAACCCTTCAATGACACGGTACGACCTTCCGACAGATCGAGCCTTCCAATCACCGTCGAAAGATTCGACGACATGCGCTCTGAGTTCGGAGCAACGAGTTTCATCGCGCTCACTCGCGGGAAGGGGTCAATTATTATCTATACCGCGATATTCGAATCGCCGAGCTTGTTAGACGTATAACGCGAGCTTACGAATTAACTTCTGTGTGTGCGTTCGATTGTCGTTTCCGGCTTTGTCGTTCATGGGCTCTCGCTAATAATACGTTTCTTCGGGAACTTTCGCCGAGTGTCGTCCGCTCGAACAGTCTATAACTATAGTCGATGTGCGATCGCGTGGGGTGTGTTTTGTTTGCGTCCAACAAACAACGTATTGTTCCAAGTAAAAAAATTATATTCGAAACTCGCGAAAGAAAGCCCAGAGATGTGTCAGTTCACGAACAATCTTCCAGAGAAGGTTAGTTCCAATGATTTAAGGAGTACAACGTATCTCATAGTTTAGATCGACTTTTTTCCTACGTAAGGAGGTTATGCTGCGTTCAAGTTTGGTTTCCGATATTGTTGTTTCTTCTTCTTCTACTTCCTTCCTATGTTTTTATGCTAGGGGCCAAGTACCAAGGTTTTGTTGTTTGTGTGCGTTCGCAAATACGCACTTCGGGAACTTTTGTTACTTGTCGTCAGCCCGAACAGTCGATAACGATAGCCAATGTGTGTCACGTGCACTATGCGTTTTTCACGGAAGCCGGAAGGGACACAGACGCACTGTGACACTATGTATCTATATCGAAATCACTTCATGCAGCATACTCTTTCGGTACGTTCGTTTAACGCAGTCATACTCTGTCGGTACATTCGAACCCTTTACAAGGAGTTATTCGGGATTTTTCTACTTGCAAGGTTCCTATCACGATTGCACAAAAAGTTAAAAAAAAAACAAAAATGTGTTACACAATGGGTGACTAAGATCGTAAGGGCGTATTTTTTGTGTATGAGTATATGTGATACGCCTTTCTTATTTTAGTCACGTGAGTTGCGTATTAATAATACAATTCGTACTTGGCCGCGGATTCGTCAGGTTGTATCGCATGCTGTAGCGGTACCGATTAGAAATACCGCCGCCGGTAACAAAAACTGTACTGAATGCCGTTTTGAGACCGCAGACCGCTAAGGAAGACGAAAATTGTTTTTCCCCTCGTGAATCGCCAGTTGCGGGGAAAGACAATTTTCTTTTTCCTCGGCGGTCCGCGATCTCACATCGGCATTCACTACAGTTTTTGTTACCCACTGGGCGCGGGGCAGGTAGGCGGAGGATTATACCGCATCGCCTTAAACGAATATACCGACAGAGCATGTCTGCATTGAAGGAATATACCAACGGGGTGTGTCTGAATTGAACGAAATACCGACAGAGTAGTATGTCTGTATTAATCGAATATACCGACAGAGTATGTCTGCATGAAGTTATTTCGATAGATACAGAGTGTCACAGGGTGTCTGCGTCCCTTCCCGGCTTTCGTAGTTTTGTTTCTGTCCAACAAACAACGTATCGTCGATGTAGAAAACTTATATTCGACACTCTCGACGGAAAGCCCAAAGATGTGTCATTTAAGGACAATCTCCCGGAGACGTTTAGTTCCAATAATTTAACGAGTACAATGTATCTCATTCTTTCGGTCGATCTTTTTCCTACTTAATAGGGTAGGGCGCAGCGAAGACTCCGTCCGGCTATTGTTTCTATCATTTCATTGTTCGCCGCTCCTCCCGTTTCAGTAATAAGATGCAATCGAATGCATCTGAGAAAAGTTGTTTTTAAGATTTATGAAGAAAGCCCAGAGATCTGTCATTTAAGGAACAATCTACCAGAGACGTTTTGTTCCAATAATTTAACGAGTGCAGCATATCTCATCCTTTCGATCGATATTTTCCCTACGCAATGAGGTTATGCTAGAGCGTAGCGAAGGCTCTGTCTGGTTATTGTTTCTATCACACCATTGTTCGCCGTTCCTCTCCCATAGCGATTATAAGTTTGCGGCTCCAAAATATAGCGGCGCAAATTTGACGACGGAAATGACGAATTATCGTTCGTCGCTAACAGCAATTTGTTATCCGGACTTTCGAGAGTTAAATGTGCAATGTTCGGAAACTCGAGTAGTTGGTCGTCCAGTGGCTGGTTGCGAGAAATGTACGCGCCTGTAGTCTGCGCTGACGCATCCTGTACGTACGGAGAATAGCGTGGGTACGGTTCATCAATTATACCGACGATTATTATGCGTCCCGTTCGTGTTTCTCCATCCTAATAATGATTGCAATTAGCCTAAGCCCTCCGGGTGCGCACGCATGAGGCGCGAGAGCTCGAGAGGGCCGTTGCCCTCGTCTGAAATTACAAATCGCCATAATCGGGTAACGCGATACAACCGAGACGGAAAATTACCCCGGACTCGCGAACTCTACGGAGACGCGCGTTACCGACCGAGCGGCGGCGTCGACCACGGAACTCCACCGTCTCCCGTTCGGACTCGTTTTAATCGCGACGCTCGAGTGTTTCGCCTCCACCGGTCTGCAATTTTCGACTACGAGAAATATCAAACTCAGTGGATAATCGAGTTTGCTCGGTCTCACGGTCAGAAATAGATTCTATTGGATTACCGATTCTCGGTAGTTGTGTATGATGCGAGAATTTGCGGGAATCGCCGCGAGAGAAACTGTATTCGTCACGTGACACCGATATCCGGACGGAGTTTAATGCTGAGTACGCCGAAGGACGAGTCTCTTGTTTCGTGTCAAGTTCGACACGTGCCTCGGTAATAGAATCTCTGTCGCACAAGTTTTGCTCTCCAAATGTGAATTTACTCGGTCAGGTAAAACCGTAAACAGACTCGCCGCTTATACATTCCTCGAATTTTGTAGGTTATCCTTACGACGATATTTTTTTTGTAAAACATTGAGGGAAATTCTAACGGTAATATTGTAGGTAAGAAATAAAAGTAAAAATTTAACATAAAATCGATGTGATAATTCTTCGTCTCGTCCGGACGATTCATCGGGGACTCTTTGCTATCGGGGCGTACTAAACCGGAATACGAATAGGAAGTGGGCAGAGTTGGCCCGGAGGGTTCCGACTCGGGCGGCAGTGCCGTGGATGTGAATTGGGAAGGTTGGTTCGTAGCGCGCGATCAGCGAAGGGGAGCGGGGGAAGAGCAACGTTACGTTGTCGCTATGGCAAATATGATTACTTCGCCGTTAATTAGAATGTTTTGCCGGTAATTCTGGCCGGCTGTGAGCGAGTAATTTAATTCGCTTCGCGCAGTCTATTAGAGAGTGGGGCGTACTGCAGTGAGCAAAGGGGTCGGCAGGGGGCGCCAGGAAGAGGGGGGGGGGGAGAGTAGGAAACCAGCGTCGCGGCGGTCTACGGAATCAGCTCTGCAGGGAATCAAGTTCCAAGGGAGAAACTGCTCGTGTCTCCTGCGCCTTCCTGACTAATAATTCTCCCACGAAGTAACGCGCCGATCCACTAGTGGCGCGTGGGTTTGCTGACGGTGCGTACTAGTAAATGCTTCGCCATTATGTACCCACCTCGCACAGTTTAGTACGCGCACATTTAAGGCGGCCATTGGACGGAACACTAGTCAAACGAGTGCTAAATTTTTACGATTGTTTGTCCAAAATGTTAGGCATTTATTGACGGTAACTGAAGGCGATTTGCCTTTGTCCTCGATCAAGGAAACTATTGATAACGGTGTTTTTGCAAATACGTAAACTGATAAATGGAAATTTCCATGACGATACATTGTCGTTAAGTTTTTTCAAAGAAGAATCCTGATTTTTTAACAAATTTTAATGCACCATGGCTCATTTTGTTCCTCAAAGGCTGCTCCACGAATTCACCGAGTACATTTTTGAAATAATTTTGATGCTCCTTTGCTGTCGATAAATGAATACAATTTTGGATAAAAACAATTGTAAAAATCTATCACTCATTTGACCAGTGTGCTACGTAGTAGCAAACTTGACGAAGTTACGCTCCTCACAACTTTGTATAAAAGACTCAAAAAATGTACCACTCATTTGACTAGTGCGAAGCTCTCTTAACAACCTCCAAATTGTTATAATGAAGGAACATCGAGGAAAATTTCTTATACATTCGTAAGCTATTGCTGTTGCTGGTAATAATGAATATAAATTAAGTTAATCCCCTCGGTATCGGATTACTGGTTGCAAGTGTTGTTCGGGCGTAATGACGGAAGTAACAATATAACGATCCGAACCAAAAATATTTCTCATCGTGCGGCTTTTCGACCACGGTCATGCGGTCGTTTATATACGGCAGATATCCGAGACTCCCCCCCCTTTCTCCTCCCAGGCTATTATGCAAATGACAATGCATCCGGTAAATTCGAATAGTAGATTCTTCCCCATTTGCGATTTAGCGTAAATGGACTCTGTTCGTTCGGGACTTTTTTTATTTTGTTTGTTGTTTTTTTTGTGCTCGCTTTCTCTCCGACCCCTGCAGCCGCACTGCGTTCGCTTTCGCGCTGCGATGACTCCCAATGACATTACGTTTCCGCGGCCAACGCGGAAGGGTTAAGCCTATACGATTAATTTTACGGCCGGTAAGCTTTAATCCCCGCCCCGCAGAGCAATGGAGCGTTAAGTGTCGAACGTAATGTATATATGTATACTTTTTTTTTTTTTTGGACGAATAATTATATTGGATCGCGCCGAAGTGGACCGCTCGATTTTACGAGCTTCATCGTCCATATCGCCCAAAATTTCAGGGACTATGTCAAATAATTCGGTAATTCGGGGATAAACTTTTGGAACTCGAGTTTTACCTACGCTCGTACTGATAAAATGAACCTTTAATGAAATTTTGGTGACTCGTGCATGGTATCCAGCTGTCCTTGAAAAGCAGTCAAAATATCATTAACTCAAAATATATATATATATATATATATATTCGTTATAATGTAAATGTATATATTGTCTTTTTAATATTACCGCCGTAATTAAAAGGAATACACATGTACCATAAGAATTGAATAATATCGTTGATTAGTCGTCTAAGCGCCATTTTTTTTTGCACATAACAAAGTACGCTCGAAGCTGCGAGCGAGATATCAGATGAACTACATTAATTTGAATGTACTTTAATTTTTATTAATAAGTGAATTAATTTTTCATCATAATTGTACATCAACTTTAACGTACCGGCTTTTGCATAAAAACTTCCAGTCCGCTACATTAACTTTATCATTTTTTTTTGTTACAGAGTGGAAACGGTCGTCGCTGATGTCCTTGAAAGATCCGAGAGTCCTCGAAGGTTCCTCGAATTTTATTTCGAGCACGCATGCACGGGTCAACATGGTGTCTGGCGTCGCATCGCGTTCCATCGCGGCTCAGCGCCGAGCCCGCAATTCGTTTAATCAACGACTATCGTTACAGCTTTGTCGTCGAAGGCTCCGCTCGACGTGCACACGGTTGGGTGGCGCATGCTCGCGTTGGCACGAGTCACCCACGCGAGCGCGGTTCGCGCCGCGGCGTAACTCGTCGACGACACGAGGACGAGGAAGAAAGCCGCAGCGAGCGAATTCGCGGGGAGTCACTCGACGGGTAGCCACCTCAGTGGCGGGCTAAGCTTTCACCGAGAAACGCTCTGCAGCGTCCCAGCGAAGCTCTATCCGTCCCGCTAGTTCGTACGGAATTCGTCACACTGAAAACGCGTGCTTTGAGAAACGACGAACTCCCGAATACGCGCACGACGCATCCAAATGATCCGACGATCGACTGAGCGATCGCTCGTCACTGCAAACGATCCACGATAAATCGGAGCGCTTAAAACAACCCTCGAAACCGGTGCGGGACGTCAGGAAAGTCTCGATAATAAAACACAAAAATTATACTCAAAGATTAAAAAATATATATATAAAACATTAATCGAAGATAGAGCGGTGAGTTGGGGTCGATAAATGAAATAAGACTCGATGAAATTCGACCTCAAAATTCGTCACCACGAACGATCTACGATAAATCGGAGCTATTGAAACAGAGCCTCAAAACGGTGCGAGGGCGTCAGGAACTTCTCGACGAGAAAACAAAAAAATTACGGACCTAAATCGAAGGACGCTTAAAGATTTTAAAAATATATATAAAAAAATTAATCGAAGCTAAATGGAATAAGAGTCGATGAAAGTCGACCGTTTTGTCCGGACGATTGAGGATAAATTTTCGTTATCGAAAAGTGGATCGCAATCGAGGTGGTTGGAGAAGAGGAAAATAAGAGACCAAAGAGGAAGGTAGAGAGGAGATTTGAAAAAAATAAATAAAAAAAATAGTATAAGAAGAGTAAGTGGAAGGAACGAGGAAAGACGCGGTCCATGGTGATGCTGGATGGTTGTGCAGGGTGCAACGCAAAGTGGTGGGGCGAAGCCTCTCTCTGTCCTCTTTCACTCTCTCTTTCTCTCTCGATGGGAAAGCTTTGACTCTCTTTAAAACCCCGCAGCGTTCACCGACACGTCGCAGTTGTATCGCGTAGGCCTTCGAGCCTCGAGGGCCTTCGACACTGAGTCTCGCTACACCGGACACGCTCCGACTTTGGTTGCCCGTTCGCGCGTTGATTTAAAAAAAAATTTGAATTAAAAAAAAAAAATAATAAAATTCAATCGCGAAGCATCGACGAGTAGTTCTCCGACAGAAATTAAAATCGCTTCAAGGTCATCGCGGGCACTGATGTGGATCAGCGCATAAAATTTATATTAAAAAAAACTAAATTAATTGCGTTTAAAATTAATAAAGGAACGATAATAAGAGATTTATTTTTGGACAGAAAGTCGGTCGAGAATTAAAGGTTTCGATTAAACGAATTTTGCGGAGCAACGAATAGCCGAGATGGGAGCGAGGATCAATTCTAACGTTGCCAAAGGCCTGTTGATCTGTTGTTTGATCGGCGTTGCCTCGGCCGGAAGTTGCGCCGAGTCGAAGCTATGCTGCACGGGCAAAGATTCCGCGTGTGTCGTGCAAAAAGCGTCGTTGAACTCGATCGTTGAGGGTCTCAACGACAAGCCGTGCTACTGCGACCACGCGTGTCTCAAGCTCGGCGACTGCTGCGACGACTTCAAGGAAGCTTGCGGCGGTGAGTTTATATCCTGCGTTATTATTATTGTTAATTTTTTTTTTTTTTTCACCATCGGATTTTCTGACCTCGAAAAAAATGATGTTTCTCGTTTTACATCGGACAATTATTATTGCCATCCAACATTCACAATGTACATCGAAATACCAGTAATTTTTATTTATTAAGTTAAACTTTACTTTAGAGTTAAAAAAAATTAAAACCTAAACTTTATAATTATTAGATCGGCATAATAATTTCTCAATGTAAAACAATAAACGTCGGTTTTTTAGTTCAGAAAATAAATTCAATAAAAGAACATCCTGTAGATATTCCATGTCCTATAGACAATCATGATAATAAAAAAAAATGTATTCAAATTATTTCAATTTTATTGAATTATTGAATTATTGACTTTCATTTATTCTTCTTTACCGTGATTGTCCATAGAGCATGGAATGTCTATAGGATGTTTTTTTATTGAATTTTATTTTCTGAACTAAAAAAATGGTGTTTATTGTTTTTCATTGAGAATTTATTATTTTAATCGACCAATTATAAAGTTTGGGTTCTGATTAAAAAAAAAACTCTCGTGGATTTCTATAGTGCATGCAATATGCATGGTTTGTACGAACAATAGAGAGAGAGGGGGGGGGGCAGGGGTGAATTCTCGCTGACGGAAACTGATCGACGTGAGGGCGGAATAATGATAATTGATGACTCTCGTTCGATCGTTCTCGTCGGTGCGGTGAATTGGGCGGACGAGATGAGTAATCACCTCGTTCGGCATATTTTTCCTATAAACCCGACTGGAGCATCGTTAACGCACTGAATTTTCGACGATGAACAGATTTTCCATGAGAGCTTCTTGTCGTCGATTAATCGACTCCGATTTATAATCGGTAATAAAACGAATCGTTAATCCACCAGAATCGGGTTAAACGAAATGTGGCCTGGCAGTGATTTCATAATTGCAGCCAACATTTAATCCATAGGCAATCGAGGTAGATACTTGTTGCTCCATTCGTGACTTATTTTCGACGCCAACGATCGATCTGCGGTCGATAATTACCGGCTGTTGCGGAAGTCGAGGAAGAACCTTTTCGTTATTGAAATCAATTTTTTCGCGAAGCCTCCGAGAGACCTCGGGCCGGAAGTATCACAATCGGCAATCGATCAACGATCGTGTCGTCGACCGCGCGAGGCCGTTCGGGCATATATCGAAATTAGCATCACAATAGCATGAATCGATGCATGCTTTGACGGTACAACAATATACTCGATCATCCTCGAGATACATATATATAGTAACAGGTTGTTGGAGTTCGGGCGCCTCACGCCCTAGCCCTATGGAAGTTATAAACCGGAAATTTTGATTTGTGGAGATTTATCGGAAATACGTCACTTCCGGTTTGAAAATATCATTTTTCGACCGGAGATGACGTCGTACCGGAAATACATCAGTTACGGTCGAAAAATAAGATTTTCATACCGGAAGTGAAGTCCTTCCGGTATGACGTCACTTCCGGTCAAAAAATAAGATTTCCAAACCGGAAGTGAAGTCCTTCCGGTCAGAAAATAAGTTTTCAAAACCGGAAGTGAAGTCCTTCCGCTCAGAAAATTAGTTTTCAAAACCGGAAGTGAAGGCCTTCCGGTCTGAAAATTAGTTTTCAAAACCGGAAGTGACGTCTTTCCGGTCAGAAAATAAGTTTTCAAAACCGGAAGTGAAGTCCTTCCGCTCAGAAAATTAGTTTTCAAAACCGGAAGTGAAGGCCTTCCGGTCTGAAAATTAGTTTTCAAAACCGGAAGTGACGTCTTTCCGGTATGACGTCACTTACAACGTCGGAAAATGAGGTATCCAAACCGGAAGTGCCGACTTTCCGATGCGATGCCACTTCCGGTCGACAATTGACCCTTCCGGACCGGAAGTGACGTCTTTTCGATATGATGCCACTTCGGGTCGGCGAATGAGTTTTCCGGACCGGAAGTGACATATTTCCGGTCGAAATGTTTTTTTTTCGCACAGGACGATAGTGCACAGCGTTTTTGTTGATGCACGGACGATTTTTTTTGTTTCCTAATGGATCGATTAACAGAAAATCCTACGAAAAAAAATAGGTCGGAATTTTAAAAAATGCATACATCGTAGGTCATGTTTCGACGGTAGAGCGTCGTCATTGCAGCGAATAGGTCCGCTGGATCGATGAAAGCTAGCTGCGGTTTGACCACGGCTCGATATATACCTGTGTACATGTATGTACGTAGAGCGAAACTCAAACTTGCGGTCTATCAGCAAGGAGGCTTTTGTGAAGCCATCGCCTATCTATAGTAACGAGGTACACAAGCCAGCTCTTGCGGCGGTCCGTTAATCGAAGTTATAATCCCCATGTTCCTTTGACCGATCGCCTGAGAGGGATTAATGTTTATCTAAAATCTTGGTTCCGGTATCGTTCCGCGCATAAAATCAATCTCCCTTCATTAAACGTTTAGCGAGCAGGTCGCAAAATTAATTGTTCAAAAATATACCACTAAAGTAGGTGAATGTGGACCCGCACCGTATATAACGTAAAAGTGTTCAATACGGACCGGTCCATGTTTCACTGATTTACGTGCTAATATATGCGGACCATATTCCCCCACTTTTGCCCTATATATAAGTTCCTTATTATTTACCTATTAATCGTTAAAAAATATACCCTAAAAGTGGGCGAATATGGACCCGCACCGTGTAATAACGTCAAAGTGGTCAATATGGACCGGTCCATATATCCCTGTTTTGCCGGCTAATGCAGGTGGACCATATTCCCCACTTTTGCCCTGCATCTAATTGACTCATATAATAATTGACTATAATCACTGACTCATTATTTACCTATTATCCATTCAAAAATATACCACGAAAGTTGGTGAATACGGACCGGTAACGCATATAACGTAAAAGTGGGCAATATGGACCGGTCCATATATAACCGATCCACATGCTAATGCAGGTGGACCATATTCCCCCATTTGCGCCACATACAACCGACTTCCATGTTAATCCAGCCTGTTCCATATTCACCCCACCCGACCCATTTTTTTATCGTCCCACGCGACCCGCTTTCCGGTACTCCCTGTCCGAGCATTAAACTGCACAAAGCTCAAACCGTACAAAAAAAAAACCATAATACCCAAAGTGTGAAAAGAACAAAAGATATTGTTAATGAGACAATAGAGCCCGTACGATCCCCGAGCGTGCATGAATATTGGATAGAATTGTAGTGAGGAGGGGGGGGGGGGGGGGGGGGGGTGTTGGCTCTTTCCTCCTTCCGAGCCCCACTCGGGCCATTCCGGTTAAGGTATAAATAAACATTTCTTTAGAACGCATTTGCATCAATATTTACGAGACGCCGTTTAGCTGTATATTCGAAGCCAGACGCGGACCAGACGGCTGGCGTGTTACCGCGGGTGAGCGAGCTCAGCGGGTATACAGCGGCTCCGGGGTTTGTGCAAACGCGAGTGCAAACAATGGCCCGGCGGAGCCGAGCGGAGCGCCGCGGTAGACCGTCTGTAAAGATCGAGTATACGGGCCAAACCGCGCACAGCGGAACTTAAGAGAAAAGAGAACGAAGTGAGAGAAATGTGTGTGTGTGTGGGTGAGTGCGAAAGGGTGCCCGGCGAAAGAGAAAGCTGAAGGAAAAAAAACAACAGAAAAAAAAAATAAAATAAAAGGTACAAGGGGCGAAGAAAAGGCGGCGAAGAAAAAGAGGCGTACCGACTGCATCGGAACGACGATATGCTTTGGGGCTCCTCGCCGTGTTTCCCTTCCTCTCATTTTCTCGCAGTTCTCTTTGGGCTTCGGGCGCACCGGCTTTTCTTGCGAAACGGAGGATGGAGAGAAATGTGGAGAGAGAAAAAAAAGTTGCAGCCGTAGTGTATACACGGTCGGTGTACAGAGAAAAGAATTCGAGTGTCGGGAACGAGGAAGAGGCTCAAAGGCGACGGCCAGCGGAATAGGCGAAACGCTCCGGAGAGGTATAAGAGACGGGAAACGAGAAGAGCTCTGCGCTTCGATATAACCCAACCTTCCCCCCCTCCCCTCTTCAGCGACCGGCGAGCGATAGCCATCGACGTCTTCGATCCGACATCGGATTTCACGGATTGCAATGCACGGAATGCAGATTTCAGCCAAAGCTCTCGACTCAAGGATATCATTTTTATTTTTTTATTTTTTTTATATATATATATAATTTCATGCATATTACAACGCATGATTAAAAAAAAATGCTTTTAGGGATAATCATTCATAGCGGGAAATCGAAACGATTGTTTTTACGTTTCGGGGTGTTTTTTAACTTATTTATTCATTTACTTGTTTATTTATGTAATTATATTTTTTCATAAAACTTGATCCTTCATTCCGTGTTGGAATAAAATGCGCTCTCTGTTCTCTCGCCGGTTAAAAATCTCGCAATCGATTGTTGTTTTCTTCTTATCGTCAAGGTCAGATTATCGGAAAACAGCGCTGTGCACACAGCTTATGCTAAACTTTCGAAACAGACTATCTGTTTTTTGTTAATTCAACGTAGAAGAAAGACGATAAAGCGTATCTAAGCCGGGCTCTTCGTGCGCGGTCTTTTTTCTAGCCGGAGCGTTCTCGGATTCTCGAGAGCGGTGCTGGCTTAGCGTAGATACGAGACTACCGAGACTCGGGCAAAAGTTTTCATGGTCACATTAAGCTAATGAGGTGCTCCCAGCCGACGAACGCTCTTGCGTCTTTATTTTTATTTTATTTTATTTTTTTGTATACATTCTTTTTTTTCGTAACTTTCCCCCAGTCCTCCACGGCGCACGTTCCTCCTTTCGTCCGAGAGCCTCCCCCGGTGCGAAACGAGCGTGCCCCGGGAGCCGCCCAGTGGCCTCGAACTAACGACGGAGCGCTTGGTCCTCCGGAATGCAAATTTTCTTCTTGTTTCGATCGCTCTTTTTTTTTTTTATTTATTTTTTTTTTGCTTCATCTCTTGTCCCGGTTATTCTCCCCCGCGTTCTCGGACCTCCCGTCCTGACCGCGGACTCTCCACGCCCCGACGGACGCCAAAGTCGCGCCGTACGAGCCAGCCGTGACGAGAATCTCAAAGCTCTCGCTCCTCCGGAGCTCCGTAAACACGCGATCGCAAAATCCACACGGCACGCCCTCGATCGTCCTTCGATTTATTTTTATTTTATTTTTTCTCGGGAATCACTTAGCGTTTACTTCGAACAGCCGAACACCACTTCCGGACGAGAAGTTTAATGGATAGGAACTAATCGCGATCCTCCTGGCCAGCTCTGTGGCTTCCCTCCATCTTCTTCTTTCTCCTCGTCGCTCGCCCCGAGCCATTTCTCTTCTACTGTCGATTTATTTTTAGCTCGTGAAAAATTAACCGCGCCTCCCCGCAGCGAGTCTTCGACCGATGAATCTTTTTTTTTTTACTTTTTATTATTATCGCTTCATAAATTTTAGAGGGCTTTAGTTGGGATGAAATGTTTCGTGAGTCAATCGTTGCGTTAAGAATTTGATGCCGGGAAACAGACAGATAGAGGATATGTTTATTTTGCAAAAGACTGTGTCTGTACAAGAGGAGAGTCTTCTTTTGAGCTTCATCTTGATAGGCGCTGACATTTGTATTTTTTTACATGAATTTAGTATTACGAGTAATCATTATTTTATTCAGTTAAAATTGTTTTGATATATTAGGTTTAGAATTTATTCATTCATTGGGAATGACCTAAGCTTAAGGGCGTTGATCGCGATATTATAAATAAATATCGTTTAACTGGGTAGCATTTTGTATACTTGGCAGGGTTTGCAAGCTTTCGTTATTGTCCACTACTTCGGGCAACATCTTCTTTATTTAATTGTAATCAAAAAATTTGCGACTATTTTTATTTCTTTTTTTTCTTCATTAGTCTAATCTGTCATTTTCAGTTAACACAAAAATTCTGGACATTCTTTTTCATTTCGTTTCCTCATGGAGAAAGCTTTTAATTGTCGCCTTTAAGAATTTGATGCGATGTAAGATCTTCTTTCACATTAATGAAAAATACGGGACGATTTTTATTTTTTCGTTAACCCAATCTATCATTTTCATTTTATCAAAAAATTCTGGACAATTTTATGTACTTTGCTTCCACACAAAGGAAGCTGTTTTTAAAAATTTATGTCTGAAAATTGATAATTTTTCAGAAGTGTATTTTTCTTAGTGTCAACTTAGACAAGTGTCCAGCAGTGCAGAAGCATTCTTTTCGGATATCCTTCGAATCCCTCGGACTCGAAGGGTCAAAAAAATGGTCGTTGCCGTACGGATTTATAGTTTCCTCTCCGAGACTACGCGCTCTTTATTTATTTATTTTTTTTCGTACGATTAATCCGCGTATCTATGTTTCATCTGTACGTCGGGTATTATGTTCGATCCGTCTCTCCGCCTCTCCGATCTCGGTGAGTATAAAATATCGGGGACATTGTACCACTGGAAGATCGAGAGGAGGACGACAAGCTCGGTCCGAAAAGGACCAGTAGGGCCGGTTATGCAAATCGCCGCCTCGACGGGGAGTCCGTCGGATTCTCCCGAAACCGCACCTTGTACACACGTCTCCCTCGTTCCTTCGCTCCACCGGAGCGCACCTTCTCATCTTTTATCATCGTACCTTTTTATTTATTTTTATTTTTCTTATTTTTTTTTCCTTCTTGGTTTCTCATCCTCCGTTAACCCTCGCGTCGAATCTCGGCTTTCGTTTTATCGTCCCTTCCCGACCCCTCGTCGCCTCTTCCTCGCCGGGCACTTCGGCCCAACGACGTCGATCCTTGATCCTGCCGAGTCTAATAATATCCTCCGCGAACCCAAGACTCTTTGTCAACCGGGCTGGTCCTCGCGCTTCATCGTCATTCTCACCTCGCAGGATCTATAAAAATGGTAATCCAATACAATGTATCTTTATACCTATTTATAGATATACATATATATATATATATATATATCATGCATATTACAACGTATGAATAAAAACAAAAAGAATGCTTTTATGAATAATCATTCATAGCCGGAAATCGGAATTATAGTTTTTATTTACTTATTTTATTTTAACTTTTTTTTTTTGCTTATCATTGAGGGGATGGGGTTATCCGTTTATTTATTTATATTTCCGCGACGGCACAAAAATGAGGTGAAATTAATTTTTTGATTTCAGCGTCATAGATCTGGCGCGTATATAAACAAATTTGATTTCCTCACTTCTCGTTCGAATCCATTAAATATCAAGAGAACCGGTATAAGAAAAGATTAAGTTAATTCAACTAAGCACTTATAATAGCGGTGGGTATACTTCAGTGCAACGACGTCGATCCTTGATTCTGTCGAGTCTAATAATATCCTCCGCGAACCCAAGTCTTTGTGAACGGGCAAGACCCCGGGCTTCATCGTCATTCTCACCTCGAACGATCCAAGGATCTATAAAAATGTTAATCCGATACAGTACATTTTTATTCCTGTATGTGTATATATATATGTATCATGCATATTACAACGTGTGGATAAGAAGAAAAGAATACCTTTATGGATGATAATTCGTAGCCGGAAATCGAAATTACAGTTTTACGTTCCGTGGTCTTTTTTTTGCCTTACGGTTGAAGGGAAGGCGTTATTTTTTTATTTATTTGCGCGATGGCTCGAAACGAGGTGAAATTAATTTGTTGATTTCAGCGTCACAGATCTTTCGCTGCATAAATAAATTTGGTCTCCTTGCTATTCGTTTAAATCCATTAACTATTCAGTCACTCCTAATCATTTATAACAGCGGCGCGCCGTCGAAGTTCCGCGTCTCGTTATAGCACGAAATTATAGTTTTCACCTTCCGAGGTTATTGGTTTATTTATTTATATCCGCGATGGCGCGAAAATGGGGCGAAGTTAATTTGTTGATTTCAACGCCACGAATCTGGCCACTGTATATAAATAAGTTTGCTCTCCTCGGTTCTCGTTCAAATCCATTAATTATTTAGTTACACCGACTAAGCATTTATAATAGCGGCGGGCGGAGTTCCGTGTCTCGTTATAGCACGTCCGTCATTTTATTCCATTCGCGTTGAGCGACACACCATTAATGTTAGTAATTAAATTCAGATTATAATATATATATATATATATATATATATATATATATATATATATATATATATATATATATATATATATATATATATATATATATATATATATATATATATATATATATATATACAAAGAGATTTCGTCGGGAGAAAGATATAGAGATTCTCTCGGGTTCGCAGTCTCGGCGCTTCAAACCCTAATTTATTCATTAATTAACTCCTCTCTCTCTCTCACCGCTCTCGAATTGTTCGAGATCGGCTGTGTTGTCTCTCACGTTCACCCGCACCCTTCCCGACGCGCTAATTAAAACCATTGAATGAATAATTCTATTACCTGTTCGGCTGAACTTCGGAAGATTTATAAACGAGTTTTAATAATTCTGGAAAATCCATTCTTTGCTTTTACGAAAAAATTTGGCAACAGGATCTTTAATATCGTGCAATAATTAGCGGGCAGAAAAAAAATACAAATATAATAAAAAAGTTTTATACTTTATTTTTTGATTTTGTAAGTTTTTATAATTATTTTTTTAGATTTTTTACTTTTGAGTTGAAATTTTGACGATTTTATCAAATTAATTTTTATTCTCGTGATGATCCTACTGTGACGTTTCTAAACTTCTGAACGGTGAGAACTGAACTTCGGACGATTTATAAAGGAACTTTAATAAATTGAAAAAATTTGACAACAGAATCTTCAATATTGTGAAAAAATTGGCGGCAGAAAAGGTACAAATATAATAACACAGTTTCCAGACTCAAATTCTTGTTTTTGCAAGTTGTAATTAAAATTATTTTTATTTTTATTTGTAAGCTTAAATTTTCGCATGTTTGTAAATTTAATTTTTGTTCTCGTAACATTCGTACTGTGACAATTCGTTAATAACTTTCGCGTGTTAAAATCGACACGATTCGCTGGAGGGGTGAGATCGTTACGCCCATTTGATCGAAACACGACTGGGGTTTCCTCCGCCCCGCGTAGCTCCGAATCCGTGATTTACAGCTACGTTTTGCCCGCTAATGTTACTTCTCAACCCTTCTACATCAAATCTCGACTAACCGAAGAGCCGAGTAATCGAACTCGCTTCCGACTGCGGTTCCCCGACCACTCTTCTCCCAGTTTTCTCAACTACTCTTCTCAAATTGTTCCCCGCAATCTTAACGCCCGCTCCTCCGGGCCAAATCCACAATCTTCCGATAATTGCTTCCTCCCGTTTAAGAATCTCTCCCTCGGTCCGGCACTGTTTTTAGATTCTCATTCAATCTCTGCTCCCGCGATCTCTCCCATTCTCGAGCTGTCCTTCCATTAAATCCGCCGAAAACGTGAAGGATCCCCTCAGCTCCAATTATCATTCATTGTGAAACTTGTCTACCGCTTGCTTTTACCCCAACAAAAAATACTTCACTTCCGGTTTGAAAATCTCATTCTTTGACCCGAAGTTATCTCGAGCCGGAAATACGTCACTTCCGGTTTGAAAACTTCATTTTTTTTTTCGACCGGAAGTGACGTAAAACCGGAAATACGTCACTTCCGGTTTGAAAACTTCATTTTTTTTTTCGACCGGAAGTGACGTAAAACCGGAAATACATCACTTCCGGTTTGACAAGCTCATTCTTCGACCCGAAATTATGCCGTGCCGGAAATACATCACTTCCGGTTTGAAACTCATTTTTTGAGCGGAAGTCACGCTGTGCTGGAAATACGTCACTTCCGGTTTGAAAATCTAATCGTTTTTACCGGAAGTGACGTCGCACCGGAAACATTTCGGCTCCAATTTCAAAATCTCATTCTTCGACCGGAAGTAACGTCATACCGGAAACACGTCACTTCCGGTTTGCAAATCTCATTCCTCGACCGGAAGTGACGTCGCACCGGAAATACGTCGATTCTAATTTCAAAATCCCATTCTTCGAGCGGAAGCGACGTTGTGCCGGAAATATGTAAAGTATTTCCGGTGTGACGTCACTTCCGATCGAAAGAATGAGATTTCCAAACCGGAAGTGACGTATTTCGCCTGCTATCTGTTTAACGTGGATCGCGAGAAGAGAAGTAGTGATTCTCACGTTGGAATCAATACGGTCGCAAATGCCTCAGAAAACTCAGGAATTCAGTGTTGCAATCCTCCCGGTCGGATTTCTTCGATGTCCTAGCGCGCCCATTACAGGAAACGCCTGCGAGTCGCCCACGTAGACAGGAAACACTCGACTGCGTCTTTCGTTTGAACTCGGTCCGTCTTTCTCTTCGCGTCCCTCGAGGGATGGAAACTAAAGAGATCCCGAGAAGCAATCGAGCGGGTGGGCACGATGGAATCGATTGGGAAGCCCGATTGCCACTTTGCGATCAACCAGTACCGACTTGCTTCTATCCCTTCCCCGTTTATCCGCTTTTTTTCATTCCACCCTTCTTTTTACGTCCCCACTTATTATCTCCACTTGTTACATCTAATGTATCCGAGTGCACGCCATCTGGCACAGCGAATCAATTCGAGAACGATAGGCGCTTAAAACCACTTCAGAAATATCCTCCCGAGTTTTTCTTTAATTCTTTTTTTAATATTTATTTTTTTGCCGTCTATTTTTGTATTTCCACACGCCCGAAAAAAACAATCCGTCGACCGCGATAAAATGATAATCTCGCGAAATTCATTTTCCTAATATCTTTGTGATGGCTCGGAGGAAAAAGAAAGTGAATGAGAAGTAAAAAAGATAAACGCCCGGAGAACTCTTTTTCGTTCATTGTGGACGGAGAAAATTCGTCGCGATAATTACTCGGGGCAACCGGGGAGGTTCACGGTGATAAAAGTGGGACGAGATAAAAAGAATGAGAGATTGAAGTGGATCGAATGGGGGAGAGTGGAGAGAGACGAGAGATTCATTGGACGAAACTGGTCGGTACAGTTACAGAACTCTGGTTCCAATTCAATTAGGAAAAATCTCTGTTCCGGACGGCACGCTCGTCGCTCGTCGACGTTCACTTCTTCTTTATTTTAAAACCGATCGCTATCCGGGAGTAACTGCCGGGGCGAGTATTATTTGCTATGCATACCCTGCGAAATGAGGTCCTTCCCGGGGCTCGCGGCAAAGAAGATCGCCACGTTAATTAATGCAATTGGATGAGACACTGTGACCTTTCGGAACGGAAGTGCGGAGCGGCTGGACGGAAAATCGGCTTTTTTTTTCTTCTCGAAATTTACATTCTCGTTTTGACTGAGAAACCGGAAGGAAATCTTTTGCGATAGAGCACTCTTGATCGTTGACGAATCGTTACTGAAATTGTTCGACGATGTTCCGTTAATTTCGCTTCCCGTTTGATTCGTGCTCGGTCGGTAACGAAAACCGGAAATTCACTTTTTTTCACGCAAATTCTCACAAGAGGTCGATATCAATACAGGTTCGTTTAAGAATTTTCTTGCGAACTTAAATCGTCGGGATAGTTGAAAAAAAATTATTACAGTTTTTATTACCGACCGCGATAATTCGGACGATCGGTTTGTTTTTCTTCTCGAAATTTACATTCTCCTTTTGCCTGAGAAACCGGAAGGAAATCTTTTGCGATAAAGCACTCTTGATCGTTGACGAATCGTTACTGAAATTGTTCGACGATGTTCCATTAATTTCGCTCGCGTTTGGGTCGTGCTCGGTCGGTAACGAAAAACTGTAATTCGCTTTTTTCACGGCTGCCAACGATTTTCGATCGAAAGCGAATTCTCACAAGAGGCGGAAATGAATTTAGGTTCGTGTTAAGAATTTCTTTTCGAACCTAATCGTCAGCGTGGTTTAACGAAAATTAATTACAGTTTTCATTACCGACCGCGGTAGTTCGCACGATCTAAACAGGCGCGCTAAGTTTTCATCGTTAAAAAATCGATCTGAAAAAAAAAGATATCACGTATGACGAACACTGTTCGTTGAATCCACAAACAAATGGTAGAGACGCTCATTTGTCCGTGAAATTATTTCAGCGTGTTATTATACAAATCGAAACTGTACGCAGCTAACAGGCTCCGTGTAATCTCTATTTATCGTACCATGGGGAGGGCCGAACGCAATCCGATCGGTGCCGAATTATCGCGGCGTTATCACGAATGGTCTGCATATCATGACCAATCAACCCGTTAAATGCGACCACCGGCAAATAATCCTTCGAGCGAATCTCCGCACAAATTTCCTTTTTTTTTTCAATCCTCCACCCGTCGACATTTATTTACGTAAAACTGCCGCAAAATCGTACAAACTCCATACAACACTCAATGCAACACAATTGCAGAAAAAGTTATCAAGCAAATTGGTCGATGGATTTGATCTTTTATTTTTACATAAGAAATATACAAACTAAAGTACTTTCGTAGTGACGTTAAGCTAAGTTATTAAAAGTAGAGTATTTCCAATGTTTTAAACACCCTGAACATTAATTTGTCATCACAATCGTACATGATATTTAATATATTACCATATATATTGCCATATTATTTAACTCTTATAATGTTGATGTTGTTTTATTTCATCTCGCTTTATTTTATTTTATGTCACTTTTGGTTTTCCTGTTGCCTTTGGTTTATATTCTTTTTCATATTTTATTTGATGTTACTTTCAATTGTCATGGAGCGGTTTGTACCTCTCTGGCGCGGTGTTCTTAGGGGCTTAAGGCTCAGAACAAGCAATAAACGAATGTATCTATCTATACAGTTTTTTGCATAAAAACTTCCAGTCTAGTGCATTAAATCTCACCCAAATTTGTGTTTACAGTAAATTAAAGTACTTTCATAGTGAAATTAAACAAAATTATTATAAGAAGAATATTTCCAATGTTCTTAATACCCTGAATATTAAGTTCACGTGCGAACTTATGCTGCCTATTTGCTGGCGGGTTGTTGGCAAAATGCTATCTGGGTTACAAGTCTTAGGTCCGAATTTTAAGACATTACTTTGAACTTAAGATCGCAGTTTGTCCCGAGTTTCATTGCGTGCTTAAGTTTGATTTTAAGTTCGGACTTAAGTTTGATCTTAACTTCGGACTTAAGTTTGATCTTAACTTCGGACTTAACTTTGATCTCAAGTTCGTACTTAAGTTTAATCTCAAGTTCGGACTTAAGTTTGAACTTAAGTTTGATCTCAAGTTCGGACTTAAGTTTAATCTCAAGTTCCGACTCACGTTTGAACTTAAGTTTGATCCCACATTCGGACTTAACTTTGATCTCAAGTTCGATCCTAAGTTTGATCTCAAGTTCGATCACAAGGTCAAACTAATCTCTTAATATTCGACCCTTACTCTTCTCCCCGGTTCGACGCACTGCGCCTTAAACAACAAGCTCGAGAAAATTCGTGAATAAAATTTCGCATCAATGGTAGCCTCCGGGCCAATCGTTCTCGCATTCATAACAATTACCGGACGTTGATTAATAGAGCACGGGAGGTGAAAATTAATTATCTCCAAATTGGTGAGGTCTCGGTACGGAAAAGCCGCGACCGTCCCGGGGTCCCCCGAGTGTGCATAACTCCCGAGGAATTATGGACTCCGGCATAGCCGGTGGGATATTTGTCCCGGAGGGGGATGCTTGGTTTGGTCCGTCTGTATATTCGCGCAACAACGCCGGGCTAACTCGGCGTAATTCGTGGATACAACGCGAACCAGCAATGCAATCTTGGGCGAGGGTTCCAGGGTGGGACATACAGAGCTCGTGCGAGGGTCGCATACTCTCTCGAACTATACGCGTCCCGGCCGAGCGGCGAGCGTGCAGTGTGCAATTGCATACCGGGCTGCCGGACGACTCCGAGGGTGAAATATCGGTCAAAGCTCGTCGGGGCGAACCCAATGAAACGTGAGAATTCGCTCAACGTCGTTGTGTCGCCTCCTAACCTTCGAGACTTATCCCGCTTCCCCGCTCCGTAATTCGTTCGAATTGAATTGTCGGGGTTTCGGACGATACTGCGCGGCTCGGCGAAAACCACCCCGGCTCGAGTAATGCCCCAAAACTTCGGCGGTAATTCGATGAGAGAGTGTACGAGCTGTGCCAGCCCGGAGGGCGGCGTCGGGAGGCGTCGTGCATTGTGCACGGTAGACGGAGGAGACGGCGAAGGTCGACGCTAACTCGATAACGCTAATAGCGAGTCATGTTGGGGACGATTATTGCGGCGGGACAGCCGATTTTCAATAGTCGGGGACTATCTGGGACGTCGATCGAACGGGTTATCAGCGGGTAGAGGTTTGGATTCTTATTGAGGATTTTTCGTATCGAGGGCACGAGCGATACTGCGGTGGGTAATGAAAACTGTAATCAAGTTTTTTTTAGGGATTTTGACCGTGGAACCCGAGAGAAATGTTGATTAGGGAACAGCGGGGCAAAACGGGACAGTGGGGGTAAAAAGCAATTTTGGAATAATTTTTGGGAATAATCTCCAGCGGTATAGCTAAAGTATTATATAAGTCGTGTATAATAAAACTTATTATTTTACTATATAAAAGTTGGACATATCGGAAATCTGGGAAAAACAGCGGGGCAAAACGGGACAGTGGGGGCAACAAGCGATTTTGGAATAATTTTTGGGAATAATCTTCAGCGGTATAGCAAAAGTATTATATAAGTCGTGTATAATAAAACTTATTATTTTACTATATAAAAGTTGGACATATCGGAAATCTGGGAAAAACAGCGGGGCAAAACGGGACAGTGGGGGCAACAAGCAATTTTGGAATAATATTTGGGAATAATCTTCAGCGGTATAGCAAAAGTATTATATAAGTCGTGTATAATAAAACTTATTATTTTACTATATAAAAGTTGGACATATCGGAAATCTGGGAAATTTTCCTATACCGTATGGGACGACAAATTAAACCGACGAAACTATTCAGTCGTGTGATGCGGCCGCCACAGTAATTGTTACTAAATCGTATATAGCAATAAATTATGAAGCGTGAGCAATTTATGACTGAACTCCTAGTAGTTTATACCGAAATAACTTGGTGCATTTTATATGCGTCTGGAGAATAATATTGAATATTTGGGGGCGCAGAGTATGGGAATAATTACGATATGCCGTAAATGGCACAGCGAAATCCGCGGTGCGTTTGGTTAAAATCGTAATTTGTCCACTTCGTCCTCGAATTACTATACGAATCTGGAGATTATTACCATACTTTTCTCTCCGTGTACTGTGGGGCAAAACGGGGGAGAAAATTCAGATGTGTCCATGGGGCAAAATGGGGCGTGCAAATTTTTATTGAAAAATTGCGTTTGGGCCTATTGTCCCGTTTTGCCCCACTGCCCCGTTTTGCCCCGCTCTCCCTTATTCTTCATGATACCGACTGAGCGTGGGATGGACGATCGATTTTCGATAGTCGGGGACAATTAGGCACATTGATCGAGCGGGTTATCGCTGGTGTACAGGCTTGGCTTCGTATCGATGATTTTGGCTTAAACTGTTGTTTTTTCCTTTTTTTATTGAACAACGGAGAAACTACACTTCGAGGTACTTTTAGGACCTTTTTTCTCTACTCATTTTCCATAAAATTGTTTGTAGGTCACTTTGGGTTTGATTTATTAGATCTGAAAAATTCCAGATATTATAAACGAGCCAATGAATGAACAGGACCAGTCAATGGACACTTTCACTGGTCCGGAATCAACAGAACTATTCATGAAACCCATCAGCAATTACAGAACTGTTTCTAATAGCAAACCCACGTGCAAAAAAGTATACGTTATATAAAAAATATCTGATATACGAAATACAATTTTTCCCAAAATTTTCACATTTCGTAATTTTTCAATATATTTCTGCAAATATATCGTCAAATACTCAACAATTTAATTTATCTAATTAACATATCGTTATTAATATAATCCGTATATACTTGATTTCCGTGCGGTGACGCAAGTAGATGTGAATTGTTTTCAGTGAGATGCCAATGATTGATACGATTAATTAACAGAGCCCACGTCGGACGAGAACTCCGTGCGCGAAGATTGTTTCGTTACTATAATTAATTGCCATTGAGTGCACTGAGCTATGCGCGTCCTTCACATTTTATTCGTGCCCGCGTTATTCAAAGGTGGAGAGTTGTGTGTGACGTGCGAGCGAGGGAGTGGACTTTAACGTTGTACGACAATGTTACGGTCCAATTTGATATAATGCAACGATAGTCGGTATGTGTCGGTACGAAACGCTCAGGAGTTTATTCTTCACTGATTTAATTAATTAAAAAGTGTCCCCGCGCTCGACACGATATTTCGCTCGATAAGTGCACGTTCCCGGAACTTCGCGCCAGTGATGCTCCACTCTCGAGACCGCATCGAATAAATCGTGTTGCGTACTTCAACCGAGAGACGAAACGTCGACGGCGCCCCTCCCCTCCCCCCCCTTCGGCCTCCGCACTAGAGTAAAAGCGTGTCGAGAGAATTATGGTAAATACATTAAGCATCGAGGAATCTGCATTCCTCTGCAATGCATGGGGAGCGACAGAGAGTGAAAAAATGAATCCGGGGCAAAACGGACCATTTCGTACCAACTTTTTGCAATGCGCAATAAAAAATAGTAAAATAATTAATTTGATTATATATTGTGATAAAATGATGCATTTTTTTTGGGGTATCGAGCAATCTGCATTTCTCTGCAATACGCAGGGAGCGTCAGACAGTGAAAAACTGAATGCGGGGCAAAACGGACGATTTTTTTTAACCATCTTTTATATAGTAAGATAATTAATTTTATTACATAATATAATGAAATTATTTATTTGCTTGAGCATCGATTATTTATTTCGCGCCCTATGGAACGGCAGACAGTAAAAAACTGAATCTGGGGCAAAACGGACTATTTTTTTTTTACCAACTTTTATATAGTAAAATAATAAGTTTTATTATACACGACTTATATAATATTTTTGAATGTAATAATTCTCGTGATACATAATTAAAAATAGTCTCTTTCCGGGCATGCAACCGATTCAAGATCTCTCGCATGGGATCGACGCGCACGTGACAAAATTTTAGAGCATTGCCTCACGAATGAACCACACCGGTCCATTTTGCCCCAGCTTTCCATCTTGCCCCGCTCTATATATTTTATATCGCCGACATCTCTCCGCCGTGCTATCAGCTTTTCTCGTCATACGATATTACCAAGAGGCTATATATAGGTGGGACTCTGTCGTCGCTGGTGTGTCTGCAGTCTGCGCGGCTCATCTCGTTCGACCGCCGACAAGGCGTCAATTAATCCCAAAGATCGTTAAGTCCCCGCGGCAGCTAGAGGATCGTTTCGACTTCTGGTCGTTTTCGTCGTCGTCGGGTTCTCCGGTTTGCGTTTCTCGTCGACCATACTTTAATTAACGAGTCTCTCGCCCCGCTTTTTTTTCGTCCACTTCCCACGACTTAGTTCACTCCCAGTTTCGTTCAAACGGTCGTTGACTCATTTCTCTGCTTTTCTTTAATTCACCGAGAAGAAACGAGATGCAGAAGAGACGCGAGCGTCAGCGGCCTGATGAGCTTCGTTTCGTGCTGTTTCCTTGAGAATATGTATACTTTATATAATACAGTTATATATGTATATATATATATATATATGTGTGTGAATGATATATAATGCAATTCGCATAAGGAAACGGCAACTTCTGGGCGAAATGGCACTAGAGTTAAATCATATTGTAATTAAACTGTCACGGCTGCCAGATGTTGGAGTGAATTGTTATTATGATTACTTTTATTACGATCCAACTTTAAAGAGCTCGAGAAGTCAGGACCGAAGATGGGACGTCGTGTCTCTCTGTACGGCACAGTAGATAAATAAAAAGCGGTATTCAAATCTTTTAGACTGACATTTAAAAGACATATTTTATTGGTAGTTCACAATTTTGTATCGCAAAATTGTAAACTACCAATAAAATATGTATTTTAAAATAAAGTCCTTTAAAATAAAAAATGTAAACTACCACAAGAGATTATTGGTTTTTGGTAATGGTTATTATTGGTTGTTATTGGTTATTAGCAACAAACTGAAGAAATTACCGAAACTTTTTTACCGTGGAAATATAAGTTAAGGAGAGCGATGATTATCGGGTACGATTTTACACTCAGAAAATTGATTAGAAAAGTTGTGACTACAATACACCCGGCTGTGTTCGCGACGTACGTCATTTCCGAAGAATGTCTTTGGACAGCGACAACCAAAAACATAAAAAAAAATAAAAAATTATAATCGAAGTTAAGATTTTACGATCTCGACGGATTATAAAGTTGGGTTTTAGCCGGCGAGACGATGGATTCATTATGAGTTATGCGGCCAATTATTATGATTACTTTTATTACGAACCAGCTTCAAGGGGCTCGAGAATTTCGGACCGAAAATGGGAGTCGTGCCTCCCTCAACCTTAAAATACATAAAAGGTATATCAAAAACAAAATTTCTCAGTTATTTTGCAATGTTTTCATTTAGCTAAAGAATCGTGGGTGATCAGCAAAAAAAAAAAAAAAAATGGCTGAATCTTTTTTACCGTGCGAATATGAGTTAAGGAGGAGGCGATGATTATCGGGTACGATTTTACACCCAGAAAGTTAATTAGAAAAGTTGCGACGACAATACACCGTGCAGTATCCGCGATGCACATTGTGTCCGAACATTGTCCTTGTACACCCAGGCAAAGAATTAAAAAAAAAAAAAAAGAAAAAAAAATTGTAATCGAAGTTGAGATTTTACGATCTCGACGGCTTATAAAGTTGGGTCTTAGCCGTCGAGTCGCGGGACGATGAATTCGTTATGAATTATGCGGGCGTTGAACAAAGTTTTACTAGTTGGTCTCTCCGAGGCTCGTTAATATCGATGCTGCGTCGAAGCTCTCTCGGAGTGAGGCTTTGCCGGGCGGGAAACTCGTTTGGGATTCGCCCCCTATCCTGGCCAGGCAAACGCGAAGGAAGATCGCTCCTCTCACTTGACGAGTCGGTGAGACGCTCGGTGGCGAGGAATTAATTATCATTCTCGTTGTTCGTTCGTCGCGAGAAAAGACCATTATAGTTACACAATTACTATTCGCCTGGCAGACGGGTCTCTCGTATCTCGATAACAGGAGAGTACGAAGAATATTAATCTTTAGCTATCGCTAGAGTCAGTTTTGCTCTGAATTATATACATATATACAAGCGGTTGTTCCGAATGGAATAAATTCCAACTGCCCTCCCACCCCAGTTTCTGATTATGGTAAGACCTTCTAGAGCCCTCCAACCCGGTTCCTGATAAATATTTTCCTATTATACTATTCTGGTTCTAGTCTTTGCGGTGCACAATAGCGACGTGCAGTATCGCCGCGTGCGACAAAAAAAAATTCGACCAGAAATACGTCACTTCCGGTTTGAAAATCTCATTTTTCGAGCGGAAGTGTCGTTATACCGGAAATACGTCACTTCCGGTTTAAAAATAAAAATGTTCGTCTGGAAGTCACGGCATACCGGAAATACGTCACTTCGGGTTTGAACATTTGTTTTTAGAGCGGAAGTGACGTCACATAGGAAATACGTCACTTCCGTTTTGAAAATTTCATTCTTCGATGGAAAGTGACGCCATACCGGAAATACATCAATTCCGATTTGAAAATTTCATTTTTCAACCGGACGAGACGTCATGCACGAATTCAAACCGGAAGTGACGTGTTTGCGGTGAATCTCCGAAAGTCTAAATATCCACAGTTCGCTCGACATTCCACATTCCACGAATCGCTCGAAGCCGCAACAACCTGCTATCGTATATAGATATTATATGCAATTAGTAATTTATACCAGGAAGAATGAAGATAAAGTGCGAAATGCTATTTTCAACCGCAGGTGTACAGTGAAGTATTAAAAAAAAAATCGGCCGCATAATAAAATTATAACGATAGACGATGATAATATTTCATAAAACTTAACGCGCGGTTATGGTTATCGGCACGTGTATCGATTATCCATTAATTATTCTTTACAAATATACGACTCGAGCGTGGGCGATATGGGCGCGAAATAATTAACGAATATACGGGCTGATATGGTAATTTATGGAAATTTCGTGGAGGGGAGGGGGGAGGGTGAATGTACGATGCGTCCATTGAAATAGTTCACGTAGCGTACCGTTTCCGTACAATAAGATATTTTTCTCACCGTACAGAAGACCGGTAGATTTGTATAGGTCCAGATTATCGAACTGGTCGAGAGTTTCCGCGGGTAAACGAAGAAGCGGCTAATATCATAGTACGTTAAGGGGGTAAGGTCGGTGCACGGTACGTTCGCGAGGGTATTATACTTGGTAATCTCATCCGAGTCCCGGTTAATGCCACTGTTAGCATATTTGAAAAGCCGCCTCCGTAATCCTATGGTCTATCCACTTCGTTGCCCGAGCACTTTGCCCTCTCGGCTATCTTACATCCTACCTATCCGCGAGTCCTCCACCTTATTCCACTATATACTGTACGTATGTATAGATATATATATATATGTTCCCGCTCCATCTACCAGACGTATATACGCCTATACCGAAAGGCGTGCTTGCAAGTCCGAGGACACTTTGCACGATGCAAAGACAAGAATTCATTCTAGAAACTAAGCAGTTTTGGATTCCACGAATTTAATCTCACCGGAGCTGGAGAACGTTTCAATTCACTCGGAGCTTTCCTCGCCGAATTGCCAGTCAGACGTGCCCGCGCGATTTCGCCATACTAAATTCCTGGTTTTTTTCTTTTTTTTTTTTACGGGATTTTCAAGGAAAGTTAGATTCCTTGTCAGCTGGGTTAAAGAGTTCGAAGTTTAATCAGAGAAGTTGAAGCTATAAAGTACTGCGATGTTGTATGTAGCTGGCTCTCGTTGCTAGAGAACAACTTTTAGTTTTACACAATCGCCCCCACATTGGGAAATACGTGTATAGCTCATTGTGATTAAGTAACAGTTTTGTAATCGAATGCATTGTCGCCTCGACGAACAATTCTTCCTCTAAGCGGAGGCATAACGTTCTTAAGGTAAAAGAAATATTGGGCATTTTTTAAATGTTTTACGTAAGTATGTTATTTTTCGTCTTCAAATATTCGTTATCCGAATAATCATTACCCGAACTAGGCTCGACCCCAATTCTATAATCGATAATCGAGGTTCTACTGTACACAAGTAAAACTTTTTTTTTCGATTGACCCGAACTCGGTTTAATCATTTCGCACAATTTTCCATTCGCAACTTCGCGTCGAGTGTACGTTAAAAAAATGCATGTAAAAAAAAAGTATTCTCCCTTTTGGTTTCCGGGACGACAGGTTAAACGTTATCGGCTCGATGGCTCGAGGCTCTTTAGTCTTTCCGCCGAATTTCCCGTCATCCTCGACCGTGCCGTCCGGCGAGTGTATATCTGTATACACCAGCCCGCTCGGTTATTCTCGGCGAAACTAATTCTCGAAGAAACGTCCTGCCACCGGTACAGAAAAAAAAAAGAAAAAAAAACACCGAAGCAGGTAGTAGCATTTCCGGTTCCGTGCTGCCGATGTCGAACTGTGTTCATGGACGATAAAACTTTTCTCGAATCGTTCCCGCGCACCGAGAAGAGGATTTTCGCTCGTCCCCTTGTCCCGCGGGGATTGTACGTGAGTTTCGCTCGACGAGGCGTGCTGTATGGGAACAACGATAAGCGTTTACCCTCCCGTCCGCCAGCCGGCGCTTCGCTCCACCCCGGCCCACCTCTCTGCCGGCCGGAAATCTCTCCGCACTCGCGAAACCTCTGTAACGTCTGTTATTGCCGAGTTTTCGAGTCCGAGTCCGTTCATCCGATTCCACGTGTCTCCACACCGTCTGTATCTCCACTTTTTTTTCTCCATGTGCACTTTCCACTTGTAATACACCTCTCGCGGACCTTACAAGAATTTCCGATGATTGTCGTGCTTTTATCTCGCTATTCCTTTCGCCTCGCTTCGACTCTGTATCTATACACATACTGTCGTTGTTTTTTTTTTCACTTCGAATCACGCGATATCGAAGTCGTTAGGATGGAAAGATCGGGAGATTGCGAGACGTCGTACAAAGAACCTTCTCTGAGATATCCGAAGATTCCGTCCCGGCACTCGGATTAATTTATAACCTCCGTTCGATCTCTAAACGAAACGTGACTCGCGATCTCTCGAGCCGACGGGTCGTAGTACGGAAATTCGCCACGGCCGGAGCCGCAGCGCTCCGGTAAGCTCTCTCGACAGAGCGAAGCAATCAGTTCCGCGGCGTAAAGACGCCGGGTAGGGCCGTACGTTTATGGCGTTGGGACTTTGGTTCGACTATTTTTTCTATTTGTAGTTATCTATCCAGTCAGTGTTAACGTCCGGTTTTAATGGAAGCCCGTTCTCCAGGAGCTCCCGGAACCTTACGCATGTCTATATATATTATATACATGTTTACGAAGCTTCGTCACTCAGCCAAACAAAGGCGAGGTTCTCGGGCAGGCCGAGAGCTGTCCCCGCGATGAATCACCTCGCTTTACTTTGCGGTGTAATTTACTTGTCCCTGGTGGGCGCGGTAGAAAACCCGACTCTCGCTCTCCAGGTTATATCACCGGACCGAAAGACAGATACCCGAGCACGGAGGCATTATGACCCGAGACCACTTTGAACCCTGAGTTAAAGCCAACGCTAAACGATAGCGATATTCCCATAGCCGTTAGACTTGATGGTTTCGCGACGATATTTGTCTGATCCCCCGGAGCTCTCCGGCCCGTCCGGGTTTCACCTTCGTATTTCCACTGGGAGACTGTGACGAGAATTCCTTACACCGAAAGGCACTTATTTTCACGACGACAGGAAGGAAAGTCATTCTTCGTCCCGGGGCGAATGCGTTCGGCGCGACGGGTTTTATTTTGGGACTGGAGTGCCGTTGATAATTCCGAGGATCCGAGAGATAAATACATCGGATGTTCTTAGCTTCGGTCGAGCCGAGACGAAAGAAAAATATTGTTTTTCGACTACTAACCAATTTTTGAAATAGAAAAACTTCAATCTTGAACGAGCAAAGTGGCATCCAGGATGCAGTAGAAATGTTTCTGGCTATTACTTGACGGCGGGGTAAAATTGACTATTTCAATCAAGTTTCGTGGGATAGAAAAAGTGCTTGAATACAAGAAGTCCGTTTTGCACCACTCTTTCTCCTATCATATTCAAAATCTTCCGGCGCTTTTCTTTAAAGCTGTTAACCCTAAAGACGCTTTTATTTTATACAAATTTATTCATACCTCTTTTATACATCCTATAAATTTCATACATTTTTACATCCGAAATGAATTACGCATTTTTTCATTTTCTTTTTGTTAAATACACTGATGAATTGGCTTTGTAGTAGCTGGTTAAATAAATTTGCTGTGGCGCCGCTCTAATTTGAATCTCTCTCGTCGAGGGTCTGCGGGGAGGAAAGAAAAGCTTTCGGAAATAATCCTCTGGCCCTATGGCTATCAGGTTTATGCGCAGCAGTATATACACGGCTCGTGCATGCAGGCGAGAGGTGGAATGACTAATTAGGGATGTTCTTCAAGCCACTTCGGGAAGGTTGGGTCGCACAAATTGTGCTTGTGGCGTTAAACACATTTCAGTGTCCGTTTTACCGGTCTCACGATTTTTCTCGTTTTCCCCGAAGGTTCCGGGAGGATTTTTCTGGGTCTCCGTCGACACTCCGGATAACAGGACGCAGGGGGGGGGGGGGAATGGTCTGGCATAATAGCGGCGCTGGGGTGTCCCGAGCGCGCCTCAGGTGCTCGCCGGGACAACCGGGTTGTGTCTAGACTCACTTTTATACACACACGATGTACACCCATCGTAGTCGAGACACTTTTCATCTCATTCCATCCGCGATGGCGTTGCCGCTGCTACTGAAGAAAAACGTAAAGATGTCTGCCGCATCATTTATTTTCATCGCAGGGAAAACGGTAGTTTCACACATGCCGGAGGAGTCTGTAAAACCACTTGTACACTTCACTTCGGAGATAGGTATAAAGATTGGTTGTTTAACGGGATGTGAAAGCTCGTTTCGCCGACCCGGGACTCGGTCGGTAATAAAAAAAACTGCGATCCATTTTTTATTGCGACGGCCCCGAACTTCGAGGAAGACCAAGTTTTATTGGGGTCTGCTCGAAGCGATGCGGAACAGACTCGGTCGGTAACTAAAACGGTAACCAGGCCGAAAATGAATTACAGTTTTCCTTACCGACTGAGTCCATTCCAAATCGCCTCGAGCCGCGAACAATGGACGTCAGTGTAGCTTTGTCAAGGCTGATTAAAAAAGTATATTCTATTCGAGACAAATTCGTATATTCGTATGTCCACTTAGGGTCGAATTTTAAGACATTAGTTTCACCTTGAGATCGAACTTAAGATCAAACTCAAGTTCGAACTTGAGATCAGACTTAAGTTCGAACTTGAGATCAGACTTAAGTTCGAACATGAGATCAAACTTAAGTCCGAACTTCAGATCAAACGTAAGTTCGAACTTGAGATCAGACTTAAGTCCGAACTTGAGATCAAACTTAACTCCGAACTTGAGATCAAACTTAAATCCGAACTTGAGATCAAACTGAAGTCCAAACTTGAGATTAAACTTAAGTTCGAACTTATGATCAAATTTAAGCACGCAATGAAGTTCGGCCCAAACTTCGATCTTGACTTTGATCTCAAGAGCGATCTTAAGTTCAACCTGATGTCTTAAAATTCGAGCCTTAGAAAAAAAATCATAGATCATTCCGGAAAGTTTTGAGGGTCCGTTTCTCCCGAGTTCGTTGAGAGGTCTCTAAGAGGCGTATATCCATGTATCTTCCGTGTAAAATTTGCGGCTCGAGGAGACGTCGGGGTGCCATTGTGTTCTGCCTTCGCCGGGTTCCTCCGTGCAGGCACTGCAGCGACACCGTTCGCCGAGGGAGGTAAAACTCGTGTGGCGCAGCAGCTCGTTTAGCGCAGAGGGAGTCCCTGCGATTTATTTTAAAGAGGCACCTGCTACGACCTTTTGTTACCGGTTTACCGAACGGGCGTCATCGAGCTTATCTACCTTCCTGCGAAAAAGCTAAATCCTCCCGAGCCCCGCAGGATACCCGGATTGCTCGCGAGCATTTTCCAACCGGGGTACAAAAATGCGAAATTAACGAGACAGGCGAGCGGCGAAGAGTCCCTTGGAATTCAAAGGCCCCGCTCGAGAAAGGAGCGCGGAGCATGCGAAAAGCTGTTAAGCAGCTTTGAAATATCAACGAGACTTTGTTCCACCAAAAACTCGTGCGCCAACTCTTGCCATAATTTATTTAATATTTAGTGCGGGAACTTCGCGAAGACACACTCGGAGTTTCGACGCGGCCATGACGGCCGAAGCGACTGCGCATGCGCGTGTGCGAACACCTGCGCAGGAAGATGCGCCGAGCGAGAAAATCGAACCAACGCGACTATTTGCTTTGCATTAGTTTTGATGAGTCCTGAACAGTAAAAGAGGTTTTTCAATTTGACAATTGGAAATCGAGAAGAACTTTTTGAATTCGTCAATTGAAGATTTAGAAGAACTCTTTGAATTTGACAATTGAAAATTGGCGAGGACTTTTTCAATTTAACAATTGAAAATTGAATAGAACTCTTCCAATTTGACAATGGACAATTGTTAAGAAATTTTTCAAGTTGACAATTGAAAATTGCAAAGAACTTTTTCAATTTGACAATTGAAAATTGCAAAGCACTTTTTCAATTTGACAATTAAAAATTGCAAAGACCTTTTTCAATTTGACAATTCAAAATTCACAAGAACTTTTCAAATTTGAAAATATCAGTTTTTTCGTTAATGAACTCCATTGTCATCCGTGTCCGTAGTTTACAGCATCCCCATTTCGCTTCGATAATCCCGTCATCGGGCGACCATCTTACGTCGCCAGTTTTACCTGCACCGAGGTATGCAGTAATTCGAGACCAGGCGACAAAGAATAAAAGACATTCTTTGTCGCCCAACATTTCTTTTTTAATCTTCGCCGTCGTTTGCCTTTCCGGCTTCGACTTCCCTCTTTGATTCTGGAATTGCGCAACAATGCACAAGCGAAGTGTTTTACCGTTTTCTCGCTCTCAGTTCGCCTTCGTCATTATCCCTCGAGCACGTTCGTTTACTTTTATCGTCACCATTATTATTTTATGGCGATAATAATATACTCTCCTTCTATATTATATGAACCTTCTTTTTTCTGCTCCGATTTTGTGTTCTTTTGTGCAGAAAAAAAAATAGACACGATAAAACATCATTGATGGCACGGACCCTGCGGAAGGGAGTCCGTAAGAGTGTTCGTTTTATTTATTCTTTCGCGCTAACGGAGATACTTCGGCGATGGTATAATATAGTGAATCGCCTGCGATAAAAAAATATTATCTCTTCCAAAACTTCCCAATGACTGTAGCCGTCGTATATCTGGAAGCACCGACATATAGTCAAGTGCGAGGATATATATATATATATATATATATATATATATATATATATATATATATATATATATATATATATATGTGAGGAAAGGTATTAAGAATCTCACGATAGTTGCGTATACGAAATCTCTTGCGGCCCTCCACAGATCGTTCTTATTTATGCTTCTCCCTCTCCACGATTCGATTTTTTTTTATTTTTTATTTCGTACGAGGAGGATGTAGTTACCGAGATTTACCGAAGTGCCGAACGTGAGAAGGTTTCCCGATGTGGGAATTAAATGCAGCCGGAGCCGAATTATCGTGCGAACGTTCAGATAGTACTATCAGATATGTATGTAGGGAACGTAAAAAAATAACTAATAAGAAATAAAAATATCAAAACAAAAATGTATCTTGCGCAAGAGTTTGATCTCGTCGATATCTTTTTACCACTTCATTAGTGCTGAAAGAAATATTTTAATCTCGTGAATGTAATTTAAAAAAATAAATTTTGCATTCGTTGAACACGATTCAAGTTACTCGCTGGTAGAGGCGAAGAAAATAGCGCGTGAGAGAGCGATTGCGATTTAGGTGAGTTCGGATAGTGCGGTAAGCTTATTATGTAAATAATGAAAAAAATAAAAATATCAGAAGAAAAATGTATCTTACCGAAGAGTAAATTCGATCTCGTCCATATTGTTCACCACTTTATTAGTCGTAAAAAAAAAATTATTGAATCTCGTTAATGTAAATTTTTTTTTCTATCAATTTTGTATTCGTTGATGGAGGATTCGAGTTACTCGCCGGTACAGGCGAATAAAGTAATGGACGCGTGTGGTAGACAGCGATTAAGATTTAGCTGGTTTCGGATGGCGCGATAAGCTTATTTTCGGTTGGACCTTCCCCGTCCTCTTTCAATTATTTCGTTGGCGACCCTGGCCGCTCTCGGATGGAAGCGTTCGCACAGCTTTTTCAAGGCCTCCTCAACCTCCTCGAGAGACACTCGACCCTTTCCCGCGCTCTCGGCCATTTTTCTCGCATCCTCGAGGGTCTTCTCGATAACGTCCTCGAGGACCGTCGACAATACCGCCCGAGCCCTCGCCGAGAGGGTGTGACTCCGGCCTGTCCAGACCGAAAGAACGGATGAGAATAGAGAGGGAGTGCAAAGGGTGAGCCAAAGAATAAATCTCGTCTATTGTAGTCACGGTAGACTCCACCGAATTCCTTTTGTCTATATATTTCGCGTGTTAAATGGCTCCCGAACAACCCACCATTACAGCCGTTAAATTTCCCTTTTTTTGTTCAGTTCATACAAAATTACATTTGTGACATTTTTTTTTACTGTACATATATAAATATAATAATAATTATTCACGTTGATAATTTTTTTAAATAAGACAATTAGGTCCGAAGTCGTTAATAGAGATGTATTACTTTTCAATTGAGATGTGTTCGCTTTAGACTCCATACGGTTCCTTCTGTCTATGTATTTCACGTGTTTAATATGTTACACGATACTAAATTCTCTATATAATTTAGCCATTATATTTTTAAATCGAACAGGCTATATATTATTTTCGTAAAAGGGTTTACCCCGTGGATAAATAAATAAATAAATAAATGGCTCACGAACAACCCACCATTACAGCTGTTAAGTTTCCCTTTTTTGTTCAGTTCATAAAATTACATTTGAGACATTTTTTTTAACTGTAAATATATAAATATAATAATAATCACTCACGTTAATAATTTTTTTCAAAAATCATACAATTAGGTCCGAAGTCGTTAATAGAGATGTACTACTTATTAATTGAAATGTGTTCGCGGTAGACTCTACCGAATTCCTTTTGTCTATATGTCTAAATAAAACTTAAATTTCTCGGATTTGTTTCTTCGTTCAGTTTATATAAAATTAGCTTTGAGAGGAAAAATAATAATTCTTGTTGATATAAAAAATAATTAATAACACACTTAGGTATGAAGACGTTGATTGCGACATTTCTTGGGAGGTTATTCGGGTGACGGTCCATCGGTTATACGATCATAATTGTATCGACTGCGAAATTAATTTCGATTATTTACCTCTGGCGCGATTTGTCTTCGTCGGTGGTTTGTGCGTACCACGCTGAGTATTCAAATTTTTCTTTCGCGACATTACTGACTCTCTGTATTATTCCGATAAATTTCAAATGTCAAAAAATGTTATTCCGTAAGGTTTTTCTTTTTCATGTGGCGGTGCTACGTTCACACACTAGTGGACACATGTCTATCGAAAAAGCAGAGTGTCGCGTCAGCTCCGAGTGCACAAATTAATTATTAGCTTGCTAATTCGTCACAACATTGTAGCGATTAATAAAATAATAATAATAATGATAATAACAATAATAATAATAATAATAATAATAATAATAATAATAATAATAATAATAATAATAATAATAATAATAATAATAATAATAATAATAATAATAATAATAATAATAATAATAATAATAATAATAATAATAATAATAATAATAATAATAATAATAATAATAATAATAATAACAATCGATTTTCAATTTTTTTTCGTGTCGTGATCCGTCGAGAACGGGCAGATTGATGTACGGCAGCATGCACACCATCCCGAACAGCCGTGATTTTTTTGTATTCGATACTTCCAATACGATTCTGATAGTTTTTTAAACCCAATATATTTTTTTTTATCGCTCGAGAGGACGTGAGGTAATCGGGTTTGCCGCTCTCACCTCAACAGTTGTCACGTCACTGGCGCGGGCGGACTTGCATCGATTCCACGCTCTGATTTCCGTCTTCTTCAGTCTCTTTTTTTCCCATCCTCATCCCATCTTTCGTACTTTCTCGAGGACGTGTCTACTTATTTTTGCCTCTGTCTTCCACCATTCTCCCCGAGCTTAGCAAACCACTCTCTCTCACACTCGCTGTTTTTTTTGCCTCTTTTTCGCTTTCCCTCTCGTCCGGTTTGAGCGCCACGAAGATGAAGATGGGTTTTCGCTCTCGCAGCACGCGATTACCCGGTTACCGGCCGAACGTACGGGAGAAGATTTCTCTCCCCTCGTTCTCCCTCGAGAATACTTTCGTTCACTATCCCCCCCGCCGCCCCCCCCCCCTCGGCCCCCCTTCTCGCCGGTTTACTATCACGCCTATCTTTCTTCTCCGTTCTCCTGTTATCTCACCGTGCACTATTTGCGTTGTTCGCTCACGTTTAATCTTTCTCTCCTGAACGATAATTCGTTTCAATGCCCACCGACACGGAGCAATCAAATTTCGATCCCTGTCCGGTAATACTGACGAGGAGTAGTTGCTCGTAACTACTATATATTCTACTACTATGCAACTACTATATATTCTACTGTGCAACTACTATATATTCTACTATGCAACTACTATATATTCTACTATGCAACTACTATATATACTACTATGCAAGTACTATATATATAGGGAAGAGCGGGGCAAAACGGGATAGTGGGGCAAAACGCAATTTTCCAATAATTTTTGGATGGTACAGTCGGGCAAAACGGGGCAGAAAATCCAGATGTATCGATGAGGCTAAATGGGGCGTCAAAAATGGGTTGGAAAATTGCGTTTTGGTCTGTTGTCCCGTTTTGCCCCACTGGCCGATTTTGCCCCGCTCTCCCCTACTACTATGCAACTTCTATATATATACTGCTATGCTACTACTATATAAATACTACTATGCTACTACTATATAAATACTACCATGCTACTATTATATAAATACTACTATGCTATTATTATATAAATACTACTATGCTATTATTATATAAATACTACTATGCAACTATTGTATATATGCTACTATGCGACTACGATATATATGCTACTATGAAACTGCTATATGCATATATCAGCGAATTCGTTCGCGGTGAGTAATTGAATTTCAAAGTGAAGAATAAATAAAGTGAAATACTTTTCCAGAGAGATTTTATTAAAATTTTTATCCCGATCATCCCTCTGGAGTTTTTATCAGCGGGGGATAATAAAATTAACGTGGAGTGTACGAATTATGTACAGAGACGACCGGATATCGATCCGAGTACTCGAGTACAATGTTAATAATTGGAGTGGTGATACTAACTATATAAAATGTTTCGGTTTTTTTATCATTGCACTAATGTACTGTGTAGTTTCGGGCTCGGATCCGTGGTCAAACTGCGAGTACTTTCGTTCACTATCACAATTGAAGTGGAAACAATTCGTTATCATTATTATCATTCATAATTCATTCATTTTTATAACAGAAATTAATCAATGACACGAAACATTTTTTCCGAAAAGATTTTATTTAAATTTTTACCCCGAACATTCCCCGTGGAATTTTTTTTTTATCACCACGTGACAATGTAATTAGCGTTGATTGGCGTGGAATTATGTACTGCAATTATGTACAGAGAAATTGTGTATTAAATTATACACAAAGCGGAACGGATATCGATCCGAGTACTCGAGCACAATGTTGATATTTGAAGTGGCGATGCGAACTATATTTAACGTTTCTCATTTTATCGTTGCAGTATTGGACTGTGTCGTTTCGGGCTGGGGTCCGTGGTCAAACTGTGACAGCGAGTGCGGTCCGGGAGCTCAAACGAGGTCGAGGATGGTCGAGAGGGCCGCCGAGAACGGTGGAAAGCACTGCCCGCAGCTGGTGCAGTACCGCGGATGTCAAGGCGCCAAGTGTAACAAGCGAAACCCCAAACTGGCATTGAAAGGTGAGTTTTGTCATCGTGGAAAAAAAAAATAAATAAAAAGGAAGCTTCATTGAAAAATTAAAAAAAAAATGTAAGACACAATCGCGTGGAAAATTATAGTCGCAATGATTAGACACGGCGACTTTAGCTCTTGTCTAGTTGTAGATCTCGACGGTTGAATTCAGCCGCTGTGCTTCGCAACTCCGCGAACAGTGTTCAAGCTGGGTTTAAATTAATTACGGCAATTAGGGAATGGAAGGGGGTTTAATCGCTCGAGAATTAAACATGCCGAGGAAGGCAGAAGAGCGCGGGGACTCGAAGGCTGGGATTTCACGGTCGTAGAAAGACGAAAAATTGTCAAACGTTTTGTCTTCGACGATGAAGTTAATAAAGTGCGAATAAAAAATCGAAAAGAATATAAATGTATAAATATTATACATTATTTACACCGAAAGTACGTTGAAATCTCATTTTCGACCTTAAGTGACGTCACACCAAAAATACGTTACGTCCGGTCGAAAAATAAAATGTTCAAACCGGAAGTGACGTTACACCAGAAACACGTTGCTTCCGGTCGAAAAATGAAATTTTCGAATCGGAGGTGACGTTACACCATAAATACGTTACTTCCAGTCGAAAAATGAGATTTTCAAACCGTAAGTGACGATCCAATGGAATATCAAAGATATTTTACTGCCAAAATCGTACCGTCCATTTCATTCGATGTCTATAATATCCTTAAACAAATTACATTGTTTATATTCACTTATATAAATTTGAAATTGACAAAAAAGTTATTTTATAAAATCGCCATCAGTTGTAAGGATCGCCGATTGAGAGTTGAAACGCGATCCCGAATCTGAAATCGGTAATTGGGAACACCAATTCCGAGTTTATATTTATTTATATACATTTTTTATAAAAAAAAATCAGTAATTTTATAGGATCGCCATCACTTGTGAGAATCGCTGATTGAAACTGGAAACGAGATCCCGAATCGGATTCGCATTTACTGACCGAGGATGCAGCAATTACTATACATATGTAAACATATATACATATATGTATATGCATATCTATCGAAGTAAATAGCAGGATAAGTAGAGAAGACCAAGGCGATCTCGGACCGTTCGCCAGATTCAGATACATAGGGGGTTGCGGCCCGGCATACAGGGATTCCCATCCGCGATGGAGTGAGCAAGTCGCCGATTGCCTCCGGCGAATCCTTTGGGCTCGTACGGGATCATCCCCGAGGGGCTAATTGTTCGACGGTATAGAATCGGATAGCTTGCTCGGAAGGTCTGCCCGCGTCTGGAGATCCACTAATTGGTGGATTCCGTTTCAATGGATCTCCCGGTTAACCGAAGGTCTTTGATCGGAGAGCCGAGGATAATATTGTGTAACGCGGGTACGAAGCGACGCCCGGCTCGTTGGATACGAGCCGATGATGCTTCTCTCGCGCACTCGATGCTCCGAAGCTCCTATGTTCGTTCCACCGGCCGGTCTCGTAGCTACTGACGTTTGATCTCTCGCAGTTCTGCCGACACGCATACCAAAGCCTCGGACAGAATCCAAACCGGTGTCCGTTCGATACGGGAAAAGACGGGCCAAAACTGTCTCTATAGGAAAAAAATGATGCAAAAAGCTCAGACAGGAAACCGATTGGTATCACTTTGGAGATATCGATGCACTGTTTGCTTAAGGTCGTTCTTGCGAATAGTGCTCACTTCGCATAAGTTTCAGAGAAATGAGAGGGAGCTGCAATCACTTTTGGATGGTATAAAAATCTGAAAAAAAATCAAGCGTATCAAAGGTGCTGAAAAGATTAATTTTGCATAATAATAGTTCCAAAATGTTAACAAATTCATGAAAAATAACATTTTTCAACCAATCGCCCGGAAAGCCAACTTTTTTTTTTTATGAAAATGATTAGTTCACTTTTCTGAATACGTATGAATTTTTTCAGATTTTTAAATCCACTTTGATTTTTTTTTTATGTGGGGAAAATGTGTAGAAAATTACAAAATTCAAAGTGAATTTAGAAATCTAAAAAAGTTCATACGCGGTCAGAAAAATGAACGAATGATTAAAATTTTTTTTAATGTTATGTTTCCGGGAGATTTGTTGAACAATTTTATTTATCATCAATTTGTTTATAACATTTTGAATTATTATCATGTAACATTAATTTTTTCAGCACCTTTAATGCATGATTTTTTTCGGATTATTGTACCATCGCGAAGTGTTTGCAATTCTCTCTCATTTCTCTGAAACTTATGCGAATTGAACACTATTCGCAAGGACTACCTTAAAATTATCCCGAGATGTAGCGAAAAAAAAAAAATTGCGTGTCCGACATTTTAATATTTTAATTAATTAATTTAACAGGCAGCCCGATAATGTCCGGTATGTGTATTGGTTCACATCGATGCACACATCGATGCACACATTGGTTCACATCGATGCTTGAAATTACTTAAAAAAGTCGAGAAAAAAAAAATTGCGTTTCCGACATTTTTATTGATTAATTTATACGCAAGAAGTCGCGAAAAAATAAATTCTCTTTCCGGCATTTTTAATAATATATTTATTAATTAAGCAAGTACCTCGATAGTGTCCTGTATGAATATTGCGTCAAGAATTTCCCATTTCACTCCAGTCTAATGTTTCGAAAATGTTTAACTGGTCCATTTTACCCCACGTCCCAGAAAAAAAAAATAAAAAAAATTTATTCACTTATCTGTTCTTAATTTGCAGAAGTCGCGCTCCTACTTCCTGCAGAGTTGAGCGGAATGCGTCACATCAACGACAGCAACGACATAAGGACCAATCTCCGTCTGCGCTACCGCGACAATTCGGCGTACGACGCCTCCAAAGAGTGAGTACGAAACCGCATCCTCACAAAGTTCCCATTAAAAACACGCCTTCCCGAGCTTATCCCAACCCAGCAATAATTCCCTACAATTTCAAACGCGCATCTCGACACTCCCGTCGCGTTAATCAAAGGAACACAATCTTGCGCTTGAACGCGCGTCAACATTAACGTCTCACGAGTGTTATTACAGCCCGAGGCATAATCCGAAGGAAAATAAGAGGGAATAAAATAAGAGATGCCGTGTCGGCCTCAAGTGAGGACAGAAAAAAAATAATAAGAAAATAATAATAATAATAATGATAATAATAATAAAAGAAAAAGAAAAAAAAAAGTGGAGTCAAAGAGATACACGGGGAGAAGAAACGAAGAAGTAGCGAGAAAGTGGATGAGGTACTCGTGTGCAGCCGACGACGGGATCATCTCTATACCTGCGGCTCGTTATGCATCAAGCCGTCCGTTATTCATGCGTTCGTAATAAAGCCTAACGAGCCTTGTGCTCGGTTGTACGTACGATAAATAATGACTTGAACGGTATCTATGGTGAAATTTGTGTGCGCGCACACACCCACATTAGTACACGAGATGTTACACGCGCGGTATGCAAGAGACATGGAAATATATGTGGGTATATAATATATAGTGTGGGATTCGTGGAAGACACGCATGCGCGCATGTCAACCGGTGAAAGAGCGAGCGGATCTCTCCGCGTCTTGGGAATTCCGAGTGGACGGACGGGCTTTTGGTGAATAATGGAAGCGAGGACCGGGGAAGACGACGAGAGAGGCGCCGAGGGAGGGCGGTGAGTATGCAACGATGAATGCGGAGGAGCCCGAGAGCGGAGGACCGGAGCGGGGAGGATGCGATGACGAGAACGGATGCGGACTGCATGCGACAAAGTCGCGCGAATGAGTTCTCAGGACTGCGAGGGTGTTCGCAATCAGGGCGAGGTTAAACAATCGCGGAATTGGCTCGCAGGTGTACTTTGGATAATCGTCGAGCAAGAGGAAACAGTCTTTGAAACTCAGAGGCGAGATAGGTTTTTGTGAGATTAAAGAAGGGATCAACGCGAGGGTTTATATAGCTCGCGCATGGAATTTCGTTCGGGCCGATGTTTTATTTATTTATTTATTTCTTATAGTATACGGGACAAGCCCTTTTTATAGTTCGTCATTTTTATGTGTTATTCTCAGGATTGCGATGGTGTTCGCAATAAAGACGAGGTTAAATAATCGAGGAATTGGCTCGCAGGTGTACTGGGAATAATCGTTGATTAAGAAGAAACTATCTTTGAAATTCGGCGTGGAGATAGGTTTCTTCGAAATTAAAGAAAAGATCAACTCAAATCTCGGTTTATTTAGCTCGCGCCTGGAAGTTCGTTCGGGCGGATCTTTTAAATATAGAACTTTATTTTTAGAATCAATTAAATTGTAACTGTAACTGTAACTATGGTTACTATTAAGTGACTTAATGGAGACATAGTAATAATATAATTAATTATTTTATCTGTGTTCATTTAGCTCGCGCAGGGAACTTCGTTTGGACTGATGTTTTTTAATCATAGAAATTTATTTCTATAATAAATTATATCGCAACCGTAACCGTAACTACATTAACTATTAAATTAGTTAATATAGATACAGTTACAATCGATTACAGAAACAAATTTCAACACTAACTTTATCGTCTCTATTTTTCATCTTTATTCCATATCAAACAATTTCTGCAGTTTCATTATATTTACATTTAATTGTTATTCCATGTGCAACACAATACTCGGAAGCGGATGATGTTCCCGGACTGTTCAGTGAGTGTCGAAGGTTCAACGGCCTGATGAAACGTAGATGAGGAAAGCCGGCGAAAGGAATGGCAGAACGATGAGCGCGATAATAGTTGGGAAAATACGAGACGAAGTACGATTCGCAATACACGACGGAAACACGAAGGAATGGAACTTTCTGCAATAGTCGTTTACGTATTCCTCGTAAATCCATAATGCGAAAGCCTTCGCGGTGCTGTTTACCGTTGGTGTGTTACGGCGAATGCCAATTGTAGTAAAACATCCGCGATGCATGTACGGAAACTCGTATCAAATGCGCGCACGGTGTTTGCACAGCCATACGGGACCCTCGTCGTACCTCGATATGCAGTTTCCTCGAGACTTCCGGGGGAACGAAACTCCCGGAATATGTTGTACGAGTGTTCGCGGCACCGTCGAGTGCGGCCTCTCCTTGTACCTTTCCGCATGTAGTACACGAGGGGTACTCCATTCGTTATTATATTCGTGTATACAGCCGGATTAAGTTGCATACTCACCTCGCGGGCCCGTAATCCGGCTTCTGGAGCGTTTAAAGCAGCCGTTCACTATTCGCACGGGACCGCGGACATCGCCATAGTTCACTTTAAAACAGAGCTGGGAAAATACGCTAAGTACTCGAAGTACATATTGAAGTGTCAAGTACTTGAAGTACATATTGAAGTATCAAGTACTTGAAGTACTGAGGGCTAGGTAATTTTTGAGTACTGGCGTATTGAGAACTGGCAGAACTAAATTGCTGAAGTTCTGACCACTGAATTCGTACTTGATACTTCAATAGGTACTTCAAGTACTTAGTGTATTTGCCTAGCTCTGTTCGTACTTTTTTTTTAAATTGAAAATACCATCGATATTTGCAATCGAACTATTTTCAAAATTATTCTATCCGGTTTGCTATAATTTCGGCACAAGACACGGCGAAAAAAAATTGTTGGGACAACAAGAATTTCGTTACCATAACTCATTTATCTGGTTAATATAGGGACAACAAAATATTTTGATGGGGCAGCGAACATATTGCTGTAGCAGCCAAATATTTTTGCTGCCACAACAATAAATTATTGACGATCTACATTTTGTTAGGGAAACAGACCTATTTTTCTCTGTGCAGTTTTCATAACATATAGAATGAACTTAATACCGGACCAGGGGGTTACTTCCCGTTTGAAAATCTCATTTTTAGACCGGAAATACTTCACTTCCGGTTTAAAAATATAATTTTTCGACCGGAAGTGACGTCATACCGGAAATGTGTCACTTCTATTTGAAAAAAAGATTTTCAAACTGGAAAAACGACTTCGCGAGACGACAGGTAAAAAAAATATATATTTTTGGAAATTTCCATTTCTTCCAGTTCTCTAGAGAAAAAAAAACCAGACACAAGAGCACTTTACCACGCGGACCCGTGTATCATCGTGAGTTTGAATTTTGCAACGAAAATTTAAGCTCCCGCAAAATTTGCACTCTTCTTCACCCTGCCACGGTTTACTTTAGCAGCGACTTTGGGCGTCGTAAATTTATCTCGTTGATTCGTATTTACGATATACGTATACTCACTCTCGAGTGCTACACATGCTACATAACGTACGAGACGGAGAATCAGCGAGATCCGCTCCTCCACTTCCAATGGCAATACTCTTCTTGCTTTCGCGAACGTCTTCGCACGTACGAGCTCGACTGTATTGTTCGGCATACAGATCGCGAACGGCAACGGCATCCCCCTCGTCTCGAAGAGCCCACTTGCAATCCTCCACTGCACACCCGTTACCTATTCCCTGCTTCCATCTCACTCTGCTTGCCTTTCTCCTACACATACATATGTGCGTGTGTGTGTATATATATATATATATATATATATATATATATATATATATTTAAAGCATATATAGCGGTACTCGCACGGCACGGCATTTCAGAGCAACGTCGCGTAGACGATTACTTCCGGCATCGGGAGTCCTTACCCCGTTCCAGGCGACACGCTCGACGCCCTATAAACTCGTCTACCAGTCTCGGCTGTGCCACCCTCGCTTATTTCTCTATTCTAAGGACCTTGCATTTCTGTCTCTATGCACACGACCGAACCGACGATACTGCAACCTCACTTTTATCCAATTTTACAAAAAAATATAAAAATAAAAATAGAAGGAAAACATTGCGCGTATCATGTATACTAAAGATACTGAGAAGATTACTTTTGCATAATAATAATTGCAAAATGTTATTAACAAATTCATCAAAAAACTAATTGGTTAACAAATGACCCGGCAACAAAACTTTTTTTTTATGAAAATGCTTTTGAAAATTGCAAGGCTGAAAAAATTAGTAGCCTTGCGATTTTTGGACGAAATTTTTTTAAAATTAACTGTCACGTATTCCGACGTATTTTTGCGCGCTGAACACGAATCCGTTGGCCTTTTTGGACTAAAGTACAATGCGACATTGAGGGGCTTGATTTTATGCACGATTTTATGCACTTGGCCGGCTAAGACGGCTTAATCGGTCAAACTATAAAACCCATTAGCCGGATAACATATTTTAGCCGCTTAGGCCGGCCTATCTGTACAGCCCTAGTTTTAGGGACGTGGAAAGGTTGATTATTGTATTTAATTGCTGGTCGACGTTTACAAAAAATAATAATTTCATCTTTTCATCGTGCGAAATTAATTAATTATTAGACGGGTTTGCGATAGGCTAAATAGTATGCATTTTACCTCGAGTTTGTTCCGAGTAATTTCTGTTTATATAAAATTTGATACAATACCGGTTTATAGTTACAGACTTCATGAACGTGCATATGAAATTTTAATCAAAATTTTCAACAGTATGCATCACCGTCGGTTCTCGTTAGAAAATTATTCGTAAATTTACTTATGAAACTTGAAACTCCCACCAACCAAGTTTTGTCATTAATAAATCTATCGATTTTCGAACCCGAGGCACTCCGCTTTCTTTCCCGGCGACTCGCCGCACGCATTTTCAAAAGCTCAAAGAACGTTAGCGTTAAAAAAAATAAAAATAAAATTTCTTTCCATCAGACTAGCGGGAGAATGGTACGGACTGTCGATAAATTGTAGCTGACGTTCTACAAACTGGATAGAAGGGGCTTCGCCTGTCTCGGGGCTCTTTTCTATTTTCGTTCAATCTCGTTAAGTGCCCGATAGCCCGAAACATATTGCATCCACTCGCTAGCGCACGGGCATCTGCGCATCTCGGGCGCACGAGACGAAGATAAAACGTGATAAATATAAACGCCCACGTCGCTGCAGCTCGAACCGGCTCAGAGGTATCCTGCATGATCCAAAGAATAAAAAATAAAAAAAATGTCCCCCCAAAAACGTCCACATTTTCTTTCTCGTTGATTCGACAATTCTTTTCGTTAAAAATACATTTCGTTGAAAAAGAAAAAAAAATTTAATTAAGAGATACAGAAAATGTGGATATTCGTCGACAAGAAGTGATTGTTGAATGTATTAAACTACCCATACACAAATAAAAAAAAAGAAAAAGATTGTCGTCAAAAATATAGTTCGCTGAAAACAAAAACCAAAAGAAAACAATTGAAAATTAAGAAAGAAGAAAATGTGTATATTTGTGGACGAGGACTTGAGTGTAAAAAAAAATTAATTTCACTAACGTAACAATAGTATTAGATTACCCATACATAACCAAAAAATAATCCCCGAAAACGTCCTTATTTGCTTTCTCGTTGATTTAGCAATTCTTTTCGTTAAAAATACAGTTCGCTAACAAGAAAAAAAAAATGAAACAAATTGTCAAATTAAGAAAGCTACAAAAAAGTGGATATTTGCGGACAACGAATCGTTGACTGCAGAAAGCAAATTAATGTCACGAACGTCAATATATTATTAGATTCCCCATAAAAAAATAAAAAAAAAAATCTCGCCCAAAAACCTTCACATTTTCTTTCTCCTTGATTCGACGATTCTTTTCGTTAAAAGAAATCTAAGATGAAGAAAAAAGAAAGAATTTGGATATTTGTGATGAAGAAATGTTTGTCGAGTCTAAAAAAAATTGCTGTCACGAACACGACGACAATGTTAAATTACCCATTGAACAGATTATGATGAAAGGTTCTGAAGGGCCGGCGAGAATTCCGGCCGCGCCGAGAGGGCGGCCTGTATCGACGGTGCGACTACTGAGTTTAAGTAGAGGAGTCAGCAACCGCTCAGACGTGCTTGCCTCTCGAGCACCTGAGCAAACTGACCCTCCGCCCTGGGTCGCTGTTTGAATTTCGCTCGTGTCTGATAAAGGCCAACAGTGCGATACACCTAGGGCCTGTATATACGCAAACAGTTTCCGAATATGCATACATTCGCGGACCTTCGATGTTCCTATCCGGACCCCTCTGTGTGTCCGATCGTAGGAGGTATCGATGCAAACGTTGCGCCTCCGGTCCGACGGACGGGGAATCGAAGGCTCCGCGTTGATCCGCAACTCGAGCCACGCATTTGATCGGAGATATTGTGTTTGGCCGGATGCTTACTCGCTTTGGTACCTTCGGGAATTAAACGCCTCGGCTGTGCGGCAATCGCACTCGAGAAGATTGAGGCGGAGAAGACGTGCTCGCGAGCCGAAGGGGTTCCGTTGAGCTTCGCGGAGATAATCTATCGATACGAATGTCGATTGTCTGGCTCACTGGATTTAAACTGTTTTTGGGTGGGGATGCGTTAGGAACTTTTTTTATGTTTTATTTTATGTTTTTTATTTAAAAGTGTGAAATGTTGTATTGGGGCGCAAGTAATGTTTGACAAGTAGGGGAGAGCGGGGCAAAATGGTACAGTGGGGCGAACCGGGACCGATAGTCGGGATGCATCGATGGGGTAAAATGGGATGGCCTTAAATTATTGGAAAATTACGTTTTTAAAAACGCAATTTTACAATAATTTTATGAAGTCCTATTTTACCGCATCGATGCATCCCGATTGTCTGTCCCATTTTGCCCGACTCCTCAAGAACGGCACGAATCTCTGTCGATCCGAACGTCGATTGTCTGACCCGCTGGATTTAAACGGTTTTTGGCCGACTCCTCAAGAACGGCACGAATCTCTGTATCCGAACGTCGATTGTCTGGCTCGCTGGATTTAAACGGTTTTTGGGTGGGGATGAGTTATTAAATTTTCTTTACAATTATTTTTTTTATTAAAAATGTGAAATGTTACATTCGAACGTAACTAATATTTCACTATCACAGGTTCGAAATAAAGTTCAAAGCCTCTTCAAGAACTCTTCGTATCGCCGGAAGTCGTGAAACCAAAACTCTTACGGAAAAAATTCCTTTTTTTAGAAGCAATTCGCAATTCTTTAGATCTCGGCCCAAAGTTCAGAAAATAATCGTCCAATGGATCTCAGCCAGTAAATCCAAGAAAAAAAAATGGCTCCCGGCTCCGAGCTAGTTTCTCTTCACGCCCAAAACCTAGACATCCCAAAGCCAAAAAAAAGCACAATAACCAAATGAAAATAAGGAAAACGTCTATAACAAATAATAATAATAGTAATAAAAAAGCTGCTCGACGAACCGTCTCTACAACACCAAAAAAAAGCTCTCTCTTTTTAGAACCAACCCTCAAAGCGTTTTGTCATATCGTTATTAAACGTTGACGGAAAAAATTTCGGCACGCGAGGCATGCACCGAAAAAGGGCCGTCGGCGACGGGGGAGCTTAGGGGGAAGGGTGAAGGAGAGTGAAAATGAGTACGGTGTAAATGGTTGTTCAAAGGTGAGACTGTAGCGTGTTTATGGGCCGGAGTTGCGTGAGTTGCACACTCTCGTGATCATGAAAACCTGCGGGGCGAAAAAAGGGGGCGCGGATCTGCACGTCCCGTTGGGTGCGTCCTGCACACACATATATATACATATGTACATATATATATATATATATATATATATATATATATATATATATATATATATATATATATATATATATATATATACCGGCGTACACCGTGGATATTAAACCTGACAACGAGCGCGCCGGGAGGCGCGGAGAGTCACCGAAAGCCTCGCTGCCCGCTGGCGTTACACGTGCACATTCTGCACGTGTAACGCCAATGGCGTTCGCTGTAAAGCCTCCGACACGGAAATCCGACGAGCTTCCACCATCATCGCGTTGATGTTGCATTAAAAAAAGCGCGTTCCATCTTTTTTTTTTAGCGTGGCCGGATTCTCCGAGGCGTGCCCGGCCCTGCTCGGTGAATTGTGAAGCGCGGGCTGCGAAGGGCCGCAAGGCGAAAGTGCAGATATTACGATGGCTGCACGACTGGTACGATGAATAAATGCGGAGAATCCCTCGCGTATATCGCCTCGGGCGTCACCGTTGGCCCTCCGTCGGTACCCACGACTGAGCCCCCTGGGTGCAGACACGGAAACACGGCTCGAACACAACACCCTCCCGTCGACGAGAAGCCTCGTCCCGTTTTACCCCTAATGGTAAAAATTCCTCGCGAAGAGGATTGGCCGGGGCTTCGCGAGCGAAGAGATGAGATCTCTCCGGCCGTCGAGGCAGCAAGTCCTACGCTCATTTTTATAGATGCAATGAAATTTTTTTTTTTTTTTTTTCAGTTTTATTAGAAATTATTTTCGTGAGAATTTTTATGCAGGAGAAGTGGGTAAGTTTGTGTAGATATGTGTGTTTTTTTTTTTTTTTAATTCGTTCGTCGAGAGATTTTCAACGTTGAATCTTCTCCGTTCACAGCTTCACTCATATGTAAGTTTCGTCGCGAGTCCTCGACACTTGCGTCGGCAAGTCGCACGCTCGTTTTTATAGATGAAATTAAATTTTTATTTCTTTTTTTTTCATTTTTATTAGACATTATTTTCGTAACAATATATATGCAGGAGAAATGAGCGAGTTTGTGTAGATGTTTTTTTTGTTTGGTTTTGTTTTTGTTTTTTTTTTTATTAGTTCGTCGAGACGATTTCCAACGTCGAGTTTTCTCCGTTCGCAGCTTCCCTCATATGTAAGTTTCGTCACGAGTCCTCGACACTTGCGTCGGCAAGTCGCGCGCTCGTTTTATAGATGCAATGATTTTTTTTTTTCATTTTTATTGGAAACTGTTTTCGTGACTATATATATATGCAGGATAAATGAGCGAATTTGTGAGAACAAAAATGTAGTTTTATTTTCTTTTTCATCAGTCGTGAAGACTCCAACGTTGAAATTCTTCCGATCGCAGTTTCACTCGTACATCTACGTCTCGTCGCGAGTCCTCGAAATAAGTTTTCTTGGCGGGAGTCCCGGGGGTCCGACTTTTCTCCCGTTCTCCTCGTCCGTCGACTCGGCTATTCGTACGTTCATTTTTATAGATCGAATTATTTTTATACTCTTTTTTAATTTTTATTTAAAATTATTTTCGTAACAATAACTGTTCAACCGGCTAAAGAAACGTTAAATATTATAGTTTTTTCTACTAATATAATGTTAGATTGCGGACAAGCGCTTATGGCACTTTTGCAATCACTTTGTGTGTATTGAGTGTGACAGGAATACTTCGTATTTTAAGCATTAGCCCCACCAGTTAGAATATGAGAAATTATATGAATGTATTTCTGTTCAAAACACTCAATAAATTATTATTATATTATATCATTATATAATATACACAGTAAAAAATAATTTGGTAAAAACGGAATACGATGTTTCGTAAAAACAATTTTGTTAAATAAGCGACAAACTCGTTTGCTCAGTTTTGAATATACAAACTCGTCCATTTATTTCCCGTGTCATCAACAATTATAGTTTGTACTTTTGTTTGTAAAACCCCCTTACGATTTTTCCACCTTCAAAATGGCGAAATTTTTTTTTTCGAGATATCGAATTTCTGCCACCGGCATTCGCTTCAGAAGACCCATTTTCATGGAGAATACGTAAAACCAGGACCTTTTTCGAAATTTTAAAAATTGACCATTTTCAGGGTAGGAAATCATATGTTAAATTTTGCGAAACGGCACTTTTTTTCAAAACATTTCAACTTTTAACTTTCAAATTTTATGAGGAAGCGATATGAAAATATCAATTTTCAGCTTTTTTTTCTTCGTTCGATCCAGACAATTTCCAGCGTTGAAATTTCTCCGTTCGCAGCTTCACTTATATCTAAGTTCCGTCGCGAGTCCTCGAGATAAGTTTTCGAAGGAGACTCCAGTCGTGTACCTGGCGGGAGTCCCGGAAGTCCGACTTTTCTTCCGTTCTCGAATCGACTCCTGAAAAGAGAGTCCTGGAATTTGACGAGCGGGCGACCGGGATGAAGAGGGGGGGGGGGGGGTAGCTTTGCTCTATCTAAGCCGGCAATCCACTCTCATCGATTGAAAAGTTTCGCTTTTTATTATCGGCCTTTTGCTTTTCACTACATTTTTTTTGCCTCTTTTTACAACTTGCATTTCACCCAAGTTCGACGAATCTTCCTGGTTGTTCGTACGATAATTCGATCGAACGTTAAACAAAAAAAAAGTATTCGGCAAGATAGTCGGTCTCATATTTTCTATTCGATAATAATTTTTGGATCCCCCATTTTGTCCCAACGATACATTCGGATTTTCAAACCCGTTTTGCCCCACGTACCACCATCGCCACCATCCTAAAGTTATCGGAGAATTGCGTTTTGTCTCATTATCCCGTTTTGCCCCGGTGTGCCATTTTGCCCCGCACTCTCCTAGTATAAAAAGGGCTTGACCCGTATAAGTCATAATAAATCATAATAAATAAAACATTTATTTTTCTCTCCTTCTGTTTCAGATACTGCGTTACATTCACAGTGACGAAGGCCTCGAAGCCGTGCTACAAGGAGCCGAGCCTCACGGAACTCTCGGAGGGTGAGATGATAATAATATTCATTATTTCGACCCACATATCGGTCGGGGAAATCGGAAAATAAATTATGCGATACAATGAGGTGCGTCGATGAATCGCGTTCCATTCATGACTTTCGGGACGGTTCGTGGTGTGCCGTTGGTTCGACCCATCCGAAATCTCGAGCGATTTCCGGCGTTCGGCAATGACAGAGAACGCTTTCTGCCTTTTCTTCAATTCTTCTTTTTTTCCCCTCTTCCTTCATCAATTTAATCGTGACTCGCGCTAACCGCCCTTCCGATCGCTGCCCCTCCGGCTGATTGACGTGCAATGCCCGATGCTCCAGCGATAACCCCCGCTACGTCCGTGGTAAATCCGCGCGGCCGTTGCATCCTCCCTACCGCTGCTCTCCAGAATCGAATTAATCGGAAACGACTGTAATTTGCATCCTCGCGGAGAGTCCGAGGACCCGAAAGCGAAATTGGCGGAAACTGCAGTGAATTTCGCTCGGCTAATAACGTGGATGCGTTCTCGTATAGTGCACGTGCTTTATAGACTATATATATATCCATATGCATGGCTATCCTTAATGTCCCGCCCCATTTGCCTGCATACATCGATGACGCTGATCGACTTACGGCGCAACGCCGGGGGCCCTCGCGACGGGGACGCCCAACTACTCTGTTGTAATAAATCGGTCACCCTTGACGAAAAGGATATACGATCCAGTACACTCCACTGTACTTCCACTCCGCATGATTCGGTACCGTGATTACTCGAATCCCACCGATAGCCCGAAGGGCGCTCCAAAGTACGTCACGGACAGTTTGGAAATCTCATTTCGCGGACGGTAGTGACGTCACGCCGGAAATACGGCACTTCCGGTCGAAAAGTGAGATTTTCAAACCGGAAGTGACTTTTTCTCGTTTGACGTCCTTTCCGGTGCAAACATGAAATGTTCAAACTAGAAGTGATGTACTTCCGGTATGTCGTAACTTCCTGTCGAAAAGTACTATTCTCAAACCGGTATTGACGTCACTTCCGGTGGAAAGGTGAGATTTTCAAACTGAAAGTGACTTCCGGTATGACGTCACTTCCGGTCGGAAAATGAGGTTTCCAAACCGGATGTGACGTCTTTCCGTTGTGACGTGGTTTCGGTCGAAAAATGAGATTTCCTAACCGGGCATGACGTGTTTGCTGTATGACGTCACTTCCGTTTGAAAAGTGCGATTTTTAAAGCGGAGATGGCCTATTTCCGGTATGACGTCAGTTTTGGTCGAAAAGTGCTATTCCCAAACCGGAAATTACGTATTTCCATTATGACGTCACTTCCGGTCGAAAAATGAGATTTTCCAACCGAATGTGACCCACTTCCGGTATTTAAATAAAAATGCATGTGTCGTTGAATTGAGTGGATGAAAATTTGATCATATTGATTTTAATTCCTCAGGAACTCGTGTGTGCGTTCGTTGTCAAACGCAAGCGCTCCGCCGTGTTCTGGACTGGCGATGCGAGGGCGACGGAGGTACCGAGGCGATGATCACCAGGTGGAGTATGCTTTCCTCTCCCCATTGCCACGGAAAGTGGCTGCGCACCAAGAAGACCGGACCCGAGTGCGACGCCTCGCTCTGTCAACCGAAGCCTCATTTTATCTTCGTTTAAGATTCACCGAACGGAATAGCAATGACGAAATAATTGAGACGAATATAATGAGGAAAAACGAGGCAGGGAGGCAGCCGAGAAAATGTATGAGAAACGAGTCCAAACGAGTGTCGGCCTCCGTGATTTCGTAATAACTGTTATCAAACTATATAGCTAACCGAGATTTAGTTCACACCCTCGCAGAGCAAACATGGACCACGATGAATTACTTTTTAATAGAGCCCATAAAATTACGTATGAAAAAAAAGAGCTTCGCACAATCTCATTTATTCTCAACAGCAAATTACCAATTTAAGTTGATTCGTTGTTTCTTCAATAAAAAATAAGTAAAATAAAAACCTTCCCGCTCGTCCTCGGTTTTAATTTGAACGGGACTTTGCGAGAGAACAAATTACAATTCGAGCAGTCAGACAAGCACCGATATCGAGGAATCGACGATGCTGCAATTAAATGTGAAAATCTCATGGATCGGTGACTTGATGAGAAATCACTAAAAATAAAAGAAAAAATAAAAGAATAAAAAAAAAATGAATAACGACTAATAATAACGGTAATGAATAACGACAGTTATATTTGTATGTGAGTTATTTTATAAATTGAGTCCACATATCAAAGATCATATTTTCTAGATAATAAGCAATAAACCGAGAGAGAGAGAGAGAGAGAAAAAAAACAAAAAGTTGAAAATAAAAAAAAAGTAGTAAATTGTAAGAGCGGACGAGTGTCTCGAGTTGATTTTCCAGCAATCCGTGTCCTCCCTTTAGGCAAGTTCGCCTCGTCGTTATGTGTCCTTTCTTTCGTCATCAGTCGAGCGTTCGACTTTTAATTGCCAACTTCCGACACAGAGATACGTGCTGCGTAATGGTTTCCGAGCGGCGTGCTCGGGCGTAACGGGAATAAAGCGAGTGTTGCATCGCTGAAAGCTCGTCGCGTTTTCGAGAGTTTAAAATCGATGCGGTGTAGGACGACGCGCGACTGTCGATGCTAGTCGAGATTCTCTCGCACTCGCGCTGCGGAGTAAAGTTCTTTTGTTGAGTGGCCTTTTTGTCCCTGTTTCGCGTCGAAGCTCGACGTTTACCGGGCTTGCACGAAACTTTCCTTCTTCCCTCGTTCGTTCACGGGTCAAAGGTCTTAATGAGAATGAAGCGCACGGTTAATTGCGAGAGTATCCGCGTAGCAAACAGTGAGATTCGTGTAATCACAAAGAAGAGTAAGAATACATATTCCGAACGGTTTCAACAGGGATCTCGTGAAAGCGCTGAAAGTTCGAGTGTTAGGGGAGATATGGGGAGGCGGTAAAAGCATTTCAGTGATAATATAACGAGCGGCTGTAGGGAGGAGTGCACGAGTGAAGGCCACTGGGTAACGGCTGCCCCGATTTTAACGCTTTAAGGCGATGCGCAACCGCCCGCCCGGTAATAAAAAAAATGTAATTATTTTTTATTTTTTGCAAATGTGCTGATTATTTAAGTACGAAAGAAAATTCGTACATCTGCATTGAAACGGCTGGGCTGATTTTAATCCTTTAAGCTGATGCAAAATACCCCGGTCGGTAATAAAAACTGTAATTAATTTTTCTTAACCGCGCGTCGAATTACCTTCGAAAGAAAATTCTTAGATGAAGCTGCATTGATATCCACTTCATCTATGAGATTGCTTTTGACCGGAATTGGTCAGAACTCAATAGACCCAGTCGAAAGGGACCATAGAATGAATCCAGTCGGTATCAAAAACTGTAATCAACTTTTCGCACGGGTGTGTACCGTTCAAAAGAGAAGTCTCATCGAAAACGGATGTCGTGTCGGTTTTCGATGGGACTTTTCTCGTTTTATCGTAAACGCCACTCGCGAATAAAAGTTGATTGCAGTTTTTGATTACCGGCCGTGGTATTTCACATACTCTCAAATCCGAAACCTCTTTCTCCTCTTAAAAGATTATAAATTTTCTCAACTAAAATTCAATAATATTCCCTTATAATAACCCAGTCGAAAATGTGTTTCGCCGATAATTCCCGGATTGCGCGGATAATTCGAGAAATAACCCATACACAACAGAGTTATCCATGTCGTTTCGATATCGAAATTCGATTATCGTTCAATTAACGCTAATGAGAGATTAAGCGCGAATCGCGAATTTTGAGATCGTAACTTCCGGATTTCGATAAAGAAGAAATGAAAATAATAATTTTTAAAAAGTTTAATACCCATTGATGGTCAATGCGGTACGTTGAATATATGCGACAGTTGATTATCTCATTGAACCGGTTTAACCCGCCGACACGACACTCCGGACCGAGTGCCGGATTGCAAATTTCACTCAGCTCGGGCCCTGATGTAGGTCAGGATTCGTAGGAATTTTAATACCATTACCGTGCGATAGATGAACGAGTGACGAGCTCGACTCCGCAATGGTCCGTGCACGTGAATACAATCAGCCAGTGTGGCAAACGGGCGGTAACGAGTTTTCGCAATTACTTTACGATTAATGGGACCGTTCGAGATCGATACAATAGCAAGATTGCTGCGACGCGCGTTAGATTTCCCATCGACGAACTTTATATCCGTACGTTTTTCGCCCCCACCCCCTTATTATTAGGTATATCTCCTGTAGTTTCCCATTAGTAGGAATTTTATGATTTTCAGACCGAAGCCAGTTTCATCGATTTTACGGTAAGTCATTTACGGTAATATGCAAAGTTCCATTATTTTTTATGTTAAAAAATGTTTTTTATCATTTTTATTTAACGTCGCATCAACTGGTATGGTTATTGACTACGGGATCGACTATTTTTGTTGTCAGCGAAAATACATCGAATATAGCTTTGAAACAAAAAAAAAATCGAATGAACAACGATTTTTCAATGTTTGAGCCACTTTTGGAAAAACGTCGATTTTCGTGATTTTCAAACGTCGATATCTCGGCTCCCAATGGAGGTAGGCAAAACCCGAGGTGTCCATCGTGTTCTACGGGAAAAAATATACAATATAGGGCCTTGTTAGAAGTTTTCGAATCGTTTTAACGTGTCATTTGAGGACGTTGAAAAACGCAAAAAATGAACTCGAAAGCCTTGCAATTTTTTGACGAAATTTTTGTATCATTTTAAAAAATGAATGCCGCGTATTCCGACGTATTTTTGCGCACTGAACACGAATCCGCTGGTCTTTTTGAACAAAGTTACAATACGACATTAAGCTCGATTTTGTGCACGGAATGATGCACGATTTTGTGCGCCTGACCGGATAAAACGGATTAGCCGGCTGAAATAGTTTAGTCGGCTAAACTATAAAATCCATTAGCCGGATAAGATATTTTAGCCGGCTAGGCCGGCCTATCTGTACGGCCCTAAAACGAATTCTGTATCCGTACCTTCTTCGCCCTTCATCGTCCTCCTTATCGTCACATCTCCTTTAGTTTCCCGTAAGTACGAATTTTATTATTTTCCGACCGAAGCCGCTACCATCGATTTTACGGTAAGTTGTTTACGCTATATGAAAAGTTCAATTTTTATTATATCCGTATATAGAGTACAATAACGCCGAACGCATTTCGAAGACTATCCGACTCCGTACCAGGATCTTCACTTATACGACGGCGCAAAGCCCGGTCGTTGTCGTGCCAAACGGCAAGACTCGGCAGCGGCATTGATGGAGCTTACAGGAGACAGCCGTGAATTCTTTATCGTGAAAATCGATGTGATCGGTGCCAACGCACGGAAGAACGGCAGTTGATCGGCCTCGGCTTTTTTCAATAACTAAGCTAGACTACCTTCTTTCGCTTTTATACTTCAAACACGTATTTCCGTCGCCGGCACGAATACGCGAAAGGTACCGCGAGTCACGCGGGCCGAATATGCGCGTCGATCGGTAACTATGGAAACTACTGAGTTTGTAATTTGCGAACCGAATCGCCCTTCAGTCCACCGACTCCTGCGGCCACTTGACCCTTTAATCTCCATCGAATGTTCGAACCGCGAAGCGCTGTTAATCAACATCCATAATTTCCACGCTCCGTCATTTTACATTGCGGCCGCAATCGATTACCGCACCCGTTCAACCCTTTAAGTCCGAAACACTGGCCAGGTTTATTTTTTCATTTTTTTTTTTTTTAATACTGTAATGAAAAAAAAATCTCGTTGATGGTATTATGGTCGAAAAACTTTCGTGCTCACTTCTGTCGCTCGAACTGCGTTCGATCAAAATGCATTTTATTATTATTATTATCATTATTATTATTATTATTATTATTATTATTATTATTATTATTATTATTATTATTATTATTATTATTATTATTATTATTATTATTATTATTATTATTATTATTATTATTATTATTATTATTATTATTATTATTATTATTATTATTATTATTATTATTATTATTATTATTATTATTATTATTATTATTATTAAAATTATTATTATTATTATTATTATTATTTAAATTATGAATATCCGAGGTACGAACGAGACACGAAAAGGTGCTTGCGAAAATGTTTTCAAAAGGGTGCTGGCGTTTCCAATGTTGAGTCTGTGAGCGCCGTATTGTGTGCTGCAAAATCGTACGCTCACAACATTTAGTTCGTACTTTTTTCCTTTATCTCTATGCATCACCATGAATATCGCGAGAAAAAATTATTTTCACATCTTTTTCCCTATCTTCACGTTTGCCATTCATTCGCGAAAAAAAAAAATATCACCGGTTTAATATACGAGCTTTAATCCCGGTAGCAAATTGAGAGAGGAGAGAAGCGGGAAATACGCGCGAATTGCGGTCGGATCTTTATTTAATTTTCAGCCCTCCCGGATTCCCGAGCTTATTTACGTGTCTGCCACTCCCCAACTCTCTGCTCTATGTACATTTTAATGTATCGGTTATATTTGTATGTGCACATTTATACATACATATACATATATCTATATATATATACGAAATAGCAAAAGCATTGCTAGGTAAGCGTCGGCGCTCTGTGCGCAACATTGCTATTGTCGGGGCTGCGATTGCACTTTGCACCGTGGCGAATCGGGGCCGCGCGTTTTCGCGATGCACCTGCACAGGATTAACGCCGAGCGAGCAATTGAAAAAAATAAATTACCAATTAAACAGGAACGAACGGAACATTGATTTAGAAAAAAAAAAATTAAATTAGATATGAAAAAGCAGCAAACAATCGCATTTGCGTGAGTGCAAAAACTCGCGGCTCGGTCCTTTCGTTTTTTATTAAGGTTCATTGTTTTTCTCGTCTCTCATCGGTCGCTCGCTCGTCCTTGTTTTCGACGCTTTTTTTTCCCTTCCGTTACAAACGTTCGTTATTCTACTCGAACATTCGGAGTGTCGAGCAGACCGACCGAGGTGTCTCTCACCGCTGCTTTGATCTGAAAAAAAATAACGTTTGTCCATCAATTCGTTAAATCAATTTTGATCGATCGTGAACTTTTTATTTTTTCTATATATATATTTTTTTTATTTTTTTTTTTTTTCATTTAATCGAACAGAAAAATTTAATTTTCTTCGCAACCCAGTTCGAGGTTCTTCCCCGACCGCCAACACATTCGTTTTGCCCTCATCGAACTCGTACATCGAGCCGTTGCCATGCCACTCCATTTTCCACTCTCGGTCTTTTTATTTCGTTCTTTTTTTTTTCTCTTTCTTTGCATCCTTTCATTCAATGTCCGGTCCCATCGCGTTCGTCAGCATTTTTTTTTCTTTTTTTTTTTCTTTTTCCGTTCCCGTCGACGCTCGCAGGAAACTCGCTTGCTCTTCGATTCATCGGCTTCCACGTGTCTGCCTGGAATATATCCCAGGAACACCACGATTTTTTTTACGTATCTTCTTTTTTTTTCAAATTCTTTTCCTCCTTCGTAACTACGCGACGTCGAATCAGGGAATAGTTAAAATATCTTGCGATACCTCCACGAACGTTATTTCCCGAAATTTATCAAAGTTTATTACACGATCGGCAACAACGCGATCGCTTCACTCGCGCTATTCGGTCTGTCTGTCTGTCTGAAACATCATAGGAAAAACTTCATTTCCTGTTTGAAAATTTCAGTTTTATTCCGGAAGTCACGTTTTTCTCTGTGACGTCGATTCCGATCCAGATGATTCATTTTTCGACCGGAGACGACGTCATCTAGGGAAACGTCACTTCCGGTTTGAAAATCTCGATTTTCTACTGGAAGTGACTTCGTCTAGGGAAAACGACCCTTTCGCCTTGAAAATCTCATTTTTCGACCGGAAGTGACGTCATCCGGGTGAAACGTTACTTCCGGTTTTAAAATTTCGTTTTTCGACCGAAAGTGGCGTCGTCTAAGGGAAACATCACTTCCTTTTTTAAAATTTCGTTTTTCGACCGGAAGTGGCGTCATCGAGGTGGAACTTAACTTCCGGTTGAAAAAGAAGATTTCAAACTGGAAGTGACGCGCCACCTATATATATATATATATATATATATATATATATATATATATATATATATATATATATAACGTCACTTATGGTCGAAAAATGAGATTTTTAAACCGGAGGTGTCGTCATCTACGGGAAACGTTACTTCCGTCCTCTTCTACTAAAGCGACCTCGCTTCATATTCGAATAAAACGAGCCCTTTTAATATCGCCACTTTTACACGCAATCGACGTTTCCTACTTCATTATACATCTAGAGTGATCGAGAGTTACGTGAAACTAAAGTTTAATTAGCCCTTCGAGTGCTATTATTATCTCTTTGAAGTTAAACTCCCTCATGGCAATGAGAGTCCTATCGACACTCGACAAGATATCCAGCAGGTGAATTAAAAGAATCCTGCCGTTTGATAAAACTGTGCAATCGAGAGGAAAAAACGAGAGAAAAAATTGCACGTAGTATCAAAGGGACGATACCGCGAATAGAATGAAAGAAACTTTTATTTCCGTGTCACGCGCGAGAGCCGAAGAATTCAATAGCGCCCGGCGACAACTTTTTTTTTTTCATGTATACGGCAACTTTTCAATACGACAGCTTTTATCCCCGCGATCCCCCATATATACTATAACCGTTATTTAATCTTCAATATCGTCGGATTATTACCGTCCTTTGCAGTTCACCGGTGTGGCTCCAAGAGCTCGTATAGATCCTCGCCGAGGCCGATATCTCTTTCTCGCACCAGTCAAATCTCTTACAGCAATCGCCGATATTTCTTTTTCAAAGTTAATATCGAGTATATAGTTATAGATATAGATATAGATATACGTATATGGCGTGTAAATTCGACGATGCGAAAGAGCGAGCGCAAACTCCGCGGCTGCAAAGTCTGGTCTGACGGTATGAAGTCACCTCTTCGCGATATCATTCTATACAGTTTTATATATATATAGTATATGTTCACCGAAAATAGTGAAAGGAGGAAGTTAGTTCCGGCAAAGTTTCATTCCTGGTCGAAGTATCGTCGTAAAAAATTAAGACTCTTTGCCGCTTGAAAAGATCGAGGAACCGGGCAGGGGTACCAATAACGGATTATTGGCTACGCGAGAGCGCGCGACCGTGATAACCAATACTCCGTCGACAGCTACCTCGATAGCTGATATATGTACTAGCGGGTTGAAGTGGCTCGGGTGCTTCGCTCCGTCGTTATGAACTGCGGAATTTAGGAATGGGGAATTTTATATTTCTGGAGAATTTCCTGAAATCCGTTACTTCCGGTCGACAGATGAGATTGGCCTGAGAAGAAAATACTTAGAACAATCAGGGGGTCCTACGCGGACGCCCTGGATTCTTGGAAATTGGGATAAAAAAAGTAACCAAAAAAACAAACATGTTTCCCAAATATGTGTAAAATGTTACTTTTCTGGTTTCTATATTGTGCGTCTCGATAGCTTTGACAGACCGTCAAACTCGAGATTTTAATAATATTTATGGACTGTGGAATTTTGGATTTCTGGAGATTAACCGGAAATGCGTCACTTCCGGTCGGAAAATGATATTGGACTTGGAATAATCACGAATTGAGACAAACAAATAACCAAAAAGGAAAACAAGTTTCCAAAATATTTATAAGGTTATCATTTTCTAGTTTCTATTTTTGCGCGTTTCGGTGACTTTAACAGACAGCCAAACCGTAGGTTTTAATAATACTTTCGTGCACAATCGGTCGGTGTATAGTCCATTTATTGCGAGAGGGAGAAACCGCACCGCAGAGCGCCCATCCATCCGATACTATTCACCCTCGGGTGTGCACCACCGTTTCGGCAGCTGCACCGAAATTGAAATGAAAACGGAGAGTAAAAAAAAAGGCGACGGTTAAAAACAACATTGAAGGTCCTGCCGCTGAGTGGAACGAGACGCGGCGCGATGCTATCGTTCCACGAAGTAATAACCTTTAGGATCGACGTGTTCAAATATAACGTCGTTGAAAGCTTCTCTCTAGCGTCTTGCGGGCTTTTCAATTCCCTCACTTCGCCTCTCTCGACGAACGTAAGTATCGTTCGAGCCTTTTATAAAGGACACTGCAAGCAGCACAGGCAGTGTACGTGAGACTGTTTCTATACTATATGAGCCTATTAAAGATTCAAGACCCGATACACTCTCTACAATCTACACTCGCGAAATTCGAGACCTTTTATACACCGGCAGTTTGGTGCCATCAAATCATACATTTATTTATATTTTTGGCATAGAGCACTTTTTATCAATATACATGTCATGAGAATTATTTTTCAAAAATTAACTGGTTTTTTGGCTCACGCGTACGCATCTCGTCTCCGTTTGGGAAAGTCTCTGGGAAAGTCTCTGGACAAGTCTCTGGAAAAGTCTCTGGACAAGTCTCTGGACAAGTCTCTGAGCAAGTCTCTGGACAAGTGTCTGGGCAAGTCTCTGGGCAAGTCTCTGGGCAAGTCTCTGGGCAAGTCTCTGGGCAAGTCTCTGGGCAAGTCTCTGGGCAAGTCTCTGGGCAAGTCTCTGGGCAAGTCTCTGGGCAAGTCTCTGGGCAAGTCTCTGGGCAAGTCTCTGGGCAAGTCTCTGGGCAAGTCTCTTGACAAGTGTCTGGGCAAGTCTCTGGGCAAGTCTCTGGGCAAGTCTCTGGGCAAGTCTCTGGGCAAGTCTCTGGGCAAGTCTCTGGGCAAGTCTCTGGGCAAGTCTCTGGGCAAGTCTCTGGGCTAGTCTCTGGGCAAGTCACTCGGCAAGTCTCTGGACAAGTGTCTTCGCAAGTCTCTGGGCAAGTCTCTCGTCAAGTCTCTGGGCAAGTCTTTGCGTAAGTCTCCGAATAAGTGCTGCGTGACTGTCCAAGGATTCGCCATGCGTTATTATATTACATTTTCTTCGCAAAAGCGATATTTTAATTGTTAAAAATGTCCTTTCCCTCGCAAGTTGTTTTGAGGTTTGCCGGTAACGAGATTACGAAATGACCGCGAAACTCTGCTCCCGCTACTGCATATGTAGTTTGAAATCATTCGACTATCCAGCAACGGTGTAGCGCATACCATTTTCGGATTTCATTGGTTCTCATGCTCAATTTACTTCCCTCATGTTGCCAAATGCGAACTGTGAACGGTATACCCAATTAGCGAACCGCGGATCCTCGGGAGCTTGCACTCTGCTTTCGCGAAAGCCACTCCCGCGACTCTCACACGAGGAGGGGCGGACGCTTTGAGAACTCGAATTCCGTTGGTAAGGTACGTACGGAACGATGTGACTCTGTTACTGCTCCCTATGGGAATCGAGCAATAGAAACTCCTACATGTTCCAGCTGCGATATTACGCTCATCTACCGTCAGAATTATCTCAGCTGGCTGAATCTCGCATGTTCCCTCTCTATTACTATGAACAATTATTTCCTTCCCAGGGACGGGCTAGCTACGTTCGTTTTGCTTCCTCATACGGGAAACTATGTTCTCGGAGCAATTCGGGATTTTACTGTCGGAGTACTTAAAATAGTCGAAAATCTGGAGAAATGGGATTTTTAAGTGCCGTCCGGATTTCTGTACGACTGTGTTATTGATTCTGGTTTCTTTAAAATCGCTGCAACTGACGGGAGGTTTGAGCAAGTGAGTTGAAATTGGGCACACAAGTAACGTGGCCACTTCCCTTTGTTCAGTACTGTTTTCACAAACATTGATGCTCTATTTGAGATTTTTTTGTAAGATCTTGTATAAAATTTTATTTTTTAATAAAAATGATGTTGTAGAACTATCTTCTGAGCTATAATCTTAAAACTGCACCCAAATGTAATAATATCGATGAAGAACTTTTCCATTGGATTTTTGGCCGCCAATATCCAAGCGGTTAGATTTTATGAGATTTTTAGTTATACTGTTTTTTTTTTGTTATTCCCAAAAACGAAAGTAAATTGACTAACGCACCGATTGTCTGGAATTATAGTTCGCGAAGATCGATCCGACCAAAATCGACCAACGAGCTTTCTCATAGAGGAATTTACGTTCAACACGGTCAACAAATGAGGAAGCCATGAGCAAAAATTGCCTTTCATCTTTCTTTTCCTAGATTTAGATCTTCCGTTCGAATTGCTTGATCGGAAGGAGGAAGAAAGAATGTTCCGAGGATGAAAGTCCGTTAAGTTTGTGGAGGAAAACGCGATGAGGAAAACGCTCTTTTTCCTACAAATTAAGATAAATCGACTAACACACCGAACTGTATATTTAATTCCTAAAAAAAACTAGGCTAAATTGACTAAAACACCGAATGTTTGCGAACATCGATCCGACAAAAATGGACCAACGGGCTTTCTCATAAAAAATGAGGAAGCCATTCGCAAAAATCGCTTTGCATCTTCCTTTTCCCAGATACAGCTCTTCTGTTCGAATCGCTTGATCGGAAGGAGGAAAAAATAATGTTCCGAGGATGAAAGTCCGTCGAGTTTGTGGAGGAGAACGCGATGAAGAGAGGTTCGCTGTTGACCGAGGTGGCGAAATGAGCTATAGGTATTTTTCGCGGGATGCGCGAGGGCACAGTGATTGGCAGTCGTTCTGGGAAGCAGCATTGGATCCGGCGAGACGCGGGCATGACAATGACTGTTCCACGTCGTCCTCTTGAGCGGCCAACGACCACGCGGTCCAACCCGTCTCGGCGATGCTCGGTGACGTGAATCAACAGCCCCGTGGAAAACTCGATTTTCCTACTTCGACCGAAGTAAAACGAGGATTCGAGCGACGGCGTGGAGGGGGGCGGAGCGAGGGTGGTTGCGAAAAGAGGAAAACGAGTTTTTCCCCAGGTATTTTTATCGTCGCGACGGGAACGACGAGAGTTAAGAGGAAAACATTGGAGAAGAAGAAGAAGACGAAGGGGGAGAGCGGATGTTGAGATGCATCTACAAGGAAGGAAGAGGCCGGAAGACGCTTCGAGAGAGCCGGCGGGGGGTCGCGGTCGTCGAAGCTTTTCTTAGTCTCGTCATCCTCAACTTTTTTTTCTTCATTTTTTTTTTTTTTTTTTTTTCGTTCTTCTCTCTACTACAGCTCGCGACACTGGCAATTTTCCTCATTTTTTTTTTGCTTCCCCGCCTTTCTCATTAGAAGCGTCCCTCTAATGGAGACGAGAAAACATCTCCGGTTTTTTTTTCTCTTCTCCTTCTTACTCAAGTATTATAAACCTCGGCTTCCCGGCTTGCGTGCATAAAGCTATGTACACTACCGCGCGACCGTGCATTAAAGATGCCGGGCAAAGTTGTAAAGATTATTTTTCGTTACTCCTTTTTTCACGATTTCACCGGAGCTCATTCGATTTCCTCCTGCTTACAGGCTATCTTTCCGGTTTTGCGTGAAACTTTACTACGGATCTGCCTCGGGTCGACGCCGGTGCACTTCGAGCACACTCCAAGTACATTTCAGATGTATCACGCAACGTTCCTTTACCCACTTTCCCGTTTTCCTTTTCACACGTTTCCGTCGCTGGTTGCATTCGAGATACATTCCAGATGAAAGTAACAATCTTTCTCTGCGATGTCACTTCCGGTTTGAAAAATCTTCGGTTTGAAATTCACTGTTTGGAGAATTTCACTTTCAGAAAAAAGCTTCCTCCATGACGAAGCAAAAAACGTCACTTCTGGTTTGAAAATCTCGGTTGACTTGACGGGAAGTGACGTCACACGGGTAAACGTCAATTCCCGGTTTTAAAGTTTCAATTTTTGACCGAAAATAACATCATAGGGGAGAACGTCATATGCGTTTTGAAAACATCAGTTTTCGGCCGGAAGTGACATGATAGAAGAAAACATCACCTCCATTTTGAAAATTTCAATTTTAGAACGGACGCGACATAATAGGGGAAAACGTCACTTCCGGTTTGAAAATTTCAATTTTTGACCGCGAGTGACCTCACATAGGAAAACGTCACTTCCGGTTTGAAAATGTCAATTTTTGACCGGAAGTCACTTCACATAGGAAAACGTCACTTCCGGTTTTAAAATTTCAATTTTTGACCGGAAATGCCATTATAGGAGAAAACGTCACTTCCGTTGTAAAAATATAAGTTTTCGGCCAGAAGTGACGCCGTACCGGAAAAACTTCACTTCCGGTTTGAAAATCGTCATTTTTTACCGGAAGTATTTGGTACTCAGTCCACCGTTGGCTTTGTTCCGGCTAACACCAGCCGCAGAGGGGCCAATATGACGTTTTGGCGTCCGGCAGTCAGTGCAGGGCAAGTGATGTGCCGTTTTTCCACTTACTTCAGAATCTCACCTGGGAACTCGCACCGGCTTGCTGAAAATACCGTCGAACATTCTCCGTTCGCTCTATCACCACGGCTAAACGAGGGATTACGGAACGAACGAGAGCGCGTTAACGTGCCGGCGTGCGGGAGAGGAGTACAAACGCGCATCTGCGGTCGGTCTCGTCGAAGCATTCGCCCACCGACGAGTGCAGCGTGGAACTGCGGGCCTCGGCCGAAGGCCAATGAAAAGATTAATTGGCAATCCAACGATCCGTTCGATGTCCCCTCCTCTCGCCCGCCCACACATTCATTCCTCTATCGGTCTGCCGACTCTTGCCTTCACCCTCGTCCCTACCTTCACTGCCGTTTGGCTGATATCCACGTATTTTCGTTCAACGATCGCCCTCAACGAATACACGCTCCGATTAAAACAGTACTCGCCCTAATTTTTTTTTTTTTTTTTCGAAGTTGGCAGAGTTAGTAGGGGAAAGCGGGGCAAAATGGGACAGTGGGGCAAAACGGGATAGTAAGCAAAACACAAATTTCCAATAATTTCTGGATGTCCCATTTTGCCCCATCGATACATAAGCATTTTCTGTCCCGTTTTGCCCCACTGTCCCATCCAAAAATTATTGGAAAATTGCGTTTTGCCGCGCCGTTCCGTTTTGCCCCACTGTCCCATTTTGCCCCGCTCGTCCCTACGTCGGGGCGAAATGTCCAGCCGCCTAGTTTGCTATTTTTTGAATGAAAAAGTTTCTCGATATTCGACAAAGGCTACACGGATAAAGCGCACCGCAGAGAGTTTTGCTTTCAATACTGTTATTCCCGCATTGTTTTCCATCGAATATTGAATGGGTGCTTACAAACGCAAACACACGCGTCCCACATGCCGGTGCAACTTCGCACCCCGCAAACTCCGCACTGTGCACGCACGTACGAAGGGCTCGAGTGCGCGTGGGCAGCGCACATAGTTTTATCCTGCGCTGCAGGTAGTTTGCAGTCGTGCGAATGTTTCGTCGTAAACTCGTGTCTATTGTTCGTGGATCAGCTTGGCAACGTCTGACGAGTCTCGTCGCCCCCGTTGTCGCGGGTTTGTCGCAGATCCGAGGCTTAGCGCAGCACCCGCACGTCAGCCGTTCGATAATCACGGTCGGCGAACGTGATTCATTTTTTTTTCTTTCTTGAATATTCTTGGGATTTAAAGTGTCGGGAATATTAGGTGCAAATTTTTGATAGAAATGCGATTAATAGGGGATTATTGTTTTTCGAAAAACAGACTCTTTTATTTTATTTTCTTAAAGTTTGAAATATGAAAAGTAATGTTTATTGAAAAATGCTTAAGATAGCCTAAAGTAGACAGGTTGACTTATTAATTAATTAACGTCGTATGTGATGATATGATTTTCTTTTATTTACGAGATAAGCTAAAAATTGAATGCAAACAGCCGTTTACCGTCGACATGCAAAAAGCAGCCTGAAGTGGGGAATATTCTTTTAGAAAAAAATATGATCTTGTCTTAATTTTGTTAAAATTTTATATTTTATATTAAATATGAAATATATAAAATCTTATATTATTATATATATATATATATATATTATTATATATATTATATATATTATTATTATTATATATTATATATTATATTAATATATATTATTATATATTATTATATTTTATATTAAATATGAAAAATGAGGTTTATCGAGAAATCCTTAAGATAGCCTAAAAAAGTATGTAGCTTGACTTATTTATTAACTACTGTCGTATCCGATGATACGAACATTTTTTTATTTATTTATGAGGTAACGTGAAAATTCATTGTAAACGATCTTCACCATTGACGATGAAAAGGCCGAAAATGGCGTGTTAAATACCACGTACACAGTGTAATAGTCGTACAATAACTCCGCTCTCGCGTCTCCGCCAGGTTGACGCGTGGAAAATTGTCCTTTTGAGTCGCACCGAATTGTATCGGGGCGTGGAGTAAAACGGTCAACGGAATTAATCGCTCGGCACTGTCGACGAGTGTCGACTCTGGGATTCGATCGAACGGAAACTTGTTGCATGAATCGAGAGATATTGCTCAACCCTTCGGCCGCGCTAATTTACCTCGTGTTGTCCTCAAAGTCGACGGCTTTCGATACGAATGGAAAAAGTTCCAAGCGCTCTTCGGCCCGCTATACCTAGCACTCGATGGATCGAGCAGAACGGGGCAAAACGGAGTACCTGCAAGAAATTAATGCCATTCGCACGATTCATGAAATATTTATCGACCGCTTGCTAATGACAAAAAATAAATATATCTTTTAAATAAATAAATTCGTAGTAATTATTCCAAGCATCGGTGCAAAAAGTACGGGGCAAAACGGAATACCTGCAATCAATTAATACCATTTGCATGACTCGTGAACTATTAATCGACCACTTGCCAACGACTAAAAATAAAATGTCTTTTTTTTAAACAAATAAATTCGTAATAATTAGTCCAAGTCATCAGTGAAAAAATTATGGGGCAAAATGGAAGAGCTGCAACAGACTAACCTAATAAAGCACCTCCCAATCTTACCAAGAAAACGGTTAGGAAGTATTCGATTTTGCCCCGTAATTTTTTCACGGATGCTCGGAACAATTATTACGAATTTATGTATTTAACAAAATGTATTTGTTTTTAAAAACAATGTATTTATTTGTTATAGTTATCAACCGGTCAATTGACATTTCACGAGTTATCCAAAAGCGATTAATTTCCTGTACCCCATTTTGCCCCATGAATTTTCATTTTATTTAAATCCCACTGCGCGCATGCCCTGTAGAGCATTCCTAATGTTGCTCCGGTCTTCGCCCCTGCTTATCGCATCGGATCCAGTGCATCGCAAGCGGAAATGCACAGAAGCAAAAAAGAAATAAAAAATGGCGAGTAAACCGGAAGTTCTCGGTCTTGGTCTCGAATATCTTACAAGGAGAGCATCATGAACGGCGAAAAGCTTCGGGAACCGCTCGCGCCATTAGCATTTCAGTGCCGTCTCCCACGTGGATATATCGGGCACGTAGGCGCGGAAGAAGCATTCGGCGGGGTTGAACCTACGCATCGAGCCTGGAGAAACTCTCGGCCGCCGCGCGGGCTCGCCGAGGCTCGAAAGTTAGGCAATATCAAACTTCCCCGCTCGCTGTGTGCACTCTCGTTGGCACTGCGGCACTTCTTTCTCCCGTGCATTTTCGTTTCTTTATTTCTTTGCATACTCTCACCTATATCCTCGCTATCCCTCTCCGGGGGACACGCCGGGCAAGGTCTACCTTTCATTCGTATATATTCCGCCCTCGTAATAGCCGAGGAAGAGAAACTTCTTTTTTTCATTTTTATTTTTTCCTTAACTTTTGTTCGGATATTCATGAGCGGATATTCCCTGCTTAAGGTCGAGTGTAGGAAGATAGAGGGGGAACGCTTTTCGCAGTTTTAACTCCCAAAAAGACACCCTGTGCGTTGGAATTCGACAAACTTCTTATTTGAGTGGCGAATAAAAAAGGCCATGCGCAGTGACTTAAAAAATAAAATAAATTATTTATTTGACGGGCTTCCGCAAATAAATGTTTATTTGGTGTAGTAAATTATTTATTTGGTGTAAGCAAAATATTTATTTGGTGTAAGCAAAATATTTATTTGGTGTAAGTAAAAAATACTTATTTGGTTTAAATAAATATTTCTTTAAATAAAATAAATATTTTCTTGAGGCAAATAAATATTTATTCGCGGGGCGTCCGTAAAATAAACCATTTTTCTGGGTGTACTGTGTAAGGTTTCGGCTGGTGGATCGAAGCCCGAGATGTATAGATGGTGACGAGATAGTGCTGTTCCGTGACTGTTCCCAAGGAATAGACGCACAAATAAAATCCTCCACCAAAAAAAGAAATATCTAGACATAAAATAAGATAAAATAAAATAACAAGAAAAATGAGATTCGCCTAGCGAGACCGAGCGGCGAATAAAACAGACATGCGCAGTGACGGCGAAGGTCGAAACAACCGCGGTAACTCCCGTACAACGTTTTGCCTGCCGGATCGAAGTCCAAGATGTATAAACGGTGACGAGATGTCCCGAAGGGACAGAGGCATAAATAAAATCCTCCATCAAAAAAAAAAAAAAAAAAAAAAAAAAAAAAAATCGAAATAAAAAATAAATAAAACAACAAGAGGAATGAGATTCGCCTAGCCGGAGACGATTTTGCATTTCATGCATAGAGCCCCGGCAGCGCGTCTTCGGAAATTTCCATTTTTCCGAACGGACGGATGCTACCGAAACAGACACAAAGTCGAATGTACGGAATGGTAAATATAAAAATGTAAATTTCGTGAGAAATGGACTAGGTGAGAGAATGGCGTGTGAGAAATCTTCACCTTCCCGGTTTCCTTTTTTCCCACGAAACTGGCGAACCTTGAACGAGACGAATTTGGACAGCGCGGCCAGCAAAGGGTAGTTTCTCTTTTCGCGGATAAAGAATTTCGAAACTTTCGGATAAATCCAAAGAGAACCGGACGAGGCTTATCACGAGGAAAAATAAAATGAGTAAATCTCTCGGTCTTCGTATAGCGGATTTATACATGTGTGTATGTGTGTATCAAAGTAGTCCGCGTCTTTACGTCGGTACAGCGTCGACGGAACTTCGTTCGCACGGAATACGAGAATCGTTCTTGAATTCACGCGATGCATTATTCATTTGAGCTGCGAGCGGCGGAGGAGGGGAAGCTTTTTCCAGACGTCCTTTCCTAGAGGGAGGCTCGTACCGCGAGTCTTCCCGCTTCGCCACCCTCTCGACTCTTTCTCCTCTTCTCTGGGTCGCTCGCTGTCTGCTGCAGCGTAGCTCGCGCCGTGATTCCGTCGTCCGAGGGTTGACGTATCAGGGCGGAAAAGTGGGCCGAACACGAACCGGAGAATGCTCCGGTCTCGCGAGATGTTTCCTGTCCCACTTTTTTTTTTTTATAATTTTTTTTTTTTTTTAACAAAAGTCGCCTTGAACAAATTTGAACAGTCCCGGCTCTCCGCCCTACCGATAACAAGGCGAACTTTAACGTACATTGTAATTATTCACTAGACGTTTTTAATTAGGCATCGTCGCCACGGATGAAACGGAATTTATTAAGCTTTTAGCTGCCAGCGCGGTATATTTTTTTGACGTTGATGAAGGGGCATTTAAAAAAAAATATCCTCTATTTTAGTCGAAGAGTCTATTATCATCGAGCAGTCTATTTTAATCGAAAAGCCTATTTTTATCGAACAGTCTTCTTCTTCTACTTCTTCTACTTCAATCGAATTGCCCACTTTAATCGAACAGTCTATTTTAATCGAACAAATTCTTTAATTTTTTAATTTTAATTTTGGTGTAAATAATACAATATAAAAAATAATAGAATAATCAAAAGCTTGTCTCTTTACTTTATTATTTCTTATATAAGGCCATGTGCACTAATTAGTTGACATGGAAGGTACTGTAGGCTGCGAATCGCCGAAACGGCTATTTAAAAAAAATTGTATATCGTCTATTTTAGTCGAACATTTCTGAGCAGAATTTCACCAACAATTTCTTCGACCGGAATTAGATAACTGTTTTGATTTTGATGTTTTTAAAATAATTGATAAAATATAGAAAGTAATAAAAATAATTAAACGCGTCTTTCATTATTTTATTATTTTCATTCACCTTCACTAATTGTGCACTGCTTGGTTACCATGGGAGTCGCTGCGGGCTGCGAATTGCGTAACCAACGAGTAATCGTATGCCGCAAGATGTGTGTGAAAGTAAGGTGAGAGGAAGGCGTGGGAGGGGGGAGGGAATGTTTTGATGTACGAAGTACGCAAGAACAACCGGAGGGCGAGCTTCTGGCGTCATCAGACTTATTAAATTATCGGGTCCATTAGCGAAAGTTCAGGATCATTAGCGACGCCTGCACACGGTCCGTTCAACCCACCCGACAACTATGCGATTCCTCCCTTTTTGCCTTCTTCCTCCTCTTACGATCCGTCCTTCCTCTCCGCCGCCGGCGATGCTTAGTGCGGCCTCGGCGGATCCCGCCGGGCACACGCGAGAAAGGATACAGCGAAACACTATCCTCTCGCGTGTTGCATCTCGCCTACCGTGACGTTGCCCATTTTCCGTCCAGCTCGTTTCCCCATTAATCTTTCGTACGCAGCGTCGCCGCTGTAAGCGGCTGGGAAATGCGCCGCGGGCGCACCGCATCACATCGCACGAGCCCACACTTGTGTACGTCCAGCTATTTGTTTCACCGCCGACGAGGTGTGAAAACACATGTTAACGTGTGTGCCCGACACCCGGTGCGCTAACAGCGTCGGGTTTTACGACGCTGCGGAACGCTCAACCTTTCTACGTGACCCGCGGACACATCAGCCGGGTGTTCAACAAACTTTTATACGCTTCCCACCGCCCTTCTGCACCTCTTTCTCATTGTTGCGTCTCGAATTCGTTGCAAGGACGAGTTTTGAGCACTGCGGTTAAGGTTTTGCACCGAACTAAAAGGGTCATTAAACTGTTCAGCGAATCGAGAAATGTTAAAGGTGCAAAGTGAGTTTTGGGTGTTGATAAATCGGTAATCGTCAAGTATTTCATTTCTCGATAAATTTCATTTGGCAATAATTAACGATATCGAGGTTAAATAATTTTTTTAATTAAAGTACACTCGATGAATATTTATTGTTCCTGAAGTTTGCTATTTTGTTTTTTTTGTTTTTTTTTTTCTATTTTTATGTTTGGGACAATTAAGAAGAAGAGCCAAGGACACATCAGCCGAGTGTTTACCAAACGTGCGTCGCAGCCTCGACGACTTTTAAGGACTGCGGTTAATGCGGACTCTGCAGAGACGCAAAAGTACAGGGGCGACTGGGAGCGGATTAAAGTGTTTAACGCATCAAGAAATTTTGGCGATGAAAAGTGTGTTTTGCGTCGTAATAAATCCGTAAACATCAAATATTCAATTTATCGAAAAATTTCACTTAGCAATAATTGACGCTATCGTCAGGTTAAATAAAAGTACACTCGACAAATATTTATTGCCCACGAAGCCTGACATCTTTTTTAACCGCTAATTTTTTAACAATTAAGAAGATAGAAATCGAAAAAATAATTCTGTTGTAATAATTTTTATTGAATGTACACATTTTTTTTTTTAACCATGCGTTCGTTAATGAAGCTGTGTTTAACGAATGCTCCGTTCAATATTGGAACGTGTTCGATTATGTACCTCGATAGTTCGATTTCGAGGTGTAATTCGGTCGTGAAGAAAACTACCACAGAGAGATGAACAAACATTTAAAGGGCGGCACTATTGAGAGCTCAGATCTGCCGCGAGGTTGTGCCGGACCGTGCGAGGCGGCGAGATTAGTTCGATCCGCGACCGCGACGCTGCGCATGGAGCCTCGCCTTTCTCGCAAGCGAAGCAGTCCTTTGTTGGCCTTATATACCACTGCCGAAGCGTGCCAAAGCATACTTACCTGGCGCAGAGGTTACCGTGATCAATAAGGCGGTTCCTCCAGGGCGAGGCTCTTCCATTGCACTCCGGTCGAGCTGACCCTTGCGAATATCCCTAATGTGGATATCTCGGGCGTATAATTTTTGTTAGTCGGGACTGCGTTCGCGCTATCCCGGAAAAAGTTGTTCAAAACATAATTAGTCTTGACTTTGCTTCGAAAGCGAAGCAAAGTTACTTGGGAAAATTTGTCCGTGCACTTTACGTTGTAAATTGTATGGAACGAGCAAACATGCTGTTACATCATGCTTTTACATGTGCCACTACAACGAGAACGGCTGCTGTGGTGAGAGTTGAGATTACTTCGACCGCACGTGTCTTAGAGAGCTACTGTCTGCACTCAACATCCGAGCGGAATGAAACGCTCCTTTAATCGGAGGAACTGCAGCTTCCTGCAGTTATAATTAGTCTCGTGTCGTTCCAGACTCTACGGGTTTCCATGCCAACGCACTTGTTCCGTCCAGCGTTGAGGTTCCCGTGACTAATCGCGCGGCATTTTCGACCGGGGTTACCCATTTGACTAAAGCTAACGTGTCTCTGAATACACTTGCAATTACGCCGCGGATCTAATTTCATTTGTGTGCAGCTTTGGCGAAAAATGGGCACGTATCGTCCTCACGTGTCGTTGTACGGTACTCCAGTCTGCGCAGACTGTAAAAAAAATTCATACGATATTTAATGTACTTCTACTGGAAGTTTTTATGTATAAACTGGTATATTAAATTTCATGTACAATTGTTTAAATGTTTGAGTGTTTATTTATTGAGGGTTTTCTCCTTGACCGATTGTCCAAATATTAATCTATAAATGTGTCTTATAACTAACGTATATTTATATTCAAATAAAAAAAAAGATTTTTTAAAACTAATAGATAATGACTAAAAGATTATGCTTGTACAATCCCCTTTAGACTTAGCTCAGATATTCTTTAATTTGCGCTTACCATGCATACGTAAATATGAACTCTCGCGCTCGATGCTGGGAAACGCTCATAGTTTGCGCAGTCAATACTAGCTCCGAGTAAATTTACTCAGACGGACTAGGCGTGCATTGTGATGAAAAATTAACGTACGGTATATTAAAAACTTTAGAAATACTTTACTTTTAGTAATTTAATTTAATTTTACTAAAAAAGTATTGTAATTAGAATAATTTACTTAAATGTAACTCTAGAAGTCCATCAATTTTTTATGACAATAGCACATTAAATTGGAAGTACCAGTTTTTGCATAAAAACTTGCATACTGTACATTAAATTTACTATTTTTTTAACAGCGCAGCCGCCCAGCGGGCAAAAAGTTGAGTAGTAATTTTTTCCCGTCTCAACTACCCTCAAGGTGATGTGAAACACGTTCTCTGTCATTCTCTCTCTCCACTGTGAAAACATGGCGCTATCTCACTCACGCTCCTGGTCCGTCGCGTGAGTTTCACCTCGCCTTAGGCCGATCGTATCCCGAGGGACCGTGCACATCCCCCAGTGTGATGGGGTAGAAAAATAGTTCGGCGATGACCGCTACGCGTCGCATGACCCTAAAACGTTTCTCACAATAGAACCAGTCCTGGATAGGCTATATAAGCCAGATTTCAACGTGCCAAAGCATACTTACCTGGCGCAGAGGTTACCGTGATCAAGAAGGCGGTTCCTCCAGGGCGAGGCTCTTCCATTGCACTCCGGTCGAGCTGACCCTTGCGAATATCCCTAATGTGGATATCTCGGGCGTACAATTTTTGTTAGTCGGGACTGCGTTCGCGCTATCCCGGATAAATAATCCAAAACATAATTTAGCTGATAAACTTTTCGAACCCTTTTCGGTTAATTATTAACTGTGAAATGGTTCTATTTCCTTTCTTCGGAGAAGAAACCTTTTGTCGATTTGCCAATCGCAACTCTGCAAACATATATAATGTCGATATCTCGGGCGTACAATTTTTGTTAGTCGGGTCTGCGTTTGCGCTATCCTGGAAAAATAATCCTAAAACACAATGCCTGATTGATAAACGCCGATTAAAGTATTGGACACTTAACATTTTTGTCTCGTTAAAAAAAAGTTTTCCACGAGCACATGCCGGTGGCTGCTGAACGATAATGCATCTAGAATAGACCTAATGTGGTTATCTCGGGCGTACAATTTTTGTTAGTCGGGACTACGATGGCGCTATCCCGGATAAATAATCCTTAAACTCAATACCCAAATGTTAAGCGTTGATTAAAATTATATTGGATAAGCAACTTTTATCTCGGAAAACAAATGTTTCCCACGTGCACAGGCTGGTGGCTGCTCAACAATAATGGAACTTGATCCCAATATCTTAATAACATCCTAGTATATTGCACAACTTTGACAACTCCGCAACGATACCTTTCAACGTCTTTGTCGATTTGCATGAGTCAAACTTCACGCGGGCTGGCGCAAACTTCCTAAATGCCAGGACGAACTTGCTCCCCCATATCCATTCATGTCTCGTGAATGGCTGTAGTAGTATCGTAGCCATAGAATAAGTTACATAATTTCTAGCGTCAAATATGATGAATGCAAACCCGCTATAGAACACTCAACGTAACTACACCTTGTCTTGATATAATTAATAAATGGCGATGGAAATATAAACGGCACGTTAAGCGACGAAGAACTAAGCACTCCGGATTAGACACTAATTGTTGCATGTACACAGTAATAAATAATTTCGTAAAATCGGAATACGAAGTGTCGTAAAAATAACGTTATTATATAAATGGCAAACTCGTTTGTTCCGGTTTGAATATACTAAAGCATATTCAAACCTGAACAAACTTTTATTCTCGGTGTCATTTACAATTTTCGTTTGTACTTTTCTTTGTAAAACTAGAGCCGGATGGTGGGATCGGACAATTAACAAATAAAAAATTGTTGACGTTTGTGAACAATAAGTTGTGAAAGCTACCATCTTTGTTTACTGACGCTATTTCTATCCTATTGTGGATTCCCAGATATTGCGCGCAATTTAACTTTTTATAACTATGCAGCCTGTAGTTGAACGAGCCTGTAGCTCTTGGCAAGGTCGAAGTCGTACCGGCGTGAGCGACGCGTTGCCCGGGGCAACCGCGCGGAGGGGAATCGCGCTCGTGTGCGGCGGTCTAGTTCGCCGAGCGGCCGCTACGCGTCGCAGGCGTTCGAGCCGTTTCTCGCAAGCGAAACAGCACTGGGCGGCAATATAAGCCCGAGTGCGCCGTGCCAAAGCATACTTACCTGGCGCAGAGGTTACCGTGATCAAGAAGGCGGTTCCTCCAGGGCGAGGCTCTTCCATTGCACTCCGGTCGAGCTGACCCTTGCGAATATCCCTAATGTGGATATCTCGGGCGTACAATTTTTGTTAGTCGGGACTGCGTTCGCGCTATCCCGGATAAATAATTCAAAACATAATCTAGCTGATAAACTTTTCGGACTTTTTTCGGTTAGTGAACTATGAAATAGCTCTATCTCCGTTGTTCGGAGAAAGAAACCGTTTGTCGATTTGCCTCTATCAGAACTCTGAAAACATATCACTCATACGTGACAGAGTTTTTAAGGCAAATATTGCGTGGCACACTAGATAAAATAAGTGCTAAATTAAATTTGTACAATTGTTCATCCAAAATTGTACGTTTTTATTGACAGTAAAGGAGGTTGATTTGTGTTATTGCATGTGTCCTCAACCAAGATAAATATTAATCACGATGGTCCTGTGAGAATAACTTGGTAACTGCAAATTTCCATGACAGTACGTTTTTGTTGGGTTTTTTTTTCAAAGTAAAATCCGTATTTATTAACTGATTTTAATGGACCACGGCTCATTTTGTTCCTTAAGCTTTGTTTTACGAATTCACCTTGCAGATTTTTCTTTGTAGGTTTGACTCTTTGATAAATACGGCCCATCGTTTAACACTCGTCCTTCCCTCATTCGAACGAGTAATTTCTCTGACAAATCGAGCCAGTTAGCACTGGTCATACGGAGAAGTTATTCCGTCGGAATTTCGCAATGACAATTTGCATACTTCGGGATCAGAGGATCGCAATTATAAACGTGCCGTTTGTTTATTAGATACTACTACTTTGATTGAATGATCAAAAGGTTAAGGTCATTGACTCTATCCGTTGTATTTAGTAGGAGAAGGTTAACTTTCGTCGTCCGTTTTTTTCCTCCTTGCGCACCCGCATTGCATATCACTTCGCCTATCCCGCTTATTATTGTTATTATTATTATTATTATTATTATTATTATTATTATTATTATTATTATTATTATTATTATTATTATTATTATTATTATTATTATTATTATTATTATTATTATTATTATTATTATTATTATTATTATTATTATTATTATTATTATTATTATTATTATTATTATTGTTGTTGTTGTTGTTGTTGTTGTTGTTGTTGTTATTAGTGGTGTTAATGCTATATTCCTTCCAAATCGAGTTTATAGCATTATAATATATATATACCGTCACTTGCAATCATAGACTTGTTTCGTACAGAGTTTGGGACAAGATTAGAGTTACCTTTCCCCAATTTGAATTTATACCGCAGTAATCGCTCTTTAGCCTTTCGATCTCTTCTCTGCGCGCCTCTCTAGGTTCGTTCTGCTTGCGACATAACCGTCGGCTATTCCCGACGGCTGCGGCGGATATTTCGGAGAGTTATCGCCGTTTTATCGACACCCGCACCACGCGGCATTCCCCGCGCTGCAAGGGCCAGTCCCCCTTCCCCCCTCCTCCCCGCAGCGATCGTCCACCCTTCCCGTGCTATATCCGTGAAATCGTTAATCCCCCCTCCCCCCTGCGGAATAAAGGTCGACAAAAGATTAATAGCCGACTGTCATCGAGTTTCGTCGTTTTCGTCAAAACGTGTGAAAAAAAATAACCCTGAATATATCATCTTCCAGTTATTCATCTTCGGCAAGTCTCTATTAATGCACTGCTTCGGGAAGAAAAAAAATGGTTCAATTTCAGTTCACAATATCGTCGGGTTAAGTAATAGATAATTCGACAAATATTTATTGTCCATGAAGTTTGTCAATTTTTTTTTCTTGTTCGTTTAGGAACAATTAAGAAGAACACCCGACACATCAGCCGAGTGTTCAACAAAGTTTTTCCCTCCGCCGCGCTCTTAGTCTCGCGCCTTCCCATCGTCGCATCTCGTATTCGTTGCAGGCCGAGTTTTAAGCACTGCGGTTAATGCGGTCTTTGCCGAGACGCAAAAGTGCACGACTGAAAGGAGAATTGTACTTATAGAACTATATAGCATAATTTCCCTATATAATGTAAATAACTATAGAACTATATAGCGAATAAGAAATTGTTGACGATGCAAAGTGCGTTTTTAGTTGTTAATAAATCAGTAATCGTCAAGTATTCCATTTCTCGATAAATTCCCCTTCCCAATAATTGATGACATCGTCGGGTTGAATAAAAGTACATTCCACAAATATTTATTGTTCATGAAGACTCCAATTTTATCTTAGGGTTCTTTTAATTAAATAACAAGGAAACTCCATTAAACTTAAGCGCGTCCAACTATTCAATATTTATTATAGATCGTAGACTTAAGTGTTTAAAATTTTTTTAACTTTTATAACTTGTTACTCTCTTATATTTAGGATTTATCGTATACTGTATTTTAATTGTAAAAGAGAAATCCCTCAAGTAAATTAAATTAAAATTAAAAAAAATTAAATTACCAGCGATAATGAACTGCTTCGGGAAGAAAAAAAAATTGTGCGCTTCAAAAATTTTATTCTCCAAGCGGACTTCCCGGAGCTAAGTTTCTGCCATGCAAAACAGCCGTTCTAACTCGATGAAATTTGGTCTCATGCGGATATCTTCGGGGACGAGAAAAAAAAATCGTCCAGCACGCTCGAACCTCGCGGACTCGACTCGGTCGAGTCTCGACGCCCGCGGGCACTTCGGCAATAGAGGAATGGTGAGACAACTCGGGGGAGCTAAAAAAAAAATTTTCTCACACCCGCGTCACGTTGCTCTGCTTGCAGGTATTTATTTTCTCGAGGAAGGAAACAAAACGGAAGAGCAAAAAAAAGAGAGACTTTCAACAACCTGCGAAACATTCTTGAGGGCGGCGCGAGGCATGCGCCTCGAGTGTGGGGGAGTCGGCGCCGTTCGCGCGGGCGTGAGGGTGCGAAACCGTGTCCGATGCAGCATCAGTCGGTTGACGTCAGTGCGAGCAGCCAGTACGCGCGACGATTGCCGGACGCTCTGCACAAAGCGGCTATTTCGTATCAACAAAAAAATATATATATATATATATATATATATATATATATATAAAATAAAAAAAAATCGTCGCCAACCGGAAGTAAATTTTCAGTTCTCTCTCCGAAGGTCGTTCCAACGATTAATCTCTCCCATTCGCTCAAGAGACGAACAATTTTTTAAGGCCGCTTTCACCCGATATAATAAATAACTGAAACAAAAGTTGAAACGGCGAAAAAAAAAAGTTAAAAATACGTCGCCTGCGAGTTAAAAAAAAATAGCACGAATTTACAATGAGAGGCGTCTTGTGTTGAATTTGTGAAGAAAGGTACAACAGGATACCTTTGAACATTGCGCTGTAACTCGAACTCGCTGTAATAGCGAGGACGCTCCGATATGAATAAAGATAACGCCTGTGATATCGTAAATTGCAATTATAAGGCGCAAACAGGCGAAAGTCAATTTCGAAACTCGAACGCGGCGGCTCTGTAATTTCATTCGTAACTCATCAAAGTTTTGCGGCACTCCAAGAGGGCCGGACAGCGTCGGCGAGGGGGCGGTTGGTGAATTTCTTTCGCCGGGACGTAAAACTTCGCCCGAATATTTTACTCCCCTTTTCGGCATCCGATAAAGTACAGACGCAAAGACATATATATTATATATGTACATATATATATATATATAGCTATATATACCGATTTATAATAAAAAGAAGATGATTGTTTCTCGGGAATTGAATGGAAATACCGTGGACGGGACGGCGTACACGCGGGAGGAAGAACGAGTTAGCGAAACTTAATGGAGCGTGAAATGGTCGATTAGCGTCGAACTGATATCGCCTGTGTACACGTGTCTCTGTGTGTGTTATATTCGAAGCACGTGAATTCCCGGGCTCGTTTGTCTGTCGCTGAAACGTTTCGTCGCGGTAATACGAATGGACGAATAAATGACCATAAATATATCGCGATAAACCGCTCTACTTTGAAATTTCATTAAAATTAGTTTCGGTCAGTTTGCGCAGTGACGATAAAATTTTTGTTTGGAGGAAGCATCGGCGTTGGGGGAAGAAAATTCGTCAGTGCTCGTTGATGATTTTTTAAGCTAAAAAAAAAAAAAAAAAAAAAATTGAATAAAATATAAAAATATAAAATGTCTCCGGAGATCGTCGAATTTTTGGCGATCGCTTTGCTGTACCTGACGAGGGTCAGCGCCGGCGGCAGCTGCAGCGCGGCGAAACTCTGCTGCGAGGGACGGGACTCCGGATGCGTTATTCAGAAGGCCGCGCCGAACGCTATCATCGAGAGCCCTCAGGACAAGCCCTGCTACTGCGATCACGCGTGTCTCAAGCTCAACGATTGCTGCAACGATTTTCGCGACACCTGCCGAGGTACGTACGGAAATTTTTAGGATATTGAATATAGAAGGAAAAATTAAACGAAAGATCTATCACTGAAGTTGCGAAAACAACGATAGCGACAATCTGCAAATTATTATTATTATTATTATTATTATTATTATTATTATTATTAAACTTTACAGAACGGAAGTGTATGACTTATAAAATCTGCATCTCGATAACTGAATTACAAATATCGTTTTTCTTATAAATTCTTGTAAATTCCTGTAAACTCTTATAAATTTTGTGTGAACACATAGAATTTCGTGTGTCCAACTCTAAACTTCCGTATATAAATTTCATGCGAACATATCACGTGAACATATACACTAAGAAATCGACAGATTGTTTTTTTTATCCAAGCTTCAATCGTCGCTGGAATGAAACTTCCTTAAGTTTTCGCGATTGCTCCAATATTTAAGCTACGCTTGTCGCGATACATAAAAAAATAATGGTAATAAAAATCATTAGAAATAATAATAATACTAAAAATCATTAAAAACAATATTAATAATGACAATAATTCACTCTCGCAAAATTACGTATCGTAACAAACTGATTACCATAGGACAAGCAACAAGAATCTGCAATACATATATATATATATATATATATATATATATATATATATATATATGAACTACAAGTCTATGCAACAGCCGATCTCCAAATCGAAGACCTAAAGACAAATTCCCGAGGCACACGATAGTAGAAATCCTGAACATACTCCACAGCACACGGTCGCATGTAATAGTCCAAAAACAAGACAGTTACGACACCTTCGCACTCACACTCTGTCTCTCAAACAGAGGGAGATAAGCAAACAAGTAGATAGATAGATAGCATTTATTGTACAGTAGGACCTGAGGTCCTCTAGGCGCACGCCTCTAGTAGGAGCTACACAGCCTGAAGGACTCCGGTCAATGGCGCATTGGGCAAAGGAAAACACAAACGGATAGTCTGTAAATACCCGCTTACTCATGTAAACATTCTGGCCAAAAAAATTCTCGCACCACTACTATTAACAGAAATAATAAAAAAACAATCCTAATGCTACAAATAACAAAAAGCAATATTAATAATAAAAATAATTATAAATAATTTTGAAAAAAAAAAACCAGAACAAAATTAAATAAGTGACAACGCCGACAAGTGTCAAAATAAAAAAAAAACCCGTCAAAGGTTCAATTAGCGGATCGCCAGGCTGAAGGTTGAAGACCTTCGCTCCTTTGACCGTCTCGACTAACGAGAAAGGAAGATCGTACACGAGAACCCGCGCCGCTCCCGCGGTGCTAGTTAGTTAATTGGTCGTAGAATGGACCGTCAGTCGTTTTTAAATTTTTATCTCCATTCAGCACGTACTTTTCTCGTTTGTCGTGCGGTGCGCCTACGTGTGACGATTTCAAAGAAGGTACCGTCGAGTTTGGCGCGACGGTAAGAGCTCTCGCGCAATTCCATTCGAAAGAACGAACAGTGGGTCGGTACGAAAAAATTCACGCCGGCATGCTGGAAGAGTCTCGGACGTTTTATTTATGACCGGTCGGCGGTGCAGAGAAAGGACGCGGAGGACGGCGGGAGAGGCACGCCGAAGAAATAGAGCGAACAGGATCAGCGCGGTCCGGGCCGGTTGCGCGCACTGGCGCTGTACCGGTAGAGCTGCAAGCGCTATAGCGGCGTTTTATCCCCGTGGACGATCCGAGTGTCGCGCAACGATAAATCCCGGCGGATGTACACAGGTAGAGAGCGGCTAAAAATCCACGGATATATTCAGCACTCGTAAGGGCGAAGGCTTATCGCGGATTACAGCGGCGGAGCACGCAGCGCCAGATAAATGGCCTGGCGATTGTCCACCAGTAGTGGACTATTCAATGAAATAAAAATTCTGGTTAAAAAAAAAAAAAAAAAAAAAAACAGGAAAAAAAAGACGCAAAACATATCGGAGAGTGTGAATCGGTCTCGTGGTCAGGTAGAGCGGGTACTTTATATTCTATGTCGTGTTGGGCAAATAAATGAAAAAAAAATAAATAGAGTAAAAAATGCATAAAACACCTGTCAATTTCCGTGCTCGAGCGTGAATTTATTCCTGTCGAGGGGAATGGGGGGAAATTGCATTGTATCGCGAAAACAAGCGGGTTGATGCGGAGGCGGTTTTCGCGCGACGCGCGAGCGATGGTTGTGCTCTCGCTTTGGCAAAGTTATTTTGGGGGCGATAAGTTTAACTAGGACGGATTTGATTTTGGGAAAAAGTATCGTGGAGCACTACGATGGGAAATATTTGTCTGATAGACGAATATTTTGCGCTGTAGGTTTGCGGACAGGGATCGGAGATTTTCAGACACGTTGGGAATATTTAGATTGCATTTGGTGCGAACAGAATTTATGCAATTTTCAGGCCTTTCATAAAAAATTTTTGGACTTTCTCAGAAAAGATTTTCAGACTGTCGGAAAAGATTTTCAGACTGTCAGAAAAAATTGCAGAGCTTTTCAGAAAAAACATCTCAGACTTTGAAAAAATATTTTCAGACCTTTTTGGAGTAAAACTTTCAGACTTTCAGAGAAAAATGTTCAGACTTTTTTGAGAGAACTTTTAGTTAAATATTTTCACCGGGGTGGCTGCGAAGGTTGTTTCTAAAGGTTCGACCTCTACCTATAATCAATCCCGGAAGTAAATTCTGATATTACGGATCAATACAGTTTGTCCCTTGTCGAGGCTTCGAAAGATTCGCAAGGGGAGGTCTACAGGTGTAATCGGGTTAGATACAAAGAGGGTTCGAGGTTGTTCGCCGGCGGCCCGAATGGCCAACGAATCACGGAGCGACTGCTGCAAACTCCTTCCTCGGCTTACTCACACCCGCCGCGTTTTTTGCCTCGAACCCTTATTTTTTTTATCACTTCATTGGTCCGTCTGTTCTTTTTTTCATTCTTCGACGTTTCCACGTACCGCCGAGGCTTTCCGGACGAAAGATCGATCGTCTTGCCGGGAACGACCTCGTGTATGTACTCTATCGTGCATCGCCGGATGTGCCTTTCCGCAGAACAGGCGGCAGACGTTGGGGTTGTACACTTCGATCGCTCGAAACGAGCCGGATCAAACGAAACCGGGCAAAGGCATCGGCCGGGAGGGAGCAGTTAGTTACGAAAGAAAACGAGGATAAGGAAGAAAAGAACAAAAAAAAAAAAAAAAGAACGAGGAAAGGTACTCCGTCGAGGCCGGAAATGGGACACTTGGAATTACGTCCGCTCGCGATTGCTCGAACGGAAAGAGAGCTTATGATTTTTACGATCTTCGCTTCTTCCGTCGAGCTCCGCTCTGACTCACTTATCCAGCCCCAACCTCTCCGTACGAGATTCACTGTTCATTTTTAATTATTTTTTATTCGACCTTTAATCGTTCTCTTAATTAGGAATCCTCTTCGCACCGTTTCTAGCCGAGCCTCTCTTTACCGTCGAAATACGTGCAAAAGGTAGTTTTTTTTTATTCCATTTTTTTTTATGTTTTCGATATTAAAAGAATTTTTTCCAGGATGAATTACTTACATTTTTTCTACAATTTTTAGATTAATGATCGAAGATTGTATTTATTAAAAATGGAGTCTCGCCATTTGTGACAGATATTCGCTGGGATCCATGAAGAATTTTCTAAGGGGAATTCGCTGGAATTTCTCCGGAATGGAGAATGCCTGCGCCGACGGATAAAAAAGTGTTAAGTGCTCTGATAATAGAGTGAGCTCGAAGGGTGAACGAAGCTACTTGTGCAGTGATCGGATCGAGTTCTTAAAAATAACTTAACCGAACTTAAAAAAAATTGGCCTTCCCATGATCATTTTATGAGAAAGTTTCCGATCACAAGAATATACGTGCATCTTTGGGAGATCGCGTGGGGAGGATTTATTAAGGGTGTTCGGGAAAGCTCGCGAAAACTTACCATTTTTTTTTTTTTTAGATAAATCGCAGCTCGCTTGTTCCCTCTGTTACGTCACTCTCGATTATACCTTGAGCTCGTTATCGAGCATACGAACCGTATAAAAAAACGCTTCCGAGGGTACTGAGGGGAGATTTTTTTTTCCAACACCACAGGAAGATTGAAACATCCATGAGTCCGATCGCGACAACGAAGGGTTGCTTCCGATTTCCGCAGTTGTGTACCTCGACGGTTGATAATCATTTCAATTACAATTTGCTTGCCATGAAATTTGCAATGAAATTTTCTTGCTATGAAATTTAAAAAACGGAGATAAAAATTTACGAACATTTACCAGAAATCACTTCCGGCTTCAAAATCGCAATTTTTGACCGGAAGTGATGTCATATCTGAAAACCGTCATTTCCGGATCAAAAATCGCATTTTTCGACCGGAAGTGCACACCGGAAATACGTTACGCCCAGTTTGAAAATCTCATTGGTTCGACCGGAAGTGACGTCATACCGGAAATACGTCACGTCCGGTTTGAAAATCTCATTGTTCGACCGGAAGTGACGTCTTACCTGAAATACGTCACTTACGATCGAAAAAATAGATTTTTAAACCGGAAGTTTAAACAAATTCACAACTTTCGAAAAAAATACAATAGATAAAAGTGCCTCTTGGCTTGCGACGGGATAAATGTAACTGGCGTTTCGCTAGAATTCCTTTATTTCTCACTTTTTCATCGTCTCGTTTCAGTGGTCGATTGTACGGTGAGCGAGTGGGAAGATTGGTCGCCATGCGGGAAGAGATGCGGCGCTGGTGTTCAAACGAGGACACGGGTTATCGCGAAACAAACGGAGAACGGTGGAAAGCACTGTCCTCAGCTCGAACAATCGAGAACCTGTCACAGCTATGCCGGATGTCGTCACAACTCTCGTATCTTTCACTTAAAAGGTAGGTTGTATAACATTGTGTGTCGTCAACAAAACGTAAACTATAAATTCACAATGCGCATGGATACACAGTAAAAAAAAAAAAAAACAACGTTCATACATGTATTTTCTCGTTGATTTTTGCAATTTTCCTTTCGTCATCGAAGAGTAATCTTCGATTTTAAGAAGCCGTAAAACTAACACACAAAAAACAGGAATTGTAAAATTAACAAGAAAGTTGTTTTTAATTAATTTAAAAAAATTACAAACCTTTGTGGACCAAAAAAAAGTGTTGAAAAATATTCAAACTTATTTCCTATTTACCGTGTACAATTCGATCGTGCGCAAGGCGCAAAATTCCCAATAAAAATCCTAAGGTTGCGAAATTTTGTTTTTGTACTTTCAGACGTTGCTTTACTGACAATGGCAAGTTTGGAGAATCTCGACTCGGCGAGCTCGAACGATGTATCGAGCGAGGGGTGAGTATTGCGGAGCTTTGAGTCAGAGAGCTGACTCGGCGTCTGGAAAATTATTCGCACCGACATAAAGGAGAGTTATACGCCTCGGGCTTTAAGCGCCGAAGCAAGTTTTTACTGCGGCGGGCTGTACAACGCTGCAACCCCGTATAAGACATTCGAGCGAGTCGTTCGAATGATCTTCGGGCACGTAATTTCCCATAAGGAACCGAGTTAAGGTCTAGACTTATAGAGACGCCTAGTCTGCAGTTTCCCTCGGTTCGCACCGTCGGGGGAAAGAGGAAAACTTATTGCGCGAACTTTCCGGTTGGATTTCGAACTTTGCTCGGCGGATCCTGGATGAAACGAGTATTGCACGAAGTAGCTCGGAATACTGACGAGCTGATTAATTTCTGAGAATCTTTCGATGTTTTAATCCAGTGCTCACTTCCGGTATACGATAATATTTTCGCAAAAATTATTTCCATTCTTCGTCGCGTCGCACGGCTAGGACTTTTCAGACAAGGTTATTGTAAGCCTGCAAGTTTCATCAAACGCACTCCAAAGCTAAGTAACTTGTCGAGTAGATCATCGGAGGAGGAACATCTCGTTATTGGTAATTTTGGTATAGGTTGGAGGGGCAAAATGGGACGGTGGGGCAAAACGGCACAGACAATGGGGTCGCATCGATGGGGCAAAACGGGACAGGGAGTGAGGATGCACTGATGGGGCAAAATGGGACGTCCTAAAATTATTGTAAAATTGCGTTTTTGAAAACGCAATTAGTTACCAATAACATCTCGTTATTGGTAACTTCGGTATAGGGGGGGAGGGGCAAAATGGAACGGTGGGGCAAAACGGGACAGACAATGTGGGGTCGCATCGATGGGGCAAAACGGGACAGGGAGTGAGGATGCACTGATGGGGCAAAACGGGACAGACGATGGGGCAAAATGGGACGTCCTAAAATTATTGTAAAATTGCGTTTTTAAAAACGCAATTAGTTACCAATAACATCTCGTTATTGGTAACTTCGGTATAGGGGGGAGGGGCAAAATGGGACGGTGGGGCAAAACGGGACAGACAATGTGGGGTCGCATCGATGGGGCAAAACGGGACAGGGAGTGAGGATGCACTGATGGGGCAAAACGGGACAGACGATGGGGCAAAATGGGACGTCCTAAAATTATTGTAAAATTGCGTTTTTAAAAACGCAATTAGTTACCAATAACATCTCGTTATTGGTAACTTCGGTATAGGGGGGAGGGGCAAAATGGGACGGTGGGGCAAAACGGGACAGACAATGTGGGGTCGCATCGATGGGGCAAAACGGGACAGGGAGTGAGGATGCACTGATGGGGCAAAACGGGACAGACGATGGGGATGGATCGATGGGGCAAAATGGGACGTCCTAAAATGATTGTAAAATTGCGTTTTTAAAAACGCAATTTTACAATAATTTTAGGACGTCTCATTTCGCTCCACTGTCCCACTTCAACCCGCTCTACCTTGTAACAGTCGTGTTGGATATACAGGGGGGACAATTTCGGGCAAGTCTTATCGGATCGACTCCAGCAACGAATCAATACGTTTTTACGGAAAGTAGCTCGGAATACTGACGAGCTGATTAATTTTCAAGCATCTTTCGATGGCTTGATCAACTCCTCACTTCCGGTATAAGATATTTTCCGAAAAGTAATTTCCATTGTTCGTCGCGTCGCGCGACGAAGACGTTTCCGACAAGGATATTATAAGTTTGGAAAGTTCGATCAAACGTGTTCCAAAGTTAAGTAACTTGTCAGGCAGCTCATTGGATGGAGAGGGGAACGTTTCGTTATAGGGAAATTCTATATACAACAGTCGCGTCGAGTATGCAGGAGGGAGAAATTCGAGCAAGTCTTATAGGGTCAACTTCAGGGGAACTTAATACGTTTTTGCGGATAGTAGCTCGGATGGTGGAAGAAAGTAGCGGAAAGTCGCCGGAATACTGACGAGTTTATTAATTTCTGAGAACCTTTCGATGGTCTAATCGACTGCTCATTTCCGGTTTGCGATATTTTCGGTTCTAATACCCCGAGAGCTTAAAAATTATCGGGTATTTCCCGATTGTTTCGTTGCGTAGCAACGAGCGAGATAAGTTTTGCTTAAAAAAATCCCGAGCGCGCAGCGCGAGGGATTTTTGAGCAAAACTTATCTCGATCGATGCTACGCAGGGAAACAAGAGGGAAATACCCGATTAATTTTTAAGCTTGAGGGGTATTCGGCTGATTATTTTTTCAACCTCAATTTCGACCAATGAGATTGTGGTATTTAACATTTTCCTGACAAGGTTTTATTTCGAATTTCTAGAATATTTTTATATTTAGGGTTTCATCTGAGGTTGTTGCATCCAGCACATATTTTTTCTCTGTACAAAATCCAGTAAATTGGGCCCAAATCGACTTCTTGCTCTTCTCTGTATTAGCCGGGACATTCTGTTTGATTTTTTTAGAGATGCTCTCTAGAGATTCATCACCAAATCGCTTTCTTCGCTCACTCATGTCCATGCTCGTGAATGGCAATTTGACGTTTAATCATTCGCATAGGTTACAAGTGACAGAAAAATTAATGTTTATCGCCTAGCAACCTAGCCGGAAAATTTTCGAAAAATTATCGATATAATTTAGACCTAGTTGTACCACGTGATGTCAAATACCGCGCTCTCATTGGTCGAAATTGGGGTTGAAAAAATAATCGAAAAAATCATTTCCGTTGTTCGTCGCATCGCATTACGAAAAGACGTTTCCGCCGAGGACGTTGTAATTTCACAGGTTCGACAACTTTGAAAGGTGTTCCAAAGTTGAGTAACTTGTCAGGCAGATCATTTGATGGGTACGGAGAGAAACGTCTCGTTGTAGGTAGTTGTGTTGGGTATAGAGGTGAGAGAATCTCGAGCGAATCTTATCGGATCAACTCCGGCGGTGACTTGATACGTTCCGGCTGTTTCTCGAGTGTATTTTGTGCCGTATAGTTTGAGACTTGAGGTAGGGTAGTTCGGATCGTAGATACGTTCCGGGCGGATTGGTTCGCGTTCGTGTCGACTTGTGAACTGTAGTCGGGCGATTGTTCCCAACAAATTCTGACTTACGAACAGATCTCCAGTTATTTTCTGGGTAATCCCGATAATCGAAGATCTAAAAATGGATCTACAGTCATTTCTACACGATTTTGATCATTGTAGATGGAAAGATCAATTTCCAGTGACTTCTGTAAAATGCAGGTAATCGAAGATATAAAAAAAGATCTATTGTCATTTCTACACGATTTTGATCATTGTAGATCATTGTAGATGCAAAGATCAATGTCCAGTGACTTCTGTAAAATGCAGGTAATCGAAGATATAAAAAAATATCTATAGTAATTTCTACACGATTTTGATCATTGTAGATCATTGTAGATGCAAAGATCAATATCCAGTGACTTCTGTAAAATGCAGTCAATCGAAGATATAAAAAAAGATCTATAGTCATTTGTACACGATTTTGATCATTGTAGATCATTGTAGATGCAAAGATCAATATCCAGTGACTTCTGTAAAATGCAGGTAATCGAAGATATAAAAAAAGATCTATAGTCATTTCTACACGATTTTGATCATTGTAGATCATTGTAGATGCAAAGATCAATATCCAGTGACTTCTGTAAAATGCAGGTAATCGAAGATATAAAAAAATATCTATAGTAATTTCTACACGATTTTGATCATTGCAGATCATTGTAGATGCAAAGAGCAATCTCCGTTGACTTCTGTAAAATGCAGATAACCGAATATCTAAAGATAGACCTACAGTCATTTCTAAACAACTTTGGTCATCATAAATCATAGGTCCATAGATCAAAGATCTAATTTGGCCAGATAAATATTTTCACCTACAATCATAGAAAAGAGCGAAGAGTCTAAAGTTGCACAGTCACAATCATGATCTATAGTCAAGCACCAGCAATTATTTGTCCAAAAGTCGCGATATTTATGATAGAAACGTGTGACGAAGCGTGACGTCCAGCACCGGACCGGCCCGCGTGCCACACTCGATCCAACGATCTCTCCACATAGAATCGCCTAATCGTTTGACGATTAATCTGTCGAACCCGCTGAGTAAGGCGTATTTATTCGCGCATATTTGCTCTTACAATGCAAGCTCGATTTTGGCGACGAACTGCGGTTGACTTTATCGCAACGGCATCGAAGCCCGTGCGCGGTTGCTTCGGACACCCTCACCAGAGTTCGGATATTTAGCTTCGGTAAATCTCCATTTCCCGTGGTCTCTGTAGTGCCCGCAGCGGGGCCGCCGCGCCCGCGACCACTCCATTATCCCTTGCGAGTGTGTCGCGACGACACAGCCCATCCTCCCGTGTACCATGCATACATCCCTCGCGCATAAAGTTCGCGCGAACGGTTTTACACGTAACTATGGGCGCATATAGCGCTCAGAAGCGCGTGTCAACGTGTGGGAACCGCAAGTTTGCGCACGATGAAAACCGCAAACCGCTCCGCCGAGTGAATCTATGTAGCAACAGGCAACGCATACTTCACGCACGCCGCATCCCTTACAAGCCTATATGCAGTTCCTATGGTCAATGTCCATTTCCGTTCACGTTGCTCGCAGAAAACAAATTGATGGTTCACCTAGAATTTTGTTACCGTGACACATTTATTCGATTGACGTAGGGACAAGAAACTGTTCTGCTATACAGCACATTTTTTGCTGGAAGAGGAAATTCTTGCTATGACAGCAAGGTTTTCTGCTGTAACAGGCAATTCTTACTGTAACAGTACATTTTTTGCTGTAACACCAAATTTTTCTGCTATAACACCAAATTTTTGGCTTAATAGCAATTTTTTTTGCTACAATAGGAAATTCTCGCTACAGCTAGGAATTGTTGCTATAATAGCAAATTTTTTGCCATAACATCAAATTTTTTTCTGTAACAGCAAATTTCTTGCTGTACGAGCGAATTTTTTGTTATAACTGCAAATATTTTGCCGTTTCCATAATGAATTACTAACGAATCACGTTTCGTTAGAGTAACGGTGCCATTTTTCTCTGTGCGACATTCAGGAGTGCGCGGGAAGATTACATTTCGTCGTAATGCAGATTGCGTCGCAATATCCTCGGTTGAATATTGTCTCGTTGTAACATTAATTTCCGTACGGGTGACCCGTCGCCGTATCACGTATTTCCAGATCGAAATTGGTATCCGCGCAAATATCGTGCAAAATACACACATCGGAACGTGCGAGCCTTGTGCGTGGATGTGGATGCGCGCGCATCCGAAACTCGACGCTACGTGCCAACGGTGAATCGACGTGTAACGCGGTGCACATTTAAATGTTTATGGGAATCGAACGGTTGTATCCGTCAACACGTATCGAGGGAAATACCGGGGGTCGGAGTTAGATTGGCTGCTGGTTTCCCAACCGCCGGAGCGAATCGACGTGCTTAACCAGTTCGAGGTTTATCACGAGGATTCTCGCACAGCAGTAGTTATCCGGCAGACCGAAACATACCATGCAATTAACGGGGACGAATCGCGGTCCGACGAGAAATTGGGCTGAGACACTCGATAGCATCTCGTTTCGCTATTGGGGATGCTGAAAGATCGATTTTTACAAATTTAAAAATTGGAAAACTTTCAGCGAAGGGTCGCGGCGAGGGTGGACCAGACGCTGATTAGTTTGCCGTTTCAAGTTTTTTTTGTCTAAATTTAATTTTGGGTGTCCATATTGAAATTGGTGTTTTTTATTGGCCGATTAGGCAAGAAAGTGGCGAGTTGCTTGCATTTTTGTATATCGATCAGCACAGTTGTAGGTGTCCATGAATTATCGGTCAATTAATGGGGACGAATCGCGGCCCGACGAGAAATTGGGCTGAGACACTCGATCGCATCTCATTTCGCTATTGGGGATGCTGGGAAGATCCATTTTTACAAATTAAAAAATTTAAAAAGTTCAATCGAAGTGTCGAGGCAAATATGGACCAGACGCTGAATAGTTTACCGTTTTATGTTTTCCACCTAAATTTAACTTTAGACATCCATATTGAAATTCGTGTCTCTACTGACCGATGAGGCAAAAAAGTGGTAAGGTTGCATGCCTTGTTTGATATCGACCAGCGCAGCTGTAAGTGCCCATGGATTATTCATACACCCAATGTGGACCATTGGACTGGAACGCCCACGACAAATGTGTCGCGCGTGTCACATCGAAGAGCTTGCATACCCCTTTTTTGTACTGTGTCTGTTTCAATCCACCCGGTTTCACTGGTGAACTTTTCGCGCGGTTCAATTAAATTCGTTCAATCAAATGACATTAGCTCGTCCGGCGCTCCGCGAGATTATTTAGTGGGCTGGCAGAGTTTCTCGCCCTTGAAATCTCTGGAGACCTTGAAGCGTTCTTGAACTTTGCCTATCATTGTAAAAATCCTGGAAATGACCTCCAATTTTTTTATAGATCGATCACTTCAACGTCCTTGAAAATGTTGAGTAACGTCCTTGAAGTGCCCTTGAAAGTGTTTAGTATAACGTCCTTGAGATGTCCTTGAAAAGTCCGTGAATCCATTGCACGTTCTTGGAAATGACCTCGAAGTGTCCTTGAAGTTTTTGCAAATCGATCATTGTTCTGTCCTTGAAAATTTGCAATATCCCTGAAGCGACCTTGGAATTCTATTTTCGAACACCGTACCAGGAACGTGTCTGGTAATCAAGCGGATGCATGAAATCGCGTCTACGTCGAGTGTAATCGAGTCTCGTGCTTTTATGGATTTCAGGTACTGCGCCACTTTCACGATCGTACGAACGTCGAGAGCTTGCGGCAAGGATTTCCCCACTTTGACGGAGGGTAAGCGATAGATGTTTTTCCGTGTTATAACGCAGCTTTCAATCGTGCGCGAGTCATGCTTCATCGAAGACTGGCTTATATCTCGCCTGTTTGGTTTACGATCTTTTATCCCACGGATTTACGTTTCCCGTGTAAGCTTTTCTCGTTACATTTAACAATTTTTATCGTATCCCTCAACGCGCGACCGGAATCGTGCATCATCCGCAGCCCGAGATATTTACAACGAGTACACGAAGAGGATTGCGTAGCGCGATAAATCGTTTTCCGGAGCAAACGACCAAACTCCGTCGCACCGTCCCGCGAAGGTGCGAACGTCCCGGAATCTCAAAAGGGAAAACCGCACTTTAAACTAGTTACTTGTTCGTTTATTTATTTCGCTTCAAGACATCTGCAACCAGAGCAGAGATTTTTGGTTATAAGAGAATAAATGAAATGCCGGATGGAACTCAAGATTAAAAAAAAAAAATTCATGGAACTTGTTTTGTGGTAAATTCGTGAATAATTTACATTAGGGATTCTCATTGATAGTGTTTTTTTTTAAGTCCTCGAAGATTAGGTCTTTTTACTGGGTCTCTCAAGGCTTTTCTCGTTACATTTACCAATTTTTATCGTATCCCTCAACGCGCGACCGGAATCGTGCATCATCCGCAGCCCGAGATATTTACAACGAGTACACGAAGAGGATTGCGTAGCGCGATAAATCGTTTTCCGGAGCAAACGACCAAACTCCGTCGCACCGTCCCGCGAAGGTGCGAACGTCCCGGAATCTCAAAAGGGAAAACCGCACTTTAAACTAGTTACTTGTTCGTTTATTTATTTCGCTTCAAGAAATCTGCAACCAGAGCAGAGATTTTTGGTTATAAGAGAATAAATGAAATGCCGGATGGAACTCAAGATAAAAAAAAAAAAAAATTCATGGAACTTGTTTTGTGGTAAATTCGTGAATAATTTACATTAAGGATTCTCATTGATAGTGTTTTTTTTTAAGTCCTCGAAGATTAGGTCTTTTTACTGGGTCTCTCAAGGCCCGGCCGCAATCGTGAATCATCCGCAGCCCGAGATATGTACAAGTAGACAAAAACCGCGGTTTGAACTGGTTTACTTGTCCGTTTATTCATTTCGCTTTAAAAACTGTTCAACTGCGGCAGAGATGTTTTATTGTATGCGAATAAATGAATTGCGGATGGGAACTGAAGATAAAATTATTTTTTAAATAAAAACTTCTTTCATTTTATTTTCAATTTTTTAAATGAAACTTGTGTAGTAAATTCTTGAATAATTCCCATTAAGGATTCTCACGGGTAGTGATTTTTTTTTAGTACTCGAAAATTTAAATCTTCGAAGTGTTTTTATGATTTTTTAATGTTGCAAGTCGTCGAAGTTTGTAATACTCGGACTTAGGCAAGGAATTAACAATTTATCGGACGGTGGAACAGGAAACCATAGTAACTTGGAGTGGCCCCGGATTTTTAAAGATTCATTCTAGAACTAATGCTATTACTTGCTTTTTTTATGTGAAAGATCCTCTCTATTTTGAATAATGAATGTCAGTGTTCCGGAGAGTTCCGCTCGCTGACAGGACGAGGAGAGCTTCGCCGGTGAGGGATTTGAGGGGGTTTTAGCCCCGCGGACTGCTGTTTGTTGAGCCCACGGAGTCTCCTCGAGTCGAGTCTTGCGGGGGTCAACGAGGCTTTTTCCGAGTGGTCGGAACTCTCGGCGGCTTTCATTCAACCCGGCTTTCTCCTCCCACCTTATTGTATATTTTATTTTCCTTTGTACTCGCTATCTATTAATAACATAATAGCTCAACTCCATTAAGAAAATAATAATTATAAGAAAAAAAAAAAACAACAAGAATGCGAAACTGTGTTATTCATTCAAAATGAGTATCCGAATTTACGTACTTTTATCCTTCCAGTAAAGAGTAAAAAGTAATATATTAATGTATGTCAGAGCTCGGCAGTACTTGAAGTAGCAGGTACTCGTTTGGTACTTCGAGTAAGCACTTGAAGTAAAAAAAAAATGCTTTTTAGTACGTCAAGTACTTCTTTTTACGATTAAAGGTAGCAAGTGCAAGGACTTTTTGAGTACAGGCTCGCATTACGCATGCTCGATGAGTAGCTTTACATTCTGTTTCTATTAATGTATCTGTCTAGACTTTTCAATAAGTACAATTTTAATGAGAAGTCATTTTTTTATTGAATTTCATTTAAAAAATCTCGAAGTGTCGACCCTTGTCGTTTTATTTTATTACACGTAAAGAATCGTGAAAAAAGGGAAGAAACGAAACGCTTTCCCATTTTTTGTGACATTTCTTTAGGGACTTTTTGTATCAAAAAAATTGAAGAATACATTCAAAATAGCCTCAGAACGACGAATTACGAAAATTTCAGTTAGCGATTTATTACAATGACGAAGCCATGTGTTATATTCGTAGATAACGCTTAACGCTACACACCTAATTGCCAAGAGAACTTGAGAAACACTTCACGTAGAAGAAGTACTTGACGCTTCAAGTACTTGTGTACTTGCAGTATTTTTTGGTACTTTGCCCAGCTCTCATATATACATACATGTATATTAATATATCAATAAAGCGATGCGAACATCTTAAATTAATTCCAAGAAAAAAAAGAAAATCTTCGTCAACCTTTCAGTTACGTTCTCCACAAAAAATTAGTTTCTCGTTCCAAAGCATGCACAAAGATATTGCACAGAGGAACCGGTGGAGCTTTCGCGACGTTAGAGAGCACCGTCAATCGATCACGCTATCGCGTGCCCAAACATCAAATAACGGTTCTCTTGCTCGTTCGCTCTCGCCTTATCTCGCCCCTCGCTTCAATTAGGCTTTTACGCTCACTTCGCTTGCCAGCGACGGAGGGAGAGAGCAGCGGCGCCGCGAATGGTTTCGTCGTTACTTTAAGCGCCAGCTTTTCGAGAGCGCACCTCGATTCGCCGAGGCGGGAACGATGAACCCTCGGTGAATCAACCAGCTTCGCTCCTAATTTTGGTGGACGCGTCTTTCTGGATTGCCCAGTCGGTAAAACAGAAACGTCGCTGTCCCGGCCTTCCTTACGAGACTTTGGGGGAGAGCGGGGCAAAATGGGACAGTGGGGCAAAACGGGATGCATCGATGGGGCAAAATGCGACATCCTAAAATTAAAGAAAAACTCCGTTTTGAAAAACGTCTTTAAAAACGCAATTTTCCCAAAATTTTGGGACGTCCCATTTTGCCCCATCGAGGTCGTGCTTATTACCTGTCTTTCGGGATTTCTCTGTTTCTAAAACAGAAACATCGTTCCCGACGCTCTCGTCGTCGTCCCGACACCCCGTACAAGACTTTAGGGGAGAGCGGGGTAAAATGAGACAGTGGGGGCAAAACGGAGCAGACCATCGCGCTGCATCGATGGGGCAAAATGACACGTCCTACAATTACTAGTAAATTGCGTTTAGACAAATATTTTTAAGAACGCAATTTTCCACTAATTTTAGGACGTCCCATTTTGCCCCATCGATGATTCCCGATTGTCTGTTCCGTTTTGCCCCCACTGGTCCATTTTGCCCCACACTCCTCTACAACCCTTTGTCAACCCACGCGCTCTTCGCTCTCCTGCATTCTACCTTGGAAATTTCCTTTCGACGCTCCCCCCCCCCCCTCCCCCCCCCCTCCGCCCGACCACTCATGGTCGAGGCAAAACTTTACGAGCGATCTCCCCCTTCTCGTTTCCCGCCGACTTTATCGACCTTTCTCGCGTGCTCGAGCATTAAATAATCAGGTCGTGCTTATTACGATGTCGTACTATTTTCCCCTCTTACATTGTTAGACACGAATATAGCGCAGGTAACTGCAAAGACGACAGTAACGATCATGGGAGCGCGCTCGGGTCGCCTGCGAATTGTCGGTACGATGCGCGAACATGCTGCGCGTGAGCTTTTTCGTTCTTTTAATAAAAATTTTCGCGATCCACTTCTCGGGAGGATAATCACGGGCTGGTGTGAAAGCAGATTTTTATTTTTTATTTTTTATTTTTCCGAAGCTTTTTTCCTACCCTCTTTTTTCTATCGCTCGGGTTTTCCACGTCGCGCGGGCCCTTCGCAATATCAGCCAGACGATAAAAAAATGTAATAGCATCGGTGTGAAAAAAGTAAAAATTATTTTTAGGAAAACCTCGCCTGCCACGCTCGCTCCCTCTCGACCTCGTTCTCTCTTCTTTGCCCCCGCGCGCTCTTTCGTTTTTCGCGATTATCGTTGGAGAGAAAATTTGCACGCCTGTGACGATTTTTTCTTTCGGTGCGGCAATGTGAAAGTGTTCGGGCGCGTAGTTTCAGTTGCGAGCGTAGCGTTTGCAGGAAAAAAATTTTCGGGGTAAAAAACGTGGATTATTTATTTATTTATTTATTTATTTACATAAACAAGAGCGATGGCCAAATTACTGGTACGATGGGATAAACACATCGCACAATGGACAAGTTGTTTCCGAGTTTTCGACAAGTGCAAGTTGTCGATAAGCCGGAAAAACATGCTTACTGCTCGTGGTACAAATCTCACCCGTAAAGGAAAACAAAAGCAAAAATGAAAATTACAATAGAATAAATTGAAGAGAAACGAATTATCTTAATTATTTAGTATAAGTCGTAGACGCTACTCTCGAAAGCGAGATCAACCCGAAATACTAAGATCAATTACCACGTGCTAATGAACCATCAAGTCCTAGTCCACACCCAGAATAGTCATTTATTTGACTGGCGAGCGCAAATAAATATTTATTGGGTTTAAATTTCGTTTAAAATATTTATTGTAAATAAATAAGCGTTCATGTAAACCAAATGAATATTTACTTGCGCGTGCCCACGAAGGAAATTATTTTTCTGGGTGCAAGGAGAAAGCTCGGAAATGGTGCGACGAAATGCCAAAGAATAAGAATTGTTATATCAATTCTACTTTCGATTCTTACCATTCCGTATGGGATGAAAACGATAAAATGTCACCTCGGCCGTCTTGCCGTCGTTGTTTCAATGTCATATGCAATTTTAATTTATTCATTTATTCAATCAAAATAAATGCATTGTAAGAATTGGAAGTAGAATTGAAATAAACATTTTTTTTGCCAGCCCGCAAGCGAATGCTTTTTCAGTGCAGCTAGGAAACGCATAGTTAGAAGGATAGAAAGGAACCAACAAGATCTCAGTATCCCGTGTCGGTCTAACTTCAACCTTCAATCTCACTAACCCGCACAACATAATATTAAATAAAAAAATAAGGCCCGAAAACTTCCTCCGAAATTCCAACGAGCGAAATTCAATATTATAAGTTTTTTCGCGCTAGTAACAAAATTCAAAAAAACCGTCCCGAATTCACGATTGTTCTTCACGATGTACTGATCATGTAAAAAAGTTGCAGTTTCGGATACAAACAATTCAACGAGGTGTTCCATTTTTTTTTTTTCAATATGCATGTGAATTATTTTCCCCAGTGCTTTTAAGGATGTAGAAAACTTTTCATTGAAATAATTCTTCCCTGACGTTTCTTTATTTTTTTATTTTCTTTGTTTCATATCTTTCAGGATCGGAAGTCTGCGTGATGTGTCGGGGAGACGTGGGTACAACGAGATGCCCGGATAACGGTCATCCCTCGGGATTCGACGGGATAGGCAGATGGAAAATGATGACGCCGACATCGGCCCGATGTCATGGGAAATGGATCGGCGGTACGAGTTCGAAGAGCCAGTGCGATTCAGCGTCCGTCTGTCGGGACGTTGCGAGCCGTCTCGTTTTCGTTTGAAATTAGAATATCGAATTAATGAATGTGTGCGTGTTGAACCATCGAACTCTAGGCGGATCGATCGATCGAAAAAAAAAAAAGAAAAAAAAAGTTATCTGACAACATTGCAAATAATCGTGCATTGTACCAATTGTAAATAAATCTAAATAAATCAAGAATTTATAGAATATACAACAACGTAAAAGCTGTCACCGTATAGCGATTAATTGTATTATTGTATTGCTTAGTGTAAAACGTAAAAGAATAATAATAATAATAAAAATTGTACCTCGTGAAATATGTTAACTATAAAATGATCTGTGTTGGATAAACGATAATAATTTTTTTGATTTATTGTAATATTTAATAGATGCGATTTTGTCGTTGCGAGTGATTGGAGAGTGTGTAAATCGTAGAGAGAATGATAGAATGCGAAAGAGACACTGTACAACATATCAATACGAAATTAAGGGTGTGCAAAGTCTTTCTCGAGAGTCAAAATTGTAATTTAATTAAATAAATATAATTCCGAGGGAGAGAGCGAGAGATTGCGTCGATACTGTGTTTTCACTGTATTATCCACCGATGTTTACAATCCAGGCTGACGGTACGGGATACCGCAATTATTTTTATTTCGAGCGTGGATTATCTCGGTGGCCGCGCATTTCATCCGGATTAACCGGAAGCCACCTATCTGAGTTCTGTGGCGAACGAACCAGGAAAAAATAAACAACAGCTGTAAAAAATCACTACCCGCTATCTCCTTACCGACAAGTGTTTCAGTCGACTGTTTTTCTGACCCAAAAAAAAATAGTTTCCTGTTCCGATTTAAGGGAAAAATACATCGAGGGGAGGATCTCCGAAAAACTACCAAGTCATATGGTAAATTTCGGCCAGGTAATATTTTACACCAGCGGCACCACTAGCGATCATATGAAATTTTTACAGGAGCAATTTTTGCCCAGCCCATGTGGTAATTTTTTCCAGAAAGCGGGTTGGCAGAATTCGCCTATGTGACGAAAAATCTCGCGAATAAAACTAAGAATTTCGTAGATAAAAACTGATAATTTCGTCGATTAAATTTTTTTATGTGCGTACGCATAAAAAAAAATTTGATCGATGTAATATGCCGGCATAATTTGCAAACCTAAAACAAACGGTTCGTGATCGCAACGCCGCCTATGACTATATTTTTCTAGTAAGTAAGAAGAACTTATTCTAGCGAAAATTATGGGAATTCGGGTAACATCTGCGATGGCGAAAATTATCATGTTTTCTAGTAGAATGTGTTAACCCTTCGAGTGCGGAGGGCTTTTTTCCCGGATCAAACGACCATGCCCTCTTTTAACCACAAAAACGATACGGACGTTCGCAACAAATATTCTTCACTTCAAGGTACGTCTGTGAATTTTACAAATTTTTTTTCGCGCATCAACTTATTATTCGAACCGTTCGCCAAGTTTAATACGAACCTTTACCAGAGTGTCGCTGTAGTTCACATGTATTTGAAAGTTGCGTCCGTTTTTGCCAGATTCGTGGTAATTGCAATCAAATCCTCCTCTTAATGTACCTGTTTTAAGAAGAGAACACTTATTAAAAAATAATGGATGAAAAAAAAAAAAAATTAAAAAACCCTTTGTTACTGCAACCAAAAAACAATGTTCCAATTATTTCTTTTACTCTCAAACAAAAAGGAGTTTTCTATTCCGGTTTTAACGTAAAAAGTATTTGTTGCATGAACGTTACCATTGTTCGACTCTCTTTTATATCTCTTGATATGCTTTCCCGTTTCGTCCGTATGCTTTGGTTTTCGATTTTTTTTTTTTTTTTTTTCTTTCACCGACCGGAGAACTTTTCACCGAGGATTTTGGAACTGATGAGTGAGCGAAGGGTTACGAACGGGCTTTGGCCTTCTCACGTCCGAAAAATTTGCTCTTTTTACTGAACGCTCGCAATATCGGCCCGCGTACAATTTTCGCCGAGAACGGCGAACGTGTGTGCGTTCAAGAGCCTGAGTCGGAGTATTGTTCCACGGTCAAACAAATGCCCGCAACATCCCTTCGGGCTTATGAGGGTAGGCGCCTTTGTTTTTACGCGGACTGCGGAAGTGCTGGATGGGAAATCGCTTCGTGCACGTTTCTCCTCCCGCACTTTCCATTCAATTGTCCGCTCGCATAAAATACAGATGTACTTGTTGTAAAATGTGTATGGTGTATATATACACCATATACAGCTTTGAAAGAAAGATGGGTTCAATACTTGGATGGGTGAGCGCGGTCACCCATCGAAGTACTGATCCTCCCCCTCGATTCTTGACACGGCGGCAGCGGCCGCCGTGTCAAGAATCTATAGAGAATATATATATATATATATACACACGAAATGAGCGTGGCCAAACGGGGTGGTACAATAAAGGCCCTTCGGACGAGTTCGGGGCAGCGAATTGACTGGATAATAAAATAATAATATTAATAATAATAATAATAATTATTATTATTATTATTATTATTATTATGAAAATAAAATGATAGTGCAATAATTATTTTGAGGATTCGGGAAATTGCGACGAGAACTGTCATTTCTTAGTTGTTTCCGATTCAGTAAAATGTATGTTTGTATATTTGTTAATTTTATTATGAGAACTTGTTACTCTCGAGTAGGGCTGTACGGATAGGCCGGCCTAGCCGGCTAAAATATCTTAGCCGGCTAATCCGCTTTAGCCGGTCAAGCTATATTAGCCGGCTAAGCTAATATAGTCTTGGAATTTTTTGAAGAATTTTTTTTTTTCTACTGTTACCTGCAATATATTTCGAAGTCATTTCGCCCGTTGAATATAAATCCGCCGGCAATTTGGGCCAAAAGTACAATGCTACATTATAGGGCTCGATTTTATGTACGAAAAAAACGCATTTTTGGCATTTGAATGGAAAATATTGGGTTTGGATTAAAATAATTGTTGTATTTGTGATCAGCGGGAAAAAATACCTCGAATATGGCTTTGAAACAAAAAAAAATCGAATGAACAATGATTTTTCAATGTTTGAGCCACTTTTGGAAAAACGTCAATTTTCGTGATTTTCAAACGTCGATATCTCGGCTCCCAATAGAGGTAGGGAAAATCCGAGGTGCCCATCGTGTTCTACGGGAAAAAATACACAATATAAGACCTTGTCCGAAGTTTTAGAATCGTTTTATCGCGCGGTTTGAGGACGTTGAAAATTGCAAAAAATGGACTCGAAAGGTAGCCTTGCAATTTTTTGACGAAATTTTTTTTTTTGTATTTTAAAAATGAATGCCACGTATTTCGACATATCTTTGCGCACAGAACACGAATCCGCTGGCCTTTTCGAACTAACATACAATGCGCCATTAAGGGGCTCGATTTTATGCACGATTTTATGCACTTGGCCGGCTAAAATAGCTTGACCGGCTAAAACGGATTAGCCGGCTGAAATAGTTTAGCCGGCAAAGATATTTAAGCCGGCTAGGCCAGCCTATCTGTACAGCCCTAGTCTCTAGCTCTAATATTTACGATTTATTATATATAATATTCTGATCGTAATGGAAAAATCCAGCAAATAAATTACATTATATATTTATTCATTTGTTATTATCATTACATATTTTAAAATTCATCGTAAATTTTAAAAGATTACAAATTTTCTTCGTACACTATTATGTCCCGGTCTGAGCTACCTAAAGTTCTTTCATCCATCTAATCAGCATTACGTATCGCAAACCCGGTCAGCAATGTTACTGAAAAACAAAAAATCGTCTTTCAGAATGTGTTCCATGTGTTCTCGCGAGCCTCGTTTCTCGCTATATTGATTTTTTTGCAGAAAAAATATTGCATACAAAAATGCAGAAACGCAAAGGAAACATAAAAAAGTGGTAATAGCCGGGTTCCGAAAAGCGGGAAAGTGTGTAAAGGGTGCTCCGGAGCGACGAGAACCCTCTCGATGCGTACATAACTGGCGTTGCGTTGAAGCCGAGTATAAAAAAGAGAGAAAAATGTGTAAGAGAGAAACGGCGTTTTGCCTGTGATACAGCGAGGCTGCCGAGAGTGAGCGTGGAGCCGGCGCGATAATTGGGAACGCTAACTGGAAATTAGTTTTTGCCGAGAGAGAGAGAGAGAGAGAGAGAGAGAGAGAGAACGACAAACCGAGGAGTTTGCCCGATAGAGCGGAGGGGTTGAACGGGCGTTCCCGCACCGGTTGGCCGGCATTCACCCGAGACGTGACGTGTCGCAAGCAGTCGGGGTGTATAACACCCCACCCCACCGTGCGGGTCCGATTTTCCACTGGTCCGGATTTCCGTTGAGAGAGAAAATGAAAAAAATAAAAAAATAAATAAAAAATAAAAAATTGCGAACACGCATACACATAGAGAATCCTACCTACGTAGCTCGGTCAGCTCCGAGTAATCGCGTCACTTAACGCCTCAGGTTCTTGCTACTCTCGGGCTGGACGGCATTCAACTCTTTGCACGGTTTTTTTTCCGTCCAAATCACTCCGCGTTTCTTCGACTGTTTATTATTCGAATAAGTAATTATTTTTTTTTCCTAACGCGTACGCGTGAAATCCCGCATTCCGGTCCTGTGAAGTGTGCGCAGAAAGATACCTTTTCGCATCGCGTGCGAGAAAATACTTCGCATGCGTACAAACGCAATATGGCCTTTTTACCGCACTAGTGCGAAAAAGTGCTTTCTGCGCAAACTTCTCGAAAACGTGTCGAAAAAGTTTCGTGGATTTTTTCGGGAAAATTATGTGCATGGCACGGTCGTAGAAAAGGGCGTCCTGAATCGTACCAACGCCGCACGTTCACACTCGTCAAGAACTCCCTTTCTGGACTCTTGCCATACAAATAACTATTTTTTCATCTCGGATCTCTTGTTATCATCGAATCATTTATTCGAGAATTAATTTAATTTATAGGACGTTAAATCTGCGATATCGCGAAACACTGTACAGTGCGAGGTTCATTCACAATATTTCAAAAGAAAAAAAAATTGAATAACTATGATTTATGGTAATTACCAAATGCGGCGCTTGGCTGTAGGCCAAAACTATTGGTCTGCAACGGATTCCCGTTCGGAATGAAAAAAACGGTACTTTTCGACAAATTGATAAAATCATCCAAAAATTGTTATTATTACTTTTTATCTCACGCATTATTTTACTGCGACCTCGATAATCGATACGATGATTTACCATGTAGTTATTTCGTCAAAAATGCTCCGCAAAAAAATTTTAAGTGTTCAAAAAAAATGAAATAAAAAATAATAAAATGATCATTGCTTTGTCCACGGTAGAGTGAGTGGTACTTTGTTATTCTAGGCTCAGCCGTGTGTGATGTACACTCGAGAGAGTTACCCGAATCTGCAAAACTCTCGAAATTTCACAGGATATATCGTGAATTTTTTAATTATTGAAATAATACGGTTTATCGTTATTATGTATGGAGAAAAACCCACGGAAAGGTGCGGTAGATAATACTTTCGGGAGGCCAAAAAATGTCTTTAAAAAACGGTACTTTTTGAGACAGGGGTAAAATCATTAAATTTGTTTTATCTGTCCTTTATTTAATTCTGACCTCGATAATCGATACTAAACCGTGTAATTATTTAGAGGCGAAAATTCTCTACAAAATTTTTTTTTATAAAAGAGTTAATAAAATAAAAATAATAAAATAATAAAATACAACGAGTGATACTTTGTTATTCAAGGCTCAGTCGTGCGCGTTGCACACTCGACAGCGTTATCCAAACCTGCGAATTTCTCGACGTTTCGCCGGATATCCAAAAAAAATTAAAAAATTAAAAAAACAGTATGCAGCTCCGATTAATTCGAGCGTGTAAACAGCCGCAACTATGCGCTCCGGGAGAGTTTTTCGTCGGGGGATCGCCGTTAAGGAAATAATCGTGTTGCAAGAGGAAAATAATTAAAAAAATAAAAATAGAAGTAACGAAAACAAGGCGAGAGACACAAATGGGCAGTGCGAAGGGTAAAGAAAAATTGGTCGAGTAGGTGCGGTGGAGAGAAGCGAGATAGAACGACGGAAACTCCGGGCCGGTTTCCAGAACGGAATTTGCGGCCACTGTTTGTCTCCGTTCGCGTTTATCGGCGAAAACCGCTGCGTCCTGGGGAATCCTGGTATAAAGTAGGGATGCCTTCTACGTTTTAGCATCAGACGGTTCGCGTGCACTCGCGTGTACGCTTCACTGCCTGTACGATTTCGTTTCGTTTCTTCTCCTCGAAGCTCGCTTCGTCAAACTCGGTGAATCACAAAAGAGTGCTCAGAACTGTTTCACGGTCGAAAAACAAATTTAAACATCAGTTTTTATTCTTTAAAAATAACACTTCTACGCAAATATCATAACTTTGAAAATCTACATATCAACCTCTAAAAACTTTAAGTAAAAAAAAATCGCACGATCAAAATGGCGGCGAACAGTGACAATAAGGGAATCTTGTACCTCTTCGACCGTCCGGCCGAACCGGTCTACGTGCCTAAGGGCGAGAAGAAAGTCGCCTTCGATATACCCCCCGACTATCTGGTGAGATCTTGCATACGTTAATAATAATAATAATAGTAATCAATAAGTATAATTTTTTTTATCGGTATAAACCGGCACTTTTGCAAAATGTTTTTTGTACAATTATTATAATAATTAATAACGATAATCATTATTATTATTATTGTTATTTACTAATCTCAAATACGATACCAAAAATAATATTTTTATGTAACACGTATTATGTAACGTTATTATAAAATTTACTTCGTTATTAATTTCGTGCTTTTTTTTGCAACGAATTGAGTGTCCTAATAATGGTAACAATGTTTTTTTTTCCAGGCCGACAGATACCGTTCGGTGGCGATTCAGGTCTTCAACCGTTTCAACGACGACACGGACTCGAAGATTCCGGTGAAGCAGATAAGTCTGCCGGACCTGAGTATCCCGATGCAGCTCGGTCGTCGGGATCCGTTCTCTCTGTTCATCCCGAAGCATCGAAAAATCGCTGCCCGTCTCATCGACATATTCATGGGTATGAGGACTTACGAGGATTTCCTGTCGGTCTCGGTCTACTGCCGGGATCGTCTGAATCCGAACATGTTCATCTACGCCCTGTCCGTCGCGATTCTCCACCGTCCGGACACGAAGAATCTTCCACTTCCGCCGCTGTCCGAGGTTTTCCCGGACAAGTACATGGACAGCGGGATCTTCTCGAGGGCCAAGGAAGAGGCCAACGTCGTGCCCAGCGGATCCCGCGTGAGTTTCCTCGATTAATCTCTAATTATATTAAATTATGGCCGGCGCGCACGATCGAGTCACGCATTCTTGCCGGGTTCGAATTTATGTCGTCGAACATGGTCGTTTTTTTTTTTTTTTTGGTTTTTATTATTTATAAAATTGAATTGAATTATTAACGCAGGTGCCGATTGAGATCCCGAGGGATTACACGGCTTCGGACCTCGACGAGGAGCATCGGGTCGCCTACTGGAGGGAGGACGTCGGTATAAACCTCCATCACTGGCACTGGCATCTCGTCTATCCATTCGAGGGCGGCATCAATATCGTCAACAAGGATCGTCGCGGCGAACTCTTCTACTACATGCATCAGCAAATCATGGCTAGGTACATTATTTTCCGTTTTTTTGGGGTCATTTTTGAGTTTTTTTCATTGTTTACCATTATGTAAATACACAGCCAGTACCAAAAACAAACTCAAAGTACCTTGGCAATTACCCAAAAAAATTATAACACTTTTTTGTAAGTAAATTTTGTCTGAGTTGGCAAGGCAAACAGTTTTTTCAGGAAATCAAATCTACCATATGCTAAGTATATTATGGGCAGATAAATGATTTTTATTAATTTTTTTTAGCTAAATTTTGGCCCTGCGACTTATTATTATTATTATTATTATTATTATTATTATTATTATTATTATTATTATTATTATTATTATTATTTATCTCGCGAAGGACGGATAAGTTCCATGAAAAAACAAAAACGTTTCCCGTTACAGATACAATTGTGAGCGTCTCTGTAATTTCCTGGGTCGCGTCAAGAGACTGAACAATCTTCGGGAGCCGATACCGGAGGGTTACTTCCCAAAGTTGAATTCCCTGGTGGCGAGCCGTACGTGGCCATCGCGCCAGACCGGCGCGACCCTGAAGGATATAAATCGTCAGGTCGACCAGCTGCAATTCGATCTTGAGGATCTCGAACGCTGGAGAGACAGAATTTACGACGCCATTCACACCGGCACGGTCATGAACGCGCAGGGCCAGAGAGTTCCACTGACGGAAATGGGAGGCATCGACGTACTCGGCAACATAATGGAGGCCAGCATCCTCTCGCCGAACCAGAACGTCTACGGCGATCTTCACAATTTCGGACACATAGCGATCTCTTACTGTCACGATCCCGATCATCGCTATCTGGTGAGGATCTTTTAGGTCCTACCGATCTATCGATCAAACAATCATTCTTTATCCATTTGTCTATTTATTTTTTACGACGATTTCAGGAAACCTTCGGAATCATGGGAGACTCAGCAACGGCGATGAGGGATCCGATTTTCTACAGATGGCACGCATTCGTTAACGATGTCTTCATGGAGCACAAGAACACTCTGCCGGAGTATTCCGTTCAGCAGGTAAGATATTTGTTTGATTGGTCCGACAGATAAATCCAGATTTTTGTTTTGTTGTCATCGTTGAATTTTTATTTTATGTTATCGATCGTTCCAGTTGAGCTTCCCCGGTGTGGAAATAGCGAGCGCCCAAGTGATCTCTCCCAACTCCCCGGCCAATACGCTGAGCACTCATTGGACCCAGAGCGATCTGGATCTATCGAGAGGCCTGGACTTCACCCCCAGAGGCCCCGTTCTCGCCAGATTCACTCATCTCAATCACAACGGATTCAAGTACAGAATCGAGGCTAACAATCGTACGGCTGGACCGGCAATGGGAACCGTGAGGATCTTCATAGCCCCGAAACTGGACGAGCGCGGTCTGCCGTTCACCTTCCGCATTCAGAAGGACCTTATGATCGAGATGGACAAATTCACCGTTACACGTGAGCTTACTTTATACCATACAGGCGGGAAAAAAATTTATTAAATAATTATTGATCTGAATTGAACAGATATGTATTTAAATTGAATGAATATTTATTTTCCGATCACCCATCAAAGAAATTTTTTTTTTGGGACCAAATGACCGCTACCATTTGTTTATTTTTTAATTTACGCTGATCTTATTTTTTAACCGCAGTGAAACCTGGTGCAAACACGATCGAGCGCGAATCCACCGCTTCCAACGTGACCATACCTTTCGAGAGAACGTTCCGGAATCTCGACCAGAATCGTCCGATCGGTGGGGACAGCCTGGAGCAGTTCAATTTCTGCGGGTGCGGATGGCCCCAGCACATGCTTGTGCCCAAGGGCAACAAGGAGGGCTACGCCATGGATATGTTCGTCATGATTTCCGACTACAAGGGCGACGTCGTAAGCCATCGATTTTTTTTTTTTATCAACTTTTTTTTAATCATGCTTTTTTTATCGATGAAAATTTTCGCGTGTTCGCAGATAAATCAAACCGAGCCAACGACTTGCAACGACGCCGCGAGCTTCTGCGGTCTTCGCGATCGAAAATATCCGGACGCCCGATCAATGGGCTATCCGTTCGATCGCAGACCACGCGCAGGCGTTGAGACTCTCCCGCAATTCCTCACCAGCAACATGGCAACTACACCGATAACTGTTCAATTCACCGACACCGTGAGACCGAGAACCGCCTGATCAATCCAACGTCCGCCCCGCCCGCACCGTACCACCGAGAAATTATCGTTTTAACGACAAAATTAATGATTCTACTGTATATTAAGGAATTAATTGTGTACATGAATTTTAATAAAGAGTATATGTAAAAGAATTTAATGACACTTGTTCTCTAACTTTTTCTTCGTGAAATCGTCGTCGCGGTTAAAAAAAAAAAGTTGAAAGTTGAGTGTTGACATTTTTATATCACTTTCTCATAATGGCCCTCTATTCGCAAAGCTTCCTCCATGAGGAAGCCAAAAATATAGTAAATGCTTTCTGTAGAGCCCCTAGAAAAGATTACGACAACTTTGGACCTACGAGTCAAGGAACATTGATGAAAATTATTCCGTTCATTGAAAGTTATGTGTTCAAATTGTAAAAAGTAAAAATCGAAATAGCAAATATTGACAAATCAAGGCGGCAAGAATCTCGGTGGTACGTCCGTTCACAATGGCATGGTGTATGTTCGGGGTCACGCGAGAGACTACGACAACTCCGCAGCGCTCGGCAACACGGGATGGACCTGGGAGGAAGTATTGCCATCACTTGACATTTTCTAACTTCCAATGTAACTACACAGCATAAATTGTAAACAAAATTGGAGCGGGAATAGCCGGCGAAGATTCTCTCGCAAGCCCCGAATCAGGCGGGTAACGAACGAATCCGTCTCTCCAGTGGAGTTGGGAATCTTTGGATTGGTTGGAACCGAGGCTGGAGGAGGCTGCAAGTTCGCGTCGCCGTTCGGTGCTCGCCTTGAAAACATCAGTCCAGACGAGAGCTTAACTGATCGGTATGCGCAACTGATTAAACACTTGAAATGCGATAAGCAAACTAATTTGTTTTAATTTATTTATCCTTTCACTACTAAAAAGATAACAATGAGAGATAACAATGATGACTGAAAGAAAACCCAGGAAGCGTCGCGGCTCACAATTGCTACAAAAAATAATCGTTCAGTTCATTATGGATGGATGAGAATAGTGAGAGGTGGGAAATGAAATATAAAGTGACTGAGTGTGATGAGAGATTCCGTAGTACGTCTCAGGGTGCCTGTCGCAGTTTCCACGCGAGACAGAAGGTAAAGTGAGCCCAGCGAAAGTGCGATTTATCTTACACCAGCTTATAAGTCGACGGTTATGATGAATCACCTGCTAAGTTCTTGCGATCAGGTGTATTAATCGGTTTACATTTATCGATCTTCAACTTGAGCAGAGTAATGATAAAGTCCACTTGACTAAACGGGAAGCAAATTAAACTAAACAAAAAGAAAATATATCTTGATATATGCATATAACCAGAATATTGCCGCACTTAAAATCAACGGGTCGTTTTTGTATTGGTTATTGTATTGGTTTTAGTGGAGTCCTGATCGAAAGAATGTCGAAAAAATATATTTTTCATACCTTCAATTGTGCACATATTGTGTGTCAAGATATCTAGAAGAAAAAAAAATGGAAATGGCCAACGAACCAGCCTAGTCAAGATCAACGAGACCCGGTAAAATGTTGTAAACTGCCGCGGATCATGAGCTGTACGAATCTTAGCGTATGACACGACATTAATATTGGCATTATTTAGCTTGTGACATAACATTAATAATGGCATTATTTAGCTTGCGACACGACATTAATAATGGCATTATTTAGCTTGTGACATAACATTAATAATGGCATTATTTAGCTTGTGACACGACATTAATAATGTCATCATTTAGCTTGTGACGCGACATTGCAGGGCGCAGTGCCAGTTGGGCCAAAATAAAAATACAATGGATTAATGTAATTCCGTTAAAGAAACTTCCGCACCAGCAAGCTTATTGCCTTCTCTCGCATAGTGATATATTTATTTTCGTATGCGCAATTAAATGAACTCCCCGTCCGTAAACGACACAGAATTTTGTGTATTTTTCCGTCACGTTGACTTCGATTAAGACACCGTTCGAATGAATGCTATCAATTTTTTGGTTTACTATTACGAACGTTCCGGCATGAGAGAGAAATTTTCTTGTATCCGGTCTGACGCAGCTTTTTATTTAATGTTGTTTAATTTAACGATCCAGAAATTCCAGCTACAGCGTGGATGCTCGACTGTTTGAGCATGTCGTACAACGTGTCCGTGACGCAGGATTGTCCGCAGCCGTTTTTAGGACCGAGCCTGGCTGGATAGTGCCCGGGAGCGCAGTTTCTCGTGTTCATGACCCTACTCGATACTTTCATTCGATCGAAAAGGGAGATCGCACAGCTCTGCGAACGTGTGCGACCGGTTAATTCAGCTGACTATTACTACGATTTCATCGTGGTTGGAGGTCAGTATAAATTATCACCTATCGACCAATTAAGCGACTTTGTACCTGTCATTTTTTCGCTGATCTACACCACTTGCTAGCGATTGGGAAAACCACTGTATCTCAGAGATAAAGACTGCGACGGGAAATATCGATCGACAGTTGAAATTATTCGTTTGGTCGAGCGATGGAGTAAATCCATTTTCTCAAAAGTTATCACGCCATGGGCGAAATCTGCCCGCCCATCTATCGCTTGAATTTTCGAGGAACATGCCTCTGTGAGTGAGACTATCACAAGGAGCAAAAGTGAAACGTCCGGTGCTGCCCATTGACTGCACTAAATCGCAAAAGGTCATCGATGACAGATCTGACGTCATCGGCTGTTAATTTAATTGCATCTCGGTAGATAAGGTGAAAGGCCCAGTTTGCGTCGCTGGCTCAGTCGCCGTCATCGAAAGCAATGATGTATACCAATAAAAAATCGTTTGCATTTAATACAAAAAAATTGTAGGAGAGAGGGGTCGAAATGGGACAGTGGGGCAAAACGGGACAATGTCGGCAAAACTCAATGTTCCGATCATTTTTGGATACCCCATTTGGTCCCAACGATACATCCGGATTTTCAACCCCGTTTCGCGCCACGGACGACCATCGTCACCATCCAAAAGTTATTGGAAAATTGCGTTTGTCTCATTATCTCGTTTTTCCTACACTGTGCCATTTTGCCACGCTCTCCCCGATACGTATGCTTTTACAAAAAAAATTATTTAATAATGTAATAGTGTGTGGCGTAACAATAACAGTCTTGTACTCGCTCGGTACTCAAGCTGGTATCCGCCCGACCCGGTACCGGCGTATTTCCGGTACGTCACTTCCGGTCAAACAATGAGATTTTGAAGCTGGAAGTGATTTATTTTCCAGTTGGAAAATGAGATTGTTAAATGAGACGTGACGTCGTAGAGAATCGAAGAAAAATTTTAATCCCTAACTGTTTTCTTGCAAGGAATTGTTTTTCGTCTGCGTTGTAGGGATTAATGATTGATCTTTGTTTTATGGACAGGTGGGTCAGCGGGAGCCGTGGTAGCGAACAGGCTGAGCGAGGTTCCGGAATGGAAGGTTCTTCTTCTCGAGGCTGGACCAGACGAGCCGCCTGGAGCCGATGTTCCAAGCATGTTCGGCACGTTTATAGGCGAGTTGCGAGACTTGATTTCTGGCATGTTTACGTATTTGATTTTACACGCTTTGACGACTAATTTGTCGTTTGTGAATTGAACGAACAGGTTCAGAAATCGACTGGCAGTACAGAACGACTAACGAGTCGAATGCGTGTCTCGCCGAACGTGGGTCGTGCAGATGGCCACGCGGCAAGAATCTCGGTGGTACGTCCGTTCACAATGGAATGGTGTATGTTCGGGGTCACGCGAGAGACTACGACAACTGGGCAGCGCTCGGCAACGCGGGATGGACCTGGGAGGAAGTATTGCCGTACTTCACTCGCTCCGAGAACAATGCCGAGCTCAGCCGGCTCAGCCGTGATTATCACAGCAAGGGGGGGCCTCTCAATGTCGAGAGATTCTCGTGGCTACCGGCGATGACCGAAAATATTCTCAACGCGGCGGCGGAAAAGGGCTACGGGCTTACCGACGATTTGAACGGCGCCGATGTAACCGGATTCACCGTTGTTCAAACGACCAGCAAAGACGGCGTCAGAGTCAGCAGTGCCAGTGCCTTCCTGAGACCCGTCAGGAACCGGAGGAATCTTCACATAGCCCTGAACGCCACTGCCACGAAGATTCTCATCGAAAACTCGAGGGCCATTGGCGTGCAATACGTTCAGGACGGCCAGCTGAGAACAGCTCGTTCGAGACGCGAAATCATCGTGTCGGGAGGTGCGGTCAATTCTCCTCAGCTTCTCTTGCTTTCGGGTATCGGTCCCAGGGAACATCTCGAGGCTGTCGAGGTTCCCGTCGTGAAGGATCTTCCCGGAGTCGGTGAGAATCTTCACGATCAAGTCGCGTACAGCCTTTCGTACACGATCGACGAGCCGAACGAGTACGATCTCAATTGGGCGGCGGCCCTCGAGTACGTTTCCTTCCAGAAAGGCCCGATGGCCTCGACCGGACTCTCGCAGGTCAGCGGGATCGTTGCATCCAAATACACAACTCCGGATCATCCCGACTTGCAATTTTCATTCGGTGGCTATCGGGCGGTATGCTCGACGACCGGCGAAATCGGCGCACTTCTGAACACTGGGCGTCGCGGCATCAGCATTTCTGCGACGAATCTGCATCCTCTCAGCAGAGGTAGGTTTCCATTCCGGCTCGGCCGGACGGTCGAAGAGGTGCAAGATTCCTGTTTTGCCATTTTTCGCCGCCATCTTGATCTTGCGATGATTTTATTGAAACTTTTTAGGGGTTGATATATAAATTCAAAGTTATGATATTCGCAGAACAAGACTTCTCTGCTTGGACAGTTGATGGTACATTCGGTATTCATACTTTTTTAGGGAGTGTTCGTTTGGCAAGCAACGATCCGATGGCTAAGCCAATTATTTGGGGCAATTATCTGGGAGATCCGCGTGACACGGAAGTTCTCCTCGAGGGCATACAGATTGCTATTTCTCTGATGAACTCCACCTCGATGGCGAAGCTGAAGGCGAATCTGACGTCGAAACCGATAGAGGCGTGTTCGAAATTTCCATTCTTATCGACCGAGTATTGGAAATGCGCGATTCGTTGGGATACCGATTTGGCGTATCATCCAGTTGGTTCCTGCAAAATGGGACCTCCCAACGATCTGATGGCTGTCGTTGATCCTGAGTTGAAAGTTCACGGAATTCGGGGGCTTCGTGTTGCCGATGCATCGGTCATGCCACAGGTAAATGTAAATCTGAATTGCTCAACAATAACGACGTCGAAAAATGGTGTTTATGATCTTGGCCGTTCAAAGGTGACATCTGGGAATACCGGCGCACCTGCCATGATGATCGGCGAAAGATTGGCGGCATTCGTCAAACGAGATTGGGAAACCGGCCCGGCTCATTGGTATGCAAAGCTATGGAACCAATGGATGCATTGGATACAGGATTGGTGATGGCCACGCGGTCCTGTTGATCTATCGATTGCAACGATCAAGCGCAGGCTCTCCCAATCAATTCAATCATGTTACATGTTTATTAGTTACCATTAAGCGATTGAGAGCGGTGACCTAGAGATAATACTTCGGAGAATCGAGTATCACAATTGAGACCGTGAAGACTGTGAGCCACGGCAGAGAACCAAATGATAACTTCGAAACACTGCAACAATAACGGTCATTACGAATAAATAACCACACCGTTTAAAATTAAGAAAAAAATTCACGATAAACTTTTTCGTTAGTCGTCACTCCGGGATTGTATTCTATGTATTTTTTGACGCTGATCACGAATCTGAATTTTTATTCGTAGATTAATATTTAATACGGAACAATGCGTCTCGAAAAAAAAAATGCATGAAATTCAAAAAATTCAAAATGACATAAAACTTAAAGGGCTCGATCGATTTTCTTGAAATTTTAATGGGATCGTCGGGTTATCATGTTTCATCTGTTTAGGCGTTTTTAGGCCGATAGCTAAAAAATTGCGAGCGCTAGAGCGCGAACCGATATTTTTGAAGAAATTAAAAATGGCGTGAAGAAAAAACAACTGAACATTTTTGGATTAAATTTTGCACGAACATTGACTATTAACCACACATGATGTGTGTCAAACGTGATAGCGTTTCGGGGAGGACCTCCCGACAGATTTTCCGATACGGCGAGATGCGCTAGTTTACGTTAGATACGTTAATTTACGAATTCGCGATGTACACTCGAGAGCGTTGCCTAAATCTGCGAATCTCTCGACGTTTCGCAGGATATGTCGAAATTTTTTTTTTTGTTTTTTTTTTTTTAATACAAAACAGGATGCGGCTCCGATTAATTCGAGCGCGTTAACAGCTGCCACTGGGAGAGTTTTTTGTCGGGAGATAACCGTTAAGGAAATAATAGTAATGCTAGAAGAAAAAAATAAAATAAGAAATAGAGGTAACGAAAACAGGACGAGGAACCCGAATGGACAGTGCGAGGGAGAAAGAAAAATTACCCGAGTAGGTACGGCGGAGAGAAGCGAGATAGAACGATGGAAACACCGGGCTGGTATCCAAAATAGAATTTGCGGATACTGTTTGTCTACGTTCTCGCTTATCGGTGAAACCTGCTGCATCCTGGGGAATCCTAGTATAAAGTAGGGACGAGTTCGACGGTTTAGCATCAGACAGTTCCCGTACACTCGCGTGAACGCTTCACTGCTCGTACAATTTCGGTTTGTTTCTTGTTCTCGAACCTCGCTTCGTTAAACTTGGTGAAATACAAAGGATCGCCCGAAACAGTTTCAAGTTAAAAAACAAATTTAAACATCAGTTTTTTATTCTTTAAAAATAACATTTCCTCGCGAATATCATAACTTTGAATATATATATCGACCCCTAAAAAGTTTCAACAAAAATATCGCAAGATCAAGATGGCGGCGAAAAATGACAAAACAGGAATCTTGTACCTCTTCGACCGTCCGGCCGAACCGGTCTACGTGCCGAAGGGCGAGAAGAAAGTCGCCTTCGATATACCTGCCGACTATCTGGTGAGCCCGTGGATACAATTATTATTATTATTATTATTAATTTACTTTAATGTAATTAAATTTATTGACGGATTTTCTTTACACAAAACTCAAAAGTGGTGAACCGAAAACACCTCATGCTTTCGGTTCACAACATATAAAATTTGAATATACATACTACATAATACATTCAAACTTTCGCAAAAAAACATGAAATATATACAAGTATAAAAGAAAGAAAAACCTAATCAACCGATAATAATGACTATTATTATTAATAATGATACTTTTTATTATTTATTAATCTCAAATATGATTCAAAGCACAATATTTTTATGTAATATTATGTAACGCAATATTACATTTATCTTTTAAGTACTACCGTGCTTTTTTGCGACAAATTTAATGTTCTCGATAAATAAATAATAATAGTAATGTGTATTTTTCCAGCCCGACAGATACCGTTCGGTGGCGGTCCAGGTCTTCAATCGTTTCAACGACGACACGGTCTCGAAGATCCCGGTGAAGCAGATAAGTCTGCCGGACCTGAGTATCCCGATGCAGCTCGGTCGTCGGGATCCGTTCTCTCTGTTCATCCCGAAGCATCGAACAATCGCTGCACGTCTCATCGACATATTCATGGGTATGAGGACTTATGAGGATTTCCTATCGGTCGCGGTCTACTGCCGGGATCGTCTGAATCCGAACATGTTCATCTACGCCCTGTCCGTCGCGATTCTCCACCGTCCGGACACGAAGAATCTTCCGATTCCGCCGCTGTCCGAGGTTTTCCCGGACATGTACATGGACAGCGGTGTCTTCTCGAGGGCCAAGGAAGAGGCCAACATCGTGCCCACCGGATTCCGCGTGAGTTTCGTCGATTAATCTCTAATTATATTAAATTATGGCCGGCGCGCACGATCGAGTCACGCATTCTTGCCGGGTTCGAATTTATGTCGTCAAACATGGCCGTTTTTTTTGTTTTTATTATTTATAAATTGAGTTGAATTATTAACGCAGGTGCCGATTGAGATCCCGAGGGATTACACGGCTTCGGACCTCGATGAGGAGCATCGGATCGCTTACTGGAGGGAGGACGTCGGTATAAACCTCCATCACTGGCACTGGCATCTCGTCTATCCATTCGTGGGCGACATCAGTATCGTCAAGAAGGATCGTCGCGGCGAACTATTCTACTACATGCATCAGCAAATCATGGCTAGGTACATTATTTTCCTTTTTTTGGGGTCATTTTTGAGTTTTTTCATTGTCTACCATAATGTAAACACACGGCCATTACCACAAACAAACGCAAATTACCTTGGCAATTATCCAAAAAAATTATAACACATTCTTTTTAAGTAAATTTTTTTCTATGTTGGCAAGACAAACAGTTTTTTTCAGGAAATCAAATATACCATAAGTTAAGTACATTATGGGCAGATAAATCATGTTTATTCATTTTTTTTTGGCCCAGTGACTTTATTTTTTATCTCATGAAGGATGGATAGGATCCATGAAAAAACTAAAAACGTTCTCGTTACAGATACAATTGTGAGCGTCTCTGTAATTTCCTGGGTCGCACAAAGCGGCTGAACAATCTTCGTGATCCGATACCGGAAGGTTACTTCCCGAAGTTGAATTCCCTACTGGCGAGCCGTACGTGGCCGTCGCGCCAGAGCGGTGCGACCCTGAAGGACGTGAATCGTCAGGTCGATCAGCTGCAATTTAATCTCCAGGACCTCGAACGCTGGAGAGACAGAATTTACGAAGCCATTCACACGGGCACGATCGTGAACGCCCAGGGACAGAGAGTTCCATTGACGGAAATGGGAGGCATCGACGTACTCGGTAACATAATAGAGGCCAGCACGCTCTCGCCGAACAAGAACGTCTACGGCGATCTTCACAATTTCGGACACGTAGCGATCTCTTACTGTCACGATCCCGATCATCGCTATCTGGTGAGGATCTTTTAGGTCCTACCGATCTATCGATCAAACTATAATTCTTTATCTATTTATCTATTTTTTTTTACGACCATTTCAGGAAACCTTCGGAGTCATGCTAAACTCAGCAACGGCGATGAGGGATCCGATTTTCTACAAATGGCACGCATTCATTAACGATGTCTTCATGGAGCACAAGAATACTCTGCCGGAGTATTCCGTTCAGCAGGTAAGATATTTGTTTGATCGGTCCGATAGATAAATCCAGATTTTTGTTTTGTTTTCATCGTTGAATTTTTATTTTTTGTTATCGATCGTTCCAGTTGAGCTTCACCGGTGTCGAAATAGCGAGCGCCCAAGTGATCTCTCCCAACTCCCCGCCCAATTTGCTGAGCACTTATTGGACCCAGAGCGATCTTGATCTATCGAGAGGCCTCGACTTCACCCCCAGAGGCCCCGTTTTCGCCAGATTCACTCATCTCAATCACACCGGATTCAAGTACAGAATTGAGGCTAACAATCGTACGAAGGGACCGCTAATGGGAACCGTGAGGATCTTCATAGCCCCGAAACTGGACGAGCGCGGTCTGCCCTTCAACTTCCGCGTTCAGAAGGACCTTATGATGGAGATGGACAAGTTCACCGTTACACGTGAGCTTACTTTATGCCATACAACCAGAGACAATTAATATCGAATCAATGAACTGTCAAACGTCTGTTTACTCTGAAAGTCCGATCAAGACTGTTCTACACGACGATCGATCTTCTATCGATCGGCCGTTCATTCGTCTCTTGTCAAACCTAACTAATATCGTGTGCCTCAACGAATAGTCAGCTACATATTCGTAACAATATTTATCTGGATTGATTAAATATTTACTCGAATTGAGCAAATATTTATTTGAATCGAATGAATATTTATTTGCCGATCACCCATCAGATAAATCATTTTTTTGGGAGAAAATGACCGCTATCATTTGTTAATTTTTGAATCCACCTTGATCATTTTTTTTTTTTTAACCGCAGTGAAACCTGGAAAAAACACCATCGAGCGCGAATCCACCGCTTCCAACGTGACCATACCTTTCGAGAGAACGTTCCGGAATCTCGACGAGAATCGTCCGATCGGTGGGGACAGCCTGGAGCAGTTCAATATCTGCGGGTGCGGATGGCCCCAGCACATGCTTGTGCCCAAGGGCAACAAGGAGGGCTTCGCCATGGATATGTTCGTCATGATTTCCGACTACAAAGGCGACGCGGTAAGCCATCGTTTTTTGTTTTTTATCAACTTTTTTTTAATCATGCTTTTTTTTATCGATGAACATTTTCGCGTGTTCGCAGATAAATCAGACCGAGCCAACGACTTGCAAAGACGCCGCGAGCTTCTGCGGTCTTCGCGATCGAAAATATCCGGACGCCCGATCAATGGGCTATCCGTTCGATCGCAAACCACGGGCAGGCGTAGAGACTCTCCGGCAATTCCTCACCGGTAACATGGCAACTACACCGATAACTGTTCGATTCACCGACACTGTGAGACCGAGAACCGCCTGATCAATCCAACGTCCGCCCCGCCCGCACCTTACCACGGAGAAATGATCGTTTTAACGGCAAAATGAATGATTCTACTGTACATTAAGGAATTAATTGTGCACATTAATTTTAATAAAGAGCATATGTAACAGAATTCAATGAAACTTGTTCTTAAACTTTTTCTCCGTGAATTCGTCGTCGCGGTTAAAAAAAACACAAAGCTTTCTCTATGAGGAAGCAAAAAATGATTGACGATCTGATTGACCATGCGCCACTGAGAAAACATACGGGTCGGACAACAAGAACTTTCTCACCGTAAACAATTTATTTGCTCGATAGTAGGGACAACAAATTCTCGATGAGGCGATTGAGTTGGCGAAGCAGGCAGCCGTCATTGTTGCTACAAAGGCAAGCAGAGGGGCTGTTCGAGTGGCGATGACTGAGATGAACATTAAGCAGCAACTCTCAAAGCCCCGTAATTGTTCCTTCTTGAACTGCTCCTAAGGTAAAAGGCCCAGTTTATGACACTTCTACGCAGATGTTTTCACTTTAAGCCTGTAAAATCATGGCGATAAACAAGGAGGACCAAGTTCCGCAGTTTGCGATCCCCAAACGCGCACTACTCATTGGCTGCATATCAAATGCAGCCAATGGGGGGGAACCGACTGCTAGAACACCTGTCGCAAACTGGGACAGTGTCACAAACTGGGTCGTTTACCTTGATTGTGCTCGCGCTGCTCATCTCTCTCCCTGATCGCCGATTCTTCTGTTGAGTCGTCTGTCAGAAATTTTGAGTTCAGTAGCAGCGAATCAGAAAGATGCTTCAATCTTTGTAGGCGAGAATCGAATGAAACCCGACTCGTTTGACGGTTCCGGATCTTAGAATCAATACGTCAACCAATTCAAGATAATGACAGAGTACCATAGAAACTCTGACGAAGAAAAGGCTATCGTGTTGATGGCTTCGCTTTGAGGCTCGGCTAGAGCGATTTTACTTAATTTACTGGACGAAAAGCCCAAGGACTTCTGTAACGTGGGTTCGATGCGGGTATCAATAATTGGAGTAACTCCGAGATGTGATATATGTATGCAGGTTGATTTATTGGTCGCAGCGTTAAACGTTCGGGAGAGTTTACCGGTCGGCGGTCTGAGCTGAACTGATGTGAAGCGGGCGCGAAGCCGAGGACTTGATGCACGCTTCACAAAGGAATAAAGTCGCGACGGGCTGTCGCGACGCGGTGATAAGGCCTTTTCTCACGGCGCTGAGCCACGAGATAGCCTTCAGAGCCTCTCCGAACTAAAGCGCAGCGAAAAACAATTCCGCTCGCGATAAATAATAATTTCGAAGAGGCTGGGGCTGATACGCTTCCAAAAAGTAAAAGAGGCACTCGATTTTAGTTTCGGTGAGACACATTTTAGTTGGATCAGCTTTGCAGAATTCCATGATAGGAAACAAGGAGGGAAAGAAGATCTGGTTAGGTTCGCGGTAGATCTCAAACTGTTGGTCAGGTTGGCTTGTCCTGAGTGTGTGACGGCCCCAGGTTTGCATATATGTAGACGACGAGAATGATATAAAAATATGGGTGACAATAGCGTAGTGGTTAGCGCTCTCACTTAGGAACCAAAAAGCCCGGGTTCGAATCCCGGCAGTCACCATATTTTTCTATCATTTATTCTTTGGCAAACCGTCAGAACATCGACCATCACCAATCCTCCGAAAGTATCGGCTCGGTCGTTACAAGTGTAACGAGGAATCGACATGTTGGGTTGCACCTCAACAGTTCGTCTCGGGAATTTTTGACAGAGAGACGAGACTAAATCTGAAAAAAAAAGAAAATCATAGGTTGAATACATATGAATTTTGATTGTTTTTTACGTTTTGTTTGTTACGTCCCGTACCCGGCGTATCACCCACCACTAGGTGTACCCATTTGTACCACCGAGGTATTCGTTTGCCCCAATAACTTCTGTTATGAGATCAAAATCAGACAGATCAGACATCGAAGTACGTTAATGGGATTGAATGGAGAAATAACGTTGCGTAGTGACGAAAACTGGTCTCCATTGTTTTCAGATATCTACCTGGTTGTAATGTATGTCACACGTTTTCGCTTATTCCTGAGTTTTCAACATTCCTGTCCTTACAAGAGAAGTTTGGAACGAGAATGTGGAGTTACCCATCTGGAGAAAATCTCGACGAATATGGAAACTGAAAAACCCACCATGAACCCAACGTGAAGAGAAGACGACAATAGAGGAAATATTAAATTTATGCAATGAAGTATCTAAGTGTTTAATTAAGCATTTACCGGTTGACTTAAATTGGACGTGACAGAAACTATGCTATAGGCCAAAATGTGATCATTTAGCTTTGTAAACGCCGTTCTTCCCAGGATTCTTATCAATGGTTTTCCCTGTGGACTTGGACAGATGTCAGGACCGTAATCGAAGATTTAATTAGCACACAGAGAAAAAAAAATCAACAGAGTCAACGAAATGTGCGCTTACGGGTGGCGAAACAAATGTTTGATCGATCAAAAGGAATACCTCGTTGATCGAACTAACAGGCCGTCGAATCAAATGCTTCTGTACTCACTGCGACAATGATTTCGTTCGATCAACCAGAAATTTGTTTCGCCACCCGTAAGCGCTCATTTTGTTGACTCCATCGATTTTTCGTTTCGGGGAGGACGTCTCTACGGATTTCCCGACACGGCGAGATGCGCCGGTCGGGTCACCATTTTTGTTAGGCTTTCGTTGTCGGTGTGAAAGAGGAAATTTGTTTTTTTTTAGCTTATGCATATTTTGGAAAACTGTGGATTTATTTGTTTGCTTGCTTGTTTGGATGTTTATCCCCCCCCCCCCCCCCCCCACGCCCCCAGTCGACCCCCTTTTCGGTGAAGCTTAGTGCTCTTTTAGTGGAAATAACAGCAAGGTTAATTTACGAATTCGCGATGTACACACGAGAGCGCTGCCCAAATCTGCGAATCTTTTGACGTTTCGCAGGATATGTCGAAAAATTTTTATAAAAAAAAATAAATAAAAAAGAGGATGTGGCTCCGATTAATTCGAGCGCGTAAACAACCGCCACCGGGAGAGTTTTTTGTTGGGAGATAACCGTCAAAGAAATAATAGTAATGCTAGAAGAAAAAAAATAAAATGAAAAATAGAGGCAACGGAAACAAGACGAGGAAAGCGAATGGACAGTGCGAGGGAAAAAGAAAAATTGCCCGAGTAGGTACAGCGGAGAGAAGCGAGATAGAACGATGGAAACACCGGGCCGCTTTTCAAAATAGAATTTGCGGCTAACTGTTTGTCTCCGTTCTCGTTTATCGGTGAAAACCGCTGCATCCTGGGGAATCCTGCTATAAAGTAGGGATGCGTTCAACGGTTTAGCATCAGACGGTTCCCGTTCACTCGCGTGAACGCTTCACTGCTTGTACGATTTCGGTTTGTTTCTTGGCCTCGAACCTCGCTTCGTTAAACTTGGTGAAATACAAAGCAGTGCCCGGAACAGTTTCACGTTAAGAAAGAAATTTAAACATCAGTTTTTATTCTTCAAAAATAACATTTCCTCGCGAATATCATAACTTTGAATATATATATATCGAGCCTAAAAAGTTTCAATAAAAAAATCGCAAGATCAAGATGGCGGCGAAAAATGGCAATACAGGAATATTGTACCTCTTCGACCGTCCGGCCGAACCGGTCTACGTGCCGAAGGGCGAGAAGAAAGTCGCCTTCGATATACCTCCCGACTATCTGGTGAGCCCTTGCATACTATTATTATTATTATTATTATTATTATTATTAATTTAATTTAATTTAATTTATTGTATTGACGGAGTAACTCCTTTGCACAGAACTCAAAAGTATAAAATTTGAATATACATACTGCATAATACATAATACAGTCGAACTTTCGCAAAAAAAATTAAATAGATCCAAGTATAAAAGAAAGAAAAACCTAATCAACCGATAATAATGACTATTATTATTTATGATAATTCTTATTATTATTATTTATCAATCTCAAATATGATACAAAGACCAATATTTTTATGTAATATTTGGTAACGCAATATTAAATTCATTTTGTAAGTACTATCGTGCTTTTTTGCGACGAATTTAATGTTCTCGATAAATAGATAATAATGATAATGTGTATTTTTCCAGCCCGACAGATACCGTTCGGTGGCGGTCCAGGTCTTCAATCGTTTCAACGACGACACGGACTCGAAGATTCCGGTGAAGCAGATAAGTCTGCCGGACCTGAGTATCCCGATGCAGCTCGGTCGTCGGGAACCGTTTTCTCTGTTTATCCCGAAGCATCGAAAAATCGCTGCCCGTCTCATCGACATATTCATGGGTATGAGGACTTATGAGGATTTCCTGTCGGTCTCGGTCTACTGCCGGGACCGTCTGAATCCGAACATGTTCATCTACGCCTTGTCCGTCGCGATTCTCCACCGTCCGGACACGAAGAATCTTCCGATTCCGCCGCTGTCCGAGGTTTTCCCGGACAAGTACATGGACAGCGGAATCTTCTCGAGGGCCAAGGAAGAGGCCAACGTCGTGCCCACCGGATCCCGCGTGAGTTTCGTCGATTAATCTCTAATTATATTAAATTATGGCCGGCGCGCACGATCGAGTCACGCATTCTTGCCGGGTTCGAATTTATGTCGTCGAACATGGTCGTTTTTTTTTTGGTTTTTATTATTTATAAATTGAATTGAATTATTAACGCAGGTGCCGCTTGAGATTCCGAGGGATTACACGGCTTCGGACCTCGACGAGGAGCATCGGGTCGCCTACTGGAGGGAGGACGTCGGTATAAACCTCCATCACTGGCACTGGCATCTCGTCTATCCATTCGAGGGCGACATCAATATCGTCAACAAGGATCGTCGCGGCGAACTCTTCTACTACATGCATCAGCAAATTATGGCTAGGTACGTTATTCTTACTTTTTTGATTGTTGTAATTTATGGGTATTCACATTATCTACCATAATTTAATTGCAAAAAAGCAAAAATAAAGAAATTAGCAAAAAAAAACACATGCCTAGCAATTACCTAAACTAATTATAATCAATTATTTTTAGTATATTGTTTTTTAAAGTAAACTTTGTCTAAGTTGGCGAGGTAGTTTCTTTTAGGTAATATAATCTAATATGCTAAGTATATTATAGCCAAATACATTTATCTATTATTCGTTTTTTTTTTTTGTTTTTTTTTGGAGGTCAATTTTGGTCGAGCGACTTATTATTATTATTTTTTCTCTCACGAAGGATTTACAAGATTCATGGAAAAAGAAAAAATGTTCTCGTTACAGATACAATTGTGAGCGTCTCTGTAATTTCCTGAGCCGCGTTAAGAGGCTGAACAATCTTCGGGATCCGATACCGGAGGCCTACTTCCCAAAGCTGAATTCCCTAGTGGCGAGTCGTACGTGGCCATCGCGCCAGACCGGCGCGACCCTGAAGGACGTGAATCGTCAGGTCGATCAGCTACAATTCGATCTTCAGGATCTCGAACGCTGGAGGGACAGAATTTACGAAGCCATTCACACGGGCACGGTCATGAACGCTCAGGGACAGAGAGTTCCATTGACGGAAATGGGAGGCATCGACGTACTCGGCAACATCATGGAGGCCAGCATCCTCTCGCCGAACCAGAACGTCTACGGCGATCTTCACAATTCCGGACACGTGGCGATCGCTTACTGTCACGATCCCGATCATCGCTATCTGGTAAGGATCTTTTAGGTCCTCACCTTAATCTATATATATGTCAATTAAACTATTTACCATTCGTCCATTCGTCCATTCGTCCATTCGTCCATTCGTCCATTCGTCCATTCGTCCATTCGTCCATTCGTCCATTCGTCCATTCGTCCATTCGTCCATTCGTCCATTCGTCCATTCGTCCATTCGTCCATTCGTCCATTCGTCCATTCGTCCATTCGTCCATTCGTCCATTCGTCCATTCGTCCATTCGTCCATTCGTCCATTCGTCCATTCGTCCATTCGTCCATTCGTCCATTCGTCCATTCGTCCATTCGTCCATTCGTCCATTAGTCCATTCGTCCATTCGTCCATTCGTCCATTCGTCCATTCGTCCATTCGTCCATTCGTCCATTCGTCCATTCGTCCATTCGTCCATTCGTCCATTCGTCCATTCGTCCATTCGTCCATTCGTCCATTCGTCCATTCGTCCATTCGTCCATTCGTCCATTCGTCCATTCGTCCATTCGTCCATTCGTCCATTCGTCCATTCGTCCATTCGTCCATTCGTCCATTCGTCCATTCGTCCATTCGTCCATTCGTCCATTCGTCCATTCGTCCATTCGTCCATTCGTCCATTCGTCCATTCGTCCATTCGTCCATTCGTCCATTCGTCCATTCGTCCATTCGTCCATTCGTCCATTCGTCCATTCGTCCATTCGTCCATTCGTCCATTCGTCCATTCGTCCATTTATTTATGTATTTATTTATTTATTTTTGGGACGATTTCAGGAAACCTTCAGCATCATGGGAGACCCAGCGACGGCGATGAGGGATCCGATCTTCTACAGATGGCACGCATTCGTGAACGATGTTTTTTTGGAACACAAGAACACTCTGCCAGAGTATTCTGTTCAGCAGGTAAAATGATTTGTTTTGTTCTGTTTTTTTTTTATCGCCTGGGTCTTCATAGTTCAATTTTTATTTTATGTTATCGATCGTTCCAGTTGAGCTTCCCCGGTGTGGAAATAGCGAGCGCCCAAGTGATCTCTCCCAACTCCCCGCCCAATTCGCTGAGCACTTATTGGACCCAGAGCGATCTGGATTTATCGAGAGGTCTCGACTTCACCCCCAGAGGCCCCGTTCTCGCCAGATTCACTCATCTCAATCATACCGGATTCAAGTACAGAATCGAGGCTAACAATCGTACGAAGGGACCGCTAATAGGAACCGTGAGGATCTTCATAGCCCCGAAACTGGACGAGCGCGGTCTGCCCTTCACCTTCCGCGCTCAGAAGGACCTCATGATCGAGATGGACAAATTTACCGTTACACGTGAGCTTATTTTACACCATACACCGTGAAAAAAATAATATTTCATTAAATGAACATTTATATTAATTGACAAAATATTCACTCGAATTGAACAAATATTTATTTGAGTTGAATGAATATTTATTTTCCGACCGCCCATCAAGTAAACAATTTTTTTGAGGGCAAACGATCGCTACCAGTTACTTATTTTTTAATTCAGGGTGATCTTATTTTTTTAACCGCAGTGAAATCCGGCAAAAACACGATCGAGCGCGCATCCACCGCTTCCAACGTGACCATACCTTTCGAGAGAACGTTCCGGAATCTCGACGAGAATCGTCCGGTCGGTGGGGATAACCTGGAGCTGTTCAATTTCTGCGGGTGCGGATGGCCCCAGCACATGCTTGTGCCCAAGGGCAACAAGGAGGGCTACGCCATGGATATGTTCGTCATGATTTCAGACTACAAGGGCGACGTCGTAAGCCATCGATTTTTTTTTTTTATCAACTTTTTTTAATCACTATTTTTTATCGATGAAAATTTACGCTTCTTTGCAGGTAAATCAGCCCGAGCAAACGACTTGCAAAGATGCCGCGAGCTTCTGCGGTCTTCGCGATCGAAAATATCCAGACGCCCGATCCATGGGCTATCCGTTCGATCGCAGACCGCGCGCAGGCGTTGAGACTCTCCCGCAATTCCTCACCGGTAACATGGCAGTCACGACGATAACCGTTCGATTCACCGACACCGTGAGAGCGAGAACCGCCTGATCAACTCAACGACCGCCCAGCCCGCACTGTACGAGAAATGATCGATTCAACGCCAAAGTGAATTACTCTACTGTATCTTAAGTGATTAATTGTGCACATTAATTTTAATAAAGGGTATATGTAAAAGCATTTAATGAATTTAATTTTTTCTTCGGGAATTCGTCGTCGAGCATTAAACAAAAAAAAAATCTTTGCCCATCCGATTAAGCATGCACAAAAAAAAATGGTTGTCCAGCGAGAACTTTCTTACAGTAAATCATTTATTTACTCGATAGTAGGCACATCCTATTATTTTACTGTCACACCAAATTGTTTTTTTTTGTAGCAATATTTTTTATTTATCTAATTCTGATTATTGAATTTTGTCATTTTTTTTTTTTTTTAATTGAATTATTTAATTTTTTTGTTGTTATAAACTATAACGATTCAAATTTTTTTACAGTAACAAAATGATTTTTCTTCATGATTCTTGAGAATTGTGGAACACCTTTTCCGAGATTCATATTTTTCCCGCATCCACCAGCTTCGGAAATTCAATCAAGTCACCCACCCCGTTCGCTCCATTCGCGAATCGTGATCACCGCCGACTCGCCGGAGACCACGATTTTTCGTAATATTTGCGGAAAGGAGAGTTGTTGATTTAGATTCTTCGCCGTTAACTTTTTCCTCCCTCAGTCCTTTTTTTTCTTTTTTTTTCTAAATCTTTTTTTCAAGGTCCACGCACGCTCTCCACGCTCGGCGCACTTTGCGAATATTTTTTTAGCGAGCCCAGCGCACGGCGAGCGAGAGCGACGGTGGTAAAAAAGAAAAATATTTGCTCAGCTCTCCTTTGGAATTTTTGTCGGGAGTGAACGTTGAATCAACATTGGTTTCATTAATTTTTAAACGAGAGCAAAAGAAAAGCAACAGAAAAGAAGATAAATCGTTCGATAAAAAAAAAAAAAAAAACGAGACTGCATTTTCACTCCGACGAATCGTCTGCGTTCCCGCTTTCTATTATACAAATAAATAGAACAAAAGCCGCGCAGAAAAAATTCAGTATTGCATTTTGTCGCTCTTATTGTCTCCCTTAAACGGTTCTCCCTTCCATTATGCTAAAACGATGAGACGATTCGAGTAAAGATAAATAAAAAAATAAAGAATAGAAATGTCGGTATGAATCTTACAATTTACGTCGCTAAGTGCATTCCACTTGACGGGCAATAAAGGTAATCTCGCTCGACTCTGATCGAAGTGTTACGTCGAGGAGAATGACGAGATGTAAATTCTCCGGCTTTCGTTACAAAGCACCTTCTCGTCCTCGGAGCTCCATTTTCTCTATACTCGTTATACCTATATTTATTGTCAATTTTGATAAATATACCAGAGTATATATATATATATATATATATATATATATATATATATATATATATATATATATATGTATATTAAATACATCGTCGTACTTCTATAGAGAGCAGAGAGGTCACGCGAAGCTTTTGTCTCGCGCGACCAGGAGAAGCTCCATTATCGGGCGAGGAACTTCGTCGCCCCGCTTGATATTTAGAGCAGCAGTTAAGGTAAAACTTTGTTCCACCGAAGTTATAGGATTCTCTCTCCCACTCAGTGTTAGCTCGGCGAGGATGTTTCAACGGGGATTTAAAAAACTTGACTGGCCCACACCCGTCGGGACGGCGCTAGACGCAAAATTGAATTAGCCCGCGTCTCGCGGGGTACCACGTGACCTAGAAGAGAATGGGGCAAAATGGGACAGTGGGGCAAAACGGGATAATGGGACAAAAGGCAATTCTCCACTAACTTTTGGATGATGGCGATGATGGTAAGTGGGGCAAAATGGCGTTGACAATCCGGATGTGTCGTTGGGACAAAATGGGACATCCAAAAATTGTTGAAAAATTGAGTGTTACCCCTGCTGTCCAGTTTTGCCCCACTGTCCCATTTCGCCCCGCTCTCCCCTAAAGGCAGTGAAAAAGCAAACAATCTTAAAATTTCCATATGCCATATTCGCGAGATTTCGACTTTCACAGCATATGGAAGTGGAATTCGAAAATCATAAATCACTATATTTATCTATATATTCTCGAGCTATATTCTCGAGATTTCGGCTTTCATAGCGTATGAAAATAGATTTCGAAAATCAGAAATCACCTCCATCTTATCTCCCACCTTACGGAAAACCGTACATTTGTTTCTTTGTTTGTTGGTTTGGATCTTTGTCCCCCCCCCCCCCCACCCCGTCCCGTTCGTTGAAGCTTAGAGAGTTCTCATGCTAGTGGAGATAAAAGCAAAGTTAATTTACGAAATCCTTGCGAGCGCGCGAGCCAACATAACCGCTAGTAAATATATATATATATATATATATATACATATATATATATATGTTTTTTTTTGCTGTTAGAATGATTACCCGATGAATAGTGCGGCTTCATACGGCTGCGGTCAAAAGGTGTCCAACGATGCGGTATCGCGTACTTTCAAGCTCGGAGCTCTTGGTTGACTGTGCGCCTTTCGGCTCTCCACCTTCCTCTCGTTTTCACTGCGGACGTCAGAGACGACGAGTGCATGTACGGGTACTCCACGGGGAGCGTGCAAGGTGCACGGGAGAAAGGAGCCAAACGGGAGCGTTCGCCGTGAGCGTCGGCACCGGCGGACTTAACGAACGTCCGCTCAAAGGCACTCCGGTTAAATGTTAAATCATATTTAAATAAACGTGGCTTTGGCGAAAGGCGTAGAGAGGAGAGTGCCCGACAGTCACTCACGGCCCTGCATGCCGCGTTGGCGCGCGCGTGACAAAGGAATCGGAGCGAGAGTACGCAACTCCGCACGAACCCTTCGGCGGTCCATCTCTTGAGTTCCTGCTTTTTGCTTTGAAAGATTTGAGATCGAGTGGGAAGACCGGAGTCAAAGGGCTTGTTTGCCACCGACTCTAGAGACAGAGAGAGATACCGAGAACCAATCGTCCCTCTTAATCGACACTGGTTCGCTGCGCTCTTGGGGAAAAGAGATTTTCGTCGAAATACACGATATCAAAATGGGACTGGAAATCCAGCTGGAGTGCGAAAAACAGTGTGCGGAAAAGTAGGTAGTGTGATCTGCGCATGCGCGGTATTTTTCTCGACACGCATTGCAGGCACGAAAAGTGACACTTTTTGCGCATGTGTTGCAAAATTTTTACTTATGACACTAGTGCGATAAAACTTTTCCTGACGAGTGTTGCAACTATACGAGTTTATCGACACTAACGAGTTCGCTGCACTCTCGAAGAAAAGCGATTTTTGCGTCGAAATACACCATAGCAAATAGCGTGCGGAAATGTAGCTAGAGTGCTAAAAAAGTGTGCGAATAAGTAGCTAGTGTGATCTGCGCATGCGCAATATTTTTCTCGCGGGTCTTACTAAAAAGCGCAGTTTCCCGAAACCCTAAAGTGGGACTTTATGCGCATTGTTGCAAATTGTAACTTACGATACTAGTGCGATAAGACTTTTTTTATTTAAGTACTATATAACATAATATTACGTAAAATTACTGTAGAGTCGAACAATCGAGAGACAGCCCCTTAACAACTGCAAACGGTTTTTACAGTTTCGTTTATTTTCTTTGAATCAGTCGTTGCTAAGACGCGTTCGCATAAACTGCTGTTCGCATAAACAGTTCGTATAAACTGCTGCATAAAGACGAATTAAATTATGTTCCTTTACCCCACAATAAAGTTCGGCTCGTTATCCGAATGTCTTCTTTTATGATCCCACATTAAATAAAACCAAAATATCTCCACATTACTATTATTATTATTATTATTGTTGCTTTGATTGTAAGTGTCATCGCTATATTCTAGACAGCATGATATTTTGCATTCCTTCATCGGCCCGCTTCAATATCGAAGCTATTAGGGTAAAAGCACGACGACGATCGGAACATCAGTGCCAGACGTTGGAAATTATGCGGGATATTTTTCGGTTTCTGTGTTCGCTTGAATTATTGGCTCACGTCACACGCAATACTATGATAATGTATGCGATGATAACATATACAGCGGTAGCCCATCGTGTGCGTCGGCAGGTTTCACATTTGCATATTACAGTTTACCGACGAGCTCAAAGTGCCTTTCATACGGGAAATCATCGGTATCGATTTATCGAAAATTGGCACAGAATCAACACAGAGAGAGGGGCGGATGCGCTGCTGAAAGAGAGTTGACGGCCTAACAAAATCTCCTTTGAATCAGCGAATAACGTAGAGAGGGTCGTTTAAGCGAAACAATGAAATACCTTTATATATTTATCAAGCATGTTTATTATCAAATGTATATTTATCAAAACCACATTTCCACCTTTGTTTTGGTTCCTCATGAAGGAAGCAGTTTTCGTTAAAAAAAAATCGAGATTTTAACGTTAGATTACTTATACTTAAAATAGTCTAAAATGCCGATAAATGCGATTTTGAGCTGGTTTGTTAAAAAATAATTCAATACTAAATAAATCAATGGTAATCAATCAAAAATCAATCAAAAATTGTTAAAAAATAATTCAATACCAAATAAATCAATGGTAATCAATGGTAATCAATAGCAATGTAATTGAGTAAGAAACATTCGCCCGGAAGTTCGATAGAAACTTCCGAGCTGAAATTTCCAAGTTTCAAAAAATCATGCTCGTACCAATTCACTATCAAATTTCAACATTCGATAGAGCCGCCCGTTACGGAGTGAATCACGTCGACCGAACCGTTGAGAATATAAAAAATATAGAAAAAAAAGGCTTTCCGCCAATTATTCCCTCTCGTACCTTCTGTTATTTGTACAATCAACGATACGTCGATATATTTCATTTCCTGGACGCGCTCTTTCGAGTTCGCAAACTGAGCTGCAAAAATTAAAACGGATACTTCGAAAGTGAAATAGAAACTGACAATCCGATCGATTAGTTTGAAGAGGTTGGAACGCTTCGTACCAGTCAAATGAGTTCTACATTTTTAAAGTCCTTTTACAAACTTTTACGCATCCATTGATTACAACGGATAATCATTAGCATTACAGCAGATCTCTTTAATCTAAAAAAAAATTTATTGCAATGTATTTGCAAAAATGTTACCTCGATTCTGCTAATATTCAAAAACATATTCGTTCAGTCTTTAAAAAAACAGAAAGGTACATATTCGTTCAGTCTTTCAAAAAACAATCCATAATTTCTGCCCGATTTTTATGCATTACGGCTGATTCTCTTCCTTGAACATTCCGTTTAAAAATTACAGCCTTTTGTTTATGCATCGACGAAATTCATTCACAAGCAGAAATCTGTCATTAACCGGATGCGCCGTGCTCTCTGCGTTCGCAATCTCAGCCGGCGAAATTGAAACCGCCACTTCCAAAGCGAAAAAGCGCGCGAAAAAAAAAATCATTTAAAATGAAAAGTGAAAAAGAAACCGGCAATCCCACCGACTAGCTTAATAAACTGGGGTGTTTGGGTGCGAGAAAACCGAGTCGAGGGAGAGTCCTCGTTCCAGAATCGTCGATCTTTCGAAACGACCACAATTAACCGGGATCTTCGTTTCTCTTGGCGAAACTCCGAGCCGTGGAGGCTCACGCCAACCTAACGATTACACAGAACTCGGTGATTACTAATTACCCGCGGTTATTCATTCGAGTGCGGGGATTCCGGCTAAGTGGCTGGGGTTACAGTTATAGGCGCATTATAGCGCGCCAAGCGGGTGCACACAAAACCCCCAACACCGTCGCAACTTCTATACAACCTTTACCCGTGTGCGACAACATTCACCGTCGAGAACTTTGATTCTCTGTCCCACCCGCTTCGTTATGCCACGAAACACGAGAAAGCACTTCACACGCGCGCGCGGCAACCCCTTCGCCCCCCCCCCCACCCCCCCCCCCCCCCCCGCCCCGATCTTCAGAGTTAATTGGGGCGTCCCTGATGAGACGATATCGTCGGGCCACTGTTATCGCGCATCGGCTAATAATTTTATTGAGGAAGATCGTAATAGTTGATGACAAAAATATTTTGGAGTACGCGCTTTCTTTTTTAGAAAAAAGATTTTTATACATTTTTTTGTTTTTAGTGGAAGTTTTAAGAAATTCTTTTTATTGGGATTTTTTTTTGCAAGAAAGTTAGGTTTTTTTTTTACACAAATTGAAATTGTTGTAATAAGGTTTTTTTTCAGATTTTTACAGCGTTGGAATTAAACGGATGAGGCGAGATAGTGGGATAAGAGATTTTTGATAGAGGAATTGTATAATTAAGGTATTTGTGAATTGTGAGACTTGTTCACGATAATGTGCACAGAATGATGTTTGCATGTGATTTTTAATTATGATCTTTTGTTAGCCATTGATTTTGAAAAGATATGAATAAATGTTACAATCGTTCGATCATCGGTGTGAATACTTATAATCGAAAAGTGTACAAGAAATGTACCAAAAATTTAGTTATACGTTTAGATTCGAAAAAAATGAATTTCTCAAGATTCTTCTGATTTCTTTTCGAGAGATTCCTTCAGATTTCATACGATACGCGTACGAGTCAAACGGATGACGTAAAATAGTACGCTAAGAGATTTTTGGGTAATGAAAAAAAAACAAGCAGTGTTATTCGTAAATTGTGAGTCTCGTTCGCGATAATATTCTCCCAACAATATTGACCTTTCATTTTGAATGACGCTTTTTAATTCCCATTACTTCCGAAAATATGTGACTACGTTTAACACTCATGCGAATAAATTTTACACTCATTCGACTATCGGTGTGAATATTTAAAACCGAATAGTGTACAGTTATACGTAATTTGCATCGCGCGAAGTCGAAGCACCGAATGGATTCACGAGTACCTCGTTCAACGCAGATTACAAAAGTATTAAATCGAATAAACGAAAAGCGGGATTTTTAGAGTTTTTTTTCTTTTTACAAAAAAAAAAAAAAAAAATTGAATAAACCATCCCACCGAATCGCTGTTCTTTTTCGTCTTTTATTCGTGCTTTCTGGTCTACGCTGTGCACGGAGTCCTCTCGGCGTGCTCTTTCGAGTCAATGAAAGCGTTCTCGCGTGCGAGCGGCTCTGTATGCATATTTATCAGTTTACATCGAGAGCTTTCGATTCCATTCCGGACGACCGGTTATACGCTCGCTCCCTTGTCTATATACGTGTGTGTGTGTGTGTGTGTGCACGCGACGGGGCCGCAGTATTCGTGGCCTATATAGTGGTCCCGGATTGAAAAAGCTCGTCAGTTCGTGTACACACATTTCGCTATAACGGAGTTCTCCACCCAGCGCATCCACTTTTAATGTCAAATAGCGCGAAGAATGTTTAATAAAAAAAATTTAATATTTAAAAAAAAAATCAGTGAATAACACACTTATTACAAAATTTTCGCGCAATCCCCAACCGAGAGCTTCGAACTTTTTTCATTTCACATTTCATTTATTCCCAGATTAAGGCCGTCCTATTACCATAATTGAGGTAAGATTACACTTCTTGGTTTTTATCTTATCAAAGAAACTCCAAAAATGTTTTTAAAATGAACTCCGCTTCTCGAAATTTTTGAGAGTGTTTCGCTCAGGGGCCATTCAATTATCCGCGGGTAAACGGGGGGGAGCAAGACTAAAGCTCCTCGCTCAAATATTCACTCGCGGCTTCCCCGAGGGTGCAACTTTTTCTCTATGTTAATAAGGGAACAAAAAAGAAGAAAAAAATAAGAATCTGGTAGACTCTCACGATGTTAAGAAACCGTGCCAATTTACTCACCGCCTCCGCAATACACGGTATACAATGTACATATATATATATATATATATATATATATATATATATATATATATATATATATATATACACGCCAGTATATGCACGGCGAGAGTCCATGCAGAAATTTTTCCCAACCACTTTTCTCGGGTGGTTCCGGCAAATGTTGGCTCAGTTTGACAATCTCTCGTGCCCGCGCCTCGACGTAAAGACTTTTTTTCTGGAGAGAAGGAGCCTTTTTTATACGCAACGTTGACTCGAAGGGGACTTAGAGAGGGTCGCTGAGGGAGCTTTCGTACTGCTTCGTCTCGACGCCTCTATTGTTAATACTCGGTACTGTCCCATCGCTTCTGAATCTGTCTTATTAAGAGTTCCAGTTCGCGATGACGAAAGCTTTCAATTTACTCATCTCGGATAAGCGAGTGCCGACGTTACATCGATAAGATAAGTCCTGTCGTGCTTCAATGTCGATGGCGAACCATTGATGATAAAAAAAAATGTACACTATAATGGTAGCAAAAGTTGTAAAAACTATTTAAGACGTTAATTCAAATTACCGCGCTCTATAAATAAAGTATACTTGTTTTTGCTACGGAATGACCTCCAGTTTTGTATCTCGTCTATTACATTGAATAAATTTATAAAGTATGTGTATAATATAAAATATAATATTTTACATAAAATATTATTATTATATTATATATAGTATGCAATTCATTTGTATATGTGTAATAATACATACAAATATGTGCACTATGATGAAATTATAGTGCACAAATTAGGGAGGAGCGGGGCGAAATGGGGCATCGAAAAATTGTTAGAAAATTGCGTTTTGCTCCATTCTCACATTTTGCCTCGCTCTTCCCTAAAAATATTGTATTATTTAAAAAGTTGAATGTACTTGGCGATACATGCGAAGAGCCGTTTGAATATTTGTCTAATTTTTGCAAAGTAGGAACAACATGTACAATAATATTTTTTGGACCATTTTTATGGTGTTTTTGGGGTTTTATGTACGTCAAGTTTTTTGGATAATTTATGACATATTCGGAGTTTTTTTTTTCAATGCGCTCGTGTCAAGTTTTTTACGCCACTTATGTTTTTTTGAAACTTACAATTGTTCCAAAGATGTCATAGTGGAGACAAGTACGTATCTCACGAAATGTACTTGTCTCCAGTTTTCTACACCATTTTTATGGTGTTTTTGTGGTTTTACAGATATTCCGACACAATTACTATTGCGTTTTAATTCAGGTTTTGATCGAAATTGAAACGATTTACAAGAAAAAGTGCCTTGTCTTTGGCTGGAACGAATGAGACAAGATTAAAAAAAATATAAACTGAGAGTTGTTTCGAAGTAGCAACGAAAACGGTAATACCATTTTGTGTGTCGACGCGTAAAAATTAATTCACGACTGGAACGTTGTTTCGGAAATTTCTTTGTCTAACGTCGCGTTACGACTTTGCCGAAACTGCCCCGGATCTCCATAAAGCGCGTCGCAAACGCTCGTACATACGACATTTGCATTTATACAGCTTGCTCGCGCTCCCACTCTCTCTCTCTCGCCGGTGTTATAAATTATAGAGCGAGAGAGGCTCGTTTCCCGTATCCCCAAACATGCTCCATTAAAATCCTCCTAGACCACACGTTGCACCCTTCCTCGCTGTTCCCTCATATGTGCACCGCCGCTTGCGGTTGATACAGACAGTGTGCAGTGGCACTTTCACGATTTCTGCACGGCAAAACAGTTTTTATTATTTTTCTCTCGCAAAATTTAACTCCGCTTACGACTAGCGTCTGATTTACGCGTGTGCGCGCATGCGCAGTAGATCTCTCGCCTGTACCGTCAAGTGAAAGAAACTCCGCCCCAACCTACTTATAAATAGTTCTCCTCAACTAAAGTTTCTCTAATGTACTCCTTTACTTATTTACTTTATTTTATTTTGTGTATTTTTGTCAAACAAAATTTTAATGCTTTAAATAAAATATTACAAAAATTACCCAAAAAAAAAATGATTTTTCTTTTTAATATTCCGTCCGCAAAGGAATTAGAAAGATGTGTTTTTAAGTACATTTGAGCGGACGGGCGAGTCGTTCCAGTCCCTCGAATAAATCTTTGCGTTGATTTGTTATTACGGAGAATAGCGCTGTGGGTAAAATGAAGTCCGTTCCGATGGTGAAACGATTCGATCGGCGCCACAAACTCCACGACAGTTTTCCACGACAAAAACGTTTCTATATTTTTCGCTTGCAAAATTTGACTCCGCTCTCGACGACTGACAGATTTACGCGTCTACGCGCATGCGCAGCAGATGCGGTCGCTCGCTCGGAGGGTTCGGCGAAGAAACTCCGCCACAAGTTACCGATCAAAAACTATCTAACTTATCTAAGTTATCGATCAAAAACTATCTAACTTATCTAAGTTATCGATCAAAAATTATCTAACTTATCTAAGTTACCGATCAAAAACTATCTAACTTATCTAAGTTATCGATCAAAAATTATCTAACTTATCTAAGTTACCGATCAAAAACTATCGAACTTACATCGGAAAGTTAACATCGTTGTAAATGTACTCACTTACTTATTCACTTATTTAAATTAACTTTGTTTTTATTTCAAACAATATATTACTGCTTTAAATAAGTAATAAGAAAAAAATTGCACCAAAAGGATTTTTAGTTAAATATCGATATTACAAAATTCCGTCCGAGGGATGTAAAAAAAAAAAGTGTTTTTAATTGCATTTCAGCGGGCGGGCGAGTCGCTCGAGTCCTTGGAATAAATCTTAGCGTTGATCTGTTATTACGGGGAATAGCGTTGTAGGTAAAGTGAAGGCCGTGCCGATAGTTGAACGATTCAATCGGAGCCGCGGTTGCCCCGACGTCGACGCGTGTGCATTTCGAATCGATCGCAAATATTGACTCTGGTGCGGAATTGAAAATTCACCCGGCCCGCTAGCCGGTCTTCAGCGAACCGACGAACCGGCCTTCGTCACCGTCCTTTAATCGTAGTGTCCCACGCTGGCTGCGCAGCCTACCGCGTTACGGAGTAATTAATTGCGTGTGTAAAATCATTCCATCGCCCCGTGTGTAAACCTTTCCGTCACTGTACATAGCTCGATCTACACCGGCTGGTCTTCGGAAATGCCCGTCACTGCTCGTCCACTTGGCGCAGACGAGCGTAATTAATTGAAAATTCTCGGCAAAATAATGCAAAAGCTCGGACACATTTATTTTCATTACCGATCCAGGTATTTCACATCGCCTTATGGTATTATAATGAATTGAAAAATATATAATTATAATAATAAATGAATAAATGTATAATGTAATTTATTTGCTGCATTTCTCCTTTACAATCAAAATATAATATATAATAAATCATAAATATTGGGGCTTGAGAGTAGGGCTAGAAATATCCTATCCGGCTAATGGATTTTACTATTTGGCCGGCTAAGCCGTCTTAGCCGGCTAAACTATTTTAGTCGGGCAAGTGCATAATTTCGCGCATAAAATCTAGCCCCTTAATGTCGCATTGTACTTTGGTCCAAAAAGGCCAGCGGTTTCGTGTTCAGCGCGCAAAAATACGTCGGAATACGTGGCAGTTGATTTTGAAAAAAGAAAAAAAAATTTCGTCCGAAAATTGCGAGTCCATTTTGACGTTTTTCAACGTCCGAAAACGGGACGATATAACGGTTCCAAAACTTCGGACGAGGCCCTTTATTGTGTATTTTTTCCCGTAGAACACGATGGGCACCTCGGATTTTTCCTACCTCCATTGAGCGCCGAGATATCGACGTTTGAAAATCACGAAAATCGACGTTTTTCCAAAAGTGGCTCAAACATCGAAAAATCGTTGTTCATTCGATTTTTTTTTTCAAAGCTATATTCGATGTATTTTGTCCCGCTGATCATGAATATAACAAATATTTTACTCCCAAACCAATATTTTCCCTTTAAATCCCAAAAATACGATGTTTCGTGCATAAAATCGAGCTCTTTAATGGACCACTGTACTTAAGGCGATGTAAAGTCACCATAAAGCCGATGTTAGACACCTTCCTCCCAGATTCCCCTTTCTTTCTACCTTCCTTCCTTCCTTCCTTCCTTCCGTCAGACTTCTTTTTTACTTCATATTTTTTTCACCCAACCTTGGCTCGGTCGGTAACGGAAACTGTAATGAATGTTTTTCCTCCTGCTTCCTCCCAGATTCCCCTTTCTTTCTACCTTCCTTCCTTCCTTCCTTCCGTGAGACTTCTTTTCTACTTCATATTTTTTTCACCCCACCTTGGCTCGGTCGGTAACGGAAACTGTAATGAATGTTTTTCCTCCTGCTTCCTCCCAGATTGCCCTTTCTTTCTACCTTCCTTCCTTCCGCGAGACTTCATTTCTACTTCATATTTTTCTCACCCAATCTTGGCTCGGTCGGTAACGGAAACTGTAATTAACATTTTTCACCGGTGACGAGCACTTCCGGTTAAAAGGAAACTCTCACACGAAGCGGATGCCGATACAGGGTGTGAGAATTTGCTTTTGCAAAGTAAACGGTCGGTACGATTAAATCAAATTAATTACAGTTCTCATTACCGACCCGCCGTATTTCACATCGCCTTAAGCGGCGTTGAGATAGAGGAAAGGTCCCGCGTACGGGATTAAGGTCTGCTCCGTCAGGTCGGCCGCTAGCCTCGGGCATTCGCTAAACGTTATGTAACAGCGCCATGCACGGCTCGGTCGGTAACGGAAACTATAATGAATGTTTTTCCTCCTGCTTCCTCCCAGATTGCCCTTTCTTTCTACCTTCCTTCCTTCCTTCCGCGAGACTTCATTACTACTTCATATTTTTCTCACCCAACCCTGGCTCGGTCGGTAACGGAAACTGTAATTAACATTTTTCACCGGTGACGAGCACTTCCGGTTAAAAGGAAACTCTCACACGAAGCGGATGCCGATACAGGGTGTGAGAATTTGCTTTTGCAAAGTAAACGGTCGGTACGATTAAATCAAATTAATTACAGTTCTCATTACCGACCCGCCGTATTTCACATCGCCTTAAGCGGCGTTGAGATAGAGGAAAGGTCCCGCGTACGGGATTAAGGTCTGCTCCGTCGGGTCGGCCGCTAGCCTCGGGCATTCGCTAAACGTTATGTAACAGCGCCATGCACGGCTCGGTCGGTAACGGAAACTATAATGAATGTTTTTCCTCCTGCTTCCTCCCAGATTGCCCTTTCTTTCTACCTTCCTTCCTTCCTTCCGCGAGACTTCTTTTCTACTTCATATTTTTCTCACCCAACCTTGGCTCGGTCGGTAACGGAAACTGTAATTAATATTTTTCACCGGCGACGAGCACTTCCGGTTAAAAGGAAACTCTCACACGAAGCGGATGCCGATACAGGGTGTGAGAATTTGCTTTTGCAAAGTAAACGGTCGGTACGATTAAATCAAATTAATTACAGTTCTCATTACCGACCCGCCGTATTTCACATCGCCTTAAGCGGCGTTGAGATAGAGGAAAGGTCCCGCGTACGGGATTAAGGTCTGCTCCGTCGGGTCGGCCGCTAGCCTCGGGCATTCGCTAAACGTTATGTAACAGGGCCATGCACGGTAATTCGGTGTACATACACAGAGGCGAAGCGGAGAAGGATCGAGTCGAGACGACGAGAAGCAACAGCAACCCCTCGTTTCCTCGGACCAACCCGGTTTCCACGTATAAATCATCGGATCCGCGATAGCGGCCGAGAAACGCCGGAGCGCGCGAGAACCGGGAAGCACCGGAACGACACCTGGGGCCTCCATCAATTATGATTCACTGACAATTTCTCGCTCTAACGTTCCACCGACCCGAAGCTCATCCCGTCCCGCTGAAGAGGCCACGAACAATCGCCGCGAATCCACCGAACTTCGAATCGCGCCTAAGAGAGGGGGGCAAAATGGACCCGTGTTGTACACTCGATATGAGACTGTTTTTATGGGTCTACGAGACAATTACAAGAACGGTCCGTTTTGCCCCATCCACGGTAATGGAAGATTTTACTGCCCCATTTTTCACTTCTATGATCGATGAGAAAGTGTTCACTCTTTTGTTCTTCTTGACAGTAAACTGTTGGTAAAGTAACTTGGAAATTGTTATTGGGCAATTTAGAACGAGAGACTAGTAAAACAATAGTACAAATTTATCGAGAATCACTGACGTGTGTTATTATTTTTATTTGTTGTAATATTTCTCGCTCTAACGTTGCACCGACCCGAAGCTCATCCCGTCCCGCTGAGGAGGCCACGAATAATCGCCGCGAATCCACCGAACTTCGAATCGCGCCTAAGAGAGGGGGCAAAATGGACCCGTGTTGTACACTCGATATGAGACTGTTTTTATGGTTCTACGAGACAATTACAAGAACGGTCCGTTTTGCCCCATCCACGGTAATGGAAGATTTTACTGCCCCATTTTTCACTTCTATGATCGATGAGAAAATGTTCACTCTTTTGTTCTTCTTGACAGTAAACTGTCGGTAAAGTAATTTGGAAATTGTTGTTGGGCAATTTAGAACGAGAGACTAGAAAAACAATAGTACAAATTTATCGAGAATCACTGACGTGTGTTATTATTTTAATTTGTTGTAATATTTCTCGCTCTAACGTTGCACCGACCCGAAGCTCATCCCGTCCCGCTGAGGAGGCCACGAATAATCGCCGCGAATCCACCGAACTTCGAATCGCGCCTAAGAGAGGGGGGCAAAATGGACCCGTGTTGTACACTCGATATGAGACTGTTTTTATGGTTCTACGAGACAATTACAAGAACGGTCCGTTTTGCCCCATCCACGGTAATGGAAGATTTTACTGCCCCATTTTTCACTTCTATGATCGATGAGAAAGTGTTCACTCTTTTGTTCTTCTTGACAGTAAACTGTTGGTAAAGTAACTTGGAAATTGTTGTTGTGCAATTTAGAACGAGAGACTAGAAAAACAATAGTACACATTTATCGAGAATCACTGACGTGTGTTATTATTTTTATTTATTGTAATAGTTCTCGCGGTTGAGAAAACTCGATTGCCGTCTGACCGAACAAGTTCCTTACTACTGCAGGATAAAGAAAGTCCGTAAATTTAACAATTTCCTGTCCATAAAAGTCCATAATTTTTTTGTCATTAATTTTACATCTTTTTACCATTAACCCTTCACGCACGGAATCCTTTTCTAACGAACACCTAGAATCTGCCGCAATCTTCGAACAATTCGAATAACAAGCTAAAAAAAATCTGTAAAAATTCACAAACATACCTAGAGGTCTTGTTTTTCTTGATAACGCAAAAGAAAATGTATAGGAAAAATCCGTACCGTTTTTATGATTAAAAGAAAACATGGTCGTTTGCTCTCGGCAAAAAGTCCCCCATATTAGACTGCTAAAATAGACATTGACAAAAAAAATGGTAAAATTACAAAAAAAAGAGGAACTACGCTGGGCCACCGTGACTTTTTTTACCATGTGAATTGCTTATAAATTTCCAGCTCGTACGATCGTACGTTAAACGTCATACGAGGTACACATTCACCATACAGTATGAAAACGGCCATTACCGATCCGTTTCTACCACCGAAGGGCCAAAACCGCCAAGTACCATTTTCCAGCAAGTTTCCCGAAGGGCCGAAGTTCGGGGGAGAAATTATCGTTTGTGTCCGATCGAGATAATAAAAAGTACACAGCACGCGGTACACGAGCAGACTTACGAGGTACGAAGACTGATGCTCGTTGGCCAAACCGCTCGGCTTCGCAGTGCATCAGAGTTCCATCGATACATTATCGATACCAGTTCGAAGTTCGCTCGTGCGTTCGCCGTCTGACCACTGCCCGACCGTCACTACTCGCACTCGTCCTTTCCATCCAGCGAACTCAAACTCCACCTCCGTCCGGGACCTTTCGACGTTTTTTTTTTTTTTTTTTACATTTTTCATCCTTTACCTTTTATTTCATGTCTCACATGAGTAACGATCTCTGGCCGCTGCCACGTTCCGATTTTATGATCCGTGGAATAAGGCAGTTCGTATTCGCAGAGAGCGGCTCTCTCTCGTCGTCTCTGTTTTATGTTTGTAATTAATGTTACCCCTCGGCAACCCGACTCCACCTCACGTCGCCTCGCGTTACCTTAGGACCATTACCATATTCCTTGTGCGTACCTCGTAATCCGAACCGCTCACACACACGTACGATTTTTCTTACACTATTGACCCGTTAATACTTCACCGTGCTGCTTATATCAGCCTAGAGTCACTTTCTATTATATATATATATATATATATATATAATAGAAAATATGCTCAGGGAATGTTTGGATCGATCTTGGGTACACACGGAATCTCTCAGCAGATGAAAAATAAAACATATGAATATATAAATATGAATTCATTTTATTAATACGAATATTAAGAAAAATATAATTGAGAAATAAAAATTGTTAGTAAAAAAAGATTCTGCATTTAGAAAATATTTATTGTTCGCGTTTCTGTCCGCGAAACAAAATTATCAATTGAGTCGGTGGATAAATTAAATATATGAATATGCAATTATGAATTGATATAACTGGCATAAATATTTTGTGAAATCTAATTTTTTCAAATAAAAATTCTCAGTGAAAAAAGATTTGTACATTTAAAAAACATTTTTTGTTCGCATTTCTGCGAGCAAAACGATATTATTAATTAACTTAGTAGATAATAAATAAAACGAATAAATATGAATTGATATAATTACTATAAATATATTGGGAATTTTAATTATTTCTAATAAAAAATTCTCAGTGAAAAGATATTCGCACATTTAAAAAGCATTTCTTTTTCGCGTTTCTGTCGCAAAGTGTATTATTAATTGACTAATAAAAAAAAATTGTAAAATGAATAAGAAGAAGATTGTGGGCTTTTGTGGACGAGAAAATTTTTTTTTACCTCGTAGAACTCCACCAGTGAATGGAAAATCATTAACGTTAATCGATGCAAAAAAATATATATGATAAAGTCTTTAGAATTTCGATATTTTTCTTTTTTTCTCATTCATGCAAATTGATCGTTCCAACAACGTCCTCGTTATCAATTCAGATGGATAGCTCTCAATCGCCCGACTCGGTCGAACGGCCTTTCTCTCCATCGCGTGCCGGAAGAGCCTTTTGTCGGGCGCGGACGAATTCTGCGCGGCTAATCGAATATTTAATCGGGCTTTTCTTCGGATTAAACGACGCCTCGACCAAAGGGCCTCGGACCGGAGAAACCGCACGATTGGCCTCCTCGTGCCACTCCGAATATTCCGCCCAAGGAAAATCCACCGTGTATCCCGCTTTAAATCCGATTACACGAGAACCAACACAATTATGATTCCACGGAAAGCTGGTCGTATGCTAAATGACCGGTTAATTTTTCAACGGCCCTCCGGTAATCCCCGCGATTTTGTTCTGGAGCAAAGTAGCGGTGATATTCTTTCCTTCTTTTCCGCTTCACGTCGTCTCCAAACTATCTACACGAATTTTCCAAGTTTCATTATCCAGTTCATATGCGTCTTTTTAATTTTTTAAAATTTTTCACCGGACTTTTTAAAAAACGTTTCAACTTAAAAAAAAAATGTTCTGATAAATCCCGCGATTTTGTTCTGGCGCAAAGTAGCGGTGATATTCTTTCCTTCTTTTCCGCTTCACGTCGTCTCCAAACTATCTACACGAATTCCCCAACTTTCATTATCCAGTTTACATCCGAAAGTCTTCCTTTCATTTTTTTGCCGCGATAAACCCTAAGTCGTATTTTTCTTTTTTATTACGGTCCGGAAACCCTGTTATTTCGCCGAGCTGTTTGTTTCTTGTGCCAGCTTTTTTCTCCATTCTTTGTCCCGAGCTTTTCTTCGATATACACTTTTTTTATCTTCGATTTTTTTTTTCTATGCTTTCGAGAGGCAGACAAGAAAGCGGATGGAGAGGCTCGCCGAGCTTAGTGTCCGGGATCTCGGCAGGTAGCGGGATAATCAGTGCCGTCGTATCGATCTCGGAGGTAAGCCCCGTGCCCTATCACGGCCGGCAGTCGGGTCTCCGGTCTCGTACTCTTCTCTTCTCCACTCTCGATCCTCCACTATCCTTTTGAGGTTCGGACCAATACCGATATAACGAGGGGAATGGATGGAGAAGTGCTACGAAGCCAACCGACGCGACGACGACTTCGACACACATATATACATATACATATATACACATATACATATATACATATATATATATATATATATATATATATATATATATATATATATATATATAGTTCGAGTAGGAGATTGGTGAACCGAACGAGGAACTGCGCTCTGATGATCTCGAAGCAGCGAGACTCCTCAGGGATGGAAAGCCTGGGAAGCCTGTGTCGTTGACGCTATTTCCCGAAATTGCTGCTCTGTTTGAATCCACCGAGCGTACATATATCCGACAGTATGCTCTCATGATGGGTCCGACAATTGAGGTGAGAGCGTATAGACCGTGGACCATGGTCGATGTCCGGTAGAACTGGGGAATTCGAACACACAATGGCACGGCGAGCGGCTCAACGGCTCCGATGTCAAAGGCTCATCGTGGCTTCGACTATTGTTTTGTGCCTGCAATTTTCTTTTCATTGTATTTAATTTTTGTTCTACGACGGAAGCCTGACGACCGCGTTCTTCCGTTGTTACTTTGTCACTGCGATTTTATTATTTCGGTTTTATTTTGTTTGTTAATTACAAAAATTCAATTTAATTTATTACACGATGGAGAGACATTGAAATCATGAGAACAATGAGCGAGGAGTAAATACAGTGACGGGCTTTGTAATGATGGTCGATGTGCAATCGAACGCGAGAATCGGAACACACGATGCACGACACGCGGTTTAACTGGTGCGATGTAAAAGGCTCATCGCGGATTCCGCCATTGTTTTGTATCTGCAATTTTTTTTTTGTTTTTCAATGGAGATTTCCTTTTGCATCGATTTCCGTGTACTGATATTCATTGTATGAAAAATTAATATTAAATTTACAGAGAACAATGAGTGACGAGTAAATACGGTGATGGACTTTTTAATGACGACTGGCAGCGCAGATCACAATTCTACGATTTATTGATGTCCATTGGTCGTCCATTTTCGGGTTGCGATAAAATGTAGTTCGGGACAAATCTATATACATCCGCAGAGCACACGCGGACCCTTCAACTTCAGCCAGCTTAGAGAGCTATTACCGAATCGTCAATTTCGATATCTCGATCACTCCCCTAATTTCACCGAGTCGAAGTTTCCACCCCGGTCGGATAGATGGGAAAACGCGTATAGAGCCATCGAAACAACTTTGGTAATGGCCGGCCGCGGAGGGTGGGTGGAAGATCGCGAAACTCTCGACTGACGGCGGAAGCATTACGCGCGTGTCTTAATTGCCCAAAAGTTTGCCCGAAGGTTATTTCTCCAAAACGTTGACCATAATTGTCCATCACAATTATTATTATTATTATTCCTAGTGGTTATGTCGGCTGACGCGTTTCGGGCACTCGCAGTGTCTGTGTCAGGGTTTGTTACTACCTGTGAGTATTTGTGAGTATCCGTGTGGGTATCTATGAGTATATGTGAGTACCTGGAAGTATCGATGTGAGTGCACAATCGCCATGAACTTTACTATAGCTATTGCTATTGCTATTGCTATTGCTATTGCTATTGCTATTGCTATTGCTATTGCTATTGCTATTGCTATTGCTATTGCTATTGCTATTGCTATTGCTATTGCTATTGCTATTGCTATTGCTATTGCTATTGCTATTGCTATTGCTATTGCTATTGCTATTGCTATTGCTATTGCTATTGCTATTGCTATTGCTATTGCTATTGCTATTGCTATTGCTATTGCTATTGCTATTGCTATTGCTATTGCTATTGCTATTGCTATTGCTATTGCTATTGCTATTGCTATTGCTATTGCTATTGCTATTGTTATTGCTATTGCTATTGCTATTGCTATTGCTATTGCTATTGCTATTGCTATTGCTATTGCTATTGCTATTGCTATTGCTATTGCTATTGCTATTGCTATTGCTCCCAGGTGCGGATGGCCGAAGCTCCGAGTATGGCTGACGATTGGCTTTAAGTCGGCTGCAGATTGGCAACCGATGATCGGATCTCGGCGAACGCCCCGCATTGGCCAAACTCTCGATCAACAACCATTCCAACGTTGGACTCAATAGTTGGCAAAACGCTGCTTACCAGAGTTGAGACTGCTGCACCCTTTTTTATTATTCCAGATTCCTTTATTATAGTTTTATCTACAGTACTGTAGTGCAGACAGTCTAAGTTTCATCAATATTATTAGTTAAAGTGTGAATACAAAAATGAAATCATAAAACTTAGACAATTTAAAGCAATTGGTAAGTCAATATTAGATAGAGATGCAGTAGACATGCAGTTTTTACGTAAGATTAAAAAAATATATGTATTCAAGGTGAGCATAGCTGAGTGCGTAAGAGCGTAGACTAGTAGTCCGAGGGTGACAGATTCGACCCCTCATTACCAACTAAAAAAAAATATTCTGATGGATTCCAATGTGTGAAGATAAAAAAAAACTACAAAAAAAGCAGTTGTAGGATGATCAAAAAAGGATTTAAAAGTCACGCAGATCGATAAAGAAGATTGTATTGCGTGTTAATATTTTCCATTCAACGTCGGCTGGACATCGGCCGCTAACATTGGGGCAACGTCGTTTGATAACGTTAGGCCGATGTTATCATCGCAACGTTAACTTGTAGTCTGGCCTACATTGGCGATCAGAATCGGGTCGACTTTCTAACTCAGGCAGTCACAGTTGGTCCAACGTCAGCCCGGCTCTAAAACGGAACCTGGGCTATTGTTGTTGCTATAAGAAAATCTTCATAGTTCGAGCGGATAACGACTCGTACGAACGCAAGATAGTTATGGCAAGTATATTGGGCTTGTTGTCACGGTTGGGACGAACGGGTTGGGAAGTTGAGGCGAACGGGCCGGAAAACAAATTATGATTTAAGCGTTTCCGCATAATTGACGTAAGAATGGATGGCCTCGGGAGGGGAGGGTTTTCATATACGCCTGCGGCACCATAACAGTACCTCCTTTAATTCAGCCCGCAAAGTGGCGCTGATAAAGCGGAGATAGCCGCGGAGTATCGGTACGGTTCGCACGCTCGAGTCTCTCCTGGGCCTCTCTAACGGCTACGTATACTTCCGATTACCCGTGAAACGTTACAAACGCGTTCGTGTATCCCAACAATAAATCTCCGCCTGGTAAATGGATCCAGGCGAGATATAGAGAGGGGGGGGGGGGGGGGGGGGAACAAAAAAAAATACGAAATGAAACAGAAACACACCGCGAGAGAGTGGAAAATATACGGTGCAGTATACTTGTGTAACCGCAGCATTGCGCCCAAGTCGAGGTGGGTCGGCAGTGATTTGCAGTATCGCTACGCAAGAGAGAGAGTTACAGAATGAAAAATCGACCGGTACATGTAGAGGAGGACGGGGTAAAACGGACCACGCTTCTACGCATTTTTCGACGTACGGAAACAAAGTCTCATCGCCAATGTGGGACGGGGGGCCGTTTTGCCCCATCCCGACCCCCCTTACGTACACTCGACCCTCGGCTACTCGCAACGAGATATAAATTAATTGCGTCGCGTGTCGGTACATTCCTTGCACTCCCCACCATTTCGTCGGACGTCATTTATACATAGGCGCAATACTGTTTTTTTTTAATAACAAAATTACTGTTATTATCATTATTAATGTTATATAATATAATAAAATAAAAATTAATATAATAATACAAATAGTGATCATTATTAGAAATAGTTTGTTGTTCGTATATTAAATAAACAAATTAGGTGCGGTAACTAAGTTCTTGCCGTCCCAACAAATTTTTTATTTCTTGGTTCGATCTAAGAAAGCCCGAATAGCCGGGCACGGTGATCGAGACGAACAAATCGCGTGCGCCCCGCTGCCAGAATATTTCCGAGCTAACGATGTCCCTTCCAACCCCCCCGTGAGTCTTATTTGAATTCTTGCCGCGGTTTCTCTCTCCCTCCTGCGATGGTCTAGACGGGAAGTTGGTCGTTACCGCGGGAACTCGAGTTATGCCCGCGCTTTATAACGTCGCCGTGCATCGCGAGCCAGTTTTCGTGCTATAGCGTGCCATATGCACGGGAAAACTTGAATTCCGAATGGCCGGGATCCATTCGAGTACGTCGCGGATGCGCAAAGATCTAAGATATATATCTATATAAAGATTTACATATATTTTATATATACACATAGGGGAGAGCGGGGCAAAATGGGACAGTAGGGTAAAACGCCATAGTGGGGGGAAAACTCAATTTTCCAATAATTTTTTGATGCTCCATTTTGTCTCACCGATACATCAGGATTTTCAAACCCATTCTCCTCCACTTATCACCAGGGCCACCATCCAAAAGTTATTGGAAAATGGCGTTTTACCTCATTATCCCGTTTCGCCCCACTGTCCCATTTTGCCCCGCCCTCCCCCTATATACATATTACAGAGACTATATATATATACGAACATATATATATATGTCTAAATAGATCTCGGCAAATGCGCGTCGCAAGTTGAACGAAATAACAATAACCCGACTTTATATTCCGCCAGAGCTGTGTGCAGGCAATTTTAATAATGCACTGTTATCCGTATACTGGGCGCTTAACTACTTTAAGTACGGTACCGACCGGGCATCCCCTCGCCCCCGATCCAAGGACGCGCCGAGGTCGTACCTAAGACACTCCAATGGGACTCCATAGATCTCGCGGTTCCCAGCGCATGCAAACTTTACTGTGGCTCGTATAAGAGAATTGTACGATCCGAAGATATCTTCTCGGCAGTTGGAGTGCACCTATCGAGCCACTCGTTAACCCCTCGACGAAAGATCTTAAGACGTTCGCCTGAACCCCGAGACACTTGAATCGTTTATTCGGCGAACAGAACCAGGCAAAATGGACTATTTTTAACCTTTTTTCGCGATATTTAAAAAAAGGAAAAGGCCTATCTGAAATTGAGGTCCGTTTTGCCCTGTAAACCCTGCTATGGATTTCTCAGATCATTTTCTGAGAGACTACATTTTTAACTATAATCTTAACTATATGATATAAACTAGGGTAAAAATCGTAGATCTACATACTAATCGGGGGATTTTTTGGAAGCACTGACGACAAAAATTTTAATAAAAGTATCATCCGAAATTGAGGTCCGTTTTACCCCGCAAACCGGGGTACCGATTTTTTAGTTTTTATCTGTAATATGAACTAGCGTAAAAGTTATTGCGTGTACGTGCTAATCGAGGTGGGCCATATTTAACCCCTTCGACCCTATGAACTGAAAATAAACCGTAGACTACAAATAATTTGCAATCGATAGCTCGGTGAGGTCGAATTTCGTTGATTGCAATTGGATCAACGACTTTGAACCGCCTCCGAGAAACTGTTGTTATTTTTCGTCGAGTAGAGAAACGAGACAAAAAAGGATATGACGGCTGACTTTAACTCGATCTAGTTGGGGCGTCAACGTTGAAACGTACGATCGCGGACAAAGAGTCGGACGAGGAAGAAGCTCCGTGGATGGAAGTCCCGTGAGAATCCACGATTTCTCGGTAGAGCCGGGAGACAAACTTTCTTAACCTTGTTTTCGAGTTTGACGTCGGGGGGGAGCAAAGCCTCGACGTCTTCTTCGCAAGCTAAATTGCCACCGGATTCGCTACGTTTCTCTGTGCGAGCCACCGATGCTGCCGGATACCAGACAAACACGGAAGAGAGGATAAAGTTACGTTTCGTACGGTGTGCAACCTGCTACGACGACGAGCGACCCTCCAAGAAGTTCCGAAACCTTTGGGGGACTTTTACCGACACACTCCGCACTCGGCTCGAGGCCGGAAGCAACCAACGGACTCTCGGGAGGCCCACGTGGGAATTATTTTCTCCGACCGATCCCCGAGGGCGGCCTATGAAATAAAAAACAAAATCCCTACACTGAGAAAAAGAACTGCTCGAATCAACCGAATCAGAAAGGGAATCATTTTGTCTCGGTCGGTAAAGACACTCTCGATTAAACTACAACTGGTCGTCCGATCGATCGATAATATCACGTAACACGTAAAATAAGTGAAATTAAATAAAAGTTGTCGATATAACACACCGTATCATCGATGCAGTGTTAAACGACCCATTAATGATAATCCAAAGAGATACAAACATTAACGTGCGTAGTTCAATCGTTTCTGACAATATTTTAACATTTCTTCGCACGATAAAGGATAAACTTCTAAATTCTTTAATTGCGAATGTAATCGATGCGTCTCTTTTAATTAAATAATCTGACCAGTACAGAAATGTGTGCCAATTTTGATTATCCGATCGTTGACGACCCTTCAATTTTTTTTACAGCGTCGTAATACTTCGGATCATCGCTGCATCGATTTTTTTACATTCCAGTAATAAGAATCCCAATGACTCGTAGAATTCAGAATTGGATTCATAAAGCATCCGCCTTCATCGATACTCTTCCATCTCAACGATATTATTCGCCGATAACCGATATATCGATCTGCGAAATTAATATTGGCGAAGGCTGCCGCTGGCATCGATGGAAATGCATGGATGTACGTACATGTACAGTGTCTATAGCCTATATACGTGCGAGTTTACGGTATTGGCTGTATAGATACTCGAGCACCGAAAGGAAATGGAATTGCAGTATTCGTGTATGGGTGGCGCGCCGCTGCTGTTCGAATCTCGATCGACCCTGTTTGACATTCACGTTTTACGAGTAGCTCTCACCGCCCCCCCCCCCCCCGACATGCCCGTATTTCCCAGGGAGTTTCGATCAAAGTTTGTCAACAGTTTGTGTACAACGTTGCTCGGGGCCTGCTCTATGTTCAGACCGTTCTTGCCGAAGTATCTTCGTCAGCCTCACGACCGGCTCAGCCTTCTATCGACAGCCGAAAGACGTGGGGATCAAGATTTGTACGTTCTTACATTGTTTTCAAGATTTCGAACCGGAAACGTAAAGAAAATACTGGAAGACGTCGGAAGTGGAGATTCATCTGCTTTGATTTATTTATTTATTTTTGTTGTCGGTAATAAAATATACACTAAAATAAGAATAATCAATAAATCGATAGATATATTGCATAAGGGTATTGGACCATCGGTATAGATAGATAAGTCTTTATATGGACGTGTGCTGTTTCGGGTCTTTACAGTTCCCACGCATTGCACTTATCTCATGCATTCCAAGATTTCGCTCTTTTGCATTTTCCGTGTCATTCCATACAATTTTCTCAAATTCTCTTATAAAATGGCAAAGTGCTGGAACAGGTTTGTCTTAGACTAGATTGAGATTTATGTTCAATCTCACAAGTATCCAAGCTATCCAATTATCTAAATTATTTATGGTCACTTTTTTAAGTTGTTTTCTTGCTTCGTCACAATTGAGAATGTGACTGAGGTTTTCTTCTTCTTTTTGCATAAACCACACCTAACGTCTCTGAAAGCTCTGGCTCAGCTTTTACCCACATTTCCGCACCTTATTCTCCCCCAACTTGCTTTGTTCTCTGCTCTCACACATTTACCTTTCCAGTATGCTTTAGCCTCAATACACAGTTTCCGATATTTATATTCTTTAGAATAATTCGATTTTTCAACCTTAGCCCAGTCTAGTTGCAATCCTTGGTCCGTTTCAATTTGGATACATTTCTTGTATATTTCCTTCAGCGATAACATTGCAAATTCTCCTCTCTTCCACCCTGTCCATTGCGGTTTTTAATTCTTTCCCCACTTGGAAACCATCGATATAATATTATATAAATTATATAACAATAAACAATGATAAATTATATGAAAAATAAAATAATAAAAATGTTTGACGATTGACAATGTTCAGCATGACTTTTGGGCAAAACTGCAATTTCAAGTCCGGCCGCGGATTTACCACTTTTACTTTACTACCGTCCTGATATTCGGCACGGAAAATGTTGCCCGTAGGAAAAGAAAAGAAATAACAGAATATACGATATAACTACTTTCTCACTTAAATTTGCGCCTACGCACCGAACGATTTTCGCCGGTACATCGGAAGTACGGAGATTACCTCGCGGATCCGTTTAGCAGAAAACAATTCTGACAAGTAACGAGACAGAAGCGTTGGATGAGCTTCCGGAAGGTAGTTTCGTCGGCAAAATTAAATTACTTCACTCTCCGCGTCGCTTCTTCGCTTCTTCCCGTCGCTTCTTGGCTTCTTCGCTTCTCAGGGCTTGCACAATGCTCCATCTTCTTTCGGCCCTCGGCCCGAGTTATTACGAACTTTCATTACATTTCTCCCGGTCGTTTCCTGCCTAATAATCGTTAAAGACTGCGACTGTTGATTTGCGCGCGAATTCCCAGCCGTGGATCGATCGCGAGATAAAAAGTATCGTGACTCAAAAAAACAAAGTTAGAGGCAATGTCGTCGAAAAAAAAAATCTCGTTTCCCGACACCGAGAACTTTCTTTTGTGTGACTACGAGTTTGCGTATGTTTAAAGTGGTTTTTATCAACGAGAAGCGATTTATCAATGAGATTGGAGCGAAGAAAACTAATAAATTCAACGGGAAAGATTAAAAACTGAGAAAACCTTAATAAACGCGTGATAATGGTCGACCTTCCTAGTTTTTGTGTTTGCAGTTTCTCCTGCCTTGCTGCTGGCATCCGCACAGTTGTTCCGGGGCAAAGATAATAAACCCTCTTTTCCCTCGTGCTCATTTTATTTTATTTTATTTTTTCATTTTTTAACGCCGTATCGTAAAATCTCCGGTTCTCGCACCATTCACCCTTTCGCAACGCGCAATTTCTTACACGCTATGTAAGCACCGACCCTAACCCGCTTCTCTAAGCGCTATAAAAGGCTTTGAAGATTAAATTAATATAAAACCCGGCTCATGGAGATGGAAAATGTAAGCGCAGATAAAATGTAACGCATTTTTGTAGATCGCGTTGTACAATTAACTACGGATAGGAGAGACCGGGGCAAAATGGGACAACTAAAAATCCGTCGAAACACGTCACTTCCGGTTTGAAAATCTCATTTGTCGACTGGAAGTAACGTATTTCCGGTGTGACGTCATCTCCGGTCGAAAAATGAGATTTTCAATCCGGAAGTGACGTATTTTCGGTATAACGGCACTTCCGGTCAAAGAATTATATTTTCAATCCGGAAGTGACGTATTTCCATTAAATCTCGAAAAATATAAATTTCCGGTTTCGAAATTCCATAGTCCATAGCTCGGATGGAAAACGCCCGGTGCCATAACAACCTGCTAGCAGATCTATAGGCAGGTCTGTCTATGGGGGATTCGATACGATCGAGAGCGCGGAACTTGATGAATATTTCATATTTACATTTGTCACCTGAAACACAATTTTTCGTTGTGCATTTCGTTCGGGAACACTCACCTCTCTATGGAGGCTTGGAGAGCATACCCGCCGGTGACGAATGATCGTATTCTCCTATGCGCGGTGCACGCCGAACGAGGGTGTCGTTCGCGAAAGCACTCGGAAAGCCCCGAGTTTTGTTTATCGACGCGAAGAAAAATTATTGCAACGACCACGTATAAACTATAGATTACAGTTGAGCGATAAGTTATCGGACGTTCGAATTTGCATGACCAATTTTCTTATTTATTTTTATTACACGCAGACATATTTTTGTAAATAAATTTTTGTTCGTTGCCAAATTTTTTTAAATAAAAAATTATCAAGTGAAATTCATAGTACATACGGATATACGCGTATATCCGGAAAATTCATTGGCGCGCCGTAGTTAAGGCGAGTTTTATGAGACAACTAAATCCTTGACCGAGGATCCGAGATAATCGTTTGCGTTAAGGTGGAGGGTTCGGATCGACCGTTCCACCCATTTTTCTGGTCACTTTTAAAGTAATGTCTCCCCTTATCTCGGAGCCCTACGTGTGGCTGTTGATCCTCACCCGTGACCGCAACGCCCGCACATATATCGTCGATTCCCCGCAACCGCCTTTATCATCCAACGGAATTTATATATACGAGACCCTCACCAAAAACATTCTAGCCGCGATAATTCACCCTCGGCGCACCTATAGTATCTCCCTATTTTCTCGACTACCACGGTAACACCGTATCGTCATCCATATAAATTTACTCTTCTCTCTAAATAACACTGGCCTGTGAACCGGAGACGAGAATATGTTTCGATATTCGACCGCTGTCGGCTGAATATCAACCAGAAAATCCTAGAAGGTTTCAGCTCGACTGACAATCAAATTGAATAGCAGATTTTAAAAAATAAAAATAAAAATATAGATTTGTTATAGATTAAAAAAACAGTATCTCACTATTTTCTCGGCTGCTCGGGTAACACCGTAGCATCATTCATTGTAACAAAGCGAAAAACGGCATTAATGAGGACAATTCGGAATTGGTGTGGGTAGCGGCCTGGCGTAGCTCAGTGGTCTTCTTCTTCTTCTTCTTTTGACTGTTTTAGTGGACCCGTAGCATCAAATTAGGGGCGATCCACTCTGGCCACAGGGAAACCGTACCGGCCAAAGATATTATGGAGACAAGAAACCTCGGCGTGGTAAGCGCCTCTTCAGTCCAAGAGTGGGGGGATGCTTCCCGTGGCAGACAGTTGTTTCATCATTTAGCTCAGTGGTCGGAGCAGTCGACCGGCAGTCGAAAGGTCCCGGGTTCGAATCCCGGCCCAGTACGCCCAACATTTTTTTCCGGATTGTCTGAATTATTTCGTTATATCGTATAAATGTACTTTTCTCCCTAATAACACTGGCCTGTAAACCGGAGACGAGAATATGTTTCGATATTCGACCGCTGTCGCCTGAATGTCAACCAGAAAATCCGAGAAGGCTTCAGCTCGACTCACAATCAAATTGAATAGCAGATTTTAAAAAATAAAAATAAAAATATAGATTTGTTATAGATTACAAAAACAGTATCTCACTATTTTCTCGACTGCCCGGGTAAATCCGTATCGTCATTCGTATAAATGAACTTTTCTCTGTAAATAACTATGACCTGTAAACTGGATACTATGCAAGATGTTTCGAAACTCGACCGCTCTCAGTTCAATATCAACCCGAGAATCGGAGAAGCTTTGTGCTCTGATCAGAATTTAATTAAAGGGAAGATAAAAAAAAAATACAAATATAGACTTATTATTTAACAAAAATGAACCCAAAATTATAGAGACGACGGAATATGTTTCGAAACTCGAGACCTCTCGGTTGAAAATTAACCCGAAAATCCGAGAACTTTGTAGTTCGGATCAGGATTGAAGTAAAGAGACGATTAAAAAAAAAAAGAGAGAAGAAATTAGTAGGGTGAAGGACGGATAGTTTCGAATTTCGATCTGGAGCGCGACAGCTCGTAATTTGCAGGCTGTGCGAGAACGCCCCGCTCTGCTCTCCTCACGAACAAACGGCTGGTCTCTCGAACTCTCGAATTAATTTTACACGTCCAGGCGAATCTCTCTCCCGTCCCTCGTGAACCCTCGTTTTACTTTACTCTCGTTTTTTTCACTCTTCATACCCTTTTTTCTTTTTTTTCTAATTGCTGCCATTTGCATGCGAGAGCGATATATTCCGGGTGACGTATCGTGTGTAACTCCGCGAGAAATACTGTGAAAGCCCGTCAGGTTTTTTCATCGATCCCCTAACGTTTTACTTTACCCATCCGACGCAGCGGTAGCAATTGAGAACCAATCATACAAAATCATGAGAAAAATTTAATAATACAATTATTATTATATTAACAAATCATTATATTCCTAATGTAATAACGATACGATAAGTAACAATTAGTAATATCAAACAAAAATAATTTATCACCTTGTAATTGACACCATTTTAAAAAAAGGAAAAAGTAATAACAATAATCTGAAACGTTCGAAGATTAGATTAATCTTTCGAGTCAATCGATTCGAGTCACTGCTCAACTAAAAAAAAATAATAACAAAAACTACCTCTTTTCAATAACAAAAAATACCTCTTTCTTTCTTCGTACAATAAAAAAATCTAAAACCTTCGAAAATTAGTTTCTCACTCAAGTCGACAATCTATCGGCAGAGCAAGCGCGAAACTGCCAAAATAATGATAATAAAAGAACGAATCCCTCGTTCATCTACGTACGAAAAAAAAAAATGTAATCTAAAACGTTCGAAAATTAGTTTCGCCTTCAAGTCAACATTCTATCCACAGAGAGAACGTGAATCCGAACAAAAAAAGAACAAACAGCTCGTCTATCTTCGCACAAGTAATTTGAAGTTTTTTTTCACATCTCTAAACAATCGTGAATTCGCCTTTGTCGAACGGGTGGGACTTCGAGTCCCGATGCCTTCCGGTCATTGGCCCAGAGTTGTGTGTGCACGGAGCGCCCGGCGATACGTATAGCTGGTCGACAGCGACTGAGGCTACAGCACGAGCGGACAAAGAGATCGGGCGGGATCGCGGTAGAGTCGACGAGAGTTTGCGTCGCAGCACGAAAGGAACGAGAGATCGTTTTAACGAGAACCTCTGTGGAAGCGCGCTGTTTACGAGACTGTATCCGGAAGTCAGAGAACGAAACCACGGCGCCAGACAAACCGGCCTTGTATTTACCCCCTTGCTCGAACTGACGATGGCATCCGCCCCCGATGAATGTCACGTCTACTGTACAGTTTCGCCGTCGAGTTTCCGCAGAGCCGTTACGTTGAAACACGGAGGGGGGTTCGCCGGCAGTAAAATAAAGTGCTGCCTCGCCGGGAAGGAGAGCAGAGGTGGGATAAAAGCGGAACGGGATAGAAGCGGGGCGGGATAGACAATCGTCACGGTTTACGAGCCGCGCCGTTTAATATTGAAGAAAACACTAAGGACGATGATTCGTGGAGCTCCGACCGCAAACGCTTAACGTCGAAGCTTCCAAGTAATCTTCATGGACCGAGGGAACGTTACAAAAAATAAATAAAAAATTGGCCGGCGATGCGCGTTGTGCGGGAAGAAATTAAGACGATGTGTCTCTCTAAACTATTTTTGTATTCACTTTCGAAAAAAGTGTCGATAGAATTAACACAAAAAAATGTAATTAAAAAAAGTATCGTGCATTAAAGGACAAATTTGTGGTAATCGTGCTCACGCGTTTGTAGCCCACTAAGGCAATTTCTCCGACTGTGTAATTGTACCGAGGGAGGAAGGGAGAGGGATATAATTGATTTGCAAATTAGTGCAAATTAAATTCCACCTAATCGCCCGAGAGAACATGAACAAAAGATAGATAATAAAAAATGGTCCTAAGATGGGCGTCTTTACGGGAACAAATTATCCCGATGTGTCTCTTTAAACTATTTTATATTCACTTTTTTAAAAAGTGACGACCTAGTAAAAAAATATAAGAGTAAAAAATAAATCGTGTTCGTAAATTTCTACCAGAACACAACAAATTCTTCGACTGTTTAATTGTATCAGTGAGTAGGCGGGGGAGTGGAAGAGGGGGATACAATTGATTTACCAAGAGAACATAAAAATAAATTATTATATATGTATTTAAGTGGAAAAGAGCCAAGCCCAATTACGAGCCCTATTACAATTACAATAATAAAAAAAAATTGTCCCACGATACACATTCCTACAGGAACACGGTATCCCGATATCTCTCTTCAAACAATTTCATAGTCGCTTTAAAAAAAAGTGCCGACCTAACAGAAAATAAAAACAAAGTATTAAAAAAAAATATAAATAAAAGCTACCACTAAACGATAAATTTGTGATAATCGTCCTCTCACATTTCAACCCGACTACGACAATTTCTCCGACTGTGTAATTGTACCAGGAAACAGGAAGGGCGAAGCTTGCGTGGGAGGGGGAGTATAATTGATTTGCAAATTAGTATAATAAAGTCAACGTCACATGGTCCGGGGATAGTCGGCGTTGTTTCGCCTTGTTAATTGGCACGTACGTCGTACAATATACATACTGGAGGCTTTCCGGGGAGGGGGGGGGGGGGGGTCGGTACCGGCCGCAGCTGGAGGCGTTTGATCGATGACGCGGAAATAATTGAAAGGGAAACCCGAATGTAAATAGGTGGAATGGAAACGTTGAAAATCAGAGGGCACTGGAGCGAGGCGTAGGATCACCGCGATTGAGGACTAACACGCAAACCAGCTGATTGTTTGACATTGGGCCGTGACAGGATTATTCGTCCCTGTAGGTTCTTCCGCGGAATCGAAGCACTGTGTATATCCTGTGCGCCACCCCCTTCCCCCCCCCCCCGCCCCCCGCGGCGATTCGGGCGACGCCGCGCGGCTCGTTATTGAGACAGGTACATGAATAATGCACGTACCGTGTGCGTCAACCGCGACGCTACAGGCGCCCGCAGCGCCCTCCCGGCACACATACGAAGCACGCTAGAACGAGCCGACGCGACCCAATAGTTGCAACGTCGTCGTCAACGTTCTCATAATTCATGACGTCGCGGACATACTCGAGAGGCAACTCGTCACAGGGGAGATTCAGGCTGTCCCCCTCCCCGCATTCCCCCCCCCCGTCCACAAATCCGCCGCAGACTCCTATGCAGAGGCACAAGTTGCAACGATCGCGCGTCAACGTCGCGAACGGAATAGCAATGACACGTGTAATTCTCCATCGAATATCATAGCGAAATAATATCATGCCTGGATCACGTTACCCAGCACACGAGGATGTTGCAGAGTCGGGCAGTGTTTCAAGACAATCTTGATTTTTTGTTTATTTGGATGGTTTTAGCCAGATAGACAAGCGCCAGTATCGCTACTTTTCATAACGCTTGTCTATCTGGGTAGTCAGACGAGGTCACAGTGGGTTACCTGGAAAACCCCAAGAGATGAGAGTTGTGAAGTGAGATTTTTTTTTTTTGAGTTGCTGAATTTTTTGTTGTTGAGAATCTTTATATGTGAAAGGATCTTCGTTTTACTCGAGACGTAAATATTGCGCCAAAATTGTGACTTTTTATAGCGCTTGTCTATCTGGGTAGGCACCCACGAGGTCACAGTGCGTTACCCGGAAAACCCCAAGAGATGAGAGTTATGAAGTGAGATTTTTTTTTTAGTTGCTGAATTTTTTGTTGTTGAAAATCTTTATATGTGAAAGAATCTTCGTTTTACTCGAGACGTAAATATTGCGCCAATATTGCTACGTTTCATAGCGCTTGTCTATCTGGGTGGGCACCCACGAGATCACAGTGCGTTACCCGGAAAACCCCAAGAGATGAGAGTTATAAAGTGAGATTTTTTTTTTTAAGGTACTAAATTTTTTGTTGTTGGGAATCTTCATTCCTGGAAGGATCTTCCTTTTACTCGAGACGCAAATATTGCGCCAATATTGCTACTTTTCATAGCGCTTGTCTATCTGGGTGGGCACCCACGAGGTCACAGTGGGGTACCTGGAAAACTCCAAGAGATGAGAGTTAGGGAGTGAATTTTTTTTTTTTTTAGTTAGCTAGTGAATTTTGTGTTGCTGAGAATCTTTATATCTGGAAAGATCTTCGTTTTACTCGGGAGGTAACGCGTCACAGGCGAGATTCAGGCTGCCCCCTCCCCTTGCCCACCGCAGACTGCTATGCAGAGGCACAAGTTGCGGCGATCCCGCCTCAACGTCGCAAACGGAATAGCAATGACACGTGTAATTCTCAATCGAATATCATCGCGAAATAATATTACGCCCGGCTCACGTTACCCAGCACACGTAGATATTGTAGAGTCAGGGTGTTTTGAGAAAATCTTGATTTTGTTTTTTTTTTTATTTAGTTACTCTAGGCCGCCAACAGAAAAAAAAAGTAATGTGAGATTTTTTTTGTTCGCTGTACTGTATTTTTTTAAATCTGTATATCTCGAAGAATCTTCGTTTTATAGATTTTTTAAAGACGTGGACCTGTTACTTGGTCGATGTAAAAAAAAAAAAGAAAATGCGTCTATTTTTAGCGGAGCCTCGTGGAAAAATCTGGGTCGGCTCGCCGAGACGCCAGTGTCATGTATAAATCATATACGAATCATATTCGATAATTTTTTCCTGAACTGTTCTAAGCCTACATTTTCCATGTTCAGCCACCTGACATTGAACGTATCATAAAAAAAAAAGAAAAAGTACGTACTTTCGTACCTTAATGAAAAAATCGATGCCCGGACAAAAATAAGAGTTCTCGTATATTTAGTGAATATGCGCATACCGGATAGCGCTTGTCAGAGCGGTCAGTGAATATTCCAGGAATTCGTCTCGCGCCGTAAACAATGGGTATAAACCGCACGGGATGTTTGAGGCGGACATAGACAGGACGGGACCGGCGCGAGAGTTGCTATAAACGTTCACCGGAGAGAGAGAGGAAGAGTGGGGGAAACTATACCACGATGGCATCTTCAAATTTCGGGCGCGGTAAATGTCTTTCATGCGGGGAGCCCACACGAGAGTGTACGGCTCTCTGTGCACCGTGTACACGGTGAGAGGGGGAGAACGAGGATCACGGCAAAGTCCTGGCATTCATACGGGCTGAGGTAAGTATGCCTGCGGGATGCTCCCTTAGCTCCGACCTACATACGCCGCATTGCACGTACAGCCCCCTGCCTACAGTTATCATCTCCTCTGTTGCGAACGTGCACCGATAAATAGATGCAAATACGTGGACGTTCTCGGGCACGGAATTAAGCCAGCTGTGCGACTCGTGTATAAAATTATAAAATATCTTCTAAACATATTCCGCCGGCGGAGCATCTCGCATATTCATTTTTCTCGTAAGGTAAAAGTGCGAATACTCGGACACGTCCCAGTCATCGGACACTTCTATGGTAATTTGATTTGCTCAGAATTTAAGTATTAAAAATCCAATTTGAGATAGGTAATCGCAACTAGAAACATTATTTGATGCACAGAAAGTAGTTAAACGAGGTTTAAGCCTAAATTATTTTTGATTGCATTTTGTTAAAAGACGGACGACATAGTGACCGGAAATTGGTAGAAGCGTTGCTAGATACGCGACCCAATGATCGGATAGTTCGAAGAAGTTAGGTTAGCCAGCTTTCTACGCAGCTTATCTTCGGTATTGTTTCGCGTAAATATAATTTTTTCATTTATTTCATTAATAAATGTCAGAGAAATCCTTTTAGTTAGTATCAACTAGTCGAGTTGGTACATAACAATTTTCGTAATCTATCATTGTTATTACCGAAAGATCGGGGCACAACAATGTCCGAATATAAGAACGTGCAGTAATTGCTGCAATCTGGGGATGCTCTTAACCGTTCGAGAACCCGTACTTTTACCTTGGGCTTTATAGAGATACGTTTTTTCTACTCACTCATCGTTGATAATATGCTGGAAGCTCTTTGGCGCCCGAATATTCGATGTACATCTGGATCGAACACGGGCGCTCTCGAGTTGAGTCCGTGGACGAGGTCAGAGTGCAACCGATCGGAGAGAACAGCTTATCAACAACGTTTCCGTCCAAGCGAGAAAAGCAACGGGTGTGAATGAAGCGAGGTCGGAGGAAGGGCGAGAAGCCTTGTTCACGGTTTCCGCACACGTCCTCTCTCTCTTTCTCTCTCTCTTAGTCGCTCCTCGACCGTCGAGCGGAAGAGTGTGTTTTCACCGTGCCTGTTGTTTTGCGGACTTCCCCCTCCCTCCCGCCGGCCACGGCAGCGACGAATTCTCGAGAACTCGAGAACGGACCGGCAAAGCCTTCGGCGCTTTTGTTTCCACCTGGACACTCCTCATCCTTTTCGCCACTGTTTCACGCCACGAAAAAAAACCCTATTTTCGCCTCTAACTAACGAACGAAGGCTGATTTTATCGCTCGATCCTTTCGCAAGCTTTTTTCTTTGCTTCCTCGGACGAAGCGGCTCCCTTCGATTCGTCAAAGAATCTTTCGTATTTTCAATTTTCGTCGCGTACTTTCGCGAACGACTTTTCTCACGCGATCCTCTTATTTCCGCAAACTCGATCGATGAGTTTTCTCGTCTAGCGCGTTATATTTCTCTCCAAACTATTTTCGATACGGGCGCACTTTTATTTCTGTTTTATTTTTCCTTTCTCCATCCCCGCGGACGTGCAAACGGCAAAAGGCGATATCGCCGGGAGGCGTTCCGAGCGAACGGCTGACTGACGCGGGGCGCATCGGTGCGCGAGAACATTGTCGACTGATCGTAAAATAAAGTATTACTTTATTTTACGATCGGTCAGTTACAGCGCAATGTCGGTCGGATCACTGGAACACGCCGGGACAAGATGAGATGGACTCGTACCGTAAACGATATCTTCGTACCTTTCCGAAATTTTTTTTTTCATTAAATTGTCTCGCTATCTCGTGGATATCGGGGTCTTTGTCCGCCTCGAAAGTTTTGTTGACGGTTGATGATTTTTTCGGCGAGAATCCAACCGAGAGTTTAATGTCTCGAGTGATACCGAGATAGAACGACATTGTCGTTACAATCGCCGGGTCGGCGTGGTCGGATTCTCGCTGTCGTCGTCGTCTCCGCGTTTTCATCTCGTTCTGTTTTTTAACCGTTTCGTTATGCGCGGCGATATTGTTATGGTTTGCGCTACAAGGCCGTATAGGCGGCTTCACAGCGAAACAGAACCGGCCAATCGCATTGTTCGTTCATCAAGAGCCGTTGCTAGCACCATTAACAGATGTTAATTATTGGCGGGAGATTTTCGGAGGCCATCCAGCATTTATGCACATCAGGGATCCTTTGCAAATTATTTTTTTCTAATTTTTTTCTCTGCATCAAATAGCGTTTCTGAATACGATTGCAAGTGTCGAATTGGATTGCTAATACTTAAATTGGGAATAAATCAAATCTGCATAAGACTGTCCGGCGACTGGGACGTGTCCGAGCTTTGGTACTGTTGCTATGGCTCGCCGCAGCTTCGCGAGCAATGGGCGAAAAAAATCTGATTGAGTGGCAGGAATGCCTTTTTTTACATTACGGTTTGCGTGAGTGGCTCCTCAGCGAATTGGGAGCTTCGGCTGCGTTCGACACTTACGGATATTTCAACTGCGATGCGCGGTCGCCGACGAAACGAAAGTATGTGTGTAATGGTATAGTAAGGACAGGAATATGTATATATACATATATATGTGTGTGTGTGTGTGTAGATCTACACACGTCAACCGCATCTCGCTGAACGCCAGAGGGTTTCGCCATTTTTGCAAAAATTCTTCGGCTAACTCGCCCTCTCTCGTGCCGCACATTCTCCGATCGGTGCGGTTATTTTAAGGGAAACAAAAAAATGCTACTCTCGAAATTCCGTTTACCGACGGAATTTCGAAGCCCGGGAATTAACCATCGAAACTACCTTCTCCAAACAACTCCAACGATAACGCGTACCATTCCATTTCATTTATTTGTACAACGATATTTTCACGTTCATGTTACATCATAAAATCGATAGAAAAGAAATATTAAATCCGTCAAAATTATTCGACATTGGATTCGTCGTATTTACAAAGTAAACAATCTATCGACGGACGCAGACTGCAACGAAACTTTAACTCACGAACTATTGCACTCTTTATTTGTGCGTTTTCTTTCCTTTTTGCATCTGTTGTGCACACATATTCACGTGAAGACAGTACAAATTTATTTATCCGGATGCAGATTTATAATTTGTAAACTTATTTTCTGTAAATTAAAATAATAATAATAATAATAATAATAACAAAAAATTATTGTACTTGTACTATTTTCTTTTAAAAATCGATAATAAAAAATTACATCCTTAAGAATTATTCGTCATCGGATTCGTCGTATTTACAAAGTAAACAACCGATCCGATAATTTTTGTGACATCCCACCGCACATAATTGATTTTCACGCTTTTCACATGACACGCAAATATTTTCGAAAAGTTTCAATAATATTTTTGTAAAATATTAAAGATATTTTACCAATATTAAAAACTATTTGTGAAATGTCTTAAAACCATCTCCGAAAATATTTTTTTGTCCCCGATGGATCTTGCATTGAAATGTGAAAGATTGCGTGCAATCCAAGTTGCATACACAAACCCGCCTAAGCACGGAACATACGTACAAATATTTCGTTGAAAAATGAAATAAAAAATACTTCAACATTCTTTATCGCTGTTTTATAAATAATTTCAGATGTATCTTTCTGAAACATTTAAGAAACCTTTCGTTGGAATATTTATAAAGAACATTTCGAACTATTATTTTCACATATTTTAGAAACATTCCTCAACATTTCAAAGATTGAAAAAACATTGCTGAAAATGATTTAAAACCATTCCGTCCTACATGACATTTTCGTACAGTCTTCTCGCTGTCGCCGTAAAAATACATAAAATATCGCCGCCTCCGCGGCCCTTATCGCATAGATTTATTTGTCACGGAAGATTGAACCTATCCCACGTAATAACAGAGTTTCTCGTAACCTGCGCCACCGACAGGGGGCAGCACAGTATCACGCTAGCGCAGGCCCGCCGCTCCTTTGTCGCCGCGACCGACACCTCAGCCTATTTTTGCTGAGATCCTCCTGTATCTCACCGAAGCTCTTGCTCTTCGTTTCAGGTACGTACAGGAACACGAACACAAAAGCGAGGAAGCTCGATCCGGAGAACACGAAGTAAACCATGTGAGCTTTGCCGTCGAGATCGCCGATGACCTCGTGCCCCGAGAGTTTCGACACGGCGAAGCCGAGAAGCCCGTCCGAGACGGTGATGGCAGCACCGGCGATGCCTTTGGCGCTGGTGGGGAAGAGTTCGCCAATGAGCGCGTTCGGCAGCGTGCCCAGCCCGACCTGATAGGCGATCTGCAGGAGTATGACGTCGATTACCGGCAGCAGATTTATCGACGAAACGTCGTTACCCTGAGAGTCCAGCAGCAGGTAAATCGCCAAAATTCCGAGGGTAACGGCCGAGCCGAGGGTCGAGACGATGAGCAGCGGTCTCCTTCCGGCGTCCTCGACCAGGCCGGTCGACAGAGTCCCCGAAACGAGGCCCACGGCCAGGACGATTATCGTCGCGATGTTCGAATCTATACCCACGTTAGTTTTTCTGAACAGATTCTCGAGATACTGCATCGTGCTGAAGCTGCCGCTGAGCTGCTGCGCGACGATCAGGCCGAGGACGATCAGGAAGGCCGTGCGGTTGTTCGCGGACAAGAGTCTCCCAAGCTTCGCTCTCCAGTCCTCCGACTCGACGCTGCTCTCGTCGATGTTCTTGTGGACGATCTCGAGTTCCTGAGCCGCCTCGTCGGGATCCTCGATGCCCTTGAAGAAGGCTATCGCTCGCAGAGCCTCCTCGTTTCGACCCTTCGTCGCGAGGTAGTACGGACTTTCGGGGAACCACATGAAGGTCGCGACGAAGACGATCGGGATGAGGAGCATCACCGTGCCGAGCGCCGTGTAGGAAACCCAAGGACCGACGCTGCACGCCAACAGCGAACCCGTGAACACGTTCACCGCTATGAGGGTGCCCAAAGCTCCGCGGATACTCGTGTCGGCCACCTCCGACACGTACATCGGATTCGTCGTGTAGGACATGCCGACACCCACGCCCAACACTATCCTGGATGCGTAGAGGGCGCCCACGTTCTTCGCGAAAATAACTATTATCCAACCGGCTATGTAGAAGAGGCTGCTGAAGAGGAGACAAAATTTTCTTCCGTATCTCGAGGCGAGCGAGGCACCGATGAACGGACCGATCATCGATCCGATCACCGTCAAGGAGACTATCCAGGAACCCTCGTCGTTCGTTATTTTAACGGGCACGTCGGCTCCGTCCATCAGACGGGAGAGGATCGTCGTCGACCAACCGTAGACCGTGCCCGCCGCTATCATCGACAGCGTCGCTGAAAATCGAGATGGGTCGCAAGATTGATTTTTTTATTCTCTTGGAACTTATCTTTTGCGAGGTGATTTTTCTTTTTTTTTTGTCCTTTGCAAGTCACACCTCTGTCGCTACGCTCGGGCGCTGCCGGAGCAATGCGTGACCCCCACTCCGCGTTAACCGGTAGACCCGTTTCGGTACGGCTTCGGACGGTGTGACTTACAAAGGGTTAAGAAACTTCCGGTTTTTACACGGTTTTTTTTACATTAATCTTTTTCGGGATTCCTTTTTTTAAGAAACTTCCGTTTGTTAAACGGTTTTTTAAAATTAATCTTGTACGAGGTTTTCATTTAACTTCCTTTTTTTAACCGGTTAAATTAATTTTTTTTTTTACGAAACTTCAGTTATTTGAGAGATGCGAAGCGTGAATTACCTGATATCGACGCCATCCACTGTTTCCATTGCGTGCGACCTCGCTTCTTCTCCATAGTGAGGACCAGCACTTGCGGACTTTCCTCCGGTGGGTCGATCTTGAAGAAGACAAAAAAAAACTTATCAATCAATAGCTGATGACAAATATTCGAACGAACAATTTGGTATCTAAATGACAAAGTTCAATTTTTTTTTTTTTTTTTTAACTCAACTCCGATTCCTCAAGACATAAAATTATTAATGCGATTATTATAATGAACGGGCATTTTTTAAAAATGTGTTGGACGATCCGTTCGATAAAAAAAAATCATAATTTCTACCAGACATCGCCTGGCAGATTGAATTTCATTCAACGACTGTGCATAAAAAATCTTTTTTTTACGAAAATTGATTCCACATTAGATTTCCGTTCTTCAAATTCTTCCTACCGTGCGCCGAATTCTACCGCGCATGCGCTCTGCGGCTGCCGCGCAAATCTCGGTTACGCGAGATAACCTGGACAAACATTCGAGCGATCAATTTGGTATCTAAATGACAAAGTTCAATAATTTGTTATCTTTTACTTACGATTTCATGAAACATGAAAAATGAAGTTGCTAATTCTATTATTCTAATGAACACATTTTTTTTCTAAATGCCTGACGATCAATCCGATAGAAAACCATAACTTCTACCAGTTTTCTCTACGTTTCATTAAACAAAACTATCCGCAAAAAAAATCAAAGAAGACTGAAAAATTAATTCCACCTTAGATTGCCGCTCTTAAAAAATGCCTACCGTGCGCTAAATTCTACCGCGCATGCGCTCTGCCTCTGCCGCGGAAAACACGCTTTCGCGACATAACCTGGTATTCCGTAATCTCGGCAGCGTTGCTCGCGCCTCGTGAGTTTAATCGCGGCGTGTGAACACGACTCGGGGTGGGGGGAGTTTAATAATTGTCGACGACGCTTTCAGTTGCGTAGGTTTGCTGTTCTCACCAGGGCGTCCATGGCGGCGGTCATGGTGTGTCCCTCGATCGATCTGGTGATCGCGCCACGAGGTGCGAACGGCAGGTTGTGTACACGAAGACGACCGTTGCGTGAGATTCGTCGTAGTAGAAAACGCGCGGGCGCGCGCGCCTTACCGCACGTATATATATATATATATATATATATATATATATATACGAACCGAAGGCGGGTTGTGCGCGGGATCGATCGTATGTGACCACCGCTACGCCGACTAATGAGCAGCGCTGCTACTCGGTTTGTTTTTCCGCTCTCGGCGTACAGCTCTTTGGAAACTCCGAGAATGTGTATCGCTCGTCGTCGATGCGCATGCGCGACGGTTAGACGGCTCTGTAGCGATATATTTATAATCTACTGGCCAGCGTCGCGACGATGATATCTTGGAACAGGCTGGTGGTCGGACAGCACGTGCTCTCAGAGTCCGCGACGTGCTCGAAGGCTTTTTAAGATTGGCCGGCACGAAATATGATCGGAGGCCAAAGGTGCTTTCCGCTTGGTTGTTGCAAGGTGACTGCGCATGCGCACGGGCGTTTTTTTGGTACGAAATCATTCAAGAAAAGGACCGTGCGCATGAGCAGTTACTTTATGATAACAAAAGACGCCAAATCGAACTCATTAAGGATTAGAGCCGGACATTTTGGAGGGAAGAAATAATATGGCGGCCGAAAATAGGTTCTCATCGTTTTTGTTTTGTTTCAGAATCTTTTCGGGATGATCCATGGAGGTTGCCGGGTGGTGGCGTGAAGAATCCATGCATTGGGAACTTCGCTTCGCAACTGGAACTTACGCCGAGGAGGAAGAAGAGGAATACAGAGGAGATAAGATTGTAACGATGCGTTCACTGTGAGGCAAACCCAACGTATCGAGTTTCCAGAGCGCGGGTCGTTAAGGAGTCACGCTTTGGACGATTATTCTGGCACTGTTCGACGGAGAGAGAACGGAAAAAAATTCTCGCCGGAGAACGGAGAAAAATGCTTCCAGCGCCTCGCGCTGCGTTACTCGTGAGGAATGCATGAATAACCGACAGGCATATTTCGATTGTGAAACTGCGTGGTGTGCTGCGAGTCGTTTATGTTCTTATGAGCTTTAAGTAAGGAATTATACTTTCCTGCTATAAGTTATTATCTGGATTCATCGTGATTCGAAAAAACTCGTTAAAACTATTCATATTACTTAACTTATTCGCGCTAAAACTGGACGCAGAAGATTCGGTCACTCTTCATAATCGAGGACGTTCATTGTTCATTGTGCGCATGCGTCAGTTTCGCTAACTTCGCTTCGAGTAAGAATCTCTTCCGGTTGACATTTTTCTTTTGTTCAACTAAGGAAAGTTACGCAAGAGCGGATTTCCGTCAACGACAGACAAGAATTTAACAATCGATGTCTGTATTTGTTACTTAATTTATTCGCCCTAAAACTGAATGCAGAAGATTCGGTCACTCTTCACGCTCAAGGACGTACATTGTGCGCATGCGCCAGATTCGCCAACTTTGCTTCGACCAAGAATCTCTTCCGGTTGAATTTTTTTTTTTTATCGTTCTCAAAGCTGCAATGCACGAGCGAATTTCTGGTAACGGCAGACGAGAATCCGAGAATCCACGTCGCACCGATTCGAGAACTGTTAAATGGATGTGTAATAGTCGGGTTAGGGTCTTTTCGACACACTCGGAACTGCCGTAAGGTGCTCGTGGATTTCGCCAACGTTTTCGCTTGCAAAGCGGGGCGAAAGTTCGTTTACGATTATGGCGACGAAACGATCACAGCGAACAACACCTCGGGAGAGTTTCTATTCGGTCTGTTATCTCGATGCTTCTCTCGCGAGATAGGGAGCCAAAGTTTCACTGGCGTCTATGAACTTGCGCGTCGGAGAGACCGCTCAACAGCCAGGCAATGCCTGTGCACGCTCGTTATCCGGCCACTTCGAATACCGTCAATTTTACTGCTGTACCTAAACGATTACGCATTCGCGGACTAATCGTGATCGTCCAGAATCTCTATCGAGTTACCATTATCCGGACATTTTATTTATTTTATAGCAATGGTTGTTTTAATACAAGCGCACGAAAATCAGTTTCTTCACTAATCATAGAATTGTGAAAAAAAAATTGTCGAATAGTCAAAACGCATGGCACAGAAACTTTTTGACAACATAATTTCTAATTTTGGAACATAATTTCGTCATAAACATCGAATTAACTTTACGCGGCAATTTTATTTATTTATTTATTTATTTATTTATTTATTTATTTATTTATTTATTTATTTATTTATTTATTTATTTATTTATTTATTTATTTATTACAAAATAATCGCCATTTTAATACAGAAGCGCATCAAAATCAGCTTCTTCTTTTCGAACGCATCGTAAAGAAAGTTTTTAGAACATGATTTCATCACAAGAACATTTTTTGCTAAATTCCCGCGTGAAAATTGATAACACAACATTGTCAAGTTCTCGGAGGCAGATTTTTCATATCGATGCGATACGAACCTTGTCGGTTGGCTGGCTCATTAAGAATGTCTCAGTTCATGAATGACCGTAAAGTCTGCACGTCTTTGATGCGCCACGATTAACTGACGGCTTCCGCGCACTCTGGTTTATATCACTTTGCGAGATTAGAGTGAGACTGAAAAGTTTTCAATGAGACTCGTAAAGAGATTCGACGAGATTTACGATTATTATAACGGCCGCAGTCGGAGATCTCGCTTTCATGACTGGCGTCTTTATTGGCGCGTGTTCCTCGCTCGATCGGTAAATTACACTAACGTTCGAGAGTCATTGCGCGTTCCGCCCTCGACCGTACGCGAACAAAAGAGTCATCGAGTAGTAGCGACGTTTCTTGTGCTCGCCGTGCACCGTCGTTCACCCTATTTATCCGGCATCGCTTAATGCGCCTCGCCCGTAAATAAACGACGAGAGATCCGTCACGAACGTCCCTCTCTGCCACGCGTTCAATTGACCTTAATCTTATTATTAGTAATTATAATCACATACGCGCCCGGGGCACGATCGAACGGGAGGTCCGGAGTGCGAGGACGCTAATTGTAAGTAGCCGGCCGGAGACGCTCATCCCCGAGATTAGCAGAACCGGAAGAAAATTGCTGCGGCATACATATAGATATAGATATACGCGGGATCGATCCGTCAGGAGAATTGTTTCGCAAGAAATAAGAAGCGGATTATGTGGTGTAGAATGTAAAAAAAAAATGGCTGCAGACAGCGAGCAGCTGTTCGACAACCGGCTGTGGTCCGACTGCGCGCCGCAGTCGTCCGACTCTCTCCGAGTCTCGCGAGTGATTTTCCCCCCATACGCTTTCCGCTTTATCGCCAGTGTAAACAACTCTCGGGCATTGACGGATCGCCACAAAAAATATACACGAAGCTTCGCTCTTTCGTCGGCGATAAGAACGATTACGCTTTTCGTGAATTACGATGATACTCGAGGGAAGCGAGTTTCGCTTTACTGCGCAGTGTGTGCGCGCAGCGACAACATAACCCAACTCTCCTCGATCGACTCGCCTCGTGTTTATCTTCGTTCCCGTCGAGACTCTGAAACATCGAACTGCATCAAAATTATATTATGTTTGACGATTAAGTGTGAACCACGTAATTGGAGCCGAAACTTCACACGTCGAAGGGAACACTCGTTGAAGATAGCTAAAGAAAAATATCGCGAAAATAACGCCGTGTCTGCAGCAACGCTAACGTTTCTTTTGCGTTAAAAATTACAGTGACGCGGAGCTCACGTGACTTATCGCATTTCTCCTAATGCCACTCAAACTTAGCGAAAAAATACGTCGGAATACGTGATAGTTAATTTTTAAAAAATAAAAAAAATTGGTTATCGAATTCCAAGGCGACCCCTTTCGGATGCATTTTTTGCGTTTTTCAACGTCCTGAAACGGCACGATAAACGCCTCCAAAACTACGGACAAGACCCTATCTTGTGTATTTTTTTCCGGCCTACACGATAGGCACCTTGGAATTTCCCTAGCTCCATTGGGAGCCGAGATATCGACCTTTGAAAATCACGAAAATCGACGTTTTTCCAAAAGTGGCTCAAAAAGTGAAAAATTGTTGTTCTATCAATTTTTTTTGTTTCAAAGCTATATTCGGCATATTTTTTCCCGCTGATCATGAATATAACAATTATTTTACTCCCAACCCAATGTTTTCCGTTTACCCTTACCATTTTTTCACCACAATTTTGTTTCTTCCAAGAACATTTTTCAGAATGTTTTCTATAATGGAAATTGGGAAATATGCCATGTAAAAACAATGGCGGAGTTTAAAAACGCTTAGAAATGCCCAAGTGCCATTACCGAATAATTAACAGAAAGAATAAACACTGGTATATCATAAACAATACACCAGTTGTTATATTAATATTATACCAGATTACAGCTATGTTCACCATCGGTATAAATATACCGACGATGAATAGAGCTGTAGTCCGGTATGATAAATGTAGATTCCTAGGCGCAGTAGTGTTACTTTTGTAAAAATGGCAAAGTAACTCAGATTCCGTTTAACGAGGAGGTTTATTGAAATATCAGCGTGACGTTACGACCGAGTTAATGAATAAGGCGCGTGTTAGGTTTTGGGGCGGATATTATTATGTACAATCACAGCTAAATATCTCGAACAAGAACCGTCCAACGTCTGTTTACTCTGGAAGTCCGATCAAGACTGTTCTACATGACGATCGATGTTGTGTCGATCGTCCGTTAGTTCGTCTCTTGTCAAACCCAACTAATATAGTGTGCTTCAACGAATAGTCACCTACATATTCGTAACAATACGACAAGTCACGTGGGCTTTGCGTCACTTTAATTTTTACGCAAAGTAACCTCTGCGTTACTGTAAACACGGTGCGAGAACAACGACAAGAATTCAACCCGAAATACCTTCGAAGTGTTCTCGTCTCCGCTAACTTTATTCCTCGAGCTGCGCAGCGTGCGGCAGGTGCATCACGCGTTCTCAAAAACATCAAAAAACTAGTCTTGTTAACGGGAGGAAACGGGTTTGCGGACGAATGCCCAGGACACTTCTTGCTTGCGGTGAAAAGTTGTAATTGGAGGAGGACCGGCACGAGTGTCCGAGCAACTCTTTGCCGCGTTGTGTGGACTCGTGTAGATGTTTATTGGAATATTCGCGTGTCTTCTGTGTTTGACAAGCGAGAATGATAATAACACGGTTGATTAAACAAATTTTACGAATAATTGCCATCACGCACGAGGAGTTGATTATTATAGGGGCGATTGTCGTGTTGTCCCAGTAATTACTTTCACGCTACACGATACAGTTAGCGGCGGGCGGGGTGGGGGAAGGGGGGGGGAGAGGAGAGAGTTCGAATAATATAGTCGACTTTACTGTATCGCGGATTACTTCCGGAACATCAGGCACAAGCCTGTGATGTTTGTGTTTTAATTGTCGGACCAGGTTGAATGTAATTTTCTACCGTGACATAAACATTACACGCGTTATTATTGTTCACATAATTGCATCGTTTCAACTATTTCGATCGGGTCGATAGCTCGTGTGAATATGAATAATTGAATTATGCGCAATCGTCTCTGCGAACAGCGATAGCGACGATGAACGTTGACCGTCATCGTTACGTGAATGACGAGTTGGTGGACGAACGATTAAAGTTCGAATTAACCCAATCTCGACTCTAATCGGCGTGGCAACGCGTGCCGTTCCTGCTGCAAGCCCGCGTTCGATCTGGGAGCTCGGCGTATCTGGGTACGGTAGTGCGGGGCGAAATGGACCCCCGCCATTTGAGATGAAACGATTTTAACGACCTCCCTCAAAAATTGGAAAAAATAGTCTGCCCTGCTCGTCGATATTCGTCATTGAAATATTCGTGCGAGAATTGTATTCGAATATTCGTTGGGACGTCGCTTCCGGTTTCAAAGTCTTGATTTTCTCCGGCAATGAACAATGAAACCAGTAATACGTCACTTCTGGTCGCAAAATGAGATTTTCAAACCGGAAGTTACGTATTTCCGGTACGCCTTCACTTCCGGTCGAAAAATGAATTTGTCAAACCGGAAGTGACGTATTTCCGGTACGTCACTTCCGGTCGAATAATGAATATGTCAAACCGGAAGTGACATATTTCGGGTATAACGTCACTTCCGGTCGAAAAAATGATATTTTCAAACCGGAAGTGACATATTTCCGGTATGACGTCACTTCCGGTCGAATAATTTGATTCTCCAGCCGAACATGACGTATTTCCGGTTTGAAGAGCAGGAAGTGCTTCAGCGCCGGCGAATCTCGGCCGCGCAATATTTAGTCTAGGCGGTAATTAAAATATTTCAAGAGCCACCCATTGTTATCGCGAGCGATACGAAGCGTAAACCCGAGAATCGTTTGGCAGCGAAGAAGTCGCGTTCACTCGTTCGCAACGGCGTCATTTAATTTCATGGATTGTGTTACCGATTGGAGTCAATTCATCCAATTGCTGGAGAGTGGAATGAATGTTGCATTTCTGTTTCCTCGCTGAGAGCGAAACTCGATGAGAGCCTGACGACAGGAATGAGAAAAATAAATGCACACATTTTATTTCAGAATGCCATTTTTAGATGTTCAGAATATGTTAAACACGATTTCACATCAGTATCGAAAGTACACATTAATTTCGATCGTGGGCGAGATTGACCGGAAACTGTTTACAGCAACTATGTTTAACTGGCGCTAATAGAAGTGTAATGAATTTCGTTGAACCCAGCGAACGGAGTTCAATAATCCGCAACTGACGATAATTTTTATTTATACTCACACAGAGACCGTTCAGCCACAGGCTTCAACCCGCCCAACCGTCCAGTTGATTAAACACAGATATTTCGTGTTTGCGGGTCGCGATTATCGAGGACCTTTACGCGAAAGCTCCGACCGATATCCACCGACCAACAGAACACGCCTCGGCAATTTCATTAATTTCTGCCGTATTTAAATTGGATCGACGAGAAATGCCGGAATAAAATCGACCGGCGTAACAGCTGATCGCCGCCGCTCGAGCCAAACAAGTAGAACGAGAATGCGCATTAATATTATAATTATAGATTTTGCAGGACAGAACATGTGTTCCAGTCAGTCGCCCGATCCGTGACGGACAACTCGACCTCCGGATAGATCGTCACGGTCTACGATTGTGGTAAACCGACGCTATAACGAGATGTTGTTTTCGTGAACGCACTAGTTCGCGAGAGTTCGCTGAGAGGTGAGAGGTCGCTACTGTCGCCCTCTGGATCTGAAACGGTCCTGGTCGCATCTCGGCCAACCCCGTGGAATTAGTACCTGCCAGCATTACTCCCGTACACTCCGGTGGAAAGGGCTCATCGCCACGGGACACCGGAACTTTGCTTCTCCAAAACTTCGTTGGCCCTCGAGGGGAATTAGCTCGAAGGAGTTGTCAGGCGAAGGGTCGACAGCGCAGACCAAGTGTCCAAAGACGCTGAAAGCACCCGTGTCTTTGCGTTGAAAATAATTAAGCGAGAATAACCGACGGCTGCGCTTATACTCGCAGCTAGCTCGCGTTAAAGTTGTTTAATTGAATACCCCGAAGCCCCGCGCCTGTCTCTCTTCTTTCCTGGATCCGTTTACGGCCCCGGGCGGCGACATCGATGCTTCTTCTTTTTCTGTTTCTTTAATCAATTTGACCGTGCCTGAAGCACTACACTTTTAGGTACTCCGGACTGTTCACTGAGTAAATCGTGTCGGCCAATGCGGTACATTAATAGAGGATTCGCGGACGGTTAGACCGCTTGCAATATTTTTTGTTTTTGTTTTTGTTTTTTTTTCACGAGTCTCTTCTCTCAATTATGTTGGGTGAGGCTGTAAAGCCCACTAGTGCCCAGATAGCCAGGGTGTTCGGCGGTCCTTCAAGTCCTTGAAGTCCTGGAAGTGTCCTTGAAAAAGACGTTGAATGTCCTTGAATTTTACCTAATTTTTTTGAATTTTTTATGTCCCCGCAAATTTGAGCTTGTCTTAAAATTTATATTATTAACGACCATCCTAAAAAAGTGTGTACTTCAGTTTCACTGAGATGCCTATTTGTGCATAACGGGTCGTCTTTTTTTCTGAATCGGTTCTAACGTAAACCGCTTAGTGAACTAAATGTTATTTCACAGGCCGCGCACGTTATGCATATTTTAATTTAAAAAATAAATGTTCCAATACAACTTGGAAATGGCGTTGAATTTCTCACAAACTTTTAATTGAAGACCATGGTGGGACAAAAACATGAGGTACCAAAAAGTGATTTCAATGGTTTGCATATGTCCGCTTGGACAGTATCCGAAACTTACCACCCATCTAAAAAGATAACTTTCGGACGTAGGATTTCTAATAGTTACAATCTGACATATGTAATTCATTTAGATCACTTTTTCATACCGGATGTCTTTTTGCTGCCTAGGCAGTGAGGCAGAAACTCGCTCACGAAGACAGCGCCATCTGGCGCTGTCTTCGAGACGATCGTTCGTGATGAACGAAAGTAATCGCTCGAAACGCATTAATTGCAAGAGAACTCGATTGTTTCTCAGCTTTTTCGGTGGGCTCAGCATCGACCGCTGAAGACATCTCCGGAAAATTGCCGCAGAAAAACTTATAGCTCGGTAGTGAATCGCAGTCGGGTCTACTGATTGTGGACATCGATACTTACCTTGCGAAGAGTTCGCCCAGACAGAAAAATTACAGCACGGCGACGGAACGGTGGTGTTACTAATGATACGATACCCGTTTCACGACACGTTTTTCTATCTGGGCGGTTTCCGCAACTCCACGAATAAACGAGATTATGGCGGGATGAGTTCGTGCCGGTCTCCGCCTGGCGGACGTTGGGCTAAACACGAAGTTCTTTCGCTCGAGGTTGGTTTCTTTTTTTGTTTTTACTATTTCCGCAGGGCGATAAATAAGTAACAACGTTATCATTAATTAAATAAGATCTGCATTTTACAAAGCAATAAGTTACATAGATTCCATACACGAAATAAAAACACTGACGCAGCTGGAGGGGGCGAGGGGCGAATCGTGGCCGAATTTATACAAGTAGATCCAGCTGACCGCGACGCCCTCTGGTAGCGTCGATCGACGGTCGGTATACACGTGTAAAAGCGACCTGCGTGTCCATTGTGTGGTTGTGTATGTTTCGTGTCTGTAAGCGTGTGTTTCTCTGTCGTGTGTCTCTCTTCGTCCTCCGTTAACTCGTACGGTATATAAACCTAGAAACTCGATACGGATAACACAGATTTTTTGATACCGTATCGAAATTTCGTTTACCTCTATAGATTGTATATCGTTAAAAATACCGAAATAGCGAGAGGTAAATTCAGCGGTTACGCGGTGTAAACGCGGGTTTACAAAAAAAAAAAAAGAGAAAAAAAATGCAATTGATTCGTCCGACCCGGGTTCGCCCTGGAAGACTGAGGGACTGAACGCGAAGATTAATTAAATTCTCGTCGTCCCTATCGAGACCGGCTAGCACCAAACCCTTGAACGAATTTTACAAACGGCACGCGAAACAGCGAACAACGACATGCAAGCCCACGAGCACTCGATTTATAAGGTCGATGCGTAAATTCATTCATATTTTTTTTGTTTTTTTTTGTTTTTCGCAATTGCAAAATTATTCGCCACTGTGTGTTCACCGTCTTCAGACGCTGGCTTACGTCTCAAGCACGAACGACATTTTAAGAAAACGCAGGCTGAATTCGCCTTGTACAATTCTCGCGGCATTCTCACGTATTCACTATCGATTTCTCTCGTTCGGTGAATAACAAAAACAATGACGATTGAAAAACAGTCTTTGTAGAAAAAAAAAAATTCATATAAGTGAGCACGATTAAAAAGCACGTTACCGTCGATTTGGTTCGATTAGGCTGTGTGTGATTTTTGCTTCGTGAAACAATTCTCGCGCGCGCGGGTGAATCGATTAAAGTCGGAACGATTCGCGTTCCGATCAATCTTTTTTTTAGTACTCTTCGCGCGAGATTTTTTTTTGTGTACAAATTAATTCATTACGATTAGAGGATAAAAACGATAATACTAGAGTTTCCGTTCGCGACGATCGACCCGGACTACGGGGACGTCGCCAATGTCTCTCGTCTCTCTAAACTTTCGTCATTCTCTTTTTCTCTCTCTCCGGTTTATCGAGCTAGCACACGATACCAAAGACTTTGCCATCGTTCCAATCCTCGGTGCACTCGTCGTGTTCTCTTCGCTATTCGATGAGCGAAAAAAAAATATTACGTCGCACTTTTCAAATCCGTGGAAAGGCAGTCGGTTTCGCGTTGCAAAAACGCTCTATTCCTTCGGCTCAATCGTCCACTCGTGACAGTGTGGGTCTTTGACTTCTGGACCGGACTCAGCCGGCGATATGGATCAGTCACTGCAACCGAAAAATAATTACTCATAAAATTGTGCACCCAAAATAATCGTAAAAATAAATGAATTAGAAATAAATGAATTAAAAATAATTAAATTAGAAATACATCAATTAAAAATAAAATAAAAACGTACCTATCACTATTCTCGCTCGTGGCCTCCTCGCTGCAGTCCAGGTCGAGTTCTCCCTGTATGGCGCTCTGAAGATCGTCGATTCGCTGAAGGGCGAGTCTGAGATCGTCCCGGGCGACTTTTGTCTCGGCTTCGGCGGCCTCGAGAGCTTTCTCGAGATCGCGTCGGGCGCGAGTGGCTTCCTGCTCGCGGCCGGACGCCGCGCTCGCCTCATCCCTTACCTCGCGCAGTGATCTCTGCAATCTCCTCGCCGCATCTTGAGCGGTTTGTTCCTTGGTCCGCAACAGAGCGGTCTCGGTCTGAAGTTTGTCGACGGACTCCTTCAGTCGGGCTATTTGTGTCTGTCGATCGAAAGATTCGTTGAGAAAGAATACATTATTGCTGAACAAGTAAACGTAAGTTTTTTTTTATTTTAAATGTAATAATCAATTTTTACCTCGAGTCGTGCCCTGGTCGTTTGTTCGAGCTCTAATTTACTTTCGAGCTCCTTTGCGCGGAATTCCAGTCGCCTGGTCGCGAGGCTGTTGGCGGTCGGATCGCCGAGTTGCTCGACGGACTCCAATCGCTGACTGAGTTCCGATAATTGATCCTTCAACGAAGATTTTTCCGCCTCCAACGAGGCTATCTGTACCTGCGCCTCCTGCAGTTGCGACTGTTCGGCGGACACCTGCTGGACGGAGGCGCGATACTTCTTCAACACCTAGAGGAACAAATAATTACGTTTACTATTTAACGACAGTATTATTTCACGAAATTGTTATGTAACAAAATTGTTATTTAACGAAATTGTTATTTAACGAAATTTTTATTCAACGAACTTGTTATTCAACGAACTTGTTATTCAACGAAATTGTTATTCAACGAAATTGTTGTTTAACGAAATTATTGAACGAAAATTAAACCTAACACGATTTTTAAAAATCTTACCTCTGCCAATTCCTCTTCGTTCTCTTCGAGCTGTGATACCAGCTCCGTTCTCTCACGATTTGCCGCATTGGCGCGTTCCTCCGCTTCGGATCTCGAGCGCGAGGCTTCCTCGAGGGCGGCCTGAGTCTCGTTCAGTTCCTGTTCGAGGGCCTGCTTGGCCTTCGCTGCTACGGCGCGGGCGCACTCGGCGTCCTCCAGTTGATTCTTCAACTGCCGGAGGGCCGCTTTGCTGCTTGAATCGCCTTTGGAACGCTCGAGCATCGTCTGGGCGTCTCTCAGGAGGGCTCGAGTTCGCTTGAGGTCCCTCTTCAGCCTATTATGGAATGTTACGTTAGAACCTTTATTTTTTTATTTTTTAAAAATAAATGATTTGCCTAAGGCTGTAGATAAACAACTGCGGCACACTTGAGTTGCCTCTTCAGCAGGTTACGAAAAGTTACATTCGAATTTTTTAATTCTTGTTTTTCAATTTTTTAATTAAAAAAAAATGTATTTAATTTTTTTAAAATAAATTATTTGCCCAAGGCTAAAAAGAACTGCGGTATGCTTAAGGTCTCTTTTCAACTCGTTACGAAACGGTACGTTAGAATTTTTATTATTTACAAATAAATGATTTGCCCAAGACTGTAGACAAACAAGTGCGGCATGCTTGAGCTGCCTCTTCAGCATGTTACGAAAAGTTACATCAGAATTTTTTATTCTTATTTTCTTATTTTTCTAAAATAAATTGTTTGCCTAAGGCTGTGGATAAACAACTGCGGCGCGCTTACCTCTGAGTGGTCTCAGCCTCAGCCGCACGATCTGTTCGGTCCTGCTCCTCAAAGGCTACCAAGCGCCTCTCGAGCTCGTGCTTCTCCCTCAGCAGTATCGTTCTCTCCTCGTGTTCGTTCTCCAGCTGCGACTCCAGGGCTTTGACCTTCTTGTGGGCATTGCCGCGACAGTCCTCGAGCTCCTCGTCCCGCTGTTGCATCTCCTTTCTCATTTCCTTCCGCTGTTGCTCGATGCTCATCTCAAGACGCAGCTTTGCCTGTTCCAAGAGCTGCACTTGTCCCGCCAAGTCGTCGAGCTCCTCCTCCTGGTCCTTTACCTTCTTCTCGAGCTCGTGCTTTGCCTTCTTCAATTGGGCGACCTCCTCCTCCGTTTTACCGCCGAAAGTGAGCTCCTCCAGTTCCTGGCTGAGCGTGTGCAGTCTCTCTTCCTGCAATTCTATCTCTAGCCTCGCATCCTATGGATGCACAAATTATTATTATTATTATTATCATTATCATTATCATTATCATTATCATTATCATTATCATTATCATTATCATTATCATTATCATTATCATTATCATTATCATTATTATTATTATTATTATTATTATTATTATTATTATTATTATTATTATTATTATTATTATTATTATTATTATTATTATTATTGCAAAATAACTTACGCTCAAATTCTGTTCGACGGTGAATTTCTCGGCGATGGCAATTTCCTTCTCCCTGGCGAGTCTCTCGCGTTGAGCTTTTTCCTGTCGCAGATCATCCATGAGATTCTGGGTCTCGGCATCGAACCTGAGTGAGAATCGCATGTTACAAATTTGTCGTTCGATCGGCCATGGGAGTAAAAGTTAGAAAGCGTTCGGGGCCGATCGCGTCGGGCGAGACGGGGAGAGTAGATTCTATTCCGGGGCATTAAATTTTCGATATGTCCGGAGTTGGCCCGCGGAGAGGGCCACGGTACGTTTGCTCGTCGCGGTTACCGGTGGCCTGGCGCGGTGCCAAACACTTGTTGCGGTCGGTGAAATGAGAATAGAGCGAGCCGCTGTCGCTCCGCCCGAGGAAAACAAGACTAATTCTCGATACTGGACGCGGCGATACCTGCGTTATAAAGTTTTCTCATCCTCTACTCGAAGTTCGATTTTTTCACTCGTCCGAAGTCGGCGAAACGTGAACGAGTTGCGAGAATAAAAATTTCTGCGCATCTCTGCTCGAGAAGATTGTTTCTGATCTCAAGACTATTTATCGATACTGGATGCAATATTTCTGTTATAAAACTTTCGGCTGCATTATAAAATTTTCGGGTGCGTTATAAAATTTTCGGCTGCGCTATAAAATGTTCGGCTACGTAATAAAATTTCCGGCTGCGTTATAACATTTTCGGCTGCATTATAAAATATCCGGTTGCATTATAAAATTTTCGGTTGCGGTATAAAGTTTCTCATCATCTACCCGTAGTTCAATCTTTCCAGCGGTTAAAATTTCCCCGGACGTCTAAGGTAATCGGGGGAAAAATTTCGTGACGTGACTCACTTTCGCTGTTTCTTCTCGAGAAGATTGTTTCTCGCAGTTTGTTCCTCGAGCAGGAGTCTCAGATCGTGCATCTCCCCATTGAGCTTCTGGACCCGCCGCTTCCACTGTCCGACGACCTGACGCTGTTCCTCGACTTCCTCGTAAGCGTCGGCGAGCTGTGGAGCACAAATAAGCCGAAAATAAAATCGACGAATAAAATTTCCGAACGCGCGAATCCGAGAACTCGTGGGATGGACTCGCGTGTGGGCTCTATTATTGTTATTATCGGCGATTCGGGAGAAAGGTCGTGGCGGATAGTGATGTAGGTCGGGAATACCCCGGGCCAAAACAAACTGGCCTGGAAAGCAGATCCGCCGATGGTAAACTATTCGGACTATCTTGAAGAGCGTGCGTCTAAACACATTCGAAGCTGGCCAACCGAGCGAGTTTCTAACTACCGGAGGGGGGCGTTTTATCATCATTATTTCTGGCTCGAATCGGACGTCCGTTCAGCGGAATCGGTTTACATTTCGTTTGACGATCGAGGCGATCGAGACGATTTCTTCGGGACAGAATTGCAAAAAAATCCTTCAGTTGCTTCTTGAGCCCGACTAGCTTCCGGAGGGGGGTCATCATTATTATTTCAGGCTCGAATCGGACATCCGTTCCGCGGAATCGGTTTACATTTATTTCGACGATCGAGACGATCGAGATGGTTTCTTCGGGAGAGTTGGAAAAAATAAATTAAATTTTTCTTCAGTTTCTTGAGCCCGACTAGCTTTGGGGGGGGGTTAAAATTATTATTTCTGGCTCGAATGGACGTCTGTTTCGCGGAATCGGTTTGTATCTCGTTCGACGATCGAGACGATCGAGATTGTGTCTTCGGGAACTGGAGAAGAAAATAAATTACCTTCTTTTCCAGTTGCTTCTTGAGCCCGACTAGCTGTTCCAGGTCGTCTTCGTGTTGCTGGGCCATCTTCCTCTTGGTGAATTCCAATTCGCGTATCGCGTGCTCGTATCTCTGCTTGTAAACACCACCGTCCTCGCCGTCCTCGAGATCGGTGAGACCGTTCAGGTCGGCAGCTCTCGCGTACAGCAACTCCATCTCCAAACGCTCGGTCGTTTGCTGAAGATTCTTGTTTGCTTCCGTTACGTCCTGGAGCTCACGCTCCAGCCGCAAACGTTCGGATGTCTCGGCGTCGATTCTCTCCGCCGCCAGAGTCGAGGTCGAGTGCTCCTCGGCAAAGTCCGCTGACATTACACTGAGCTGTAATAAAAAAAAAAAAATCATTTAAAAAAATTCGTTAGCTGGTGAATGAATCGTTGAACAATTTACAATACCAGTCCCTGGCACGCTAAATCGGGTCGATAAATTCAATTATACCTAATTACATTTAAATTATAATTTACTATAATCTTATATATATTTTGGGAAAAATTGTGGATTTGTTTGTTGGTTTGGATGTTTGTCGCCCCCCCAAGTAGAATCCCCATTCGGAGAAGCTGAACCCCCATTTTCCCTCCGATTTCCGTAGCATATAAGATGGATTTCGAAATTCTAAATTTCTATTTTATATTCTGTAATCAAGGTATTTTGATTTTTATAGCATATAGAATGAATTATAGAATCGAAATTCCCAAATTCCATTGCATATGGAATGGCCTTTCATATGCTATGAGCCACGCGATCCATGCGAGTGCGCGAGTCAACATAACCTCTAGTGTTATAATAATATTATAAAAATATATTATATTATTAATCCTACCTCACGTATAATTTTTTCTACCTTCTAACTCATGACTGACTTAGATATCGACCCCACATGTTTCTTCTACGTAGAAGCGTCCTACAAGTAGTAAACGGGATTTTCCGAACACGAATCTCTTCGTTTGTTAAACAAACAAGAGCATGTGGCAAATTTTATTTTATTAAAATTTAGGAGATCAAAATCACACATAAAGCCCAAAACGTAACGAAAAGTGGCAAAAATCGAATTTTGTAAATATCGTCTGGCGTGGTCTTTTCCACCCCATGCATGAGTGTGCCAGAGTCAACAATAATCGTCATTAATAATCATAATACATTATAATCAACCTTATAACCCTAACCATATTCACTTAATTAGTCATATCAACGACAACTCATGATAGATTAGTAAAAATTCGTAAAGCCAGGAAGGTCGTAGGAGCTCAACGATCGGATAAAAGCCATCGTCGTTTTCTCGGCTACCTCGTCGTCGTTGCACTCGGAGAGTGTTCTGTCCTCCTCGAGGCAGGACAGTTTAGCGGTGGAGCCGGAGGGGCTTCGAGCGACGCTGCTCGCCCTGCTGAAGTACTGAAAGCCCTTGATCATGATGTTGGTCGCGCTCTTGCTTCTGCCCAGCGTCCTGTGCCGATCGTTGTGTGGCAGACTCGTCAGGTTCTCGAGTTCTCCAGCGTCGTCCCTGTGGCCGAGGCTCCGCCACTCCTCCATGACGTGGTCGGTGCGCTGAAGAAACTGTGCGATCCTCGACGACAGCAACGACGACGCCGTCGCCGGCTCGAGGTGCGAGGCCGTCGGCCTGAACGACTGGCGAACCTTTTGCTTCTCGATGCCGAGAACGAAATTGAGGCTCGCATCGAAAACCACCGGCGCTTGTTCCTTCGACGACAATTCCTCGGCCTCGGAGTGCGCGTCGACTCTCGAACTCTGCTGCGGAAACGTCCTTCGCGGCGTCGGCGAATCCGACGACCTGGAGCTCATCGACAGGGCCGACGACGACCTCGACGACCGATTCAGCGGCGTCGTCGACCTGCAGCATCGCGAGCCCGACGACAAGTTCGGCGACGGACTTCGGCTGACGATCCTCGCGGTCTGATTCGGCTTTATCACCGCGAGCTTGTTCAGCGGCCTGGCCTTGAAGTGGTTCGGCGGCAAAGGCGGTCTTCTGAAGGAGTTGTTCGTCACGCCGCTCAGACTGGCCTGCGGACTCCTCGTAGAGACGCTCGGCGATCCTCGAGGAGTGAAATTGTTCGCCGGGTCGTCGATGACATTGTTCAGGCGAAGCGGAGCCGGTGAGGCCAAGCGCGACGGCGGCGTCCGCACGAAGAAGGTCGGGGATAACGGCATCTTTCAAACAGAGCTCTATTCCTCTCTCTTCTGGGCTGAGAACTCCATGGCAATTTTTTTCGCAATTTTTTTTTAAGGTAGTTCGACCGCGGGCGATCGTTCGACGATTCCGCCGATTCACTTCGTTGCTCCTCGAAATAAAGAAAACAATTTTGTCGTATCGGTTCGAAAAAAAAATATATATGTGTCTATATATATATATATCGATTGGTTTCGTTAAATTAATGGTCTCCGGTGATCCGCAGCCTCCGATACTCCACTACGCGAGTCCACTTGGTTTTTCGTATGGGAGGCGAAAGTGGCTCGGCGATTTGTTGGCACTCGAAAATTAATTCCATCATATTGAACAAATTATTTCACTCCTGAATCCTCCTGGATTTAATCTCCGGCCTTCGCGTTGAATTCTTCTTTTTATTCTATCTCGATTCGGAGGAACTTTGGAGGCTGCAGAGTTTCGTCCTTCCGTTGCGTAACGACATCCGGATCGACGGGGAGTTACGACCCGACTGCACCGTCAGCCACCCGGTTCTGCCGGAGGTGTAAGCGAGGCGACGGTGGAGGTGGTCACCTCGCGAGTTATTCTGAGAAAGAGCGAACGCCTTTTGGCCACCGGCCAAGTCAGCGACGGGGCGAACGTACGAGAAAAAAAGCACGATCCGCGGAGTCGAAGAGAGTGGAAACACACCGAGTGACATGCATCCGGCATCGGCAGATACTCCGGAAGGGTATATCGAGTGTGCTTCAAACAGCGCCCGAGAAGACAAACGCGGCTAACGAATAATATCCCTCTTATTTATAGATTTTCCATTCTCACGACTTCGTTGCAGCTCGATTTGTGTGACTCTCGATGAACGGAAAAATTTGGAGTTCCAAAAATATTTTCGTGCGTGAGAAACGATTTTTGATCCTCGGGTCAAATTTCTCGAATGAAACAATTTCGAATCAAATTTCCAATCCGCGGAAAGAAAATTTCTCGAGAGTTAACCGGTGAGCGGAAAAAATTCGATGAACTGAAAATATTTCCGTGCGTGGGAAACGATTTTTGATCCTCGAATTGAATTTCCCGAATGAAAAATTTCTGAATGAAATTTCCGATGCGCAGAAAGAAAATGACTCGACTGTTAACCGATGAACGCTAAAATTTGGAGTTCAGAAAATATTTTCGTGCGTGGGAAACGATTTTTGATCCTCTAATGAAATTTCTCGAGTGAAAAAATTCTGAATGAAATTTCCGGTACGCGAAAAGAAAATGACTCGACTGTTAACCGATGAGCAGGAAAATGTGGAGTTCCAAACATATATCTGTGCGTGAGAAACGATTTCTGATCCTGGAGTCAGATTTCCCGAATAAAAAAAAATTCTGAATGAAATTTCTGATGCGCGGAAAGAAAATGACTCGAGCGTTAACTGGAGCGTCGGGGATGACTCGAGGCTCGGTGATTGGTCCGCGGCACGCGCCACGCTCATCGAAACGAGAGCAAAAGGTCAGCGAGCCGAAAGAACCTCATAATCTTTCGGCGCTCGTACGGACCGTCGGAGTGATCAACGTGATTCTTGAGCGACCGGTGAGGAAGTTACGCAACGGAGTGTGTAACGCGATTCACGGCCCTCCCAAACGAGTCGTTGAATAAAGCTGGCAAGGTCGGCCCGTACTATATTCCGATTAGTGCGCTCCACGGGTACGCTGTGAATGGGAAAATTCAAGATCGTTAGAAGAGCTGAGGAGAGTTCAATGAACGAGAAAAATCAACGCGAGGAAAAATCTTCAGACTCACGATTTAAAATTTGACGATATTTTGAGAGGATTTTTTTTTTTTTTTGAGCACCTCGTTTCATGTTTATGTGTATGACGCTCTTGAGCCTTCGAGAAGATCGACAATGTTTACTCAGCCGTCGATCACAGATCGAAGAGTCGAATCATTGAGTCGAACGATGCTGCACAGAGAACTCGTTTCATTTTCATGCTTAGAAGAATCTTCAGACTCACGCTTTTCAATTTGAACGATCTTTGCTCACGTGCCTTGTGCTCTTCAGTCTTCGAGAAGATCGCCGATATTTACGCAGCCGTCGATCACAGACCGAAGCGTTGGTCGCTGTTGCACGGAGAACTCATTTCATTTTCATTTTCATTTTTTTAAAATCTTCAGACCCACACTTAAAAATTTGACGATCTTTTGAGAAGATTTTTATTCGTAGGACTTCGCATCATACTCGCGTGCCTCATGCTCTTCGGTCCTCGAGAAAATCAACGATATTTACCCAGCCGTCGATCGGGGATCGAAGAGTCGAATAATCGAGCCTCATTTCGAATCGAATCTCATTTTCATTTTGTAAACACAACTGAACCGTGGTAATTAACGGCTCCGTCGGTTAGCGTTTGATCCATGAGAGGGAGAGTCAGACTCTCGTCCGCGGCGAACCACCGCACGTTCCCGAACCACGTCGGCGCGCGCGAGATCGTCCTCGAAGTTCGAGTGCGCCGCAAGAAAAATCCAGCTCGATAGTAGATCGCAAACTGCGAAACTTCATCCTGGACGTCTATCGTTGCCAGTGTGCTGCATCGCTAAGTGCTCCTCGACGGCTCTTCGCGGTAGCTGTCTAAGTGGTTTAATTAACTCGCAGGCCTGGATTACCCCGTGGGCAGCCGCCCAGGCTCCACGCTTTTACGAGCTCCAATTCAGTGCTGCCCGGAAGTTCTTCCCCGCAGCGGCAGCTTCTAGGTGGTTCGAAGCCGCGCGCGAACGCTCGAAAAAAACACCGAAAAGAAACTGGAGCAACGTACCTGAACCCTCCATGTTTCGAACAAGTTATTTTGTATTGAACTTATCTCTCTATCTGAGCCGCAAGGAATGAGACTGAGCTTCGAGAGGATTGTCGACGAATTCAGACAAAAAAAAGCATGGCTTGTTTCTTTTTCATACCGGTTAATATAATCGTATAAAAAAATGTTAACTTTGTTTTTTTCAAATGAAAAACCTTTTTTTTTTTTTTTTTTACGAAATCGTCAAAACCACTCTGTTTCTTAAGCTTCAAGCCGGTGTTCGACGAATTCAGGCAAAAAGCATGACGTATTTTATTTTGATATCGGTTAAAGTAATCGTACAAATAAAAATTGAGTTGATCTTTTTGTTTTCAAATAAAAAAATCTTTTTTCGCCCAAAATCGTCGAAACCACTTTCGGTTTCTTAAACATTTTTCTTATTGCAGTCAATTAGTGCCCACCTTAGCCTCGAGCTTGTCGTTGTCGTGCTTGAGATGATTTCGCTCCTGCTCGAGCCTCTCCACCTTCGCTCTCAGCACCTCCAATTCCTCCTGCAACAGTGACGCACGAACGATGTCATTAATGTTTTTTGGCCAGAGATCAAAGAACACGCCAAACCACGACGATTTCTACGATTTGTAGCATCGGCGTGTTTTTACACGCGACAGGTCTCGCAGCTCATCTGCATTTATATTACTTCCGGTTTTATGTTAATAAGATCGAGAGACTCGACGAGTAACATAATGGTAGCACATTTATCTCGGCCAGCGGCTAATGCCAAGCCGTCTACTCTCACGTCCGGTAGAAAATTATCTCGCGAAGCGAAATAGAAGTTTCGCATTTTCAATGCGAAAGGTTGGTGGAGAATGGTTTGCGATTTGTTTATCGGCAAGGGAAACAAATCGCCAAGTGATGAGCGGTGAGGGAATTTTTTTTGTTTTTTTTTTTTTCGTCGTCTCACCGTTCGAGCTTTCAGCTGATCCTCGGTACGATGAACGTTCAGCAGAGGCGCTACTTTCACGTACAATCTCCACCATGGCCATTCTCGTACGGACATGAGTTTTCTCACGTTTCTCTGTATGCATCTCACTGCCAGGTCTTGAAGCTGCAATCGCCATAGAAATTGCTTTATAATAATAGCCTTATTAGAATAATGGAAAAATCATACGGAGTGTTACAAAGTATCGGAACTGCATGTGAACTTGTATATTTTGTCGTATAATCTATTGAGATTGTTTTATAATTTTTTTTAACAGGCTGCGGGTTCGAAACTATATACTTGGGAATCCTTTTTATCTGATTTTCATTGAGACTCAATTTTGTGTTTCTACCCTCGTCGGGTACCTCTTCGGAGTCTCTTCGATGAAAACCGGAAGAAGAGGATTTCCAAATTAGATGAGAAAAATTTTCTCATCGGTCACGGCCTTCAACAACTGTAATTGCTCTATAATAATTGCGATACTACTATAGTGAGAAAATAGTACAGAGTGTTACAAAGTATCGGAACTACGTGTGAACGTGTATACTTTGTAGTATAATCGGTAAAGTTTGCTTTATAATATTTGCGTTTTTCCAATACTGGAAAAATAGTACAGAGTGTTACAAAGTATCGGAACTACGTGTGAACGTGTATACTTTGTCGTATAATCGATAAAGATTTCTTCATAATAATTGCGTTTTTTCAATCATGGCAAAATAGTACCGAGTTATTATGCAAGTTCGTATGCATTTTCAACACGTTGTTCCACTTCATACTATTTCGTTGTAATTTCGTACTCAATCTTATTACCTTCAGTGTATTGAGTTTTCTGCGAGCCAAGTATCCCCTGCATCTCGCCTGCAGCAGAATAATGTGTCCCGTAAGTTTCTCGTCTCGCTGCGACTCCAATCGCTCGAGGGCACCGGACCGGAAGAATATCTGTCGAGTGAAAGAGGCGTGAAGTTTGAAATTAGTTACTCGTAAAAAAATAAAGAAGAAATTTGCATATCCTCTCGGTATAGTTATTGCATCGGTGAACTAAGATCGTTACGCGAGGAGAATTATTGGTGCGGCTACGGTGGGGAACGACTACATAGCGAGCGATCGTCCCGCTTCGCGAGACATTGGGTCAGGCGAGGAGCTCTCGAGGTCGTCGAGATCGGTGACCCAGTGAAACAAAATCTCGAGAAAAAAAAACTTTCACGCGTTCTCAACCGGTCGTGTATTTCATCGGAGGAACTTTGAGACATCGGCAAAAAAAAATAAAAAAATAAAAATAAAAAAGTTAATCGATGATCCTCATTTTCTCTCTTTACACACTCAAACCCAGTCGAGTCGACGCAGTTTAAAAAAAAATATCCAACCAGACACCGTCCAAACCAGCCAATCGAAAATTCCTCGAACTCGTAAGCTAAAACATGTTTCTTTTTCTCATCCCAATTTAACAAAACCCACCAAACTTTCCTGCTAACAACGCTTATACCGGTTTCTAATCTCGTCTCTCGGGACGACCTCTACATAAATCGTCGCTCGTCCCCAAGATGCTAAAAAGATTGTGTTTGAGTGATCCACTCTCTCCAGGAATCCGGCAGAAAAAAATGACCTGTTCTCCGTTGACCTCCAGCGCGGACCTCTGGACAGTGGTCTCGATTTTCGGTCCATCATCGAACCGCCCAACATTCGTCGTTCTCTTGCTCTTGGTGTTCTCCTCCCAGCTCTCGATGCTGCTGGCCCCGCTCGAGGTCGAGAGGCTGCTCTTGAGTGTCCTCTTCTTGGTCTCGTCGGGAACGAAGCGCTGAACGATCGGCGTCGCGTCGAAGACCTCGATCGTCCTCTCCAAGCTCGAATCAAGGTCATTTATGATTTCCTTGAGAAACCTCTCGCTCTTCTGGAAGCTCTTGAGTTCCCTTCGGGCCTCCTCCTTCCACTCTACGTCGTTCTCGTTGCTCATGTGACCGCTGTCCTCCGAGCAGTTTCCGTCGGACGAGTAACCGTTGCTCTTCTCCTCCTTCGACTTCTTCGCAACGACGACCCGGTCGATGATCGTCACCGGCGAGTCTTTTATCTTGGGCCAGCTGTCCTGAACGCTTTCCTTCGACGTATCGGTGTTCTTGCAGTTGAAAAAGTTCACCAGGTGCTCGATGTCCTTGGCCCGCTTGCCGTTGACGATGGACTTCCGGTTCTCAAGGGCGCTCTCGTGGTTCAAGGTCGGCGGCTTCTTACTGAGATTCACCGTCGCGCTGTTGATTCTGGACGACGAGTTCGGCTTCGGTTTCACTTCCGGTGGCTCCGGACCTTGACACCTTCTTATCTGCTGCTCCCAGTTTCTCCGAATCTCCTTTATGCTGATTTCCGGCTCGCGCCTCGAGTGAAGACTCTCCTGGCTTCTGGCGATCGAACGGCTTTTTTCGAGCGTCACTTCCTCGACCGTCTTCCGTGCATCGACGGTCCGGTCGGCGAGCCTCCTGGCTTTGTCCCTTCCGGCCTCCGGGGCGATGCCGGAAACGCTCAAATTCACTCTGTCCTGTGACCTTGAGACCTTCCTCGGAGATTCCTCGTCATCGTCCAGTTCGGCCATCAGCTCCGCTGCTCTCTTCTCGAGGTCGAAGCCCACGTGACCTTCGAAATTGTCGGAGGCCCTCGCCAGCTCGACCCGGGAGTCCGAGGCCTCCATCGTCGTGGACGCTTCGACTCCGGCTCGGCTTTTCGTCTCCATGAGATTCTCGTAGATCGGACCGGAAGTCGCGATCTTGGGCTCAAGGTCACCGATCTCACGACGGTTCGTGTACAAGTTATCGACGCTGAGCGCGTTGTCGACCTCGTCGAAGTCGACGACCACGGGCTGTAATTTCTCAGCGAACCGATCTACGATCGATAGATCGGCGAGAGACTGGCCCAGGCTCGTCTGGCTGCCGAGGTGGTGGGTGAGGAGAGGGATCTTGCTGGGTCTCAGGCCGGACACCGACTTGGCCCTCGACATCCTCCCGCAGCCTGCCGTACCGTCCGACGGTACGTTCCAGAGACTCGTCGTCCGGTTGAGGTTGCTCTTCGCAGCGCCACTTCCGGTTTTGTCGATTCTGCACTCCTTCCTCGGCTCCATCGAGCCGGTGCTCTGTCGGTAAACGCGCTTACCGACCGAGTCCGCGTCTGCAGGCACGCTCCACAGACTCGTGGACCGGCTGAGACTCTTCTTGCGCAGAGCTTCCGGTTTGCGCGGCAGCTTTTCCGGTGTTACGCTGAGGCCCTTTTTGAGCAGCGCGCGATCCTCGAGGATCGTGCACGAGGCCGCGGCTGCGTCCTTCGTGCGCCTCTTGTGCTCGGGTCGCGACGTTACCGACGGCGACGTCTTCGCCGGAAGTCGAGGATCCGCTCTGCCGGAAGTCGAGGAACGGCTCGACGGGACCGGCGGCGAAGCGTCGCTACCCGGTATGTGGACTATCGTCACGTTCGTTGTCACCCTTGGCGCTATCGTGCGGGCCGACTTTACCGACGGCGATGACCTCGGCAGACCGGAAGTTGCGATCTTCTTCGATCCCGAGGACACTTCCGGTCGCGTCGACTGCCGCAGCGTCGGCGTCGGCCGCGAGACGTTCGGACTGCTCTTCGCCTTTGACAAACGCGCCGCTGGGACTCCCGTGGAAGAGGCTTGGCTACCGGTTCCCGACCGCTGGACACCCGCGCCTACCCTCGGGCTACTCTTCGCCGAAGACATCCTCTCGATGGGAGAGCGCGACAGCGCCTCGCCTCTTCGACCGGACTCGACTGAACCGTTAACCCGTTATTCACGGCTCACCAGCCCAAGGTGGAAAAAGAATCCCTTCGCCGACTTCCGAGATCGAGGATCTTCCGTTGAAGTCGCAGATTAAATGCTTTGCGGCACTTTGGTGATTTTTTTCGTTTTTTTTTCTTTTTTTTTTTTTTTTAGGGGCTTTGTCACTCACTCGAGCTGCTCCCGGGATTTCCTTCTTGGCGATTCCGAATGCCGGGCATCGCTCCTGCCTTTCGCCACTTTGATTCTCGATTTTATAATCCTTTAGAATATTTTGTTTTAATGTTTTTAAAAATATCTTATTCTGTATTTTAAAAAATACTTTATTTTGTGTTTTTTTTTTTCAAATATTTTATTTATATATTTATTTCGTTTTATTTATTTTTTTCTTTTTACTAAAACTGTGTCGAAAAGTGTTGTCGGACGCTCGGCCGGTTCGTTACTGGAATAAGGCCGGTGGCGAAGAGGCGAGACCGTTGTCTCTCGGTGTTCCTTATCGCGGGTCGGGTCGAGTCGTGAATGAACTCGATACGCGCCGGCTCTCTGTGGGATTCCTCGTCGTCGGATCTCGGGGGCTTATTTCGATCGTTGGAACTGGGCACTGAACTTGGACGATCGTTCGTTTACTGTTTTTCCTCGGTTGGCCGGCGCACTCGTTAACGGCTCGACGAAAAAAAGTTCGTGGCCGAACCTCCGGAGCGTTCATGCGCGATCTGTCGACGGATAATCGAGAATTTGTTTGACTTTTCCACGAGGCGTTGCGGAGAAACATACGAAGGCAGAGAATTCGCAATTTTATTTTTATTTTCAAGTCCAGGCTAGTCCGATCGACGATTGTGTATTGTTACGTCGTAGCTCATTTGTTTCAATGTTTGGCGTCAGTGATTCCGACCGCTGTCCAATAATGGTCGCGCTAAGATAGTTCGCCAATGAGGACACCTGTGTATGCGGCGTTGTACCCTCGGCTACTTTCCTACGAGTTTACCGTTATCGATATCGTAAACCACAGCTCGTACTCTCGGGCGCTCTCCCGACGGCTCTTCGTGCACGAGACTTATTATTGTTGTTATATCAAAAGCTTAAGGCATTAAGAATCGATTATCGAAGTGAAATCGGGACGGCGAGAGCCAATGGGAGAACAGCCAATGAAAACATTGTTACTCTATCGGAAAAAATTATCAACAGAACCAAAAAACAGTAAATAAAAATAATCGAACGAATAATCAATCTCGTCGACGTGAAAAAAATATTCTCTGCTGCAGCGAATTCTCTCCTTTTTATCGTATTCGTCGTTCAACGCTCTCGTGTGAAAATCTAGATTCAGTGTACGAAAAAGCGTTTGACTGTCGATAGCACTGTAATGAAAACAAACGGCAAAAGCACAAACTTTATCGAGCGAGTTTTCTCGAGATATTAGCGTCGAAACCGACTGTTCGTCGTCGATGGTAAAGTTTCGGGAGTGTCGCGTAAAGCTCCTCGATCGAATTGCAAGCTACCGAGCGATCGTGGCTGTCGGCGCGACGAACGGGTACTGAGTTCAGGAGCTCGGGTCCGGATTTTCAGGGGGACTAGGCGGCGAGCCTCGCGTCTCGTGTGTCAGGTGCGCTACGAGCAGCCCCCTCCGAGGCCCGGGCAATGAAAACAGCATCGGCGGTCTGCCGAGCCGCAGGACGAAGGAAACGGGCGAGTGAGGGGAGCGAGAATGGGACGGGGAAGAACACACGCCGGTGTAGGCGAGAGCGTTCGGGGGGCCGGAGAGGATACACCGGACGGGAACGGAGAGACATCGGCATTAGCGAAGAAGTCGCACGAACGCACACAAATACGGTAGGGCGGCAGCGCGCCGCGAGAGGGCGCTCGCGCAGTGGCGCGCGCGATGGCGCACCGTCGTTGCACGCACGGGTCGCTCTCTCGCATCGAGTTCTTGACACAGAAAAAGGAAGAGGCGGGAAAAATTGCAGGGACGAATAAAATAAGAAGTAAGGAGAGGGCTTGGAGAAGTGCGCATAGACAATAGGACGATAATACGAGGGGAGAAAGAATAAAAGATCATCGAGAAGGAAGAGACACATTCGACTGGCAAACTGAGGCTTGTTTCCGATGGAGGGAAAAAAAGGTCACGCGCAGATATACATACAATGACGAGGAAAAAGGAAGAGCTTTGGGGACGACGAGGAACAGGTGTGGAGGGGGGTCTCGACGGGACGGCCGGTACATCGGCGGACCGGCGAAAGGAACTGAACGAGGGAACGAGATGGAACTGTGTGCGCAACAGGTACATCCAGAGAGAACTCATATTTCTCGGAGCCGACAACACGACTCGGGGGCGGGGAGAGGGGATTCACTGACGTTTCGTGTCTTGTACGAGAGCACACAGGGGAAAGGGACATGCGGCGATGTTTCACGGTCTCTCTCTCTATCGCACGATCCTTCTCTCTCTCTCTGGATGTAAAGCGCAAAGTTGTGTGTGGGACGGATGTCGGGCCTCGCGAAGAGGACTCTCGTGTGCAGGTGGAGAGAGGAAAGAAGGAACTGCAACTTGCTGGATCGACAACCGGTCTCTGCCGCCGCTCACTACGGGGCTCGATGCATTATCTTGAAGAAGCTCACTCTTCAGCAACCGTCTCTACCTTCTATCGCTCAACCTTCTTTTCTCTCCCCGACCCTCCCCCCTCCCTGCCTTCTTGACTCTGTCTTATTATTCGATTTATTTATTTTTCTCATCCCTCGAGAGGATTGCGGCCTCTGCCTTTTTTTTCTCCAGCGACGTTGATGCGGCTACACGTCCGAGGGGACTCTGCGCGCATCGATGAACTCTTGAAAGTCTCTCGCGGAGGAGTTATATTGTTGTGAAGGGGACGCGTTAATGACGACGGCGCGGCCAAGGGCGCAAATGTGCGCAGTTTTTCGAGAGTCGCAACAGTGTGCTGTCATTGTGCGTCGAAGAATATTTGATTCGACTAACATTTTTGCCGCGATATTCAAAATGGCGGACCGAGTACTTAATTTTTTTTTTCTCGTTTAGAAAGGATGTAAAAATAATGTTTTTAATCATATTTATTACCCGAGCAACACTGCGGCGGTTGTACAAAAACTTGGCTTGATAAAAAAAAACTCATTTTTTTTTTACGATGGATGTGTTTTGTATTGGAATATTTTATGGGCGGATATTGCTTACAATGTACGCGAGTTCGCGTCGCTTTATAACCGATCTGCGTTTTTTTTTTTTTTTTAAGCACTTCATTAGCTTAAATGCCAAGGCCACGAGCGTAAATGCTTACAGTTTTCGAGAGATGTAACAATATTCTACAATGTATTTCGAAAAATATTTTCGTCTCCGAAATGGCAGACGAAGTACTTCAATGTTTTTATTTTCTCCTTCAGACAGGATGTAAAAATAATGCTATTAATCACATTTATCACCCGAACAGTGCACAGAAGCGGATGTACAAAAACTAGGCTTATTTATTTTTTTTTTTTACGATAACTGTCGTGTTTATATTGGAATATTTTATGGACGGATATTGCTCACAATGTGCGCGAGTTCGAGAGGCTTTTATGTATAACCGATCGGTGTCTTTTTTTTTAGTACTTCATATTGCCGGTAACTGTGGTACAAGATAAAGTGTGCTACAAGTAAGAAGCGATACGGTTTTTCCGTCTCAGGATATACCGGTGAAACGATGAGAAATATTGCGGCGGTTAATCTTGCCGCGGGACGACAACCGGAAGTGGGATGATCTGAGAAGAATTGCTGGCTGCAACTAGCGATAGATTTGAGGCGACTGATTGGGCCGGAGAGGCCCGAGGGAGTCGACGATAAGTCGTACCGCGGTGGATGGATCTCGAATAGGAATAAATGAAGATACAAAACAGCAGCGGCGGCGCTGCGGACGAGGAACGTTCGGCCCGGAGCTCAACACCGGTCGCGCCGCACAATCGGCTCAGGAAAAAAATAAAACACACTGGAAAAATATTTAGTTTGAAAATTAATGAACAGTATTGGAAACTTTTTTTTTGCACAAACTGATTCTGAAGTTTCAGACATGTGCCTTGCAATTTTCCAGGAATATTGTTATTTTTAATTAACGTTTTTGTGAATTTTACTGTCATTTTTAGTGAACATTTTTGGAAATTTTAGTGTCATTTTCAATTAAGATTTCTGTAAGTTTTAATGTTATTTTTAATGAATATTTTTGTAACCTTTACTAACCACTTCAATAGTATTAATGGCGAATGTTCCTAATTAATTTTTTCTTTTGTTTTCTCGATGGTTTAGTGATAAAGTTGTGCAAATTTATATACGATGGATTTCCTTTTCACATTGTTCTTGGCGATGGGTAACCTGTCACTTTTATAATTGGGTCCAGCCCGTTCTTAAATAAATAAACAAAATAAATAAATGAAGGTCAGGCAAAAGATTTGTAATTTTAATACCTGGTATTTTTATTTCACAAAAAAAAACGGAAAATAATGTTCAATTAGTGCAAGTAATGCGAGTAAATTTCAAGGTCCAGTACGTTAAATAAAAAATTTATTTTTACAGTGTGGTTATCTCGCAATGCATTCAATTATATTTTTTCGCTCGAGTACGAAACAAACGATTTGCGGTATAAAAGTGGCGAATTGCGTGAACTCGGATTTGCGATTCATCGGGCCATTGGCCGGGAGGGTTCAAGAACGAGTTTCGGCGCGCGGTCTCCGGTGCTTACACCTGGCGAATTTGCCTGGCGAGAGAGAAGCCTCCGCCCGAAAGTTTTCACCGCGAAAACTTTCGCTCCGTCGCGACTCGCGGTTTTAACCACACCCACGTGTAAATCGTCAGCGAGGAGGCAATGTCAGTTGCGACTTTTATTACCCCACCGTTTTATTCTTTTTATTGGTTTTTTGTAATACGTCTTTTCAATGTAATAAAACGTTTCGTCACTCGCAGCGCGAGGTAGAGATCGGGAATCGAAGGAACGACGCGGCCGGAGCGTCGGAAGATCGGTAATATTCAACGGTGAAAGTTTTCACGATAAGATGAGCAAATTTTAATAGCCATTTACATTATAAAATTTCTTTACCGCGAGGCGCGTTAAGTCACACCGATAGAATCGTCCGGCAGCTGCTTAAAGTATTCTCGCGAATAGTGTTCACTTCGCATAAGTTTCAGAGAAATTAGAGGGACTTACAAACACTTTTGGTAGATATAAAAATCTGAAAAAAATCAAGCATATTAAAGGTGCTGAAAAGATGAATTTTGCATAATAATAATCCCAAAATGTTATTAACAAATTGATGAAAAATAAAATTCTTCAACAAATCTGCCGGAAACATAACTTTTTTAAAAATGAAAGTGGTTCGTTCACTTTTCTGAATATGTATGCATTTTTTTCAGATTTTTCGATTCACTTTGAATTTTCGATCCGCCCTATTTGCAAAGACTGCCTTAATGGCTGATCGCTACAGAGCAACTTCCTGTAAACTCCATTTGTTCGGACCGCCCTTTTCGACTTGTTTTTAAATGAATAAATGAATAAATGAATAAATGAATAAATAAATAAATAAATAAATGAATAAATGAATAAATGAATAAATGAATAAATGAATAAATGAATAAATGAATAAATGAATAAATGAATAAATGAATAAATGAATAAATGAATAAATGAATAAATGAATAAATGAATAAATGAATAAATGAATAAATGAATAAATGAATAAATGAATAAATGAATAAATGAATAAATGAATAAATGAATAAATGAATTGAAAGAAAATAAATAAATAAATTCGCGCGCCGTTTCGGCAGTCTATTGACGAGAGGATATCGTTAGAAAAGTCTTCGAGATAACCGTCAAAGACGCGGCCGCGTGAAACGAGCGTATCGAGAGAAACTTGAGAAATCATTTAATAACACGTCTTAAAATTGGGCGAGCGAGCAACAATTATTTACCGGTCCAAAGCTTGGAGAGAAAGGTACACACGATGACCGTCCGAAAAATCGTCGGGGACGCTCTCTCGGCCACGAAATACACGCTCCGGACTTGTGCGTACAATCTCGAAATACTTCAAAAATATCTTGACCAATCGGACACGCGGCGACGAGCACTTTCTCCGTGCGGCGTGCCCTCCACGAATAACGGAAATCGAATGTGTATTACAGTTTCGAATTTACTACTCTCCGCATGTTTCACACGCGGAAAATAAATAGCTCAAGAATTCCGAGGCAGATCCTACCCGATTTTCATTCGAACTGACCGGACCAACCGCGCAAAATAGATCGAACAAGTGTCCGATTTATTCCTCGGCCCGATTTCCAGTACAGACAAAAAATTGTAAATTTAGTGTGCCCGTTAAATTTACAATTTTTTTTATTAACAGTGTTGTAACATCCAAGAGTGACTTTCTCGCACAACCGTAATATCGTAAACGTTTCATTAAGGAAAAAAAGAATATTTGATATTTTAAAAGAATACTTTGATTGATCGCAAAGAGAAACATTTTTTTTTTTTGTGATCGACGAATTTCCTTCAAATTGACCGAACCAACGCAGGAAATCAGATCGAATAAGTACCAGATTTATCCCTCGCAATATAATCTTCGGCTACTCTATAAATAAGACCCTATCGTAATACCCAAAAGCGACCCGCACAGTCGTGACGCAGTAAAGAATTTTATTAAGACAATCTACTAATTAATATTTTTAAAGAATAATTCCATTGACCGGCAAGCGAAAGATGTTTTTCATATATTGAATTTACTGTATAAATTTTTATTTCTAAAAAATCGCATCGAAATTGACCGATCCAGTAGAGAAAACTGGATCGCATAAGTGTCCAATTTATCGCAATATAATCCTCGGCTGCTCTGTAAATAACAGCCCGGTCTAACATCCGGCGGTGTTAGAATCTAAACCGCTCGGCATTCGCGATAATCGCTGATGCCGTTTCGAGTCGATAAAACATATCCGCATATATAAAATAAAAACAAAGAAAAAAAAAACATTCGGCGAATAAATGTATCGCATCGTTCGAAGATATAGTTGATGCACGCGCGATGCCGTAACCCGTTCGTAACCGTATACGCTTTGCGGCCGGTGATATCGGTGCGCGGTTAGCGATGCGCATGCGCATGCGCCGTGCTCGAAACGCCGTGGCGATAACTGCACCGCACACGAGAGTGCAACCATAATCGGTCGTCCGGGGCCGTTCGGAGTGCACGGCGAGAGAAAGAGAGAGCCGAGGTGTATAAAACATATACATAGTAAGCAACACAGAGAAACCTCGCCGGAGCGATACGCCGTGGAACTTTATCGCATGTACGTGCCTCGCTAAACTGCCGGTTACGCTTTTCTTAACGCCCTCCCAGCTGGCATGCGCTACAGTAGTGCGACTCCAGGATAGACTCTATCGTCTCTCTTTCGCCGTCTCTTCGCATGAACCACGATTTTACCCCGAGGCCCCTTGACTTCTTACGAGCGAAGCTCGAACGACGCCTGGGAATCAAAAGGGCGCGAGTCCTACACAAAATTACACGGTTCAGGGCGCTTTGATCATCGGTCCTCGATATCGCTAGGCCGGCGAGCGAACGAGCTCGAGTCGGTGCGCGGCTGTAAAACTCGCCGGATTACAACGTACGGCCTACATATTCAGGAAAATCTCGAAGACCGGAAGGTCACTTATTCCGCGCGATTGTTGCACTGGTATGTTGATACATCGAACAGCTCGCGGCGCAGACATTTTTCGGGCACGGCGGTGAACAGTAACATCGGAAAAATAACACTTGTGCAAATAACATTAAGCGAAAATAACAAGAACAAAAATAACAAAAATGTTATTTGATTATATAGGCTTTGTGTTATTTTTTATCGTGTTATTTTGGCGTACAAAATAACATTAGGCGTAAATAACACACGAAAAAAATAACAAAAATGTTAGTTGATTTTATCTGCTATGTATTATTTTAACGTGTTACTGTCTTCATCGTGTTATTTTGGTGTACAAAATTTTTCAAATTTATATGTTACAAAAACTCGGCGGGTAACAACGTATGGCCCACATATTCAGGAAAATCTTAAAGACCGGAAGGCCACTTATCTCGCACGATTGTTACTCCGATTGAATTTTTTCATTAACCACGTTCAGCCATAACCAGATGAAAAAAATATAACTTGTGAAAATAACATCACGCGAAAATAACACACGAAAGAAATAACAAAAATGTTATTTGATTTTTATTGACATTGTGTTATTTTATCGTGTTATTTTGCGGAACGAAAATTTTCATAATCGTATGGTAATATTTGTACAAATTTGGGGAACATGTGGTTAAGATGCGGGACGGTGAAAAGGGAGAAAAACGAGGGGCCGGTGTATTGACGGAGGGAACGTCCATATGGCGCACGAGGGAGGATGAACAAAAAATAATAAAAATAACGAACGAAGTGGATGCAAGGAGAAACGCATGACTATGCATCCCAGGGTGCACCGATCGGTAATTGCATTATGAAATCGCGGACTTGTACTCTCCTTCGAGGCTTTGGTAATGTGGACGTGGAGATTTAACGAGCCGGCGAGGGAGCCGAGACGAATGAATCTTCTTCGAACGTGAGCTGTCCGAGAGAGAGAAAGAGAGGGAGAGCCGTGCGCGAATTTATGATAGAATTAACGCCACGGGAATGTGTAATGAAACCACCTGCGCGCTTACCGAATCGCGATATCGGTTATTACCGGAATACTAGGAAAAAAAACGCCAGTGGTAATATTTCAATGCGTTAATGTTACCGCGGATATATTATATCGAGCTTTAATGAGTTTTGTATATTTTCTTACATGCGGGCAAGTGTGGCAGTTGAATTATTTAGTAATAAACCATTATTACTGTTTAGTGATCGCGAATCATCGATTCTCTACGCTAGTCTCGTATCTTAAACCCTTCGACACTCACTAAAAAAAAAAAAAAGAAACACTGGTTCTTTGCTTGCAATCTGTTACTCGATGTAAACGTTAATCCGTATAATTGAAATTTCAAGCATGACTCAAATATGACTTTTCGTCGTCGCACAACATAACCGATATGGAAGCAAAATCGTCACTTCCGGTTTCAAAATTTTCGTTTTTCACCGCAAACGACTCTACACGGAAAAGCATCGCTTCCGCTCGAAGACTGGCATTTTCAAACCGGAAGTGACGTTTTCCCGTTTAACCTTGTCTCCGCTCAAAAACCGAGATTTTCAAACCGGAAGTGACGTTATCCCGTATAACCTTACTTCCGCCCGAATCCCGAGATGTTCAAATCGTAAGTGACGTTTCCCCGTATAACTCTACTTCCGGTCAAAGACCGAGATACTCAAACGACGTGACGTTTTCCCATGTGACTTCACTTCCGGTCGAAGACCGAGATTTTCAAACCGGAAGTGACGTTTACCCGTATAACGTCAGAACCCGAGATTTCCAAACCGGAAGTGGGGTTTTCCCGTATGACATCGCTTCCGGTCAAGGACCGAGATTTTCAAACCGGCAGTGACGTTAGAGAGAAATTTTTTAAATCTATCTCTGTAATGTATCTCAAACGCAGGATCAGATACGCGTAAAAACGTATTTATTTTTTAACCGAATCATTGGCGAGGTGCGTACTCGAAGTGCTGCATTCGATTCGAAATGAAGACTCGGGCGAAGCGTACGAAGAAACAACACGGACACAAACACCGGTCACCGTATCGAATGCACTCGGATTGGGAATGCTGCTTTCACGATACGATGTATCTCGAGGGCCATTGTACACGTCCGTGGTCTCTCTCATTCTGTCTTTCTTTCCGGAGGGCCGGCGGGCTCGGTGCGAGAGTTTATACAGGAGGACAGACGGAGAGTACGTAGCGAGGAGAGGAGCTTCTCTCGTTGGCAAAGTCGATCGTGGATCCGGACTCACGCGCGGCACGGAACGAAAGGGGGCCATTACGGCCGATCGGGACAGGCCAAGAGCCGGGCCGGTACGAAAGAGGGTAATTTATAACGCGGCGGACTGTCAGGCTTCCACGTTCGTCGTCGCTCGCTCGGTGCTGCCGCGGCCGCTTCTTGCCGACCGGCCGAACGAGTCTCACTCGACGACGAGAGCCGATTAGTTAGAACGCACTGCATGGAGAAACATTTCAAAGGACTCGACTCGAATACTCCACGGTTTCATTCTATTTTTTCCTCTTTTCGTACCCATTTCGCTTTCCTGTACGCGCCTTTCTTGCCCAGATCGGATAATCAATTATGCTATTAATTTGCTTCTATTGGAGATATTTAGTGGTTGATCTATCGTCATCGGTGGATCGAGGCGATGTACAGTTGAGAGCGGGGCAAAACGGAACACTATGTTTTTTTGCCATTTTTCTACCGGGAGATAATAAATAAGTCCCAGGTTGGAGAGGTATCCATTTTGTAATGGAGCGCGCGTTATCGAGTTTGTTATTGATAAGAGATATTGGCAAAATGGACAATTTTTTGCCGATTTTTCGGACACGTAAGAAAAGGTCCATTTTGCCCTCTGGTCCATTTCGTCTAGAGCGTGGGTTATCAATTTCATTATCGATAAGAGATATTGTATGGAGATCGAGTGCGGCAAAATAAACCGTTTTTCTCACTCGTTGGAAGGCAAAAAAGGTCTATTTTTTCCGCTGGTCCATTTTGCCCCCCCGGTCCATTTTTTCCGCTGGTCCATTTTGCCCCCCTGGTCCATTTCGCCTCGAGCGCGGGTTATCAATTATGTTGCCAATGTTATTATCGATGAGAGATATTGTATGGACACCGAGTGGGGCGAAATGGTCCATTTTGCCCCCTGGTCCAGTTTGCCCCACCCGTGCGGATCGACTATTAAATGGTGATTAGACACACAGTAATGATGTCTATCGACACCCAAGAAGAATCTTCCAAGAATCGTCGGCGATGATGTCATCGACTTTGCACTCTGTTGTACACCGATTACTTTTTTTTTTTCTCTTAAGAGTCGCGTACATCTGTATACGCAAGCTGCGGCGAAGCGAATTGCCCTGACACAAAAGACTGGCCGCGTGGAAAATGGCATGTATCTGGCAGAGAATCAGTGAAACCGAGAACTCGGCTCTGTCCGGAGAGCTCGTTAATAAGCTATCGTGGCGCACGCAAGATTCACGAATGTAGAAATCGACTGGCAAACCAGCCTGAACCGTCCCGTCCCAACTACAGGTTTTAAACGTTAATCCCTCGATCAATGACAAACACGTGCTGTTTATCATCCTCGTATAACGGTATAATTTTTTTTCTCTTTTCTTTTTTTTCTCCTGAGTGAACAGAAAAAACGGCGTTTCTCGTTCTCCTCGGGGGAATTCTTTGATACGCCGATTTTCTACATATCGCGAGTTGATTCACGTATGATTTATGGTGTTTCATTGATACGGCGAGTGCCACGCAAGTAGGTCGTCCGAGGGTCGATCCTCCTACTATCCGACCGAGAGGCCTGGCGGAAGCGCGGCTCGATTAATGAGATCAATTAATTACCTCCGATACACTCTCGAGGTTGGAAAATGTCGAGCGAGAGATTCATCGTCGCGATATAGTCGAAAAAAATTATTTATGAAATCGAATATTCAATATTTTTCAATGAAAGCTGTTATTGATCGGATAGTGAAAGATTCTTTTTTTTCGTATATTAAATTCAATATATCGATTTTTTTTCGTGAGTGAAAAATTTCGTAATCTTGTGTAACCTTTCGAGACGTTGAAAGTAATAGTTGGAACCGAACGAGCCTCCAGCCCTAGCCTGCGTCTAGGGAAAATTTACTCCCTCGCACAATTGTTATATAGTCAAATGTTTTATTAAGAAAAATAAAATATTTAATTTTTTTTAAAGAACACTTTTATTGATCGGAAAGTGAAAGATCCTTTTTTTCGTGTATTAACATTAATATATCTATTTTATTTATTCTGAGTGAAAAATGTTATAATCTCGTGTATGTGTTGCGCGGAAACCCGTAGAGTCGTTGAAAATGATAGAGTTGTAACCGAAGAAACACTCGTAACGAGCCTGCGGCCGCAACTCCATCCAGGGAAAACTGAGTCCCTCGCACAGTACTTATAAAGTCAAAAATGTTATTAAGAAAATCGAATATTAAATATTTTATAAGAACACTTTGATTCATCGGAAAGTGAAAGATTTTTTTTTCGTATATTAAATATAGTATATCGATTTTTATTTTTTCCGAGTGAAAAATGTCATAATCTCGTGTACGTGTTGCGCCGAAACGGGTAACCCTTCAAGACATTGAAAATAACAGAGTCGTAATCGAAGAAACACTCGTAACGAGCCTGCGGCCGCATCGGGTCTTCCAATGAGAATTCGCAGAAAAAAAAGAAGTAAATCTAGGGAACTTCGATCCTCCGAAGAAAAGTGGGAGGGGGGGGGGGGGGGGGAGGGCGCCAAGGCATTCAAACAGACGCTTCCGCTTCCTCGCAATCGCAGCCACAGCTGATTGTGCGAGGAGGGGAAGAACTTGCGTTTCTGCACGTTGGCTCACAGTCGACGAGAGAGAACTGTGAGAAAACGTGAGCTGGAAACATTTTTTTTTCTCGCACCGTGCAACTCAACAGCGCGGGATGTATAATACGTAGGTATACGTACATAGGATAGGTTTTATTTGCCGTATCTCCCACTCGGCCGATTCGCGGTACTATAGAGAAGACTACATGCATGAGCGTCTGCGCACGTATCACATACATTATTCATAAACGACGAGAGGCATGTCGAGAGCGTATACGCGTTCTCCCAACGTGCAGAAAGGATCCCCTGTGTCTATCTACGTACGACATTGTAAAATCGCATTCGAGTAACGAGTTTTCGCTGCGGTTTTACACGTACCTCTTAGCTTGGCTTTATCACGGGCACCGAGACTGTGCATCTTATCGTACCGATGCGCGGTACGATCGGAGTCGCGTTTATCCCTCGCTCGGTATCGATCATTGTCTCGTTCGCTACTTGCGGCCAACAATTTCTATCGATTATATAACATTTATACGGCTAACGGTAAGCGTGCGGAAACCTGATATATTAATATATATATATATATATATATATATATATATATATATATATATATATATACGGCATATATTAGACTAGTGGGTTGTTGTGGCTCGGCTGCTTCAAGCCAACGTGATCGATTATGTTATTTATCATCCGGAAATTTACATTTCAGCAGATTCACCGGAAATACGTCAATCCGGTTTGGAAATCTTATTCTTCGACCGGGAGTGACGTCGTACCGGAAATGTGTCACTTCCGGTTTGAAAATCACATTTTTTCGACCGGAAGTGCCGTCGTACCGGAAATACGTCACTTCCGGTTTGGAAATCTCATGCTTCGACCGGAAGTGATGTCATACCGGAAAGGCGTGACTTCCGGTTTGAAAATATCATTTATTGGCCAGCGGTGACGTCATACCGGAAACACGTCACTTTTTTTTATTCAAAAATAATTCTCCTGCAGTGAATTCAATGTTTTTGTGGTTCCACGATAACTTCCTTATGTTCGAAGTGGCTTGAGCGGTATTTATTCGTAAAAACTGTTCAGCCAATAAAAAGGGAACTGGTCTCAGAATCAGCCCTCCGAAATGTGTTCGAGTCAATTATTTTTTATATTCCCGTTGATGATGATTAAGAAAAAAAAACACAAAAATACTCTCGACCATTATATTCGGCAATGTGTATAAAGTTTAGCGATAAAAGTCGGGAGAGACTGGAATAAACGCCCGAGGGACGATCGGCCGGCGAGGAGTTCGCCGACGGCCGCTTCGTAAAAAGAAACAAACAAACGGGAGGGGAAAAATCGCCGGCCGAGCCAAATGGCTCTGAGCAAAAATTCTACGATCCTCGCCCAGCGGCGACCGGTTTCCGCCTGCATTGACAAGAAACACCGAACGCGCGAGCGCGCGCGCTGTAAAAGACGAACTTTTTTTGTTTTCATCGCCTTTGTTTTTTTTTCTTCTTGTTACCCCTCGTCGAACCCACCGAGTTGGCACCGTTGCGAGAGTTCACCGCCGAGGATCCGCGAAGAATCGCCGAGAGGGCAAACCGCAAAACCAACTTGGCTAACGGCACGGCGATGACGAAAAAAGGACAAAAATGCATTGTCAACGACGATGATAATTCATTTCGTCGCAAAGCCGACGCCGGCCCTGCTCGGGCTCGGCTCTTAATTGTATTTTCAAGCACAAAGACTCGACAATTGCATATCGCGAACACTTGCAGCAAAAGAGTCGTGTACGAGCGCGTTAAAAGTCGTGTACGAGCGCGTTAAAGGACGCTGTTCCGGTTTCACTCGCACGATATCCTATCTAAGTAACTAAAGTTGTGCACGCAGTAGATTCTTTTTTTGCTGGACATTGTAAGTTTTGGTTGTAAGTTTTGATTGTAAGTTTTGATTGTAAGTTTTGATTGTAAGTTTTGATTGTAAGTTTTGATTGTAAGTTTTGATTGTAAGTTTTGATTGTAAGTTTTGATTGTAAGTTTTGATTGTAAGTTTTGATTGTAAGTTTTGATTGTAAGTTTTGATTGTAAGTTTTGATTGTAAGTTTTGATTGTAAGTTTTGATTGTAAGTTTTGATTGTAAGTTTTGATTGTAAGTTTTGATTGTAAGTTTTGATTGTAAGTTTTGATTGTAAGTTTTGATTGTAAGTTTTGATTGTAAGTTTTGATTGTAAGTTTTGATTGTAAGTTTTGATCGTAAGTTTCGATTGTAAGTTTCGATTTTAAGTTTCGATTGTAAGTTTCGATTGTAAGTTATGATTGTAAGTTTTGATTGGAAATTTTTATTTCATGTTCTAATTTTAAGTTTTAATTTCAAGTCAGCTGTTTATTTAACAACGACTCTCGGCTGTTGCAGTTCTAACAGCGCCCCGCTGTTCAACGGCACCGTGACAATACGTAACAATTTACTGTGTCCGTCAGTCGTCGCGTTACCGAAAGTGCCGCAGCGCGCGACTCGCGAGAGAGCGTTCCGTGAAGCTTTGCCGCGCGCGGGCAGTAATCTTGATTGCGCAATCATCGCGGTCCCGGTGTATCGTGTCATGCGAACCTGACCTAGCCAACGCGGAGAAGCTCCGGTAATTAATCCGCGAACGGACCCGAGCGGGGGGAGCGCGGTGAGCGAACGAAGAAAATTCCATAGCTCGAAGTCCTTCGCGTCTCGTAATTCGTCTCAGGCTTAAAAGAAAAACATATAAATAAAAGAAGAGAAGAAGAAAAAAAATTAAGACGTTTGTTGAAATGACAAAAATGCGAGAGAGTAAATTCACGGGAAACAATGAAAGGCGCGAGTGAATGATATGAGAGAGAAAAGGTGAAAGACACTCCGAAGACGCGAGAATGAAGCAATGTAATCACCCCGTGAGGTGAGAGAACGGAATACTCGCGAAGTACGTAGAAAAACATGTACTCGGCGAGATTCCCAACCGACCCGCGTGTATAATGACAATAAAGTCATACGGTATGTTTACACACGCACACACACGAAGGACACATATATACGCGGAATATATATATATATATATATATATATATATATATATATATATATATATATATATTCCGTGAGGTAATTAAAATCCATTCGTATAGTAAATAATTAAATTGCAGTGAGAAAAGACGTTGTGTACGAATAGCTGTGTGAGGCATAAATATTTTCGATAAAATCTAGAGAAACTTGCACTCGTAATATGCTTCTAAATTTCTCTGCGCAAACAGACACGCGCACAGTCGGAATTTACACGCGTTAAAATGGTTTGTATGTTTAACATACATTTCTCGTCCAGCAAACGCACACAAGTTTTTTGCTTGTTAATTTTACTGTCTTGTTCTTGTTAATTGTACAGTATTGTTCTTATTAATTTGATGATTTCGTTATCGTTAACGTTACATCTATTCGTTTTTAGTTAAAACTGCCTCTCGTTGACGAATAAAAAACAAATTATATATTTAACATGTTTTTCTTTGCCAGAAACGTACATATGTTTTCGCCTGCCAATTTTGCTTTCTTGTCCTTTCTAATATTACAATATTGCTTTGATTAATTTTACGATTTCGTTCTCGTTAATGTTAAATCTATTCGTTTTCAGTTAAAGCTGCCTCTCGTTGACGAAAAAAAAACACATTGTATATTTAACATTTCTCGGCAAGAAAAGTACACAAGTTTTTTGCTCGTTAACTTAGCTCTCTTGTTCTTCACAATTTAAAAATATTACTCTTATAAATTTTACCATTTCGTTCTCATTAACTTTTTATTTCTTTTATTACATAAAAATACCTTACGTTGACCAAAAAAAAAATAAAAATTTTCAGTGGACAACAAAAATCTGCTTGAATAAAAAAAAAACTTTTTTTCACCGTCTCTCGTCAAATTTATCTCGCTCGACACGAAGCGAATCCCCGAGCTAAATTTCTTGCTATGATCTTTTTCGCCCTAGAACGAGAAAATCTCTCTCCGGCAACAGAGAGTAAATATAACAATTTTAACTCGACCGCGCATATATTCGTCCCGATGGTTTACGATCGGAATTCTTGGTCGCGTAATAGCTTCGGGCCGGTGGCAAGTATGAGAGAGCCGCGCTGCACATACCGCGCCTAACGCCTGCGTATCCGTTGCCAGAGAGACAGGCGGTAGATCTTTTCGAGCGATGATGCGTTATAGGCGCGAGAAAGGTGTATTGGACGACGAGAGATTCTCGGACCGGAGGTGAGGTGAGAAATGAGAGAGGAAGGTACGAGATAGGCCCGCGGATGCATAACGCATGCCCGGAGGATAATCGCCGGGGCGTACGTGTGTGCGCACTTTGCCGGCGGGAAATCGAGGAAAAGTGCCGACGGCGCTCCTACGTTAGAGCGCTAATCCTCGGTGCTCCGCGGCGGGTCTCGATGGGGGGTTTCACGTTGTGCAGAATACAGGTCAGGCCTCGGTGTGTGCCCGTGGTATTTCCGCCTGTCGGATGCACCTTTCTCTCCTTGCGGATACACCCGTCGAGGTCGACGAGCCTCGTCTTCGCGCCTCGTTCGATCACCGTTAACTTCTTCGCCTCCGACGACACTTCTTCGGATTCATCGGATTCTTCGAATTATTGATTTTTCAATCTTCTGTTGTTTTAATATTCGTGGAGTTTATTCGATTTTATTTACCTCGGGGGCTGGGTGGATGGTGTCTTGGGAAGGGGCAAAACGGACCATTTTTTTTGCTTCTTCGTAGAAAGTTTGTTACTTGGAAGAAAAGAAGTGTTGAGGTTTTTTTGGGGGGTTTTTCAGAACGTTTGAAAAAATTGAAAGTTGTTATTGATGGATGAATCGAAGGACCAAATTTTGCAGCAGCCGACTGAGTGTTTGGGATTTAATAGAATTTATAATTGATCATTGATATCATAAAAATCTTATATTCTTCGAATTCTTCGACTAATTGATTTTTCAATTTTCTGGAATTTTAATATTCAGGGACTTTATTTATCGACTTTACTAGTCATGTTCGGAGAGCGGGGCAAAACGAATCCATTGTTGGCTTCTCTATGGAAAAAACTTTGTTGAAAAAAGAGAACACTTTGAGATTTCCATGTCGAGGGCGTTCGGAATGTAAAAAAACCGGCCTTTAATCCACGTGTCGAAACACCAAATTTTGCGACAACCAAGTGAGTGGTCAGTGTAATAAAATTGATAATTAATAATTGATTTAATAACATTTTTATTATTTTTCATAAAAAATAATAAACCTATTAAAGTTCTACTAAAGTTCTATTAAAGTCCTATTAAAGTCCTATCAAAGTCCGATTAAAGTCTTATTCAAGTTAACCCTTTAGGGTCGAATAAACGAGACGCTCTACAGATCGAGCGTTCTCAGTCTTTCGCGATCGGCTTCGAGTTCGCGATTCAAGAGCGTCCGGCAAATCCGTCTAGCGACAAAATTTATTTAAACTCCTGGGAGTAAACGAGTAGCAAAGAAAGCCGGCCAAAGGTTTCACCGTTTTGTGGAACGACCCGTGAAGGATTGCCGATGCCACGCAGGTGTCGCGTTCGGTGTCTACTTCCCGGCGTTCCCGCTCGTGCCTCGCGAGAACACCGTGCGGCGAGCCATTCGACTCGAATTACACGTGATTCTCTTCACGGATCGCCCGGATTCTCGGGGTTCTCTCGAGGCGGTCACTCGCCGTTAGGGGAATCTATCAACAACTCTTCTACTTTCCCGTAACACCAGTTTTTTATTTTCATTTTTTACTTCCTCTTCCGATACCTCGACGATCTAATGGAGTGAACTTGAAACCGCCGACTCATGAATAGCTACACTAATAGACAGCAACGTATCATCCACCACATCAAGGACCTCTTTACTTTTTTCTACTGCAATCGATATCGAATGAAGAAAAGAATTTAATTAAAAAACAAAAAAAAAAAAAAATTAAGGAACAAAAAATTAAGAAACGAGAAACAGTTCGCGGTGTACGTGTGCTACACCAATAGACGGTAAGGTATCATCGACAACATCAAGGATCTCTCCAACTTTTTCTACTGCAATCGATATCGAAATAAAACAAAACAAAAAATTTAAAAAAATAACAAAAAATATTGATTTTCATTTCTGCGAGAAGAACACGAACGGCGACAAGGAACGGTTCGCGATGTACGTGCGCTACACCAATAGACAGTAAGGTATCGTCCACGACATTAAGGATCACTTTACTTTTTTCTACTGCAATCGATATTGAATTTGAAAAAAAAAAAAAACCAAAAACATTGATTTTTATTTCTACGAGAAGAACACGAACGGGGATGAGGAACGGTTCGCGATATACGTGTGCTACACTAATAGACACTAAGGTATCATCCACAATATCAAGGATCCCTTTACTTTTTTCTACTGCAATCGATGTCGAATCAAAACCAAAAAAAATTAAATAAATGGATTTTCATTTCTACGAGAAGAACACCGACGAGGACGAGGAACGGTTCGCGATGTACGTGCGCTACACTAATAGACAGTAAGGTATCATCCACAATATCAAGGATCTCTCTACTTTTTTCTACTGCAATCGATATCGAATTAAAAAAGAATGAATTAATGAACAAAAAATTAATGATTTTCGTTTCTACGAGAACACGAACGGGGACAAAGATCGGTTCGCGGTGCACCTGTCCTACACCATTAGACAGTAAGGTATCATCTACAACATCAAGGATGGCTTTACCTTTCTTTTTTGCCGCAATCGATATCAAATTAAAAAAAAATTAAATTAAAAAAACAAAAAAAAAAAAATTGATTTTCATTTCTACGAGAAGAACACGAACGGGGACGAGGAACGGTTCGCGGTGTACGTGTGCCGCGAGTTCGCGCGAGAGAAGCCAGCTCCCGGCAACAGTAGGTGCGCATGTGGGCCACGTGAAAGTTGGGGATCCGTGACGTTTTTTTTTTCTTCTTTTTCAATTTTTTTTTTTTCCTTTTTTTTTTAATTCGTTTTTTATTTATTTGCCAACGTATACGGTACGCGATGTCTGTCGGCTGACGGTCCGGTCCTTTGTACTTTGTAATTGGAGGATCAGGAGTCAGGCCGGGCTTGTCTCGATACATCGTCGAGGTGCCCCACGTGACCAGCGGGGGGGAGTGGGGAGGGGGAATGAAACGTACAACTACCTTCCACACTTCTTCGTCTCGTTCTCGTTACTCTCGGCTCATTTATCTTCCGGAGCAACGAGATCGCCGGAGCTATGCTATGCTCGTTCGTCATGAGCTCCGGAACAGCCGAGAGCAAGAGAAACAGAAATCGGTTGCCGCTGAGGCTACTGCGCATCTGCTATGCGCAGCATGGCTGCACTGTAAAAAAAAAAAAGATTGTAAATTTAATGTAGCGGACTGGAGATTCTAACGCAAAAACTGGTACATTAAATTTGATGTACGATTGTGATGAAAAATTTGCATACTTTGTCATTGACATTGAAGTAATTTATCAAAATTAAAGCACTTTCATTGTAAAATTAAAATACATTGTTAAAATAAAGAACTACCGATGTTTTTAATGCACTGAAAATTAATTATTCATCACTATCGTATATGATATTTAGTATACGAGTTCTTGCATAGAAACTTCCGGTTCGGTACGTTAAATTCCATACGATTTTTTTAACGATAGAGATTAAAGTAAATTACTTAGAAAATAAATTATTCCCAATGTTTTTAAGTGAGTAAATTATTAAAATTAAAGAATTTTCATAGTCAAATTATAGCAAATTATTTTCAAATAAAGTGTTCCCAATGTTTTTAGTGCACTAAACATTCATTTTTCTTGACAATTGTCCCTTAAATTGAATATACCAGTTTTCGCATAACAACTTCCAGTCCGGTGGGTTAAATTTCATACGAATGTTTTTTACCGTCCGAGTCTTCACCCCTCGAGCAACGTCCGGTGTAATGCGTATCTCTTCTTACAGATCTTTGCAAAGATTCCACAAGACGATTCTTACCGATCGGAGATCGTTTGCTCTTGCTCCCCCTCGGGATCGACACTCGCTCATTCGATTTGGCGGAGAAAGTCTATCTCTCTCTCCCTCCACGTGTCTTGCTGCTTTATCCACTGATGTGAGGGAGGGGGGGGGGGGGGGGGGTAAAAACTTGCAGGCTGCCCAAACGTTGGACCCGACATGCAGTTCGAGCTCGAGGCTCGAATAACATTTCTTAGAGCGCTACGAGTTTCGCTCAATTCGAAGCAGGTTCCTCTTAGCCTTGACCCGACCGGAATTCTCAAGGTTTACTCGGCGCTTGAATCGGCGAGCTCGCCGGCACGGCGGAATTAATTTGTATGTCTTTTTTCGCTTCTGTATCTAATCCTCTACGCTCCTCTAATCGGGAGCGTGCTCTTCGGGAATTGGAGCAACTCAATTCAAGAATCCGTGAGATTCGTTATTATTAGTATAATTATTAATAATATTATAATAATTAATGATATTATCGTTATTATTACTATTATTATTAATAATATTATTATCCCTTAAAGTGCGGGGAACTTTTTGCCGAGAGCAAACAACCAGGCCATCTTTTCAGTACGAAAACGGTGTGGATGTTCGTAATCAATTTTCTTCAGCGTTATCAAAAAAATAACACTTGAAGGTGCGTCTGTGAATTTTCACAAATTTTTTTTAGCACACCAACTTGTTATTCGAATCGTTCGATGGTTGCGTCTTGGCAAATTCTAGGTCTTAGTCAAACAAGGTACGTGAAGGGTTATTATTGTTTTTATTATTATTATTATTGTTGTTGTTGTTATATTATTATTGTTATTATTATTATTGGGCGGGGCATTGTCATCGAGTCTTGAAGATTAGGGCGAGTCTTATTTTCGACTTTATGTAGTCCACTCATAAGCCCGTGTTATTTTCCTTCACTTTCATCCCGGATTGGATTTTTGCGATTCCGCCGAGAGGAAATGAAAGAGGTAATCGCGAAAAGGGGAGGTTACTCTGTACTCGTGGAAACGACTCGTGCTCCACTTTCCTCGACTCTCCTTCTCTCCCCGATTTCTTTTTATCCGATTTTATTATTTTTATTTCTTCTTTTGCTTCTTCCTCGAGTCCCGTCGGCGCGTCTCTCGTCCACCTGTGCGGCGCGCACAGGTACGCGAGATATACGAGAGTCTCCCGCGCTCGCGGAGGGAACGGCGGTCGCGGCCGGTCCACGAAATCTTCTCGGACAGTGGCTCGATTTTCTTTTCCCATGAGACCGAGGAGGAAGAAGCGGCCCCCCCGGGGGGAAGCTGCGAGCAGCAACAAAAGAAGACCATTCGGCCAGCCGGTTCGTCGACCGGCCAACTCGATCCGCTTTACTTTCGAGGTCACTTTCCCCGCGCGCGAGCTCGCGGGCGCGCGCGTACGCCTTATCGTATCGATTTATCGGCATACGAAATCTTCGATCGTTTCGAGGCGATCGAACTCACCGAAAAAAAAAAATGACCTATAATCGTCCGCTAAGAAAAAGCAAAAAAAAAAAAAAACAAAAAATTGTAATTAAAAAAAATTGAGCCTAGTGCAGGCGAATGAGGACCAAGGTCATTGATCTCGGAGCTTCTACGAAATTTTATAGATATTTGTTTTTCATTGCCTCCACTTACGAAACTTTCTTCTCATAGATATTCAGTCAGAAGTAACGTCGCGCCGAAAAATTTCGTTGTGACGTCACTTCCGGTTGCAAACTGAGATTTTGCGACCGGAAGTGACCTTTCCCCGTGTTACGTCACTTCCGGTCGAAACATTAGAGTTACAAACCGGAAGTGACGTAGTTCAGTTATGACGTCACTTCCGGTTGATAAATGAAACTTTCAAACCGGACGCGACTTACTTCCGGTTGAATATTTCGAGGGTGACGTGACGTACGATTTTAAAATGTTATTTTTCGACCGGAAGTTACGTCATACCGGAACAACGTCACTTCCGAATTGAAAACATCATTGGACGACCGGAAGTGACGTCATAACGGAAATACGTCACTTCCGCTCGAAAAATGAGATTTTCAAACCGGAAGTGACTTTACCCAGAGCATTTTTTTATTTTTCCGTGCAATGTATCGGGCATTGAGCCAGTGATAGAAAAGTGTGTACCGAGGAACGCAGAAAAGTGGGCAAATGATCGTATGATACGACTCAAATGTATTTGGAATTCGTCCCGAATGTGACCAGCGATTGAAACGGACGAATTAAGGAGCACACAGCGAGCGCTCCGACTCCGCTTCGTCATAGATGATTTATCTTGTAGTAGTCTCATAGCCGCCTTCTTGTACTTTCTAGTGATACGCTGTAGACGAAAAAGAAGAAATAATAACAAAGATGATCGATCGTGAGAATCTAAGATCGGCACGCGAAGCTTCGTTTTTGTTCTTCATTGTATGCTTCTGTTTTTTTTTTTTTTTTTTCAAATCTGTAATTAGAATGATTGGTTGAAAAATGTTTCGGACCTCTGACCCTTCGGTATGGAGATCGATATCTCACCGTCAGTGTTCGCTGCGTCGCGCCCGCGCCTATTAAATCGTCTAAGGCGATTTAATAGATCGCAAACTCAACCGAGCTCGCCGAGCTGGTTAACGACCACCCAGTGGCCGTGAAAAGGGGTACATAAAAAAAAAAGAAAAAGGAACTGTTGCTTGCGCGGAGCTTCCACGACGAGGAGTGCAACCTGCTCGGATCCGACGGAGTACTCTCGTTTCTCACTACCGTAGGCCGCTTCGAGCTATCGATAAATACTTTGTAGCGCGGATAATACTGCACAACGGCTTGGCTATTACGGGCAGTGGAGATGCTCGAGGCCAAAGTGGGGAACTGCGTAAGATATACTCGGCCTCATCGGGAATACCTGCGCTTGGCAAAATAATGCAGGTACAGACCGATCCATAAACGACCGATCCATCCCCCACACAAAAGTTAACTCGGCGATTGCCGATTATCATTCATGAAAAAAAATAATGTATCTAAAAAATTGCGATGTTATTCAAGAAAAAAAAGTCATTAGATTTATTGTTGTTTTTTTTTCACCGATTATTAGGGAATCGTTTCTTCAAATAAAAAGCTCTGAACGGAGATCAACGTACACTTTTCGGTATCGCAGATGCAGCACGAGGCGCGATGACGATGCAAAGTGCGTTTATAAAAATTTGAAAAATTATCTGAAAATTGTGATGTGATTGAAGGAGAAATCAAATAATTATATTTGTTTTATTTGCACCCAGAAAAATTATTTATTTGACGGTCACCTTTATTTGGTTTAAGTAAAATAAACGGTGGCCGTCAAATAAATTTTTTTCTGTGTGTGACCGCTTTTTCCAGAATCGTTTCTGCGAATAGAAACTACGTTTCATTATCGTAGATTCATATTTAACAAATGTATCGAAATAATTATGATATAATTGAAGAAAGAACAAAAAATTCTATTTGTTTTTTTTTTAGCCGATTTTTCCAGAATTGTTTCTACGGATAAAAGCTTCGAAAGGAGATCGACAAACACGTTTCGTTATCGTAGATTCGTGACTGCACTTACGGTATTCTCATGCAGCACGATGACAATGCAAAGTGCATTGAACATATTCAAGCGGCTTTCATTTACATTTTCTGCATGTACTATCTCCCGGCGTACTTTCTACTTCGCCTACGTACACCGTCGGTAAGTCCCTAATGAATTCCCTTCTACCTTCTTACGTACGATCGAAAAAGCTACGCTCGTTCACCGACGGCAAACCAGTTCCGATCGCGTTTTACGACTTGTCGTAGCGCTTCGTCGTTGTCGTTGCAGGAAATAAAGTAAGCTACCGGTTTTTCACATAACAAAATTACCGAACACACTGTACCAGTATGCAGAGAAAGAGAGGCCGGATTATGCGGAGACCGCGATGAATAGAAGGTGTATCGAGTATCAGAAACACGTGCGTACGTAAATATGGATTTTATCTTATTTTTCAAAAAAGTTAAATCGCATAGGGGAGAGCCGGGCAAAATGGCCCAGCGGGGCAAAACGGGCTTGAAAATCCGAATGTATCGTTGGGACAAAATGGGGCATCCAAAAATGATTGGAAATTTGAGTTTGTCCGCACTGTCCCGTTTTGCCCCACTGTCTAATTTTGCCCGGCTCTCTCTTGAGGAAAATAGTAGCATATTATGTGTATATATAATATATAAATCTATACGGCGTAGTAAAGATTATGCGTAAGACTGATTTAAAAATATTTGTTCATTATCGAAAATATCTAAAAATTGTTCATTACATTATGATCGAATTTTTTTTAAATGTCTTCTGTATAATCTGAAACAAAATAAAAATGAAACAAAAGCCTTGGATGTTTCGACTGTTTTAAAAATTTCTTTCTACTAAGGTATCGTGCTTGGTTAATTAACAGTCAGAAACACGCGTTTACGCAAATACGGTTTTATAAAAAAATAAAACTTAAATCACATGAGGAAAATAGTAGCATATAGATGTGTATATAGATGTGTGATAGATGTGTATATATAAATGTATACAGCTCAGTAAAGATTTTGCGGAAGTTTCATTAAAAAATGATTTATAATTAAAGATATTTAAAACAAATGTATTGTATTGTGATACAAAATATATATTTTTTAGTCACTGTCTTCTGCATAATCTGATACGAAAATCAAAACTTGATATTTCGCCAGTTTTTTTAGATTTGTTTTTGCAACAGCCATGCAATGGTTAATTAACAATCAGACGCACTTGCGTACGTGAATGCGACACGTTGGTCGAATAATGGTCGGTTTAGATAGACAGAGTCGATTACTCAGTCGGAAGGTCCAAGGAGCGGAGAGTTTGAAACGCGCGAGACGCGGGACGAGCGAAGACCGAAGTCGAGGAGCGATAAATCGTATGGGCGCATCGGTTAAGTACATTCGCTGGAATACGCGGACAAAGGGGGGGGGGGGTACGTGCAAGACCATAAAGACATTCCATGGGCGCGCCGGGAGTCTCGAGCGCGCATTCGAAGGGAGGCTGCTCGGCTCCGTCTCGCGGTTTATCGACGACGATTGCCACGTACTCGATTCTTCCTGAGATGCATTAGAAACCCGAGGGGGAGATTGAGATTTATTTTTTATTTTTTCGGGAAAGTAAAAAAAACAGACTTATCGGCTGAGTTCGAGATAAATGATCCATCCGAGTCTACAACCCTCCTAGAATTCAATACAGTGTTTTGAACCCCTTCGAGCCATTTTTTTTTTTTTATCGTTCCAGCCAACTAACTATGACGATTGCTACGTACTGGGTTATTTCTGAGATGCATTAGAATTCCGCGAAGGAGAGATTCTCATTTTTTATGTTTAATTCAAAGTCGCAAAAATGGTTATCGGCAGATTCAAAAAAATATAAATAAATGGAGGTTTTTGAAGTAAACGAGCCTACAACATTCCCAGAACTCAATACAGTGTTTTGATCTTCCTTGAGGCATTTTTATTTTTCATTGCTCCAGCGAGTTACGCATGAGGACTGCCACGTACTCGATTCTTCCTGAGATGCATTCAATTCCGAGAGGGAGAGCTGAGGAAACATAAAAAAAATGTTTAGAAAAAAAAGAGAAGATTTATCGGTAGAGTTCGAGATAGAGAATCCATCGGAGCTCATAACCCTCGCTGAGCTCAGTAGAGCACAGTGTTTTGATCTTCCTCGAGGCATTTTAATTTTTTATTGTTCCAGCCAGTTATGCAAAGAGCTCGCCAACGACTCCGTTAATGGATCTTTCGGTCTACATCGTAATGGTGCGACGCGTACCTGCCCGGCCGGCAGATGAGGAAATAAGTAGAGCGAGCGAGTGCACTAATCGGCCTCGGAATTCTAATGTCTCTAACAATCCTACGCCAGCTGTACGATTTTGTTGGATGGAAAAATAAAAAATAATCAATAAATTAGTCGAGCGATTAACATAGAAAAAAAAAATAGAAAAATATGAAGGTGGGCTTTTCGAGGTCTCTTCAGACACCACTTATAATTCCATCTCGAGGTGTCGCCGATAATTCAATCATTTCTGGCTATTCATCAAAGCCTGCCTAAGATACGCCAAGTTGGAACACGAGGCGTTTTTTTTTTCTTTTATTTTTTTTATTCAACGTTGATAAGTGATAATCCGTTCGAGAATTGGCGATCGACTCTCAAGGCCCCGAATATTTTATGCGGCTGGATTAACTCTCGAGGATTTTATTTGCGCGATGGTTTTTGTATGCGAACCGTCAGGCGACGTCGGGGTGTTGATTAATCCTTAATTCGCAGTCGGACAGCGACGAGCCATCGTGGACACACGCGCGGCAACCTTGGACGTGGATCGTGCAATTTTAATCCGCGCGATGGAAACGCGACTCGGCTGACAGGACAGCTTCGCGAAACGAGACTCTTCGGGGACTCGCCGGATAACGTTATCCGAGCGGAAACTGAGTAGGGAAGAAAGACGAGAGTATAAAAATATAAAGGCGCGTCGCAGAAGGATTCGATTCGAAGCTACAAATCCGCATGCGTAATTAAGTTTTATTTGTTTTTTATTTTTAATAAAACTACGGTGTGGTAAAATTGACTAATAAATGAGAAAAGTAGATCGTCGAACTGCATTGACTGACAGTATCGGAAACACGCCACTTCCGGTCGAAAAATGACACCCTCAATTTATGCGCCCAACTAATCGATGTACAAAACCAACAAATTAATTTATACGCCCAACAAATTAATTTACACGCCCAACAAATCAATTTGTACGCCCAAGGAATTAATACGTCCAACTAGGGGAGAGCGGGGCAAAATGGGACAGTGGGGCAAAACGGGACAGCGTGGACAAAACTTAATTTCCCAATAGTCTTCGGATGCCCCGTTTGGTCCCAACGATACACCGGATTCTCAACCCCGTTTTGCCCCACTTGCCATCACCGCGACTATCCAAAAGCTATTGGAAAGTTGCGTTTTGTCCCACTGGTCCATTTTATCCCGTTCTCCCCTAATCATTTTATACGCCCGACAAATTAGTTCATTTAATCAGTCGTGCGTAACGAATTAATGTATGAGCCCAATTAATTAGTTTATACGCCCAACTAATCAATTTATATGTCTAACTAATCATTTTATGCACTCAACTAATCAATTCCTACGCCCAACGAATTACTTTGTACGCCCAACATAATTCGGCCGAAATAGTTGATTGCTCGACAAGGATGCAAATTTGTTGTCCCAACAGAGTAAATAACAGACGCAGTTGGTCGCGAGAACTCTAATTATTTTTTCCACCGAGACAAACGGAGCAGCCAGGTATGCGGTGAGGGTTGAGTGACCCTAGCTGAGGAAGTTATATCAGCAGCATGTTAATGGGCCACGATCAATGTGCGTCGGGTCAGCATTTTCTTTTCAAAAGCCCCACACACAGACGCTCCCCTCTCGTAAAGCGAAGCGGTCGCGAACGGGGAGATACAAAAGACGGTCGAACGCGAGACTCTCGAGAGATGTAATTTTTTTTTATCTTTCTTGTTAACAATCCCACATAGCGCTCAGCGAGAAAGTTACAAGTGTTCGCTAACGACCACGTGTTGAGATTCTTCGACGCTTCGACGTCCGGTCGACAATGCAGCCGGAGATTAAAAGGCGCCTATGATAATGGCACAGACGTGCACGGAGCTTCGAATCATCAATCCACATCCACTGCGCACCATGCTGGATTACAATAGTTAAAATTTACAACTGTCACGCCGATTACTCGAACCGCGAGTAAATGGCTAGTCATTGCTTAATTGTCAGTCTTTTCTCACAGCTACGCTCCTTACGGAGGCGTAAGCTAGGATTTATTATCGGGAGGAGGAGTTATGTAGCTGGATTGTCGAACCGACAATTGTCCGACCGAAAATTCACACCCACAATTGGCCCACCGACAATTCAGGCTGACAATTTATGCGACCGACAATTCATCTCGATAATCGGCCGATCAACAATACGGTCCGACAATTGTCCGACCGACAATTCAGCCTGACGATTGTCCGACCGACAATTCGGTTCGACTATCGCGCTTTTAAAAGACGCGTCTAAGAAGGCAATTTTCGAATAATTTTAGGACGTCCCATTTTTGTCCCATCAAAGCATCCCCATTGTTTGTCCCGTTTTGACCCCACTGTACCATTTTACCCCGCTCTACCCTATTATGTTTTGAACTGGTTTTATACATAGCGGAAATTAAGCTTATGATCGATACTTGTACCCAAGTATTTTGCCTGCTGCACTCGTGATATTTCAACATTAAACAAATTGATTTTTGGCAATTGTGAGGTCCAATTTATTATCGGGAATTTATTGTCAAGGACGTTATATCGGCACCATGCGGCAGGATTGTCCGACCGACAATTCACCCCGAGAATTGTCCGACCGACAATTCTGCGCGACAATTGTCCGACCGACCATTCAACCCGACAATTGTCCGACCGACAATTGTCCGACCGACAATTCAGCCCGACAATTTCAATGTCAATCACAGATTAAAAGGCGTCTATGATAATGACAACGGTGTGCGCAGAGCTTCGAAACATCAATCCACATGCAATACGCACCGTGCTGGATTACGATAGTTAAAATTTACAACTATCGCGCCGAAGAAAATGGCTAGTCATTACTTAATTATCAGTGATTTCTCATAGTTACACTCCTCACAGAGGGGGTAAGCTCGAATTTATTATCAGTACTAACGATCACCGAGGTGTTTCCGGTCGAATGGAGCAAAAGCCGAGTCCGCGCGGGAAATAGTCGAGAAGCAGAGCGCGGGCCTCCGCGGCTCCCGCTGCTGCTGATGGGAAAGAGGCGGCTCGAGGCGAACTCTCAAAAGGGTTGCGTGTGTCTTCTTGCGCCTGTCCGTCTGTCTGTCTTGCGATGTGGCTCTTCTATCTCCGGAATACTCGGAGGAAGTTGTAAAAAAAAAAAAGGCTCTATGGGAGTCACGGGCGCACGTTGATCCTCGGGTATCGAAGACGCCGGGAATTCACGGCCGAGAGGATTTATGAGAATTCCGCTGAAACACCCGCTGGTGCAATTTCGTTGACCTTTCGCTGCATCGGGTTTTCTTCATTCCTCCTTTGTGTTATTTTCATTTTTGAGCTAATCGAACCATCCGTCGAAGCCCGCTGCACTCCGTTATGTTCTTTGGCCACGAAATGCAATTTTTTGTTTTTTAGATTTTTTAAATTTGTAACATCATTCGTTTATTTTTTAGTTTCTTTACCCACGAACTGCAGGATTTTTTTTATTTATTTACTTATTTATTTATTTATTTAGCGGGGACGATCCCCGTGATACAAATTATATACACTTATAGTTTTCGAATAGCAATTTTTCAATGGATATTATCAATAAGAAGTTATAAACATTCTCTGACTATTTTTCGTAGATCTATTTTGACTTTTACGCGAAGGATATAATTACTCGCATTTTTTTAAAATTGCCCAATTGGTTTTCCGAAGATATTACGTTATGTTGTTTCGCCACTAAATGCAATTTTTACTCTTTTATATTTTTGTTCTTCTTTTTTTAGTTGGATTGAATTATTTTTTAGTTCCTTCACTCACGAACTGCAGGATTTAATTATTTTTATTTTGATACCCTTTATAGTCTATGTCGAATAACTGATCTACGTTTCCGGAGCATCGTTATAAATTCGATCGCGTTGCCTTATCGGTAATTGGCCAGTGGCCAGCGAGCACGCGTCGAGTGGACTCGTTATCGGCGATACACTATGGCCGAGGTGAAAGCAACACCGAGAGTCACGATTCATCGTGCAGAGAGGAGTATCGTGTATACATAGATATTTTATTTTATTTTTTCGTCTTCTAATACACTCTCACATACGCACATATATACATCGATATGCCCGCTATTTAGGCCCTGAAAGGCTACCGAACGTCGAGAGCGCTGCAGAGTCGCGTGTCAGCGCGTAACTCATTAATTTCGATTTCTTTTCCGCATCGATTTATAAAACGGCTATGGCCGAGTAAGCCGAGCTGTCCTCTCTTGACGCTCCGTTGAGGTATCGCGTTTCGGTCTGTCGTACAACATTCGTGTCGCGCACGAAATGCGAACCAGAGAATAATCAGTCTAATTAAATCGGAGCCTGGGATTCAAACGAATGACCGGACACATATCGATCTGTCATAGATCGGTTCAGTTAATGTATACCGCATTCACCGCTGTCATTGAATCTGCATCGATGGACGAGCAATTATTCACATATGGGGCTGAGAAAAATTATTACAAATGTAAACTTTCCATTGCAATGATTATCTTACTAGTGTCAGATCCTTTTCCAAGAGACATTTTCATTTTGTATCGGTAACAAAAATCGGAATCACGTCGCTTCCGGTTTGAAAATCTTGGTTTTCGGCCGGAAGTAATGTCACACCAGAAATAAGTCACTTCCGGTCGAAAAATAAAATTGTCAAACCGGCAGTGACGTATTTCCGATATGACGTGACTTCCCTTCGAAAAATGAGATTGTCAAACCGGAAGTGATGTATTTCCTGTATGACGTCACTTTCTGTTAAAAAATTCTTTTCAAACCGGAAGCGACGTTAAAACGGAATTTTTCATTTTTTCGGTGCGATGTCATTTTCGGTTTAAAACTGATATTTTAAAACCGGTGGTGGCATTATAAAAAATGTTTTTGATCTTTCTCTCAAATTTATTTCGAATGTAGTCGGCGACAGAAAAGAAGGAGTCAAGGAGCGCACATTTATTCACACACATAATATACATGTTTTTTTTACCGCCAAAAAAACCTCATGAAACGAGTTATTTTGCCCGAGGTCGTCGGGAATCCCGCGAGAGAATAGATTCGTGTAGTAAATAATGGAGAAACTGGAATTCAACGGCACGTTTCGCGGCGCGTCCCCCGAGACAGGAGAATTCGCGATAGAAAAGAGATTTGAAAAGAGGCGCAAGAGCGGACGCCGGGGCGAAAGACGAGAGACAGGCGAAAGGCCGCGGGTGGAAGAGAAAAGCACCGGCAAAAGTCCTGCGGGGTCATCACCCAGGAAGAGGAGAATCTCCTCGGAGCATCGCCGAGGCAGCGCGCGGGGAGAAGGAAGCAACAGGCGCCAGGCCCGATGCGCGTGGGCCTCTTTCGTAATCACGCGTATGTGTGTGTGTGTGTGCGTTTTGTGCTCGACTCGGCTTAGCCGAACATATGGAGAACACGCGTATTATAACTGCGTATAACGGACGACGCTTTAATATTTATGACGATGCAGGAAAACTATGCGTTACGAACGCCGATCCCCGCTCGCAGGACGAGATTATTCAGGAAGCGAAGAGATTTATCGATCGGCGGAGAAATTGCGCGAAAGGAGAAACGACGATTGAGTGAAATGAACTTTTTGTTTCTTGTTTTGTTTTTTACGAGATAAATCTGAGATCACGAGAATAATAACAGCTTCTTAATCAGAGACAACTTTTTTTGGCACGTATGCCGAACTCGAAAGAAAATTAAGCTTGAAATTCAAGAAGGGAAGAAACTGCGCGAAGCGAAGAAACGAAGAACTGAATCGATCGGCGGAGAAATTGCGCGAAAGGAGAAACGACGATTGAGTGAAATAAATGTTTTTTTCTTGTTTTCTACGGGATGAATTTGAGATGACGAGAATAATGACGTCTTCCTAATCCGAGGTAATTTTTCTGGCACGTATGCCGAGCTTGACAAAAAATCAGCTCGAAAATCAAGAAGCGAAGAAGTTTATCGATAGGCGAAAAAACTGCGCGAAAGGAGAAACGGCGCTTGAGTGAAATGCATTTTTTTCTTCTTTTTGTTGTTTTTTTTGTGAGATAAATCTGAGATTACGAAAATAATAATACCTTCCTGATCCGAGATAATTTTTTCGACATGTATGCCGAGCTCGAAGAAAAATTCAGCTCGAAATTCAGGAAACGAGGAGATTTATCGATCGGCGAAGAAACTCCGCGAAAGGAGAAACGGCGCTTGAGTGATATGAATTTTTTTCTCCTTTTTGTTGTTGTTTTTTTTACGAGATAAATCTGAGATTACGAGAATAATAATACCTTCCTGATCCGAGATAATTTTTTTGGGGCGTATGCCGAGCTCGAAAAGAAAAAACCGAACGCGGGAATTATAGAGCGAAGTGAGTGGGGGATTCCTTCGAGATATTAGCATAAACACCGCCTCCGACCGCTTCCACCGCCGCAAGCGAGACTATCAAGCACCGAGTGAAAGCTCTCTCTCAAGCCTCGGGACAACCACCGGTTTACATTCCGGTGTCGCGGCCCCGGTGAAATTTGCCACCGGTGGATATAGCGACGACCGTCGGGCTTCCACACCTCGGCGCACGGAAGAGCACGCGAGACACCGATGATGTGTGCCCGAGCCGGCGAGATTCCTTGTTTACCCAAGAGACTTTTATGATTTTCTCGCCGAGCAACATAGGCGAATTCTGCATTGGCCTGCGAAGAGTTTGATGCTCAGAGACAGAAGTCGTCCTGGAACGAGCGCTGTGTGTAAGTTGACCGATGAAAAATTCTGCGAAGGAGGTAAACGACCGTAGAAAACGGTGCCCTGTTTGCTTTGCTTTGAACGGGCCAGCCTAGCGATCGTGCCGACGATGAGGTCCTGCAATTCGATGTTTCCAACTCCCGACTGCCCGCCAGGGCAAAAGAGTGGAGTTATACGTTTCACTGAGATCCTGCGATTTTCCTGTTTTCGTTGTCTCCGGTGCTCGTCGAACCGGCTCAATGTCTGCTATAGATGTATCACACATACATTGTCAACCAAAAATTTAATTCGATCAAAGATTCAGTAGGCGACATGCCAAAAATCTGAAAAAAATCAATCCTATTAATGATGTTATTAACAAATTATTTTTAAAATGTTGTGTTAAATAAATCGGGAAGCCTTCCATTTTCTCATTACAAATACATTCCTTTATTTTTTAGAATTTATACGATTTTTTAAAGAATTTTCTTACGTTCCAAAATTTTGAAAAATCGATGTAGAGGCACGAATTTGAGATATGTTTCCGTGTCACGATTCCACAGAACACACAAAAAGTTTCGAGGCGATGGCGCCAACAGTTCTGTAGTTACGGCTTTAATAAAATTTCTAAAAATAAAATTAAAAAATGTAAGAAAATTCTGAAAAAATTCATGTAGCTTCTAGAAAATCAATGTATTCATTTGTTCATAGAAATAAAAAGGTTTACTGATTATTTGTTGAGCAATTTTTTTGTCTTCCAATTTGTTAATAACTTTTTGACATTGTCATTATGCAAATTTAATGTTCTTGGCACATTTAATACAGTTCATTTTTTTCGGATTTTTACACCATTAGGAAGTGTTCAAATTTTCACTGAATCTCACTTTTGGCTGGGAAAGTACGTGTGAAGCATCCTTAACAATTATGCACAATAGTTCTGGGGTTTTGGGAGTGTTTGTAGCGATAGATTAGGAAAATAAATGTGAAGATTTATTTTCCTAATAGCCGGAGATAACTGACTTCGAAAAACGGGTCAAAACCCTATTCAAATATATCGAAAGGCAGCCAAAATTATCTACTATTGCATTTGCGATTATTTGTCGGCTGCTATAAAAAAAGCTGCAGTCTGTGTGCTATACTATTATAGCGCGTTGAACTCGCTCGAAGTGTGGTATAACGTCAAACAATTCTAGTTTCCTTATATTCGCAAAGTTATATTCCATAGCGATAAAATTTTGTGAATGTCCAATTTCAAAGGCAATTAATAGGCACTTATTATCTAGAGCGTATGTAACAGTCGAGCGCGAAAACACGGTAACGCGGAACACCGTTACACGTAGCAAGAGCCGACAGCGAAAAGGCGACAGTTCGTCCCGCGGCCCGTAATAAATAAGACGTATACTATATAATCCATATTAATAAAATGGTTCGCTCGTTCTCTATAAAAAACAAAAGATAAGGTACATACATAATGTTGCGTATCTCCGATAAGACTTTCTGCAAGTCGTTCCTCACCGATACAACATTTTTTACATGTTGTATTTCTAATCAAGTACCAATAATTCTCCGAGCGCAACGTTGATCGCTCGATAACATAAATCGCGTATCACATCTTGGAAATTAATATGAGAAGATATCTGCAGGAGACTAAATTTCATCGAGTCATAATGGCTGCGTTTTGTCTCGTAAAGAATATCGCTCTAGGAAGTTCACTCGAAGAATAAAATTCTACGAGTGAGCAATTTTTTTTGTTTTTTTCTAAAGCAGTGCATGAACGGAGACTTGACAAATACGAAGTTTGATATCGTGCGGTTATCTTCCGGGTCATAAATTAGTCGGTGCGATGTAATCCAATATCGACTTACCTGACTCTGGCCGACGCGGTACGAAGCTGGGTCGACGTCGACGGAAAGCAGCATATCCTCGACGGCGCGCCTCTCGTCGGCAACGGGACTTCCGGGTCGGGCGTTCGCGTCGTTCGACAACAGTCCGAAACGCCTTCTGAACTCTCCGAGCGGCATGTGCTTGGGGAAACCGACTTTGTGCAAACGCACGGCGTCGACGATTTGACTTCCGCGAATCTGCGAAAGGAAGACACATTAATATTCGTGAGGCGTTGCGGTTTCTACTTTGATGACTCAAGCCTTCGGCGCCCAATGAAAAAGTGATGTTTTTTTTAGTACCTTTATCAATTTTAATCTACAAAATTCATGAAACATCTGACGGAATATCAGTGGAGACTGAAGACAATTTTTCGAATATAATTGAATCTCAATTTTTCTGATTGGGTTTAAAATGAAAATAGTGTATTTTTTAAATATTTGGATTCAATGTATTTTCGATGATTAACTGCGATCGCAAATGTCATCACCTGAGTGGCGAATATTGCAATGTTTGCCACACTGGTGAGACGTAAGCCAATTTTTTTTTGTTTGTTTTATATTCTCGAAATATTTGACGAATCGCGATGAATATTAATGAAAACTTTTCGGACGTAACTTCGTCGTACAATGTTTCTGTTTCGGCGTTAAAATTGACAAAGTGCATTTTTTTGGATTCAATGAATTTTCGATGAGATTCATTACCTGCGATCGCAAGAGCGGCACGTTGATTATGCTGTCCTCGTTTTGATTGGATTTTACGGACAGGAGACTCTTGTTGTCGGTACAGCCGGCCGCGTGTTGCGGCAGCAGACAGTGCACGAACTTGACGCGAGTTCTCCTCAAAGTTTCCACGAGACCGTCCTGCAAATAATTAAATAAAAAATATGCCGATTCATTTATAGTCAGACGTTCGCGAAATCTATGTTCGTTTGTCGTACATCGTGCAGAAGGCAGATAACCAGGGGCACGAGAAACAGGAAGAGATGAGCCCAAAATAAGATAGTTAAATAGTCGACGAACATTTTTTTCTTTTTTTTTCAGAACAAATAGTTTAACGTAGAGAGTAAGCTTCAAACTGCAAAAAGTGTCGATGTCGATGACGGACTGGCATTTTCAGTAGACAACTTGCGGATAATGTACGTAGGCGATAATGAAATGAACTTTGACTCTTTATTCGCGTGATATCGCTAACAGAGCAGCCGAGCGTACCGAGTCTTCTTATGAAGTAGACGTGACAATGAATTAGAACGAGCCACAAGTGCCAAGGCGAACACTGCGTCGAGCAACGTTATGTATTCGTGAGTAAGAACCTCTAAAAATTGCAGTAATTGATATCGATCGATATTTTCCGACCCACAAATTTCTACGCGATAGCTAAAACAGTAGCGTACAAGATGTGGTAACGCAGCCACTTACAACGGTGAATTTATGAATGACATAGAACGAGCTACAAATGCCAAGAAAAACACTGCGCCGAGCAACGTTATTTTACTTATAGCACAGCCTGTTTAAAAATTTCCGTCATTTATATCGATCCATATTCTTCGCCCGACAAATTTTTTCGTGATAGGTAAACAGTAGCTTACAAGATGTGTTAAATTATCCACTCACAACGATGAATTTATGAATGAATTGGAACGCTCTAGAAGTGCTAAAAAAAACACTGTGCCGAGCAACGTTATTTTAACTATGGTACTGCAAGTATAAAAATGTCAGTCATTTGTATCGATGGATATTCTCCGATCCACTAATTTTTTTGTGATAGTCAAACAGTGAATAAACAGGCTTATGCGTGTTAAATTAGCCACTCACAACGGTGAATTTAACTTGAAGACAGGCATTTTTTCTCTTCACAGCGGTGAATGTTCTTCGTATACTCGAAGCTCTTCTCAAAGACTGTGAGCCTTCGATACCGGGTACAGAGCCACTCAGAGCTCCCGAGACACCAGCTCCGCGGGCGCATACGAAGAGTCTGCTGATGTCTTCCCTGGAAACGCAGAATAACCATTAGAATATTGAGACCAGTTTGTAGTTTTACCAGTTTGAGTTGTACGACTAACCTGGTACTCTCCTGAAGGACTGTGATGGCGCATCGAGTCACGGGGTTTTCACGAGTAGCTTTGAGCCACCCGGTTGCGGTGTACAAAACGGGATTGGTGCCTTGAAGGTGCTGAAGGACGAACTGGTTGTTGCCCGGTGCCTTCCTCAGCAGCACCTGATGATCTGAACAAAGCAATTTGCAACGATTAGAATATTCTATGGGCTTATTTACAATTTTACCGTAAATAAATAAATAAATAAATAAATAAATAAATAAATAAATAAATAAATAAATAAATAAATAAATAAATAAATAAATAAATATGAATTCAATACAGAAAAAAAATATTTACCTCGATCGCCATAGTGCGAGAAAAGACGATCGAGGAAGCTCTCATCGCTGCCACCGGGACAGATAGTCTCCTCGTCGAGCAGCCACAGCAGGCCCTTCCTCTCCGCCTGTCGGCTGCCGCTGAGATCGCTCTGGCTCGTCCGCAACATCGTGGCGCTCTGCTGTCCACGATCCAGCAGAGAAACGAGGGCTTGGGGCGAACCGATGGAATCAACGTCGTAATCCTCGTCGCAGTCGACATCGATGCCCTCCTGGACGTACCTGAAAAAACGTAGCGAGACGTAAGTATACGTGAGATGAGATTGCTGGTTCATGGGAGTACAGCTGAGTTCTGTGAGTAAATGAAAATGATTAGAACGCTGACCTGTCCCTCGGCGCGACGAGCGTAGAATGATGGAACAACAGCTGCAATCGTTCTTGCAGATAATTGTGACAGAGATCCTCGAAACTGGCGCCTGTCTGACGGCCGCACGAGGCCGGATTTTGAAATCCTGGGGCGTCGCAAAGCAGGAGCGACGATACTGTATGAACGGGTGAGGAAATCGATCTGCAAGTCAGAAACAGGTATATTTAATGCTCGAACATTAACGATCGTACTACGAATTTATTTACTATAATTTTTTTTAATATCTTTTTTTTAATATTGCCAAGGCTTGCAATTTTCCAAAGTCGTTCCACGATTAATAGGATAAAAAATAAAAAAGACTGACTTGTTTATGAGCGCAGCGACGCAGTGAAAGACCTCGGAGTAGAGTCCGACGAGAAGTCCTTCGAGGGCGTCCAGCCCGGACAAATCTTTGCCGCTGTCGGTGGGACTCGGAGTTCTCAGGGCGGGTCTGGGTCCGCTCGGAGTTCCACCGCCGCCGTTGCCGGAGAAGACCATCCTGCTGAGTTCCTCGACCGACGTGCCGAGAAGCGTGGCGGCTCTTTCGGCGCACTCGACTCGAGCGAATTGCCATCGGCTCTGCGAGCTCGTACCGGCTTTGACGGCACCGGCGCAGCTGAGATGATAGATTCCGGCGAGCACGAGCCATATGACCTTCTCGTCGGCCTCCGATACACCCAGAATCTTCAGCGCCGCGACGATCCGATTGAACTCGACCATCGCCCGCTGCTTGTCCTCGTGCTTCTGCAGCGGCGTTATGAACGGATTGTTCTCCGCTACGAGATTCGTCAGATGAAGCTCCTTGCGCAGAGCACCCTCGGCACCGGCCAGCAGCCTGTAGACCGCGTGGAAAGTCGGATCGCCATTCACCCGCCGACCGATTCTCGTCTTCTCCAGAAGCAAAACCTGCCCAAGGAAATTAAAAAAATATATAATTTACACTTCATATACAATTTATTCTACATCATAATTGATGACTAGGGTAGGTAAGTACCCAACACATTTCTTCTACGTGCAAGGTCCTATGAGCAATAAATGGGGTCTTCTACAAATGAATCTCTCCGTTTTTTTAGTAAGGAAGAGAATGGCATGTCGCAAATTTTCATTTTATTAAAGTTGAGGGTGTGAAAATGACGCGTATGGAGATGTGAAATATCGCAACCGGTAATAAAAACTGTACTGAATGCCGTTTTGAGACCGCAGTCCGCCAAGGAAAAAGAAAATTGTCTTTCCTTGGAGAATGGGTACATGCAGGGAATGACAATTTTCTTTTTCCTCGGCGGTCTGCAGACTCAAAATAGCATTCAGTATAGTTTTTGTTACCAACTGGGCATGGGGTTATCACCTTAAAGCCCAAAACGTAACGAAAAATGGCAAAAATCGCATTTTTAAAAAATATCATTCGGCGTGGTTTTCCAGTCCATAGACGAGTGAACAATTAGGCGTTGAGACGAGGAATCTTAGAAAAATTCGAGTTTTGTCTCCTCACCTGTAGAGACGCCGAGGCTATCTGGCCCGACTGATCGAAGTCGAGACTGAACAGCTGGCTGAATCGCGTTGCGTTGGAGTTCATGTGGGTTCTGCTGTTGCCGAAGGCTTCGAGAACTGTGAAGAGAGCGTTGAGCTTCTCTATAGTCAAGATCTGGTGAAATGCAACGTTTCGTACTCGTTAGAAAATGTTTTGTTTTAGTTTATGCATAAATTTCGATAGCTCGACGGGGTAAAATTGAAGCGCAGAAATAAACCTTGTTTACGGTGCCAGCCGCTAGTACAAGATAGTGGAGAGCGTGTTTGAAATTTGTCGTTTTTCCAGAACCGCTGCGTCCGAGAAAGACGAGCGAGTGATCTCGACGAGTGGCCAGCATTCCTCGATAGGCCGACTGGGACATGGCGTAAATGTGAGGCGGCATATCCTCGCTCTTGCAGCCTCTGAACATGTGTACCACCTAAAAATATACAATTCAATTGTACAAGTTTATCGGAGTGAGTCGAATAAATTTAGCTCGCGGACGAATAATATTCCGAGCGGAATTCGTGTACGAACCTTTTCGGAATAGATCGCGAGCGGCGCGACCGGATTGATAACGACCATGTTTTCACCGGCGTAGGTGTGAATGAGGTTGCTCGCGTATCGCTGCCTCAGAGTGTGCAGCACCGAAGACTCGCTCAAGTAACGCAACTGGGAAAGCTCCTCGGCTTTGTCGAACTGCGGCGGATTAGCCTGAAACAAAATACATTCAGATGAATAAAAATCTTCGATCAAGGTGGATTTATTTAATGATTTATTATATAAATATATAAAAAAATAATTAGAATGAATGGAAATTCATACATTTTTTTGTAGAAGTAGATTGATTATAATCTATAGATATTTTGGAAGAGCACATAGTGAATCTTTTATACCCTGAATCAAAATAATTGAGACAAATAAAAATGTACGATATTGTCATTAACGTAGATTTATTTTTTAATTTATGGAGATTCGAGAATAGATCTCTAAGTCAAAATTTATCGATAAAAAAACAATTAAAATTAATGAAAATTGATAAATTCGTTTGTGAAAGTAGATTTAATATAATTTATAGATATTCTACAATAGCGTACAGTGGACTTTTTATGGGACAGATAATACCTTCTCCACGTCTTCTTCGTCGACGAGTAATTCCTCTCCCGTCGGTATCAACCGAACCCTGAGTTTTCCCGTGTCGGGATCGGCCGGGCCACATCTCGTAGCCGGTGTGAATCCACCCCTGTGGAGAAGCCAGATCCTCTCGGACGCTAGCCACGCTTGTTCCTGAGCCAGATGCTCCTCGGTTCGCGCCTGTAACAAAACAGTTAAAACATTTCATTAAAAATCAGTCTTTCATACGAACAATTTTTTTATTTTAATTTACCGAATTAATGACTACGCGGACAGTTGAAATGTTCGTATCGCAAAACCGGAGCTCGCGCACCTTTCTCAGTACACGCGTTAGAAAATTGACGAGGTAGATTAAAATGTAACTCGATATCGCGATGTTTGCAAGTGCAAGCATCGTTGTTGGTACGTGTTAGCGTGAGCTCGAGCGATCGACTCGCTCGAATGGCCCAGCGTGCACGTGTTATGTCGAGAGTTGTCCCCGCGAGGCTCGAGAGCTCTTTACCTGTTGGAATCGACTTCTGAGTATGTAGGTGGGTGCGAGAGACTACGCGCAATGGGCATTAATTCTGTTCGATTCCGTTCGATCACCTCGCGGAATCCGAGACACGCGGGGGAATACAGTTTTCACCGGTACCGGCGACGAGATTGTAACGCGAACTGACGATTGAAAATAAATTGTACGCCGATACCGAGTACACCGCATGCCAACGGGGACTCGACAGGGACATATGTCTCTCCGGCTCGAGCCTTAAGTTATAGACGAGACATTTCAATCTGTCTCGAACACAAACTATTCTTCGTTTCCTTTTGTTTTCTTCACACAAATAATGAAGTGTTGATCAACAAAAAAAAAAAAACATCGTTTGTTCGATTCACGTGAGAATTCACGCATGAAAAAATTTATTTGGAAATAAATAAATATATATAAGTAAACAAATAGGTAAATAAATAAGTAAATAAATTATTTAATAAACAATTAAATAAATAATCGAAAAAATAATTGAATAAATAATTAAACAAATAATTGAATAAATAATTCAACAAATAATTGAATAAACAATTGAACAAATAATTGGATAACTAATTGAATAACTAATTGAACAAATAATTGAATAAATAAATAAATGCCGGAGCGTTTTGTTTCCCGCACAATCGGTGGCATTATGACAAATGTTCCCTCGAGCGTTTTGCCATTTAGCGCGAGGGGAATTTTGCACGAGGAGTTTGATGCTAATTGACCGAATCGGAGTAACATGCGGCGAGTACATAACGACGGAGCGAGCGAGTGTACGCCGGGGAGAGTTGAAGATAATTAATCAGTGCGTTTATGCGAACGATGAATGGAGAACGTTGTTGCCTCTCGGCGAGTCCGAGATGCTTCTGGAACGGTCCGCGGAGATCTCCGCGCTGCTGCAGAGCTCCACTTGACCGCGCCTGAACTCTCTGCAATCGCATACATACTCTTACGTGCCCGAGCTAATTTCAATTCCCCTCCGGGCTGTATACCTTCACCCGCGCACATAAACCGAGATAAACGCCAGAGTGACCGCCTCTAAACCATTATACAATTGCTTCATTTATTAAAGAAACTCGATAATTCATTGGACAATAAATATTGTCATCGTGTGACACACGATATGAATTATCGCGTGCAACTTTAATTGCCTTTTGCGTTATAATCTCCCGCGCGAAATGAAATGTGCGAGGATTAAATTGCTAGTGTCATTATAGTGTTAAAAAAATAAATAAATAAATTAAAAAATAGAAATAGGAATTTAAAGCGATTCGTTATCGTTACAAGACAGCGACAGCGATTTTTATTGAATGGCCGTTTATTTACTTTTTAATTTTTTAAATTTTTTTTTTTTTATAGTGGAAATAACCCGAGTCGAGGAATCGCAAAACGAGAATGGAGATAATGGTCGAGAGGTCCCGTTGCGAAGGAGCCAGGTAAAGCGGATGGCTTAAGCTGTTCCGGCGTGCGTGCTCCGATGCGTGGTCCGCGTAACGAGCCACGCATATTCACGTTGCACTGCGAGAAGAGTCATCCGCCTCGACGTAATTATCCTCGCGACGTTCGATCGGAGTCGTAAAGATAGGGGATTTGCCGCGTACACGAGACCCCTCGACGATTATTACGAGGTTTGCATTTCTCAGTCGACGAACCTTTTGCCTTACGTCTTTATTTCACTCTGCCCGGCGTGCCGCCGACTGCGGCCTTGAGGATCGATTTTAATTAAATATTAAATATTAAATATTTAATATTTAATATTTAATATTTAATATTTAATATTTAATATTTAATATTTAATATTTAATATTTAATATTTAATATTTAATATTTAATATTTAATATTTAATATTATGCAACATTGAGTGTGAATTGCACTCAATTTCCCGTGCTCAAAATTGCAAAAATCCTATCTTTTTTGACAGTACGAGTATAAATTCCGTACATATTCTTTGTAAGTCCTATCCGAAGTGCGGATCTGAAGAGCGAGGACATGTATCTCGACCGCGACGCGTCGCGAGTTAACGGGAATTAAAGTCGGAGTTATATCAAAGCGGTGGACAGTGTATATCCATGGCGAGAATTTCAATCAATTACGAGGGGGTGATTCTTATCAATGTGGAGCTTAATTTAATTTAACATCCGTCTCGATGCGATTATATCGATAATTATACCCCGGCGCCGATACGACCTTGCTCCGTTTTTCGCGATCGTATTCTCGCTCCCCGGTTAGTAACGTGTCAACCCTTTGATCGAAGTAATTGGAAAACGAGATCGTAACATTATTTTAGTTCGATGGGGCTGCAGCGCTCACCGTGCGTTCTGTCACTAACCACATCGAGATTAATTCCAAATATGTTTGGGTTGCATCAAACACGTTCTGTTATCCACTCTCCTGTTTTCCATAATTCACACGTTTCAATCACTTCTGCACTCGAGATACATTCCAGAGAAACATTAAAATATTCACTGTAACATCACTTCCGGTTTGAAAATTTCATTTTCCGACCGGAAGTGACGTCATATCGGAAAACGTCATTTCCGGTCACAAGATAGAATTTGAAACCAGATGTGACGCATTTTCGGTATTACGTCACTTCCGGTCAAAATAATAAGATTTTCAACCCGGAAGTGACGTGTTTCCGCTATGACATCAATTCGGGTAGAAAAATTAGACTTTGAAACCGGAAGTGACGTCTTATCGGAAAACGTCACTTCTGGTCACAAGATAAAATTTTCAAACCACATGTGACGTGTTTCCGATATGACGTCACTTCGGGTAGAAAAATTCGATTTTGAAACCGGAAGTGACAAATTTCGGTATGACGTCTCTTCAGGAAGAAAAATTAGATTTTGAAACGGAAAACGACGTATTTCCGGTATGACGTCACTTCCGGTCGAAAAATAAGATTTTCAAACCAAGTGTATTAATCTCGAGCATAGCCAGCGACGGAGACGGATGAAAAGGGACACACGATAAAATGTTAACACTGTAAAATGTTTCAACATTATTACAGACCAAAGTTGAATCACGTACAGTTAACACCCGTGATGTCCGGAGCGTTCATTAGCCATCCCGCTGCGTACGAAAATAAACCTCCGCAATGAAACTTAAACTCCGCAGATAACCTGCGAGCGCCACGAATTATGCTCACGAAAAAAAAAAAAATTCTTGTCCCAGCTAAACAATTAATTATTCTAAATTTTACGATTCCCCTCCGAAGACACCGCGCGAATATCCGGGAATGAGGTGTAAATCACTCGCCGTATATCCCCGAATAATATAAATAAAATTAGCGTGTTGAAGAGTCCAATCGTTATAGAAAGTTGGCCGCGAGGTCGCGCAAGGCCGTCGCCGGCTCGCCGAATTTTCGTCTACCGAGCACCCGCGAATTTTACACCCGGCAATCTCCGGAGTGTCCTCCGGCTCGCCTGTGCGCCGAGGGGGAACTCGCGGCTACCCGATCTTTTTCGGCTCCATATACGGTCGATTAATGGACGCCAAGTTTCATTTCTCATTTAATTGCCGGAGCGAGTATCGGATTTATCGGCGCTCCCGAAAATCTCTCGCTGGGCCCTCGAGGGAATCTCTCGGCATAGTCTTCGAGCGCGGAGCAAATTCAAATTCGAAATTATGCTCGTTAATCTTCGCGAGCGTGGAACGAGTTGTCATACGAGCGGCGCGAGGGGCCGATCGGGCCGAGTCGCTTTCCGATAAATCACTCGATTCCTCGCCGTTAATTACTATGCAGATTGGCGGAAGAAGGGTAAACATAAATACCCGACGTGTTTTCACGTAGTGCCGTGCCTACGTCGACGCAACGATAGATCACAGCCGCGTGCGTTCTTCGACACTGTGTTGCCACTCACAATGTCGTTCGTTAAGGTAGTTCTTGCGAATAGTTTTGTTCGCATAAGTTTCAGAGAAATGATAGAGAATCGCGAACAGTTCTGGATGATATAAAAATTTGAAAAAAGCCAAGCATATTAAAGATGTTGAAAAGATTAATTTTGCATGATAATAATTCCAAGATTTTATTAACGAATTGATGATAAATAACATTTTTCAACAAATCTCTCGGTAAACTAAAGTTTTTTTTTTTGGTACCTATGAATTTTTTCAGATTTTTAAATTTCGTGACTTTCTACACACTTTCCTCATATAAAAATAAAGATATTCAAAGTGAATTCAGAAATATGGAAAAATGCATGCGTATTCAGAAAAATGAATGAATCATTTTCATTAAAAAAAAGTCCGGTTTCCGGGAGATTTGTTAAATAATTTTATTGGTCATCGATTTGTTCATAACATTTTGGAATTATTATTCTGGTAAATTAATCTTTTCAGCACCTTTGATATGCTTGATTTTCTTCAGATTTTTATGCCATCGAGAAGTGTTTGCAATTCCCTATCGTTTCCTGAAACTCATGCGAAGTAAACACTATTCGCAAGGACTACGTTAAAGCATTCAGGGAGAAAGAAAAAAAAAGCTTCGGGTGAGAGCGGCGGCAAAAAGGAGTCGGTGAAAACGAGGCTTTCGTCGAATTCAATTGAGATATCTCAGTTATTGGCGTATAATGCCAGACAGGCTGCCAGCCAGTTTTCAGGAAGAAGAACAATAAAAAAAACATTGCGAGGTAGCGCCACGGAGATCAAAGCGTAAAGCGCGGAAGCCTTTGGCGCAGCGGCACGAGATTCTGCACTCAGCCGTGAGAACTCTACCGCTCGTTGGACGACAGGCGTATCGAAAGCGTGTTTGACGGTGGTGAGTTTTTTTTATCTTTTTTTTGTTGTTGTCACACGAGCTGTAGATCGGGCGCGATTAAATTCGCGATAGAGATCGATCGGTTCTGGCAAGCGTGGAAAAGTCGTTACCCCCATGGACAAACGGACTGAGACTGTTACCGGTGAAACGTGCGATCAATGATACGATTAATTGGTGATCGAGTAATCGGGCGATTTTCACCCGAACACTCGACCTTTCAAACTTCACACATACGTAAAATTGCAGCTGCTACAGAAACCGATTTCTTTTGCTTTGTTAAGTCGTAAGATTGTGAAGTCGTAAGATTGTAAGTCGTAAGATTGTAAAGTCGTAAGATTGTAAAGTCGTAAGATTGTAAAGGCATAAAATTTTAAAGTCGTAAGATTGTAAAGTCGTAAGATTGTAAAGGCGTAAGATTTTAAAGTCGTAATATTGTAAAATCGTAAGATTGTAAAACCGTAAGATTGTAAAGTCGTAAGATTGTAAAGTCGTAAGATTGTAAAGTCGTAAGATTGTAAAGTCGTAAGATTGCAAAGTTGCAAAGTTGTAAAGTTGTAAGATAGTAAGATTATAAGATTATAAGATTATAAGATTGTAAGATTGTAAGATTGTAAGATTGTAAAATTGCAAAATTGTAAAATTGTAAAATTATAAAATTGTAAAATTGTAAAATTGTAAAATTGTAAAATTGTAAAATTGTAAAATTGTAAAATCGTAAAATCGTAAAATCATAAAATTGTAAAATCGTAAAATTGTAAAATGTACGGTCAAAACTTTCGCAATGGTAAAGAGTGCCGCACCAAAAAAAGATCAGTCTCTCGGGCAGTGCTGGCCTATGCGTGTTATGCAGTGCGAGGGTGAGTGACGTAACAACAAACACCGAGTCGCGAGGAGTATAATTCTCGTGGAGTGGCGGGTCGTTCGTCGAGTCTCGAAGACTGTGTCTCTCCGCACGCATGTAGGAGGCGAAGCTGAGGAGAAAAAAAAAACAAGACGTATTTCTCTTTCTCTGTTTTGAAGGCCTTTGGGCGGTCGGTCCGACCGTATTTGGCAGTATTGGCACATCGTCCACGCGACCCGTCCCTATCCCTCCCTGCCATTCTCAAATCTATGTAGCACTGTCCTCCGACCAAGACTTATAGCTTCTCTCGATACTCTCTCGCGCGCCATAAAAAATATAATGCTTCTACCTGTAAGGTGCGTTCTGCAACCGTAACACAATAAATAAAAATAAAAATATTAAGTTTAAAAAAAAAATTAATGATTTCGTTGAAGGAAAGTCTCGCGCCTCGCCCAGTCGCGCAAACAGCGAGAAAGATTGTTCCCGCTCGGTTTGGGGAGTCGCGCGAAATGAGAAACGAAAACGACCCACGCGGTTCTTCGATCCCAAGTTTCGACACTGCAATCTCGCGGGAAATACAGTTTCGGAACTGTGGGTGTCAATCAACGGCGAAGAAAAAAATAAACATCGAGGGAAGAGAAATAAAAGAAAAGGAAAATAGGAGTGAAAATAAAGAGGAACCGACGACGAGGCCGCGGAACAATAAGAATACGCATTCCTTCCGAGCTCGCGACTCGGAACACTGCCTCGAATGCGTCCCACGAATATTTTTCTTTCCGTTCCTCTGTGAGAACATTATTTTTTTCAAGCGACTCTATAACTTTCTTTAATGGGAGATTAGTTACGTTGTGGGCGTTGCGTCGCATTATCGTGTTATGTGAATCGAATGCGCGGGGACTGTAATCGTTCTCGTGTTGATAAAATTGAAAGAGAGTCGGAGGTATTTTGCTCGGGTTAAATTTATATTTATAGCGACATCAGCATTGTTTCACGCGCGTAAAATATTATCGCGTAGAAGTTAGAATGTCCCTAAGAGCAAACCTCTCCCAATGACGATTTAAAAAATTGTAAAATTGAGAAATTATAAAATTATAGAATTATAAAATTCTAAAATTATAAAATTATAAAATTATAAAATTATAAAATTATAAAATTATAAAATTATAAAATTATAAAATTATAAAATTTTAAAATTTTAAAATTTTAAAATTATAAAATTATAAAATTATAAAATTATAAAATTATAAAATTACAAAGTTATAATATTACAAAATTGTAAAATTGTTTTGATGGTAATAAAACTGAGAGTGTGAGGAATTTGGATTCGGTTAAATTAATATTCATACCAATATCTACATTGCTTTACGCGCATGAAATATTACCGCGTAAAAGATAACATATCCTTAAGAGTATGTCCCTTCAGGCTCCAACACAAAAAAATACCTTGAAACTTTATATTTTCAAGGTTTTTTTGTTTGTATCGGAGCCGGGAGAGGAGCATACTCTTAGGGACATTTTATCTTTTGCAACTACAAAGTTACAATCCATCCTACACTCATTGGTAAACTGTGCACCCACTCTCGAGTCATCGGGACACAGAAGAGGCAAAAAAAAAAAAAAAAAAAGTGCGCCATCTGACGTTTTGAATAATGTAAAAAAATCTCCATTAAAAGAAACTTTCTTTAATGGGAGATTAGTTGCGTCGTAGGCGTGACATCGCATTATCGTCTTATGTGAATCGAATACGCAGGGACTGTGATCGTTTCGATATTAAAATTGCGAGGGAGACGGCGGATTTTTGCTTGGGTTAAATAAATATTTATACCGATATTTACGTTGTCTTACGCGCACAAAATATTATCGTGTAAAAGATAAAATGTCCCCAAGAGTAAACCTCTCCCGGCTCAGATACAAAAAAAAAAACAACCTTGAAAGTTTACAGTCGCAATCCATCCTACACTCATTTGTAAACTCGGCACCCACTCGCGAGTCATCGGGACACAGAAGAGAAGCAATGAGAAGAAACAAAAAAATAACATTTTAAGTGGGCAAACTGCCGTTTTGAATAATGCAAAAAAAAATCTAATTACCGAACCAGTTTACATGAAAAAAATATTTTACGATCGAAAGCTGCGTTCTCTTCCATAATAGTATGATTAATGTTAACGGACAATAAATGTAATTTTTTTTCTCGTTAAGCTAAGTCACGAGATTTCATTTTTTTTTTCTTCATCTATCTCTCATCCGAGATACGTTGCCCGTGTGCCAGTTTGTCATTATAGTTGCACCGATGAATAATTCAGCAAGACATTTTATCTGCGACACATATCGACGCTCGCAACGCGACTCGGACGTAGGCCGAATATAAAAGGAATCTCGCAAACGATCCATTGTCTTCGGGATCGATGTAAAACGAGTATTTAGCCAGCAGCTGTGAGGCGTCGAGGGTAAAAAAATCGGTATCGCGATTATATTCTCGGTCGATGCCGTTTATGGAATTTAAAAGATCGTTATACTTTGAAATATCATCCGGCTTGGTCGAGGTTCTCCTAATCTGGACTATCGCTGCTCGCGATCCATTTCCGTTAAAGATTTCACCGGTTGCAGTGGAACGTCGGTTATCCGGGACGAGTGCGATCGAAATACACACTGTCTGAAATGATGATAAGACGTCATCGTTTTGAATAGGGCTGTACAGATAGGCCGGCCCAGTCGTCTAAAATATCTTATCCGGCTAATGGATTTTATAGTTTGGCCGGCTAAGTCGTCTTAGTCGGTTAAACTATTTCAGCGAGCTAATCCGTTTTAGCCGGCCAAGTGCATAAAATCGTGCATAAAATCGAGCCCCTTAATGTCGCATTGTACTTTTGTCCAAAAAGGCCGGCGGATTCATGTTCAGCGCGCGAAAATACGTCAGAATACGTGGCAGTTAATTTTTAGAAAAGAAAAAAAAATCTCGTCAAAAAATTGCAAGGCTTTCAAGTCAATTTTTTGCGTTTTTTCAACGTCCTCAAACGGCACGATAAAACGATTCTAAAACTTTTGACAAGGCCCTATATTGTGTATTTTTTCCCGTAGAACACGATGGGCACCTCGGATTTTCCCTACCTCCACTGGGAGCCGAGATATCGACGTTTCAAAATCACGAAAATCGACGTTTTTCCAAAATTAGCTGAAACATTGAAAAATCGTTGTTCATTCACACGTTATTATTCCCAAGACTATCAAATAAGACTTCAGCACGGAATAAAAGTGCGAAAAACAAGTTTATCCTCAGTGCTGTTTCCAATAATTTCAAGCTCGTTTATTTTCCAAAGTTGAGTCCTTTCTCATAACGGTAATTACTTCATCGTCGAGTTATCCGCATACTCGTCCCGAAGCCCGTCCCAGAGCCATTCCGGCCCGCGATCGACGAGCCGCTATGTTTACCTTTATTTCATTCCACACTATCGACGTCGATCATCGACGTTCTCATCGTCACTCCAAAGATAATTGACATTCAGCTATTATACACAAACGGTAAATCGAAGATAACGATGCCGAATATGATAATCTTTACTACAACAAACGATAAATACATCCTCTGTCTACAAGCAATTTGCAAGCAATTTATTCGCGCCAGATCGACGTTAGAAAATAAATAAAAATAAACCTTCGAGCGACCCTGACTTTATTAAGTCTGGAAATCTAACGTACAAAAGTGGTCGTAAATCTTGAATTACCGCAGAGGAAATATTAATGTAAGCACGGTATTGAATTTCGCGCCTTCTTTCCTTCCATCCGTGAATCGTATTTTTCCACGGAACTCGCTTTGCACATCGCCGGGTCGCGTTTAAAAAATTGTCCTCGAGGAAACTTGTTTTCTTGCGAAAAAAAAATTTCTTGCGGTTTTCACTTATTACCGATGCGGATTCAATTCGTGAGTTTTAATGGCCAATTACGGAGCGGCGTTTCGTCGCCGCGGCGGTGTTTTGTGTCGCAAGTTATTGTTGGATTTTATAGGGGCGCGCTGTGAATGGAAGCCGGAAGGGGACTTATCGCTGAGACGAAAGACAATGGAACATTGCCGGTTGAATAGGAAAAATTAGGGGGTCAGTGGAATATCCCACACGATCGTCGGGAGTCTTCGCCAACGCTTTTGTTACCGCGAGGCAGAACGCTACACGACAACCTGTGCGGAGCCTAATTTTCCTCGGGACTCGGCAACGACGGCGAAACGCATCTCAGACGAGAATCGAAGCCCACGGTTATTGTGTCGCGTGTCCCACGGTCTTTTCGACGACCGGTGCGCCCCGGGCTAACCGGAAGTCGATTGAGAAATCGATTTTTATTTATGTTATTTTTGGCATTTTTTTTTTCGATCTCACAGCAAGCTTCTCGAATCCCATCGTGCATCATCGGACAGGTGAAAGTATCGTGAGCGAAAGTTCATTTGGCGACACAAATTTATTAAAATCAATCTCGTAAGTAAACAAAAAAAAATCAAAGGACACTTATTTCGGTTGCTCATTTTTTTTTGTTTACTTATAAGTTTTGTTTTATCTGTAAATTTGTATCGCTAAATTAATTCGGAATTAAATACATGAGAAACTGAATGGATTCCTAATTTGCAGGTGGATTTTGTTGAAGCGGCATAAATGCGAAACTTCCTCCGAAAATGTTTTTTCGATTAAGGAGTTTGGAGCGCTTTACATTAGAGAAATAAGTGATATATTTTAAAGTAGTTTATACGAACTACTGCAAACAAATTGCAATGGATTTGCAAAAATGTTGACTGGTGCTAATTTTCGAAAAGGTAAATATTCGTTCAGTTTTTTCAGCGAATGGTCTGTGATTTTTACTCGATTTTGATTTATGACAGCTGATTCTCTTACTTGAAAGGTGCTCTACGAGTTCACCGCCTAGATATTCGATAGTATTTTCCGTTTACAAATCACAACGGTTCGATTATGAAGAAAGTTCGTCGATGGATAAACAACAGACCGCACTTTTTAAACTTGCTATATTTAAATTCTCGATCAGATGAAAAATTAAGTTAACGTCTTGGCTCTGCTTTTTTCGTAAACAAATGACTCCAAATCGTAAACAATGAATATTATCATTCATGTTTTCCGATCAATTCGTAGAGTATCTATCGAGAAACAAAACGAGCTTTCTTTCGTCAAAATCGAATGAAAATTACAAATGTTGACTTAACGAAAACTGCCTAAAAATATGCCCGTGGATTTATCAGCGTAAACTTCGTGATTTTTGCGTAAAATCGTTGTACACGTTTTTTCTACATAAAGCAGGAACTCTTGCATCCAGATCCGCTTTACTTCGCCCTAATTAACCCTTGAAACCAAAACTGCATAATTAAATAAATATGCACAAAACATTTTTGAAATCTTGCCACTCGATTGACTCGGCTCTACCGTGAGGACCACTTTAATGTTTTTCTATATCAAGAACATCTGCTGTAATACAAATAACAATCCACTATAATCAATAGTCGCTAAAAGTTTGTACAAACGACTTAGAAAATCTTGCACTCATCCGACTAGTGTGATGCGCTCCAACCTCCTTAAATAGACCAAGATCGATTTCACCCCTAGCCATTCTATCTCTTTTACTTCAAACTGCCCGACCGTGCAAAAAAAAAAACAGGAGTTATGCCTTAAAAAAAGTGACCTAACAAATTTCACTATATAAAATCTTGACAGGCTATTCGACGTTTATGACAATACAACTTTCCCGGACAATTTTCCTCGAGGGCCGGAGTACCTGAAAATTTTGCGGCGCTCTGTTCTCGAGGAGTGCGTCGAGGTTCTTCAACAGCTCGTCGCCGGCCCGCCCGTCCGGTCTCCTCTTTCCATGACCGTTTAATTTTCTGTTCATCGCCATTTCCAGAAGTTGTTCCCACTCGACGACGTCGTACACGGGTCTGCGAGTCTGGGTCTGTCCGCAGCGGCTCCTCTTGACAACCCTGCCCGACAACGACGACGACGACGATTGTCCCTTCCTCTCCCCATTGTTCCTCCTGTGTTCTCCCTCCGCTCCGCAGTCGTCCTCGTCCAGCGAGCCCCGCTGCTCTATCTCGGCCGTAATCCTCATCCACTTTCTCTCCCTCGGGACTCTTATGACGTTGCTGTCGTCCCAGCCGCGCTCCATTTTTCTGCGTCTGTCGTCGGGAATTTTTTGCCCACCTCGCAGACTCTCGGCCCAGCTCTCCCTCTTGGGAAACCTCCTTCCGCTCTCCCTGCAGATCTCGTGCGGATTGCCCGAAGATCTGAACGAACCGGAAGACCTCCGAGCTCCGCTCCTCTTGCCCGAATCTGCATTACCGACCGAGCGCTCGTAGATTCCCTTGCCGCGCTCGATGTCGTCGAGGACCATGTCGATTCTCCTTATCATGGAGTTGGCCGAGTCGCCTATGGAGTCGTGGAGGTTTCCGGTCTCGGAGGAGTTTATGCTGTCGCTGTCGCTGTACTCCCAGGAGCTGGTCGAGTTCCTGCTCAACTTCCCACGGCCGGTGGCGTCGTCGCGCGAGCGCGGCGTCGAGGTCGAGACATCCTTCTTCGAGGTCTTCGGCCGTCTTCCGACCCCGGTCGAGGAACCCGTCGAAGAAACCGAGGAACGAGGATTGCAGGACTGCTTCGTCTGGCCGTTCTGCTTCGCGATCCCGCTCGCGTGGGCCTTTCCGCGGCAGGCCCGGTGGTGGTTTATCGCCTCCTCCCTGCTGTTGTTCGCCGGCATTTTTTTTCTCCGGAATTATAGCTTCCTTTTTTTATTTTATTTATTTTTTCTTTTTTTGGTTTTTTTTTTTTAATTGTCACTAAGACTGGTGGATAAAATCTTGGCACTGGGCGATGGTTGATGGTTGGTTTTGCTGGTTTAAGTTATCGGGTGGGAGCGAATTGCCCGTTTCCGCTTGGCCGAGGCTCGGCCGACATGGGATGTTTATCTATCTAATATGCCGATAATCACGCTCCCATAATCGAGCCGTTCGGCACGCGATTCTACTCGAAGAAAAAATGAAAATTATGATAGCAATAGAAACAAAAATTGTGTATCGTACACTGTAAAAATAAATTGTGGATTTGAAGTACTGGGATATGAAATTTGCTCACATTACTTAAATTGATTGAACATTAATGTACTTTTTTTTTTGGAAGATTAAAATAACAGATATTAAAGATACGAATCTTTCGCCTGAAACTTCCAAAAAATTTGTATCAAAAATAAAAAAATTTCCTCCAAATTTTCAGAGGCACTTGGTGTAAAAAAAGCTTCCTGTACCGTTCATTAATTTTCAAACAAGATTTTTTACAGCGTATCAGGAGTAAAAAAAATATGTAATAGTAGTAATCGAACCAGAAGTCTTCACGAGAAACCGAACAATTCTTTTTGGACTTTGTAAAAAGTTTAAAAAATTATCAATAACACAGGTGAAAATCTTGTCACTCGATCCGTTGACACTCGATCACTGGTTTAACGATAAACGAGATAGCCGGAGGTGAGTTATCGGGCGCGATCGAATCGTCCCTTTCCGCTCGGCCGAGCCGAGCTATTTATCTATCGAATGCCGATAATTACGTTGCCATAATCGAGCCGTTCGGGGCGCGATTCTTCTCGCTCATTTTCTCAATCAATGAGGCAACGGACCGTCGGGGAAATACTCTTTACTGCTCGCGCGTAGCTCTTTAATGGTCGCACCGTCGGAGCGTTTATGCTGCCATTAAATCGCGTTCCAGTTACGAGGCGTTATTACGGCCGAGCGCGTACCGAACGCGTTGCGTATCGGTAACCGGTGTCTCTACGCTGTTTAGCCGGAGGTAAGGCAGCGACGGAGAGCACCGTCCTATCGGACTACGATCCGTCTATCGCCGTATTTCAGACCGTGGAAAATTACTAACTCCTTCCTACCTCGCCGATCGACGACGACCACCCGTCGCACGATCCTGCGCGGACGAGCACGCGAATTATTAACATTTCCTCGAACGCTAATTGCATACGATATGAATGATTACAGAGCCCGAGGGAGATTCTAAATCATACGCGGTGCGAGAAACCCGTCAACACCGAGGAGAAAAAAATTATGTATCTCATGTGGAGCAAAAAAAATTATAATTGCGATAATCGAACCGGAAGTCTTCACGAGAAACCAAAGTCCTTTTTTTTGTTCAAAGTGGCGAATCAAGGCTCCAAAAAAATCGGAATTCAATTCGCGACGGATGAATCGACGGTCGGATTACCTACTTTTTTTTTTAGTTCGGGGTGGAGAATCTGTGGTCCAAAAAAATCGGAATCAATTCGCGACGGATGAATCGACGGTCGGATTACCTACTTTTTTTTTAGTTCGGGGTGGAGAATCGGTGGTCCAAAAAAAAATCGGGATTCAAGTTGCTCGCGACGGATAAATTGACCACGGATTACTTTTTTTTTAGTTCAAAGTGGCGAATCGATGGTCCAAAGAAAATCGGAATTCAAGTTGCTCGCGACGGACTAATCGATGGTTGTATTACTTTTTTTTTTTAGTTCAAAGTGGCGAATCGATGGTCCGAAAAAAAAAAATCGGCATTCAAGTTGCTCGCCACGGATTGATCGACGCTCGGATTACTTTTTTTTTCAGTTCAATTCAAAGTGGCGAATCGATATTCCAAAAAAAATCAGAATTCAAGTTGCTCGCCACGGATTAATCGACGCTCGGATTACTTTTTTTTTTTTAGTTCGAAGTGGCAAATCGATGGTCCAAAAAATAAAATCGGACTTTTTTTTAATTCGAAGTGGCGAATCAATGGTCCAAAGAAAATCGCACTCGTGTTTTAAGTTCGTCGCGACGGACAGCCGATCGACGACTCTCTGCCTCGTTATCGGCACCGGAACTTCCTTATCGGGTCGACACTGGGCGAACTTTTTTTGAATTTTTCGGCAATTCCTTGGCCGATTTTTTGGCAATTTTTCTTAGCTGTGATTCGCTGCGCGGACACGCCGACGACTCGAGGCTCGCGCTCGTTACTCGCGGGCTCATCTCGATACCGATTTGTTTTTTTTTTTTGTTGTTGACTTTTTTTGCGTATAAAAAAAGGAAACCACTGTCGCAAACGAGGAGCGGCGAGCGATTGGTACGCGCGACGAATCGGCCGGCTCGTCGTGTGTTACGTGCGAGAGTCGACTGAGTCCGCGAGACCGAGCGCGCCTGGGGCCCCCCTGGCGAAGTCGAAGGAGCGACCGAGAGGCGTGTGTGCCCACGACCGGTGTTCCTCCTACTTGTTCGGAAGCGGGCACCGTCGTCGTCGTCGCCGAGCCACGGCTCTCTTTTTCCCGGCTCCTCGGCTGACTCACACCGGTCAGAAAATGTTTTGCACTAGCTGCCCGTGTAGGACGATCCGCCGACAACGTGCACTCGACGCCGAACTGGAGATGCTGAATAAAGTAGCTAAAAAATAAAATAAAAAATGTGTACGCAAAATTGGAATTAATGAGAAAGCGGTGTGCGAATTACTTTGGACCGTTCAAAGAAATTCGTTTTAAAAATCCGTATAAAAAATCTCTTTTTTTTTATACTTATTTTTACCCATTTAAAAAATGTATTTTGCTAGTAAATGCACGTAGGGAAGAGCGGGGCAAAACGGGACAGTGGGGCAAAACGGAATTTTCCAATAATTTTTTAATGGTACTGTGGGACGAAACGGGACAGAAAATCCAGATGTATAGATGGGGCAAAATGGGGCGTCCAAATTTTTATTGGAAAATTGTCTTTTGGCCTATTGTCCCGTTTTGCCCCACTGCGCCGTATTGCCCCGCTCTCCCCTACATGTATTTTTAATTGTAGTATTCAAATCCGAAAAATTCAAAATCTGATAAAACCTGAAGAAATATTTCAGTTGTTACATAAAATAATCGTTGCATAAATAGTAACAAACGTATGCAACGAGCTTCTCTACTTGGGTGTAAAATTTCAACCCGCTCAATGAAGCCACTCTTGACTTATAGACGGTTGAATTTTACACACACACACACATCCAGACATTTTTTCCGACGTTTCGAAAAATTCTGAACATGTTCACACTAAAATCTCGAAGAAAAAAAAAATTCATAGAAACGAAGCTTCCTCCACGAGGGAACAAAAAATATAAAAAAATAAATAAATAACATACAGCGAGTAGAGTAGGAGAAAAAGTCAGATCGTGTCCGTCACCTTCGAGATGCCGAGCGCGATCCGGCGAGTGTATCGCTTGGCGCGATAACGTCTCGCCGGCACGAGTATCGCGTACCTGCCGGAGAGAAAAGTGAGATCCGGGGAGGGCGTGTTTACGTTCGTAAATACTGAATTATTATGATTAATAAATGATAACCGTGATTTTTTTTATAAAAACAAAAAAAAAAAAAAATTTGTGTCGAGATAATAATTGCCGGTACGTGAACGGGCACGGGGTTTGAGTATCGCTGGTAAAGGTATTTTAATCCGGTATCGTTTGTGGCCGAGGTTAGTGTTTATCGGCGATGTGCAATTTATAGAAGCGGTAAAAGGAGTAGACAACGAGCGATCCTTTCCCACCTTTTAGCGGTGCAGAGCCGAGCTTCGACGGACCGAAATGACCTTTCGACGAGAAGGAGGGGTGTTTGACTTGTGAACTTCGTTTACAGTCGCATAACTCCGCACGCGAACGAACAGGGACTGAATGTACACAAACGACAAGAACAGCGGAGATCGTTTACGAGCGGACCGCGCGGCTACGGCCCGACCATTCATCGTCGAGCGTGTCGCGTGACCGAAACGAGAAGGGCGTATCTTGCATGGTTTCGCACGGTAAATACGCTCTTCAGGCTCACGGTGGCCTTCAGCACGGTGAAAAGAATTTCCACTGACTCTTCCCTGACTATCTCCGAGGAAATTCTAATTATGATTTAATAATTATAATTTAAGATTATTTCGTTTCTATTTTTTTCTGGCTGAAATTCTAATCAGCGGGTTCCGATTAAAAAAAGAATATTAACTGGCATGTTCCTTATTATCTCCGACGAAATTGTGATTACAATTCAACGATAATTGTACTTTAGTATAATTTCATTGTAATTTTTTCGCGACTGAAATTCGAATCAGCGGTGACCGGTTGAAAAAAAAATTATCTGGCATGTTCCCGATTTTTCTGGTATTTTTTTTTCTTTCTGACATTTCGAGATTTTTCATGTGACTTCGGTCAGACGACGTTGTTCGGTCTTACGTCGAACGAATGCTGATATCCGTACATTTCTTTTCAACGACGATATGGAAACGAGCAAAGCTATTTTCGCATACGGGTGGCGTTACGAAGAAACCTCTTTCTCGTCTGCTAGCTCTCGTATTTAGAGTCCAGGAAGTCCGCGACGACGTCGTCACTCCCTTTCGTATTATTCTATTCTCGGCCGTTTATGCCCGCAGCTTGGAAATACGAGTAACGCGTCTCGAATCGCCTCCCTCGAGTAACGAAACGTAAACAGAGGACGCCCGGCGAACGCTTGTTCCGTGTGCGATGCAAATCTACAATATCTTTGCGAAACAATCTTAAGACAATGCATTGACGTTGATGTCTTCAAGCTAAAGCGATTTATACAAAACAAGCAGGTTGTCAGGCCTCTGAAATTTTAGGTTTTCGGAGATTTACCGGAGATACGTCACTTCCGGTTTTAAAATCGCATTTTTCAACCGGAAGTGATTTCACACCGGAAGTCCGTCACTTCCGGTCAAAAAATGAGATTTTCAAACCGGAAGTGACTTATTTCCGATCGAAAAGTGAAAATCGCAAACCGGAAGTGACTTCAACCGGAAATACGTCACTTCCGCTCGACGAATGAAAATTTCAAACCGGAAGTGACTTCAACCGGAAATACGTTACTTCCGGTCGACAAATGAAAATTTCGAACCGGAAGTGCCGTATTTCCAGTATGAACTCACTTCCGGTCAAAAAATGAAATTTTCAAACCGGAAGTGACATATTACGGTCAAAAAATGAAATTTTCAAACCGGAAGTGACATATTACGGTCAAAAAATGCGTTTTATCTTTTTACACACGGCGATGGACAAGAGACATTTGTTGAATGTGCAAACTTTCTTTTTTTTACCGTGCACGTGCTCGTTCGTACAATACGCATTCTCATTGTCGGAGCCGGAAGTGTATAATCCAGCCACGTGGTACGGACCGCGAGTCGTGTCCGAGAGAGCACCCGTTCGTGCACCGGAGAGTTTCGCCAATGGAATGAGAAAAAAAGGTAAAGCGAGCAATCTGAGCTTCGCCGCTGTTGGATGCTGTTTGTGCCGCTGCTGCTGCGCCACGAGACAGGCCGCGTGATCGATGCTCGGCTCTCGATCTGGGCTGCACGTGGGTCGAGATATAGCTGAGAATGGTAAACCCTCGAGAGAGGTTTGACGCCGCTATTCATTTACAGTTTCGAATTCAGCGGACGTCACGAGCTCGATACGATCTTTACAACGCCCCTACACTATTTATGTACAATCTCGATCCGGTGAATCAATCGAGTTTGGTATCGAGTCGATAAATATCGAACAGAGCAGAAATATAATTATTTAATGATTCATCGGACTATCATTTATTTCGTTCGAATCTGCCGAACGAAAAATAAAACGTAAAAATCGAGATTCTTTTCTAAATGTGATCTTTTGATGTTTTAGAACATTATTACAATTTGGAGTTTTTTTATGTTTCTCAAAAACAGAGCTTGAAGTACTCTATGAAGTACTCTATGAAGTACTCTATGAAGTACTCTATGAAGTATCAAACTGAATAAAAAGTGAAATTCTTGAGTGCGAGGCTGCCTAAAGAACGAGCTTACAGATACGAGAAAATAACATTATTATAACGTTATTAACATTTAGAATTTGTTTTTTTAAGATGTTCCAAAAACATGTTTACAACAACACCTGTACGGGAAAAAATCTAATTTTTTTCCACGAAAACTGATCTTTCTTCAAGAGGAATCAAACTGGAAAAAAATCTTGAGTGCAAGGTGGCCCAAAGCACGAGTTTACAGATGCGAGAAAGTTTATTCGGTAGCAGGAGCCACGCGCCGTCGAGAAAGATACATATGCGAAGAGACTGTAATAAAAGGCTAGACTTTGCTTAACATACCATTAGCGCCGATCTCTCAAAACGAAAATGGCCTTGGAATAAATATCGAAGAAACTGGCGTCGCCTAGAAAAAAAAAAAAAAAAAAAAAAAAAATCCGAGTATTCTTCCTGTGTACCGTAGGTGTGTTCGGGCAATTAGAGGTACGGCCTGTGCATCGGCGTCGAAAGCGTCTAGGCGTGAATGATTCATGACTCTGACGAAAGTAGCATTTCCATTTGAATATAATACGAACGTTCGTCCACTTGTCCCAGCCTTCTCCCTGTCCCATCCAGTCTTTGCTACCTATTTATTTAATTGTGTGTTAACCGCTCCCTCGAGAATAATTCAACCGAACCGCTGATACATCGAATTCAGCCCAGTGTCTCTTGCGAATTTATAGAGAATATTGTACATTCGGAGTTTAACACCTTTCGCACGTTTTCCACGGAGTTACGAAAAGTGGGTGTCGTTGAGAAATCGAACGCTAAGAAAATATTACGCAAATGTCGATGTACCCGATGACTCGGCGACGTCAAAAACGCCTTTCTCAGTGTTTTTCACGGAGATGATTTACCGACTACGGCACCCGCGAGAAAAATTTATCTCCAATTCTTTTAATCAAAATTGATATCAATTTTTTTCTCAATGTTGATATCAACCCTTTTTTTCCTCAAAATTGATATCAACCTTTTTTTTCCTTAAAATTTATGTCAATTTTTTTCCCCGAAATGTATGGGTTTTAGTTAACAACATATCTTTTGTATCTGCTATAAAAACACCAATTTTCAGGTGAATTTCATGAGAACGATATAAATGTTCAGTGTTTAAAAACGCAGTTCGAATCAACGAGAAATCAAACTTTTTTCACAAAGTGGATATCAATATTTTCTCCCCAAAATGTATCGGTTTTGGTTGACAACGTATTTTTTGTAGCTACTATAAAAATCCAATTTTCAGAAAAATTGAATGGGAGCGACAGAAATTTTCACAGTGTTTAAAAACACAGTTCGAACGAGCCAGAAGTTCGTTTCTCCGGCAAGCAGGAGGCACCGTGCATGCCCGAGCGAGAAGCGTGGGGGGCCAACTATATTAAATGTTTTTTTGTTCCAACCGATCCTATCTGCTCTACTCCCGTTTATTTTTCTCCAGGAAATTCTGTATTTATAGAAGCAGACCGAGGATAGGTCTGACGTCACAGCCGGGAGTGCAGTTCTCGTCGGCTGTGCGTGCACTCTGCAGCGAGTGTAGTGGGCGCCGAGTGAAGAACCCGCAGGATCTCTTCGCGGAGGCATCCAAACATCTCTCGTCCACATATACCGTTCGAAGATCTTGGAATATTTCACCCATATGGTCCAATGTCCCTCGCGTACCTACTTTATTTTTTATTCAATATATACTTTTTTTTTATACTCCCAGAATTTCCGACATTTTATAACCAACCCGTTCGGATGACATTTTTGTGCATAATTAATTAATTATTTAAAATACTCCCACAATTTGCGATGTTTCATAAGAAACCCGTTGGGATGACATTTTTGCGTAAGGAAACCCGACCGTGTATAATTTACACGTGAGTACAGCGACGCGGCAGTTTCAAGAACTGTAGGATATAATAAATCTCATATACGGTACAATTTGCCTCGCGTACCTAATTTTTTAATTTTTAATTTTAATTTTTTTAACCCATCCTCCAAGCATTCACGCTATTTTATAACAAACCCGTTGGGATGACACTTTTGCGTAAGAAAACTCGAGCCTATATAATGTACACGTGAGTACAGCGACGCGGCAGTTTCAAGAACTGTAGCATATAATAAATCTCATATACGGTTCAATTTGCCTCGCGTACCTAATTTTTTAATTCATAATTTTTATTTCTTTACCTGTCCTCCCAGAATCCGCGCTATTTTATAATGAACCCGTTGGGATGACACTTTTGCGTAAGGAAACCCGAGCGCGTATAATTTACACGTGAGTACAGCGACGAGGCAGTTTCGAGAACCGTAGGAGTGGACGTCCTTCGTGGCAGGAAACAAAATCGGTATTCACCCAAGACGGGAGAGCTCTCGGTTGCCGGAGAGCTGCTGGTAATCTTATTAGCATAGATAATAAAAAAAAGAAGAAAAAAGAGAAAAGGATCTTGGAACTTGCGCAATTATTCGGGGCGGTGCACGTGCCCGAGAGCTCGCCGTGAGCCTCCCTGTCGGGTAGAGTCAGCGTGCGTGCGCTCGGGACTGCCTGCTGCTACGAACAGTTCGAGTACGTGCATTATTATCATCATTATCATATATGTATTCCTCGTCGTGAATCGTGGCCTGGACTCTCCTCGACGTAGGCAGCCTTTTACAAACCACGGCTTCAATAATATTACACCCACGAAGGCTGACGACTCTCTCGATCCGTTGTGCAAACAACACACGGGAGCCACTCGCACTTGTCGCTCGCAAATTTTATAACCATTCGTGGCCATCCGATGCTCGATTAATTCCTCCTTGAATTTATCGCCCGACGATTAAGCGAACGGCTAATTTTGCATTCCTCGTCCGCGTCGTTAACTCTGCCGAGTGTTTTTTTATTTAGATTTGTTTTTTATGAACAAGCGGGGTAGATCAGATGGGTTTTTTGTGTCGCCTCGCTGGGACGCTTAATTGACGCATTTTAATTAATACATTTTTTAAGGTTTTTCTTTAACATCGAAGGAAGCCGAGGCAGAGAAAGTTGAATCGTAGATACAAGTCAAGAACTTCGTATCGAAGCTTGTCCCGTGCTTCGGAATGAAGTACGGAGTAGCAAATCAATTTTTGTCCCGGCTATGATACGCGTATGAAATCGAAGGAGCGAGTGCGCGAAAACCGGTGCAGTTTAGAGAGCCGAACGGCTAATTTTTAATATTTAATAATTCTAATATTTAATAATTTCAATTTTTTATAATTTTTATATTTCATAATTCCTCGTTCGCATCGATAACTCTGCCGACTCTTAAATTTTTTTTTTTTTTAATCGCAAAACTGAGTCCATCTGATGGGTTTTTTATGTTGCCTAGCTAAGGCGCTTAAGTGGCGCATTTTAATTAATAGATTTTTTAGGTTTTTTAGCATCGAACGAAGTCGAGTCAGAGAAAGTTAAATGGTAGATACAAATCGATCGAACCAACAATTTCCTATCGAATACTGCCCCGTGCTTCGGAGTGAAGTACGGAGTGACAAATCAATGTTTGTCCTGGATATGACACGGGTAAGAAACCGAAGGAGAGAGATCATGAGACCCGGTGCAGTCGAGAGAGCGAATGGCTAATTTTGCATTCTTCGCCCGCGTCGATAACTCTGCCAATTTTTTTTTTATTTAATTTAATATGTATATTTATATTTGTATTATATTTATATAGATTTTAATTTAACATCGAACGAAGTCGAGTCAAAGAAACTCGAAATGTAGATACAAATCGATCGTATAAACAACTCCGTATCGAAGCCTATCGCGAGTTTGTCTCGGGGCAAGCTCGCAGGCACGAAGCGTACCGAAGTACGGAGTGACAAATCAATTTTTCTCCTGGCTATGACACGGGTATGAAATCGAAGTGGAGAGATCATGAGAACCGGTGCAGTCGAGAGAGCGAGTGGCTGATTTTACATTCCTCCTCCGTGTCGATAACTCTGCCGAACCTTTTTTTTCTATTATGTTTTATGTAGCAAAACGGAGTACAGCTGATGGATTCTTTAAATGACGCGTTTTACCGAATAGATTTCTTTTTTTAACATCGAACGAAACCGAGTCAAAGAAAGTCGAATGGTAGATACAAGATATAAATCGATCGTGCGAGCAACTTCGTATCGAAGCCTGTCCGATGCTTCCCTCGCAGGCACGAAGAAGAAGTTTAAAAATAAAAGTCCTGGCTTCTTTTTTTATGGTAAAAAGGAGTCCAGCTAACGGATTTTTTTGCGTTGCCTCCCTGGAACGTTTAATGGACGCACTTCAGTGGACAGATTTTTTGTTAACATCGAACGAAGTCGAGTCAAAGGAAGCTGAATCGTAGATATAAAATATAAATCGACCGTGCGAGCAACTTCGTATCGCCTGTCCGGTGCTTCTCTCGGGACGGCTTCGGTGCTCCGCGCGCAGGCACGAAGCGCGCTGAAGTACGGACTGGCGAATGAATTTTTCTGCCGGCTATGACACCGGTATGAAATCGAAGGGGGCGAGATCGTGAGAACCGGTGCAGTCGAGAGCGAAGTCAACGAGAAAAAGTATAAAAATTGAATACCCTGTCGTGCCGGAAAAGGCGGGCGCGAGACATCGTTTCTGCCGGCTCGTGTACAAGTCACATAAGCCGAGCGGGAGACACGACAAGGCAGAAGAGACTGCACCGAGGGAATTCGAGATCACCGGAGTGAGATGAATAAGAAGCATTGTGCACTGGTGTGAGCCGATCGCCCGATGAATCCACCGCACAAATATCGAAGTAAGTCCCTCGCCGAGAAAAGAGCGCGACGATACGGCGTATCGTCGCTGGCGCTTTGCACGTGTTCGACTTCTTTATCTTCCGTGGAATTCCTTTTGCCTCCGCACGCGAAGCTCCAACCTTCGGGAAATCGAGCGCTCCTTCCGCGCGGCGAGAAAGTTCGGTCTGGGAATAAAAATATATATATACATAAAATATCATGTTTTTTGGACCGATAAAAAAATTGATAATTCAATTCGTAGGAGCTTTTCGAGAAACTGTAGAGAGGTTGGAGGAAGAGATTTTTTTTCGTTGATGAGATTCGGTGGAGGTCGGTGAGACACTTTTTTGCAGGAAACTTCTTTACCATCTGGGTCGGTAGAGAAACTATTGACTTCATCGTCCGAGCGTAAAGGCCAACGTGCAGAAAACTCTGTTATCAATGGCTTAGCTTCGGTCAGTGCTGTATCTTGGACTTCCCGCCTTATCGACTATGCAATGTCCGCACTCGGCGCTGGTTCTTCGAAAAATTGTCAATTATTTTCTGTGATCCTGCTGTTTAAATGTTTTATAAAAAAATCAACTATTGGCAATCTTTCTTGCTTTTATAAAAATATTGGAGCACAAAAAATGATCTCGTGACAAATTATTTAAGGGGGTACATTTTTTAATCACCAAAAACGTTCGGCCTTAATAAAAATTCCTTGACGGCTCAATTTTTGTATGGAATTTGAAGTAAAGTTTTTAGTCTTGTCGACTATCGCATGTCTGCACTCAGAGCGGGCTCTTCGAAAAATTAATTTCTGCGATCGTGCTATTTAAATGTATTATACAAAAAAAAACAAGTCTGGTCAGTTTTTTTTTCGTTGTAAATAAATTTGAGCACAAAAACTGAACCAGTGACGAGAAACCTAAGGAAACACAATTCTTATTTACCAAAAACGTCCGACCATAAAAAACATTCGTTGCCGACTTATTTACATAAAATTTGAAATAAAGTTTCCGGTCTTATAGATTATCGAATGTCTGCTCTCGGAGCTGATTCTTCGATAAATTGTCAATCATTTTCTGTGCTTCCGCTGTTTAAATGGGTTATAGAAGAAAAATCAACCCTTGCGATTTTTTAATCTCCTACGAATAATGGGGCACAAAAAATTATTCAGTGATGAGGAATTCAAGGGGGTACATTTCTGAGTTACCAAAAAACGACCGCCCTCAAAAAATTCCTATTCGACACAATTTATATGAAATTTGCAATAAAGTTTTCCGTATATGGCTTTACAACTTGCCGTAAACACTGTCGTTCCAATGTAATTGAGTTTACGGGGTAAACTGCGAGCCGAGTCCGATTAGTCGGGGAGTCCGCGAGAAGCGGACAATCTTATCGATCGCACGACTCCGCGAGCGGTTCCGACATAGCGAACTGGAACGAATAAGACTCCCGGGTAGTCTTTGTCCTCGGTCGAGTCGATCCAACGCCTAGTTTAAATATATTCCTTCTACATTATTTTTATTTATCGTAACGAAATAAACCACCTAAAAAGAAAGAAAGAAAGAAAGAAATAAATAAATAAAACAAGATAATCCGAATCCAAGATCTCAAAGAAACCGAGCGGAGGGAAATTCTCACGAATTCTCCGCTCGGCTCACGCGAGGCTTGGCGAGACATTTAAACAAGCTAACCGGGAGGAATGCGCGAGTCGGAAAAATGGTCTTTGCCAACGTGACGACGGTCGTTCAGACCGCTCGGTAATTGTAAACCGATAATTTAATTCGAGGCCGTCGACGATACATTTGCAAACCGCGAAGGCGTTGAATGACGCGAAACGACGTCGATGATACCGAGAGCGATCGGGTTATGCAGAAAAAGGCGCGGTGTACGTACGCGCAACAATTATCCACGCGGACCGGCTCGCCGGCCGAGTCGACGGTCAGAGCTCGACGACTTTACCGGGAATACATCACGCCCGCCGAATTGGAGCGTGTCAGAAACAATTGTCGGTTTAATGGAACTGCGGGACGAAAGTGAAACTGCGAGTATCTTCGCTGAATCAATTGTCTCGAGAACGGGGATAGCGACAATTGCACGGTTTCTAATCTCGTCTCTCTAATTTCCCTATATTTATGCACTCTCAAGTTAAACGAGCGTCCATTAATAATTCTGCACTCCTTGGATGGAGAAAAAAAATTGTACAATAAATATATATGCATACATATATTTTAAAAAATATTTATATAGGATTTTTTTTTCATATATATATCGCACCCCTAAAACCATAGTGCAATATCTTTTATGGGCGTACCATACAAATTGTTACACTGTTGCTCTAGGCATGCGATATATTTAAATCGATATTTATTGTGCAGTTTTGTTCATATATATATTGCATCCCTTAAACCAAAAGTGTAACATCTTTTATGGGATTGTAAATTACCATACAAATTGTTGCACTCTTGTTTTAGGTGTGTAATATTATTAAAAAGATATTTATTCTAAAATTTTTTTCATATATATATATTGCACCCTTAAAACCATAGTGAAACATTTCTTATGGGGGTTACCATACAAATTGCTACACGGTTGTTCTAGGCGTGCGATAGATTAAAAAGATATTTAGTCTGCAAATTTTATATATACATATTTTATAAAAAAATATTTATTCTGCAATTTTTTCTTTCACATATATATGTGAATAAATAAACCCAAGGACGGTGGTTGACGTTTGAAGTCTGCCGTTTGAGAATTGCGAGTTACGAGTTCAGCCAACCCTGTGTGAGCATAAATGAAAAAAAAAAAAAAAAAAAAAACACACGAAAGGGTGAGAGAGAAATTTCTCGCCGGTTCTCTTACCACGAGGGAGCTCCGGGCTCTCGCCACGCTGCTCGATTGTCCCTGGGCGTGCCAGTACCGCGCACCGGCTCTGGAGGACCCTCGACGCGACGAGACTAACAAGCACAGTCCGTGTCTCACGTACGCACCGTCACCTCCTCCGCCTTCTCTGCCACCGTCAACGTCAGTAACATCAACGAGCACAAACCGTCTGCGCTATGCTTTCCGACCTTTCTTTTTTACGCTTATGGCTTTTATGTATGTATATATATATTTATTTTTTTTCGTTAATGTATATTCCACGACGCCTATGGACACCGCGTGTACCCGGGCGAACGCTCCGGAGGGAAGCAACGCGCGTGAACCGGGACCGGCCAATATGGCTGCCGGAGGACAACCGGCACGCGCATGCGCAGTCCGATCGAGCTATCCTTCTATCGCATAGAGTTCCACAGCTCGAGAAAAATATGTATATATGCATACAGTTGTATGCAAGAAATGAGCTTGCATTTCGACTTCCGGTATTTCAATACTGTGGCATGACGAACTCGCCTAGAAAAAAAAATTATAATGATTAATGTGTACATTTTTGGAAGCGCAATAGACTCGCTGTAATAAAGCGGTCAATTATCGCATATCTGTTGTTTGTAAATAAACGAACTGAGAAACAATTAGTTTCAACATCATTTCTATTAAATTACGGACTGTTATAACGGTAGGCTCGAGTTATCGATTATTACTGTCAGAAAAAATAATGTAAGTACCGCTTAATTTCCGATCGAGCTATCCTTCTATCGCGCAGAGTTGCAGTAATGTACTGCATGTATTTATGTATAATAATGCATAAAAATAGCTCGGGAAAATTATGAATATATGGATAGAGTTGTATGCGAGAAATGAGCTCGCATTTCAACATCCGGTATTTTAACTGTCGGACGACCGACGAGTCTAGAAAAAAACTGATGATTAATGTGCCCATTTTTGGAAGCGCAGACGACTCGCTATAATTTAGCCCTAGATTGGCGCTTATCTGTTATTTAAAATGAACAAACTTGCAGATAATGACTTTCGAAACAATTTCTATTAAATTACCGACTGCAATAACAGTAGCTGCTGCTTACTGATTATCACTGTCAGAAAAAGTAAAATAATTAATGTGCACATTTTTGGAACCCCAGACGTCTCGCTATAATTTAGCCCTGGACTATCGCATACCTGTTATTTAAAACAAACAAACTTCCAAACAATGACTTTCGAAATAATTTCTATTGAAGTACCGACTGTAATAACAGTAGCTGCTGCTTACTGATTATCACTGTCGTAAAAAATAACCCAAGTACTCTGCAATTTCAGGCCGGCAGACCGAATTCCAAGCGATTTAATTCCACCCGTCCAATAAGGTACGTTCACCCCGCATTTCTGCATATCACCGCTCTAGGTACCCTGAATGAATAATGTCCACATTTTTGGAAGCGCAGTCGACTCGCTATATCAACCCCTCCATTGTCGCAAATCCCTTCGTTTCCAAAAATAAAAAACCAAACTCACAAACAATGATTTTCGACATAATTTCTATTAAACTACCAGACCGTAACAACAGTAGCTGACGACTTACTCATTATCACTCTCAGAAAAAAATAACCCAAGTACTCTGCTATTTCGAGCCGGCAAACCAATTACAAGCGAGTTAATTTCACCCGTCCAATTAGGTACCTTCACCCAGCAGTTTCTGCATATCACCGCTCTGCATTAGAGCGCAGCTATCTATTATCGAACCATGGCGGGTGTGAGAGTATCAAGAAAAAAAAAAAAAATTGAATGAACGACTAATGTCCGGCGCGCGCGCGCACACTCGAGCGAGCGATAAAGATCAAAGGCCGTTTGCGAGCGAGCCGCACTCGGGAGAGTGTAGGCCTCGAAATACCTTGCGAGACGAAGCGTGCTGTACTCGCTACAATTCCGTGGCGAGGATGGAGGGCGCGTACCGAGCGTCGAGAACCGATATGGAAACGGGGGCGACACGCTGGGAAGAGCGTGGGTGCTCCTGACGGCCGATCGATTTATTTGTACGTGCGCTCACGTACACCCAGTGCACATGTTTATTATCGTCGTCCCTGTGCACACGAGCCGAGTAACCGAGGACGCATCTCGCACCGCTCAACGTGCCGAGCCACGCGGGATACGCCCTTCCGTTCCTAAGCGGTCGACATACTTCGGTACTGTAAGCGAGTACAAAGACTCGGACGATCGTGGGACACCGCGTACTCCGAGTTGCCGACCTGCCGTCACTCGGTCGCAAATTCGCGTTACAAGGTGTCCGGCGAGTTCCACCGGAGGCGAAGCCTCACCACCGAGCTTCGAGCATACACTGTAAATAAAAAATTAGTATGCAATTTAATGTACCGGACTGTAAGTTTTTATTTTTTTTAAACTGGCATATCAAATATCATGAACAATTGTCATGAACAATTAATGTTCAGTGTATTAAACACATTGGAAATGCTTTATTTTTAAGAAATTACTTTAATTTTTACTGTAAAAGTACTTTAATTTCAATAATTTACTTTGATTTCACTGTAAAAATTAATTATCTTCCACAGTGCAATTAAAGTAAATTATTAAAGGTAAAGTACTTTTATAATAAAATTAAAGTAAAATATTTCTAAAGTATTTAATAATATAGTGTTAATTATTTATCACAATGGTACATAAAATTTATGTATACCGGTTTATGCCTAAGAACTTCCAGTACTCATACATTAAATTGCATACGAATTCTTTTAACAGCGAGGAGTCTGATTTCAATATCAATTCCTGTGATTCCAATTTCAAAAATATGCATGTCTCGTATCGTCTTCTCTGTCCATAAAAGCTGAGCGAAGGAAGGACGTATCTCGCACCGTGTACTACATCGGATACGCCCTGCCCTTTCCCAGCAGTCGACATAGTCCGGTACGGTATCCGAGTACAAAGAGCCGAGACGATCGTGGGACAAGCTGTACTCGGAGTTGCCGACCCGCCGTCACTCAGTCGCAATTCGCGATACAAAGTGTCCAGCGAGTTGCATCGTAGGCGAGCCCTCTCCACCGGGCCTCGACTGTAGAGGAGCCTGACAGGTAATCAAGAGAGAGTGCTCGGAGAAACGCTAGACTCGACTACAGTACTGCCTATTCCTCCGTCTAGACTCGGGTCCGGCGCAGTGTCTTTGGCTCGGAAGGTACACCGAGCGGAGCGGAGGGCGAGCGGGCAAAGGACTCGTCGGAGCGTTCACCGGCGACGTCGACGACACAAAAGGCCACCCGGCCGAGCACTCGATGTTGCCATCCTCCCAGTTTCCACGTTCGCGAAAAGTTCAAGCGAGATCTTGTTTTCTTCTTCTTCCTTTTATTTTCGTTCTGTCCGAACGAAACTTGCGATCGTGTTTGAAACTTGAACGAGTGCTTGAAAGATGCACGCGAGGCTGAGTGCGCCGATGGGTGGTGGCGGGTTACGGGCCTGTAACGATGATCGACAGCCAGTCTGGACCGAGTGAGCGATTCCTCCTCCCACACTCGAACGCCCCAGGCACCTATTGGTATATACAGCGAGTGTCAATAGCCGCATGAGACCGTATAACAACTCGGACGAACGAGTCTGGCGAGCCAGCTCGAGCTACTGGTCGGTGACACTGCGTTTGTGTGTTTGCATATATATATATATATATATGCGTGCAGCGATAGGGTATGCGCAGATTCGAAGGCTCGGAGCTTCGCGAGAAACGTTTCAACGGCTTCCATCGTCTCGCGCGTTTGGATTTCAATAGTCATCATCGTAGTCATTCGGTCTATCAGCGGCGATGACAATGGTGCATTCCACCTCTGGAAAATAAAATCTTTTTTATCATGTTAATTTTCGGTTAATTGAATTAAACTAGTCCATTGGTCGATGGGATTTTTTGATAATTGAGAAGGGGAATAAATGATCGGAGATTAAATTCGGCTATGACAATGATGCATTCTACCTCGTGAAAATTATTTTTTTTTGTTTTTCGTTTCATTGAGTTAAACTCGTTAAATGGTCGACTAATTTTTTGACAATTGAGAAGAAGAGCAAAGAGTCGGAAATTTCCACTTCAGGAATATGAAATGTTTTTTGTATTGTTAATTTTCGTTTAATTAAATTAAGCTCGTTAATTGGTGGATTGATTTTACGATAATTGAGAAGAATAAATATGAGATTAAATTTCGGAAATTTGACATTTTTTTTATCCCCTAACTTTTTAATCCCCGAGTTTTTTTCGTAGCGACGACAGTGGCTCGGCGGAGATGCGGCTTTCTAACACCGGAGACTCGACCGTATACCGTTAGGTGATTACTATGCCGCACCGCGAATGAGAATGTGGGTGGAAAAGCAAGCGCCCTTCTCCCTCTCAGAGCGCGCGCATCTTCCTCTCTATTACTTCTTTTTCCCCGGTACCCTTTCGCTTGCCTCGCTCATTCGTTACGCTCGCCCAAACCTCTTTCCCTTTTTTCTCATTACAATTTATCTCTCGTATTCTCAACTTTTTATTTTGTTTACGATATACTGCGCGGACGCGACGTTGCTCAACGAAACACGAGCCCCTTGAGAATGCTGAGTTATAGTTTCCTAACATTTCTTTTAGCTCGATTCCCTCGACATCTATTTTTTCGATTCGATACGATTTCATTTGAATGAAAAAAAAGACTTGTAACGACTATACGTTACTTTTTATTTATTTGTCTTCATTTTATGGAAAGAAATGCAATACATATTATAATTTTTTTTTATCTCGAATTCCTCGATATCCATTTTGTCGATTTGATACGATTTGATTTCAGTGCAAAAAAAAACTTTCAACAGCCATCTATTAATTTTTAATTTCTTAATTTTTCTATTTCCTTTTATGGAAAGAAATGCGGCCCATGTTTTTTTCACCCCGAACCTCAATATCTATTTCGTCGATTCGATACGATTTGATTTGAGTGCTAAAAAAAGCACCAGCCATCCATTCATTTTCAATTTCTTAATTTTTTTCTATTTCCTTTTATAAAAAGAAATGCGACCCATGTTTTCTTTATCCCGAATCTCAATGTCTATTTCCCCGATTCGATACGATTTCATTTGAGTGCAAGAAAAAGCTTTCATCAATCATCCGTCATAATCTGTTTCTTCGTCATATTATGGAAAGAAATGCGATCCATGTTTATTTTTTTTACGGAGAGAGTCCCGCAAGGATGCCATTTAAACTATTACGAATTACACACGTCACTCGCGTGTTCCGCGGCGTTTTCCTTTCCTGTTTATTCCCCCGAGGCGATGGACGGCCGAGCGGCTCGGGGCTCTCACGCGACACAGCTGATTCCTACGGCCTAGCCGTAACCCTGAAGTAGCCCGGAACCTGTCCCCTCTATAGTTCAACGCACCGGACCCATTCCGTTTTATTCATGAAACGGCAGTCGTCGACGTCCTCACCGAAGATCGACCGTGAAGGTACTCCACGCTCGAAGGTCGAATGAATTTCGAGTACACACGCAGAGGAGAAGATCGTGTACGGAAAATCTCGCTGGAGAGGCTCCTCGCTTTAATTGGTCATTAGGCACGAAAGGCTAATTGGTTCGTGGTTCCATGTCGTTCGATCGCTCCCACGGAAGAATTAATTAGCTGGCTCGACGTTTAACGAGGTTCGGCGGCTGCATACGACACCGCGGTACGGTGCGCACGATGCCCGGAGATCGATCCAGGCGATATTGCGTCTCGGCGTTCGATGTGGACGAGACGAATTGAAAAAATAAAAAAGAGAAGCGATTACACTGTTACGTGCAGGTAGCCCGATGAGAATTCCCTTCCGGTCACGCTTCGATGATCGGAAAAAGAAAACAAAAAGAAAAATTATACAAGTATAATAGCTCGTCTCGGAAACCCAAGAGCGAGGAATCACTAAAATATGCTCGGGTGACTCCGAAGCTTCAAAAGGGTAAAGATAGGTCTGAAACTTATCTTTACCCAAGAGACGAATTAAAAAAAGAGCAATGATTAGACTGTTACGTGCAGGCAGCCCAATGAGAATTCCTTTCTGGTCACGCTTCGATTATCGGAAAACAAAAAATAACAAAAATTATGGACGTAACGTAAGAGCAAGGCACCACTAAAATATGCTCGAGCGATTCCGAAGCTCTATGAGGGTAAAGATAGGTCCAGGGACTTATCTTTGCCCAAGGGATAAAATCAAAAAAGGGCAACGATTGCACTATTACGTGCAGGTAGCCCAATGAGAATTTCCTTCCGGTCACGCTTCGAGGATCGGAAAAGAAAACAAATAACAGTTGTACAAGTAAGGTAAGAGCAACGAACCACTAAAATGTGCTTGCGTGATTCAGAAGCTCTAAGAGGGATAATATAGGTCTAGAGACTTATGTTTACCCAAGAGACGAATGAAAAAAGAAAAAAAAAGAACAACGATTACACTGTTACGTGTAGGTAGCTCATTGAGAAATCTTTTCTGGTCACGCTTCGATGATCAGAAAAGAAAAAAAATATTATGGAAGTAACGTAAAAGCAAGGAACCACTAAAATATGTTCGAAAGATTCAGAATCTCTAAGAGGACAAAAATAGGTCCAGAGACTTATCTTTGCCCAAGAGACAAATTAAAAAAAGAGCAACCATTGCACCGTTACGTGTAGGTAGCTCAATGAGAAATCTTTTCCGGTCACGTTTCGATTATCGGAAAAAAAAATTATAGCAGTAACGTAAGAGCAAGGAACCACTAAAATATGTTCGAGTGATTCAGAAGCTCTAAGAGGACAAAAATAGGTCCTGAGACTTATCTTTGTGCCCAGGAGACTAATTTAAAAAAGGAGCAAATATTACACTGTTGCGTGTAGGTAGCCCGATGAGAATTCCTTTCCAGTCATGCTTCGATGATCAAAAAAGAAAGAAAAAATTATACATGTATAATAGCTCGTCTGAGAAACGCAGGAGCAAGGAACCACTAAAATATGCTCGAGTGATTCAGAAGGTCTAAGAGGGTAAAGATAGGTCTCTCTCCCCTAGCACGTGCCGCCGAAAGGCACGAACTTCCGGTCGAGAACGGTGAATAAACGGACGGCCGCCTGTTGAACGTTCCTCGTTACGGATATTACGCGCCGCACGCCGGGATCGATTAACCGATGACTCACCGTGTTCTGGTGGAATCGCAGACTGCCCGATCGTCGTAGTGTACCGCCTCGTATATTCGCCGGCGCCAATTCCACCTGACGTCCGTCCGTGTCCCCGCGCCGCGACAGCTCCGAGAGTTCCGCTACCGGCTGAACCTGAAAGTCGTACAGAGCTTTTGTTAATAAACGAATATCAGTAGAAAAATAAAGTTAATGATAAAATGAATAAGATTTCATCATTAAATTAATAAGATTTAATAATTAAATTAATAAGATCTAATAATTAAATTAATAAGATTTAATAATTAAATTAATAAGATGTAACGATCAAATTAAATGATAAAAAATGTTTCATATAGCAGGAGTATTGAGATACGTTTAGGGCGATTAATTTGATCGGGCCATTGAATAAAGTATTTGGGCCAACAAATATATATTTGTTCTTAATTGGTTGGACCGACCCAATCAATTGATTGGCCGGTAACCGACCAATTTGTTGGCTCGATTTAATTCATTCATTGACCCATCCAATTTAATCGCCTTTCGCGTATTTACCCACGCAATCGGTCGGAGCGATTGGTAACTTTTTTTTTTGTAAATGGTTTTGTTCCACGACGATTGTGTTTGTTTGCTGATCGGATAAAGGTTATCGACACATTGCAGCAAGATAAAATGTTCTGATCTCAAGTTTCTCGGCCGGCGCTTATCCTACGGCAAAACCCTCGAGTACAGTGTCGTTTTATTTTTTTTTACCCGAACAACCACACATAGAACGCAGCCAGATAGCCAGTATCGCTACGGCGAATAAGATTATCGTTAACGGTACTGTTCCGAGCTGCGTTGATAAGCCGTCGTATCTGTTCGTGCGCGACGATAGGCTCGCAAAACAAGCTGCAATATACTGTTTTTTTCCTACGCGTTCGAATAAAGACCGAAGCAATGACAAAATTTTACCACGAAAAAACGTCCATGTTTTTTTTCTTTTCTTCTAATTAAGACCTAGAATTTGATTTAGACTTAGAATTAGATTTTTGTTTTCTAATACATTTTTTTCGAATAAAACCAAAGCAATGACATTTTTACACGAAAAAAAATATCAGTCAAATACTTTACGGTTTGTAGCTTTATCCGATTCATTATGCGCTACGAGCATTATACAAATGGCTTGGGCGTGCAAGCGGAGCTACAGTTGTTTCCTAACTAGATTTCGCGAATCCATTGTTTTTTGTTGCCAATAAAGTCCTAGAAATACAATTGGATTTTTGTTATCCAATAATTTTTTTTCGAATAAAAACCAAAGCAGAGACAAAATTTTTACCCGAAAAAAAAATCTCATTCGCATATGTTACGGTTTACAACTTCATCCGATTAACGATGCTCGACGAGCATTGCACAAATGGCCCAGGCGTGCGAGCGAAGCTGCAGACAGTTCCTAATTAGATTTCACGAATTCATTGTTTTTTCCTTTTTTTTCTACTCCTCCAGCAGCGTTCATTTATGCATCTACCCCTCAGTCAGCCCTTTTATTTCCCGACTCTTTGGTACTCGTGTCTAGAGATTGCCTGACTCGACTTGTTCAACACTCAACAGCGCAGCCGGGGCAGCACGACCTCGAGAGGGGCTCGTCCAGTATCATAGCTGGATTCGAGTAGACAAGTAATAAAAAAACAGGTAGATAAACAAGAGAACGTGGAAGATGGTCGTGCAGCGTGGAGAATTGTAAACGGGGGAACCGAGAGAGGGCAAAGCACGGAGCATTGTTGATCGAGAAAACGGGATGGGCCGATGGGCACAGCCGAGCGACTGGTAAGGGGAACAATTAAGCGTGCCGGAATGCCATGGCTTTGTTCGATGGATCAACAATGCCCGGCACTGGTGGGCCTCTCCCCGCTCACGGCGAACGGCCAGATGAACAAGGCTTCGCACACACCGGATTCACCCCGAAGCGCAAACTCGGCCCTCTCTGGGATATTGTTCTTCCTGCAACTTTTTTTTTTTGCCTTCTTCGGGACATTATGTGACACGCTAAATACACACGGATACAGTGTAATAATGCGAGAACCGACGGTATTGTACGGGCATCAGGGAACACCCCTTGTGAGAACAATTTTAACGCGGCGTTTATGACACCGACGTCAAGTATCCGTGTAACTTTGAGAATAATTTTTTTATGTCCCGTTACTAAATTCAGAAGTATTTTCTGTTTACGAAGGACGTATTAAATACGGCTTTCGGGTTTTAGTCGCGCGATATTTTCAATATGGATATTAACTTTCACTGAACTCTCCTGCGATAACAGAGGGCAAGATTCTTTCTTTTTTTTTACGTTTTTATGAATGAATCGAGTCACACGTAGAGTCTCGTCCATTTCGTGGATTTGAAGACCGGACTCATCCTGAACCGCAAAAACGACCCACTTTAAGATATTCATAAGGCATCAGAGACACCAATTGTAAAAAAAAAAAAATTAACACGTCGTTTATGACATTGACGTCGAGTATCCGTGCAACTTGGAGAAGAAGTTTTATGTCCCGTTACTAAAAAAGTCTATGAAATACGCCTTTCTGGCTTTAGTCACGCGATATTTTCAATATGGGTATCGACATTCTCCGAACTCCCCTACGATAACAGAAGACAGGTTTCTTTCAGTTTTCGTTTTTGTGAATGAATCGCGTCACACGCATAGTCTCGTCACGTCTCGTGGATTTGAACACTGGATTCATCCTGAACGGCAAACTATCTGAGTAACTTTGCGAAGAATTTTTATGTCCCGTTACTAAATTCAGAAGGACGTATTTTCTGTTTACGAACGTGTATAAAATACGCCTTTCTGGTCTTAGTCACGCGATATTGTCAACACGGATGTTAACTTTCACCCAACTCCTCTACGATAAGATAGGGCAAGTATTTTTCTTCTTCTTTTCGTTTTTTATGAATGAATCGTGTCACACGCAGAGTCTCGTCCCGTTTCGTCGTTTCTAGGCAAACCGGAGAGAGCAGGGCGAGTCAGTGCAACGGGATTTTTTGTACGAAGCATTGTTTTCGAGGAGGCAAGTGCAGCAAGTCGGCGCTCGGCGTACGAACTGTTATAATAATTGTTAACGATGTCGTAACCGAGCGCAGGCAACACGTCGTACAGCGCTCGCTACAAAGAGAATATATCTCGATCGACTCCACTCTTCGGATATCCTACCTAAAAACAAACAAAAAATGTATGTTAAAAAAAATTCTATAATATCGATGAATAGGGTTGATTTTTTTTTTTTGCTTTTTGTGGAAATCGGATAATAATTTGCGGAAGCTTCGGAGCTTCGAATCCAGAGATCACGCATTTTCGGCAAACGAGCTGGCACGTTTAATCCCTCGCACGGTAGCCCCGTCGGTGAATCACCGGCCCACCCAGCCCCGCCAATCAATCCCCGGGAACCCTCGTGGCAACGACCCTTTTGCGAAAAGCCGAGCCCCACCGATACACGAACACGCGGAATCGCCACGCAAACGCTTTGGTTAATTCGCACGATCGCGGCCTCAATGGCACTGAACTCCCGAAAGTTTAACGAGTGCCGCCGAACCCTCCACACACGTGCTTCTGACAGGCCGAGGGGAATATTAAACACAAAATAGAACATGAACGGTGTGGGCGGTTTTTTTCTCCTTTTTCTTTTCTACTTGCTAATTATTCTTGACGTTCGATCGGCAATCTTGGCTAGACCTGTGACTCACGAATCACGAATTTGTATTTTTTTTTTCGAAGCCACATCATTCTCTGGGAATTGTACTCGTGGTAGATAAACTTAATTTTTTTTCCGCACAGTTAAAAAAATAGGATAGTACACAGTATTTTTTTTTCTACTTGATAATTATTCTCCACGTCCGATGAGCAACCTTGGCTAGACCAGTGAACGAATCTGTATTTTTTGTGTTTTTTTTTCGCAGCACGCAATTCTTTGGGAATTATACTCGTGGTATGATACGGACTACATTTTTTCCACACCATTCTACAGTGTTTTTTTTTCAGCTTGCTAATTATTCTCTACGTCCGATCAGCAACCTTGCCTAGACCTGTGGACCAATCTATTTTCTTTTTTTTTTTTTTACGACATAAGTCATCAGGAATTATACTCGGGGTATATGAACTCAATTTTTTTTTACACCGTAAAAAAAAGTATCATACTAGACAGTATTTTTTTTTCTCAACTGGCTAATTATTCTTGACGTCCGATGAGCAGCCTTGGCTAGACCTGTCTCTCACGTATCACAAATTTGTATTTTTTTAAACATTTTTTACAGGATACATAATTCATTGGGAATTATACTCGTGGTATTAGAACTGAATTTTTTTCAACCCAGTAAAAAAAAATGCCATGCTACACAGTATTTTTTTTTACTCTGCGGTTGAATAAGAGAAAATTATACACGGGTATGAATATGAATTACGATACTGAGAAAATGCTGCTCTTTCGAACGGAAATGGTTACACGCAGAGCGGTTCCCGTAGCGTTCCACTTCCGTTAGGAATCGCGTCTAGGGCTCTCCTTCCTCGCTCCCACAGAGTCCGAGGAGCGTCGGGTAAAGATTGAACTAAACGGGCGAAGCTCCGGGGAACGGTAAGAATTACTTTCCCGGTTAACGATTTCCTCGTATTGTTTGGTACGATATATAATCACTGAGGGCAATAAAAACAGTGGAAAAAAATTCCTCGACACTTCCCTCGTACAAAAATTGACGTTTTTCGACGACAAAAATTTTAATTAAAAATTATGAGTGACGTCACTAATTAACTATCCCTGAGTAATAAAAAGAATCCCTGACGTGACTGATAATTTTTTTTATCTCCTGACATTTCCAGCAATTCTAGATTTTTCCTGGCCGCTCGTCACCAAGTTCTAATCGCGGATCGTAAAACTTTCTTTAGACCCGTTTAAAACGGCGAATGTCGCGAGGAAAGCGGCGAAAAATTGAGAGAAATTTTCGCGGCGACGATGCACAATGAGCCAAGCGACCCGATTAGAGTTCAAGACCTCAGCGGTCGATGAGCAAAAATTAGTTTTTCGAGAACAAAAATTTAAATATTTTTTTTTCTTTTTAGTGACGTCGCTAATTATCCCCGATTAATAAAAAAAAATCCCCGACCTTTCCCTGATGTCCAATAATTTTTTTTATTATTATTTCCTGACTTTTCCAGGAATCCCAGGTTTTTCCAGACCACTCGTCACCAAGTTCTAATCGCGAAACGTAAAACTTTCTTTAGACCCGTTTAAAACGGCGAATATCGCGAGGAAAGCGGCGATAAATTCCGAGAAATTTTCGCGGCGACGATGCACAATGAGCCAAGTGACCCGATTAGAGTTCTCGACCTCGTCGGATCGATGAGGAAAGTACAGCGCGGAGGTAAATGCGTTCCGCCTCTCTGCCGGTGTTATCCAAATCGTCGGGATTAAAACTGGTCCCGAAAAAGCCTTCGAAGATTTTTTCTTTTTTTTTTTCATTCCCCAACGTAATTCGGCACAACCGGTCTGAAAAGATCCAAAAGGTAAATGAATTTATGCTCACGCACTACAGATACATAAAATAAGGTATAATGCAAACATAATAAAAATAAAATAAAGAAAAAAAACGAAACAGCCATTCGCGGATCGAAAAGGGAAGCAATAAAAAAAAGAAGACCCGAAGCCTTGCTGTACGAATGGCGGGCTATTTATAAACCCGTGACATCTACTACGGCCACGTTTTCATCAGAAGCCGTCGTGACTCACGGGCTACCTCTATGCTGTGTAGTATAAAGTTGCAACGGCGCCCCGGTGAGAGTGCCATTGAACCGCTGCAGCCAGCGGACCAACAACATCTACACACATCTCTTACGGAGTGCTAAAGAGCCCTTCGTCGCCACTCACTCACCGCCAATTATCTCGCTGTGTATATCTCTACCGATTTACCCAGCATCGTGCAAAAACAAAAACAAAACGAAGAAGCATAAAAGTAAAAATAACTGCACGAAATTTAAATAGCTTCTCAACGAACGAATTTTTAATACTCATGAATATTCTTTTTCAACCTGGCGAAAAAAGTCTCCTCGTGAAAAAGACTAAGGTAGAAGATTTGATTTAGAAGCTCTGGACGTAGTTTCGAAATAGGCATCGATGGATATTGAATATTAAAAGTAAATATCTCTACAGATTTACCTAGCATCGTGTAAAAAAAAAAGAAAGAATGGAAATGAAAATAACTACACAGCAATTCAATAGCTTTTCAACAAACGAATTTGTAATGTTTATAAATATTTGATTTCAATCGGAAAAAGCCTTCTCGTAAAAACGATTAAGGTAACAGATTTGATTTTGAATCCCTGGACGTAGTTTCGAAAAAGGCATCGATAGATATTCTCCATCGAATGGCTATTTAAAGTAAAAATCTCTACCGATTTACCCAGCATCGTGTAAAAGAAACAAAAAATAATAAAAACGAAAATAACTACACAGCATTTCAATCGCTATTCGACGAACGAATTTGCAATATTCATCAATATTTTTGTTTTTTTCAATCGGAAAAAAGTGGCCTCACAAAAACGACGAAGGTAACAGATGTGATTTCGAAGCTCTGGACGTATTTTCGAAAAAGGCATCGATGAATATTGGCTATCGAATGGCTATCGAAAGTAAATATCTCTTCCCATTTACTCATCGTATAAAAGCCACAAAAAAGAATAAAACCGAAGATAACTACACAACATTTTGATCGCTTTTCTACAAACGTTTTTGTAATATTGATGAATATTTTTTTTCAATCCGCAAAGTGTACTCGTAAAGGCGACTGAGGTAAAAGATTCGATTTTGAAGCTCCGGCCGTAGTTTCGAAAAAAGCATCGATGGATATTGGGTATCGAACGGCTCTGCTTTTTCCGTCTCCAGTTGCCAGTAACAGAACGGTATGTGCAAGAGCCCCGACATCGTGCCAGGGATTTCTATGCCGGCGGGAGGGTGGAGTTATTAGATCGACTGGCAGCTCGCCAAAGAGACAAGCAGGAAACTAATTCACGGAGAGTTTACCGATACGACCACCACAGGCGACTCGCCGGCTTTCTCCGTTCCATACCGAAACGTTACCCGCGTGATCACGTTTCAACCGGGCTCGCCCATCGGCACAATGAGTACCTCGTTCGTGTCGGCGAGCCCTCTCCTACGTACACCACGTGTCCCCTTCCCACCGATCAATGCACCGGAGATGCTTCATTGTCCGTTCGAGGAGCGTGCGTTTGATGGAAAAAAAAACAATCAAAAATCAAAAAAATCTAATCCACGCTTCCGAACTATCGAAGACACATCGTCAATAGATCCGACAGTCGGACGGATGGTGGATCATCATTTACGCGAAATTAATTTCAGCCAAAGCTCATTTCCAACTAAAAGTAACGAGATTCGAAAAACTCCTAGAATCTGAACTTTACATAAGTGCAGTCACGCAAGAAAATGTCACTTCCGGTTTGAAAATCTCATTTTTCGACCGGCAGTGACGCATTTCTGATGCGTCGTCACTTCCGGTCGAAAGATGAGATCGTCCGGACCGGAAATGACGCAGTTACTTTTTTGGTAGAAATAACTTTTGCCTGAAATAAGTTTGACGCACATGCATAGCCTATCGGACGGATGAGACGTAGGACTGGTGAGAAACATTTCTTTTTTTTCGCCGTTTCTTGCATTCCTTTCGATCTCTCGAAGCACCTCGAGAATTCCGATCCTTTCACCGCGACGATTTACACGCGTTGCGTGCAAGTCGTAAGAGACCTCGAGGTGAGTTCAACCTCGCTCCTTTGTAGTTTAAGCATCGGTGATCTCCCGGCCTGCCGCAGTAATGCGAGATAAGCTGACGATAAAAATAGAAAGAATACTGGACAGCAGCGGCTCTCTTAGCGGGCGAATACGAGCGTGCACCGCAAGCGCTTCCGGTGTTATCTATGCAGGAAAGGAAGCTCTTTGCCGAACACGAGAAAGCTTTGCTTTCCAAGCGAGTCTATCGATCTTTCCAATAACGGATGCTCCGAAAGGTTCAACGTGTGCAAGGACCGTGCAAGTTTCTTGCACTCGATCCCTTCGTTGTTTTGCCGAGACCAATGTCCTAGGGTCGAATTTCAAGACGTTAGTTTTAACTTAAGATCGCTCTTGAGATCGAACTTAAGATCGGAGTTTGGCCCGAACTTCAATGAGCGCTTAATATTTATCTTAAGTTCGAACTTAATATCTATCTTGAGTGAGAAACTCAGTTCGAACTTGATTCGTGCTTACGTTTGATCTTAAGTTCAAACTAATAAGAAGCGATAAAGAGATATCCAAAAAATCTTCTTATTGCCCTCCACGTATCGTTCTCCACTCATCTTTCCAATCGCAGATCATCTTAGTGAAGAGAAGAATTGTTCTCCAGCAATCGTACCATAGAAACCGATTCAAGAAATTGTTTTGCCAGATCACCTATTCATGACAATATAGTGTTATCAAAGTTAACACTATTTGAGATCCAGATATGGGTTCTACGCCGAAAAAGCGTTAAAGTTCGATCGTAAGATCTATCTTAAGTTCGAACTAAAGATCGATCTCGAACTACAATCGAATGAATTCAGACTTAAGTTCGAACTTAAGGTCAAACTTAAGCACCTAATCAAGTTGGAGCTTAAGATCAAACTTAAGCACGAAATCAAGTTCGGTCTGAATATCAAACTTAAGCACGAAATCAAGTTCGGTCTGAAGATCAAACTTAAGCACGAAAACAAGTTCGATCTTAAGATCAAACTTAAGATGGATTAAGCACGCAATGAAGTTCGGGCCAAACTTCGATCGTAAATTCGATCTCAAGAGCGGTCTTAAGTTGAAACTACGTCTTAAAATACGACCCTCAGTCAGTTCGACTCATAAAAAAAAAAACAAAAAAAATTATCACAGTCCGAGTGAATAATGTTCGGAACCGTGCGCCGCGAAAATATATCGGCTGACCTTGACTGTGACACTGTTAGCGGAGCCTTTGATGAGGTCGATGACCTCCTCCCTCGATTTATCGTCCACATTGATGCCGTTGACCTCGATCAATCTGTCGCCCGGCAGCAGACCAGTGTCGTTGTTGTTCTGTACTATCGCACCGGGCTCGGCAAAAATCACTGGACGCATTTGCGTGACACCGTTACTGCCGCGCTCGACTATCACGGCACGTCGGAGCGAGAATCCAAAGTCGCTACGGGGCGGTGGCTGACGCTGAATAGTCAATTCCCGAGGCTCCGGAAGCACCAGAGGCACGATCTCGGGCAACGAGAGCTCGACACCCTGCTCCTCGAACGAGGCGGACGATCGCCAACGCGAAAATCCTTGAGACTCCCCGACAGGCGACAGACTGAATGGCGGAGTGGCGAAACTCGAATTCGTCGTGTCCGTCAATGAATCGGCCGATGGACTCGCACTCGTCACCACCTGAATCGAATCAGAAAAAAAAAACACAACGTGAGATTCCGTTTATAGATGAAGTTAGGTTTTCCTCAATTCAACATATCGAAAGTGAATTATACTATATATTTAAGAAATTAAAATTAAAAAAAAGGTCTCCACATTCAAGAAAAATCCCTCGTCTTGAATCGGCGATAATTTTCTTTCTCGCTGATTTTACCATCTTTGTGAGTGATTAATACGTTGATTCAAGACAAAATCTTGTCAATTGATTGAGAAGCATTCGGGAAGTTGTGTATTTATTTATATTTCAATCTGAATTACGAGTAAATATCAGAATCGGGCACTTGGCCAAGATATCCAAAGTGAATTTCCCCAGTATAAAAAAAAATATGTCCACATTCAACAAAAATCTCCTCTCGAAGATTCTCATCTAGAATCCTCGACAATTTTTTTTCTCGCTGATTTTACGATTTTACGATCTTCCAGATAATACCTTGATTTGAAAAAAAGTCAATTGTCTTCCTCCGAGTTATTTAATCTATTAATTAGGGCGAGTTAATTTTTCTTTTGTGACATCCCGTCCCTTCTTTCTCCGTTCAGGGTCCTCACATTTCAATCTCCGTTTACAAATCAATTTTCTTTTCCACTCTGAATCACGAATAAATATCTCGATCGGGCACTTGGCCAAGACATAGAAACTGAATTTCCCCAGTATAAAAAAAAATATTTCCACATTCAACAAAAATCTCCTCTCGTAGATTCTCATCTAGAATCCTCGACAATTTTCTTTCTCGCTGATTTTACGACCCTACGATCTTCCAGACAATACCTTGATTTGAAACAAAACAAAAAGTCAATTTGTTTCCTCCGAGATATTTAATCCGTTAATTCGAACGAGTTAATTTTTTTGTGAAATCCCGTCCCGTCCTCTGTTCAGGGTTCTCACATTTGGCTCTCTCTACCTGAAGAAGCTTCGATTCGGCCGGATGATGATGATGATGATGGTGAGGATTCTGGTGCTGGCCGTGTCGCTCGGCGTGCTGGCCGTGCGGGCTGCGCCTCACGTGATAGGACGACGATTCCTCCTCGCTGCAGATCTCGTCCTTGCCGTGTCCGGCGATGCCCTGCTGGTTCGGCACGTTCTGATAAGCGATCACCTCGTTCTGCAGGGTGTTTCTGACCAGTAGATTAACGTCCTGATGATGATTCTCCGGCTCGGTGCCGTTCTGCACGGCGACGACCGTTTCCGACACCGTCCCGATGCTGGTTATGCTCAGGCGCGGGCCTTTCAGGATTCCTCGCTTCGGCGGCTTGGGCGGCAGGAGAGGAGGCACGGGCTTGCCGGTCGCGTTCGTCAGCGAGGTCAGCGATGCCTCGGATGAGTCGCTCTGGGTCAGACCGTCCGGCGTTCGAGTCCAGCTCGTGCCGGCCGGATTGCACGGATTGTTCTCCAGTAAATCACGATCCAGTTCGGCGAAAAATGAGGCACTGTAGTCGGCTGTTATTCCACTCGGGAGTTTCTCCTTTTCCTTTCGGCGGGAGCGTATCTTCAGCGAGCGGCGGATCTGCAGGCATTGAAAAATAGAAAACATTTCAGTCTATCGGTTCTCTGCTGCTCCAAACGACTCGCGCATTCGGGATCAATTTATTTTCTTTATTTTCTTTACTTTCTTTACTTTCTTTACTTTCTTTATTTTCTTTATTTTCTTTATTTTCTTTATTTTCTTTATTTTCTTTGTGTCATTGATGTTTATTATTTAAGTTTTATGTCGCACGCGGACGAAAGCGCGAGTATCGCGTGCGGGGACACTCTCGTTATTCTCTCTCGGGGAACGACGGGGAAGAATAATATAATCACGCAGTGATACGAGTGTTACGTTGAGACGCACTCTCGGGCACGCGAATAAATGAATTCGGGCGTGCGTGAATCGCGTGCTGCGTTACGCGCTCCGCTCGTCTCTCTCGCTCCCGGCACCGGCCACTGCGGTAACGCCCGACCCTGACCACACGACGCCACGACGCACACGTAACGACCGTGTCACGTCGATACAATGTGTCTGGGTGCGAGCTCTGTCGTTATCTTTGAAAATAATAATAATAATAATAGTATTGAAGATAATATTAATAAAATAAAAGGCGATACCCTCTCCGAGAGTACGTGGGGGAAAAAAAGATTCGTACCATTTAATGAACGTCGACAATTCGTGTCTTGCGACTGTAACGATTTTCTTTTCTCCTTGAGAAAAAAAAATGTTGAACGTGCAACCTTTTTTTTTTGTAATGTGCAAACATTTATTTTGGTAATTATGGCGTGATTAGATAAAGAAGAATAAGAATATACAAAAGTTAAAATGAAAGTTTACATTTTTGTTTAATTGTTATTTTTTTCTTAATTTCTGATTAAAATACATGTAATTTTGAGATTTAAAAAAATGTATATTAATGAGAAAATAATTGTTAAATATGTCAACTTAAGTAAGTGGCTCTTTGGAGCAGGGATGGGCAACATCGAATTAAAATTCGCACTTGAATGGTTTTCCATTCCAAAAAGTATTTGAATTATGATTTTAAATATTTTTTCGAGTGGTTTTCCATTCGAAAATGTATTTAATCATGCTATTGAATACTTTTTCGAGTGGAAAGTCATTAAAATTTCAATTATAATTTGATGGTGACCATCCCTGCTTTGGAGCCAAGTGTACTATAAATACCCGGCACATGCGCACAGCGGGCCGATTTTACTTTACGCACGCTTCTAGTACTTTACACACGCTTCTTGTACTTTATGAACGCATCTCGTACTTTACGCACGCTTCTCGTACTTTACGCACGCTGGCTGTACAGCGCCACGATCAGCGAGCACGGAGCAGCGCTTCTCCTGCACTCTTTACAAAACATATTATGCGATACTAGCGCGGTGCAACGAACATCACAAGCGGACCATGAAGTGAGGCGTGAAGTAACTCACTTCACAGCGTGCGTATAAAGCTCGCTTTACCGCGCTAGTATCTGCGCTAGTACTGCAAACATTTATTTCCGTAATGGGAAGAAATTATCGCGTGCTTCCATAGATAAGAAAAAGTCGATAAGAATGCGAATATACAAAAGTCCCGAAGAAACATTTATTTTTTATTTTTACTTTTTTATTTTTTCATTGTTTCGCTATTAAATTTTATAAACGCGTGATTCGATCGAGCGCTTTATTTGAAATACCTTCCTTAAATCGATTAACCCCCCCCCCCCCCCCGCCCTCCCCGGCATTGGCGAGTTTCAATGATGACGACACGTGCAAACACGCGCCGGCACCGAGAAACGAATTTATCGCATGCCACTTGGAAGCCAGGCAAAACCTGATCCTCCGGTGTCGCCGCGGCTCATCTTTCAAACGAGCTAAATACAACAACGCGAATAGCTGCACCGGCAGCAATAATAATAACTACAATAATAAAAATAATAATAATAAAAAAAAATTGTGATCGCCGCACGAGCTGCTATTTAATTACCGATCGCCAACGAACCTGCTCGATTGTTTACTGCCGGCCGCTGCGACTCGTTCGGCGATAAAGTTTTAATCGCTGAGCAAAGTTATCGAGCTCGGGCGAGGGAAAAAAATAAAGTCGAGGTGAAAAACCGGAGCGCCGGAGTAGCTGCGAAACTTTGCGGTGTAAAATTCCGATCGGCATAAAATGAAATTTAGAACAAAGTTCTCGATGGACAGATAATATTCATATCGTATCCGAAGATTTTTCAATCCCGTTATCGATAGAGATAAGGCTGGGTGAGCCGATTTAGAAAAATCAATTTTAGGAATTTAATTTCGAGCGGCTAAAAAACGTTTGGTGATTTTTGTTGTGTTGTTTAAAATAATTTCTATTTAGTCCTCGAGATCGATATTTTTTTATCGGTAATAAAAAGAACGAGCTTGGTATTTCACTGGTTTCCTGTACGCTTTGTGGAATGAATATTAACGTTGAGGAAGAGAATTATTCGAGGTCTGACCTCATCGAGACGAAGAAGTTCCTCGGAATGAGCTGATTCAGAAAAATCAATTTTACGAAATTTAATTAAAAGCTGCTAAAGATCATTATTATTTTTCTTCATTTTTTTTTTTGTATTGAGGTCTGACCTCGCATCGAGACGAAGAAGTTTCTCGCAATGAGCTGATTCAGAAAAATCAATTTGACGAAATTTAATTTAAAGCTGCTAAAAATCATAATTATTTTTCTAAATTTTTTTCTTTTCTATTGAGGTCTGACCTCTCATCGAGACGAAGAAGTTTCTCGCAATGAGCTGATTCAGAAAAAAATCATTTTTACGAAATTGATTTACCGAGTTGCTGGAAATTATCGTCACATTAAAAAAATGTATTCTTATTGTTTTTCAGTCCTTGGCATCGACAAATTTTAAATCGTGAACAAATACAAACGAGCAAGGTACACGACTTGTTTACTGCACTCTTCGTAAAACGAACACAGTTAAGGAAAGAAAAAAAAAATGATTGAGGCCTGACCTCACCGAGACGAAGAAGTTTCTCGCAATGAGCTGATTCAGAAAAAATCATTGTTACGAAATTGATTTACCGAGTTTACTCTTTAAAAATGTATTGCAATTGTTTTTCGCTCCTTGGCATCGACAAATTTTTAATCGTGAACAAAGACAAACGAGCAAGGTAAACGACTTGTTTACTGCACTCTTCGTAAAACGAACACAATTAAGGAAAGAAAAAAAAAATGATTGAGGCCTGACCTCATCGAGACGGAGAAGTTCCTCGGCGGACATGTTGCCGCGATCCCGCTTCTTAACATCTTTACGCTCTTTCTTTTCCCTCTTGCGTTTCTCCTTGTCGTCCTTCTCGGCGGCCTTCTTCATAAAGTTGAACATCTTATCACCATTCGCCCCGTGTATCGAAGCAACAACGAACGCGGCACCACTGGCAGCCACCACAACAACGATAATAATAATAACAACAATGATAATAATAACAACGGCGCTACCGCTACAAAAAGAAAACAGGCAGGGGCAGCACCACGAGACCGAGAGCCGGATAACCCGAGCCTTATGGCTTATAAACTTCTTCAATACTATCTCACTCGAGGCTTTTCCGCGTTCCTCGCCTAACCGTCCGACAGCGCTCGCCAATCCTCCTTGGTTGTCGTCTTTTTTTTTTTTTTTTTCGTTTATCTTTTCCTTCCCTCCTTTCGTCTCTTATTATGCGAAAAAGCTCGCGGACTTTCCGGTTTTGCGTCGCACTGTACTTGCGCGCCGGCTCGGCACACTACGAAATATCGCCTCTACGCGCCGCCTTGTGCTATATCTATCGCGGCGGTTACTCGCCGGCCAGCTGAATTATTATCTTTGGCGAGAGGCAGGGGGCGTCAACCGCCGGGAAATCCTCCTTCGCTCTCCTAACCTCCCCTTCGCTCCCTCGACGCTTCCTTTACTTCCTTTACTTCCTTCCTTCCTTCCCGGCCTTCCCAGCGCTTCACGCAGACGCTTCCCTCCTTCGAACACTTCCGATTCCCTCCAGGAGCGACACGCAGCCTCCCCTTCGCACCTCACTCGCTCGAAATTCGCGAGACGTTGAAAAACAAATATCGATATTCGAGTGACAAATTTTTTTGATCGAACCCAACGCACAGATTTCCAATTCGAAACGCCGGTTCGCGTCAAGGCTCGATTACGCAGGAGCTTTGTTCCCCGTCTCGCTGATTCACCCTCAGCTGACGTAGAACCTCGCAGTCCGACACATCGTCATCGAGTCGAGTCGTTCTCGATCTTTTCATCGATCCAAAGATTTCAGCCTTGACGCCTCGCACCGATTCACTTTTATCTGTCAAGCGGGATGAAACTTTCGTCTTGATTTTGTTTTTTATATTTTATTCTCGTTCCGTTCTCCGCGCTCCAGTTTCACTTTCCTCGTTCCGAATAGACCAGCGTCGTTCCGCGTTCCCCGACTCTCGTTTTCGCAGAAAAAAACGAACGAAAGACTTTCGCCTCAGGTACACAAAACCGTAGCGAGATTTTCGCGAGCTCGCGCGCGACACGCCTACCCGGCTCGCGCGCGCACCTGTCGCAGTCACCGACACACACACACACAGAGACACGCACACTAGAAACCGGCGTGAAAACTATAAATTTTCCGTTACGCGCGCACACACACACCGTCCGAGAGAGAAACCCAGATACGATTATACATCGAGGTAGAGAGTGACTCTCGTGTATATCGCTGGTTGCAGAGAGATCGCGGCGTGGAACGTGCGCCTCGCACACCGTTCGAGATCTCTCTCCTCTCTTCCCTTTCCACCGATCTCTTTTACCCAATCCCCCCCTCCCCCCTGACCCCCCGCCGCCCCCGTCGATCGTCGACTGTTACGACACACTAACGGGAAAAATTTAACCTCGGCATGCCCCGTTGTGCATTGTCGGCTAAGAGGCTAATCAGCATTTTCCGATACGCGCATGCGCACACATCGACACGCGGTCGCCCAAAAGCTCGACGATTATTTTTTTTTTTTTTTTTTTTTTTTACCGGTCGCTCGACCTTTCTTTATTATCCACCAGTCGTCCGACGCTCGGGACACGCGAACTTCGTCGAACACTTCGTCGCGACGGTCCCGCGGCGAGACTGACAGCCAGCGCGACACCGAACGTCACAACACAACTGCGATCGCGACGCCATTCGCGCGAGCCACTCGCCGCACCGCGCGCACCGCGTGTGTGTGTTGCTGTCTCGTTTTCCGCTCGACGACTTTACCCGATCTACCGAGGAATCTAAGCGAGACACTGTCGTCGCTCTCGCGCGTCTTTCTTGCCTCGCGCGAAACACGAGACGATTTTATCCTCGACCGCAGTCGCGCACGCACACAACTCTTTTATGCACGTTGCCAACGCTGCTAGGCGAGCCGATCCGCGCACCCCGCGATTATTATATCTCCGCTTTTGTACCGCGCCCGCACACGTTTCCCCGAGGGCACGGGAGAACGACGACGCGGAAACGTCGAAAAACACGACCGACCTGCGTCGATCCGTGACGACAGGCGCGCGGCGCTACCGAACGCTCGAACGCGCCGTGTTATCTCGCACGGCGGATTGCTGTTGTCCACCACTACACGGAGAAACGAAACTTTAAACTCTCTAGGCACTCCGGGTAGGCACTGAAATTCTTGGGAAAACGGTGGAGCACAGCCTGAAGACCCTGCACCCCTCGCCGCCCCTCCGCGTCCCGACTGCGGCCTTTTGTAAAGGGCGACCCAGCCAATAGGGGCAGAGGAATACTGGGAGAAGCTCACGGTGCTGCGCATGCGCGGCAAGTTTCGTGCGGTCTCGAGGGAACTCGACTCCGCTGGCGGTCGGCGAGTTATCTGACCGACGGACGGTCATGCTCTCGGGCGATGGTAACACTAGAGGCTTTCTTTCGGCAGTATCTTATGTTGTTCTATAGAAAATACAGCGGACGAAACGGTTGAGAACGATTCATACTATAGTTTATCCTACCGAGCTTTTACATTGTAAAAATCAATTGTAAATTCAATGTACTTGTATGTAGGAACTTGAAGCTTTCTTACATTAATTACATTAATTGAACATTAATGTACTTTTCCGTAAAATTGAAATACCAGATATAAAAATTACAAATCTTCGTAATTGTCACTAGAAATAAAAAATGTACTGCAAAATTTACACCGCACGTGTTTGAAATTTTTAAAACAGTTTATGTAAAAAAGCTTCCAATGCCGTTCATTGATATTTTAAAAAATATACTTTTACAGTGGATCTCATTGGACCGTTAAAATCTTGTATGAAACAAATAAAAACTCATTTGTTACTTTGAGTCATAAAACTTAACACGTTTAATCAATCCTGTGCGACTTGCGAATCTCTCGGCTCGAAGGTTTTCTGTTCAGCTTGCTATGCGAGTCCGATAAAGGGCGACATCTGTACTCTTACCCGATGCGGCGAGTCCTCTCGCAGGTTAGGTGCGGTGCTTCGGACTCGCTCTTTGTTTATCGAATATAAATAATCCGTTACTCGATAGCGAGAGAAAGAGTCAAGAGTCGCGATGCTTAGGAACTACGCACGTTACGGTATAGCTGCGTGCAGATACCGAACGAGAATCGTCAATCGTCAGTGCTCCAATAACTCGTCTAAGGAGGATTCCGATCGTGATCTCGGGGAGATAATAAAACTATGGAGTCGAAAATTCGAGGACGAAGGCATACCTGAACCGGTTTCCTCGATCGAGCACATTCTCGCTCATGTGGTGGGAACAACAAAGGTACGACATACCGCAACACTGTGATATACTGATCTGCACAACGGGGGAGACGGGAATCCTACCTAGCGCAACGGTGCATGGCGCATGCGCACTGCGCACTCCGCACTTTCTCGAATTGTTTTGATCGTTTTTTTTTCTTTGCATAACCGGCCACCGACCGAGTCATAATACGGCATGAATATTCATTGATCTCGAGCATCATTGCTTTATCAATGAAACTTTATCGGGTCGTCGCCTCGGCGCGTAACGACGTTATTACAACGAAATGTAAACATGAATATGATTTTTCAGATAATGGATCTCGCGACTTCCCACGATCGTAGACTCACCAACGACGAATTGAAGAAATTGGAAAGGCTCTGCGAATGCAGATTGTCCAGGTGAGAGGCTGACTCGTCCTGTTCTCTTGAGTTATGGGAATACACGAATACACGTTCGCATATTCTTTATAAAATAAAACGACTTAACACATACTCGTTTCGCGCAGAATGCCCGTGCAGTACATCATCGGCGAGTGGGACTTCAGAGACATAACTCTGAAGCTCGTACCACCGATATTCATACCCCGACCGGAAACGGAGCTGCTCGTCGACTTCGTTATCAAGCGCGTAACTTCCGAGTCTCCGGACGAATGCAGAATATTGGAGATAGGTTGCGGATCCGGAGCGATATCGCTCGCTCTTCTTCACTCGTGTAAAAAGGTAAGGCAATTTTTAAAGCAAATTTATTGCAACATTTCTTTTTGCCAAATTGACAAATCTTTTCTTTTTTTCCAAATTAAATTTGTTTTCTTCTTTTTTCCAAATAGAAAAATCTTTTCTTTTTCCGAATTAAAAAATCTTTTCTTTGTTCCAAATTAAAAAATCTTTTATTTTTTCTAAACTAAATTTTTGTTTTCCCAAGCTGAAAACCTCTTTTTCCTAAACTGAAAAATCTTTTTTTGCCCCCACAGATACGATCGGTAGCTATAGATAGAAATCCTCTCGCCTGTGACTTGACGAGGGAGAACGCGACGAATCTAGGACTGATTGACCGTGTCACGATCGTAAACGCGACTATGGAAGAGAGCGGAACTATAAAAATGACGTCAGCGGAGTCGGGAATAAACTTGAACGACGAGCACTTCGATATTATTGTCAGCAATCCACCGTACGTGCCGACAGCGCAGATAATGAAACTCGATCCGGAAATAAAAGTGTAAGATTAACGACGTTATTAACCCGCATTCGCAACGTTTCTCTACGCAATAACATTTTTTTAATTGAAAAAAACAAACTGTTTCAGTTACGAGGATATAAGAGCCTTGGACGGTGGCGCGGACGGACTAAACGTCATCAAAGCGATAATGAAATACTCGTCGAGAGCATTGAAAGCGAACGGACGTCTTTTTCTCGAGGTCGACACAGCGCATCCCGAATACATACGTTTCTTCACGACGAAATATCCGGAATACGCACTGAAGCACGATCACACTTACAAGGATTATTGCAACAACGAGCGCTTTGTCGAGATTTTAAAAATAGGTTGACACAGTCACGTTCGATCGTCGCTGTTTTTTCTCTTCTTCAAAAAGATGCAACTTTTTTAAAAACAAAATTATTATGTCGTTATCGACCGACTTAAGGCTGAATAAGCTGATTCAGAACAATTTTACGAAATTTAATTCCCAGCTACTAAAAATGATATATTTTTGCTTCATCGTCGAGATTTAAAAAGTCGGTTGACACAGACACATTGGATCGTCGCTTTTTTTTCTTTTCTTCCTTTTACATCGCGAAAGAGTGCAACTTTTAACAAAAAATAAATAAATTATTGTTTTATTTATTTTTTATTCAACGCTAATACTGGTAAATATAAGGTCGATATAATGTTATCGACCGATAAGAGGTGATTCAGAAAAGTCAATTTTAAGAAATTTAATTCCGAGCTGTTAAAAATTATATATATTTTTCTTCATTCTCGAAATTTTAAAACTAGGTTGCTCTTTTGAAAAAAATAAATAAAATTGAATGTTTCTTTTTTTTTTTAATTCAACGGTAATACTGGTAAAACAATCGCATACCCGACGAGAACAAAGCCGCGGGCTCGCCGTCAAGCACCATGAACTCTCCGTTCACCCATTGGAATGCTATTCCATACAATGTCGAGATACTATCGTTCTGTATATAGACTATAATTATGTATGTAATAATAACAATGATAATGTATAATTGTATATAACTCAGTAAAGGATCTATGCGCGTGTTAACATGTGTTACGTATTAATAAGATGAAGTCCGCGCTGTAACGATGAGCGACAACATTGCGAGCAGCCGAGCCTCGAACGAGGTGTTTCTTTTTTTCTCTTCCTACCGCATCGCACTCGCGCATGTATCGTAACATCGCCGAGCTCGGGCGATCTTTTTACTGCGGCCACTGACCGCGTTCCGAAGCTGCGCAACAAGCTTCGCAATGATAATTGACTTCCAAGATCACGATCGTTTACTTCGCACCGACGTCGGACGTACTTTCAGTCGATTCGCGGAAAAAGCTAGCGAGCGTTTCGTACAAACTAACAATCTTTTCGTACAATTTTCACATATTTTTTTCTTACAAAATTCGTGTTTACTTACAGGGCACGTCGAGCAAAATCCAAACGACTTGTGTTGTTGTCGGATTGGTGTAAAAAAAATCACTGGACGCCCGAATCGGTTGGGCGATTAGCCCGCTTAGAAAAATCTCTCAAATTGTATCCTTCTATACAAATTCCACCATAGTCGTGCCGAATTTACGTACAATTTTTTCTTTTTCTTTTATTAAATACGTGATTAGGTGTGGCGCACTTCGAGCAAAACTCAAGCAATTCGTGTCGTTGTCGGATTGGTGTAAAAAAAATCACTGGATGCCCTAATCGTGCGAGCGATGAGGCCGTTTAGAAAAATCTCTCAAATTTTTAGGCTTCTATACAAATTCTACGAGTTTGATTTACGTATGTAATATATGAGCGTTTGCACTTAGGCTCGAAAAAATCGAAGTGGTCCGGCAGAACGTAAATAGGAGGCACTTGTCGGGTTACAATAGAATAAGCGAGCGACGAAAAAAAAAATATATAGATAACATGTGTTTTGTACATTACGATTGAATCCTGCGGGGCTTCGCGAGTATAATGTACTGACGATGGCGAACAATTTGCATCGACGCTTACGGTTCACAGTTGCTTATCATTGGGCCCACAAGTGTGTCGCTTGCAAAAAGGCGGAGGGAAGATATATATTCATAAAATACGTGTAGGTCGAGCGGACTGCATTTCACGCGCGCGATAACGATTTCCTCGCGGATATATTATGTGCATTTAAAAATCGTCGTCCGATTTATCTGCGACCCACGGTCTTACGGAAGAGAAGCGTGTACAAAATAATTACAGTTTACGTACAAGCCTTCGAGTCCCTTGCGCAACCGTGGGGAACGAAGATCCTGCGGTCTTTTGTACGCTCGTTAGATTTTAATTTTTTGTATAATTTAAGTACGGTTTACTGATGGATCGTTGTTATCGACATTGAGCTAAGCGATTCGCGCTGCGCGATGCGTTCGATCGCACGCGAGAATAAAAATTCTTAAACTTATATAGTCGATCGCTTGTTGCGATTAATTTTTTACATTTCAAAAAAAAAGAATCGAAAAAATATCTGCTCGTCGTGACGATTAATCTCACTGTTAATTGTTTTTTGTCCCTCGCCGGTTTACTTTCAAGAGGCGAAGGAGCGCGTCAATTTTCACTGTTCACCACAACAGAAAAAAATAAATAAATTGTTTATGACACGATTGAATACGAGACTTCATGCTCACTCTCTCGAGTTTTAAACGTTATCGGTCTCGTTGCTCTTCTGCTCCGGATCATTGTGACGACGCGACGCTCTCGAGGCGTCCGCCAGCTCGGTCAGCAGCAGCGTTTCCGTGTCCAGCTCGCCGGAAGATCGCCCCGCCGAGTAACGATTGCCACTCACGCTTCTGACCAGCTTCCTCATCTGCCGGTCCCTCCGCTGCTTGTCCCGCTCGAGTTTCAGCCTCGTGAACTCGTCGTCCGAGCTCCCCGACGATATTATGGAACTTCTTGTGCTCACGTTGTCCGCCTCGACCGGACCAAACTCCCCCACATTGTCGAAGGCTGCGCTCGATCTTGCCGAATGGGTAGAAAGTTGTGTCCTGAAATAATTCACAATCATTCGTTAAAACGCCAGAGACCCTTCGACTGTTTTAACCCTTCAAGTATGCGAGATTTTTTGCCAAGAGCAAATAGTCGTGCCTTCCTTTAAACACAGAAAACTATACGGATATTCGTAATAATAAATTACGAATATTTCGTAAAATAAATTCTAGGCCCGAGTTAAGCAAGGATACTGTGCGTGAAGGGTTAATGAAAATTCAATAGCAAATAAAAGCGGTAACCTTGGTTGACCCAGATAGCGATTTCCCGAGCCACCGGTAGCTCCGAGTCCGGGACCGGCCGGTGCGCTGCTCGACAAGATATCGCCGTTCCGTTTCATTCCCGGCACATCGACCGGCGAGCTCGGAGGCGGGGGTCCCTGAGGGAATATACTCTGAACGTGCGGCCGGTTCTCGGGTCGCATCGACGTCACAGTCATCTGCTCGTCCACCTCCTCTATCACACCGATTCTCATTGAACCGCCGGTGCCTGCAATTAATAAACGAAATGCAATTAGTAAACGATATTCATGATTTAAAGACTCTTCTAAATGCCAGTACAATCTTTGGGCATTATGTATACGTTTTGTATACATTAATACATTAATAAACTGAGTTTTTTTTTTGGAATCGTGATTCTTGCCTGCGTATCGATTCTGCAACGACGCAGACGAAGATGAGTTCGGAATTCGGCCGGGCGTTTTCGAACCTGAACCTCCGCTACCGTCGGGTCTGTCCTCCTTGCTGAATAGCCTTTTCAGTACGCTCGTCACACTGTTTACCCTCGTTAACGACCCGCCTATGTTACTGGCAGTTGAGCCACCGCTCATAGCTCGATCGCGCGTACTGACTCGGCTGGCACTTCTGTTGAATATCAAAGCGCGAGATTAGAATCGGTTCTATCCTCTCCACCTCAGTGCGTCGCGCCGAAGAAACATAAATTATCTCCACATAGACAATTGCAGTTACCTCGACATTTTTCCGCCGGCGGTAAAGTGTATGCCGGACGCCGCGTCGTCGGCGATATCGCTGTGAAACTTTCCCGGATAAGAATCGGGCGCCATTTCGTCGATTCTGACAGAGGACGGATGAACTTCCTGCTGGGCCGCGGAGAGTTGAATTCCCGCCGTCGAAGACTCCGGATGCTCCTCTCGGAAGGGTTCCGAGGCCGCTGTGTAAGGCAACTCGATCGGGAATACCTCGTCCCAGTACTGGTCGCGGATCAACTCCGGATGCTCGTGATGCATCTCGTCGACGATCAGATAGCTCACCTATAAACATTTTATATTATTATTATTATTATTATTTTTATGAAACATTGATGTACAATTTTTTACTGCCAACGGCGGAGCAGCCGAGGAGTCTAAACGGCATACTCGGCGCTGCTTAGCTCGGTAAGTTGTACAGCACAAATCAATTTCTTGGATGGGTTAACGGCTGATGTAAAATTAACCGTTGAATTACCTGTAAAATTTAGACCGGGGCAAAACGGACCCGTGTGCAATAAAAGTACAATTGGTGCAATGAAACGACAAATAGTTCGATATCTGCTTAGCTCGGTAAGTCGTACAGCAAAAATCAATATCCTTTGTAGGTTAATGGCTAACATAAAATTAAGTTGGTACAGAGGAGAATGGGACAAAACGGACCCTCCATTCGAACCGAGCATTTTTTACATGTTTCGCGAAAAAATTGACGATTCCGTTTCGGATCACTTTTTGCTGTACCGTATTTCTGCGATAACATGACAAATAGCTCGATATCTTAACGAGCAATTAATCAAAGAGCGCTTCGATTTAATCGCATCGATTAATACCGCACCTGAAGATTTCTATCGATGAGCCAATTGACCTCGAAGTCGTCGTCGTCCTCGCCGAACGGATTGATAAGCGTCTCGGCGACTTTGAGCCATCCCATGTAGAAGAAAAATTGAAGAGTCGTAAAAACGGGAAAGTATCGATCCACGGAGAGCAAGGGATCCACCGTGGTCGTTTCGATACGGACCTCGATCCACTGTCTGCCCATCACGCTCGTAAGAAAATACGAGTAAACGGCGAGCGTTACGACCTGCGTGTAGACGAGCGGTATGCTTATTGTGTCGTAGTGTATGAGACTTCCGCAGTGGCCACGAAATTTGTTCAATTCGTCTATCAGAGTCTTCACGGCAAAATCGTCGCGTATCCTGCCCTCCTTGCGCGCGCGCGTCACGATACTCGACGCCCAAACGATCGGCAGCCAGTGCTTGCTCGGTTTCGGGAACTTCGAGTTCAAACCGTGAAATATTGCTAGCTCGTTCTCCAGCAAAAGACCCGCGTCGACGAAGTGGTCCAGCGTCGGAAAACGTTTCTTCACTCTGGGCGAGACGTTTGTCAGAACGATCGTCAGACAAACGCAGACGTATCTGCGGGAATAAAGTAAATCAAATAAATCAAATAAATCAAATAAAATGAAATCATTAGAAAATGGAGGTCTCGGAATGGAAATTACTCCATTCTGAGGGGCTAAATTCTCTCGTGGTTGAATTTTGGCTCATAGTATGAAAACAATTCCAATTTATTTTCTAATGATTGAGAAATGAGGGAACGAATGATTAGCTCACCTCACGATAGTTCGTCTCATAAGACGCCCCCGTTCATCGTTTCCGTGTATCGTCGCCGATACGAAAACGGCTATGGAGTCTGGCCAGGGTATCGCTATGTACTGAGCCCACCACCTCGTCATCACGATGCTCACGTAGAAACCGAGTACGAAAGACAGAGGTATGAGATCGCTGAACTCTTTGCAGTAAATGACGACCGCCTCGAATGTCTTCTTTTGGTCGGGGTCCAGTGCCAAACGATACATACCCGATAGTAGGTAATAAATGACGAGGAAAAGGGCCAGGTCCAGCCACACCAGCTTGTAAACACTGGCTTTCCATCTATAAAAGAAAATTACAATCATTGCAAACAATAATAAATCATTAACTTTCGGATCTCGCCCACATAGCAATTCTTTTTTCTTATGTATTAGTTTGAATTTTCGTGCAATTTATAAGCGAATAATCTTTCTCTAATATTGTTCACTCGACGATGGATTTTCCATCGTTCCTGTAATCGGGCCAAGCCCGTTATTGATAAAATAAATAAATAAATAAATAAATAAATAAATAGAGATACATATTAATATAATTCTCGAGAACGGCGATTGGGAATCGAGGTTTTTAGATTAATCGAATACGAACTGCTGCTGATGAGAAAAAAATACATAGAAACGGTTTCCAGGAATAACTTTAAGGCCAAGACATACAACGTCGTATTAGTTTGAAAATCGATCAAGAAAAAGATAAAAAAGAAGTTACAAGTATTGCAAGAAATAGTAAATCATTAACATTCATTCACCTGCTCGGTGGGTATAGCAGCGACACGAATAAAAATAATTCTCGCGATCGAGGTTTTCAGAGCATCATTCGAATACGAACTGCTGATGATAAGAAAAATAAATTATAACCATTGCAAGCAACAATAAATCATTGACATTCCTTTCCCTGCGCGGTCGGTATAGTAGAGACACAAATTAAAATAATTCCCGGAAATCAAGTATTGTAGAGTATTATTCGAATACAAACAGCTGTTGATAAGAAAAACAATCTATAAAAAACGGTTTCTCCGAATAACTTTAAGGTCAAGATATACAGCATCGTATCAGTTTAAAAATCGATCATGATCGATGATAAATCTCCACATATATATATTATCTGTATCTGCAGATGCGATGCATTTGCCAGCCGAAGAATTAAAAAAGCAAACCTACGTTCCTCGGCGTAACTTTTTCTTCAAACTCGTTCGGCTTCAATTACAACTATCTTATCTATGAAAACGATCATACGGCGGAACATGCGGCGATGATTAATGCTACTTTACGAGTTGTATCTTTCGATCGCTGTATCGTGTTGTCTCCCATTTAACGTGAAACCAAACTCGCGTCAATTCTATGAAATTATACAGTTGGATCGTCGTCGACGGTACGTTTGAGTGATACGCGCGAGTATGGGCGTTGTCGGTCTTTGCACGCGATAAACGCGCGATCGTTGCAACGCGTATGGTCGATCTCCCTGCATCGATCGATTTTTCCATTAAACCGTCCGTTTTCACATGCATCAAGGCAAGTAGGCCGACGTGTCTGGTTCCGTGGAAAACTATGTTACTATCTAAGTTGGCCTGTTATCGAACGAACTGTCTCTACAGGCTTATCATAAGTCGGCCTTGTTGCTCGTACTTCGCAGCGGAAACTCGTGTCGATCTGAAGAAATACGGGAAAAACACAAGCGAGGGATGGAAACTATCTAATCTAATTAAAAGTTTAAATCTACTTAAAAAAAAAAGAAAACAGAAATTATCCGCTACCTTGTAAACTTTGGAATTAAAAAATTACTTTTACGAAACAAAATATTCCGATTTTGAGAAATTATTTTTTACTGTGTGTTATCGAACGAAAAGTCTCTACAGGCTTATCATGAGTCGACCTTGTCGCTCACGCTCCGCAGCGGAAACACGGTTGGATCTGAAGGAATACGAAAAACCACAAGCGACGATGGAGACTACTGACAATAAATCATGGTGATTAGTTGTAATAATATAATTTTAGAAAATGTTCGAAGCGAGCACAAGCACAATTTATCCGCTGCCTTGTACACTTCGGAATTACAACGACTGCGAACTAAGTGGCAAAGTAGCTACGAACAAATTTTTCCCCGTCTGATTTTTTTTTTAGTAACTGGACACAGATTTTTACAACGAATAACTAGGCACAAAGAGGGAACATAGTTAATAGATAAATGGAGCAAATAATTTTTTTTTTAGTAATTGGTCACAGATTTTCATAACAAATAACAAACAAACAGCTAACATAACAAATAGCTAAGTACAAAAAGGCAAGGCAAGCAAATTGAGCAAAAAAAATGTTTACAAAATTTCAAGAACATTTCCAAGACTTTTTAAGGAAAAGCAAAATTCAAAGACTCGAATGATTTAAAGTACAGCTGGACACGATCGCCGGTTATCCGAAGTTCATTTCTCTCGCCTCAGCAGAAGCCTGAGAAAGCATCCCAGCAGGAAACTTTAGATTGCAACTAAGAGCTAAGTGGAAAAGTAGCCATGAAGCAATCTTTCCATCTGGTTTTTATTTTATTTTTATTTTTTTAGTAATTCGACCCAGATTTTCAGCACGAATGACTAGATAAAAATAAGAAAAGTATTGCAGTCGATAGCCAAACTGTGCGAAAAAAAATTTTACACAAAAGTCAAGGACGTTTCCAGGACTTTTCAAGGCCAAGCAAAATTCGAAGACTCTTCAAGGTCTCAAACGATTCAAAGTACCGCTGGACACCATTGCTGGTTATCCGAGGTTTATTTCGCTCACCTCAGCAGAAGCTTGAGGAAGCATCCCAGACCCCGGCACGTAGCCACTTCGGCCGTGTATGTGATGGTCATTTCTGGGTCTCTCGAAAGATATATCTGTCTTTAATCCGTCTTTAAACTCGAAGGGGTTCAGCGACTTGTCCGTAGCTCTCGCAGCATCCCGATCCTCGCTTCCGCCAACCGCGATACCCAACATATATAAGTTGCGTTGGACTCGCCAAAATACTCCCGGTTGTGGTCTCAACCACGAAAAAGAATCAACTTGCGAAATGGTTTTTTTTTCTTTCAATTATCGTCTCAACGGCTGTATTCCGGCTATGAAGCAATGTTTCCTCATATGGTTTTTTTCTAGTAATTGGACACAGATCTTCACGACGAATAACTGGGTAGAAAAAGGAAGATAGAGTTAATAGATTTTAGTAATTGGACACGAATTTTCACAACGAATAACTGGGCACAAAAAGGGAAGATGTAGTTAATAGATTTTAGTAATTGGACATGCATTTTCATAACGAATAACTGGGTACAAAAAGGGAAGATGTAGTTAATAGATTTTAGTAATTGGACACGAATTTTCACAACGAATAACTGGGTACAAAAAGGGAAAATGCTGTTAAGGCACTAACATAAGGATTTGGTCCAAAAACAGGTCGATTTTCAAAATTTTTATTAACGCGGGTGTTAGAAGGTCAACGTCAGGTTATAAGAAATGATGAAGATTGTTTTTTTCTCGTTTCGACGAAAAAATCGACCTTAATCGCTTGTTATAAACAAATAAATGAACAATTTTAAAAATCATCCGGCCTTTTATAGAAAACGTTGTAATCAAGGATCTTTCCAAATTTCAACTCAATCTGACGAATAGATATTGAGATAGGACGTCCGTTCTCAATTGTTAGTTGTTAATAAGTCTATTATTAATTGATATTTTTTCAATAAAAAAACTTAAACTTCATAACGCGTTGTAATAACTGTGTGTAAAAACCCGACCTTGTCCGAACACTCGCGATAAAAGAAAATGTTGAAAATCGACCTGTTTTTTGGTGCAAATCCTTACGCTAGTCTTAATACATGAATTGAACGAAACAATTTTTACAAAGAATTCAAGGACATTTCCAGGACTCTGCAAGGTCAACTAAAATCCGAGGGCTCTTCGAGGTCTCGAGTGATTTAAAGTACCGCTCGACACCATTGCTGATTGTCCGATGTTAATTTTTCTCACCTCAGCAGAAGCTTGAGAAAGCATCCCAGACCCCGACACGAGGCCACTTCGGCCGTGTATGTGACGGTCATTTCTCGGTCTCTCGAAAGATAATCCGTCTTTAAGCTCGAACTCGATCAGCGACTCGTCTGCAGCTCTCGGAGCAGCCCGGTCCTCGCTGCCGCCGACCGTGATTCCCAACATATAAGTTACCCTGGACTCGCCGGAACACTCCCGGTTGTAAAAAATAATTGACTTGTGAAATCTTTTTATTTTTAATTAGTGTGTCATTCGCTGTATTCCGGCTATGCCGCGAATTCGAGGAATTTTTTATCCTGCCTGTTGCGTGTTTGCATCAGACGTGTGATAAAGATCGGCACGACGATGAAGCGCTTCAGCCCGAGCAGATACGCGTGTTGCCGCATTCGTCGACGATAGTCGGCACAGACGATCCGTTCTTCCCGGTTCGGGTCGTTCAAGGCCAACGACTATGTGTGCCGCGGTTCGGTTTCGTGCAATTACAGCCTCGACTTCCCTTTCTCTGTCACTCTGTCTCTGTATCCTTCGGCGAGGAGTCGGTGTAATCTTCCGATCGCGGCGATTACGACACAGTGGCACGGAAATCCTTGTGTCAGTCACCAGACCAGTTACGAATCGTCGATTTAATCTCCCAATGTTATTCCGCTCCTCTATGAATTATTCCTGTTTTAAATTCCTTGACAATTAGAGCATTGCTTTTTCATGATCACATCGTTCAAGCTGATGAGCTAAGCCAGCTGATTGTTGGGCATTAATTCGTTCGATACCGATCGCACAATCTCGAGTTGTTCTTTATCGCTCGGCGAACGATTAGTAGCGCAAAGTAAACCCTCCGCTCAGGAAGCGGTAGTCGACTCGATGGAATCGATGAATCCTTGAAATTCGACCCAGCTGATTATCACGCATTAATTCGTTCGACACCAATCGCACAATTTCGCATTGTTTTTTACCGTAGAGCGAATGTTTAGTAGCGCAAAGTAAACCCAACGCTCAGGAAGCGATAGTCGACTCGTTGGAATCGATGAGTCCTTGAAATTCGGCCCAGCTGATTATCACGCATTAATTTGATCGATACCGATCGCACAATCTCGCGTTGTTCTTCACCGTTCCGCGAACGTTTAGTAGCGCCAAGTAGGTCCACCGCACAGGAAGCGATCGTCGACTCGTTGGAATCGATGAATCACGCACAGAAATTTCTCAGACTAGGTTGAGTCAGTTAAAAAAAAATGGACGAATACCGAGAGACACCTTCGTTACGTGAGAGGTCTTTGTCTCGTCGTCCAATCGCGTCGAACGATACGATAAACAGAAAAAAAGTCTTTCGAAACGTAGACTTCGGCTATATCGGTGAAGGCACTTCGACGGCTGTTGAGCTGTTGCGCCTCGGCCGGCGACTACTCCGAGTTCATCCGGTTCAATTATCGAACAGGGGTCAGTATGCCAATTATCTTCTCGTTAATGAGTCTTTATCGTGCGAAAAATCTTCCTCGTGCCTTGACGACATCGGACGGTAAGCATAATCCGACATAATCGCTTCAAGCCGCGTTGATCCAACTGCGATTGAGGCGATTCGATTAAAGCCTCGACGTCTTTACGGCCTGAAAAAAAATATAAAAAAAAAATAATTAAAAAAAAAATTTTAACGCTTCGGCGTCACTGAGATAAAATTTTATCGCGATTCTATGCCACAACAATAACAAGCAATAAAAAAAAATAATATATTATGCCACAAGGGAGGAAAGTGCGTATTTTCGCCAAGTGTGAAGTTTGAGAAATTCACACGAGGTGAAAATGCACTTCCTCCCTTGTCGTATACGATATTTTTTTTTCAGACTTCGTTGAAATCACCACATTTTGCCAATGGCCATTACTCCCCGGGAGTAATAGAGCTTCCAGAAACAGTAATGAGCTTCCAGAGAGAGTAATGAGCTTCCAGAGAGAGTAATGAGCCCTATCACTCCCTAGGGAGTAATAAAATTGTACTGCGCATGCGCGCAGGCTAATAATGATCATCGGTCAATAATAGGCTATTTTCCGCCCGTATTGCACACAAGGAGTGTGGTTACTTTAGCGAAGTCGGGAAAAAATAGTATGTTATTCCACAAGGGAGGAAAGTGCGTATTTTCACCGACTGTGAAGTTTGAAGAAATTCACACGAAGTGAAAATGCACTTACTCCCTTGTCGTATACGATATTTTTTCCCGACTTCGTTAAAATAACCACATTTCTTGCGTCGCAAAATTGCCGTATTCGTCAAACTCGGAACGAAGTCCCGACAGCGAAGTCGGGAAAAATCGTACATTACTCCACGAGGGCGAAAAACATTTTTCTAACGAGTGTGAGTTTGCAGCACGAGCCGAAGGCGAGTTCTGTAATCACACGAGTTAGAAAAAGTGTTTCGCAGGAGGGATGTACGAAATTTTTCATCACAACCGAGTGATGAAAACTATTTTTCCGTATGATTTCCAATGCGATCGTCCCGGCAATCAAGAGTCATTACAAAATTGCGTCATACTCGTTTCAAGTTTTGTTCAATGCCGTGCCTCGAGCAACCGGCGTTGAATCGCTGCGCGCGTACGACTCTCTGTGAGCCGCGTATCCGCGTTGTTTTATTCTTCTCCGAGGAAGCGGTGCGGTGTTATTTTTTCAATTTTATTTCTTCTCGCGCTGCGAGTCAGCATCGTTGAGGTTTTTCCCCCGTAACGAACGATAAACTCGCCCGACTCGTCGCGCTCCGGCTCGATTCAGTCAGACGATGTCATCGCGTGTGCACAATAACAGGAATGAGCGCGACTCCGGATCTCTCGACGCCGCTTATCGCCTCGGGCCCTCCGCCGCTTGTCCGCCCACCGTGCGTTACTCTACGAACGGCTCGCCGCACGCTTTTCCAGCCCGACCCGCATCTCGATGAAAATTTTCGCTCCGCTGATCTGTAATGAGAAAAACATTTTTTTTTTTAAAACCATCAATATTTGAGTTTTGCATATATTCAAATAATTTTTCAAAAAATCCCCGCCACAGGTCAATAATAGGGACAGGCAGGGTCTTATCGGGACGCTGAGTCGATACGATCGTGGCAAAAATTAGTAACGAGAAAAACATTTTTTATTCGTTTTTTTTTACAAACTATCGATATTAGAATTTCGTGCATATTAAAATATTAAAAATAAAAATTCTGCACCACAGGTCAATTATAGGGACAGGTGGGGTATTTATCTCGACAGGGGGTCGATATGATCGTGATAAAAATTAGTAACGAGAGAAACATTTCTTTGTTTGTTTACAGGCCATCGATATTATAGTTTCGTATATATTAAATTTTTTAAAAAATTCTCCGCCCCAGTTCGATATCACGGACGAAGGGTCAATAATAGGGCGGGGTCACTTATCGGGACGATGGGGTAAACTAAGTACTAACGAGAAACTTTTTTTTTTTATAAACCATCGATATTAGAATTTCGTTAATATTAGAATAATAATAAAAAATTCTCCGCCACAGGTCAATAACAGGTACGGAGGGTCAATAATAGGGCAGCCGGGCTCACTTACTGAGTCGATACAATCGTGGTAAAAATTAGTCATGAGAGAAACATTTTTTGTCTGTTTACATATCATTGACATAAGTCCCGTATATATTAAAATATTCTCAAAGAAATTCTGCGCCACAGGTCAATAACAGGGACGGGGGGTCACCGATCGGGACGGGCGGTCGGCACGACCGTGGCAAAAATTTCCTGGAAATTCTTCCAACCTCGGGTTGGTTACGTCACGAAACGCGATGCATTTCACAGACGATTTCACGGTCGCAGCGCGTCAACCGGCGCGTCGGGAAAGCAGATGTGGCTCCGCATGTCGCCGGAGCGAGTTAGTGCCTCGAATGGAAAAAAAAGAAGTAAACAATGAAAAGAAAAAAAAAAAAGAAGCAAAAGTCGCACGGAAATCCGCGGTACACTCGCTATAACGGTCTATGTATAGAGCGTAATGTGACCGCGAACAGTTATTCAGGCAAAGGCGCACCAAAGTAGAAACGAGGCGATCGATCGTTTCCACCGTAAATGGGACACAATAAAAATGTAGTAAAATTGCGAGTTCTCCTTTCGACTGTTTCCTCTCGAGGAGACACGAGGAGTTTCCCTTTATTAAATTTGAAACATAGTTTTCAGAGGAAGGGGGGGGGGGAGCGGGTCAACGTGGAAAAAAATCGGTTCGAGAAAAACCGGTTGAAACGTTGGAAGAAACCGAGAGCGGCTCGCCGAGAGTGTGTTCGTAACAGGTGGCATATAGAGTGGGAGCAAGTGTTGTTTGCTAATGGCGTAGAGAGTGGAGGGGTGGGGGGAGCAGATCACGTGTCAGGTGAGAGACACGTCCAACTCGTGCATGCATCGTCACCTCGCTCGAGAACGTGGATATACAGGCTCGCGCACGTACACTTTACTACGAAACATAATGTAGTAAGGCGAGAGTCGTATAGTAAGCTGCGACCCGAATAGGTTAGGGTCACGGATGAAGCGGAGAGCTAATGGCCCGTGCGGAGAGTGGAAACAAACGCTTTGCAACCGTTGGAACGCAGTTCCGCGACGCGAGCCTGTTGATTGGGCGAGACGCACGAGGAGACCGAAAGATATCGAATGGAAATAGTGCTTGTGGAGAAAAAGAACAGTTGGAATTAGATCGAAGCGCAAATGCAGAGTAACTGGAACGCGGTGTTTCTCCGCAGATTGTACTTTATAGTTCCGAGTACAAACATTGAGACACGGAAATATGTGCAATCGGACATCAAGAGAATTTTTAAGTTTTTGTCGCGAACTGTAAACCAATAATAATAATATAATAATGATAATAATATGTAAATATTATTATTATATATTATTATGAATAATAGTAATATATAATGATATTAATATGGCCAATTAATAATAATCGCCGGATCTGCTTAGTTCCATTCATCTGAAAGTTCCACGTCAAAATACCCGGGTAGGAACAACGCCCTTATTCTATGAGCAGCTAAGTCGTAAAGACACTGCCGGGAACTCCGCGATTTCACGAATGGCCAGACTGGGTGACGAATTCTCGGTACTGAGTTTTACTGGGTCGCCTTTCGAAACATTTCAAAGAATAGTAAACATAGCTGTACTGAGATATGAGTAGGCGAGACTAGTTACAATAAATTATGGAAAAGAGAGGCGCTTGGCCAGACGCAAGTCTCATGTCGAGTGTTATTAACTGTTGTAATTCGTAAACTCGAGTGTTTTTAACGTTTTCAACCTTTATAATACGCTATTCGGCAGCTCTAATATTTAGGATATCTTATATACTAATTGTAAAGGACAAATCCCTCAAAGTAATAAATAAAATAAAATGAAATACTTAACATATTCATTAATTATATATACGCTCTTCGTTGATATGTTGTTTATTTTTCGCCATGCGTTTCGGATAGTATATTAATGAAAAATATATCCTCGCATATACGACATATTTTTATACCATGTAGGAACTACGGTAAGGCGAGTGTCGTACAGACGGAATCGTTGTTGAATCCTGACTCGCAGGAAAGTTGAAAAATCACGAGCTACAAAATTGTGATAAACCGAAGATGCTGTGCGAACGAACCGAAGCCGCGCAGTCTGCCGGATGAAAGTGGCTCTCGCGGTTAAAGCAACGCCGGGGATTTATTATCGCCAGACACTCGTCGAAACGATATTTAGCCAAGAGCCAGCGACGCGCCGGGTCGAGGACATCCGCGGAGAGACAAGGGGATCGCTCTACGATCCACCGACACGAGCCCGGCCCGCTAAGTGCGTGATGTACCCGCGCGATCGTCGTAGGCGTGAGAGTAGCGATCAGCTGACTCGAGCTTCCGGCGAGAGGAACCCACGCGACGGACGGTCTCGTGTCGAAGCTCGTGGGCGACGAACGCGCTTCCGACAAACCCTATGCAATATATCGCTTTAGGCGAGTCAGTCGTGACGGTTTGTTGCACTCGAGCCACTCTCCCAGGTGTCCCGGTCTACCTCTCCCACGAATATAGTTCCGGTGCCAAAAAGACACCGCGAGCTCCGCCGAACGGCGCTCGAAGGTCGACGAATGTTGCCCGCTGCTGCACCGGACGGAATATTCGATCCGCCGAAATGCGACACTGCCGGGCCGATAAGTCAGACAGGAAATTGCGAACTCGATACCCCGCGTGGGAAATCTTGGGGCAGTTATTTATTTTTTATCCCCACCCTCATCTTCGTCGGAAAATTCTGACGCCGTTAAGACGTAAATATATGCTCGAAAGGAAAATGCATTTGTTTTTAATTTTCATCCCGAGCAATACAATGTGGAGACCCGAACCTCGTCAAGCCGCCCGACACCGAGCAATCCGCTTGATCCAACTTGTCACTCGTACCCCCACTTCGTGCACTCCCCACTTAGTCACGGGAACCGAAATAGAGGCTTCGATTTTAGGCACTTGCCTCCCGAGACCGCGTCTCCATGGCTACGCGCGGGAATTAACGATGTGTACACTGCAGAGATAGCTTGTTATACTCATCGAGAGCGACGAGAGGTTGCCGAAAAATCGTTTGATTTTAGTGAACGATCAATCCCAATGATATGACGAGCTAAAGTCCCGTTCTATGCTTTTACAAAGACTTTAGTTTTCTAGACTTCCGCATGTAACTTTGTTTTCGGGCAGAAGACGATAAACACATAGAGAGCGACGAGAGATTACCGAAAAATCGTGTGATTTCAGTTAACGATCAGTCTCGACGCCACGATGAGCTAAAGTCTCGTTCTATGTTTCTACAAAGACTTTAATTTTCCGGATTTCCGCGTGTAACATTGTTTTCGAGCAGGAGACGGTGAAGACATTGAAACTCACGATTACCGAAAAATCGTGTAATTTCAGTGATCGATCCGTTTCAACGACACAGCGAGCTAAAGTCCCGTTCGATATTTCTACAAAGACTTTGGTTCCCATTAAGGGAAAAAAATATTAATGGCCGGACCAATAACGAAGCATTCCCAGTACTCGGGAATGCGTGAAAAACCGTATTTCCATTTCCTTTACACGCCCACTTTGTCCGTTCATTGGGACGTTTACCTTAACATTGTTTTCGAGCAGGTAAAAATATTGTCACGTGGTCCCGGTAGGTTCTTTTACGCCACATCGTAATACGCGATCGAACGGAGATCCGGCCGATATTAACAAAGAAATTTGATCGTGGATCCATCGCTGTAAAAAAAAACTTGCTCACCAATAACCCGCGCTATGAAAATCGGCGTCAGTCCCGGACGTAACGTCCCAAAATCCAGAGGTCGAACGTCGAGTATAATTTCGCTATTGTCACGGTACGTTGACCAGCCGGGTGACGCGTGAAACGCACGGAAGTCCGTAGTTGAGCCGCGAGCGTCAATTTAACATTGTTCCGGGTCAATGAATTTATAAAATTCCGGTTCAGCATTACAAAAATCCGATTCAGCTTTATAAAATACCGATGAGAAGGATCAAATGTCCGGCGCAAAAGAACGGTCGTTAGGGGTTCGCTCGTTGCCAAATTTGCACGGGCCCCGATTGGAATCGTGGTAGAAGGATAAGAATGTCCGTGTGTTCGAACGGGAGGGGTCGGGAGAAAAATCAGTGGTCGGTTAAAGGGAGACGCGAAGAGAGGGAAGGGCAAGAGTCGCGGTGGTGGGAGCGAAACAGCTGATGGAGACCGCATCGCGAGTCCGATGCAATGCGGAGACTCGGATGCCCGCGCAGGTATTACTACAGGTATGCGCACTATAGGGAGACCGACGAATATTCCTCGTGATCAGTGCGAAAGAGCGGCGCGTTGAACCTCGTATTATTTATGTGTCAATCTCGGGGCACGATAAATTTAACGGTTCACACAGCGAGAGGAGTTTTCAACGTACCTGCGCGTGTCTCCCTCGCGGATCGTTCGTCGGCGAGTCACGAGTATCGTCACTCTTTTGTGTACACATAACTCTCGTCGAATCACTGTTCGTCGGTGATAAAACTCAACGCCGCGACGATACGAGATATCCTGCGCGGACACCCGACAAGCCCGTCGCCGGAGCCAACTGAGGCTCTACTGAGCTCAACGCTTCGCTGTACGGAAGTGTAGACTTCGCGGCGCGCCAAAAGTCCCCCCACTACGCGGACTCTCCTGCAGCCTTCGGTATCCCTCCTGCCGATCTCGCGACTCGATTTGCACTCACTTTGTAACTCGCGATTCGAAACAATGGACTAGACTACACGATACGCACTTTTGACATTGTTCAATTTTTTTTGTTTATTCATCTTGCGATTTGAACTCATGAAGTCTCGTTAACCTCTGCCGTTACAACAAACAACAAAGAGATGCTTTTTTTTATCGACCGTAGATGACTGACCGAAAAGGATTTTATATAAATCGAATAAGAAATTACTGTGTATATTATTATGTACTTATATATCCATACACGTATTTACACTCGAGTGTTTCTCTCATTTATGTAACAATCAGTGATCGCTATGATTAATTTTTAAATATATATATGTATATATACATAGATATATATATATATATATATATCTATGTAGAGGCCTTTTTTGTTTCTTAATTACAGCGATAATCTATATAACTTACATAACAGTAATATGTATTTATAATGCAAATAGGCTGCAATTTAATTTATTTTTCCTCATTATCAAAATATTACGATAAGTTTTCGTAGTGATTGCAATTAAAAATTGTGATATTATTAACGAACAATATATCCGAACTGTTAAAAATCTTCCGCGGCTACGCAGCCGTTACATTATGCGACGTGTTACAATTTAATTTTTTATCAATTCAGTTGCGGAGACTTATATTCGCTACTATTTATATATATATATATTTTTTTTTTCAACAAATCACGCGCGTGCTCCATCGTAATCCTTAAGCGTGTTCAGTTGCGTGTGTCGAAGCTCGGACACGCGTTAAAATATACACGTTATACACGATTTGTACGACGAGTGGATTAAATACATTCGATAATCTACATATTCGATCGTGACTGTACTATACATATATATATATCGCCTCCCGAACAAATCGCGGTGTCTAAAAGTATCTCGATAATCCGATCGGGCAAGCACGGACAAAATATATCAATTTTACACTTTTTTTTAATACTGTACACTATATCTCGTTGCATCTTTGCAAAAGTGCATAAACTTTTCTTCATTTTTTCTCAATCCATCGATATATGTATACTATGTTCATCCCGCAGCGCAGGCGTATCATCTAAAATATACTATAATATATATATTTTTCTTGAAATCTTTGTAACGAGCTCCACCGTACAGGAGATGCACGACGGTATTTAATTGAACAAATGCGCCTATGTAATGTGGGAGTGTATCTAATAATACATGTACACCGTTGCGTCTTCGTATATGTTTCGCGAGTCAGTGACGTAACCGTTAACTATTGCGAAGTGTATAGATATAAATATATATATAGAATAGTTTACAGGTGAGTACAAAGTTAAACACACCAAGTCTCAATCGCGTAAGTCTTCGTCGCGCGCAGCCGAACCGCTTCGCGCGTAAAGCGAACGGGCTCGGTGTCGAGTCGACGCGCAAAATGATCTCGACTAAAAGACTTGGTCCCTAATAGTCACAGCCAATAAATGCAACGAACAGAGCGGTCTGGGGAAAAAAAGAAACAAATTGGAAGGCCACTTGGACTGAATACACAAGACCCGCAAAACTTTAATATCCTCCGTTAGAGTAGAGCGGTGAAAAAAGGGTATTCACGATTAGAACATTGAGAAAAGTGCGATTGCAACGACGCATTCGGCGATATTTTACATCGCGAACTATTAATCCTCCGTTATGGTGTTGTCTTTTCTTTTTCCTTCAGTTTTCTCTTTACATTCGGGCAGGACCTCGCGCGCATCTCCCGAGAGATATATTTTTTATTTCTTTAACACGATCCGTTTAACACTAAATGCAACGTTTGAACCGAATCTCGTCGACGATTCGGCTCGCGGAACTACTTTCCAATCTGGCACGTATAAGATCACGATTAATCGACTCCCTGATCTGTCCCTCGATTCTTATTCTTTCGAAAAAAAAAAACCACTCCGCGACCGTGGTTTCCAACCGCGTTTGGTCGCCGTCGCAGAGACACGCGACTCATTCAATTCCCGTTGAACAGAATGAAGGAAATACTATTCCAGTCTGCAGGAACGTCGCTCCATTATTTCTTCCATTTTTCAAATTCTCTCTCGTAGTGAACGTCGAGGTTTGGCAGCTTCGATGTGTTCCAAACTGTGTTACGCTACAATAGTAGTGAGGGCGTTGCTCTTGCCGGCGTAACTCTTTGGCCTGTAATTTGAGAAAGGGAATATCCATAAGCCCGTCGAGTAAAGTGGCAACGGCGCGGGAAACGAGGCAACTCGATATCTTATCGCGTGCAAAAGGGGTGACAGTGATAGGCGTGCGTGCAGTCGTGTGTGAGATAATTCGACTAGGCGCACGGCGATTCGTTTGAAAAACACGCCGGAGTGCGCTCATTATTGACCCAGTTATTCAACGTTAGAGAAACACACTGCTGGAACAGATATTCCGTTACCTGATAGTTGCGTGCTGAGTGGAACGCGACCAGCCCGCCACGAGTCCACCCTCCGCCCTGCCGGCTATTCCTTGTCGACGATTCCGAGGGACTCGCTTCGCGGATGTTTGCATAGCGACCCGTTGCATCATATCCGGAGCAACAGTATTCCTTACGGTCTTGTAGACCAACCTGCGATAATCGAACGAAAAAAAAATCGCATGTTAACAAAAAGAGAACTGTTGCGAACAGAATATCAGAAATCTTGAGTTGTAATGAGTAACGGTGATTTACCTTGGCAAGATGGCAAGCACAGAGGCAAGGAGGACAGTTAGCCAGTATACGTGCCGGGAAATTGCAACGGGCATGACCCAGTAAGAACCGGGCAGTCCCATGCAATTAACGCAGACTATGTTGTACAGCAGACAAAATCCGAAGAATAGTCCCAGCGAGGCTAAGATTGCACCGACGTGAATGATAGTCTGAAAGTAAAAATTCCCATCGGTTAAATCGTGGAATTTGGCTTAATTCGGAGTTTATTCCGTTCGAATCCGTGAAGCTCTACCGACCCACGATCTGATTTCCAGGCCAACGTGAACGAGCATTACGGTGATGCAGGAGGTAGTTATCGTAGTTCCGAATTCCCAGATATCGATATCCGAGTCGTGATAGGCCTGATGGATGAAAGTTGAACAGTCAATTAAAAAAATTATTAATTTCTTTTTTTTCGACAGGAAAATTTGGTATTTAAAAAAGAAGGATATCTTACTGCCTCGGTGACGAAAAATATGACTATGCTCTGATATAGAGCGTCGGCCATGGTGATCCAGAAAGAGTGGGGCTTGTATACGAGACCGAGTCTTCCGCGGCTGTAGAGCTCGTGCGACGATAGCAGAATGCTCGCCGGTGCTATTCTATCGTAGACTCCAATAGCCAGGGGTGGCAGTGACGTGAACAGGAGATTGTAAAGCATCAGGTACATTTGGTCGATCATAACTGCTCCGGAAAAACCGCAGTACAGCTGAAAAATAAATTAAAAAAATAACATTGTAATAAATATAAATATAAATATAAATATAAATATAAATATAAATATAAATATAAATATAAATATAAATATTTCAGCGAGATGAGCATCGAAGTGCATGTACCTGGTACCAGAAGATTAAAAAGACGAACATCGCGTTTTTGTAGAAAAAGTAAAGGATCATTCGAGCGAGTCTATCGTAGCACCAATGACCGTGAAGCAGTAACAGCCGAGAGAGCATCGGAAACCTCGCGATTGCGAAATCAGCAGCCATCACAGCCTGAGTGCCTTCCTTGCCGGAAACACCGACTCCAACGTCCGCGGTTTGTATCATGCTGACATCGTTGGCTCCGTCACCGATTGCCAACGTCCGCATGCCTAACTGTTCCTTCACCACTCTCACGATGTAAGCCTTCGTTGCGTACATAAAATGAAAAAATAAATTTAAAAAAATCATTAGAAACCGTTCGCATAATGATTTTCTCTTTACACCGTGAGAAAGTCACCTTTTGCAACGGCGTTGCTCTGCAGGCCAGCACGCTCGAGCAGCTTCTCGTTAATTCGAGGAACGGTCCAGTGAGACCCGATCTGGGATCGAGAATAAACGTCAGGGTCTTCCCGTCGACAACGAGAGCCCGCTTTCTCGGCCACGGGCTTCCGATTCTGTGCGCTACGCGCTCAGCGGCTTCGGCGTCTCCCATGCCGGTCGATATTTCTCCCACGCCGTTCGGAACATCGGATATTCCTCTTACGCCATCGGTTCCCGTTACGACATTCTCTTTCCTAATTGCTTCGAGATAACCGTGGATCAAGGCCTCCGCTACGGACTTCGATCTTGCTTGGAGGCGAAGAAGCTGCATCGCCGGAGAGAAGAGCTGAGCGGCGTACGCGATGTTTACCGCAGTCTCGGGCTTGTCACCTGAAAAATCGTCAGCAAGCATATCTATAGTAAATATTGCAAGCGAAATAGTATGGATAACAGTAGTATACATAATAGTACAGATAATAGTATAGATAATAGTATATATCCCTACAAGGGAGGGAAGACCGCGATCGTTTGCTGCCGCGTAAGTTTATTGTGGCAAAAATCACACAAGGTAAAAATCCGCTCCCTCCCGTGTAGCCTACGATACGTTTTTCTCCAATTTTCTTAAAATAACCACATTTCTTGCGTCGCAAAATCGTCATATTCTCCAATGACTATTACACCCCAGGCAGCAATAGGGCTTCCAGGGGAGCAATGAGGCGTATTACTCCCTACGGAGTAATGGCTCATTGATCATTGGTCAATAACAGGCGATTTCCCACGCGCGTTGCACGGAATGAATGTGGTTATTTTCGCGAAGCCGGGAAAAAAACGTATTTTCGTCCGATGATTACAAGCGCTTATTGTACCTGTGAGTACCCAGACGACGATCCCGGCAGCCACCAAGGCAGAGACGGCCCCCGGCACGCCGTCCTGCAGTTTGTCCTCGATCCCCGTTGCTCCTAGCAGCGTTAGATGCGACTCCAGACTAGAATACGAGTCCCTTATTCTACGTTCCCGATTCTCCGTTGACAATTCCGCTTCCGCGTGTCTCTGCTTCCAAGTTTCCCACTCGTGATGGGCCAACGATCGTCTCGCCATGGCGAGAGTCCGAAGACCTTGGCGACCGTACGAGTTGAGCAATTGTCTGATCTTCGTGACCGACGTTACATCCTCGTCGGAGGACGTCAGCGACGACAGGATCATGGAATCGGCGCCCTTGCAGTAGAGAACGATCTCATCGGTGTTTGGATGACGCACCACGATGGACATGCACTTCCTGCTGGAATCGAACGGCAGTACCTAAAACCGGGACAAGATCGTCAATTAAAATCCTAATTAATTCGCCCGAATTTATTATTTTATTCGTAAGGCTTACGTGTAAAATTTCGAAAGCTAGTGTCGACTTGTCGGGCAAGGAAACGATGGCACTGCGAGGAGTTCTCTTGACTAGCCTGACGTCGTACGCTCTTGCTGCGTGAACGAGAGCCAGCTCGTCGGGACTCTCCGCCTCGTAGATTCCGGGAGTCGGTTGGTCCGTCGAGCTCGGACTGGGAGGACTGCCTCCGCGTCCGACCGGCGATGTTTTTCTCACTAGAAGACTTATGTTCAGACTCGGCATCGAAGGCACGTTCAGGAGCCTCGGTCTGCAAGATTTAAAAAATAATTTTTTAATATCATTTTTTAATTATAATTCTTATTCTCAATGACAAGGATAGACTTGTATAAAATACCTGGCTATTTTCGTGGGTAAGTTCGCTACGCTTATCGCTAGAGGAGTCTCGGACCTCGAAGATATCGGCAAGGGAGTCGAAGCCGTGCCTTGGCTCGACGGCGGAACGGCAGCTGCCGGTGGAGGTGTGACGCTTCGCGATTCCGACAATCTTGTATACCTGAAGCAAATTTACAACATTTCGTAGCGAAAAAGATTCTCGGCAAGAATGATCGCACTGTGTTCGGCTGGAGAGAAAAAAAATAAGGCTTACCTCATAACAGCGATACCGTTAGTCTGCGGCTCCTCCATGACGCCGCTCGAATTCATGAGATCATGATGTGGGTGTCTGCTGACAACGACGGTGTTGCAGATCGCCATTAGCACGAGAAACTCTTGCAGACGATGTCGAGCCGAACCGATTAGCAAGTCCTCTTTGAGTCTCACGCACGGCACGAGACTCTCGTTTTCGCCGGTGTGCGCGTAATCCTGACCGCCTACGGCGCATCTTCTGAACACCATCTTGTTTTCCGTCAAGGTTCCCGTTTTGTCGGAAAATACGTATTGCACCTGCAACGATAATTCGTCGATTGAAAAAATCGTTTATTGTAGCATATAAATATAAATATAAATATAAATATAAATATAAATATAAATATAAATATAAATATAAATATAAATATAAATATAAATATAAATATAAATATAAATATGGAAGATCTTTACCTGCCCAAGCTCTTCGGTTATGTTGAGAGCCCGACACTCTGCTCTCCTTCCGGTTTCCGGATCGTAAAGCTCTATGTCGTTTCCTATGTGATAAACCTGACCGACTTTGGCCATCTCCAGGGTGACGTACAGACTCAGCGGTATCATAACTTGTAGAATAATTACGAATGTCCAGAACGTCAGCAAGCCCTCGTAGCTCGGATCTTGCATGGTCGGCAGGAATGGCACTGGCGACAACGGCGAATACGTCGAGAGCCACATCTTGCAGCCCGCAGCGCCGACGATACAGAGAACGACGAGAATTACTACACACCAGACAATGTCCATATTCATCTGGCCCTCCAATCGCGAACGCTGATGAAAAAATTATGAAAAAAATGTCAAAATTTATCCAAAAATAATTTCCAATACAATCTTTTAATGTTTTATTTGAAACATGCTCGAAATGAAAAATTACAATTGTTTCTGTAATGTCAGCTACGGCTGGGCCGAACCTTGATGTTGTTGGGTGAATTACGTCAAACGTATAAAAAACGTGGAATAAAGATTTTTTTGTTCATGTAATTCAACCAACAACATCCTGGACATTACAGAAAAAATTGTTATTCTTCTTCGGCCGGATGCCAGAAGAGCCATTGAAGAATAGTTACTTTGTATCGCGGGCCACCGTTGTTGAGCATCGCTTTCGTCTCGTGGCCCGAATACACGACGATGCCCTCGATGAAGTCTGTGTTCTTCAGCAAACATTCTCGCAGCAGAAGATTCTCCGTTGTCACCGGTACCCTGGCACCGTTCGGATGCACAACCGCTCCGTAAAATCTGAAAATAGACAGGCATTTATTATTCATCCGTACAATCGAAGATAAGATAGATTTTACTGTCAGAGTATTTAAAATAGTCCGAAACGTCAAAAAATGTCATTTTTACCACCCGTCCGGATGTGTATGTGGGTCTAACAGACTTACATCGTTTAAGACGATTATAACTCGGAAACGGTTTGAGATCGCCGGTTGAACTTTGGTACACTGGAGAGGGGTCACGTTTCTTCATTTAGGGCAATTATTATTAAGACTGAGGCCAATTTAAAGATTTTAGGGGATTTTGAATTTTCTGAAAAATGTTGTATCTGGAACGTACGTAAATTTTGAGCTAACGTCCTAAAACTTCACACGAATATAATATTTTGTTCAAAGACCTTTGGTATTGAATTTGTGCGAAATCAGACTCAGATTTTATAGGATTTTGATTGTTTTGAAAAATTACAAAAAAATTGTCTAATTCGAGTAAACATGGAGGTATCGAGCTTAAATTTGGTACGGGAATGGAATAACACTGTACAATGTCTCGTATCAAATTTGACGAAAATTGATCTAACCCTTTAAAATTTATGGGATTGTGAATTTTTCTTTATTTTTTCGATTATTCATAAAAATGACATAAAAAAAATTTGAATAGCCCGTTGCGCAAACAACCGTGGTATGGATGTTCGTGATAACTTCTCTCGTCAATACCATCCGTTATCGAACGAGTGGAGGGAACGAATCGCTGTTTGCGCGGTACAAACAGCGCCTTCGAGGAGAGTAACTGACCTATAAATTTTGGTACTAGGTCGATCGACCTCGACGACCGAGCGGAACTTCGATGGCTGAAAGGAGTCCTGAAGATCCAAAAATCCCCTGACTACCTGACGCTGCTTAAGATTCGTCTCGCCGTCCAGATTGCAGGTGTCCAAGAAGGCGAGACCCTGAGGATCGCTGCTCCTCAGCAGCAAAAGATCAGCCGGCACTATCTCGTTGTTCGACAGATGCACCAAGTCCCCGACTTTGACGTCCTTCCACGGCACCTTCGCGTACCGATCCACTTCGCTAGAAAAAAAAAAAAAAAAAAAACAACATTAATACCGATTATTGGTATTTTCTTTTTGTTGGAATGTTTTATTTTCGCTTATCTGGAATACACAGCGTTGCGAAAAAAAGTCGTATGAAATTTAACGTAGACTGGAAGATTTTATGCACAAAGCGGTGTATCAAATTTCATGTACAATTGTGATGAAAAATTAATGCACGGTATATAAAAAATATTTAGAAATACATTACTTTTAATGATTTACTTTAATTTTACTATAAAAGAACTTCAATGTTTTCTCATAATTGTACATTAAATCTACAATTTTTTTATCAGTGTCTACTAAATGCAAGTATATTTTCTCTCTTACATTAATTTTTTTTTCGTAAAAGGGCTTGCCCGAAAATAAACTAAATACATAAATAAGTGGACATTAATGCCTTGTAGCATTGTAAATGGTAAGAAAATCGCAGTCTTTGTCTGAAGTAAGACCTTCGAGCCTTACACGTGTACCCGGTACGATAAGACTTTCAAGTACAAAAGTATCGGGAAGTTCTTTTCTTCGTCTTCTTTTTTTTTACAATGGTTGCGTAAAAGAAGTCCCATGACTACGTAATGTCCTCGGTAAATTGACATTCGCGTTTTGCAAGCTCGTTTGTTTCCGCGCCCGACGTTGTGTTCGGATATTCCGTCTCCGGCTTCCTCTCCACCCGCGGAAAATGCCTAATTGCGTACACTACTACATTTGAATCGCAAAGCGAAGCCCCGCTAAACTCGCTCTTAGCGTATAGTCAAGGGCGGGGTAAAATGGACCACATGGCAAAATGGACTGTTGCAAATCTTTGCGCCGAAAATCAAAAATAAAATGCCATTTTGGATAAACGACACCGGTCCGTTTTGCCCCGCGAGCGGAGAACGTAACTGGATCGCAAAAATTTTCCGACAATGTTTGCATTACACTTCGAGGAGATTACATTAATTCGACGGATAGCACGTGTTCGCTGAGTGTGTACATGTGTGGTTTTTTTTTCTTTTTTTTTTCTAAGGATCGTGTGGGATTGAACAATTATTAGTTGCAAACTAGGCCGACAGTACACGCCTCGGCTGTTCGGAAACCTATTTAAAGACAAACAAACAGGAGGAGCGCACCAGTGGCGGAGCTATCGATTCTTTCTCGATCCAGTCACGGGAGTGAGATATATTCTCACGTTATTATGTACCCGGTATCAATCAACGATTGACCGCGTTTTTTTTATAGTGGGATTCGCTTCGCTCGCTAAAACGGCCCAACCCAGTCGCTCAGCGTCCATACATCGGTCGCTCCATAATCCTGGAATAAAAAAATGATAAGGCGATATAACAAGTTTTGCATTCATCGAATCGCCCCGCGCAGGCACGATTCGATGTATTCCTATCGATTGACAAATAGAGCATTTATAAAAAAATATATAGGAAAAAAGCACTTCAATAAAAGCTTTGGCGAAAAAATGTTGTCTCCGTTGTTTTTTAACGTTATCAACTTGGTTTGCTATATGGATTAAGAGCTGATGGAGCGAATTGCAAGCTGCGTATTCGCGGCAGGTTCGATCACACTGTTTCTTATTACATGAATTCCAAGTCAGCCTTGAGCAAGATTTTTGCCACGAAGAGTGAACGCGACTGAGCGAAAAAAAACACCGTTCCGGTAGTTCAGACTCTTCGAAGGTCGGGCATTTTTTTTTTACGCGGATTTGTCGATGCCTTCCAGCCAAGTGAAGTTTTTGCCGAACGCGCCAGGCATGTGGCAAGGAGGGCGAAGATTTATCGATATTTTCACAGCTGGTGGAATTTTTTAATTATTTTTTTGCATCTGGGAAATAAGATAATCGGTGCCGTCAGTGACGAATTCCTTATTTGTCGGATTCAAAGAAAAAGAGATTTTTAGTTAGAGAATTTTGAAGTTTTTTTTTTTGTATCCGATAAATACGAAAATCGGTGCCGTCACTGATTTCTTATTTATCGGACACAATTAAAAGGAAAAAAGATTGTTATCTCGTGAATTTTTAAGGTTTTTTTTTAACGAGTAACAACGATTAATAATCCCAAAAATATTTGCTACGTTTCCAAAGACATTTGTACGTTCTCTCGTCCCGTCTTCGTCGACAGCTGTTCTCGGAACTCGGGTAGTTGATGAGTTCTGTAACACCAGCCGATCGTAAATTAAGTACGGGGATACCCGTGGTTATTTTTTTCTTTTTTTGTATTCGATAAATAAGAAAGTTGGTGCTTTGAGTGATGAATTTCTTATTTATCAGAACCAAAAAGAAAAAAAGATTCATATTTCAAGGATTTTTGAGTATTTCTTTTTTAAATCGAATAATAATTAATAATCCTAAAAACGCCTGCTACGGTTTCGGAGAAAATTCGTTCTCTGTCCCCGTCTTCGTCAACTGTTCTTGGAACAGTTACACTCTACCGGAAATCGGGTAGCCGACGAGTTCTGTAACACCAGCCGATCGTAAATTAAGTACGGGAATCCCCGTTAATATTCTTTTTTTAAATTGTATTCGATAAATAAGAAAGTTGGTGCCTTGAGTGATGAATTTCTTATTTATAAGAACCAAAAAGAAAAAAGATTCATATTTCGAGGATTTTTAAGTTTTTTTTTTAATCGAATAATAATTAATAATCCTAAAAACGCCTGCTACGGTTCGGAGAAAATTCGTTCTCTGGTCCCGTCTTCGTCAACGACTGTTCTTGGAACAGTTACACTCTAGCGGAAATCGGGTAGCCGACGAGTTCTGTAACACCAGCCGATCGTAAATTAAGTACGGGGATACCCGTTGATATATTTTTTTTTCTTTCGACACCTGGACGTCGGAATGACTCAGGTAAAAGATCGGAGGTACCTGGGGATCGTCCCTGACGAGAGCGACGATGGATGAAGCGAGGCTCCCTCGTCGCGCACATTTTCAATGGTGCGCTTACTCGTCACAATGTCGTTTGTCCAGTCGGGTCACGCGCCATTGATCGAGACTAGTAGCGAGGAGACCGAGACCGAGACCTTACGCTTCCTCGTCTGGTGCAACCTTTCAAGAGACTCCCACGGAACACCGACGGATTCCACGTAAACAATATCGTCTCTCAATCCCCGCCGTTCGCAGTGTTCATAAATCCACCTTACGTTCCAAAAGCTTGGATGGCATAAAACAAAATTTAGAAACGCATCTTTCATACTTCGATACTTAAAATACAAAAAGATATATAAAAGTAAATTTTTGTTTAATATAAGAGATACAGATGTGTCTTATATTTTTTTCACATTTAATTTTATATTTACTTTCCGTCGGTCAGAACCTTGAGTATTTCGTCAATGCATCACGGATTAATAGCTCTACGGTAGAGCGATAAGATTATTAATAATTAAAAAAAAATAGATAAAAGCCTGCTCCGTTAATCAATGTATAAAAACATAAATTCATCTTAGGTTCTGCGAGCTTGAATCGTACCAAAATAAATTTTACAATCAGCGGGAAAAAATACATCGAATATAGCTTTGAAATAAAAAAGTCGAATGAACAACGATTTTTCAATGATCGACTCACTTTTGGGAAAACATCGATTTTCGTGATTTTCAAACGTTGATATCTCGGCTCCCAATGGCGGTGGGGAAAATCCGAGATGCCCATCGTGTTGTACGGGAAAAATACACAATATAAGTAGTGCCTTGCCCGAAGTTTTAGAATCGTTTTATCGTTCCGTTTGAGGACGTTGAAAAACGCAAAAAATGGACTCGAAAACGGTAACCTTGCAATTATTTGACAATTTTTTTTCTTTTTTTTTAATTAACTGCCACCTATTCCGACGCATTTTTGCGCGCTGAACACGAATTCGCCGGGCTTTTTGGATTAAAGTGCATTGCGACATTAAGAGGGTCGATTTTATACACTTGGCCGGCTAAAATAGCTTGGCCGGCTGAAACGGATTAGCCGACGAAAATAGTTAGCCGGCTAAGACGGCTTAGCCGGCAAAACTATAAAATTCATTAGCCGGATAAGATATTCTAGCCGACTAGGCCGGCCTATCTGTACAGCCCTAATATAAGCTTTCGTCGTAAATATAAGAATTCTCTTATATAAAAAAAACATATCTTTATATATACTTTTCGTCCATCCGAATTGTGGAAAAGTCGTCAATACATCACGGATCAATAACTCTATGCAGAACGATAAGATTAATTAATTAAAAAACAGAAAAAAGCCTGCTCGTTAATCAACGTATAAAAACAAAAAGATTATTCGGTGACAACTGTAACAACGCATTGGTCTTATCGTCGACGAATCTAAAAATAACATTCCCAGGATATTCCGGATCTCGGAATGTGCGTGTGCAAATTTGTTTTAGTTTAGTGACGATAAATCGACGTGTTCGTGGTGAGGAGCTCAAGGAACGGCCTCGGAGTCATCCACCGTGCAATTCTGATTCGCGATCGAACTAATCGACTTGCGGCGTACGGAGAGTCGCGCTCCGCTCCATAGATATGTAATAGGACATTTGCTGATCGAATTTCAAGGACTGGTCTTATCGGTCCTGTCACGCCGAACTCGAACGGGCTATCCGGACCGCGCAATCGCTACCGGCAAAACGCTCTCCATACGTTTCGGGCGTTCCGCGAACGTTATCGAAATTCTGATTTCCGCCGACTAAACCATAGGGGTATCTCGCGCGATAATTGGAGCAACCAGTTGCATCGCTCGGCGTGGCTTGTACAAAATTGTCGATCGATTTTCGTCGAGTCAGAATTCATCGAGCTCGCGCGCTAGGACGAGACGATAATCTGCTGTGTCACGTCGATTACAAAATTCAATCTATGGAACATATTGCAGAATTGATACTTTTTTTTTCTTAGTGTCGAGAATAGAGGAAAGTAGACAAATTTATTTCCACAAAGTCCCTCCAAAAGACGCGAGTGTTACATAGGGAAGCGTTATCGGTACGTGTCTCGGGAATAAAAAAGCCTATCGCGAAAATTGTAACTGTGCTCGAATGAATTTTATATTCATTACTCTCGACATGACGAAGCTCTCAGGGGCGATAAGAAGTTATCGATTTTATTGATGGGGTAGACCCGTTATCTGGAGCTGTCGATAGAATTTTGATAAAAGAAGAAGAATTTAAAAAATAGCGTTGTATATTTTTTTCATAAACTATTGAGGAAAACCGTTGGATATCAATGGAAATCCGTGGTTCTAAGAAGTAGAAATTAACACAGTGATAGTCGCTGATAAACATTTTTATCGCCGTGACCGTATTTACCGAGCTACAGTGAATAAAAGTCGATGAAATTCGGCGAGACTGTTATTAACCGGTCGACAGCAAGTGAAAATAATTAAACGATCCATGACTCATGCGGCAAAACGGGGTTGTAATTATAATTATAAAAATAGTATGACATATAACTTTGTTTTTCTTTCTGTAAACGATTGAGAAAAAGAGCTGGATATCGATGGAAATCTGCGACTCTGACAAGTGCTACTAAATCGACGATAGTCGTTCATACACATTTTTTATATTCATACACTATTTACTGAGCTACAATGAATGTCGATGAAACTGGAGGAGAATGTTATCAACCAGTCGGCAAGTAGTCAAAATAATCAAACAATCCGTGACTCGTGCGGTAAAACGGGGTTACAGTTACGTGATCTTACAGTTCTCGATCGTCGGTTCGGGGAGGCGAGAACTCCGGACTCTAACGTTTCGTGACCGAGTGGCCGATATGTGTAAAACGTGATGCGGGGTAGATCGTGCGCTCGCGAACGTAACACAGTTACGTTTATGTACTCTTGTATATCGTAAAGTCGCGTTTCGGTGAGTCGACGCTTACGCAATATTTTACACACGTCACTCGGAGAGTCAACGAGATCGGGAGTGATACAGCAAAAGGGATGCTGCCGCGATTGTCGATCGACTTTCTTGGAACACTTTCGCGCCTCGAGCCTCGATATTTATATACGTATGCGAAATCGGAGCAACGCCGGCCAAGATTTTTGGAGCGACGTCAATCGCGGAGCAATTTGGATAATATAATCAAATCTTACAAAAAAATATATATAATTATATATCGAGTAATGTACAATCGTGTGTGAATATATGCAATAATCTTTTCCGTTGAATTGAAAACATTTCTTAATCAAAAAATTAATTTAAAGAATAATAAATTTCTTACGAAGTTTTTAAATTTGTAAAATTCTAAAAATAGCAATTGATTAAATTGAAAAAGACGTGAATTAAAACTGTTGCCACTGTCATTAAGCGGATAGAAGATTAATTCCTATCCAGCGTACGACCGTGAGCTATTGTCACGGTCGTACGCTGTTACTTGCCAAAACCTTTAAGAAGTAATAGAAAAAATTATATATCGAGTCAGGTACAATCGTATGTAATTATACACAATCATTTTTTTCCTCAGCGATTTAAACCCACTGCGTCATGAAAAAATGAATAACATTTTTTAAAAAATGTCTGACAAAATATTCAAACTTTGTAAAATTAAAAAAAAAAATGACAATTAATCATTTTCCAGCAATACCCTATAGAACCTTTTTCCCGTAATATTATCGAATATAAACAATCATTTTTTCCCGGCAAATTAAAAACATCGCTTGATGTAAAAAATAATTTAAAACATTAAAAATCTCTTACTAAAGTTTGCAGAATTTCAAAGAATGGCAATTAAAACATTTCCACCAGTCCCTTAGTAAACTTTTTCGCGGTAACATTATCGATTATGGACGGTCATTTCACGTTGCAATCTGTTGGATATAAAAGGCCTGAATTAAAGCTGTTGTCACTGTCATTAAACAGATGGGAGATTAATTCCCGTTTTTCCCACGTTCGTACGGCTTTAATTCCCAAAACCGTTAACAAAGCAATAAAACCGTGAGACATTCGTCGACGCGCACGCGACGCTGAGAGAATATTTTACCGAATGGATCGAGAAAAAAAAGTCAACAGAGATAAGAAAAATACCGACAGATATTTGTAATACAGAAATCTAAACGCCGTTGGTTATTCAGCTGTGAGGCATACAACCAAGAGTTCTCCGTTCCGTTCCCAAGTAGGTGGAGGCCGATTAATCCAGGCCTCCGGAATACAATAATTGGGTTAATTGAACCAGTTGAGCAATGACGCGACGTCTTTGCATGCTCAAAAAAAAATGTGATACATCTCCCTCGTAACGTCTCATTGTTGTTGTTATCGCACGAAACTTGATTCACCTTAAACAAAAAGAAAAGAAAAAGAAAAAAAATTATTGATGAAGATAACGACATAAAAGTTGCTCAAAATAAGGAACAGAAAAAGTTTCGCCTGCGTCTCCGAATGCGGCACGTCGCACGGCTTATCTGGCGCTACAATTCCAAAACTTCCCCGCTATGGCGTAAGAAATTATTCGCGTCGTAAGTAGGTAAAGGCCGAGTGCGTGAAAGACTCGCGGCGATTGTCCGGTACTCGTTCGCTCGTTAAACTTCGCTATTCTTTCGTCTCCTCTGTGTAGTTCGGAGCACCGTCGAGAATAATTAAAGCCCTCGTATCGTAAATATGTGTCAAGAGACTCTGTGTCCGGATTATCCCCGCAATTATGCACTGTAAAAAAAAAAAAAATTGTGCATTTAATGGACCAAACTGGAAGTTTTTGTGCAAAGACTGGTACATTAAATTTCATACAATTCTCATGAAAAATTAATGGACTTCTAGAGTGAAATGAAAGTAAATGATTGGAATTAAAGGATTTATATAGTAAAATTAAAGTAAATGATCATCAATAAAGTATTTTCAATGTTTTTAATACACTGAACATTAATTTTTCATCACAATTGTACATTAAATTTAATATAACAGTTTTTATGCAAAAACTGATACATTAAAACTAATGTACAATTGTGATGAAAAATCAATATACGTTTCCATTGAAATTAAAGTAAATTGTTAAGAATAAAGTATTTCCAATGTTTTTAATACACTGAACATTAATGTTTCATCAAAATTGTATATGAAATTTAATATAAGAGATTTGCCTAAAAACTTCCAGTTCGGTACATTGAATTTTATGCGAATTTTTTTTACAGTGTAAGATACGATCTAAGTGGGTAAAGGGCGAATAACAGAGATGCCGGAAAAGGTAAGTGGGTCTCTGCCGCGGAGTTGTTCATCGTTCCCGGGAAAGAATTCATCTCGTCGGCTGTCTTACCGAGCCGTTGGATTGTTCCGCACGGTCAACCAGGGTTTACACAACGACCGGGACTCGTTCGCGGTCCACGCGGTCGTGGGTGTGAGTTAGCGAGCTAAATGGACACACCTGTGGCTGACAATTAAATCAGGTGACTGCCGCAAAGCTTACCGTTACAGAATTTAGTTTTAAAAAAATAAAAGTAATTACAAAAAGTCTCCACACTGTAAAAAAAAGATCGTATGAAATTTAATGAACTGACACTGGAAGTGTTTGTGCAAAAACTTGTATATTGAATTTCATATACAATTGTGATGAAGAATCAATTTTCAGTACTTAAAAACATTGGGAATACATTATTTTAAATAATTTACTCTAATTTCGATGAAAAAGTGTATTCATTTTTCATCAAAATTGTACGTTAAGTTTAAATGTAACAGTTTGTGCATTAAAACTTCCAGTCCGGTACATCAAATTTACGATTTCTTGAATACACTGTAAAGAATTATCGTATGAAATTTAATATAACGGTACTGGAAGTTTTTATGCATAAGGTCGTAAATAAAAATTTCACATACAATTGTGACGATGAAGTAACGCACATTATATTAAAAACTTTGGAAATACTTCACTCTCAATAATTTATTTTAATTTTACTATAAAAGTTCATTAATATTTCATCACGATTGTATATTAAATTTAATGTACTAGTTTTTGCCCTAAAACTTCCAGTCAGGTGCATTATATTTACAATTTTTTAAAACTGTGGCAATAAATTACAGCAATCAGTGTCTAAGCTTGTTGCAATTAACAAGCTTAGACACTGATTGCTGTAATTTATAAACTAATTATAAATCGATTGTACTGTTGTGTAAAAAAAATTACTGATCAAAGTTGCTGAATCGAGAAGTAGATAGAATGATTATTGTAGATCAAGGCATAGATTCGGTTTCATCAGGACGATATTTTCCGAGCTCGGGATAAAAAAAAAATGAAAAACACGGAAAAGACTTCTCAGAATCTCATGCGACGCTGCTCGCGCTCGACAGCCGGCGAGGATGAAAAAGCAAATGGTCTATCTCGGGAGAGAAACGATGTACTGACGGAAAGTCGAAGGACGAGGTCTCTCCCGACGGATCGCTCTGAAACAGGCATAACCGAGAATTGCAAGCGATACATCAATTGCGCACGGCCTGCGAGCCGATTAAATTGCATTATAAATGACGGAGCGCACAACCGGTCGAGCGGTGGCTCTCAGCGCCTCGGTGCAACTTTTATCGGTGCGGCTCGCGGACGCTCCGAGTCATTACATGGCGGGCGAGTTACTTATATGCGAATAGAGTCGGCGAGAGACTTTAAACACGCGCTGCTGATCTGTTTACTCGTGACGGACTATTGTTAAATGGAACATAAACTAAGTGCAATTTTCTCACCCAATCTCCCAAGTTGTACCGTTCAGTTTAAGATTAAGGAATATGTATTTTTACACCGTAAAAAAAGGTTTGACATGTAACAAATTTAACAGAGTTAACGATGTTATCACAGGTAACAAAGTTAACAGAGTTAACAAATTTAACACATTTAATAAATTTATCAGATTTGAGGGATTTAACAATGTAGTAATGTAACAAATATTTCTTGTCCACAAGAAATATTAAATTCGCTTGTTTAATGTGCAAACATTTTTTGCTGGGTGCGCGTGTGTGTCTGTGCAAAAAATTGTGTCACGGTAGTCCAGCAGCGCCAGGCGCGAGAATATCGCGCGAACAAACTTGACAAACTTTTTTTTTTAATAGATCATTAATCCGAGACACCGACGAAAAAAAGGGCACGTTTTTTCTTCGTTTTGAAAGTCGACTGTAGGACAATATTGTTACCCTTCGGGTAATATTGGAATGCGTCCCATACAATAGTCCTGGTAACGGACGATTATAAAATGGAATGTGAGCCAAGTGCAATCCTATATTTCACATTATTCCGTAATGTTTAAGATAGATTAGATAATATGTATTTTTACCCGGTAAAAGAAAAAAATGTTTGTACATTTAACAATCTCGTGGACAAGAAATATTAAACTCGCTTGTTAAATATGCAAACATTTTTCGCTGTGTATGTGCAGAAAATTGTGTCACGGTAGCCCAGCGGCAGGCGCGAGAAACCCGCTAACAAAATGGACAAACTTTTTTTTTAATAGATCATTAATCCGAGACGGCGGGGAAAAAAAGAGCGAGTTTTTTTTAGTTCTGAAAGTCGATTGTAGGACAACACTGCTGCCCGTCTGGTAATATTAGAATGCGTCCCCCGGATAATGCTGTGATGACAGTAGCAGCGCGAAAGTTTTTTAAAAGCTACACTCGTGATGAACACATTCGCGTTATCGATCTCGCACGTAGAGAGCTTTGAGGGTCGGTCGTTTGCAGAAATTACGATACTCGAACGACCGTGCAGTTGTAGTGCGAATAAGCACCGAAACACGGAGGTTCGCGGATTCGATTGGGCTCGACCGGACACGCGACTTCGTTTAAATCCTTTTTCCCTTTCCCAGCCACCGAGGGTAAGCGCAGCGTTAAAAAAAAAAAAAAAAAAAATCGTCCCACCCACGTCTCGTAGTCTCATTCGTTCCAGCTTGAAAAAAAAGCACGACCGTAAATTCAATATTTTATCCCCCGCAGTCCCGATAGTATTTAATTTTGCACACGTGCGCGACGAAGTTTCCCCCGATCGTTAGTCGCGTACGCTGCACGCTCGGTATAAAAAACACGACCGCGAGCGCGAGATATAGGAAGAGGTAGAATTTCCCTGTGACTCATCCAACGGCGGGGTCGCCGCTGTGCCGTATTCCGACCTGCATTTCTCTTGCGATATCATATCGAATCGATACCAGCTCGATTTTTCCTTCCGAGCTTTCTACGATCGAACAACAATTTTCATTCGACCAGCATCGATTTTGTCAATCGGATAGGCGATGACTATCTTCCATTTCGTCGCTTCTTCTTCTTCTTCTTTTTTTCTTTTTTGTTCACCTCGTATCACTCCCGATCTCGTGACGTGTCTATACACAGTAGTGCTCCTCCTACCGTCCAGCGAATCTCCGTTTGTTACGGCGCGGTCGATGTGCTCGCACGACTCATAAAAAATAGAACGACTTTCCGCGGCGTTCACTGTGGGTTTATCACGTGCATCGGCGAACCACGCACGCAATGCGTGCGCGACACTGACCTCGATTTCTCACCCTTCGCCACTCTGGCTATCGACGATGCAATCGATATATATCGCGCGGAATCGTCCGGCAATTTTCGTTCGTTGACCGCCCCGACGAATCTGATAGGAACTTCGGGCTCGCGGGTTTTACGCGACCACTCCGCCGCCCTTGGGAATTTCGATGCTATCGAAAGACGTCGCCGAATCGTACCGACCTGTGTTTTCTGTGTGCTGCTGAAACTTTTTCGTCGAGATGAAAAAAAATAGATACTACGTTATCTTGCGAGTCATCGCAGATTCGGATTTTGCAAACATCGTTCAATTTTTTTTTTTAAGATATTTATTTTTTTTAAATACTCACCTCACGTAAACTCGGCAGGTGGAATTGTTGACCCGACGATCACTGGCGAGCCTTCTTCTGTCCTCGAAGAAATCCTTGAGAGCCGTTACGCCGAGAACGAACACTACAGGGATCATCGCGACTTCCTTGCCGAATGCATTTATCGCCGGCACCCAATTCAGCAACACGATGAAGATGAAGTAGAGATTCGCCACACGGTGAAACTGCTCGAGAAGATTCCGCGGCAAGAAACTAAGCGCTGTGTACTTTGTTGTGCGTACCCTGAATAAAACAGATTGGAAACAAATTATTAGCCTTTGTAACATTGAGGGAGGGCTTTGTCGATATGCGAAAAAAATACGTGAATTATTGCCTGAAATCAATTGACTTCCGCTTAAAAAAAAAAAAACTAGTTTGCTCGATCCTCCCTACGTAACTCCCATTTCAAATCAAACATTTCTCATTTATCGAACATCCTCGAGGATTATAAAAAATTCTATTAATCCTGTAAGAGTGTTAAACATTTCGCTATATAAATAATGCAGCTGGCATTGCAAGCAAAAAAATCATTACCTATGTAACATTAAAGGAGGGCATCTATCGATATCAAGAAAAATACGTGAATTATTGCCTGAAATCAATTAACCTCCCCTATAAAAAAAAGAAAATTAAATGGATCGCTCGATCCTCCCTACGTAACTCCCATTTCAAATCAAACATTTCTCATTTATCGAACATCCTCGGGGATTATAAAAAATTCTATTAATCCTATAAGAGTTATACATCGCGTTACATAAGTAATGCAGCTGGCATTGCAATTATTTCGCACAGTCGTCTTGCGAAAGGTCGCGAGCCACTGTGAATGTCTGAAAGCAGTTTTAATAATAATGAAAAACGTTCGATACAACACAGGCTCGCGGTACGAGGTTCGCAGCGAGTGTACGAAGGGTAAACTACAAAATGATGTCGTAACTGTGTAGAAGCGCCGACAGCGAGTCGAGGGTCACGCAAATGTGCGGAGCCTCGTCAATTTTTAATTAACCCCTTCGTAAGTTATTCGCCAGCCCGATGTCTCTATACTCCTGTGCTGTACCTGTTATCAATCCTGACACCGTTCGGATGTCGGCTGGCAGGGGTTTTCGGTGGCACGAGGTGATTTGGAACTATGCTCCTCAGTCGTGGCTCCTCTGGCAGAGAACCGAAACATCGCGCCCACGCTCTGCGCCACCAGGGTGGCACGGCGCTACGCCGTATCGTGTATATCGACTCTGACCTGCAACAATAAGGACCCATTGTAATTAATCATTCACGCGACGAACAAGTTTCTTCTTTTTAATTTAATTAATTAAATCAAATTAAATTAATCAGCTTGCTCTATCCAAACATATTTCTTGTTTGGCACGTGTACGCCGACGAATTAATTGGATCGCACTGATATGCGATCTTGAGTCTACGAAATTAAGGGTAGAGTCGCATTTTTTTTCGGGCATATTCAGAGGCATTATCAAGAATTTTTTTAAATACATTTTCTGTGTTTATTGCAATGAAACTGAGTGAATGTTTCTATTGACATTATTACATAATGGCACCGCGCTATGCCGATCGTGTATATCGATTCTGACTTGCAACAATGAGGGCCCGTTGGACATTAATAATTCACGGGGCGAAGAAGTTTCTTCGTTTCTATTTAATTAATGTGATTTAATTATTTAGCGTTCTCCATCTCTTTATTTTAATTTAGACAGGTGAATGAATTAATTCGATCGCACTAATGTGCGACCAGTCTCGAATGTACGAAGTTAAGGGTTGCACTTTTTTTCGGGTGTTATCAGGAGTTTTTTTGAAGAACATGTTTGTGTTTGTTGCAATGAAAGTGAGTGAATATTTTTATTGATATTATTACATAATGCAGGCATTTTTTTGGCATACGATATTGAATCCTTCAAGTGGTGCAAGCTGCGCTGTAGGACTGCCTTTTTGCAACTTAGGATCGCAGTTTCTCAGCGACCAATGAACAGATTGACTTCAAATTTTGAAGGCCTATTAAGAGCACATTTCGCTATGTTTCGAATTGCGCACAACTTTCAAATTTGAAAATAACGATTTGTTTTACAAACAAAACCGGAAGGAAAAATTCGTTAGTTTTCGAAGTTCTACCATCATGTTGTCACATTAAATTAGACAAAAAAAATTATCGTACTTCAGACGATCGAGACAAGTTTTCTGATAAAAAATATGCGTGCATTTTTTTTAGATCATGAACCACCCTAAGGATTCAATATTGTGTGACCAACAATTCCAGCACTTTATGTAATATAATAATATGTCAATAAAAATATTGACATTTCATTGCACCCATTTCATTGCCATAAATACAAAAAAAATTCTGTAAAAACATTCCTGATAATACACCCGAAAATACCCGCAAAAAAGACGACTCTACCCTTAAAATTCGGACAACACATTCTGCCGGAAAAATGTCGTATTTCAATGTAACGGAGGGCGATAAATCATTTCGGTGTTCCCGAAGCCGATTCCTCGAATACACGACCCAGATAAGAAATGGAACAAGAGACGGGCTCGCTTCGATCGCGTAAAAAAAAAAGAGGAACGAAAAGAAAAGTCTCACGGTAGTTTCTGCAATTATCTACTGAGTGGAAAAAAGGACAAAAACCCGATAAGCCCGGCAGAGGAAGTGAGTGCTAATCTTACATCGGCGTGTTAAAACTAGCCATGCATTTTTTTTTCTTTTTTTTTTTCTATATACTTTTATGACTCGAACGATTGTACGCAGCGAAACACGACGTTTTATCAGCTCCCTTTGTATCGCAACATTAATAACATCGTGAAGTACTCCTCGACACGATAAAACCCACGAGCCCGTTTCGAATTTCGAAACTGCTGAGTGAATTTGTACGGCGTACTCGAAGCTCTTCATTTATTCTCTCAATTCGCGATAAGTTTCCGTATTCTTAGACATCAGACGAGAGATTTTAACGATACGTTATCGTCGCGATTCGCGGGAAAAACTTTACGATATCATCTTCTCGTCCAATGAAACCGATAAATTTCGCAGCGAACATTTTCTGCCTCGAACTCGATGGAAAACGCTTCTGGAAATCTAATCGATGTAACACGATAAGGGGAAATATTAACAATTTTTTAAAACGGATTTCGATAACAACTTCGACACGTGCTCGTACATCTGAGCGATTGAACTAATTCCCGGAACCGTCGATAGATCGAGGTACTTTTCACGTGTCTCGTTGCACAATAAATTCTCGATAATGGTTAGATGAGAGCCGTTTTTCGTATCCTTTTCTCGTTCGGAATTGGAAGCGAGCACGCAACTGTTAAGGCGATGTGAAATACGGTAAACCAGCCAATGAACGGACAGGGCCAATGAATGGACGTTTTCCAAAAGAGCACGCTTTTTCGACTGCTTAACTGTCCATTCATTGCCCGGTTTACCCGACCGCAGTCGGTATCTAAAACTGTAACGAATTTCTTTTGGCGATGCGAATTTTTCCGAGAAAGTCAGTAATTTACGAAATAGTAAAAATAAATAATTTCGCATCCGGTTCGAAAATGACTTTTTACTAAAAAAAAAAAAAACAAATCCGACCATTAAGGTAGCTACTGCGTCAGATACTAGTTGAATGAGTGCAATGAGTAAAAGAGGTAGATTTCTATGCAACCAAGAGAAACATTACTCACGACAGTTTTGCAAGAACAACAACTGGTAAGTGCAAATTTCCATGACAGAGAGAAAAAAAATGCATGGTCATAGAAATTTGCATTTAGTTCCCTTGATCGAGGATCCCCGCACTAATACAAATGAATTTCCGGTACTGTTAACAAATGCCCAACATTTATGCTAAACCTTTGCGAACACAAAACAAAATTCTTATTTCTTAAAATCTGTCTCTAAATTTTTAATTCTTTTTAACATAGCACTCGTTTGACTGTTCCGTGCATCAGTTGCTTTAAGGTCTGCGGAACAGGCTTCGTCGCTCCGTAAATTTTGATATCGAATTAGTACCTCGAAGCCTGTCGCGAGTGCCCTCGAAAGGAGGGCACTTTGCCGCTGCTCGGTGGTCTTGGCTCCTCCCTGTGTCCTGGCGGTAGAATGAAGTCTGTTCTCGAGCCCACTCTGCTGTGTCCCATGACCTGCTGGCCTTGGATATCGACGACCTGGCCCTGACTGAACGCCCGCTGATGTCCGGGCTTCTTCAGGGCCGAGGGCCGACCGGTGATCGTCGATATTCCAGGCGGTGACGAGAACGTTCCTGTTCCCGGCGTGCTGCCGAGATTCGCTTGCCAGCCTGTCGACGACGTCGCCAACACACCACCGTGGCTCGCCGATCTCGCATGGGTCCTCGGCAAGCCTGGACGCGGCCGTCTCCGTTTGCACGAGTCCGTTTGATCCTCGTCTTCTCCTACCGCGACGACTTCCTCGTGGCCTTCTTTCGCCCATTGCCCGACACCGAGACTCAACGGTCCGCCCGACGAGCCCGACACCAGGCCCGATGATCGCAGTGGCAACGGTGGCGGCGCTGGACCCGGAAACAAGTACAGAGACGTCCTCTTCTCGCTCTCCTCGCACGCTGCTTGCACGCCGCTCTCGGACATAGTTGTACATCTGAAAACACACAAAATAACAATAAATTAATATCTTTTTTTATTATCGTTAAATAACAATCGAACTATGTTTTTATAATGAACATTCGTTATTAAAAAATTCGGGGCGGCGCCGACACTTATTATATTGTCATTGTACTGTGATTGTTCTGTCATTGTATTCTCATTGTATTCTCATTGTATTCTCATTGTATTCTCATTGTATTCTCATTGTATGGTCATTGTATTGCCATTGAATTGTCATTGAATTGTCATTGTATTTTCATTGAATTCTCATTGAATTGCCATTGTATTGTCATTGTATAGACATTGCATGCTCATTGTATCGTTATTGTATCGTTATTGTATTGTAAAAATCGATGGTTCTAAACAATGATCTGACCCAGAAATTTCCATAGATTTTTTCGAGCCTAACAGAAATGCGTCGACTTTTCTGTTCCAAAGTCAAGGGCACGATTAACGATAGCGAAAAAGAATAATTTTTTTTTCTGTTCGTTCTATGTAAACTAGAAGCGCTTAGGAGGCACGTGAGCGGCGTGTCGTAAAATGCCAAGTTCACCGATCGAACACTAACCGCTCGACGCTTCCAAAGCGGCCACACGACACATGCATCCGCTACGAGTTTCATATTTTACATCCATTACGACGTAACTGCAATAAATCTAAAAAAGTATTTTTTTGTGCTTTTCCTTTTTTTTTTCTTGTACCGTTAATTAATTAACGGATCGTTAAACTTCAGCGTTGGGTTTACCGCATTACCGGTTTCTCGACGGCGGAGGGCGGCTTAATTTGTATTGTCCGCTTTCGTGCATGTATTATAATAATTAGATCAAGTTCGCGCATTATTAAAGGGATTCACCGTACGAGCGCTCTCGGTCTGGAGTGCAACGGCGCGCTGTGTACGTATTTTGCCGAGTTGGCACGTTCCACCATTAGGCAGATTGCTCGCAGGCAGACGCTGTAATAACTACAGTGCAAACGTGTACATTCGTGCTTCCATCGTTAAGTTCAAGGAAGCTCGAGAGAAAAAAATTATTCGGAAACTTTTGGCCTACGGCACTTCGTCCGGCTGCAACGTCGAATAACCGACTTAATTCGTGCGCAGTAAATCATAGAACAGTAAAAATAAAAAATTGTATTACATAACACACAATAGGGTAATCAAAAATAATAAAAATAATAAATAATATTTGATAATTGATAAGAGCGCCATACAAAAAAAGCTGAAAATTGAAATTTTCATATCGCTTCCTCATAAAAGTTGAAAGTTGAACGTTGAAAGTTGAAAGTTGAAATTTTTATATCACTTTCTCATAATGGCCCTTTATTCGCAAAGCTCCTTCTATGAGAAAGCATTTACTATATTTTTGGCTTCCTCATAGAGGAAGCTTTGCGAATAAAGGGCCATTATGAGAAAGTGATATAAAAATTTCAACTTTCAACTTTCAACGTTCAACTTTCAACTTTTATGAGGAAGCGATATGAAAATTTCAATTTTCAGCTTTTTCAATATCAACGTCGTATTTAAATTTTAAGCAAAACTGCTGGCCGACTCAGGTTTAGTGCGAAAAAAAAACCAACCTTACGCTTTTGGTCAAAACGGCTGTCGAATCTGTACTCGAGGCGAAAAATACATAGAGTATCATAGAGTATTCATCGGGAAGCAAAGAAATTGCTGTTTGAAAATACCCAAAATCACTCGTTTTTCCAATTTTGGCTATAAAAATGCCCTATAAACTTTTTCGTTAGCCGTCACTCCGGGATTGTATTATAAGTATTTTTTCACGCTGATCGCGAATCTGACACTTTTTTATTCGTAGATTAACATTTAATACGGAAAAATGCGTCTTGAAAAAAAAAAAAAAATTTCATGAAATTCAAAAAATTCAAAATGACATAAAATTTAAACGGCTCGATCGATTTTCTTGAAATTTTAATGGGATCATCGGGTGATCATATTCCATCTGTGTACGCGTTTTTAGCCCGATAGCTAAAAAATTGCGAGCGCTACGGTGCGCACAGACTTTTTCGAAGAAATTAAAAATGGCGTACAAAAAAAACAACTGAACATTTTTGGATGAAATTTGGCAGAAACATTGACTATTAACCACACAAGCTGTGTGCAAAATTTCAGCCTGATCGGTGGAGGCTTACCCGAGATATGGCCATTTGAATTTTTCGCGTTTGATTCACACACACACACACACACACACACACACACACATACATCCGGACATTTTTTCTAAATGTGATTTTTCGATGTTTTGGAACATTCTGAACACGTTTTCATTAAAATCTCGAAAATTTTTTTTTTCACCATCACAAAGCTTCCTCTACGAGGAAGCAAAAAATTGATAATAAGTAGTGGGGTAATAAAATAAAAAATAATATTTGAGAATAAATAATAGGGCAATAAAAAAATATATATATTTGATAATAAAAATAGGATTGAAAGGCTGCGCTCGATAAATCGTTGAAGCGGTAATTCAAATGAAACTTTCCACCGTCGCTGACGTAACAATGGCACAGCCAGGGGAAAAAAAGGAATTTCATCCACTCTCGTAAATCGCAGGGCTCAATGTCGAGCGGGACGGATTGGCGCAACTTCCAATTCAATTTCTTGGCCTAAAAGATGTTTTGCAGCCTACGTGTGGCAGATTCCCGAGAGCCGCCAGACTTAAATATTTCTTCCTTGGCTCTGAGTCGAGATTCTTCATATGTTTTTTTTCTTCTTCTTATTTTCTTTTTTTAATTTCTTGGCGATACAGCCAAGAGATTAACAAACGTTGATTATTGCGCGAGCTATAAATTCATCGTACGATTTCTTTTCTTTTTTTATCGCGCCATTTGCAACTGACCTCTGCTACCGTCCCTGCGAATAACGAAAACTCGAGCCGCAGCGTCGCGATAAATATATCGCCGGTGATAAAGAAAGATTTTTTTTGTTTACTGATACTGCAACGATGTATGTGCAGATATTTTCGGGCGATAAGGATTAAACAAGCAACATTGACAACTGAATAATTCACAGTATCGACCGGAAGAAAACTGTACGGTGAAAAAGCTTTAGACACTCAACAACCACTCTTTTTGTACCAACTTTACGACTTTTTTCATAGTTTTACCAATTTTTTTACAAGCACGTTTCTTTGGCAAAAAAGAAATGAAAATTGTGAGCAGACCAAGAATTTTTCTTTTGCAATTCCGAACAGGAAATATTCTTTTGCATTAACAAAACTGCAACGATGTATGTGCAGATATTTTCGGGCGATAAGGATTAAACAAGCAAGATTGACAACTGAATAATTCAGAGTATCGACGGGAAGAAAATAGCACGGAGAAAAAGGTTTTTAAAATCAAAAAATATCCACTCTTTATACCAACTTTACAACTTCTTTCATGATTTTACCATTTTCTTTAAGCACGGTTCGTTGGCAGAAGATAAATAAAAATTGTGAGCTGACCAGGAATGTTTCTTTCACAATTCCGAACAGGAAATATTTTTTTAAATGAACAAAACTTTATTTTCTTATTTCCGGTTTAGAATTTCTGCCCGAATATCAAGTATGAAAAAATGGAATTAAAAAAAAAATCTAGAAAGTTTTTTTGTACCTACTTTACAACTTACTTCATAGTTTTACCATTTATCTAAAAAATTCTGAGATGACCAAAAGTCTCTTAGAAAATAATTCCGAACAGGAAATATGTTTTAAAATGAACAAAACCTTCTTTGCTTATTTATGCTATAAATTTTGTGCTCGAATATTATGTATGAAAAAAAAAAAAAAAAAAAAAATCATCAGTGCGCAGCGAACAACGAACGGCGTAAAAAAAAAGAAACGGAGCGACAAGCCGAACCGTGCCGTGTCCGATAAGAAGGATAATTTTATTTACCGTCCGCAATAATGGTCAAGCTTGATCAATCGTCGGATCGATTCGGGACGCGAGCGAGTTTTTACTCGCGTTACGAATCACAGCCCGGTATCGATAAATCGATCATTTTTTTCCCCCAGCACTCCGCATTAAAGCTTGAATTCCACGATACGGCGGAACGGCAAATGGACCTGGCCGGAAGTGCACACGCGCGGCCGGAAATTTTTCTAAAGCGCTGCGCACAGTGAAAGGTTTCGCGGTGTTAAACACAGAACGTGCCGATCTATCTTCGTCGATTGGCGCAATGCCGGTGAATTATTCTTGTATTAAATTCTCGAACGAAAATCTTCGAGGCTCGCCGGAAGTCCCGATTTTAAGAGTTTTACGCAGAAGCCCCGATCGATTTTCCTTCGCGCGTCAAAACCACGATTCTCCCCGCACACGGCGTACCTTTCCGACGTTCTGGCTCGTCGCCAACCTATCTGCGAGAGGAAAGGAACGTCCCGATTCCTTTTCACTTTTTACAACGAATATCGCAGGAACGCCTTAGAAGAAAATATTTTTCTCTATTTTTTTTTATTCCATTATTTATATTGTCGTATTCAATCTACTTTTTTTCTTAAAAATTCACAGTTTTTCGAAATACAATAATGTTTTTTTTTATGAAAACGAAGCTCTTCACTTCACTTCAGTTTTCGCTACGAATATAGCAAGGACGTCTTTAGAAAAAAATGTTCAATTTTATTTATTTTTTAAAACCTAATCTTTATATTGTCGTATCGAATCTACTTTTGTTTTCTTAAAAATTTCCTAATTTTTGTAATATCGTACATTATTATTATTTTTAAAAATGGACAGGAATTTTCTCTATGAGGAAGCACAAAGGGTTGACCGATAGATTACGAAAAAAAAATCTATAATTCATGTTCCATAAAAATATGGAAAATATGGTTGTATACTCAATGTATTTATATGTAGTATTATTCTATTTTTAAATACATATTATCGTATTCAATCTACGTTTTTGTTACAAAAATTTCCTGATACTTCAAATACTGTAAATTTTGTTAATTATTAAAAAAATTAATTGAAAAAATGAAAACAAAGCTCGACGAAGGAAAGAAAATGGACTGATCGATTCCCAAAAAAATGTATAATTCACGTTCTTGTATCCGGTTTTGTAAACATATATCGAACTCAAGGATTTTCAAGGTAACGTCTGGACACATGTAGGTCGAAGCCAATCGGCCGGAAACCGTGAATTCACAAAAACAAATATTTAGATTTCGCTCGAGGTGTATCATTTACATTGGATAAACAAGATATATAGATATAGATAGATATGGATCACTTATATCTATATCTATACATTTTGGCTCAACAAATTTTTTTATCTTTTTTTTACTCGCAAGAATTTTTTTATCGATTAGAAATTGATCCGGAAGTGTACCGTAGATACGGCATGGGCACGTTGGAACACGTGAGGTGTTTCGTCAGAATTGCGATAGTAAATGTTCGCACAGCACTGACGTAGGATCTTCGAAAATAGATCGGCCAAGCCCAAGGGCCTCGATAGTCGAGAAAAAGTTTTCACCAAGGTTCGCTAATCGCGATCGACATGGAAATAGACATTTCGATGTAACGGAATAGAAGTTGCAATGAGAAATGGACGAACGAAAATATATGTATATATCGATTGCTAAAAATCAAAAGGGCGGATCTCCCGTGCTAAAGCACGGGACGATACGAGTTGCGCCCTTTTATTTCTTAGCGGTAAATGTATCTTTATTCAATATACTCAATCTATTTATTTTTGTAACCAATTTTTTTTATATTGTATTCAATCTACTTTTTTCAAAGTTTCCTTATTTTCGAAATAACGAAATTTTATTCATCAAAACGAAGCTACGCTATAATAGGGATGTACAGATAGGCCAGCTAAAATATCTTATCCGGTTAATGGATTTTATAGTTTGGCCGGCTAATCCATTTAGCCGGCCAAGCTGTATTAGCCGGCTAAGACGGCTTGGCCAGCCAAAATATAAAATCCATTAGCCGTATAAGATATTTTAGCCGGTTAGGCCAGCCTATCTGTACAGCCCTACTCTATAAGGAAGCAAAAAAAGTTGACCGCTAGATTTCAAAAACACGCATAATTCACGTTCCAGTAAAATATACTCAATTTATTTATTTTCCGCAAAATAAATCAAATTAATACATAATAATAAATGAAAGTTTCAGAAATACCCATCTTGAAAAAAAAACATGAATTGAAAGTCATATCTTTTTGTATGACCTTTGATGCATGCGATTTGACGATAAAAGTAATTCTCTTTTTTTTTTTTTCTTTTTTAAGTCCACTCAAGATTCTTTATTTTCCGAGCGACCGATCTGAGCGGCTATCAGCTGTTAATTAAAACTAATAAAATCCCCGTGCGCGACCGAGCGTGACATCATGACTTGTCAATAGCGCCCGAGACCGAAACATTCACTTTTTTTCCCCCTCTTTTTTTCATTCATCCTGTCGTAGCGTTGCCGCTCGTGGGTGGATGGTAAAGCGAATTTACGTAATGAAACTCTCAACGTGCGACACACCGCGGGGCGTAGAGCTTTTACGAGCGTCAGAGGTCTTTCATCGACAATGGGGAATCAAACATTGCGTTTTAATAAATTTTTTTCATCTCTCAGACGGAACTTGCAGCATCAGCGTGTCCCGGAATGTTTTCTTGACGGCGGCGACCCAAAATAATACTCACTTTGCTTCCAGCTCGATGTATATTATATATTATATATTATATATTATATATTGTATATTATATATTATATATTATATATTATATATTATATATTATATATTATATATTATATATTATATATTATATATTATATATTATATATTATATATTATATATTATATATTATATATTATATATTATATATTATATATTATATATTATATATTAGTTTAGCGGTTATATTGGCGCGGGCGGGCTCGCCTGAATTGTATCGTTCATAGCATATGGAATGGATTGATGAAATTTCAAAATCCCTTCCATATGCTATGAAATCCGAATGTTCGAAAGTATAGACTATCGAAACAAACTGTAAATTTACCGTACCGGAACTCAAAATTTGTTTACATTACTGAAATTAATTGAAAATTAATGTACTTTTTTTTGCTAAATTAAAATACCAGTTATTAAAATTGCAAAACATTTGCCTGAAATTTACAAACAATTTTCATTAAAAATAAAAATTGCAACGCATATGATGTGTTTGAAATTTTAGAAACAGTTTATGTAGAAAAAGCTTTCAACAGCGTTCACTAATTGTCAAACTAATTTTTTTTTACAGTGTAGCATATGGAATGGAATTTCGAGTTTTATTCTATACGATATAAAAACCGTCGACTTCTTCGAAGGGCTCGGCAGGGGGAGGGGGGGACAAATGCCCGAATCAACAAATCCACAATTTTCCACTGTATAAATATGTATATTAGAGTACACCTATTAGGAATAAAAAAAACTCTTGCGTTAAAAACTGTCGAGAAACTAAATAAAAAAATTAAGAGTCGACCAAGCTCTATGCGACTCTCGTTAACCAAATTATTAATGTCCTACGAGCAGTGCCTTGAAGAACGCACACACTTTGCGAAGAACCTTCGACTCGGAGCATAGTTCACGACATTGACAACCCCCTTGAAAGTCACAGTCATAAGTCATAATAACATCAGCCAATATAATTGTAATATAAAAAGCCTCCAAGTTCACTTTGACGTCGCGGACACGTCGTACATCGTGACAACTCACAGTAGGCGTGATACGCTTTTGGGACAATGGAGCACCATGCGTTAATGTAGAATAAGGTGAATCCTGAATGTCATTAGAATTGTCGCCGGCAGACGTTTTGAGATGAAATTGCGATTCTAAAGATAGTCGGATCGGTCTATTCGATACACGTGCACTAAGCAAACAAAAATTTTTTTTAATAAATAAAAAATGAAGGAAACATTTTTTTAAGAACTTTGAAGTACCTCGTTTTACGATATCGTAAAACGAAGTACTTGAAAATTATGTTCCTTTTTTTTATTATTTTTACCAAGTGCAAGTGTACCGAGTAGAGCAATCCAACCATCCTCCCGCACTTCCGCGAGCACAGTTTTACACCTCATCGCGATCGGTCGGATAAGCTGGTGGTCCGTTGCTCAAAGAGTAACTCTATACGATTCCTGGAACGCTACGTAATAGCGAAATGTTATGCACACCGGAAATATTATTATTATTATTATTATTATTATTATTAAATCTTATGAACCGGAAAGATTATTAAATAGAATCTAAATAAAACATCGAGTGGCAACGAAAATTAATGAGATTTAAGTGGCAAGTTTGATTCGATCGCGAGAAAGAATCGAAATAATTTTTATTTTTTCACCTAATCGCGACCGGTCGGATAGACTGATGTGCCGTAGCTAAAAGAATAGCTCTACGCGACGATTTCTGGAAAGCTGCACATAATGGCGAAATGGAAAAACGGGTAGCGAAATTTTATGCGCACGGGAAAGATTATTAAATTGAAATTAAACGAAACATCGAAGGGCACCGAGAATTAATGAGATTTGAGTGGCAATTTTGATTTGTCGATCTCGAGAAAGCATCGAAGTAATTTGTACTTTTTCGCTACTTGGGGAATTGAAAAAAAAAAAAAAAAAAAAAAATGACCTGATTTCGGAAATGGAACCGTCGAGGTCGCGGACTTCGGAACATTGCAAGTGAGCGTCTCGTGCTGCGTGACATTCTTATATTCTATTGTATTATAAATTACTCGTCGTTACCTATTCTCGCGTGCCCGTGCGCGGACCCTCCCCGTGGAGGCCTCAGTTCCAGAACGAGAATGAGCGAAAATAAAAAATAAAAAAATAAATAAGCTCGGAATAAAAAAAAACACCAAATGCTCGTCAGGCTAGCCGATCGATAGATAACGCGAGTGAGCAAATCGCTACTCAGGCCCACTGAAAAAAAAAAAAAAAAAAAAAGAAGTCGAAAGCCCATCTTTACGTCCAAGCGAGCCACGATGTTTATACGGGCTTGCTAATAATACAAGTATAACGTTCAAATTTTCATCCGGCAAAGTTTGACTCGAGTGAAAAATATTTTATTGGGCAAGCAGATCGATGGTAAAATAAAATTATATACGTTTTTTCGCTACTCAGGTCGACGGTATAAAAAAAGGTCAAAGTTTATCGTTGCGTCTAACGGAACCATAATGTTTATGGACACTCGCTAATTATAGTGGTATAAAGGTAAAAATTTTATTCGGCGAAGTTTGACGCGAGCGAAAAATGTTGTATACGGCAAGCAGGTCGATAATAGAATACCATATATGTTTTTTTTTCAATACTCAGGTCCACTAAGAAAAAAAAATGTTTAAACTTTATCTTTGCATCTAACCAAGCCATCATGTTTATACAGACTCGCTAATAATATCGATATAGAGTAAACAATTAATCCGGCGAACTTTGACTATAGCGATAAAAATTGTATTCGGCGAGGAGTTCGATCCTAAAAATAAATCTGTTTTTTTTTTTTTTTTTTTTTTTTTTTTTTTTTTTTTTTTTTTTTTCCTAACGGTAGTGACGTAGGACGAGTGATACGAAAAGCCCTCCGTTTCTATTGAAAAAGCCTCGATAGATAACGCGAGTAAGCAAATCGCTAATCAGGTGTGCTGTAAAAAAAAAAAAGTTCAGCCGACGTTCCCATCTAACCGAGCCGCAACGTTTATACAGACTCGCCAATAATAGAGAAAGAAGGCTTAAATTAAAATCCAGCGAAGTTTGACTGGAGCGAAAAATGTTGTATTCGGCAAGAGGGTCGATAGTTAAAAAAAAAAAAAAAAAAAGAAGAAAAATTATATACGTTTTGTTTTATCGGTAGTGACGCAGGACGAGTGATACAAATAACCGTCCGTCTCTATTGAAAGAGCCTCGAGGGACGTTGCATGACGGCCGAGTGGGAAAACAACGGTCGAGGGCTTTTTGAAGCGTGCACGTTATAACTCGCCGCGAGAGAAACATCGACGAGTTTGTGACATTGAACGTTGCACGTGCGCATTAATAATCGGATCGACACCTAGAACTGCAAAAAAAAAAAAGAGGAAAAAAATGACAATCCGTATTACTTTCGCGTGCCGTTATTCATCGAGAATTACGTTGTATAGGCGTGCATTATTATGCCTCTCCTTGGCTTTGGGTAAGCGACGATATTTTAATTGACCCGTCGTTTGTTTCAATTGGCAATATGCGGAGACGATTGTCGCGAGAGTTAATGCCACGGCAATTCTCCCCAACCGCCTTCGGTTTCTCTCGCCGGCTCGTCTTCCCATCCGTCACGCGTCATTGAAATAAATCAACACCAAAAACAAATAATTAAAACACCATTTTTTTTTAAATTAAAAAATTAAAGAAGAAAATTTGATTTTAAAATATTAAAAAAATTAGCTACTATACGAAGGATACGATTTAAGAGGTTAAATTATTGTTACGCACGAGAAAAGAAATCCTGAAAAGTGCACGGCCGGTAGTCCGTAACCCGAGAACGATGATTGAGGACGAGAGTAACGCTCGGTGTGGCACACCGAACGGTTCACCGTTCTCTGAAATGCGCGACGATTAACGGACGTTTCTCCTTCTTTCTTTTTTCCTTCCAACTCGACGAATAGCCGTACAACAATACAAAAAGGAATTGGAAATACCAGCCAGCTCACAGTACGGATCCTCGAAAGCCAATTTTCCGAAGTGGTATGCGCATGCGCAGCGAACGATTTCAAAAGTTGTTTTACAGTGTTTTATCGCTTTCGCGTTTATTCTCTAACAGAGGCTATCTCCCGCTGACGAGTACAGGCGCGCGCGCCGGCGCCCCCCCACGTAACGCATCGAGTGCGTGCGCCTGACGTAATTTGTGCCGCGCACACAGGCGATCTTGGGAAACTTTAAATAGACCGTATCAATCCACATACGCGTACGCGGGCTTTCGTGCATAGCTACTGGATTATGCACCAGCATATTTCTTTATTCGATTACCGACTGCGCGACATTATCGCGAAGAGCAATAAAATAAAAGCGCATTTAAATTAAGAAACGTAATGTTCGTAAGGTGTCTGGTCATGAAAATTCATGTTTAAGTTTCCTTCGCGCACCAGCAACCATACAGGTTCGAGAGGCGGGCTCACTTGCACAGATAATAGAGGGAAGATAAGAAAAAAAAAGTAAAATGAAAACTCACATTTTTCCGGGCTTTCGACGCGTCCACGTGGCCCTGGTTAACCCTCGTGCGGACGAACAGTGTCACTGTCCTCTCCCGGCGCGTTCCGGCTGGCCGAAGTGTGCGTCTCCGCAGTCACATCGCGGCAGCGACTCTCGATGTAATCCCGCTCGGTATTGTCTCGGTCCCACCGGTTTGCACGTTGAACTTGACTATAGAAACTTCGAGGGTCGTTAGTCTCCCGCTAAATCAACACCGACTCGATAGCTCTTTTATTTATTTATCTAGTGTTTTTTTGTTCTTTTTTTCGGTTCTTTAAAAATGCCGAATTGAAATGCAAAGCGCGCAGGTCGTGCGCGCAACTGTGCATGTGCAGGCCAGTCGCTTCCTCAAACTCGGCCCAGTTTCTCTCCGCGAAGTATTCGACGGACGCCGTCCTACTCGGCAACAGTTCAATGATCAACCGTGAACCCGCACTCACGCACTTGTCTCCGCTCGAACAACAATAAACCTTGTAAACACCGAGAGAAGCATCAAAGTTTCTCGTAGCTCGGCGACGAATCCGTATAAAAACTCGCAGATAACGCGTTGCTAAGTGACAACGCCGCTCGGGCTCTTATAGCCGCGAGAGATGCACCCGTGGCGATTATCGGCACGACACTATCCACCGACGTCCGCTCCTGGTACGCGCACCGACATCACTGACCGTGCGCGATCACGGAGCCACTGACGTTTTGCCCCACAGCCGCTCTCGTGCCCGCTACTCGACGGCCGTGCACAGCTGGCGACCGAAGCGACGCGCGCAGGCTGCGCACGGCGACGTCACTCAACAGGCCAGCAAACTCTTTCTGCCGAGGGAGGTACGAAATTTTCTAGATTTTATTCCCCAGAGAAATAAATATTGTGGAAAAAACGGAGGATCCTCGAAAAACTCGCACTTCCGGTTCTCGAAGCATCGTCCATACATCGTCGTTGGAATTTTAGGAAAAAGTGTTTTGCGTGGAAAAAGGTATCGAGTATATGCGAACGTATTTCGCGTTGTTTGAGCTGAATTATATTGTTAAGGTTGCAGCGGATATTGAATGTAGCTGGTTGCCTGCTTTATCGACAATCGTTAATCCACAGCGAAACGCGTTCGTATCGAAACGACCGAATGCCTTGTCCAATCCACTTCCGGCATGAATTGTCGTTGCGATAAGTTACAGCAGCAAAGAGCATTTTTCCGTTTTAGCCGTTTCAGGTGACGATCGAACCACGCAGAGTTTCATCTACGAGATAAAACGCTCTGACGTGGATCGTGAAACGTGTACCAGCAATTTCAACACGGCCAGGCTTGTTTACGTTTTCATGTAAACAACTCGCTACCAAACAGTTGCGCGAGAGACCGTGCAGAGGGCGACGTTAGTTCGGTCGTTCGACCGTGCGATCGAAGGGGGCGTTCAGCGGGGCGGAGAGAGCGAGAAAGGTGGAATTGACGTAGCAGAAGCGGCGGGGCCTTCCGTTCCGTTCCGGCATAATAGTCGTGCGAGTTGGCAGCCGCGCGTAGCGAGAGGCATTTACCGGACGCGAACTCTTCGCTTTTTAACGAACTTACCCAACCAGTATCCATATTATCGTCGAATTCTCCAGTGATCCGCGAGCAACAGAGATCCGATTTCACGTAGTTCGTTTGGCGATTCGTTGAAGCAAAGTTAGCCGAAAGGAGTACAGGATGGATGAGGAATACGACGCGATAGTGTTGGGCACTGGCCTCAAAGAGTGTATCCTATCGGGCATGCTCTCGGTCAGCGGGAAGAAGGTTTTACACGTAGACCGCAACAAGTACTACGGAGGAGAATCAGCTTCCATAACTCCGCTCGAGGAATTTTTCGGGTAAGAATACATATATATGTCTCGTGCAGCTGTCCGTCAGAATGAGAAAAAAGCGCGTACCTATGCGAAGTTTTTTCTTTACCCTCCAATCGAAACCGGAGTCCGAGTCTTCGCGACGAATCTTCGGGCGTTTAATAGAGTTTGTCGAAAAACCTTGAGCACTGACGATTCTGCGGCAAACCTAAAGGGACTATCCGTTGTTTTTAACCCTCCACCGAGATCTCTCCTCCCGCACTCATATTGATTTTTTCTTCCTTCAACCCGCAACCAATTCGACCGTGACAAGAGAGGCCCAGCGAGCCGCTAGGAACTCTCTCGAGCGCGAGAGGGCAAGGTAGCTTTCCATTTCTCACCCGTCGCACTCTCGTGCCCAACTTCCGCGCCGCAACCCGCTCGCTCCTCGCTTCTCTCTCTCTCTCTCTCGCTCTGCGCAGAACAAAAAAAAGACTAATTATGATTATGCCTCGTGCGCTGTTGGAATCGGTATTTCGCTGTTCGAGCTAACTGTCCTGAGCCCGGTCGGTCAATGTTCGACGGGCTTCGCGCGCGCCAGTGTGTGGCGTGACGAACGCTTCACCGACGGATCGAGGCTTTTTTATTCTTTTTTTTTTATGCTGTCAGGAGAATTGCGAATTCGATTGGTCGAGAGGGCTGCTGTTGCGTCGTGACAGCGAACGACGATATCGCGCAAAGGCTTCGGACGAACTTTTTTTTTCCCCACTTTATCGAAGCCGATATCCCCGAACGCAGGATGTGAAGTATAAGCGGAACAATGCCGAGGGGATAGAATATTCCACAGGCGGGATCGATTGGACCCGCCCCTCCAGGTTTTCTCGACCGATTGAATTACCGGCCAGTTGGAAGGCGCAACGCCGTCAAAACTGAGATCGGCGCTGCCACGGAAACATAATTAGTAGCCAGCAGCTGTTTTCTTTATCGTTGTTTTCTCTACTTTCAGAGGAGTTAATTGTCGCTCGAGGAATGCGGCGCCTTTCACTCGACGGTATCTTCGCTATGGAAAGCCGAGTCGGGTATTTCTTTGGGGAAGTAACAAATAAATAGAAAAAAAATCGTTCACTGAAATTTGGGGGTTTTGTCGTTTTGAGGCAACTTTCAATCTATTCACCGCTGGTTACAAAACTGTAACTCATTGTTACTCTGAGCGTGATATTTGATTCGGAAACTCGTGTCAGGCGTAGAAAACAATTGCTTCAAAAGATTGAAAAATCTCAATTTCCCATAAAATTTGAGCGGTTTGATCAATTTCCGACAAATTTCATATTAACCATCGTAGAGTGTTAGTCAATTCCCGTGTCAAATTTCAATTCGATGTTTTTATGTTTATACGTCAGACTGTTTTTAGAAATGTTTCAAAAAAATCTAAATTTTATAAAATCTGACCGCTTGAATAGATTTCGGTCAAATTCAGTACCAAAGGTCTTTGATTATAGTGTATTCGAATGCAGTTTTAGGACGATAGCTCAAAATCTACGCAAGCTAGAACTAATGACAATGTTTTGCATGGTACAGACATTGATACATTTAGGAGGTTATTTACAGTATATATTTTTATTTATATTGCCAACGGACCATCGACCTAAGTCCTTCGGCCCCTGATTTTTTTGCACTCATTTGTTTTTCGGTAGGAAACAGTTGTTTTAATTTAATGCTTAAGTTTACTTTAGGAAGCAAAAACAATTTGGCTCATCGAATCGATCGTACAAAACGTAACAAAACCTGATAAAGCCACAGGTCAAGATATAAAGAAACCGCCCGCCAAATTTTGTCGACCGATTTCTTTTGTCGACACGGAGAACACTGGAAACGGAAAAAACTCGCAAAGTCACGTGATCGCCGTGAAACGCGCAACTCCCGTCTTTTGCCTTGTGGGCAGTCGGGAATCAAAAAATCTGCATCGAAGCGGAACAAAACTTGTCTGAAAAGGGACTCGGGTCACGATTCAAATAAACTGCTCGCCATATTTTGTCAAGAGATTGTTTTGTCCATTCGGAGAACATTAGACACTGGAGAAAAGACGCAAAGTCACGTGATCGCCGTGAAACGCATAATTCCCATTGGTTTTAGCCTTTGGGCAGTCAGGATAAAAAAAAATAACTCGTATTCTCCGTGGGAGATCGTCTCTCGCATAGTATCGATTATTAATTCGCGGGGTTACTGGGTTAGCGGGCAGGCCAGTTTGGGCGAACGAGGCCACGTGTACGGTATATTTCGTCGTTCGACATTGGCCGAGCGAGTATTTACGCTCGGGCAGAATTACGCTCGTGCATACACGTTCGTATTGTCCGTCCGGACGTCGCGTGTAGAGAAACGCTCTGATGTATCGTGTGTCTCCGAGCGGTTCGCCACTCGCGAGGGACATAATACATCCTCTCCGCGAGAACCGCAGCGTCATAATGGAGAATTCTCGACGCGCAGCGAGCGGAGACTCTCCGCTTTTTTTGCGTCTCGCAAATTCGTGAAAGGGAGTTAACGAACGTCTCGGCTTTCCGAGTTTTGCCCTGCGGACTTGCGCCACCGTGACGGACAACGACCACGACGAAAGGAGACCAGACGGCGTGGCGCACCTACCCGCATAGCGCCATGTGTAAATCGGGTACAATGCCCAACGCGAATTTACCGTTGCGTAGCGGCATCGATCCAAATATGCACCTGGCGCCTCAAATTTTTTTTTTAATTTCCATTTTTTAAAATGTACATTTCTTTTAATTTGCATTTTTAAAAATTTACATTTCTTTTAATTTGCATTTTTAAAAATTAACATTTCTTTTAATTTGCATTTTTTAAAATTAACATTTCTTTCAACTTGCATTTTTTAAAATTTACATTTCTCTTTGTTTCAATTTTTTAATCCGATCTTTTTTAAACCCTCGATACTGACGACATTTTTTTTTTTTTTTTTGAAAATTGCTTAGTTCTGAAAACTGTGTAGCGTGTATTGGGCCTCAAAGGATTAACTTTGCTCGTTTTCCGTCCGCATAATGCGTATCTAAACTGAAGGGGCATTTGTCGAACGTTATTGGAACGCGTAGTTCATACATCGATATTTCCTTTTTTTCACCCGGACATTTCCCCGCTATTCATTTTTATTATTTATTGACTCTCCACACGTGACGACTCGCGTTGAATTATCGGCTCGCGCTGTTCTCTACGCCATTCGTCTACACTGCGCATAACGGAGACGACAATAAAATATTTTATTGTCGACTTTTTTTTATTGTATTTACCTTACGCGTTGATTAATTTAGTTCGAATGAAAAATTATTCGTCTCCCGCACAGTTCAATTTTCCGACGGTGTCTCGAAAATTTGTTGACCGACGTCTCGTCCTCGTCAGATGAGCAGCGATAAGCGAACGCTATCTCGGGTGGAATTCAAAAAAATGCATTGAAAATACCAGCAGCGTCACGTTGACGAAGCGTCAAGTGATTTTTCCCCCCAACGGCGAAGCTCCGGCTCGGCGCGAGTCTGGCGTGAACTTTAATATCGCGGATCTTGTGAGAAATATTGCGAAACGCCAGTTGTGTTGCGAATCTCGGGAGGCCTCGGAGAGGAAAGGGGAAGAAGCGAGAGAGAGAGTGAGCGGCCAAAGTGTGGCTGTTGCCCGCCGGTGAGAATATCGATTCCGAAACGAAAAGTAGCACGAGCGCGCGGGCGCGTTAAATTTGTTTTTTTTTCCTCCCGCCGATCCAATTGACGCGAGTGGGGCGGAAGGTAAACACGACTCGCTGCTACAGATGCGGACTTACGCGCGGCAAGCTCGCTGTTGATACGGGCTTTGTAACGTCGCCCGAGATTGAGTTTCCTCGACACTATGTTTAATTATAAAAACGAGCTCTAATTCGATGTTATTAGAAACATGGTCGCTATAATTTGTAATCCAATCCTAGGATCAACCTACTGCCTTGCGCTTGATAAAGATGGTATCAGCGAGCAGCGGACAATTCACCGACTGAGCGTGTTTCACTCTTACATTAAAATGTCAAAGTATTTCAATATTTCAATATTTCAATATTTCAATATTTCAATATTTCAATATTTCAATATTTCAATATTTCAATATTTCAATATTTCAATATTTCAATATTTCAATATTTCAATATTTCAATATTTCAATATTTCAATATTTCAATATTTCAATATTTCAATATTTCAATATTTCAATATTTCAATATTTCAATATTTCAATATTTCAATATTTCAATATTTCAATATTGAAACATCGAAATATTGAAAAATCGAAACAACACGAAGAAAAACTAAAATGCCTCCACAATATGGAATCTAATCGTATCTAAAGGAGCAGTTAGCCAATAGCAATTCGTGTCCTCTTTCTAGGACAGCAAAGGCTACTAACCCCTCGCCCATTAGTCTTCGACTTCCAATTCCAGCGCTTCATTGCTATTACGTTACACCGTCGAAGCGGAAAGCTTATCGAATGATACTTTCGATAAAAATGTCCTGTCCGACGGGGGAACCCTTTTATCGCCATCGCGATCGACCAATTTGCACGGGCTGAGAGCTTCTTGCAGCGTATCGTTCTTTCCTCATCCAATACATATAAAATTTATCACCGATCTCCATCGTAATATTAATAAAAACGGTAATTTTTCTTCTGTTCAATTAATATGAATAGCACCAGTAGGGTTTATCTATCTTATCGGTACAACTGATAACTGATAACTTTCCTTTCTATGCGTACCAATCGATCAGCATGAGTATACGACTCGACAGATATTGCAGAAATAGCGCTAGGCGACATTCCAATTGAATTCTACGGGAAAGCGTTCGAGCGTTGTGTCATCGAAGTTCTATTGTATATTGACTGAAGCTCCGGGAAAACCTTGACACCCTCTCTGCGCCTCCACCATTCCCCCCTGACCCCCATTAAGCTCGTCCCTTTCATCCCTTTCAACTACGCCGTTCCGAGCTAGCATGCGAAATATTGCCAGGGTGTAACATCGATGGACATATTTTCGCGATGGAATTCAAAAGATGTCCAGAAAAAAAATTCTCGAGCCTGTACGCATCAATATTTATTTAAATATTGATTTAACCATTTCTTAAATTATTTATTCAAATATTGATTTAAACATTTCTTAAATTATTTAGTCAAATATTGATTTAATTATTTCTTAAATTATTTATTTAAATATTTATCTACTTGTATACTTAATTGTTTATTAATTTGTTTGTTTATATTTGCAGAAACTTCAAGCTGCCGCCACCGGACAAAATGTACGGGCGTGGAAGGGACTGGAACGTCGACTTGATCCCGAAGTTTCTGATGGCGAACGGACTCCTCGTGAAGCTGCTTATCCACACGGGTGTGACGCGATACCTGGAGTTCAAATCGATCGAGGGCTCGTACGTCTACAAGTCGGGAAAAATCTCGAAGGTGCCGATAGATCAGCAGGAGGCTCTGTCGAGCGATCTAATGGGTATATTCGAGAAGAGGCGCTTCCGCAACTTCCTCACTTGGGTGCAGAACGTCCAGGAGGACGACCCGAAGACCTGGGACGGTTTCGATCCGTTCAACAACAACATGAGCGCGCTGTACAGCAAGTTCAGCCTCGAGTCCAATACTCAAGATTTCACGGGCCACGCGCTTGCCCTTCACAGGTAAGAAAATATTCTTCTTACAAACACAAAAATTGAGAAAAGAAAAAGTATTTTCTCAAACACAAAAATTATGAAAAGAAAAAGTATTTTCTCAAACACAAAAATTGTGAAAAGAAAAAGTATTTTTAAAAATACAAACGTTGAGAAAACAGCAGTATTTTTTTCTGAACACACAATTTGAGAAAATAGAAATGTAACGGGACGTTTATTGTACGTGCTTATTTTCGTTGCAGGAACGACGACTACATCTCGGAGGCGGCGATAAAGACCGTGCGTCGCATTAAACTGTACAGCGACAGTTTAGCTCGTTACGGAAAATCCCCGTACCTCTATCCCATGTACGGGCTCGGTGAACTTCCCCAAGGCTTCGCGCGGCTAAGCGCCATATACGGCGGAACGTACATGCTCGATAAGCCCATCGACGAGATCGTCATGAAGGATGGCAAGGTATGAGGCTTGAAAAAAAAAAAAAAAAAAAAAAATAATAATAATAATAATCGATCGGAGAACACATCTCCATCGTAGGATCTTTCGATTCGTCGATTTCTAACGATTTTTCAATTTTTTTTATTCGTTCGCTCAGGTCGTCGGTGTCCGTTCAGGCGAGGAAGTCGCCGCGTGCAAGCAGGTCTTCTGCGATCCGACTTACGTGCCCGATCGCGTCAAGAAAGTCGGCCAAGTAATAAGATGCATTTGTCTGCTGAATCATCCGATCGCCGGTACGAATGACGCACTGTCGACGCAGATCATCATTCCTCAGAAGCAGGTAAGCCTCTCTCGAATATCGAACTCTACGACCTCGATATAAAAAAAAAAAAAATTATACTAATGAGAACAATTAAATTTTTTTTCTCCAGGTTAATCGCAAATCGGACATATACGTGTCGTTGGTGTCGCACACGCACCAGGTAGCGGCGAAGGGTTGGTTCATCGCGATGGTCTCGACCACCGTCGAGACGAACAATCCCGAGGCCGAGATAAAACCGGGTCTCGATCTGCTCGGCCCGATAGCCCAGAAATTCGTCTCCGTTTCCGACTACATGGAGCCGACGGACGACGGCCTCGACAGTCAGATATTCATATCGGCGAGTTACGACGCGACGACGCACTTCGAGACAACGTGCCTCGACGTTCTCGATATATTCAAGCGGGCGACGGGCGAGGAATTCGACTTCAACAAAGTTAAGCAGGAACTCGGCGACGAGGATCAGTAACCGTGCGGTGCGAACAGCGCCGACGCTCCGAACGGATCGTGACGCGTTTTTTCGTCGCACCTAACACACGTTTGCCTCGTTCCAACGACAACAACAACAACCAACCGTATCGACATCCCGAAGACCCATAAAAAAAAAAAATGAAATCACAGCCAGCTAAATCTGAATTCAAACGGATCCGTATCACTTCGACTCGGGTGCGAGGTGAGGAGGCTGTTAAAAAAAATCTTTCTCAGACACCTCGGCGAAGAGAGAACCCGATGAGAGATTACGAGATTATACGCGAAGGCTCACATTAATTAATAAAAAAAAGGAAAAAAGAAACATAATTTTAATACGAGGTAGACGCGATTAAACAAGGTTGCTTGTAAATAAAAGCGTCTCGTCTGACCCGAGTACCGGTTTTTTCGAGCTGGCAGCAATGCGAGTTCTCGAGCTCGTCGCAACAACGGACGAGTGGCGGACGGATCCTGCGTGTTGCGACACCGTCCGAACCGCGAATATGTCGATGAAGCAAAAGAGAAAAAAAACAAAAGACAGTGAGTAGCGAAAGTCTGAACGAAATAACGTAGCTTGTGAACGAATTACCATCTGGCTGTTGAACATTCTTCCCGATCCAGTGAGCCCACTCTACTCGCGCAATTGCACTTTTCAAAACGTCCGTTCGACGCGCGAAAAATAAAACAAACAAAAAAAGTGTTTAAACATTACACACTTCCAATTTTAATTCGGGTTCCGATCGGTCTTTCGTCAATCGTATCCGGTAGAAATTATATAGTACGGTACCGCGTCGGTTCTCCCGACGAGGCGTCCCCAACAGAAATTCGAGCGAGAACGAAAAGTAAAAAAAAAACAAAAATAAAAAAGAAAAGACAAGACAAGGTTTGAAAAAAGGCAAGGGGCGAACAGAGAGCGTCCTCGACGCATCCGTGGCAACGATGTTACAAATGTATCATATTTTAATTACCGAGATGTTATACAGACTAATCGAGATGTCTAATAGGTGTATAAGGTGATACAGGAGGAAGAGAACAAAATCCTTAAGGCTCTTTCGTTTGGTAAATCAACCGGACAGATCGATCACAATTTTTGCGATTACCTCTTTTCCTTCGGCCGCAACTAATCCTCCGTCGAGGGTTGATCCGAGGAAAATTGGGTGGAGAGTTAAGAAAAACAAACGGTATGGAAAAGACTTGTGCGAGGCCGGCTTTTCCCGCAAACGAAATTCCTAAACGCGGTCTGTATCGGCATGCCTCCTTTTAGCGATTGTAGATTACATTAGGAATTATTATTATTAATACGGATTATTGCAATGATCATAAATTCAGCATATATATATATGAGAATCGAAAAAAAGTAACACTTTTCAAAAGCGTAAAAAAAAAATGCAGTATGGTGTACTATGATGTAACGCAGGCGTCTGTCGAAATGTATACAATATAATTGTATTATATTGATGTACACACACAATTTGCGCCCGAATACTATAATTTTTCGAGATGAAAAGAAAAGTGAATCGATGCTCGAAGTGTCCAGCATGAATTTTAAACGATAAAAAAATCAACCGATAGAAACGATATCCTACGGGTATATAACGAGAAGCATTTCATTATAAAAAAAAAATATATATATTTAAAAAGAACAACGCGAAAAAAAAATTGAGAAAAGTTTGCGCGAGGATATAGCCAGCGGTAGAGTCAACGTTATGATTTGCGAAAGAAAAATCTTTGCAGACACGAATATTCCTTTGCCCGGCGTGGGGCTTATCGTGATAATAATTATCGTCATTAGTTGTAAGCGCGCCATCTTCGCGGATAACAAAGTACCGCAACGCTTGCACGCCGCTTTCAGGAAATCCGTTAGGAGCACACACGCGAGTCCGTATTACGTACAATAACAGAGATGAGATGTGTTAAGGGGCAAGAAAGGCGATCATGATGCGAGGGGACCCGAAGTACGCGAAGCGAGAAAAAAAAAAGAACGAAAAACATTTTCAGGATCGTAAACTCACTATTACTGTAATACGAGAGCCGTATGGAATAAATGACATTGTGCTACGCCGATTTTCCTTTTATTGCGTGTGATTAAGAGAGGATCCAGGCGATCGTCTGAGCCAAATAAAAATTACAATGATTCGGAGGCCGATCGCACGGACAAATTGTTGTCTCGACAGCTAACGACCATTAGATCGTCGTCAATTACATGCGACGAGAATACATTTGACCCTGAAGATATCTGCTGCACGAGTCGAAATTTCATCGAGTTGTAACGACTGTGTTTTGCATCGCACAAACTTGGCTCCGGGAAGTTCACTTAGAGAATAAAGTTCTACGAGTGAATGATTTTTTTTTCCTCCTAAAGCTGTGCATAGATAAAAACTTGCCAAGTTAAAATTTGATATCATGCGGAGATCTTCAGGGTTGTAAATACATCACGTCCAATCTTGACACTACTCAATTTTTCGCCGGTCATGAAATAGAGAAGCTTCAATTCACCGTTGATGCCGGCGGCAACGATAACTCCGCCGTTGAGGGGACAAAAAAGTTGGCAGTCCGAGATCTTCCCTTTATTGCGTGTATTAAGAGAAGCTTAACACGATCATCGGATCGGAGCAAACATTACGATGATTCGGACACCGATAGCACGTACAAATTGTTGTCTCGGCAGCCAACGACTATAAAATCATCGTGAACTACAGGCGACGAGAATACTTCGCCGCCGAGCTTGAATCTACTAAATTCCTTGCAGGTCATGAAATCGAGAAGTTTCAATTCACCGTCGACGCCGACGACGACGATGACTCTGCCGTTTGACCAAGGGGTCGAAAAAATCGGCACTCCGAGATCTTCCTTCAGTTGGAAAGTCGGTTTTTCATCCCTGGAGCGACACTCGAGCTTGTAGATGTGTCGGTTTTTACTCGCAAACACGAGACTTTGGAGTTTCGTTGTTTGATCCGTATGAATTACCAGATGTGAGAAAATTGCTCCGTTCGTTTCCACAGTCCACGTCTGTAAATTCAATGAAATTATTCTTTGAACAGAGGAAACGTAAATTTCAAATTCGTAACTGTCGAGATGTTTTCCCATGAACCTTTTCACCCGTGGCAGCTGAAAAGCTGCTCAATTTTCCAGTCACGTCGCAGAAAACAGCGACTCCGATGTTAAGGACGACCGGTGCGGAAAACACCGGATAATCAAGCTTGTGTTTCCAATTAATTTCGCCACTCTGTTGCTTCAAAGAGGCGCATGTTCCGTCCAGCAGTGCGAAGAACACAGCATCGAGCTCAGCGTGGACACACGGAGTAGCACAGATGCTTCCATTACCCGCCTTGACCTTCCAGACTTCGAATCCTTTCTGTAACCAGCGAGATAGTTATAGCGATTTGACAAAAATTCATCTAAAACAATTCGTTTAAAAAATGGTACTTTTCACCATTCGGGCTTTACCAATTTTTCAAATTTTTTAATACTTTTTACTCTTTACAAACGAATATAGTTCAAGAGTTTTTCAGCAACAGCGGGAAACATTCATAGTCTTGCAACTACAATGGAAAATGGGGTTGTACAGATAGGCCGACCTAGCCGGCTGAAATATCTTATCCGGCTGATGGATTTTATAGTTTGGCCGGCTAAGCCGTCTTAGCCGGCAAAAACTGATTAGCCGGCTAAAATAGTTTAGCCGACTAAGATGGCTTAGCCATCCAAACCATAAAATCCATTAGCCGGATAAGATATTTTAGTCGCCTAGGCCGGCCTATCTGTACAGCCCTGGTGGAAAATATTCATAGAGTTTTCATAGGGGTTTCATAGAGTTTTCCAACTAAAGCAGGAAATATCTATAGAGAATTGTTCCAGACGAATTTTCGGCAGACGAGCTATACAACGTCTCGAATAACTATTTCCAAGACTTTATTTCTATCTGCTCACCTCCAAGCCAACGCAATAGGCGTAACGATCATAGGAGCCGAAGAACACGTTCCGTCCCCGCGAACAAAGTACAGCGGTGCATTTCACCGCCTCATCAGTTTTGAATTTCCAGAAGACTTTGCCATTCTTGAGGTGAAGACAGTAGACGTACCCATCGTAGGAACCTGTAACTTCAAATTTATCATTTAACATAACATAACATTTTATTTTTTACCTCCAGCGAACATTGCGATAAAATTTACCTACGACACCTCGAAAGTCATCGAGAACCAACACCGAAGCTTCTATCCTGTCGGGCAGTCTGATCTCCCAATGCCGAGGAGAATTATTCTTGCTCAATTCCGCGGTGCAAATTTCTCCCGAGTGCGAACCGACGGTCACATAGTTATCTCCACTGTGCAAAATATATATGAAAAACTGTTCATAATCAGCGTGCAATTTTTGCCAGGGGCGTATGGAACATTGCCACGAACCCCGGATAGCCAAAAACTGTGGGAGAAGCGTCGACGCATTTTCCAAGGCAATAGAGACGATCCAAAAATATTTTTGAAACGCTATCCCAAACCTTATCATTCTTTACTTCCATCGAGCTAGAAAAGTTGCTTCTTCCTCTGCACTTTTGCCAAGCCATTGGACCGTTCGGCGATCGAGCGGATTGCCTACCCTCTTCGCGAGCCGATCGATCCGCGATATTCGTTTCGATACTTTCGTCAGTCAATTCTCCGACATCAGCTTCGGCGGCTGCTGCGCTCGAGCGATCAGAGGATTGTCGTTCGACGTATTCTCGACACGCGTGCACATTTTTGTTCGTCAGCAACAGTCCGATGAGCTCCGGAAAGTCAAGCCCAACTCGGTCGCTCAACTCGCTCGCGATTCGCAGAGCCATCACGGAAGATCCGCCCGAGTCTATAAAACCCGAGTCTCCGCTGGAAGGCAGAGAGCGTTTCCACAGCTCCGTAAAAACTTCGAGTGGTCTTCCTTCGACGTTGTTCCCTGGTCGACAGGCTCCCGATAGCCTGGCAGAGTATTTCTTAAGATACTTGCTGCATATCTTTCCGTGCGATGTTAGTTCGAATCGACTCAGAAGACGAACCTCGTCTGGACGATGTATGTTCGGTAACTGCATCGCGTGGCTCGAGACGTCCCTCTCGTAGCTCAATTTTTCGTCGCCCCGGGGATGTTTGTTAAAAATCGTGAAGTAGAGATGCAACGACTGATTCTTCTCGAGAAAAAGCGCGTGGCAATTCTCGACGAAGGCCAATTGCGATACGTGAGTCTCCAGCTCCGTCAGATGCAGTCTCGAGCCGTATCTTTTTACTGTACGGCCTCGTCGGCCTTTCAGCGTCAAACAACCCTTTCGATCGATCTATATGTAAAAATTTAAGATGCTGATTAATTTCCGTGGGACCCACATAGCACGATATAATTTCCGTGGGAAATAACCCACATACCTCGACTATGTCTCCGGTGTCCCGAAATATCGGCTTACTCGAGGCGGCGATATCCTCGTCGTCGATCACACATATTCTGGACGCACTTCCTGTTTACGAAAGAGAAAAGTCAACGAAAACATCCACATTAGAAATTTATGGACCGCCAGTTAACATTTTGGAGTGGAATCTGTTATTTTACCTATGTGAAGAATGCCTTCGCCTTCCTCGACTATCTTTCCCGTCTCGTCTCTCACCTCCAGAATCGTTTCGCTCAAACTTTCGCCCAACAACCGAACGGATTCATGCGAGTCGATTTCTCGTACAGTGGCCCAGCAGGAGACCTCCGTTATGCCGTAAATATCGAAGATTCTGGTCGCGTTCCCAGGAGCTTTGATCCTCGACAGAATCTCCGTACTCGGAAGAGTTTCTCCGCCGAGCAAGAGAATTCTTAGATTGCTGTTCGTCCCTAGAATAGTGTTTCTCAATTCCTCGCTGGACCATCTGTGCAGCAACAGAGAAGGGGTGCTCTGAAGAATGGAAACTCGTGATTTCACGAGTGTTTCGAGTAACATCTTGGTATCGTTTTTTAGTCTCTGAGAAACTGTTAGCAGGGTGCCCTTGCAGGAGAGACTCAGGAATATCTCGACTATACTGGGGTCGAAAGTTACCGGAGTCATCTGGGCGATAATGTCGATCCCCTTTGCTGCCGTAATTCGTCTCAAGTCTGTGATATTCGGGACTATCGAGTGGTGCGTTACTCGAACAATCTTCGGCTCTCCCGTCGACCCGGAAGTCGCAACGGCATAAGCAAACTTTCCACCCAACTCATCCGAAATGGCTGAATTTTGCGCATCCATAGATAGCTTATAGAGCTCCTTTGCCTGGATAAGAAACATATCTGCACCATGAATTTTGAAACTCCGAATTGTTTCAAGGTTTTGGACATCTTTGGAGCAAAAAATGTGTGAAATATTTAGAATCTCGCACATGCGTTGAGCTTCCGTAGGCGACTGGGGCAAGCACACAAATGCATGGTCGCTCGACATGATCCTGAAAGAAGTGTTCATTATTGCTATGTGGAATAATTGTTCATAGGTCTTTCCGCACCAACGGATGCTCAATTCTACAGTGATCACAAATGTGATGATATATTCGTACCCGAGCATCAATCCTGGAAGACAGTAGGACGGAGTATGGTACGCTATTCCGATAAACTGTGTACTCTCTTGATCTTGCAGAATCTGTTCCACGCAGAGCTGCGCTTCTGTGAGCTGGGAGTAAGTGATTTCCATGATGTTGTCGGTAAGGTCGTAATGCTTTATAGCAATGTCTCCGGGTCGGCTCCAGTCACAAATTTCTGCAAGAGTATCGCCGGAGGTTGTTGCAACGGTGTCTCTGCACAACTTGAGCCTTTTGCCCATCGGACACTCTGCGAATGTGAAGCTTCATTAGTTCGGCTATATCGACAAGTTAATTAATTATATTGTTATATAGAAAAAATATTGACTTGCCCATTTCAAATACGAATATTTTCTTCTCCTGTGCAATTTTTTCATACTTGCAATAGAATCGATTGGGGGTTAATGACGAATAACATTTTTTATTGACTTCACCGATAAATAATCGGGTTGATAAAAGAAAAATTGAAATCGAAAAATTAATAATTTATTATATTATTATTATTTTTATTGTGATTTATTAGTGGTTGCGGGGGGGATGCGCGAAGCCCCTCTGCGCACAGTCGTTTAGGACACGATTGGCGACTCATCCTTCCTTCCTTTCTTCGCCATCTTGGACACCGGCATGCAGCAGTTTTTGGGCTCCGCGTTGATTATACTCGCGACTTTAAATAAAATCCGTATTCGTCCGAAAAAGTGTTTCCCCATGTTCCCGAAGTCTGTAGGAAACGCTGGAAGTAAATTCGAGGTTTATTCTTAGGTAATTAGCTCCGAGATTCTTAATGAAAAAGATATGGCAACGACACGCCGAGAGGAGGCTGCGTCGTCCTCTCCGAAAGCCGTTTCTTTCCAATTTTCGACTTATTTGTCGACCAGTTACAGCGAAATATATCGAAACCTGCGATTATCTCTTCGGCTGCTTAAAAAATGCATTGAAACAAACAAAAATTGATTTATTATTGAGTAATCTTATTTTAATGCGCATTACTAAAGTATTGAGGACCGGGATGCGCAGATCCCTCTGCGCACAGTTATTTATGACATTACTAGCGACGCATCGTTCTTTTCTATCTTCGCCATCTTGGACGCCGGCATGCAACAGTTTGCGCGTTCCGCGCGTTAATTTTGCTCGCGACTTTAAATAAAGTCCGGTTTCAAAAAGAATTCCGTAACAACCTTTCGATGCTCGATAATCACGATGTGAGCTTAAGGGGAAGTGAAATATCGCGGTCGGTAATGAAAACTGTAATGAACTATTCTCAAGAGTGCTAATTTTTTTTGAGGAAAAAGCAAATTCGAGCCGGATGCACGGGGTAATTTCGCATCCGGCCCGAATTTTTTTTTCTCAAAAAAATTAAGCCCATTGAATAAAGTTAATTTGGGAATTGCAACTATCTCTCTCTCACACTCATGGCCCCGTCACGTGACTTTCACTTCCCCTTAAGGCCATCTGGAACTTGGCCTTAAGGGCGTAAATCCTTCCGTCCACCCTTCGTACACTCAGCCGGCAAAAAATGCCCTTTATTTTTTTTTCTTAGTCTATAACAAAAACTGTACTATAGGCTTTCTGAGATCAAAAACAGTTGAGAATAACGAAAATTGTATTTCCTCAATAAATTGCCAGAATGCAGGGAAATACAATGTTCTTTTAATAAACCTGATCGTGGTCTCAAAACGGCATTGGTTACAATTTCAGAGCTGAAGGAAGACGAATCTCGATCTTGCCGGCCGTCAAGCAAGCGGAAAGCCCGTCGCGTTACATCGAAGACCCGTTGCTGGTACGAGACGATGTACCGGTTGCTTCGTATTTCGAGTTTTCCCCGAGCAGTCGTTTTATTTCAAAACCACCTCACGAGATGGAGCAAGTGCGCGGTCGTCATCCTCGTCACATCCACCGCGTTGCCGCACGGAGTTGAACGCACCGTCGAGATCCACCGACGGCAGTGGCGCTCGGTTTATTTTGCATAGGCGTTTCTTGCACCACCTTAAAACTCCGCCCATAATCCTTTCGATAGGCGGAGCCAGTTCAATTTTAAAACTCTTCTTTCTCCATCACGTCTCGTTCGTCGTGCGTACCCGAGCTATTGAACTTTTAACGTCTGCAGCCGTTGATTTCATACTCGTTATCGTCGTTCTCCCAAAACTACCCTCTTCGTCTGTGCATCGCCCACAATCCGATCTTATGGACGGAAATGGCGAATAACACGACGAGCCCGTAACCTAGCCAGGATTTGTTATACTGCAGCGTGAAGAGAATGTAACTCGAAAAAAATGTTTAAAAAGAAGAACACAACAAAAAATTGTGTTAAATTTAGTAAAATTTTATTTTATTTTTATATAAAAAAAAGAATGGAATGATTAATACATCCTCGCGTCGACGCCGTCGCACCTACGTTACAAATTGCTCGTGCATAATATCTTTCGAATATTGGAGGGCGTGTAGGACGCTGATTTTATACTCGTTCTCGTCGTGCTCCGAAAACTACCCTCTTCGCCTCTGCATCGTGCACAATCCGATCTTATGGCCGGAAATGGCGAATAACACAACCAGTCGCTAACCTAGCCCGGATTTATTATACTTGAGTCCAGGTAGAATATAACTTGGAAAAAAAACATTTTGTTTAATTTAGTAAACTTTTATTTTATTTTTATTTAAAAAAATGGAATGATTAATGCATTCCCGCTTCCGCGCGGTCGCACCTACGTTACAAATTGCTCGTGCATAATATCTTTCGCATATTAAGAGGCGTGTAAGACGCCGCTGATTTTATACTCGTTCTCGTCGTGCTCCGAAAACTACCCTCTTCGCCTCTGCATCGTACACAATCTGATTTTATTTACGGAAATGGCGAATAACACGACCAGTCGCTAACCTAGCCAGGATTTATTATACTTGAGTCCAGAGAGAATGTATTTTGAAAAAAAAAATTGTTTAATTTAGTAAACTTTTATTTTATTTTATTCTTTCAAAAAAAAAAAAAAAAGAATTGAATGATTAATGCATCCTCGTGTCGGCGCCGTCGCACCTCCGTTACAAATTGCTCATGCATAGCATCTTTCGCATATTAGACGGTGTGTAATATACACACTGTGCAATCCCACGTCTTTATGGCCTTTAAATTAGGTCGTCAAATAATTATTATCGTACCTCCGCATCTACCTAGCTGAGCCCTTACTATATACGTCGTTTGTATTCTCTTGCAGGGGGATTCAAATTCGTATAATGTACAAGCAGTTGGACGCGTTCAAAGGGTGGAGGCTTGCTTGGACAGGACGCCGCGAGAGAGTTTGCCATGGAAGTACAGCGGTGTGTAACTACCGGGAGAGAGTGCGCGGGCTTTTCTCGCTCGTTCGCTCGTTCCATCCACTGGAAAACAGGACTCGACCGGAACGGGCTCTCCGCTTTATAGCCTTAAATACCAGTTTGGAGGCGATGTAACCGCTCACCATTACGATTCTACTAATTACCCCTTCCCCCCCCACCCTTCCTCACCGTCCACCAATTAATTCATGAGGCCCGATCAAATCCACTCGCGGGCACGGAAGTCACCGTCAATTATCCGACGAAATTTTCACTCGACGTTTACACACTCTTCGTTCGTGTATCTCCACACGTACATGCACGGAGCATCGCTCGGGCGAAATTCAACGCTATGTGGCCCGGCTCGCGCGTCGTTGAAATGGAAACACGACGCCAATTCATTTTGCCGCACTCCGAAGCCCCTAGTCCGGGCTCACGTCACTCCCGACGAAAATTCGTTGCGATTTTGACTGAACGACTATCCGCGCTCCGGCACTCTCGTCCATCGCGTACAACATCGGGCAATTAAATGCGCGTTTGTACCTGATTCGAACAGCCTCTCGTTCAAGTTACGCGGATATTATTTACGCTGATGTTTATCCTGCTTTAAATGTGGAGAAATTTTATGATTTTTATTATTTTCATTTTTTTTTTTGTAATTTTTTCGAATTAATAAAGCATCGACGGCGCTGTTAGGGTAACTTTAACAATGAACAGACTATAAATTGGGGATTATGCGGCAGCCTTTTACCTGTGTCTTATTCGAACAGCCTCTCGTTCAAGTTATTATTTATGTTGATATTTATGTTGCTTTAAATGTCGAGAGATTTTTCCGTTTTATTTTTTATTTTATTGGCTTTTTAGTAATTTTTTCAAATTAATAAAGCATCGACGGCGCTGTTAGGGTAAATTTAACAATGAACCGACGATAAATTGAGGATAATGCGGCAGCCTTTTACCCCGCGAGAGGATCCTTTCGGGCTTCCCTACCGTGCCTATACCGTGCCTTTTTAATACTATATATATAGTGTACCGTCTATGATATACAAGAGAGTTGCGAGGTCGACCTCGTGCGCCTTTTGTGGATGGGTACGGCAAAAGCGTTCTCCTCGAGTGTACGAAGGAGGAGAACGAGTCCCTCCTCCCCTATTAGCCCTGTCACAACCGACCATATTTAACGCCGTTTGCCACATTATTATTACCCGCTTCAGCTTCGTAATTTATCGTCGCCCAGTCGGTGTGTGCGAAAGCTCCGCCTCGGCCGCATCGACGTCGAAAACGGGATACTTACTCTATGAGAGTTTACTACCCTGTACACTTCGCGTGTGGCTATAAATACCTTCGTCCTGTAAATACCCTGCTTATTACAGTATCTTTTTTATTGAATTTTTAATACCATATCGGAGCAGAGAACGATAGTCGATGTATCGCGGCGAAGTAGGTTTTCCATACTGCTAAAACGTTGATACCTTTTTTTTACACCCTCCACTCAAAATGCAATAACGTTAAAGCAAACGAGATTTTTTAATGCAACTCGTAATTATAATTACATTAACGCAACTATAAATACCTTCATCCTGTAAATATCCTGCTTCTTACGATAATTTATTTTTTTTATTGAATTTTTCATACAACATTAAAGCAAGTATTGAGAATCGATGCATTTCCGTGAAGTCGAAGTTTTGCCATACTGTTCAAACTTCGATATATATTTTTTTACATCCATCACTCAAAACGCAATAAGGTTAAAGCAAACGGTAATTTTAGTTCCATCGATGCAACTATAAATATTTTCGTCCTGTAAATATCCTGCTTGTTATAGTAAAAAAAATGTTATTGATTTTTTGTACAATATTGGTGCACAGGATGAAAGTCGTTGCATCGCAGTGAAGTGGAAGTTTCGTGCTTCATACATAAATACCTTCATCCTATAAATACTCTCCTTATAATAGTTTTTTTTTTTTTTTTTTACTGAATTTTTAATACAATACCGGAGCAGAGAGTGATAGTCGATGCATCGCAGCGAACTAGAACTTTTACCATTACTGCTAAAAATTCGATATCAATTTTTTACACCCTCCACTCAAAGCGCAATAACGTTAAAGCAATCGGGACATTTTAATGCAACTCATAAATTAATGTATTCGATATATTTGTCCCCCCATTAGTTCCCGCGCCGACGTGTATCAGCGAGTTCGCGCCAATAGCCCGAGTAGCTGCAGTTAACGATTCGATTCTCGGATCGAAAACTTTTTCCCACATTTTTCCCGTCCCGTAAAATTGCTCTGTGCTCTTTCGAGATGATTTAATTTTTGTCGTTTTATCGTTCGCAGAGAGAGTGAGAGGTTGGCTCGAGGGTTGCCCGATCGTCCTGGAGGTTCACCGGGGTTCTTCTTGCCGCCCTTCTTGGCGAGCTGCTCGCGCCCCGCCGACGAGAAACGCCGAGGGGTCGAAGAGAGCGCCGCGGCTCGCGCGCCCATTCGGCGCCCGCGACTTCTACGTAAGCAAGAGAGCAGCGAGAGGTGCACGAGGGAGGGCCGAGGGTTCGAGGAATTAAGAGAGCCGGGCGAGGCTACGACCAAGCTGCGCGCCAACTTTTTTCATATTCCAATTAGAATATTTTCCATTGATTTAAGAGCCTTGCGAAAGCTGATATTAACGGTTTAACTCACCGATAAATTCAGAGTGTCGATGGGGAGCGCGTTCGCGGGGCTCTCGCCCGGACTACGGAGAGTCGCGGAGTAACTTACCGTACCGGAGCGCCCCTTTTTCTCGACCGAAAAAAGAAAGGACGAAGGAGAGCGCGCAAACGAGACCACTACGTCAGGCCAGTGCGAGCTCCTCGCGGAAGCCGCCCTCGAAGGCGTCCGGGAAACGAAAGACTGTGTCGCGCGAACGAGCGGCAACCAGAAAAGCTCGGGCTCGACACCCCGAGACGCTCGAGTACTCTAACTACGTATGCTAACTTTACGAGAGTTACCCGAACTCCCGTAATATTAATCACAGACGCAGGTCGGCAAGGAGAGAGAGAGAGGGCGGCCTTCACTCGTCCGCGAAGTCGGTCGGAACGTATATCGCTCGTAAAATTGCCGACTGAGAATTTACGAGTATTCATTCGCCTCGTTCGCACTCCGCTCGGGCACACTCCCGCCGCGGCTTATTTCGAGGCAAGAAGCGAAGTCCTCGGCGTGCTCCCGTTCCCTTATTTTTTTGTTACTTTTTCCTTTCTTTTTTTTTGTGCTTTCAACAACTCGATTCGGACGCTTTTCGGCGAAATGTCGCGTGCCGCGCGAGAACGTTTACACACCTCGAACACCACGGGTGGAGGTAGCTTTTTTTTTCACCGGAAATCGAATTTTGGAAACTGTTTTGGAGAGCGATGGAAATCGAAACTCTGTTGTACCAATAATTTTTTTGCACTGCTGGCAGTGAACGTAGATCCTGCAATCATTTAGGGAGCTCTTTCTGTAAAAAAATGTTTCTGAATTACAACAAAAAAAGTCTTGTACACGAAAGTCCACAATATTTTTTCGTGTTAATTTTACAATTTTTCAAAGCGGTAAAATCGACGAGAGTTTTTTAATTTGGAGGAAAAGGAGTTTTATCGAAAGTCAGATCTTCTTTTATCGTTTTACGAAACGCCGAAAACTCTTCGTTTAATAGAAAAGCAGATACTGGCCCCGTAATAAAAATGATAACAGCGATATTATCATTCCGCTGAATATTATTAGTTCGAACCAACAACCGCTATGCCGGAAAAAAATCTTGTACACGAAGGTTCACAATATTTTTCTTCTCAATTTCACAGTTTTTTCTTTGAGTTAACGAATAGTTTTTTTGACTAAACAAAAAATGGTAAAATCGCCGAGAATTCTAAAGTTTGGGGAAAAAAAAAGAATTACGGACCTTCCCTGGCGAGAAATGTTTTTTTCGAAAGCAAAAGCCTTTTACCGTGCGCGAGACGCCGAGAAATCTTCTAATAGAAAAGCAGATACCGGCCCAGTAATAAAAATGATAACAGCGATATTATCATTCGGGCGAATATTATTAGTTCGAACCCACGAGCGCTATGGCGGTATAAGTATCAGCTTTCTTTCTATCCAAGTTGGGTCACAAGGGTTGAGGAGGAGCGCGAGCTACGAATATAGTCGGAGAGTTCACGAAGTCAATATAGTATATAGAATAAGAAGGAACGTCGCGCTGATCATAGAGAAAGAGGAGATTGGAACTCGCGTATAAGCGAGTAGAGCGCGGAGCGAGTAAGATAAAAATGAATGAGAATGATATTGCCGCTGAGCTGCCGAGGGGGCGCGAGGGAGAAGAGATGCGGTGGAGATTCGCCGAGTAGCGATGAGAGGGGGGAATAGAAAAAAAAAGGAAGAAGGACGGTGCAGAGACTGAGAGGAAAAGGAGGAAACACGAAACGAGACGCTTTTCTCTGCGGCGTAGGAAGATAAACATGACTGGGATAGCGAATGTAGGAGCGATAAAACGATATGAAAATCCAGGAGCCAGATATAAAAGTGGTGTTCCTCCTCCGCTTCGCTTTTCGACCCCCCCTTCCCGTTCTCTCTTTCGCAATCATACTCGCAATCACTCCGCTTTGGCGTCCTCCTCCCCAAAACCCCCCTCAATCTCCCCCGCGCCGGTTCTTCTTCCTTGTTTTCTCGTCTCTTGGCTTCTCTACATTATTGCCGAATCTTGAACTCCAACGGTATTAGCAGTGTCGAAATAGCTAACACAGTTACGAAGAGCCCCGGTTTTTTTTTTTTTTTTTTTTTTTTTTTATCGAGCAGCATCTTATTTTTATTGCGGCTACGGTGAAAATCTACCCGAAAAGTTAAGGGATTTTTATTCCTATCTTGAGGCTTGGTTGAAACGCGTCGGACGGCTGTTTATTAAATTCTGTAATTATGATGACATTTTTTTCACTAGAAAAGTTATCATTGTCGTACAGCATTGATCCATCGATGGACAGATATACAAATAGACAAACGGACAAACAGGCGGACGGATAGATAAATATATATATAGATAGATTAATCATCGCGTAATGGAATAAATGACGCTTTCTCGTCTCTTGGCTTCTCCAAATTATTACCGAACCTTCAATTCCAACGGTATGAGCAGTGTCGAAATAGCTGACACAGGTACGAGGAGTCCCTGTTTTATTATTTATTTTATTTTTGTTATCAAGCGGCATCCTATCTTTATTGCGGCTACGGTGAAAATTTACCCGAAAAGTTAAGGGATTTTTATTTTTATCTTGAGGTTTAGCTCAAATGCGTCGCACAACGTTTAATGAAATTCTGTAATTGTGATGGAATGTTTTTTTCACTAGAAAACTCATCACTGTCATACAGCATTGATCGATGGATGGACGGATATACAAATAGACCGATGGATGGACAATCGGACGGAAGGACGAACGGTCAGATAAATAGATATATAGACAGATTATTCATCGTGTCCGGAGATAAATGACCGAACGGCCAAAGCGCAGCAGAGTTGCGACACAGATTGCAATAGCATAGATGCAAACTTTATTGTAGCTACGCTGAAAATCTACCCAAAAAGTTAGGCAAGTTTTATTTTGATCTCGAGGGTTAGTTCAAATGCATCGAACGGCTGTTAATGAAATTGTGTAATTGTGATAGAATCGTTGTTGTTGTTTGTGTTTCACTAGAAAACTCATCACTGTCGTACAGCATTGATATACCAATAGACCGATGGACAAACGGGCGGATGGACCGATAAATATGTATATATGGGTAGATTATTTATTATGATTCTTAAGATATCTGCACGATATGAAATTTCATCTTTGATAAATCTCTGTCAATGCACTGCTTTAGGAAGAACAAAAAGAAATCGTTCACTTGTAGAATTTAATTCTCTAACTGAATTTACGCGAGCGAAGTTTGTGCGATGCAAAACACAATCTTTGCACTGATAAAAAAATATGGTAGAGTCAACTAAACATTCGGGTCGGGACGTTCAAATAAATATTTTCTTGGTACGGCTAAACAATTGATTAATTTGATTGATTTGATTTCACCAAAATATTTTTGAGTCATAAAAAAATTTGTGCAACCACTTAAATATTAATTTTAACGTCTCTGCCCGAATCTTTAGTCGATTCAATCGGATTTTCCTTCCTCATGTAAGAAGCTACTGTATCAGTGTAAATAACTTGATGACATATAAATATAAATAAATATAAATAACTTTATGAAATTTTGTCTCATTGCAGATATCCCTATGCTGATTATTTGTCGTGTCCCTGGATAAATGGCCGAACGACGACAGCGCTACAGACTATCAACGCAGATTGCAAGAGCATAGAACAATTTTACAACACAGTAGAACAAGTTCTCGTCGCGAACACGGGAAAAGAATCCAAGAGGCAAAGGAATCGGTACGAGGCGAAGGTAGACTCGAGATTGGATTCTCCGAGAAAGATAATCGAGGCGGTTGCGGAGCGTGTAAGAGGGGTCGATGTTTGACAAGACACGAGTGGCGCAGCTCTCCGAGAACATCGTGTACAGACCCAGTAGCGGGGGGGATGAAAGATTACATCGTCAGTGGCGCGTGGGAGTGGAAAACCGTCGAAGTTAAAGGGGTAGAGCGTGTTTGATATTTGACGAGATTGCGGGTCGTACAGTATAGCACAGTTATAGGTATTACCATATCTCCAGTAACCATAGAGATATCTCGCGTGTATTGCCGGTGGAGAAAAACTGTACGGATCGCGCTGCTCGCGCGTTACAGTCCCAGCCATCTATCCGGTTTTATCGGTTTTACAATAAAAAAGTATAATAACGCCCGAATGTTTTCCGATTTTCCGCGTATGATGTAGTTGATGTTGCGGGGCGAGCGGGAGAGGAGGAAACTCTCGCGGATTTTTGCATACGTGTGTGTGTGTACACGAACGCGGCGAGAATACACGGCATAGCGCGGGGTGTAACGCGGATATACCGATATGTGTACGACAGAAGGAGGAACCTGTGCGAGGCCGCTGGCAAACGCGAGCAAAAGCGAACAGACGGAAATAGGGGGAGAGGGAAAGACGGAGCGAGAGAGCAGAGAGCACACGCTATAACACCGCGGAGGGCAGTAAATCTCAGCGGTGGCGCCCAGTCCGAAGCATAAAAATGTCGCTCTACGCCGCACCCGCGATATCTATCCGATAGGATCGCGCTACCGTGGCCGGACGGGGGGAGGCACGGGACGGGTATGCGCGATCGTTACTGAATCATCCTCGTCGCTCCGCTACCGAAAACCCCGATTCCTCCTATATTGGATCGTTTAAATGTTTTTCATCCCCACTGGCCGAACGCTTTCGAGTGAAAATAAAAAATATATATATAATAAAAAATATAAAGATAAAATTGAAAATTGAACGTTCGAACGGGAGGAAATATTTGAGAAATAACGTGGAGAGAACTGAAGTTGTTCTCCGGGTTCGAATTTTATTTTCTGGTTGGAAGTCATTTGCCGGCTCCGGGTCGAATTTTCTGGTTGACCGAAGGTTTATCAAAATTATTTTTACCAGCGTCCGATTTCTTCGTTAATGTTTGCGGAGGAAAATAGGTTGAAGTTTGGGTCACCCGGGTGTAAGTACGAAGTGATCGTTTCGGTAGGAGAGTAATTCTTGGCAAGTCGAGTCTCACTACACTTCTATTCGTGTACTGTGTACATATATACATACATATATACATTTATATATATATAGTTTGATAATTTATCGTCGTGGATTTGGGAACTCTAATGGCAATAGCGGAGCGCAGCATCCGCGCCAGCACTGCGGCGTGCGGGTACGGAACGGTGACACCGCGTGATAAAACATTCCTAATGGAAGCAAAAATGATGTTCCTCTTTCGAAGAGACCCGGAATTTTCCGCGACCTCGAATTTTGTTCCGCGAGATTCCGCCCCGCTGCGCGAAAAATAAAGATCGGATCGGGGAGCTTCGGAGTGTAATCGCGAAAAGTTTCGTTGCATCCAAAGATAACCGCTAGAAATTACTCGAACTATTGTTAAACAATTATTAGGAAAAAATGGGAAGTAGCAGTTTCTCGCCGGAAGAAAATCGCATTAGGTGCAAGTGTCCGTTGCCGAATGACACACCAGCGCGGAAAGCAGTCAGTGAGAATCGATAAATCGCCCCGGTGGAAAAGGGCGATTCGCGGTTCAGCGAGCGCGTGACGCTGCGCCGGAGTGACGCAGGCTCTTATATAAAAGTCATAGCCCTCGACACTCCAGCTTTAACTGGAAATATCGACATAAATATTAATGGCACGGGCATTCGTTCGTACGATTCACCAGAAAAAAAAAAAATCACTCTTGCTATCCCATTCAATCTCGCGAATCTCTCTAAACGCTGCCACGCTCACTGCGTCTCCGTATTAATCCTCTCGATGTTCTTCCTTTTTTTCTCGCACACGCAGTAAAATAGGCACCAACGTTTCTTTTCCACAGACGTCCGCGACGTCTTGTTAATTTTGCAGAAAAAATATTGCACCCTTTTACAAAAATGTCACTTAACTTAACGAACATTTTTGTTGTAAAATTAACGAAAGAATAATTGTAGATGTTTGTGGACAAAAAAGTTTTTTAAATGTACAAGTCCCTTTTACTGTGCAGTTACGCTGAAAATAACAACAACGAAGAATTAAAGCCAATCCTTTCTCACAGTTAAAAAAATGTACGTTTTTTCATCTTAGTAAAGCAAACTCTTTCTTTTCCAAGACAATACACTATTGCTGCACTATTTAAAAAACTATAAATTTAATGTACAATATTGGAATTAATGTACTTTATGGTAAAAGCGAAGTAAATTATTTCTAAAGTTTTAAATATACTCTGCGTTAATTTTTCATCACAATTGTAGTGAAATTTAATACACAAGTTTATGCATAAAAACTTCCAGTACAGTACATTAAATTTGATTTCTTTTTTACAATGCATTTCCCATATCTCTATAATAATAACAACATTAATAATAGAAATAACAATAATGGTGGAACTTGGACCCCTTAGATTATACATTACAATATACTGCAGTAATATAATATAAATAATAATTATAATAGTGCTCTGAATATCCCGACGACGTATAGAAAATGATACAGCAATAAAGCAATTGGTGTACGTTACGCAGTAGCTTAATTTGTGCTGCGGAGGCACCAGTATCTCGCGAATTTTGTATGCCCCGAGGGGTGGCAAAGAGAGCGAGAGAAACAATTGGTGTCGGTGGAGGGATATGGAGAAAGCATTTGGCGAAGAAAGCCTCGGAGCGTAACGCGCCCGAGGCGAGTGCGCGCCAGCGGCGGAGCAGGGAGCCACTCCGTGAAACTCCGTATGCGGATGGCACTCGAATTGCCTTGCTACATCATACCCCTCTCTCTTCGTACGTCTGTCTATCTATCTGTCTATCTATTTCTCCGTCCCTCTTACGCTTACGCTCGGACGCTCTCGCGCCAGCAAACTTAATCATAACAGCCTGTTAGCTAAATGAATAGCTGCTGCTGCTGCTGTTGGATGCAGGGTGACTCTGTGCCTGAGCCGTTGGAGCGCGGGGTCGCCCAGGCCACCTATACTATTATAGTTCGCAACTACACTCCTATATCCCTCCGAAATGGTTCTCTCAGTGTTCTTCGTTTTCTCCCCACATCCACCCCGGCGCAGCATCCGCGTCGCTCTTCCGTTACGCTTCGTCTAGCTCGGCGAGACTAGAGCGCGCTCCGCAACACCCTCCGCTCTCTCCTCCCCATGGCTCGATCAACTTTTCGCCCCTACCACGGCAGTGGGCCCCCTTATTAAATTAATCTACCGTTTAGTAAATTGATTCGAAGTGCGCGATACGAGGGTATTCATCACTTGCTAATAGCACCGAGGTACTCTTATCGAATTTCGCGTAGAGTCGTAAGATCACTGGAAGAGCGTTTTTATAAAATTTCTGCGATGGGTGGGAAAAGTTTGAATATCAGACGTAGTCCATAAAAATTGAGAGAAGCATTATGAGCTAAAAAAAAAATTACAGTTGCTTGGTAGAAATAATGTACAGAAAATGAGCTGTCTTGTCGAATTGTCATATTTTTGTGTGAATTCTTTTTATTACAGCTTCCGAGGACCGTTGGGATGATGATTGTGATGGGGATGAACTTATTTATTTTTGAACTGTTTGGTCGAAGGACTGTGAACGGCAGTGAGAAGAACCTGGGATCGAAGCATTTTTATAAAATTTCAATGATGGTAAGAAAAAATTTAAATATCACACTTGGTCCATGGAATGGAAAGAAAAATTCTGAGATGAAAAAAATAATTAATTACTAGGAAGAAATATTTTGTAATATTAATTAGTTGCCTTGACGAACTATCATATTTTTTTATGTGAAATCTTTTTATTCCAGATTCCGAGGACCGTTGGGGAGATAGTTGTAATCGGGACGAGTTTATTTCTTTTTCAATTGTATGGTCGAAGGACTGTGAACGGCTACGAGAAGAACCAGGGATCGAAGTATTTTAATAAAATTTCAACGATGGTGTGTAAAAGTTTAAATATCACACTTGGTCTATAAAATACTGAGAAAAATTATAAGCTGAAAAAAATGATAATCACTAGGAAGAAATAATGTTTTATATCAATTAGTTGTCTTGGCGAACTAACATATTTGTTTGTGGGATTTCTTTTTATTCCGGATTCCGAGGCCGATGGTTGTAATAGGGATGAATTTATTTCTTTTTCAATTAGGGTCGTATAAAGCAAGTGGCGACTGTACGGTCGAAGGACAGTGAACGGTAGCGAGAAGAGGCCTGGGATCGAAGCATTTAATCAAGGAGATCGTTTGGTCCGAGGGAGGTCCACAAAAGCCGCGGTTAAACACGAGACGGTGAAAGCCGGAGCAAAGCAGGGGGCGATCGAAAAGCGAACGGGATTGCTCTCTCAAACGGTCCTCAAACATCACCGAGTTCCATCTCGTTTGCGACGAATCGAATTATCCTTCGAGCTACGGGAAGGAAACGGTAGAAATTTATCGTCGAGACTGAAGCGGTGAGGAAAAGTAATTTACCACACAATACACCCATTTCTCGAACATGCGATATTTAATCGTTAAGAAAAACCATACGCAGAGTCCAATGGAGAGCACGTGTGAAGAGAAGACATATCGCAGCCTCGCACGTGATAATTACGTGTCGACGTCTCACGAAAAGAAGACTTTTTTTTCGTCTTCTCTCATCTTCCGCATTTTTTTCCTTTCACAAATATTAGCCGAGTAACAGCCCGGTGACGAAGATCTTGGTGTTCTTGATTTTTTCCTTTAATTTTTTTTTCTTTCTTTTCAGTGGTAACTTATCGTGGTAACTTTAGACACGTGAGCGAGAGCGTGTAACTCATCGCGGTGACTCGAGGCGAACGGTCACAGACATCCGTACGTGCAAGCTCGATGACGGATGTCGAGCAGTTGAGAAAATACAGTCGTACAGCGAGAAGGGTGAGGGAGTTGCGTTTTTGTTCGAAGGGGGAGGAACAAAAATTTAAGGATCGGTAGTTTGGAAGCAGCGAAGAGAAAAGGAAATACTTTCATTCGGAGTTGTACTGCACATTGAAAAACAAATCTGTCTGCCTGTTTTTGATGATAAACTGAAACGGTGGAATTGTTCGCGATAGTCTCGAGGCCAACGGGATTCGGCCTCGATCCGAAGTTATTTTCATTCCGAGTGGGGAACCCTCCTCCGAGGATCATCCTTTAGCGTCGCGACAGGGTGAGCGAGAGAACATCGTGTCGGGCTCTGTAACAAGGGTCGGAGTGGGGCAAAAACGCAAAGATATATCCGACGAGGGAAAGAATCAAAAATTTAAAGATCGGTAGTTAGGAAGGAGAAAAGAGGATAAGAAATATTTTCGTCGGATGTTGTGCTGCGCATTAAAAAACAAACCGCCCCATTTCGATGATAAACTGAAACGGTGGAATTGTTCGCGGTAGTCTTAAGGGTGAGAGCGTTGGTTTTTTTCTAAGGGGAAGGGACGAAAATTTAATAAAAATTAAGAATGTGCGTTTTTTTTCGAAGGGAAAGGGCAAAAAATTAAAGATTAGTAATTAGGAAGGAGAAAAGAGAAAAAGAAATACTTTCACACGATGTTACACTGCACATTGAAAAACAAATCGGTCCGCACGATTTCGATGATAAACAAAAATGGTGGAATTGTTCGCAATAGTCTCGAGATACTTATGGCATTTATTGTACATTAGTGACAGCGAGAATGAGAGAGTTCGGTTTTTACGATGGGGAAGGAACGAAAACTTAGTAAAAATAAAAAATAAATATTTCCGTTTGTTTGAAATGGGAAGGGAAAAATGTAAAGATCAGTTGTTAGGGCGGAGGGAAGAGAGAAAGAAATACTTTCATTCGATGTTATACTGCGCATTGAAAAAGAAATCGGTTCCTCCATTTTCGATGATACACTGAATTGGAATTGTTCGCGATAGTCTCGAGGCCAACGGGATTCGGGCTCGATCCAAAGTTATTTTCATTCCGAGTGGGGAACCCTCCTTCTCCGAGGATCATCTTTTAGCGTCGCGACAGGGTGAGCGAGAGAACATCGTGTCGGGCTTTGGTAACAAGGGTCGGGGTGGGGCAAAAGCGCAAAGACATAGCCGGCGAGGGAAAGGAAATTCAGGGAGGGCGGAACCACTATATATTCTCCGTTGTCGGGAACGATAGGATAACTTGTGCCAAAACTTGGTTCGCGACCGGATAAATCACTCGGGTCCACGTCGTGGCGACGAGGATCAAATTGAATGTTTGAGAATTACCGGGGACACGAATCTTCCAGACACCATAAATGTCTCGATAGGCGTGTATATACAGAGCGCTCGTGCAATCAATTAGACGAGCATTATTCATCGAATAAACTTCGTCCTTCGGATGTAATTCGGAATATCTGGGACGGTAGATAGATAATTCAGTTAAAGCCGTTGTCTTCAGGATATCATATTTGCCATTTATTAAATCAGAGATATAATACACAAGCGATAGATAACATTTATGTATAATTTATACAGTGGCCGCTTCGTCGTCTTTTTTTTTCTTTCGTTCTTCTTTTATACAGATTGTCGCTACCGGTTAATCAACAATTTATCTAATTTATTTACTGTACAGTCGGTTATTTTCTTGTTTTCTCTTGTTCGTTACTAATATTTATATAAATAATTGAGTAGGCGAGTTGAAGTTTTTACGTGTCGGTAGGTGTGAGAAATGTTTTTTTTGTTTACTTTTTTTTTCCAAGATAGTAATGCGCTTAGTTATAGTCTCGACCGAACGTCAGCAGTAATATTTTTGTTCTTTTTATCTCTTCGTGTTTATTTAAGTAGCTTCGCTATTCGCGATCGTCGAATTTATCGCGCGTTTTTTTAAATCTCACTCTTTATGCGTGCATTCTTTATGAGATCTCCGTGTTTGTGTGTGTGTGTTTTTTCGTATCGTGTTATTCATATATACATATATCATCGTAACAGTTAATATACCTACGAGTTCTACTTACATCGAGCTTGCATTTGAAACGCCGAATATCACAATCACGTTTATCATTTATTCATTTTTTTTATATCTACATTAATATATACAAGTGAGGGTGTTTTTTTTCTTCTCTTTTTTGCGCGACGAGGCTAGCTCGCGCGACTTTTAGTATTCCCCTCGGTCGTCTCTTTTCGTTCCATTTAATTTTCTTTTTTTGTGTAATTTTTTTTTTTTTTTTTTCATTCATTTATATCGCTTTCCACGATTATTTGGTTATTTATTCGAATACGCAGAGCCGCCCCTTCCCGTTATAGTTATTGCACTGACCGACGAACAATCTAAACTCGTAGCCAAAGTTTACAATTCCATTCAGTCATATCGTCCGAACGTAGAAAAAAAAAGTAACTTTTCTCCCACAGTCGTTCAGATTCCATTTCCGTAGAATTTTTCTTCCATAAACTTTTTTCTCCCCCCATAACCGATCATTCGCTCCCAAATCGATGAATCCCCTCAGACTGGAAATCGTTGAAGATCGATCGAAACTTTCTTCTCTCGTGCAGCCGAGCTGGTTAACTTCGCGGAAGAAGCAAGTTCGCACGAAGTCGAGCGAGAAATAACCGATTTTCTTTTTTTTCCAGCTCTTAGCCGGCGAACCGGAAGTCCGTCTCCGTCCGGTCGCACCTTATGGAACTTCGTTCGCCGTTCGTCCAAGTACGAATTTATCGGGCGGAAATCGCAGCGCTCTCGCTGTCCCTCTCCCGCGACACGAGGATCGAGGGAAGGTACGAAAAAAATATCGATGAAAAAAAAAACGCGAAGAGAGAAAGGAAGCCGGAGTGAAGGAGCGAGGAAAAACATGGAGTGGCGGCGATGCCGGGGAGTAGATATTGACCGGTGGAAAAAGAACGAAGCCCCCCCCGGCGCGCGCCCCCGGCCGGCCGGCCGCCGTCACGTTGTGCCAGAGTAACGGAATCGCGAACCGCGAGAGCGAAAACTCACCTCCATCCCCCCCTCCCCCTCTCCGACCGTTCTCTGTTATCGTATCGAGGGACTCTCTGCGGGCGATGGCCACGGTAAAAGACGCGAAATAAAAAGAATAATAATAAGAAGAAAAGCTTCTCGCGCGAGAACCGCGCCTGGATCCCCCTTTTATCCATCTCGTTCGCTCGCGTTCGATGCCTCGCGCTCCGTTTTGCTTTTGCTCGTGGGCATCGGCGTCGGCTATTGCAGTTCTTCGTCGGATGCGTCCGGAAGCTTTCCTCCTCGGTCGGCGTCTTTCGTCCTCTTTCTTCCCGCTCTCGTTTTCGCTTTCTCTCACTTCCATCCCTCGCGAGGCTGGCCGAGAAGAGGGAAAGGGGCGAGGGGTTGAACTCCGGGGAAACGAGAAGGTTCGATAGCGCAACGCGGCGCAGCCACCGTACACCCTTGTTCACCGCCCCCTATAGACCATGGCCACGCCTTCCATCCCCAAGCCTCTTTCCTCACGGTCCGTACTGTTGCTCGAGCTCCCTTCTGAGCCTCTTCGCCGCGGTTTCACCGCCGCCGTCGATCTCCCCGTCGCTGCAACCGTCTTCGCCCTCGGCGCCTACACCCTCCACCTCCTCCTGGCGTCGCTTCGCCGTCGCCATCTCGGCAGCGTGCTTCTTTCGCCACTTTGTCCGCCGGTTCTGAAACCATACCTGAAACATCAAGGATAATCGAAAAATTAATTTAGCTGAGGGATTCACCGTAACACGAATAAGAAAAAAAAAGTAGATATATAGTAGTAGTAGTAAAAAATATTTGTTGACCTCCGATACAATGCTAGATCTTTTTTTCTTTGGAACCCTTTTTTTTACACATAATGGTGGGCCAATAGGCCTTCGACCGAAGTCCTTCAGCTCAGTAGATTTATAATATTCGCATTTTTATTTATTTATTTGACGGGGACAAGCCCCTTAAATACAAAATATACACCTATAGATTTTTTATGACAATTTTACAATATATATTCTCATTTACATTAACATTTGTTAAAAAATTCCTGATTGTTTTTACTCTATTCTGACTTTTACTCGAACCGAAGGATATAGTTACTCGCAGCTACTTTAAATTGTCCAATTGGTTTGCCGAAGATATTTAGTTCTGCCAGTTCGTTTGCTTGTGTTGAAATTCCCCGTGTTGCCGATCCGTGATGCATTTATCTTTGTTATTGTCTTGCAATTATGACGTGCTGACCGTAACATGGCTTGACTTTTTTATATTCGCTATTGAACTTGGACTCTATGAAAGTAGCGTTGAAAATGATTTATATGGCTTACTGGCACACTGTAAAAAGTTACTAGCATAATGTAAAAAGGGCTTGACGCGTATACATAAATAATAAATAAAAATAAATACATTATTTTTATTTCAATTTGTGTAGACGGACAAGGCCCGTCTTGCAGTAAATTTGTACAAAAACAAGTAAGGTGTTATGTGGACGATGGTTAACGCAATAGCTTAATTTAGTACGAGGCAGCTAGTTACATTAATACGTTTATAGTCGTGGCCTGAGCAGCTCGAAAAACAGTACTAGCGATTCCATTTTTTCCCCAATATTTCAAATATTTGTTTTTAATGTCGAAAATGTCTCTTTTTCAGGTTTCCCTGTTGAGGCGATCCGCACCGACTCGGGCTTCATCCTGGAATGACACGCAGCTTCGATGGATACAAGCTCTTTCAAGAAAATTTTTGATCAAAAAATTAAACCGGAAGGTATTAATATTTTTGCGAATTAATTGCAAAAACGAAGACATCGGGCCCGCCAGTCATGCTTGGTAGACGAAAAAAATAAAATGTTGGTTCGTTCCGCGATCGAATGACGCGTTTATCGGGACAAATTAATTCTCAATTTTTATCGTCCTACATAAATCGCCATTCGGGCCACGTAGAGAAAATTAAATTCGGCCGCGTTGCGAATCAATAGATCGTAAGCCGATTGGCGAATCGAGATATCGAGTCATTAATTAAATCTGTGGATGATCGTCGGATCCCCCCGAGTGCATTGTACCCGCGCGGGCGAGAGATCGTTTTCCCTCTCTCTGTTATGGTGGTAAGCACGCGACTCAATCAACTACCAGCACAGTAGCAGTGTAGCAGCGGCACCGGCATCACCCTTCCCGCAATCCACTTCGCTCTGGGCTTTCGCCTCCTCTTGCCCGCCCGCCTGCCCGCCCGGCCGGCTTCCTTGTCGAAGCCTCGGTTACTGCCGAAATTTACGAGCGGGATAATGCCCCGACGAATTGGCAGGCCGTATAGCGGCATCGCCGCGGCAGCAGAACCGCCAATAGTATACTACAGTGATATAGTTAATACTTGGTGGAGGCTTTCGCTGCAGGCAGAACGGTGGGGGAGTCGACGAACATGTTGCAGAACGCACGCCCTTTGACCTTGCCCAAGTATATATCAAACGAACCATGATATATATCGCTTCTATGGATATTTCGTATTAAAAAAAATAAGCCGCACGCGAGTTGTCGTACACGAAGGCGAACGACGAGAGACTCGGGACTTGAATTTTTCTTGTTAGCCAAACACTTTCATCGCCCGGAAGCGAAAAAGAAACAATTTACAGCGTTTGCACTTCAATTATTGCGGAGAAAGAAAAAATACCGAAAATTTCAATACTTCGGAAAATTGGCCGAACGAATTTATTTTATTCTGATAGATGATATATCAGTTTCTATCCATATTTCGAATAAAAGTAATAATCCGCACGCGAGTTCTCGTACGCGAAGGCGAGCGCGATGAGAGACCTAGGACTTAAGTTTTTTTATCGTGAAACACTTGCCGCATGGGAACGAAAAGGAAAAAAAATGTCTAGCATTTGCATTTCAATATATGCCCAAAAAATACGGAAAATCTCTAAGTTTTGTAAAATTGGCAGAACGAATTTATTTCATTTTTTCATTTTAAGACTGATCACAAAAGTGCGACTTGTTGTTATTCCGTCTTAACATTTTATACGAACATCCGTAGCGAAAGTAAAAAAAAAGGAAATTCACTATAAAACGAAGAAGTTCGTGGTCCTCCTTCAGTTAGCTAAACTGTAAAGAGACATTGTGTCCCGCGGTCGTCGCATTCGTAGACTCGGTCGTCGTCATCGTAAAAACTGATGTCCCGCGCACAGCAGGTGTCCCGAAGTAACGTTTAGTGAAGCCACAAAAGGGTTTTTGTACGTGACTCTTGCCTGAGAAAACGTCTTAGTTCCCATCATTGTACACAGTACCCCATATTCATCCTCCCCCTAGCAAAAAGATTTCCTAGCAGAGGCGCGCAGCGACGGTGGGATTTGTCGGAATTCTCACGTATCCTTCGACCGAATTCTCCGATCCACCGGTATAGGCGTTCAATTTTTTTCGGTCAATTAAATTAAAGATCCAATTTTCTCGGGACACTTAATTCGTCCGGTTCGACGAGAATCCCAGCAATATGTTTCAGTTAATCAACGCCTTACTTGTTTTTAATTCGCGTTACTTCCGAGATGAGAAAATTAAGCTCAATTGAAGACAAGAGACCGCACAAAAGCCCGCATCGCGGCACAGATATATATATATATATATACATATATAGTCATGCGGCGTCGTGACTCGAGCCGGGATATCTCCGTCCCAGTTAAGGTGCCCCTTCGCACCTATAAAGCTCGAAATACATACTGGCAGTCTCTGTGTCCCCGCAACAATGTATTTAATTAACGTAACGGGCGTCGAGGGAGTAAGGCCAGTGCTGCGCGGAAGTGAGGAAGGGGGTCGCGAGAGAAGGGGCGCGCGCGCGCGGGGCATCGTACCGATTGCACCCGCAAACCACTCCCGATCCAAGCAAGCCGCGTTACTTCCGTATAACCCGCAGCAGCCAACGCTCTTCCGCCTTCCCTTTTGCTTCGTATTTTGCCCCGAAACCGCAACTTGATTGTAGGAATTGCAAGCCGACAGTAAAAAAAAAAATTTACACTATCAGCAAAAAAAAAGCCATTGTGAGGAAACTCATAATTGTGCCAAATATACATTCTTTTTTTCGCATCGCGAAAACTTGGTTTTTCTATAAATCGTAACAACCCTCCTGTGGACTTATGAATGTACCGATGCTTAAAATAACGGCCAACATTTTTTTTCCGGTGATGGGGATAAGATGGCCCACCGGTCCATCTTGGCCCCCTCAGATGTAATATCTGCAGCGCAACATCCAACGCTCATCCGAACTTCGTGTCTCTTGCTTCGTATTCCGCTCCAAAACCGCGTATTGATTGTAGAAATTGCGAACCGAGAGTAAAAAAAACCAAATTTACACTATCGGCATCAAAAAATAACCATTATAGTAAAACTGACTTCTGCCAATTGTGGCACAAATCAATTTTTTTCACAACCCGGAGCCTTCGTTTTTCTATAAGTCGTATTAACTTATAAATGTATCGATGCTTCAAGTAATGGGCAAAAATTTGTGTTTCAGGTGACGCGGCTAAGATGGACCACAGGTCCATCTTGCCCCACTCGGAGGTAATTTCTGCGTCATACGTGGACTAAAAACGGAAGAGGCAATTACTGTTTGAAATCCGATCGAGTATGAAGATAAATTATTGGTCGTGAGTACAGCTCCGCCAGCATCAGTAAAACCCTCGAAGCGGTAAACTTGCGCGCAACCCCGATCGTCCGAGAGATCTCGCGCTGGCGCACCCACTTCCTGTCTCCCACTTTGCCTCGCTCCCTCGTTGAGCTTCACCTCTTCATCCCCTTCCGGCTGCTCAATGGCCGCCGCCGCCGCCTCCGTGGACCGCTCTTCCTCCCCCCATTGGCTTTTCGCTCGCGGGAGGTTAAATTAAAGATATAAGCGCTCTCCTCGCGCCCGTCTCACCGACGAAGAGCGAGAGACGCTAAACGGATTAAAAAGTAAACGGTTCTCGTAAAAGTTAATAGCTGCTCGGATGAAAATTAAAACACTCGACGGAGCGGAGGAGAGAGCGAGGCGGAAAAAAGAAGAAAAAAGAAATAAAGGTAGACGGGTGGAGGAAGATGACTCGAAAGCTCGCAAGGGGATTAAGAAGAATAGACATCTGAGGATCGAGCGCGGTCTCGCTATCGGACGAATTAATGCTTTTCTCTCTCCTCCGTTGTTCTCCCAAGAGTAAGAAAAAAATTACTTCATTAAATTACTTCACTAAATGCGCGACAATAAAGATCGCGCTGTTTCAAATAAATTCGTCAATTCATGAAGAAAAAACAAAATCTTCACTGATGGTTAATCACGCGAACTTGAAATAAATGCACAGATTGATACTTTTCTCTCTCCTCCGTTGTTCTCCCGAGGGTAAAAAAAATATTTCATTGAATGTGCGAAGATGAAGATCGAGCTGTATCGAATAATTTCGTCAATTCGTGAAAAAAAAAACATCTTCCCTAATGGTAAATCGCACGAACTTGAAATAAAGGCTCGAATTAAAGGTTGATGGGTAAGCAAGATGACTCGAAAGCTCGCGAGAGAATTAACAGAATATATATCTGAGGATCAAGCGCGGTCTTGCTATTGGACGAATTAATGCTCTTCGCTTTCCTGCGTTGTTCTCCAAAGAGTAAGAAGAAAAAATACTTTATTATATGTCCGAAAAAAATTTCATTAATTGTAAAAAAAAGCTTTCTTAAATGTTCGAAAAAATTGCCCTGTTTCAAATAATTTCGCCAAATCACGTGAACTTGAAACTCTTCTCTGGGTGTACGTACCGCGGTTTACTGGCCCTTTCGACTATAACGCTACCCTCAGTGAGTAGGTATAAGAGAGTCGAAGAGGGCGCCCACGCTCTCTCGGATTTGTAATAATAGTAATATCGGCTGCACACGGCTTCCCCGCCGGTGTATATGACGGTGCGTGTACGTGTGACCGTATAGCGCTCGGTGGCGTTGTTAGTGCGGTATTCGCACGCGCAGCGAAAGACGATACATCAACCTTCGCGATATTAGCTGACCAAGCGCCACAAATCTTCGATACGCTCGAGAAACTGCCGTCGTTACTTTTCTTCGGATCTAAGTACCTTATACCGGACGGCTCTTAACACTCTCCTTATTACCTTTCCTTCGGTCCCTCGTTTCCTTTATACCCCCCATTTCTTTTATTAAAGTTAACAAGACTTATACTCGTTATACTGTTCGTTTAATTCGTTTTTCTTAATTTCTTTTCATTTTTTATCAAATCATTGTCTAAATTTTTCTCGAACATTTTTCAGAATCACCGGATGAAAAGTGTCGCTCGGAACATCGGCGTTCATCGGGATGGATCGAGAAATTGTGCGACAAGAGATGAACGAATTTTAAGACGAGTGAAAAGGATCACGACGATGTGGACGAACAGAAGGAAAAAAAAGTGAGCTCATCGAGGTTCGTTTTTTTATATCTACGAGAAGCTCATCGTGAAAACTTTGGCATCAGAATCTGAAAAAAAAATTATCATTTGGACGGCGAAAAACCCCGTCGAGGTTCATCGGTATGGACAACGAAGCTGCGGGACAAAAGATGAAGCAATATCAAGAGGAAAAAGCATCTCAACCGAAAAAAAAATTGAATTGCGAACAAAACGAAAAACGGTGTGACCGAGCTCATCGAGTTTCGTTTTTGGTATCTACCGGCAGCTTCTCGTGGAAAAACTTTTCCTTCAGAATTCGAACAAAAAATTATAATTCGGTCGAGGAAAGTTGGGAAAATCCAGGGAATCGTCTCCGTCGTTTTTTGGTGGCCACCATGCTGACGGGTTTTTTGCGAAAATGGAGGCTGCGGTTTTTTTTAATACCGGTGGGGGAAAGCATCGGAGGAGCACGAATTTCTAGTAGAACCCCCGGGGCAACAGCAGGAACACCATCATCCTGGCGGGATTACTCGTGCGGTTTTTTTTTCACCCTGACGTATTAGTTACGCACGCGTGTTGGGCCGCTGCTGCATGTCGGGCTAAAGGGTGTTGCGGCGAGCGACCCTCCAACGCAGTCCCTCTCTCTCTTTATTTTCCATCTCGCTCGTTCACGAGCCGCAACCTCGTCGCGCCCAACTGTTAGATTTATTAAATCAAGATTATCTAAGCCCCGGGTTACATTGTTACGCAGAGCCGAGTCCATGTGTGTTCCACGGTACGCAGTCGGCGATATAACGAAAAGCAGTTACAGTGTAAAACCACATCGGTGCGTCAGGGCTCGAGCGTACAAACGCTCCCTGAAACGTTTTGCGCTGGACGGTATTCACCCAAACTACCGGGGAAAAACTATCGCTTGTGGCCCGAAAAACACCCGAGGGTGATGTTCGTTAGATGATAAATCGAGATCCACGAGTTCGATATAGTTTTTGAGCGTGACATTTTTTTAAAGGAATGGAAAAAAAAATCTTCGAAACGATACGATTCAATTTTGTCGGAGAAGACACACGGATCCTCGGATGGCTTTGGAAGCGAGACATTTATTTATTAAATCAAGGCTATTTAACTGCCGCTACCCACGTAGCACGGAAATCTTTTTGAAATGAATTTTGGTAGAATATTTCAGGATATTATTTTCATATATTCAAAAAAGATTTCGTAACTTTTGAAAGATTTAAAATATTTCATGATATATGGCTAATAAATAGGAGTTAATGCAACGTTAAACAAAACAGAAATGTAATTCACTAAAATGTAACCAATTATCTAAGCTCTGGATTACATTGTTACGCAAAGCCGAGTCCATGTGCGTTCCACTGTACACAGTCAGCGATACAACGTAAAGCATTTACAGTGTAAAACCACATTGGTGCTTGACGAGATTCACCCGAACTATCGCTTGTGGCGTGAAAATTACCCGAGGGTGGTGTCCGTTAGATGATAAATCGAGATTCGCGCGTTCGATATAGTTTTTGAGCGTGAAATCTTTTGCAGGGTTAGAAAAAAAAATTCTTGCGAACGATAAGATTTAATTTTCTCGGGGAAGATATACGAATCGTTGGATGGTTCGGGAAGAGAGACAAGGGAATATAAAAGGGAAGAGGGGGTGCTGCCTGATGATCCGTGGTGAATCACTTTTGTCGCTCTCTCCATACCACCGTTAGCCGTCTCTCCTTCGTCGCTTTAAAACCTTCCGCCCCGTTTACTTCACTTTTCCATTCAAACACGAGCTCCTCGGATTTCGCGCGAGCCATGTGAAACGCGATAAATTTTGCATGCCGCACGGCTGAACGGGCGCATAGATCTTTACGATAGTTATGGTATCGAACGCATGGGCGGAAGAGAGTGCTGCAATGAAAAATTTATGTCGGTTTACATTTGTAACCGAGATGCACGAAAAAGAAAAATCCTATGATGTTGGGTAGACATTTTTTGTCTTCGGCTTTGAAATAGTAGGAATAGAACTAGTTTGAAATAGTATCGATAGAAATTTTTGTGGTATGACTACCGAGAGTCATTTTTAAAAATTGATAATTCAAAAAATTCAGTCGATGAAAATTTGATCGGAGCAACCGATAAAAAAATGTTAGACTTCGCCACATTTTTTTCTTCAATCATTTTCACCGGTGAACCGCGCTTATATCCTCGATAAGATCTTAACGATAGTTATGGTACCGAATGCATGGATGGAGGAGAGTGCAGCCATGAAAAAATTTATATTCTTGTCAACGATACATCCGTAAACGAAAATCATTTTTAAAAAGTGTTAAAACGAAGGACATCGGATAGAAATTTTTCATCTTTGGCTTCGAAATAGCGGTACGACTAGCTATAAACAATTAAAAAATTGACAAAACAAAAAATTCAATCGACGAACATTCGATCTGAGTAATCGATAAAAAAAAGTGTCTGGGCATTTCCCACATTTTTTTTATCTCATTTTCACCGGTGAACTGTCGATATATCGTGGAAAAGTTTTTCGTCACGCACATCGTGCAGCGGTGTGCCGGAAGAATAAGTAATGTCGAGTAGAATGTGAGCTAGGTGAATGACGGAAGATAGTTTCGCTGAGAGTGAGAGAGCCTGAACCGAAGAGCCCACCGAGCGTTCGCTCTCGGGGTTCCTCTCGATAATGCGATTCTCTGTATTCCGTTCTCGTACACCGGTCTCCCCATATCGATATGTTTCATACCTCGTGTCTACTTCTCTCCCCCGCCCTCGCACTCTCATGAGCCGTCGGTTGAGCCGAGACCGGCAGCGGTGCTCTCTCGCTCGCGGACCACTGCGAAGATCAAATGGCTTCACCGATTCGTGTTATCCCCCAATATTCTATTTTTATTCCTGAATCAAATTTAGTATCGGGAGAATTTTATCGGCCCGTCTGCGCCCCACCCTTCGACTACCGTTCGAAAGATACGGCCTCTATCTCTCCATCCGACCGCATACATTATCCGCATCAAATTGAAAATTAAAGACGTACAATGCACGTACCGCACGAACCGCCATGTGCTATCCGTTCTCACGGCCTCCCGAAAATGATTTTTTAACATCAGAACTCGAAAACCTTCGGCCAGAAATGGACCATAAATCGTACCTTGATCGAAATCAATTTCACATTGCCGTTGGCCGAGATACACGATAAAACGCAATTGGAAAATGTAGTAAAGTAGTTTCATCGTAGAAATTTTAGTTAAACAATTTTTTTATGTTAAAGAATTGTTTGCCAAAATGTACAAAAGCTCAGAAACGGAGGAGCATAGACGTAAGATAATTAAGACGTAAGGAAATTAAACGATACAATAATGCCGACCCGAAAATTGAAAATTAAATAATTCTTTTAGAGTAGTTTCATCGTAGAAGTTTTGGTTACCAATTTTGATAAATGTTAAAAGAATTGTTTGACGCGGTCGCAAATAGAGATCTCGATAAATTGTCCCAGGGACGAAAGAAGCGTACAATGTAAGATAATTAAGTCGTAAAACAATTGTCGAGGTCGGATAATGGTATCCGTTGCTCCGTCGGTATCATAGAGTCGTTGCCTCGGTGCACAGTGCATATGGACGAATTTGTACGGTATAATAATGCCGACACGAAATACTATATTGTGAATCGGAGCGAGTGCGTGTCGCGGAGAGAGCGTTAGAGAGATATGTGCGTATAGTGTGGGAGGAGGTGAATGAAGGGCGAACACCGCCTGCTGGCGTGATTTATCACGCCGCACGCCGTGCCCATGCCATTCCCGTACGTATACCACCATGATGATACATGGTTTGGGATTCTGGCGAATGCTGCTGCCGCCGCCGACGCTTGCTACCGCTGCTCATACTCGGGGATTTCCTGCTACGTTGCGAGGCTGTATGCACAACCACTGCTTTCATCCCCCGCTCTCTCTCTCTCTCTCCTGTTCTCTGTGGAAAACCCCCGGAGCGGGCCTTCGCTCGTACTAATTGACGTCATCGATATTGGTATCCGTCGACGAGCAGATTACCCTGCCGTAAACAACTACCGCCCACACCGTGCCTTCTCTCACGTACCACCCTTGTGTTTCGACGATCCGCAGTCTCACGGCTGCTGTACAGCCTCTCCGAACGATAGAAAGGGTTGGCCAAAGCGATTTCCAGGGCGCTTGAAATATCTTTGATTTTTCGCGCGATCTACGGTCGGAGCTGCTGTTACGATTATATAAGGTTTATCGATCCTCCAATGATAGTTGCGAAAACATGCAAGTTTGAAAGGGTTGACTAAAACGGTTTCCAAGGTGTTAGGAATATCTTTGATCATAGACTTTTCGCCCAATCTGTAAGGACGAAGCTGCTGTTACTGCCTTAGGAGGTTTATTAATCCTGATATAGTACCTGATGACACTTGTGAAACGGTTTCCAAGGCGCGGGAAAGCAATATCTTGGATTATAGATTTTTCGGAGTTGCTGTTACTGTCTTATGAGCTTTATTAATTCTGTAATAACACTGGAGAAAAAATGCCTCTTCATCATCCTATGAAAAGAATTATTTCAACAAGTATAATATTCTGCAATGAAGTTTATTATTGTTTCACGAATATCTTTTTCAAGAGTTCTTTCGTTTGGTGTTTTGATGAGCTATATTCAATTTATTATTATTATTATTATTTTAAGTAATTAGAATACATGTTTTAAATAAATATATTTTGTTGCAGAATCTTCCCGACGGTCGAGCAAACAGAGAGAGAGAGAGAGAGAGAGCGAGCCCGTTTATGGAGCGTGCATCAAAGAATAAACTGTAGGAAAGATTGATCGGAATTCGTTCGAGTGAACAGGCGCGAGGGTGTTACGCTATTTAACTGCGGAATTCGCCCTTCGGTTACCGAACCCTATTAGAATCTAATCGAGGGGTAAATCCCCACCCGTGAGGATCGTTAATACCGCGTGTCGATGCGGACGTTATATATTCCCCGAACCACGAGTGAGTAAGCATCTTCACGGTTATTTTTCCAAATCAATTATTTTTGTCTCTACCTTCGAAAAAAGCCGCTACGAAAAAAGATACGTCTCACTTACGAAACTATCCATCGATGAACGAAACTGATATATACGTTATTGTTATAAAGGCGGCGGTAGCCGACTTTTCAAAACTAATTGTTGTACGTTATTTATTTCAGCTTCCAGCCACACCGGCGAACACTTGCTCATCATATTGTCGAAACCAAGACCAGTTTCACCCGTCTCGATGTCTCGTCTCTTCGGCAACGACGCCAACGACGACAATATGGTTTATATAGCAGACCACGAGTGACTAGCATCTTCGAGATTATTTTGCCAAACCAATAATTTTTATCTTCACTTTCCAAAGCCCTACAAAAAAAGATACATCTCGCCTACGAAACTATCCATTCTCGGAAACCATCCATCGAGGACAGAAACTGATACATACGTTATTTGTTTCAGCTTCCAGCCACATCGGCGAACGCTCGCTCGTCGTATTGTCGAAACTATGACGAGTTTCAGCGGCCCGCGTATCCAAAGGCAATCTCGCCCGTCTCTGTATCTCGTCTCTTCGGCATCGAGGACGACGACGTCGACGACGATATGGTTTATAGCGGATATAGCGTGTACACTGTACGTGCGACTCGCTGAGAGGCGAATAGCAGTTTTCCCAGGAAATCCGAGGTAATTGAATGCCGAGAGCGTTCTCCACCTTCGCTTCGATTCTCTCTCACTCTTTCCCACTTCGTAGCTGTATACATATATACATGTATTTATATACATATAGTATACATGTATATATCTATGCAACGAGCCATCTCTGTCCTCTCTGCGCCTCGCGCTCAATTTCTCCCTCTCCGTTACTTTCAACCTGGGCTCAACTCACCCTACGACGACGGCATCGTCGCGCATCCGTTCGCTCATCCCCCGTTTGCCATCACTCACCGCACACAGAGACTTGTAGCTTTCAATAAAAATGTAAATATGGCCGCGTGGAACGAGCCAATGACAGGGCTACATCGACGCCGCCGCCGCGCGAGACCAGCAGAGTTGTGCCGCTGCTCGGTTCCATCTCGCGATATGCTGCGGGGTGTTTGCGTGTGTACGGCGCGAACACCGGCACACTGGTAGGGCCGAGTGAGAGCTAGAGGGAACGAGCCGGAGGGTTGGCGAGAGTCGGAGGGGTTGATGCTTCGAAATGGGAACGCTGGCTACGGCTCTGTGCGTGGTTCTGGGCGAAGAGGGTGGGAAACCCTCGAGCGGTGGCCGCGAGGAGGATACCTCGTTCGCCGACGGGGGTAGTCGAGGAAGGGATGGATACCGCGAACAAGCGAAGGACGATCTCGTTCGCCAGAAGATTGTCAATGACGGAGAGACCGGGAATTGGACGAAGGAGCTGGATCGTTCGAGTGGCTCTGGAGTTCGGTCGAATTAATTGCTAAGATTTTTTTTCTGGGCACTAGGAAGAATGTTAAATTTTTACGTTGGAAATCTCATTTTATTGAGGTTTTATTGGGATTTTTTAACTGATCTTCAAACCTAAGGTCATCGAGGAAGGGGTATTCGCGTAGAAATGAAGAACGATCTCGTTCGCCAGGGAGACGATTGTCAATGGCGGAAAGACGGGGTATTGGGCGAAGGAGTTTTATCGTTCGAGTGGCTTCGGAGTTTGGTCGAATTAAGTGTTAAACGGTACATTTTTTTCTGGTCAGTATTCATTGAATACTTGCAAAATTTAAGTTGGAAATCTCGTTTTATTGGAACGTATCGTTCGAGTAGTTTTAGAGTTCTGTCGAATAAATTGTTAGGGGGTAATTTTTTTACTCATCATTTATTGGATACTTGTAAAATTGGGAATGTACGTGGAAAATCTCGTTTCATTGGGACGTATCGTTCAAGTGGCTCTGGAGCTTAGACGAATTGATTGTTAAGGGGTTGATTTTTTTTTCTGGTCACCATTTCCGGATACTTGCAAAATTTGGCATTTACATTGGAAACCTCGTTTTATTGGAATGTCTCGCTCACGAGGATTGGACGATTTTTAAACTGCTCTTCAAAACTAACCAGGAATTTTTCTCGGACGATACGGCAATTCTTTCGCTGGTTCCTCCCGTCCGTGCAGTGGGGCGTGAGACAAGCATATTTAGTCGGAACAGACAAATCTCGTCTGCCAGTAAGCCGCGAGAGAAATGGAGTAAGAAAAATATGCTTTTTTCACTCAACGACCCCGAGGAGGATTGTACAAAGTATACGAAGCGATACAGCACAAGGGGACGCAGGTGTCGCCGAGCTTGTCACGTCTCCGCTCTTGTTTCGTCGCCTACTCTTCGGTCGTCCTTCCAGTCTCTTCTTATTCTTATTCTCGCTTCTTCCGGTTTATATTCTGACACAACTGTTTTTTCGCAAGTGCTGTTACGCGAAACACCCTCCCACCAGTCTCAACGGCTTATTTACGGAGTAAGCCGTACCCTCGCCTTCTTACAGATCATCCAATATATTTATATATGTCTTCAAGAGGCTTTGCACCTGCCCCAAGCGCAATTCTGAACTAATTCTTCGAAAAAGAATTGTAATTTTTTTTTTGTTCTGACCTTGTGCCAATTCTATTCTAAGGGTCGAATTGTATGATGTTAGTTTGGGCTTGTGATCGCTCTTCAGATCGAACTTAATATCGAAGCTTGGTTCGAACTTCATTCCATGCATATGATCTATCCTAAGGTCGAACTTGATTTGATGCTTAAGTTTAATCTTAAGTGTGAACTTAAGTCTCGGCTCAAATTCGATTGTATTCGTCTTCGATTTTAAGTTCGAACTCAAGAGCGATATTAAGACGGTATTCTGAAATTAAGATCGTTCTTGGGATCGAACTTGATTTCGTGTTTAAGTTTGATCTTCCGTTCGAACTTAGGTCTGAACTCAAATCTCAACTCAAATTCGATTGCAGTTCGAGGTCGAACTTAAGATCGAACTTACGCATGACATCAAGTTCAATCTTAACATAGATCTTAAGCACGCAATGGAATCGCGCCAAACTTCGATCTCAAGAGAGATCTCGAGTTAAAATTAACGTTTTAAAATTCGACCCTGAACTAGCTCAATTCTAAACTGATACTCCGGAAAAAAAGTTGGAAAATTATCGCACCTGGACCCAATTCTATGGTAAATTAGCTCAATTCTGAACGTATTCTTCGCAAAAAAAATTGTAAAGAATTTGTTATTCTCTCACCTTGACCTGAGACTCGGACATTCCGAGGGCGTAGGCCAGCTTGGCTCTTTCTGGACCGGCGAGGTACTTTGTCTGCTCGAAGGTCTTCTCGAGCGCGAATATCTGTTGTCCGCTGAACGTTGGCCTCGTGTGCTTCTTCTTTCCACCCTCGTGTTCCCCGCCGCCTCCGCCCCCGGCTCCCGTCATCGCTTGTTGACATCCCAGCTGCTGTGACACTGCAACAGCGTTACGGGTGCGGTTAGATGGCGAAAAGAAAATACGGAGCTACGTAAATAGCGAGAGGATCTTTTTTTCCTAAGAGAAAAATCTTCCTCGTTCCACCGGCAAAAAAAAGAACGAAGCTCCCGGGATTTTTTCGTGTTGAATATACAATAAAAAAGAGGGATAAAAAAAAAGAAACGAAGAAGAGAAAGAAATGTAATTATGAACAGCCGGTACTTGAGCCGGTGGAAAAAGGGTTGCTATCTATAGTGGCTTGGGAGGAAAGGATGGGAAGAAAGCTTGATATAAACGAGGGCAGAGCAAGCAGTAGAGCAAAGAGAGAGAGTTGCCGTAAAATCCTTGTAACGTAATTATGTTAGCTCTCCGCTGTGCTTTTGTTCACGGTATAAAGGAAGAACGAGCTCATTGAACGCACGAGCGCAAGAATATCTTCTCTCGCTTCCTCTCGGGACTTTCTTTTTTGGATAAAAAATTAGTTGAACCGAGCATTTTTTTTTTTTTACGAAACATTAACCTTCGCCCCAACGTCGCGATGAGATTGTACACTTTAACGTGAATTTCGTATACGAATCACCACTACATATATACATATATATATATACATGTATATATAACAATGCGTTCAAACCTGAATTGCTGCAAACTTCTCTACTGTAAATTAAACTTCCCCTCTCGCCTCGTCCGCCGTACACCAACATATAATGTATTCCTCTACCGAGACTATAATGTATTCTCGCTAGGGCACTACATTTATTTCCGCAATTTGCGGGTACCGCGAGCGGCCACGCGTTTGTTACAACGACGCGAGTGCAATTTACGCTCATGAACTCCTCCGGCACAGAGTTTCACCGCGTGTGTCGAAGGATTTACCAGCGGTATCGTTTGGCATGCTGTACTGGAGAGAGAATGAGAGTCCGTAAAGCTACCGGAAAATAATGACCACTGACCGCCGCTCTGTAGAACATCAAATTTCCATCGAGCTGTATCCAGCCAGAACAATCTCGATTTTATAGATTCGAACGTCGAGGCCGCGGGTCTGGGAGAATCAGTAAATCTTGGGGAATTAAAAAACTAGTCGATGTAATCGGCAAAGCGCGGGGAATTTTGAGCAACAACATTCACTGAGTTATTTCTTTTTTCTCGCATGCTGAGAATTTTTTATCAATCAAAATGATTTTGATGACGATATTTGATGATTTGTCAATCAAAATTGTTTTGATAATGATATTTGATGATTTGTCAATGACAATGATTCGATAATGATTAAATTTATCAATTCGGATTTAAATCAATGATAAAAAAATATTTTTGAATGGATATTAATTTGGAGCTTCGTAAATCGATTACTCGAATTGGCATTGCCATTTGGTAGAATATGGGTAGAACATCAAATTTGCATTGAGCTGTTTGCAGTCCCAAGCAATCTCGATTTTATGAATTCGAACATTGAGGTCGCGCGTCTGCGAGAGTCTGTAAATCTCGGGGAATCAAAACTGGTCGGGGTAATCAGGCGAACTCTGAGGAACTTTAAGAAACGAAATTCACCGAGTAACTTCATTTTCACATTTTTTTCTCACTGCCGTGTAGTTTGACATACTGTCCAGAAAAGAGAAATGAGAGTCCGTAAAGCTACCGGAAAATAATTCACGGAGTAACTTCTTTTTTTTACCCTCCACGAATTTCTCATGAATCAAAACGATTAAATTTATCAATAAATATATTAAACCAATATTAAAAAAAAATCTTTTAAATGCATATTAATTTGGAGCTTCATAAATTGGTTATTCGAAAAAGCATTGCCCACTATAAATCTTAGTCACCCAAAAAAATGACAATTTCTCCATTAACATCGAAAACAAAGTAATACAGTTTTTTATTGTAAAATCACATCGAATTTTCCGCCTCGTGTTTTAGGTGTTAATTAGTCAAGAGAATCGTTTGAAAAATTTGGTGATTCGAGAAAGCTGTTTTACACTTTATTGCGATATAATGGCCGTAGGATATGCGATAATAAATCGACACTTGTGTAGGATCGGCGAGCGGGCCCGTTAATGGCGTATGTGTGGACAAGGGGCAGAGTCCGGTGTGCTCTCCGGCGAGCCGAGACGAGTGCGAGAGGCCGAAGTGAACGGGTGGAGGAAAGTCTGCAGGGAAAAAAAGCGAGCGGGGGACTTTGCCGTAGGGACAGGGCATATCGGGTAGATGCGATACAGGCGGCAGCGCGGAGGAGCCGTAGAGAACCGAGTGTGGGAGTGCCTGCGGGACTTTAATTTAATAAAGCAATTTGTAACGGAATACGGAACGAGGCAATAATGGCCAGTCGGCGGAGAGGGTTCTAACGAGCTGCTTACCGCATTCCACAACCGCCTCCCTGCCCTTGTATGTATTATACAGACACTACCTATATCCCTCCCCCGGATACGCTGTTACAAGCCCACCCTCGAAACCCACCCTCGAGTCTCACACTGTGTCCGATATTCCTTGCGTCCGGCAGCGGGTTTCTACGCCTCACTACCACCGGCAACTATCCGTACGGACGCACGGAGTCCATGTATTTAAATACGATACCGTAGAATGGAAAATATATAGTACCGCACGAGCAAAAGGTTCTCGGGGCACCGTACACATCTGCGACGAGTACAATATTCTCCTTACGAGAGAATTAACTAATGCGAAAGGTGGTCCAGCCTCGGAGAGCGGTCTCGCACATTAATTAATTCGCGGTTTTCTCGAGCTCGTATATAAATTTCAATTCGAACGCTTATAATTGTCGAAGTGATCGATTTATATGTAATTCGAACACTCAATGAAAAAAAAATATAATAATAATAACAAGTAGATTCAACGTTGATATATTTTTTTATATTAATTTTGATAGAGGAAATTAAAGAGTTTTTAAACAGCACGGAATATAATATTTTTATATATTAATATTCGAAGGAGAAAAAATAGATTCGGGAGTGATTACTTTTACTATTTTTATTATTACTATTTTACTATTTTTCAAAATTATACTAATTATACGACTCGCACTGTATCCGATATTCCTTGCGTGCGGCATGTGAGTTTCTCTGGCTCACTCCCACCGGCAACTATCCATACAGAGGCACGGAGTCCATGTATTTAAATACGATACCGTAGAATGGAAAATATATAGCACAGCATGAGCAAAAGGTTCTCGGGGCACCGTACACATCTGCGACGAGTACAATATTCTCCTTACGAGAGAATTAACTAATGCGAAAGGTGGTCCAGCCTCGGAGAGCGGTCTCGCACATTAATTAATTCGCGGTTTTCTCGAGCTCGTATATAAATTTCAATTCGAACGCTTATAATTGTCGAAGTGATCGATTTATATGTAATTCGAACACTCAATGAAAAAAAATCATAATTAGATTAAACATTGATATCTTTTTTTAGATAAATTTTGATGTTGGAAGGAATTGAAGAGTTTTTGTCTTACTGGTTATAAAACTCTCTAGTTGGCTCTAGTTAGTGTTAATGTATAAAAACATTATATTGCTTACCAGCAGTATAATATTTTTATATATTGACATTCGACAGTAAAAATAGATTCCACGTTGATTTATCTTCACTATTTTACTTTTTTTTCCAAGTTAAAATAATAACATAACATGTCTAGCACTGCGTCCATTATTCCTTGCGTTCGATATGCGAGTTTCTCTGGCTCACTACCACCGGTAATTATCCGTACACTCACACAAAGTTTATGTATTTCGAAACGATACTGTGGAAAGGAGAATATATATATTACCGCATGAGCAAAAGGTGCTCCCAGCACCGTACGCATCTGCGACGAGTACAAGATTCTCCTTACGAGAGAATTAACCAATGAGAAAGGTGGTCCAGGCTCGGAGGTCGGTGGTCCATTAATTTATCGGCAGTTTTCCACGAGCTCTCGCACTTAAAACGTACTCGATTCATTGATCATATATTAATTTGAATTGGAATGCTCATAATTGTGGAAGGAATCGATTTATATGTAATTCGTACACTCTATGAAAAAAGAAAGAAAAAAATTATTGTCTCAACATTGTTTTTTTTTTTTTACTATTTTTAAAGTTATATTATAACATATTATAAAGGAGCAATAATTAGTTTCAAAATCGATACATTATTGTAATTAATTTCGATGTTGGATGAAAAGAGTTTTCAACTAGTAAGAAATATAATATTTTCATATATTAATATTCGAAGGGAAAAAAAACTGAATTCAACATTGACTTATCTTGACTATTTTAAATTTATATTATAATGGAGCTTTAAAAGCGATGCCCAATATATTTATTTCTCTCTTGGACCTACGATTTGCATAACTTCGAACTTCGCAGTAAACTCAGTAGCGGCCGGACGATAACAAGATATCTTGGATATATCGTCGTCGGCGAAAGTAATTTTGTCCGCGCGTCCGAGGATAGCTCCGGCGGGACTGGACTCTCGAGTTCGCGTGCCGATAAATGAAAACGAAAGAACGAACGTGTAGAATCGTCGCGTCAGCAACTTTCTCGCTCCCGATTCTCCGAGAGTCCTCCTGTTATGACACAAGTTCCGGATGACCATGCGGAAGATGATCCGGGCTTGTTGTCCCGACTGCGATGGCCAACAATAACGCTTGGGAAAACATAGTATCGTTTTCGGTGTATGGATACGCTATAACGTCGTAGGGGATGTGTCGTAGTACGGAAGCGCGAAAAACGTTCCGTAGGGTGGGAGGGCTATTTTATCGAGGATTGGCGGGTGCCGAAGGCATAAATAGAGGGTCGGTTGCTCCCGTGGCGATCGTTTGGTCGTGCCTCGCGAGGGCCACGTTACCGATCCTAAAAGCGCAGGCTCCGCTTCGCCATTTCACCTCTCTTTGCTCCGACCTGCGTAAAAACGCCCGCTATGAAATATCGGACGAACCTGACCGTCCAGCTTGATAGATGGAAGACGTAAACTATTTTTTTTGTTTAATAGAACTATAAAGAAAATATGATAAATATTGACAAGTACATTTTGGAATTTATGGACGTATCGCTAGTTCGATCGACAGATTTATTAAGCGTCGGGCGAGTTTGTCGGTTCCAACTTCGTTGTAGGACAATGCTATATTCTCTCTCCAATCCGCAGTACACGCTCCGTTTCGCTGTTTTACCTCCTCTTGCTCTGATCTATGTAAAGACTCTCGTTATGAAATATCGTATGAACCTGACCGTCCAGCTTGATAGATAGAAGACGTAAACATTTTTTAAATGGGTTTTTTAAAAGATTGGAAAAATATCGACAAATAAATTTTGAATTTTATAGATGTATGGATATTTTTATCGACGGATAATCTCGAGAATAATCCGACATGGTTCTCAAGCATCGAAATTGTGTAGAACAGATTTTTCGAGTGTAGGGCGAGTTTGCCGGTTCCAACTTACTTTTACCATAAATTCTGCTTCGCTATTTTACTCCGCTTCGCTATTTTATTTTCCTCTGCTCCGACTCACGTAAAAACACTCGCTATAAAATATCGCATGAACCTGATAGACCAGCTTGATACATAGACTCCGTAAAAAAAAATGTTTTAATCAAATTAAATTTAAAAAGTAATACGATCAAAATCGACAAGTAAATTTTGGATTTTATAAAGAACTCAGCTTGATAGATGAAAGCCGTAAAAAATGTGTAAATCAAATCGAAAAAATAGGATCAATATCGACAAATTAATTTTGGAATTTATAGACAGCCAAGTTTAAAGACGTAAAAAAATGTTGAAATAGTATTAAAAAAATATTATAAATATCGACAACCAAATTTTGGAATTTACAGATTGGAAGTTCGATCGTCAGATAATCTCGAGAACAATCCTCGAAGGTTCTCAGGCATCGAAATTATGTAGAACAGATTTTCCGAGCGTAGGTTTGCCGGTTCCATCTTCGCCGCACGAATATTCCTATCTTCCCATTCTAATCCGCAGCACACGCGGCAGGGACAGAGCGAGCATTCGGCCACGACGAGTTATTCGCGCGAGTGTGGAAAGCCCGAGAAGGGTGAATCCCGAGCGATATTCCAGGAGTGTCGTGAGAGAGTGGAATCCCGTCGGTTATGTAAGGAAAAGGGGGAAACTGCTTCCGTCGGTTCGGGGGCTCATGATATTGAATACGATATCGTAGATCCGAGAGGACCGAACAGCCGGTGTAACCGCCGTCAGGGTAACCAACGCTGTTCCGTGCACCCTCTTACTCGACTCATCGACCAGCTGTACGATCCTTCTCGGTCACCCTCTCCATCTCGTAATTTCCGCGAACGGTTTTGTCCTCGCGACACTCGTTACACGTGATTTATCATAACATGTTTATCATCCGCACGATCCCATAATTCAAACGTTCGTTATCATACTTACACGAGTGTAGCCTCGCTCGCCACGCAAGTGGATCGCTGACCAGCCCTTGCAGTCCCGGCCAGTAAACCGCCGGATGGCGAGGTTCCGTTCTCTGCTGAAATTGGCCGATTCCTGAAAGTTTAATAAAAAAATTACAATCTGTATCGCTCAGTTTCATTGTCGATAACAGGAAAACAGCCAAGATAAGAGATTTGTATCAGATTTTAAGCAGCCATTAATGTTAGATAATATATTTTTTTATATAGTCATTGAATTAATTTGATAATGTAATTAATATAATGTTGATAGTTCAATTGATATGAAAAAAAATTGAGAATTTATATCGTTTAGATTTATTGTCGATAATAGAAATACAGCAAAGCTATTTTTATCACATTTTAAGCACCCATTAATCTTACACGGTATTCAATTTATTCAATTGATTTAATAATATAATTGATATAAAATTGATCATTTGATTGATTTAAAATTGATCATTTAATTGATATGATATTAATGATTTAATTGATATAATAATTCCCACTATGAATATTTTTTGCCCACAGATATCCGACGGAAGTCGCACACCGTTCCAAAAGTCGAGAACCACGTCTCTCATTGAACCCACGATATCTCCGCCACCGAACTACCCAGCGAAGTGCTCCAAAGGCCAAGATAGTCTCCAGCGAAACGCACGAATTCGGAGTCCGAGGTACAGCAATTTGAAAAACCTTGCCATCTGCCGCCCGTCGAATATTGCAATTCTCCATAACGAGTATACGTGCGTTTTTCCCCCCGACGATTCCCTTCTCTTATCCAACCAATATCGAAGACCCCGAACAGAACACCCAACGACCCGTAAAAAAAAAACCAAATCCCTTCCCCGATCCACTCCAAAAAAATTGTATTAAAACATAATACTAATAATAACAATTACAAACCCGCAGAAGCTGTGAATCCGGCGTGCATCGCGTATCTCGGCGCCGTCAAATGTTGCGGATGAGGCGCGGGCGGTAATCCATGAGGGGCCGTAACGGGAACCTGAGGATGGTTGTTGACGGCAGCGGCGGGTCTCGAGAGAATGTTGTCGATGCCGTGAGGATTGCTGCCGACGGAGGTGATGGACGTCGCGGGACTGTGCTTTCCGCTTCCGGTCGGCGATGATTGTCCCTGCGGCTGAGTGCCGAGACCCGCACCGATGCCGGAGAGATGGACGGCTTGTTGCTGCTGATGTTGTTGCTGCAACTGCTGTGCCTGTGCGTGCTGCTGGGCCTGTTGCTGCTGATGATGATGACTCCTTTCGGCCATGGAGTGGAGGGCGGCGAGCGGCTGGCTGCCGAGCATTCCGCCGCCGGCGGCGCTGAGATTCAAAAATTGGAGAACGTGCGGCGAAGCGGCGGCGTGAAAATCATGAAGCCAGGGCGGTCGCGGCGGCGGCGGCGAGTGACTCGAGGCCGGTGGCGGAGAACACGAGCCGAGCGACGAGCCGGCCGATGAGCTCCGTTCACCGGCGTCGACCAGATGACTTCCGGCGCTGCTGCTGTTGTTGCTGCGTCTGTGAGGATCGCTCAGCGAGGACATTCTGTCGCCGATGAGACTCTCGACGACGTGAGGATGCGAGTGCGAGTTCGTATGAGCAGGCTCCTCGTTGCTGCTCACGCTGTTCGTGCTCACGCGTCTCGATCTCGATCTGTTGTAGGGAGGATGGTGGTGATGAGGATGATGAGGATAGTGAAGATCGATCGTGCCCTCGAGCGGTCCTCGGCCACCGGAAGTCTCCAAATTTAGCGCACCAACGCTGTTGCTCGAGTTTATCGCGCTAAGGTCGTTGCTGCCGTTGCTGCTCGTACTGCTGTTCTCGCTGCACAGTGTCTTCGTCACGTTCGTCACGGAGCAAACCATCTCGAAAAGCGCATAATAACACGTTTCTCTACCGAGCTAGAATCTCGCTCAACTAAATCTCTGTTCAATGTTCCTGCGAGAGATTTAATCGTGTGTGTTTTTTTTTTGTCTTAGATCTTTTCACTTCTCCACTGCGAGGACACTTTTGCACCAGATTGTAAACGATCCTCTCGGCCAAACTTGGACACGACGGAGTCCACTTTTTTTTCACCACGGACGAGCTCGGAGCTCGGACTACGCACTATGCACTGAAATTGTTCGGATCTACCGACGATCGTCGATTTCGTGATCGGATCGACGCGGATGAAAGATCGTTAGGATTCGACTTCGATAACGACAGACCGTTGTACAATAATCGCGGAGCTCTTTCGTGAACAGCCGGCCGCTCTCGATCGAAACGCGTCAATGACAACGAGTGGAATGCCGAGCCACCGACTCGAGGGGTGCATCGACTCTCGTCTCGTCGCAGTCGTCGCGCTGCTCGTGAGAGTCCGGACGTCGAGCGGAGGATACGGCGGCACGTTGGCTGCTACGCCTGCAGCATCCCTCGGGGTTGTAGTTCGGTCCTTCTCCGCTCGAGTCTATCCTCCTCGCTTCCCGCACGACGGGGAGAACTCCGATAGGCGAACCCGAGAGGATTTCAGTCGGCGAGTGGTGGGGTGAGAAGAGAGAGGGACTTGGGGATGCACGAGAGTGTACCGCGTCGTGTGCCGGAGCATTAAGGGGGCAAGTAGGCGCGGCCACGTTCCCATTGGTCGTTCCGAATCGCTCCAGCGGAAGAGCTCGTGCTCCATTCCATTGGGCGTGGCCTCTCAATCTCGCGTTAGCTTCTTGTTAAGCGTCTTTCATTGTGTGTTTAAACTCGTAATTTATGATCCCGACTGAATAAAACAAGAGGCGAGCAGCAGCAGCGGCAGCTACGGAGCGTTTCGGGCTCAGCTCAGCGCCGGAGCACGAGCTGCCGGTATAGCACCGAACTGTTACTACTACTGCTACCCCCTTTTACGTGCGCCTGATGCCCTCTTCGCTTCCTCTCGCACTCTCCGCCAACCTTCCACGCGTCCCGCACTCTTTCCTCTTCTTATTCCACCCTCTCCGCGCTTATTCTGCTCGATGCTCTAACTCGTTCTTCTCTCACTTGCTCCACAGACGCTGGCGAAAGGAACTCTCGGCTGACCAGTTGGCCACACACTACTGCGGACTCTCACCGATACTCTCGCCGGCTAGTTGGCTCGCTGGACCCCCCGGACGCTCTCGGACACTTTATACTATAGTTTACTACGAACTACTACCGAGCTCTCCTATCATTCGTTTTCGACTCACACACACGGAAGCGGGGTCTTCTTCTACTTTTCGGTGGAACCCGAAGGATACTTTAAAAGTGATCCTGGCTAGTATTTCATGCTGGTTGTACGTGTACAATACGCTTCTGATGATTTTATCATTATAACGGGAGGTATATTGTCATCGATTCGATTCTCTTGTGTACCGACATTGCCAACTCTTTTCTCGGTCTATTTACCGTAGCTTCGAAAATATATATATATATATCTAAAATATTTTCGCCGTACGGTTAGATATGTCGGATATATTTTTTTCGTATATTGTACTCTTCGCGTGGGTCTGCAAAAATGAGTTCTCGTTGCGATGCTTTAATTAATTGCGAATCGAATCTTGTCGTATCTCAGTATAAATTCGTTTCCGTTGTCCCCAGGATTACCAATGGGATTTCCACGCTCTAGGCCCTCCAAAGGTATAATATTATCATTGATTCGAAGCATTGCCAACTGCTTTCTCGGTCTATTTGCCGTAGCCGCATCGACATAGAGTCAATTTATTCCGAGATTAGCACACAAAAAGAAATGTATATATCTAATATATTTTCTCCATGGCGGATATATTTTGCGAATATTTTCCTTTTCGTATGAGACTGAAAAAAATGATGTTTCATCGAAATGCTTGGATTCACTGCGCATCGAATCTTATCATATCTCAGTATAAATTCGATTCCGTTGTCCCCGCGATTACCAATGGGATTTCCACGCCCTGGGCTCTCCCAGGTATTTACTACATGCGTCCGGATTAAGTAAACCCCCTGCATGTCCCCGAGTATGCAGTTCGCTGTGTACAGGTATACACGCACCTTGCACTGTGGATGATACTCGCAGTATACCGTTGCGTTAACTCTGCGTACGGCCACCGGTATAGCTGTAGCTGTAACTTAGCACCCCTTCGGAGAGCCGCACCGGAAACCAGTGAGACCCGCCTAGCCCTCTCATACGCTCATGCTCTCCCACTTCCAGCCAGCCGCAGTATGTTTCACCCCCGTTTCTCTCTGCTACAGGATCTCCCTGTGTACTACAAGCTTCGCCGAGGAAGGAAGGAAGGAAAACCTCGGATGCTTCAGAAGGACGCGGCAAAACAAGTTGTTTGCCGCTCTCGTTTGCTGCCCGATTCCTTTTCGCCGCATCATTCGATTTTCTCCTCTTCACCGCGCTGAGTTAAACTCATTCGTTCGGACGTTGCGGATAAAATACTCGCCGATTTGAATTATCGACCGTGTGAGGACACTTCAATTTTTTTTACACTCAATTTTCTGTTTTTGATTTATTTTTCTTTCGAGCAATACGGAAGTTAAGCCTTCGATGCCGAACGTGCCGTACTTGTCACGTCGGTGAACCAGCCATTTAAAAAAACATGATCAATGCGTTGATCCAAAATTTCAAAAAATATTTTTAGAAAACATCATCAATGTGTTGATCCGAAGTTTCAAAAAATATTTATTTTAAATCACGATCAATGCGTTGGTCCATATTTTTCTAAAATATATATGTTCTTTAAAAATCATCAATGCGTTGATCCAAAATTTCCAAAAATGTTGTTTCAGAAGTTGCATTTTTTTTTCTTCAGGTCGCGACGAAAAGTGTAATCGCTTCGTTGGTCACGCATCGGAATAACAAGCTCGATGATGTACAACAGGCATATTAGTTTTAATTCAAAGCCGATTCATTGCCGTAACGAATGAGCCGGAAGCGTGCGTAACGCGCCGAACCTTATGTGCCCCGTAGGGCAACGAGGAGAGTGATTCAGCACCGGTCGGAGAGGGAGAGATGCATTCGACGTGACTCTTCGACACTCGTGAAATGTTCCGTCGTTCACGGCGCGTAGGTAGAGGAAGCATTATTGTACCTCGAGCGTCGTTTCGCCCGGGGGGGCTCATTGTCGGTCGAAAGTCTCTCCATGGTTGCGGAGCCCTCGGGAGAGAGGGGGAGACGATGATGATGATAATAACGAAAGCGAGAAAGCGAGGACGTCTCCGTCGACCCTCGTCCGTCCCGTGTACGAACGGATAATTGAGACCTAATTTTCCGCAACATCAAACTTTATTAACGACGAGGTTTGGCAGGTAAAGAATAGAGTTCCCGACTTCCCTCTTCGCGAGCATTTCGAGGGTCCCGAAGCGGCGTTCCATGAGTTATCCACGTTTCGCGCTGTCCGATATTCTTTTTCCGACTCTTCTGTCTAACGATTTTCTCGCTCGACGCTTTGTATGGACAGCACTGCGCGGACACAGGGGTGAGAGGCGGGCGATAGTTAGAGCGGAGAGCAGCGGCGTCACACGCACGCCAAAACTATTATTACGAATTGGATTAGGTATGCAGTTAGTCGGGCGTGGATAATCCAAATGCAACGCGCGATCTCCGCCCTTCCCGCCCGGGCACGATAGACACTGTACGTCCCCTGCTAATAGCTCTGCTCGTACGAAACGTGTCAATTCGCACGCCCGGCAGATACCGGACAATGTTGTATACATACGTATTATCGTTTAAGCAAATTCTCAGATTCGCTCGATTCGTATCGGCAATCTCGAACTGATCGTTAATTTTCTGATAATTAAATCTTATCATTTTTACAGTGGCTTCAGGAATGTTTCACGGTGTTCCACTCAACTGTTCGTCCTGTAGTGACGGTCCAAGGCTCAAAAAATACAATGAGTCCTCCCGATTGCAACATTTTTTCATTGAATTCGAAGATCTTGGGTAAAAGTCTCTTACACAAGATTCTCGAATTCAATGCAAATTTTTCTAAATCGGGAAGGTTTACTGTATTTTTTGATCGCCTTACAGCGAATTACAAAAGTCAACGGTAACGAAATCTTAAGATTCAGTTGATCCAGGTCGTCAATCTCGATGCCACCATTAATTTTCTAATTATTAAATCTTATCATTTTTTTCAGTGGCTCCGGGCAGATTTCTCGGTGTTCCACTCAACTGTTGGACTTCCACCCAAGATCCGGGTATTCAACGAAAAATGCTGAAATCGGGAGGCTTCATTGTAATTTTTGGGTGGCGTACAACGATTCACAAAAGTCAACGGTAGCCAAATTTTCCGCACATTCGTTTAACTCGTATCGACAATAAATTTTCTAATCACTACATCTTTACATTTTCTAATTTTTTTCAGTCGCTCCAGTCAAATTTCCCGATTCTCAACTCAACTGTCGGCCTTTTACCCGAGATCGTCGAATTCAACGAAGAAAAAATAAAATCTGCAGACTTCATTGTAATTTCTGAGCGGCTTACAGCGAATTACAGAAGTCAACGGTAGCCAAATACAGTAGCCTCTACGTACGCTCTCCGACCAACATCCGTCCGTCGGTGTAGCATTATGCTATTAAAACGTTTCGGAGCCCCAAATTTAACGCTAATACCGTCAGAATACGACAGGGTTCATTGTGACCCTGTTACACTCCGAGACTGCTGAATACACCGTTCAACGTTAAAAGGACCACGAGATATCTCGCCGGGGGTAGCGGTTGTAGAATAGCAAAATAGCACAGGGAGCTCGAGTCTCTGACTCGACTCCGAGGCTGACAGCTGCCGCTCCGGTTCGCCGACCGAACGAGGGAACGAGAAAGTCCGATGGATTTCCATGGCTCAGCGTACGAGCGAGAAACAGTTACATCCCACCATGTGCAATTGAGGCAACGATAGGTATATAGGTATTATAGAGACTGCGAAACAGACAGACAGACAGTCAAGCGACACAGTGGAACTCACAGAACTCATAGTTATTCTTTCTTTTTTTTTTCTTTTCAGCCAATCAGTCATCGGGTATACTCAACGCGCTCGCGCACACACAGTGCATGCACGAGAATGAAAGCGGCCAAAAGACGCGAACGCGTTCGAGCGTTATATTGGGGATGCCATTGAAGGGGATCCGGTGGTCGACGACGATGGTGCGGCGAGCTGCAGCACGGTCACTGACTCTATATACGATCGTTCTATGGAGGTGACTCCGGCACGGGCGCCAGTCAAATGCAGTCACTCTCGACTCCACAGAGTGTGCGTATTATTAAACGCAAAGGGATCGGAAGAAAGAAAGCAAAAAAAAAAGTGCGACGGCTAAACGAGGGCTCTGGGACACGGAAGGAGAAGCGCGGAGGGGGCATCCGTGATATCGGCGTCGAGGGTGTTTAGCTCCCTTTTACTCAACACACCCGGACCAAGGGGGTCGGCACTCTCTCTCTCTCTCCACAGAAATTATATTATATGCCCCCTACAAATTGGTCGGCCCTCGTTCTGAAGTCCTTTTATTATGGGATACTATTGCCTGTTAGCAGTACACACGTATGGTGTAAGTAATATATACTTCTGTTGCCCTCAACTCTGATACATCGTTCTCTACGATGTTTTTTTTTTTTTTTGCTATTTTCTTTTTTATTGCTGTGAAGGATGTGGTGACAATTTCCGTTGCCTCGAGTCAAAATTGGGCGTGTCTGGGCGATTTAAAATTAATACGAAAATTTTTGCGGCGATAGACGGACGATTCGTTGATAGTTCTATTCGAACTAAGGAAATATTCTCGCAGTTTTTTGAGATTCAGAAAACAGAAAAAAGTGCGACCTTGGTGTATTGAACCTGAATTGGTCAGCCGTTTTGCATAAAACCAACCACGGCGTTGACGTTGAAAGAAGTTGATTGAAATTTTCATATCGCTTCTTCATAAAAGTTGAAAATTGGAATTTTCACATCACTTTCTCATACTGTTCCTTTATTCGCGAAGCTTCCTCTCTATGAGGAATCCTAAAAACAGAAATTGTTTTCTGATAGAAAAAGCTTTGTGAATAAAATGAACGTTACCTATGAGGAAGTTATATGAAAATTTCAATTTTCGACTTTTACGAGGAAGCCATACGAAAATTTCAATTTGAAACTTTTACGAGGAAGCGATATGAAAATTTCAACGTTCAAATTTTTCTTATTGCTCTGAAGAATATGGCAACAATTTTCGTTGCCTCGAGTAAAAATCGGGCGTATCTGGGTGCTTTGAAATGAATACGAAAACTTTTGCGTCGATAGACGACCGATTCATTAACAATTTCATTCGAAAAAAACTATGCAAATATTTTCGAAGTTTTCTGACGCCCGTTTTTCTTCTCTTTTTGTTCGCAGCCTTCACGACGAGTTTCGTCGTTGGTGGGAAAGTACGAAAACCGATGGATCATTGTCACACTCGACATTGTATAAGGCAGTTATAGTCTGTCAAATCTCTGCCGCTTATGCGCGTGAGTTTCGAGGTATTTCGTTGCTATCGGACCACGGGAGGAGACCCTTGGCGGTGCGAAGCTCGTCCTAACGAGACATTAATGACGTCACGTTGCGGCTTAAATAATAACCAGTTGATGATCGATCGGTCACGGAACAGAGAAGCCCGTATAGAAAAGATTTTTTCTGCGAACGGGCGGGCTCGTTATATACGTGCGCGGAAAGCCGACATCATTATTGTGGTTGATATTTTCTAAGTTCGATGATGTATTCTCGATCACACGTGCTGTCAGAACGTCGTATACCGGTACCCGTGGCGAACCACCAACTCGGCCGGACCATGCGATCTCTATGTGTGCGTTATATATATATATATATATATATCATATATATATAGCAGATGCGACTAATCTCTCCAAGCTGGCCTCGACGCCTCGCGTAATCGTACTACGTCGTCGGACTCATCGATCTTCTTCGCCTGCGCGATCCTCCTGCTGGTCGTAGCCCATACGTTGAAATTCACTCGGTTGCGTCAATGCTCGTGTAGTCGACCCACTTAAACGCAGCCTGCAGTAATCGCAACGCCGACCGACGAACAAACAACGAAGCTAGTCGCAAAAAATTGATAAATCAAACACGGAAAATATTCGGCTGTGGGAACTGATCAATGAAAAGCTTTTTTTCAAATGCATTTCCGCCGATAATTTTTGTATTGAAGGAAATATTGTGGTCCGTTTTGCCCCACTCTCGTTGGTACGGTTAATCTGTAAACAACATGACTTAACGAATACCTGCGCGATTCTCCTGCCGGTCGTAGCTCGTATGTTGAAAATTTACTCAGTTGCGTCGATGTAGTGTAGTCGACCAACTTAAACATCGCCTTCACTAGTTGAAACGCCGACCGACAAACAAACGTCGAAGGTAGTCGAAAACATTGATAAATCAAACGCAGAAAGATAATCAATTTTGAGGGCTCATCGACGAGACGAGCTACTTTTCGACGAGTAATTTTTTATTTTTTATTGTATTTGTATTGTAATTTTTTATATTATTCATGCCTGTCGATAATTTTTTTGTTTCTTTTTCTGTTACAGTCCGTTTTGCCCCGCTCCCGTCGCTGCGATTAATCTCCAAATAGAACGGCCTCGCCGATGCAGATGTGCCTACGAAACGATCTCGCGTTCCGCTACAATAACTAATAACGTGCGAAATGGTGCATACACGCATAATGGTCACCGGCAAACTGACTCGCGGCCCCAGAGTCACAAATCTGTTGTACACGTCTACAGGTCGTCGTCCACGCTGCGGCTCCAATACCTACGCGGTCTGCACGTGTGCCGGACTCGTACGTGCGCGTATACCGAGTATACCGATGGTATAAACGTCCCGCTCAACGACGACGTGGCTTCCCGGCTTCCGCGTCGAACAAATCATCGAATAATCTCCTTGGCGAGTTTACCCGGGCACATCGTACAGCGCAGAGGAAAATCGACTGGGTCCTATAGACATTGTGGAGTGCGGAGGACGGAATCAACGGCGAGCAGCATCCGGCTCGCTGCCAGAGAGTCACCCGACTAGGTATCGGCGTCGCTCCATTCCCCACACATATCAAAACACGTATACGTGCACATCGAAATTTCATCGCTGTGTGTGTTTTTTTTTCTCTCTGTTGTAGATCGTAGCTCTTCCTCTTGGATTTTTGAAAAGCTTCCGAAGGCTCTGCCTACACGAATTATACGACAGCTATATACTGTATGGATGGTATATTGGTATAATGGGAAGCCCGGTGCCCGGAGGCCTTTAAAATCGAGCTGCTGCTGCCGGGCCCACACAAATCTGTCGTGGTTGACAATGGAAGAAACCCCGGCGCAGCGTCAAATTAGGCGGCACAGGTAAACTGCACGGGTGTCGCCTCTACTCTCGTTCCTGACTCACCTATTTCGTGGCTCTCACGCGCACTTCGTCTTTCTTCTGTTCATATTCTCGACGATCTCTGCCATCCAGTGGCAGGATGCGCGTTACGTATGTTTGGTCTAAGGTTTAATGCCTGTGAGGCCATTATGCTTACTGTACAAATAAGGCGCAAAGGTTTAGTCCCCGTGGACCCATCAGCTTCTTCTTCTATTCTCTTTTACCTCGGCGATTCCGCGCCTGATCCGTTTTCTCACGACAACGTTTGCACGTTATTTGATTCAGTGGGTCATTTTTTTTTTAGAGTTTTAAGTTACCGTAACGTGTGGGGGATTGTTAATTTTCGCTGACTCTGAAAACCAGGTCTTTAACCTTGCTCAGACCCTGTTCCGAAAATACGCCAAGGAACATACAATGTATAGGATTACACATTTGTTTCGGCAGCTCGTTTTTTTACAACTTTAATTTACCGTAACATATGGGGGATTATTCATTTTCGCTGACTCTGAAAACCGAAATCGCTGACATTACGATTCGGCCTGGCGCTTCGCTAGAATCTTGCTCAGGCCCTTTCTGAAAATACACCAAGGAACATACAACGTTTATACGTTATTTGTTACCGCAGGTCATTTTTTTTGTAGAGCTTCAATTTACCGTAACATGAAGAGTAGTACACTGAGGAACGCACAACGTTTACACGTTATTTCTTTCGGGAGATTATGTTTTTTAGAGCTTTAATTTACCGTAACATGTGGGGGTTTATTAATTTGTGTTGACTCAGAAAATCGGGTCTCTGCTGTTCGGCTCGACGCTTCGCTAGAATCTTGCTCAGGCTCTGTTCTGAAAATATACGAAGGAACATGCGAGAGCCAGCGGTGGAATATGGGTAGTTCGACGGTGTGTCAACCCTCTCGCCTTTGTGGCCTCGTTATAATAATCCGTCAGTAAGCCACATATGCAGCTAAATCAAAATCTAGGGTCAAAGTGGGATGGTTGGAGAGGAGAAGGAGGAGCTCTCGCCTAGACATTCTGTGTCCTGTGTGCAGTATATGTATTTATAGTATAATGTGCAAGGGACCAGGGAGGCCTTTGTTGCACAGCTCGACGAACTGTTCCTCCCCTTTTTCTCTCCACCCCTCTAAAATCCCCTTGTTCAGAATCGGACGTGTACCCGCGCGGTTCTGCCGTCCGAATTTGCATCTTCTCCGGTCCAACCCTCTCCAACATACCCGGGGATACCCGGATGACAAGAGAGAGTTTATCTTAGCCACGATTCCAGCACGGCGATACACGTAATATATCACCGAGTTGGAATAATAATCTGTTATTCCATTTTTAATAAACTGACCGCGCTCGTCCGGTTTATTATTGTCCAGTATCAAATTGGTCATTCGGCTAACGCCGAGCTCGAGGCATTCCTAAAGATCTCCTTCCCCGCTCCCATCGGCTCGAATGTTGAAAATGAAAAAAGTAAAGGTGGCTGATGTCGAAAACAATTTTATAATTTTATAATTTTATAATTTTATAATTTTATAATTTTATAATTTTATAATTTTATAATTTTATAATTTTGTAATTTTATAATTTTGTAATTTTATAATTTTGTAATTTTATAATTTTATAATTTTATAATTTTATAATTTTATAATTTTATAATTTTATAATTTTATAATTTTGTAATTTTATAATTTTATAATTTTATAATTTTATAATTTTATAGTATACTGAGGCGTAACAATTTTCGATTAAAATCCAAATTTCCGTCACCGCGAGTCGACCGCCAGTTCGCCGATGAGCCGCGAATGAAGTCAAAATATCGTATCGCACTGTGCGAGGAGATTTCCGCGTGGCATATCGTGTCGAGCTGTGAAAGTATAATATCCTAAACGGTGCACTAATTTAATAAGCGTCGTTTAGCCTCGAGAGGCGAGGCGGAAAGAGCGAAGGAGTCAGCTCTTCCCCTTGCCCGTACGACTACCCTGTCCCTAATTCTCCCAGCTTCGCTCGTCCTCTCGATGCCGCTGCATCTCACTCCCTCCTTCTCTCTCCCCGTGCTTACTTGCTCGTTGGCCTCTCGCTCGCTGTCACATCGCAAATGCGCCCGCACCCGGTGTTCCGCGCCGAGGCTTAATACGCTCGCGCGCGAGCCGCTATATTTCACCCAGCATTATCATCCTTTTTTTTTTCTTCTTTTTTTTCATCTTCTCCGCTCAATCCAGCCCCTCCCTCGACTCTTCCTCTCGCTCTCTCCACTTCGCCTTTACGACCTGTCGACTGAGCATTAATAATCCACGCTCGCCTTTTTACCAACAATAATATCGGGCATTTCTACACAACGCCCCCTTATACTATATTCCATCAGGGATTTTTCATACTAAAATCTCCGCTGGATGTATTCTATCTGACGATATATATTCACCCTCACTCTTTCGTTCATCACCCCCTTCCCTCTCCCCTCATACACACACACCCCCTTCTTACTCGGAGATTTCGTTATCGAATTACATACTAGGGATCAAAATGATCTCCAAACACTATTTGTCACTTTATATAAAACTTGTGTCCCGCCCGTCGACGATACGAAAACGAGGCACAGGTGTTAGCCTCCGCTTAATAATATGACAAAAAGTTAAATTGACGAGCTTTTTTTTGTTTGATTTATTCATTTTTTATTCTTTTTCTCTCTTTCATTATTTTCACTTTTAATTTGTAGACAGCAAATAGAGTTTGCACTTTTTACAACAACTTATTGTCCACAAACGTTCACAAGCTTTTATTTTGTAATTTTCCGATCGCACCATCCGCTTCTAGTTTTGCAAAGAAAGGTACAAAGTGAAATTGTTGATGACTCTTGAAATGAAAGGACAGGTTTTTTTTAAGACCTGGATAGAGAAGTTTGTTGCTTATTTAACAGAATTATTTTTACGGAACTTTAGATTCCGATTTTACGACATTATTTTTTGCCGTGAAGGGTTGGAGCGATTTCACTGCGGAGCATAAAAACGGTTATGAAAACTCGTCGTAGAAATTTTTGGTGAAGGTATTTTATTTGTATACGAATTATAATAAAATATGTCGAATCGTTCAATTCTCGACACTAATAATACTCGGGGGATCGCCGCGCCGACTAGGTCATTAAATATCGTTCGATCTATGACTGAGTTAATGCATCGTATAATTCACGGACTCGCACACACTCGTCGCGCGGACGTGTATATACGATTTTTCGAAAAAGGTCGATTCTTGCCTGGAACGAGGCCTCCGATTGTAAATCCCCCGTAACTAATAATACCCGCTGCCATAATGTTATTTGCTTTCGACCTGTATTTCCTTCTCGTTTCACAGTTCATTCATTTCACTGCTAGGCGGGAGATCGACGACGAATGTCCTCGGAGAGAATCGAAGGACCCCCGACTTCATCGAACAAAAAAGCACGACGACGAATCTCTCCTTTCAGCCCCGACAATATTTGCATCATCGGTTTGTACTTCTCACGCTTTTTTTTAAGTCGCCGTATTTGCGGGAGAAATTTGTTGAATTGAAAAATACGAATTGATTTTTCCTTTTCTTTTTTTTCTGCAGAATCTTCGTCGATCGATCGGCAAAGGGAAATTGGAGTATCATCGATCTATGGAAAATGATTATTGTTTCTGTTATCGTCGAAAGAGACGCGGAGACCCGAAAAATTTCGGGGTGTGACGAGTATTTATAACGTTCATCCAGGGATAACGTTCGAGGACCACCGACTTCATCGAACAAAGCGCCCGATGACGAATCTCTGACTTAGTTTGTACTTCTCACGCTTTTTGTTTTTATTTTTAACGTCACCGAATTTAACGTAACGAACGGATTTTTTCTTCTTTTTTTCTGCAGGGTCGTCGTCGATCGATCGGCTATTGTAAATTAGAGAATGATCGATCTATGGAAAATGACTATCGTTACTGTTATTACCAAAGTGACGCGGAAGCACGAACGATTTCGGGGTGTGACGAGTATTTATAACGTTCAACCATATTACATTGAACCGCATAATGCGACGGTGGATATGGCCGGAGACCCGTTATTATAATAGTATTACGCAATCAATGTGGAGTACACGGTGTGATCCGGCGCGCGGTTGTACGTAGACCGAGAGAACGCGATCGAGCACCGCCCGATTTCACGCGGATAATTCTCGCACGGTGAGGAACGCGCGTTTAAAACGTATGCGATAAATTCCTCTTATCGGCAAAACATATCGACAAATCAATGTCACCTGTCGTATGCTCGGCCGCACCAGAAGCGGCGGCGTCGACTCTCGTCCCGTCGATGCCAAACATTTGCCTTCGGCTATTTCCCTTGCCCGCGATCAACGAGGCTTTCCCAATATCCAAACTACTATATGTCCGCTTATAATAGTGCACGTTTGGCCAGCGAGAACAAAATTTATACCGCGTATCCGGGCATAAAAGAAACGTGAAATTCATCAAAATTTCCGTTGATTGTCACACAATGGGGAATTCCGTGATAGACATGAAATTTTTCAAGCCGATGAAAAATTTATTTTGTCAGGGGCGAAGTATTTTTTTAGTCCTTTTTTAGCAGTTTTCTGTAAGAGTAAAGAAGACGCGTGATATTAATTTTCAAATTACTATATTTCGTCTATAATAGTGCATGTTTGGCCAGTAGGAATAAAATGTATACCGCGTATCCGGGCATAAAGGAAACGTGAAATGAATTACAATTTCGACTGATTGTCACACAACGAGGAATTCCGCGATAGCCTCAAATTTTTTACGCCGATGAAAAATTCATTTTACTGAGAGGCGAAATATTTCTTTTCACCTTTTTTTCTACACTTTTCTGCAAGAGTAAAAAAGACGCGAGATATCTTCTACCGATTTGCCCCGCAATTAGGACCGCAAATTCTTTTAATTTTCATACCTTCGCAGATTTTAACGTTTTCTTTTTTTTTCAGTTTCCAATCCAGCATTTCGGATAAGGCTCGGGGGATGTTTGGCGATCGGTTTCGTCGTTTGGCTCACACCGTGCGAGTCTGGCCTCGGCCGGGGTGACGTGTGGCGAACCGTTGAGCGTACCGTTGCGAACGAGGCGGGGAACGAGCGGAGGTTTTATCGCAACGAGCAATGAATGCCGCAGTGAGTGCGGGGAAACACACTCTCGGGCGCCGCGAGGTAGCCCACCAGGCTCCGGTCCGAAAATAATTAAAAGCCAGATCGATAGATAGGATATCCCGCATGCGAGGAAAGCGAATCGTTTTGTACCGGGGCGAACACAAGCGAAACAGAGATACACGGAGGAAAGAGAAAAGAGAAGGTCGGGCCGGGCGTGAAAAGCGACGCGCCGGCAACACCGAATGCAATCGGTTGCAACCGATTCCATTCGTAAAATGGCATACCGTAGTTATAAATATAGCTCGCTGAACTGCGGCGGATAACGCGCGTATAAAGCGATAGAGGCACCGACAGTTGTGTGGGGTCGCGGTGTATCCAGCGTCCACCAATCATTCGATCTCCGTTTACGTGTATGGCTATTAGTATATAGGAAATAAACCCTCCATCGTTGCGCGTGCGGACCCCGCGAAGCTCGAGGACCCAATCGAATCGGAGTCGATGTATAGTAACTTCTAGGGGAGATGGGGCAAAACGGATCCGTGTCCTTCGTCGAGACGAAACTTTTTTTTTTGTGTCACGCGAAAAATTTGTAAACACGGTCCGTTTTACCCCGCTCCGCCTACATCAAGCCGGCACTCGCAGTGGCACGATATCGCAGAGCTAGTTAACGTTTTATTTTTTCGATGGAATATTCGGAATTACACCCGAAAAAAAACGCGCCGTGATGTTATCCATATATTTCCGGTTACGTGTATGGCAACGATGGAGGGTTTATTTCCTGTATACTAATAAGAAGATAGGAAATAAATCCTCCATCGTTGCGCGTGCGAACTCCGCGAAGCTCGAGGACCCAATCGAATTGTATAGTCGATGTATAGTAACTTCTAGGGGAGGTGGGGCAGAACGGACCCGTGTACTTCGTCGAGATGAGACTTTTTTTTATATCACGCTAAAAATAGGTGAGACCGGTCCGTTTTGCCTTGCTCCTCGTGCGTCATGCCGGCAGTCGCAACGGTATGATATCTCGGAACTAGTTAACGTTCTATTTTCTCGATGGAATATAAAAAAAAAAAGAATAGCGACAGAAGGCTACACTCGAAATAATCGCGCATTGACGGTATCCACATATTCCTGATTATAGAGATATTATCGGTAATTCGATAACACAAGTACATATATTCGATTAGATAAGACACACGGGATGATGACATAGATAGTTCGATGTATGATATTAATTAAACAAAGACAAAAAAATTAATATTGTAACATGGAATTGATGTTACGATATTTTTTTTTTTCGTTGAGCAAGCATAGTCTCGCTTATGCGACGAGAGGATTGTGGTAAACGGTTTATACGAGCGCCGGAGCTGAGGATGTTGTTATATACGCGAGAGAAAACAAGACGCGGTCGGGCGGGCGCGAGGCGAGAACCGGGGGTTTGTTCGTTCGGATTCCGCAGGGAGAGCCTGGGGGTGTTTCCGCGACGCTTCGGCTCGCCGTGTTATAGGCGAGCAAGTGAGCGAGAGAGCGTCGGCGGCTTCGCCTAGTAAATCCGTTGGCTATAATTGTAGGATTACTAAGATAATTGAATGTTTCCCGCAGTGGCACAGAGAGAGAGTTGCGTCGTGCGCCGCGTCTCTTTCCCGCATATCCGTTATCTCCGCGCCGCGTCTCGTGGACTTGTGAATGTTTTTTAATAAAAATGTAAATGTCGCCCGAGCAGCGACAGCACCCCGGGTCGAATCCCCCCCGCGCCGGAGGGGACGAAGGGGTGCTCGGGAGAAAGTTGGAAAAAACGCACAAGGAAGACTTGACCTCTGTCTCCGACACAGGCAAAATAGTTAACCAATTTTTTTTTTCAGATTCTTCTAATCGGCGATTTTTTTTCGAAGTTTCGCACTGACTAGAAAAAATTCCGTTGAATCAACTAAAGATTCGTGCAAGAACGGTAAAATAAATATTAATAGATGGTCGCACAAAATATTTGAATGCCTCAAAAATATGTTAATGCCTAAAAAATATTTTAAAGCCTCAAAAACATTTAAATAAAATCATAAAAAATAAATGCTCGATCCAGTCGATCTGTTAGCTGCACCAACAAAATATTTATCTGAACACCCCTTCCCGAGTCTTCAGTTGATTCCACCGTATTTTTTTCCATCAGCGCATAGCCGCAAGACCGAAGGTAAAAAAAAAAGAATTATCCATCCGCGAGTCACACATCCGTGAAAACTAAAGCGTATTTTCTTCCTCAGGTCACACGTCCGCAACTCGATAACGAAGCCCGACAGCGATTTATGCCTCACTCAGGAATTGAGAGACACACACACACACACATGGTCCTCCTCTCCACGAGCGCACGGACAGAGAACTTTTGTTTCTCGGTCCCGGTCCTGCGTCGTCCTCGCCGCGATATTATTCACGGATGTCTGCGGCCGAGTGCGCCACCGAGGAGCTACGGAATAGCCCGAGAGAAATGGAGAACGGAGAGGAAGAACGAACAGGGGAAAAAAAGAAGAAAAAAGAATCCCAAGAAGAACAGGAAGAGGAAGAAGAAGAACGAGTCAATTGGCGTGAGGTGGGTGAAACGGCTTTCCCCGACGGGCATGGAGTGTGCGAATCTCTTCCTCCTCCTCAGCGAAATGGCGGACGTACGATACTGCACCGAAACCCGTGACCGTAGAGAGGGGCTCGAAACGAAGAAGAAAGTATGTGAACGTTCGAGGGCGCGAGCGGTACCGAGGAGAGAGAAGAGTTCGTTGGTCTCGGACTATCCTTCCGGTTTTTCCTCTTCCCTGTCCTTTGTTGGTCTCGCGCCGGATACAGTTTCACGTTACCACTACCACTGCCCTATCAGCACCGCTGCCTTGCGGCGTTGGCGGTGCGGGCAGCCAGCTCGGTGTTCGACCCGCTCGCTCCCTTCCTCGCCTCGGAGAGTCGCACCGACGATGTAATCCCGGATTCAGCACTCAATTTCGTACGTTACGCGGCGGTTTGTACCCCGCCTGTTTTCCTCCTCCGTCCGACCCGAGGACCGCGAGCTTCGTCTCGCTTTTCGCATTCTCGCATCCGCACCAGCTCCGTTTTTCCTGTTCTTCACTTCTGCACTGCTTTGCCACTTTAACTTCGACCGTGGAAAAATCTCCCCTCTTCGGCTTTCGCTCCATCTTTCTTCCGACCTTTCGGCCCACGCTCGATCTTCGTCCCTCCCCACCGGAAATCTCTCTCCGCTACCCCGTTCTTCCCTCGCACGACTAGCCTCGTTGATGTCTCTCGTCCGGAGCTCGCACTCCATCTCCGTATCGGTCGGGTTTTATTTTTCTTCTCGCTGCGTAGTTTTTCGACGTTTGTCTATTGGCGGAGAGAGATTTGGAGAATGTAGCGTGGTTTGTGCGGTCGGGGTGTTCGGGTAAACGGCATAATGACACAACAACTCTTCCCCTACGATCGGAGCGAGCGACAATCCCGGATTGTCCCTCGCACGCTTTCGCATTTGAATTAGATTAGATAAGTTAGAGTCAATGCGAAGGAGGAAATACGGGTATATACCCTCGGTCGGTGGAAGCTCGGGATTTCGGGATCGTGTAGACACGCCTGGAAGGAACGGGTAATTGCAGTTGTCCCTCTTGGATTCGTGGTCTCTTCGCGGAGAGAAAGAATTATTTGGTCCGAGTGGTTAAATACGCTCCGGGCGATTAATTTCGTTACGCCAAGAAATTAGTTGGTCGACTACAAATTAATTGGTTGGTTCAACAAATTAATTGGTTGGTCCAACAAGTTAATTGATTGGGCAAACAAGTTAATTGGTTGGGCAAACAAATTAATTGGTTGGGCGAATAAATTAATTGGTTGGGCAAATACATTAATTGGCTGGCTAAACAAATTAATTGGTTACCAAGCAATTCATTTATTGGGCCAGCAAAGTAATTGGTTACCAAGCAATTGATTCCTTGGGCAAACAAATGAATTGGTTACTAAGCAATTGATTGATCGGGCAAACAAGTTAATTGGTTGGGAAAACAAGGTAGTTGATTGGCCAACAAATGAATTAATTGCCAAGCAATTACTTGGTTGGATAACCGAATTACTTACTTGCTCGAACAACTTGATTGGTTGGTCCAACAAATTAATTAGTTGGCCAAACAAATTAATTCGCTCCCAACAACTATTTTATTGGCCCAGCGAAACTAATCCCTCATCGCCTATCCGACCACACACTAGATAGACCGGAATGATTGCCATCCTCCGTGTCCCCGCGATCGCCCTCCACCCCCAAATTTCATACAACGAAAAAAACCCCGCTACAACTTTTTCAAATATAAAATGTAATGAAAGGTCGAAACGAGCTAGTACATAGAATCTGTAAATGCAGTACCTCCACAGGTCCCCCTCAGAGTTTATAGCTAGCTAAGAGCGTGCGGCACACACACACATACATACAGGCAGGGCAGAGATAGAGCTAGGAGAGAATCGCACAGTGCAAGCACGCCACAGCTTCGGCCGATGCTGTTAGAGCTGTGGCTTGCCGGCTTTCCTCTGTAGAGTAAAAGGGAGGGTAGGTTGCCATAAACAAGTGCTTACCGCAATCTAATGCGTCTGTAATGGCTCGAGCGCCACGCCGAGCCGAGCAGGCAGCAGCGGCAGCAGCACAGTATCTCCCCCAACGGTCCCACTTGCTCCCGCGATTTAATTACTATGTAAATGTCGCATTCCCCAACCTGTCGGCCATACCCGGGGGCCGCGCTCCGCCTATCACTTCTCCCTCGCTCTTCCGGTACCCGCCGCGGCATCATCAGCAAAGCCCAGTAGAGAGAGGACACCCCCCCCCCCCTCATCCTACCCGACCCCCCGGGCCACTGCCACCTCTCAACTCTCTCGCCAACCTCTCGCTACCCCAAAACCCTCAACGAGAAGCTTCCACGGTCGTCGTACAACGAACGTCGGCTCTTCTCCTACACACTGCCCCTGTCGCCCGATGTCCTTAATTACTTTATACGTTATATTATAGCCCGTGCCCAACTTCCGACGAGCGAGTCCTCACTCCATCCGAGGAGAAAGCCTCTCGTTTTAAAGCCCTGCCTCCACGACCAACGATCTCTCACACCACTGAGTCTCTGGACTGCGGACTGACTTCACGGGAAATTCGAAATGCTTTGATGGGTTTGGGTTATTTTTTATTTTTTGGGCTCTTTAATTTGGTTCGGTTGATACATTGTTATTTGGAATCGCGATAGGTGGATTTAGATAAAAATTGTTCTACCTGTTAGTCGGTGGAACTGTAGAGGATATACGGCAAATCTGTATGTGAAGGGTTATTCGTGTGAATCAAAAGAATGGCGAAGAAGCTCCAGAAGAAACGGGGGAGGTGGAAATTGGAAATATTTTAATAGAACACTTGTGTTATTTTTATTTCTATTTAATTTTTCGTATTTTTATTTGTTTATTCGTATTTTTCATTCGGGTCGGTCGATACATTTTTTTTACCATCGCGATAGGTAGTTTTAGATTAAAAACGTTATAGCCGCGAGTCTGTGACTCTGTGAACGAAATACGGCAAATCTGTAAGTAAAGGGTTATTCGCGTAAATCAAAAGAATGGCCAAGAAGCTGCAGAAGCATCGGGGGGGAGATGGAATTGAGTGTACGTGTATTCGCCAAGACGGGGAGGAGCGGAGTTTCCAGTACCGCGGCCCGTTACATCGGCTCTTTGGCTCGTATCCAACGGCGAATTTGAAAATCCAAATCGCGCTCTCATCTCCGTTCGGGCGTAGAAATTGTGTGACTCGCCGTTACGGTCGGGATGAAACCGGGGAATGTATACAGGGTTTATATCTATTGTTATTATACATGCATTCCGTACATACATGCTCGAGATAAAATTGCTTCTATGAATGGTTAATGCCGAATGACGGAGAGTCACAGACTCCGACGGGGTACAAGAAGAGCATCGCGGAATTTCGGAGTTCACGATGGCAATAAGAAACCGCGCTCTCTTACCAATTCAATTTCATACCCGTACAATTTTTTTTTTTTTACTCGACGCAATCCAATCTCGATGGGAAAAAAATTTTAACGATCATTTTTTTAATTTTATTTCTTTTACAGTCGACTACCCAGAAAAACAATGGCTCAGACCGTAAAAAAAACTGTAAATTTAATGTACAATTGTTATGGAAAATTAATGGACTTTTAGAGGGAAATGAAAGTAATTTATTGGAATTGAAGTACTTTCATAATAAAATTAAAGTAAATTTTTTAAAGTAAAGTATTTCTAAAGTTTTAAATATATAGTGCCTTAATTCATCATCACAATTGTACATATAATTTAATATAACAATTTGTGCATAAAAACTTCCAGCACCAGTACATTAAATTTCATACGATATTTTTTTTTACACTGCAAATTAAACAGTCTCGAGATAAAATAGGATAGCACAGGAAGAGCATTGCTGAGTTTCGGAGTTCACGAGAGCCAATTCAATTTTACATCCTCCACATTTCCTTTTTTTACTCGACACCATCCAATCTCGATAAAAAAAAAATGCTAACGATAATTTTTTTGTTTGATTTCTATTACAGTCGAGGACCCAGGAAAACAATGGCGAGGCACGTGCGCCTGATCTCATCCATTTCCGCTGTCCGGAGAGAGCGCCCGTACTCCACAGCTTTCGAAACTACAAATGGTCTTTGCCAGTTGTCCGCATTGGTGCGATAATGTGGCGGCCCGTGGAGGACGGTGAAGGCGGTCTTTGGTCAGTTTGTCAGGCCGGACGATGTATCTAAGAGGCCGTGCTCCCGTGCAGGCCGGCACGGACACGGCGACCCAGGAACACACCGAACAACCACCTACGTTCGACTGTGTACACACACACAGCACGCCACCGAGGTCCTGCAGCCTCCGAAACGATTTGTCTTACGCCTGCAACGGATAAACTTCACGCACCCTCGACCGCTGTTCCCGCCGGCTTTTACCCCGCCGGTTGTCCTTCGTGTTTCAAATAATCGAGGGTCGTTACCGCGAGACGTCGTCGATTACTCGTGATAACTTCGCCGCACTGCTCTCTCCTTCGTGCGGCACGAGGTCCAATGAATTTCCACTTCGACGATACAATTTCCACTTCCATACGATTTACACTTCGACGATACGATTTCTCCTTCGACGCGGTTCACGCCAGCACCTGCGGGAAAAACAGGCTCTATCGTGATAAACTATACGCTTGTCGAGCGAGTTCTTTGACACGAAATTTCGGAGTGAAATATCGAGGGTAATCGGGCTGTTTACCGTCGCTATAGGGAAACGATGAAAAATCGTCTCCTCGAGCTTTTATTCGTCTTTTTTTATTTTTTTATATGGAAGAGATAAATTGTGTAAAAAGTGTCCTGAGGACGACTGGAGAACGCGGGGTTGGTGTACGATATCGTAAAATCAAACGTAATCTCTTCGGTTATCCATCTTGTTTTATCTCGCGGAGAGTCTTTCGTTGGCCGAGAAACGGGTGGGAAATGTAAGACCGGGGAGGGGTCGGTCGGTGCTGGATGGACCATGCAAAAAGCTTTCCGAGAGTGTTTTTGTCCGGTTCCTCTTCCGTCCCTCGTCCCGCCCGGTCGTCGATGGTGGGACTCCGAATTCGCTTCGCCGTCCTCTTCTGTACTTACTTCCCCCTTTTGCGCTCCTCGGGAAATCCAGTCGATCGGATCGACGCGAAGAATTCTCGTGGTCCACTCTATGTCCTCGTCGTGAAATCCTCGAATCAATTGAATATCTTGAGGGGTCGAGACGCGGTCACTCTCGTGCGAGTCTTCCCATTTCTCTTTTCTCGTCGCATATATTTTGTCGCACTGGAATCGTCACTGAGTTTCACTTTCCATCGATGATTCGAAGAGTTTTTACGAGTTGTGACCGGGCGCTCCATTTTCACGTCGACTTTGCTGTCGTTAAGTTCTTCTCTGCTTCGACCCGAAAGTCAGATTAAGCCTCTGTTAATCTTTCTTTCAAACGGGGCTTCCCGATTGATATATATATATATATTTTTTTAGAATCCAGTCGATCGGATCGACGCGAATTCTCGTCGTCCACGATATGAGTGTTGTGAAATCCTCGTCTCAATTGAATATCTTGAGGGTTCGAGATGCGGTCACTCTCGAAGAAGTCTTTCCATTTGTCTTTTATCATTCGCATATATTTTGGCGAACAGGGATCGTCTGTGAGTTTCAAGTTTCATCGATGATTCAAACAGTCTTGCACGTTGTGACCGGGCAATCAATTTCCATGTTGATTTTGCTGTCGGTAAGTTTGCCGAAGTTTCTTCCCCAATGACTTTCAAACTGGCCTTCCGGATTGCTTTTTACCATACTTTACTATATTTTTCTATATTTTACTATACTTTTTTTTTTTTAGAATCCAGTCGGTCGGATCGACGTAAAGAATTGTGGTCAACTCTGCATTCCTATAATGAAATTCGCGAATCAACTGAGAATCTCGAGAGGTCGAGATGCGGTCACTCTCGTACAAGTTTTCCAGTTTCTCTTTTCTCATTCGCATATATTTTACTGAACAGGGATAGTCAATGAGTTTAACTTTCCATCGAGAGTGGCCCATGCTTTCAATAGAAGGCGACAGCCAAGAAGAAGAAGAAGAAGAAGAAGAACTTTCCATCGATGATTCAAAGAGTTTTACGCGTTGTGGCCGAGCAGTCAATTTCCAGGTCGACTTTGCTCTCGGTAAGTTCTTCTCTATTTCTACCCAAAACTGAGTTCTAAACTGGCCTTCCGGATTACTATACTTTTTCTTTTTTGTTTTTTTAGGTACCACGTACGCAATGGGAAAGTAAAAAATAGAGATCGGCAGGGGCTTTGGAGTTGTCGCGTCTGCGGACGAGTTCCCATTCCCGGTTTTTCGAGCCCCTACTGTGTCGAGTTTACTGTATGGACGGCAGCGTGGATAACGGAGTACTGTATACCGTGAAACTGTGTATAATACCCGCTGGTTTCGCGAGCGCGTGCACGAGGCCGTGGGAGGGAGAGAGAGAGAAACGCCGAATGGAAGGGCGAGAGGGCGTCGTGAGTTATGAGTGCTCTGTGATATCAATGCATCAATTTGGCTAAACGAAGGATTAATTTAATAACAAGTCAGCAGGGGGGGCATCGGACGCGATGATCTATAGAGAAGGGAAGAACTGCAAACTACACAGGTCGCTCTTTCTGTTGCTGTTTCTCCTACCGGGGACGGCGACTCTGTATAGATGATAGCTACATTCATCTCGGTCTTTTTTCACACACTCTTTTATTTCTTTTTTCTCCAATGAAATAGTATTTTGATTCTGTGACATCGAAACTGGGAGCACTTATTGCAATGACGATTCTAGAGTTCTAAAATTTTCTGTATACATTGCCGATAACGTCGATTTTATTGGAGCTCAATCTCAATCTCTGGGCACGATATTTCTTTAAATTACAACACCTCCAATCACAAGTGATGAGACAGTGATGAGCATGAATGTACATTGGAAACAATTTTGTTTGAAATTTAACGTACTGGAGTGGGCATTTTTGTGCAAAGACTGGTACATTAAATCATGATGAAAAATTAATGTTCAGTGCATTAAAAACATTGGGAATACTTTGGTTGCAGCAATGCACTTTAATTTCAATGAAAAAGTATATTAATTTTTAATCATAATTGTGCATTAAATTTAATGTACCAGTTTTTGCATACAAACTTCCAGTCCATTACATTAAATTTACAATTTTTTTACAGATTCAAATCATTTTTCAAATACCCAAAAAAAAAAACAATAACAAAAAATATATATCTATAATATCGTTGAGTGTAAAGCAAAGTCGTAAAATCCTTTCGTATATCAGTTCAAATTTGACGTAAGTATGATTGACCTCGGTGGATGAAAGCGTGCGTGTATCTTCCCTTGTTTTGTATCACCCTCGTTCGTGCCACGTATGTAGTTACACGTCGACGTGGGGGGGAGGGGTGGTAGAGGGTGGGTTACACACGAAGAGCGGGGTGCCGGCTCTCAAGCAAATGTACAACATTAGCTGCGAAGGCGCATCATCTGTGCACAAACGGGATTGCGAAGGGAGAGCCCCGAAACTCGTAGAAATGTGGGCGTCCGCGAGAGAACGAGAGAGCGAGCGGGCGCGCGGTTGACGCAGGGAGTGTTGGAGAGTGGGTGGGACGGAGAGGAAGATAGAACGGGCCGGACGGGAGGTTTGAGGGTGCATATCAGTTTCATCGCGGCGTAATGTTACTAAGCGACAACTTCTCTCGCACCCCCTCTATCTGTCATGCCAATTAACCGGCTTCGTTCCCGGTTACGGTTTTCTCAGCTTGATCCCTCCTCGCCGCTGTCTGTTACTATTCCACGGCAGAAACTACCGACGGTTTCCACAATGCTGATGGATCCGGAATTTGCAAATCTCCGCTGCCGTTCGGATTTTACCGATTTGGGGAATTCACTTTAAAAACTTTTTTAAATGTTGGAGTTCCCATAAACATTTTTTGTATCGAATCATCTAAATTTTATGAGATTTATTTTAATTTTTATTTTTCGAATTTTTTCCGCGATTTAATGTTACGGTTACGGTTTTCCCAGCTTGATCTCTCCTCGTTCTGTGTTACCATTCCACGGCAGAAACTACCAACAGTTTCCACAATGCTGATGGATTCCACAATGCGGTCGTTCGGATTTTACTGACATGCAGAATTCTCTTTAAAAATAATTCTGACGGACCCGTTAAATTTTTGTTATTGAATCCTTTAAATTTGATGAGATTTATTTATATCTTTATTTTATTTTTTCGAATTTTGTCCCACGATGTAACGAATTAGAATTTGTGTACTTCGAGATTGGGTCCTCGCGTCCGTGGCTTCTGTATTTTACGCCCTTATCTCGCGCCGCTTTAAAAAAAAACCCTCGTTCGTCCCTTCGCACCGAACCCCCCAAAGAATCGCGATATCGACGAGTTTTACGAGGACGCGTAGCCGCGTGCGATTTTAGAGCCACGCGTCTCGATTTTACAATTCGATAGTGCGTAGATGTTAACGAAACCGAGACGTAGAGACGACGGCTTTGTTCACGTGCTTCAAGCTCCGGACGTCCACGCGAGATAGCGGTATCGCCCCTAGCAAAGTAAAACCGTCGGGGCTCAGTGAAGCTCCTCCGTTTATCTTCGGAGTGTGAAAACATGTCGATCAAGCGACTCTAACCAAAAGCGAATAAGAAATAAATTCGTCCGGAAATGGGCCGTCCGATTGATTGCGGATTTAAAACCATGCGAAATACCGCAGTCGGTAACAAAAACTGTAATCGAGTTTCTTAATCGCACTGCCCTTTTACGACCAAAAGCAAAGTTTTACACGAAGCTAAATCGACATACACTTCACCTAAGAATTTGCGAATATTCATCAACAATGCGCATTGTTAAAAAATATATATATATTACAGCTTTTATTACCGACCGAGCCGGGGCCGAGTCGGGAGTGTGAAAATACGTCGATTAAGCGATGTTTATCTGAAAGTGAATAAGATATAAATTTATCAGAAAATGAGTCCTCCGATTGATCGACCACATAAGAGCAATGCGAAATACCGCAGTCGGTAATAATCCCTGTGATTGATTTTTTTATCGCACTGCCCATTCACGGCCAAAAGCAACTTCACGTAAGAATTTGCATTTAATCATCGACAGTCCGCATTGTCAAATTGATCGACCATTCGAGAGTATGCGAAATTGCTCAGTCGGTAACAAAAACTAATCGATTTTTTATCGCACTGCCCATTTACGACCAAAAGCAACTTCTTACCTGAAGCCGAATCGATTTCCACTTCACGTAAGAATTTGCATTGAATCATCGTCAGTTCGCGTTGTTAAAAACAAATTACAGTTTTCATTACCGACCGAGCAGGTGCGCGTCGGGACGAAGAGGTGGGACATCGCCTCAAAGGTCACCCACACCTCCGGTACGAAACAAAACACAACAGCCCCGTCCGGTTAATGCCGGGTTCCCCAGGGTGCCATTACACGTTGAAGCGTCAATGCGAGAAACGAACCTCGAGACTCCCTCGAGTCCTCGAGCGCGTGCAAAATATCATCTTTTATTTCTTCCTTTCTCGTTCCGACTTCGCTTCCGAGCAAGTGAGAATAAATTTAAAAAAAAGAAGTAAAAGGCCTTTTTTCCAAGTAAAAACCTGCGCGGCGGTCGCATTCTATATGTGATACACCCGTCCATATATATCCGTATACAACGGGATAGTTTATGGGGGGCTGTGAAACAGACGCGGGGGCCAGTCGGGAATAGTTATATATACAGTAAAAGCGTGTATGTGGTATATGCACGGTATCGCCGTGCAATAGAGACGCGCCGGTCCGCTCAGCGCGAGCCCCCGGGTTTTATCCCCTTCAGTATAAACATGACGGGTTTTATTGTTTGACGTTTTGTTATCTAATTGGTCGTTACTCGCGGGCGGGTAGAGTGCAGCGAAAGAGAGATCGAGCGAGCCGCGAGCCGCGAGAGACTCATTCCACTGGAAGCCCGCTTCGGGCGCTCACAGCTTCGAGCGCCGACTCTCCATTCCATTTCGTTCCATCGGATCGTATCCCATTCAATTCGTGACCATAACGTTAGCCGAGCTATGGGCGAGTCCGAGGGAAAGAGACAGAGACCGCGCCGGGCCATCGTAATTCACCGACTCTAACTGTCGCTATAGTGTCATTGCATTTAGTGCTCTCATGCACGAGTACCGTACATTCGATACATCCGCACAAAAGTCGGACGATACCGAGACACGTAAACCGAACGTAAAATAAACTCGGGTTCGTCGAATTGCCCGGACCGAAGGTTTAATCTAAATTGTAAATCAAATTTCCAGGGAGAAGGGAAGAAGGAGGAGGAGTGAAAAAATGAAGAAGGTCCACGAGTTACAACCAAAGACCAATCGAGAAAGACTCTAGGGCGGATAATGAGACGGACTGTTAAAATTAGATGGCCCTACCCGGAGAGAAGAATGAAGAGAGAATTCGTGCCGAGGAGCTCGTGTATGTTTCCGGCGAAAGGGTGCAAATTGCATTTAGTGCTCTCATGCACAAGCACCGTACGTTCGATACATCCGTACAAAAATCTGATTACACCGATACACGTAAGTCTAATGTAAAATACACTTGGTTCGGCGAATTTACCGAGTGAGCGTTTAATCTCAATTATAAATTAAAATCAATTTCAGGAAGAAGACAAAAAATGAAGGATATCCACGAATAATAACTACTGCAACGAATTAAGAAACACTCGAGTGCAGATAATGAGATGGACTGTTACAATTAGATGGCCCTACCCAGAGAGAAGAATGAAGAGAGAATTCATGCCGAGGAGCTGGTGTGTATATTCGGCGGAATGGTGCGCATTGGTCCTTAGCGCTCTCAGACACGAGTACCGTACGTTCGATACATCTGCACAAAATTCGGATAATAGATAGATCGAATTTTTATTTGGTATTGGGATAGAAGCCCTAAGTACCATTGCAGTGCAAGAAAAGGCGATGAGGTGTACATTTCGGTAATAACTAAAACGGGTATATTGAAACACGTAAACCGAACGTAAAATACACTCGGTTCGTCCAGTTGCCCGACTGAACGTTTAATCCCAATTGTAAATCAAATTCCAGGAAGAAGAAAAAATTAAGAAGGTCGACGAATAACAACGATTGCAGACAATCAATGAAGAGAATGAAGAGAGAATTCATGCTGAGGGGTTGGTGTATATTTCCGGCGGAAGGTTGCACACTGCATTTAGTGCTCTCATACACGAAAGCATCCGCACAAAAGCCGTATGACACTGAAACACATAAACCGAAGGTAAAATAAACCCGCTTCGTCAAATTACCCGACCGAAAGTGTAATCTCAATTGTAAATCAAATTTCCAGAAAGAAGAAGAAAAAAAAATGAAGAAACGAAAAGGAAAAAGATCCACGAATAACAACTACTGCAATCAATCAAGGAACACTCGAGTGCAGATAATGAGACAGACTGTTAAAATTAGATGGGTATAGTCCTCCCCACCCGAGGAGAAGAATGAAGAGAGAATTCATGCCGAGGGGTTGTATATATCGGCCGGAAGGGTGCCGCGCAGTTATGGCCACTGGTTGGAGCTCTTCGCCTCCCCAGCGGAGGAGCTTCGTCGAGGATGAAGATTGAGACGAGGGCGAAGGAGAAGAAGAGGGTACGCGAGCCAAGACAGTAGCACGGACGAGGACGTGTGAGGAGAGACCTGAGTCAGGAAGGAACGGAGGACGCGAGGTGGGAGACGAAGACGGGACGTCGGGCGGGAGGGTGAGAGCTGTTGGAAGAGGAGAAACGGAGCCCGAAGAGCCTCGCTGCTCGGAGAGAACGGGCGAGCGCGCAAGCAGGCAGCAATATCATAAAGTAAGTTTGTGGCGTGGATGGCCGCCTCGCGCTCCTAATGGACAATAACTGCGATATACTGCCTCATCCAGGGAGAGCCCAGACTCCCCCCAGACCCGCCGCCGTCCTCGGGCTCGACGAGATTCGTCCTCTGCTCCGCGCGCTCTTCTCGATCCGCCGTCGAGCTGCGGCCGTGGAAGCAAAAGGCCCTCGACTCTAAACACACGGATATCGTTGCGGAGTCGGGGGCGATCCTGGCGGCAACATCGCGCTGTACGCACTTTATATCTTCCGGCTAAGTATCAAGTGCCAATAGAGGCTTCCCTGCGGAGATTCTCGAGCCTCCGGGCTTGTACTTAGCGCCCGAATGACCCCTACGCAACGGGCGGTGGTAACGCCGAGGGTCCGGACTACCCCTTGTCGACACTTCGATGACCATTGAGTAATGAAACGAAACGTTTGGGGGTTCGGTGTAGTCAATGTTTTTATCTTTTTGTTTATTGATTGATGGGTGCATTCACGGCTATAGAAGGGTACCAAATGGGAACTCTGGACTAAAACAGATTTGCAATTAAAATATATATATCAAGTTATATATTTTTTATTTGCAAATTTCTTTTAGTCCAGAGTTCCCATTTGGTACCACGGGACGAGTTTAATTTCAATTCCGGTACACTTTACTTTCAATTCCGGTAGAGTTTTCATTTTTGCTGCGGTGAAGATTTTCATACAGAGTTACTATATTGTAGAGACTTTATCCTTCGGCGTTTGGCAAACTCGTCTCTGTCAGCGACGTAAGTGCACCGATTAACGCTCGATCGGAAAGCTATCCTCCGGATAGACGTCGAGACTCTGTTCTACCCCTTCTCCACACTTCGATGAGCATTGAGTAATGAAACGAAACGTTTGGGGGTTCGGTGTAATCAATGTTTGATCTTTTGACTTACTGATTAATGGATACATTTATATCCATACAATCTTACCAAATAAGAACTCTGGAAGAAATCATCTCTGCCAAAACATAAAATAAAAAATATATTTCATCGCGAGAACATCGTCACGCGATACAGTTGTCTTGTGGCGAGGTTTAATATCAATTTTGGTAGAGTTTGTTCAATTCTGGTATAGTTTGACTTCCATTCCGGTAGAGTTTAATTGCAATTTTGGTAGAGTATAATTTCCCTTCCGGTATAATTTACTTTCAATTTCGACAGACTTAAATTTCAATTCAGTTTTTATTTGTGCAACGGTGAAGATTTTTATACAGAGTTATAACATCCCAGAGCTGTTTTATTCTCCGGAGTTCGTCAAACTCGTCTCTGTCTGAGTTGCAAATGCGCCGATTAACGCTCGATCCGGAAACTATCCTCGGGACAGATCGATCCGCTTATCGAATATATTATGACAAATTAACGTCGCCCGACAGCGAAGCCCAAACACGGCGACGACGCCCTTTCCTGTATCGTGGCTGTTGCATGCCGGCAGTTGCGGAATTACCGCTCGCTCGCCGCGTGTCGTCGCGGGCGCGGGGGCGGGGGGGATGAAGCTCTCGAGCTGGAAAAATGTTGGAACAGCTCCGGCGATCGAGCTATCGTGGGCACACACGTCGAACTGCCGGTGGTTCTGCTCGCGAGTTCGCTCGGCGGCAATATTTTACATAGGATTGCGGGCTCTTTCTCGCTCTCTGTCTCCCCGGTGCGGAGCGCGTATAGCCGCGTGTGGCGTACACGCCAGCAGGAGCGCCAGCGGCAGCATCGACGTTTGATATTTTTATGCGGTGGCGCCACTGCTGTACGGAGATTTACGAGGCAGATATGTGATCACAAAATGGCCGACACTAAATCAAATATGGTGCATCGGGAAAACATCCGGCATTATTATTGGGACTTTTATTGGAACGTAGAAGCGGAGATCGAGGTGGAGCGCCGATGCCGACCCGGCGGGGGCAATAAAGCAAACGCCGTGACGTAATTTTACGATCACCCGTCCGCCCCACCTCGCCCCACGGGCCGCCCCCGCCCTCCTGTATGCAGAGCAATCGTTATACCGGAGATTCTTATAGCTATATCTATTTATGATACGTATATATGTATTTCTGTAACTTCTCTTTCGCGTCATGGCGGCGTGGGCGCCCGATTAGGTAGCGACCCTTGCACGTTCTATTGCGTCTGCGTTATACCTACAGGATTCACCGGTATGCGTTGCGAACGTCCCTCAAATATATCGTCTCGCGGTGCTCACTGGTCTGTTTTTATGGTTTCGTGGCTTCCCATGCCGATCGTTATATAATAGAAAGTGCTATACCCGCCGTTTGACGGCGCGTATAGCAGTTTCTGGAGGATAACAAAGAATTGCTGCTACAAATGCAAAAGGAATATTGTTGTCGCGATTATTGACTGATTACTATATTGCTTGAATTTGGGCAGAAACTACGGGCGGATTCATGTTTGATAGGGGAAGACGAACATATTTGATCTGGTAGATTTTTTTTTTTTTTTTTTTTGCAACTTCTGTTGACATTGGATGGGTGATTGCAGTTTACAATCACCCAACCAGCACCCCCCCCCCCCTCTCTGCCTTCCAGGCCGCGCCACACTTCTGTATGCAGAACAATCGTCGTATCGGAGATTTTTATACCTATGTCTATATATAGGTATAAAAATTACTATATTTATTTATTTATTGGGGCTGTGCAGATAGGCCGGCCTAGAGGGTTAAAATATCTTATCCGGCTAATGGATTTTATAGTTTGGTCGGCTAAGTCGTCTTAGCCGGCTCATCCGTTTTAGCCGGCCAAGCTATACTCGCCGGCTAAGCTAATACAGTCTTGGAATTTTTTGACGAATTTTTATTTATTTTTTATAATGTTATCTGCAACGTATTCCGAAGTATTTTTGCCGCTGAACACGAATCCGCCGGCCTTTTTGGCTTAAAGTGCAATGCGACATTGAGGGGCTCGATTTTATGCACGAAATTATGCACGATTTTATTCACTTGTCCGGCTAAAACGGATTAGCCGGGTAGATATTTTAGCCGGCTAGGCCGGCCTATCTGTACAGCCCTAGTATTTATAGGTATAACAATACCTATATCTATGTATTTATAGGTATAACAATACCAATATCTATGTATTTATAGGTATAACAATACCTATATCTATGTATTTATAGGTATAGAAATATGTATTTTTATAACTTCTCCTTCGCGTCATAGCGGCGCGTGTGCCCGATTGGGTAGCGACCCTTGCACGTTGTATTGCGTCTGCGTTTATACCAAAAGGATATACCGGTGCGCATTAAAACCATCCCTCAAATATATCGTTTCGCGGTGCTCACAGTTCTTTTTTATGGTTTCATGGTTTCCCATGCCGATCGTTATATAATTCAAACTACCATACTCAGCGTTCGACGGCGAAAGAAGTTAACAAAAAATGTCTGCTATAAATGCAAAGGAAATATTGTTTTTCGTGATTACTGCCCTTTCGCTTAAATTTGGGCATAAAATGCAGGCGGATTCACGCTCGATCGGGAAACACACATGGAAATGTTTGGTCCGGTAGATTTTTTTGAAAACTTCAATTTGTACAACAAAAAATTGCAAGCAATTATCACTTTTTCTTTTCGATTGAGAAAATAGTTTGGTAATTCGACAAAGTAATTTATCTTCTGAATTTTTTGTGTTGCAAAAATCCATGAGAAAAGCAAAATAAAAAATATGTGTATATTTTTTTTATTGAGAATGCCTCGATCGCCGTAAAAGTAACAATGAAACTCTCGATGCTCCTCGCGTGGTATAAAGTTTTATTAAACGCCGAAACCTTCGGTCAAAAATTATTGCATCTTCGTTCGGTGTAGCCTTTTTTTTCTATACAGTATCTCGTTATAAGCAGCCCAGTAGTTTAATCGGTATAGCCGAAGGAGAGGGGGGGGGGGGGAAGTATTATACGAGAACGGAATTACGGTCCTCAACTAGCAATAAAATTAATGTCGACGAACGAGACGTTATGGAGATTGATGGTGTGTGCGCTTGTGAACGCGCTCTCAGGACGCAAGGTGAAAAGAGCAAAGTTGTCCATCCGGTTGAAGGTTCGAAAAGAGTCGTGAAAGGAAAGGAAGAAAAAAAAGAATAAAGAAGCAAAGAGAAAGACACTCTCTTATGGCCCGAAAGAATCCTGAATGATAAACCTTATATATAGCGCGTTCTGCAGCCATGAATGCGCATGCGTCTCAGCGGAGACGTAAAAAAGATTGAAGGACCACCGGGCCTCAGTAAATTTTTTTTTTTGGTTCTAAACCAAAACAAAAAAATATGCCTTTGCGTGAAAACTCATCGTCTACCTTACGAGCATCGAAGTTGATATTTCGTCGACACCGGAAGCTCCCCGAGCCGTGCAACGACATCCGTACTGTTTTTCCCTTCACCCCCAATCCCTGTTAACTGGATTGAAAAAACAAGTGGTAGTTCTTACCATCGTTTATCGCTACCAGCGCGAAAGAATCCTGAATGATAAACATTGTATATAACGTGTAGTGCAATCACGAATGCGCATGCGCAGCGGACACATAAGAAAGATTCGGGCATCAGTAAAATAAAAAAAAAAAAACAAAACAAAACAAAAGAAAAAACATCCATTTGCGTGAAAACTCATCGTGTACCTTACGAGCATCAAAGATCATATTTCCTCGACACCGGAAGCTCCCCGCGCCGTGCAACGACATCCGTACTATTTTTCCCTTCACCCCCAATCCTTGTTAACTGGATTGAAAAAACAAATGGTATTTCTTACCATCGTTTATCGCTACGAGCGCGAAAGAATCCTGAACGATAAACTTTATATATAACGCGTAGTGCAGCCACGAATGCGCATGCGCAGCGGGCACATAAGAAAGATTGGGCATCAGTAAAAAAAAAAAAAAAAAAACAAACCAAAAAATATCCCTTTACGTGAAAACTCATCGTGTACCTTACGAGCATCGAAAATGATATTTCCTCGACGCCGGAAGCTCCCGAGTCGTGCAACAGCATCCGTAGCATTTTTTCCCTTCATCGCCATTCCCGTCAACCGAATTAAAAAAAAGGTATTTCTTACCATCGTTTATCGCTATCGTTGCGCGAGCACATATGTCTGTTTATTGAGTAAACAGGCTGTATAGCCGCGTCGTTGAAGAGGCGCACGTGACCGGCTCAGCGACGTTAGGATAGAAAAAAACGCAGAAGAAAAAAAGGTACTCGATGATTCCTGCCAACGCCCTCGACTGTGTATCTCAGTGTGCTGTCCGTCCGGTCTTCTCTGCTCTTCCGTATGCGCTTTTGCGTGTCGCAGGATCGTCGCTCAGCCCCGAGGCCACTGTTGTCTCTGACAACACTCAATTTTTTTTCTCCCGGAGGCGAACGGGGCGTTCCGCAACACGCAACTGCGTCGACTACGATGAATCTCCGTTTCGGCAGCGCTGCGAGAACGAGCTGCGCGACAAGTTCCACAGGTGCCCCCTCGAGCTTGTTCCACCACACTTCGAGCACGTATCGAGCCTTCGGTACGTCTCGCGCAGTGTATCCTGGCGTGTATCGGTGTCCTCGTGTTTTTCTTTCTTAAAATAATAACATCGCAGCGTCCACGAACGCAGCACGACTCGGGGCAGGGACAACGGACGGGACGGGAGTGAGCGACCGTATGGATGTTGTACGTCTCGTTCGGGGAACCCGCGCGGAAATATATTACGAAGAGAAGCACAAGTGTATGTACTCTCGCGGGTGGGTTTCACCAATCGAACTTTGATCTGTCTTCCGTGCTGTCCTTTTGCTGCTGACGGGAGACATTAAGATCGATGCCCTTGCACGAGGGCGAAGACGGACAGTACGGGGTTTTTATTTTTCGGTTGTTTAGTTTGTTCGGAAAAAAGATTTTTGTTTCATAGAAGAAATAATTGTAGTTTGTGGAAAAAAGATTTTAGTTTGTGGACAAAAGATTTTAGTTTGTGGACAAAAGATTTTGGTTTGTTAGAGAAAAACGTTTTAGTTTCTTAGAGAAAAAGATTTTAGTTTCTTAGAAAGAGAGATTTGAATTTGTTAGAGACAAAAAGGATCTTAGTATCTTAGCAAAAAAAAACAACTCGTAGCCGCAACACGAAAAAACTAAAAAGAAAATAGAACTGGGCGAGAAAGCTCGAGCAAGGAAAATTCGAAAAGTAGGATTGACCGCAGGTCGATGGGGGGGTTTGAGTATTAAGGGAAAATCCGAGACTTTTTGACTTTTCGTTTTCGGTGCGGATACTTTATCTGATCCGACAAACAAGAGGCTCTCGGGTTCTTCGCGGTGTGCAGGCTCCGGCCGACGAGATGTTTTTTTTTTTTCGTGAATGGTTTTTCGTGCGCGAGAGCGGCTTCTCGGCTTAACCGGCTGGGGAAGGGAGCTCAATCCCTTTTGTTAATCGAGAGAACCTCGGGGTCTCTTGCGAGCGCGCGCGCGCCCCCCTCGTCACCGGAAATACTTTCGCCTTTACATTTCGTCAGGTCCACGATGCACCGAAGAATGAGAATAACGGAGGCTCAAAGAAGTTAAGAATGCGCCTACGCCGGAGAGATCCATACCAGGACTATTATAGGGCTTATACGGCAGTACACCAAACTAATATAACGCGTCGACGCAGCCTGAGCTAGGGACGGTAGGCTACACAAGAAAATCTGTCGAATCGGTTGCCACGGAGATTTATCGTCATCCCGCAACGATACTCGGCAGTAAATCCATACAAACAAACCCACCGGCCAGTCATATACTCATTCTTGTTTCTTAATGATACTTTTTCGGTGTGATGAGACACAATCGTTCCCAGACTAAAAAAAAAATACAATAAAATTCATCAATCAGACTCTTTTAACACCTTATTCTGGAGGTGAAAGAATTTTCTTAAAATGCTTTATTTTTTTTATGTTTGTGTTTAATTTATCGACGGGACATGCGCTTTTGCATGCTAAGAGTACAATTGCGTGAAAGATTGGAAGAGGTACAATGAGTGCAATACAGAGTGGTCAATAAGTACACGGTAGGGAAATTAGAAGATTACGGAAAGATAAATAATGTAGATAAGTAAAAAAAAAGTTACTTGTAAAAGCACAATCGAATCAAGTGTGCTGCAAGATCAAGAACTACTGTACATTCGGCTTTTTTTTTCCAGCTCTGTGTTCATCCCGCGCAGTGACCGAAGAGGAACCGAGGCATTTCCCGAAAGTCTCTCGAGGGACTCCGAGATGATTGCGGTGCGCTAAGTGTGTTGCCGCACAAAAGCCGGTTTAATAACAACAATGAAAGAACGTCACTACCTACTCCCTAATTTCTATTAATTACTTAAATTTTTTTAGTGTTAGTAATAGTATTTATTTATTTTGCCTCATGGGGAACAATTCCCTTGTCGAAAGGGTGAGCCATTAAAAATATTTACATTTTCTTTGTTTTGTAAGTAAAATTCTACATAATTTCTTAGATTTATATAATAACATTTTTTCTCATTTTTCCACCTTACAAGTAGTTAAGTAAAATTCGCAGGAACGCACACGTTTTTGATTATTTTTAATTAATTTCTAATACTCAATCCTTTTTATTTGACTGCCAATTAAATTTTAACTTATTTTTAATACAACAAAAAAGTTACTAAAAAAAAGCGAATGAATGATGCACGAGGTGGCGAGTGTCTTGTAGGATTAAGGCCCGCTCCACATTCTGCTTTTCTCTTTTTTCATCTCCGCGTCCATCCCGCGCAGTGACCTTAGAGTAACCTAGACATTTCCCGAAACTCTCTCTCGAGGCCCCCGAGCGCTGATCGTCGTTGCGTTAAGTGTTTCGCCGCACGGAAGCCGGTTTAATAACAACAATGAAGGAACTTCACTCCGCAGCAGCTTCCCACCCCCCCTCGAATTCTCCCATTCTTCTCCACCTTGCCAAGCCGAAGTCCCCCCTCTCCTCGCGTCTCGCGTCCTCTCGCGCGCCTTTATCCTTGGAAGAAATAAAACCCGGAGAGTCGTAAGAGCCCCCTCCGCCCCCGCGCTGGCGGGATGATTAATATCCAGCCGACAGTTTGTGAAGCGGGCCGGCCAATAAACGGGATAAAAATACTCGTGAAAAATAGCGCGCTCATTAGGGGTACAGTCACATCTGTGACTGTGCGCCCGGTGCCTGCGCGCCGTGACTCGAGCTCTCCGAAGCCGACGAGAGAAAGAGACGAGATTCAGCTCCAGAGGGCGATGAAGGGAGCGAAGGAACATAGAGAAGAGAAAGACATATACATGTATATATATATATGTATATGTATATAGAGAAAAGAAGGACGAGACGAAAGGTTGGGCGTGTGGGGTGGGTAGGCAGATTTATGAAAGTAATCACAGATTATTTTAATATTCCGATGGGCGCGTCTCCCATTCGTTCGTTCGTTGTCTTCTCGTTTTCCCCGCGTTTCGCTCCCGGCTCGTCCGACGTCACACCAGCGTGCGTCTACGAAAATTACCAAATCGCAGACCCGAGCACCCAATCGAGAGTCGTTTTGCCTTTTGTCTTTTTCTTTTCGTATAAAAATTTTCACACAACCTTCTCGCAGCTGCGGGGCCATCGAGCGTCGCGCCCGATATCGATTTTATATCGTCCGGAGAGCGCTATGCATATAGAATCGTTATAACAGTTTGCGTTTTTACGACGTTGTCATAGCCGGAGAGTTTCGAAGCCTACCGCGTGGGCGTTAACTAAGTAAAAATTAAAGTGTGCTTATGTGTGTCGCGCCGTTGCGAGCGATTTATAGGATTCTCGAGTGTAGTGACTGGGCCGGCGCGTTCGTGGATTTTATTGAGAGACGTCGTAATCGCTGGCGAGCTGCGCAGACGCGAAACACCGTTGCTGCTTCGACTATACCGGGGCAATGACGATAACGGTAACGAGAAACGGCCATACGCACCGTCGCAACGTGCGTGCAATATACAGTGTCTCATATGCGCTACGGGGAAACCTGTTGTACCTGGGTGATAACGTTCGAGCCAAAGGGGGTATGAAATGTACCCCTGGATATCCGTCCTGCACACTGAGAATTATATCCACGTCACCCATTCGCACATACGAGCCTTCCGTACGCTGCACGGAGAGAAATTATGGGGTCGGCGGAAATACTTCACTTCCGGTATAAAAGTCTTATTTTTATCGATCGGAAGTGACGTCACAACGGCATACGTCACTTCCGGTTTCGAAATCCCATTTTTATCGATCGGAAATGACGTCACACCGAAGATACATCACTTCCAGTTTGGAAACATAATTTTTCGACCGGAAGTGACGCCACACCGGAAATACGTCACTTCCGGTTTTTAATATCACATATTTCAAGCGGAAGTGACGTCACAGCGGAAATACGGCACTTCCGGTTTGCATATCTCATTCTTCGACCGAAAGTGATGCCACACCGGAAACACGTCACTTCCCGTTTGGAAATCTCATCCCTCGACCGGAAGTGACGTCACACCGCAAATACGTCACTTCCGGTTTTTAAAATCACATATTTCAAACGGAAGTGACGTCACAGTGGAAATACGTCACTTCCTGTTTGCATATCTCATTCTTCGACCGGAAGTGACGTGTCACCGAAAATACGTCACTTCCGGTTTAAATCCCAGATAGAAAAACGTGCCACGAAATGGGTATCGTACCATTGGTACCGCTACGGTTCCGTCGCCGTGCCGTTTTTTTTTGTCTATTTGGGATGTCTCTTTTTTTTTACCGTGTGAAACCGAAAATTTAGATTTCCGGTGTCCAAATTCCATAGTCCATGTCGAGGCCGCGAAGTTGTCCCAGCCACAACAACCTGCTAGTAATATATATGATAAATATAATAATATGTGTTACACATCCACGTATAGTACGTCTCGTACTTCGTACAGCCTGTGGCTGTACGAATAGTATTTCGAATACGAAAGACACTTCTCGGACAATCGTTTTACGCGCCCGAAATTCTCATTCGGCATGTCCTTCCCGTGGAATTTGTGAATGAATCCCAAAATCGTAGTGCGAGATATTTTATGAATGAAAGTTCGGTACTATGTGCGTTACTACGCGCGACGGGCGGTGCGGCCCGAGCCGACAAAGAACCTCCGGGACTTTCGGAGATGCCGCACCTGTCCCAGTTTACCCTGCGCTCGCACGTACAACCGCACAGTGCAGTTATAGCAGTCGATGTCGACGAAGCTAAAGAGAGAATTTCACAGACATCACTTGACTGCGCTGTACGTACCTACCTGCGGCTATAAGTTGTCAGTTATACGTTATAACGTGCAGTAGTGTGCTCTATGCTACGATGTCCTCTATACTAGGATTCACAATAGCTGCACGCTCCTCTCGTCGGTTTAGTGACGGAGTCACGTCCGGTAATTTCGTGGGAGAATATGAGAGACCCGCCTTTATAGCATGGTATTGTATCGTGCAAAAGATAAGTCGAGAAATGACAGGTTGACTGCCCAAGCTTCGCACAAGGATTGTGTTGTTATGGCTCGGGCTAGATGCGATCGAATGTCCGGACATTAGAGCCGAAAGACCGATTCGAGCTTTCGATTACCTTGGACTGATTTATCAATAAATTGCAAGTTTCATGAGTTGATTTTAGAAAAACAGTACGTCGACGAAATTAAAGTGAGTATTTCGTAGACGTCGCTTGACTGTGCTCTACGTGTCTACCTGCGGCTATAAGTTGTAAGTTATATGCTATAGATTCGTTATTGATTTCGTGGAGGAATGTGAGAGACCTTCCGATGTAGCATAGTATAGTACCGTACAAATTGGGTAGGGAAGAGCGGGGCAAAACAAGATAGGCCAAAACCCAATTTTCCAATAAAAATTTGGACTTCGCATTTTGCCCCATCGATACATCTGGATTTTCTGCCCCGTTTTGCGCCACTGTATCATCCAAAAATTAGGGGAAAATTGCGTTTTGCCCCACTGTCCCATTTTACCCCGCTCTTCCCTATATTACACGAAGCGGTGTTTTGCTTCCTCATAGAGGAAGCTTTCAGTTATAAGACACGAGTAGCGATAGTAGCTGTGCTAAGATAAAGCCAAGGGTATAAAGATAAGGCATTCTTCTTCTTTCTTGGCTGGAATAAAACCAATTTTATGATTAGGTTTAAGTTTTAGTGTGTAAAAAGATGACATGTTGGGAATGTAAAAGGCAAAAGCCGTACAGTGGAAATAAATTCTATTCTAGTACCGTGTAAAATATAAGTCGAGAAATGGCAAGTTGACTGCCCAAATTTCGCACAAAGATTGCACTATGTTATTATGGCTCCAGTCTCGGATGTCCGGATAAGAGCTGGAGGATAAATTCGAGCTTTCGATTACCTCGAACCGATTTGTCTATCGATCGCAATGTTCACAAGTACCGCAAAAAGACTGCAAGTCGTCAAGCACGTCTTAGGAGCGAATCGCCGAGTTCATGGCGACCCGAAAGTTGGGGCAAAACGGACCGGTCCGTTTTGCCCCGAAGTTCCATTTTCACACCCCCATGTGCCGGAAAACCACCCCGTATTGTCGGAACGCTCTGCAAACCGGATGGAAATATAAAAATAAGAAAATCAAAAAGAAGAGAAAGCAAAAAAAAAAAGAATCCAGCGAAGCGTCGATTCGGCGAACGGTAAACTGACTCCCCGATTCCGAGGGGGAAATAAGAGCCATTCAGATTCGCGATAAAACGTTGAATATGAAGGAGACGAGAGACGGAGAGTCGCGCGAAGCGGGGAAGGGAGGAGAAATAAAAGGATCAAAAGCAACAGACAAAATTTCTCGAGACTGAGAGGCGATGTTGAAGTAGAGAGCGGAATAAAAATGCCCGTTGCTCCGTCATAATCTTATACATTCACGGTGAGAGAGAGAAGACGGCTCTTCCCCATCCAGGAATCCGCTGAACGCTCTCGAGTCTCCATTGGTGGAAAAGCGGTCGCGACGAAAGCTTTTCTCGCTCCTCCACTCTCGCCCACTCTCGGCGACGGGAACGCTTTAGCCTCCTTACCCGAGCACCCTCCTCCAGCGCGCTCAAGACAAATCGTGGCAATCACACGAGATTCTGAATAACAAAAGTATTCCACTAGTGGCGACGGTTCTCCGCTGCGGAAAACCGGAGCTGCCCCTCTCCCGGACGAAGCTTTTGCGGGAAGGGATAAGACATGTTTACAGGGAGGAAAACTGATACTGTTAGCGAGGATCTGCAACCACCTGGGTCCTCTCTCCACCGGGCGAGGAGAGCAGCGCTTGCGAAGACGACCCGGGAAAACTGTATCTTCGGAAGTGTAGCTTTATCTCCCAAAATCGCACCGATTGATGAGCCAACCCCGAAGGCGGATTTTTTTTGGCATTTTTTTTTCTCGCACCTTATCGGAAATTTGCTGACTTCGTCGGGGATAATAATGGAGACGAGACTTTTTTTTTATAATCGAATCCTAAGGCAGGAAGAGGCAAAGTAAATAGTCTACTAATTTTTCACACACGACTTTCCTGAAATTTCTTTACTGGTTACTGTTACCATTTTTCTCGTTGATAATACGATTTAAAAAAATATTGTACAATTAACAAGAGAAATTGTACATTTCGCTTCCTCATAGAGGAAGCTTTGTGATGGTGAAAAAGAAAATTTTCGAGATTTTAATGAAAACGTGTTCAGAATGTCCCAAAACATCGAAAAATCACATTTAGAAAAAATGTCCAGATGTGTGTGTGTGTGTGTGTGTGTGTGTGTGTGTGTGTGTGTGTGTGTGTGTGTGTGTGTGTGTGTGTGTGTGTGTGTGTGTGCGCGCGCGTGCGCGCGTGCGTGCATGCGTGCCAACTTATTTCATTAACGAAAAAATTCTAAAAAATTTTTTTTGAAAAAAGTCACTTTTGTCAAAAAATCGTAAAGGTCCCCCCTTACGATTTTTCCACTTTAAAAATGGCGAAATTTTTTTTTTTCGAGATATCGAATTTCTGCCACCGGCATTCGCTTCAGAAGACCCATTTTCATAGAGAATACGTAAAACCAGGACCGTTTTCAAAATTTTAAAAATTGACCATTTTCAGGGTAGGAAATCCTATGTTAAATTTTGCGAAACGGCACTTTTTTCAAAAAATTTCGAGATATCGAATTAAAACCTCCGCCATTGGTTTCAAGTCGCATATTTACCAACCGATGTCATTAACGAAAAAATTCTAAAAAATTTTTTTTGAAAAAAGTCATTTTTGTCAAGATATCGAGAAAATCGAGATATCGAGTAGAAAAATCGTAAGGGGGTACCCCTTACGATTTTTCTACTTTCAAAGTTGAAATTTTTATATCACTTTCTCATAATGGCCCTTTATTCGCAAAGCTTCCTCTATGAGGAAGCCAAAAATATAGTAAATGCTTTCTCATAGAAGGAGCTTTGCGAATAAAGGGCCATTATGAGAAAGTGATATAAAAATTTCAAGTTTTAACTTTCAACTTTCAACTTTCAACTTTTATCAGGAAGCGATATGAAAATTTCAATTTTCAGCTTTTTTTCTCTGACCTAATCGGAAGTTTCCAAACAAAAGTCATCACGAATTCCTGACAACAGCCACGTTAAAAAAAAATCGAATCCTAATTGGGTGCATTTTTATTTTTCATATAAAATAACGAGACAAAGTAGTCTTCAACTTTTTTCTACAAACGATCAATATATCTTTCCTGGTTATTTTTACTATTTTTATCGTTGATAATATGTTAAAAAAAAAAATTGAAAATTAACAAGAAAAATTGTGAACTTTTTTGTGAACAGGAGATATTCGAATTTTTGTTTTACTGTATATTTACGAAATACAAAATAACTGTATAAAAATGGTTTCGCCAACATAGAGCATACTCTACGAGGGAGCCTAAAAAAATAACAATATTCCACTCGTTGGTATAATTTCGATGATAATCCTCGAGAACGATAGAGGAGAGGAAAGGGTGCAGGAGAGGAATCGCGATCATTTGTAATCGGCCGATTCGTTCTCGTTGGAGTTACATCTGGCGCGATTTGTTTATCCTAATCCTTCCGATATACATTGATATATATACCTATATATTCGGGCCGTTCTATGTTATCGGTATTCGTCAACCAGCCGGGATTATCGTCTCTCTTGGGCCTCTCCCTCATTATCTTTGTTACACTCGACCTCTACTTCGACTCACTATATATAAGAGAGAGAGCGGGGCAAAATGGGACAGTGGCGCAAAACACAATTTTTCCAATTTTTTAGTCCCCTATTTATATTTTTTATTTTATTATTTATTTTTTTATTATTATATTTTATTATATTATTTGATTTTTAGCCCATCGGTACATCCGGATTTTTCATCCCGTTTTCCCCCACTTTCCCATTTTGCCCCGCTCTTTCTTATATGTTTGTTTTATTATTGATTCTTTACGATCGTGCCTGATGAAAAAGGTGACGAATATTCGTGACAAATTTCATGAGCTTGCATAGCTAGAGCAAAGCATCAGAAAGAAGGGACAAGCCGCCAGAGGGCGGATCAGAAAGTCGGAAGCAAAAGCAATTTTCGAATAATTTTTGAGTGCCCCATTTTAGCTCATTCATACGTCCGGCTTTTCTACCCCGTTCTGCCCCAACTGGCCCATCCAAAAATTATTGAAAAATTGCATTTTGCCCCACTGCCCCATTTTGCTCTACTTTCCCATTTTGCCCCACATATTTTTTATCATTATTATTATTTACATATACACATTATGTATATATATTATTTTTTCCTCCCCATATATTTGTTTTATTATTAATTCTTTACGATCG